>CM069910.1:132912991-134246741 GCA_036172215.1 Camellia granthamiana
TATTCTGATTTTGAGGTTTGAAAAATTGACGTTCACACATCTGCTGAGGGAAAACAATCGGTTCGCAAATGCACTGGCACCTCTATATTCCATGGTAGACATCCCGCTAGGAGTGAAGATACATTCAATCATCATTAAGCAAAAGTACACACCTGCCTATGAAACCATTGCCGCAATAGACGAGGTTCAGGACAGGCACCCTTGGTATTAAGACATTTGGAATTTTCTAGAAAATGATACGTATCCACCAGGGCCAAATGCAAAGGATAAAAGGGGAATACAGTATCTGGCCGCCCAATTTATCATCTGCGGAAACAAGCTATGTAAAACAGGTCATCTGGGAATGCACAAGCTCTGTATTGAAGAAGAAGAATCGAAGCGTCTCATGGAGGCCATCCATAGGGGGGAGTGTAGAGCACACATTAATGGTGTAATGCTAGCCCGGAAGATCCTCAGACAATGCTATTATTGGTCAACTATGGAGAAGGATTGTATTGGTTTTGTACAGCGATACCACAAATGCCAAATCCATGCCAATCGCATGAATCTCTTGAAGTCGAAGCTGTATAACATGACTTTGCCATTTCTTTTCTGAATTCGTGGAATTGACGTTATTAGTGTAGTGTTGCCAATGGGTTCAAATGGACATGAGTTCATCTTGGTGGCAATTGACTATTTTACGCAGTGGGTGGAAGCTCAGTCTTATTCTGTGTTGAAGGCGTCACATGTGGCCAAATTCATCAAAAATAACATCATCTACCGATATGGAGTTTCGAACGAGATCATATCTAATAACGGCTCACACTTCAAGAAAGAGGTGGTGGATCTGCTCAAGAAATACAACGTGGCTTTTCACAAGTCATCAACATATAAACCACAGACCAATAGAGCTGTTGAGGCTGCCAACAAGAACGTCAAGAACATTCTATGGAAGATGGTGGAGACCTACCAGGATAGGTCAGATAAGCTACCTTTTGCTCTCTGAGGCTACAGAACATCAAGGGGCAACCCCCTATTCGTTAGCATATGGGATGGAAGTTGTTCTACCGATTAAGATTGAGGCACCGTCGCTAAGAATTATGGCC
This sequence comes from Camellia granthamiana, assembly GCA_036172215.1. Taxonomy (NCBI): domain Eukaryota; kingdom Viridiplantae; phylum Streptophyta; class Magnoliopsida; order Ericales; family Theaceae; genus Camellia; species Camellia granthamiana. Next base: position 132,914,077 of record CM069910.1, read on the forward strand.
AAGTGTCAGAAAGCGGAGGCGGATTGGCAGCAGAGTAGGTTTGAAGAATTGATGTTGTTTGACGAGAGGAGATTAAGGGCATTATATCACATCCAGGGCTACCAACGTAGAATTGCTAGGGCTTTTAACAAGAAAGTCAAGTCTAGAAATCTCAAGAAAGGAGATATGGTGCTGAAAGACAACCAGGCTCCCATCCATGATCCTAGGGGCAAGTTTAGACCCAATTGGACTAGTCCTTACATTATCAAATCTATCTGGTTCAGAGGGGCAATTATCCTTATGGACCTAGATGGCCTGGAGTTTTCATAGCCAATCAATATGGACAAGTTGAAGAAATATTATCCTTGAGAGGCCCGCTTGGCAGAAAAGCCGGAAGGGCGACCTGGGCAAAAGTTAGAGCATGAAAAATTAAAAATAAAGCAAAACTAAGCTCGCAAGGTTGAAAACCCTAAAGGGCGACTTTGGCAAAAGTTAGAGCGCAAAACGAGAGAGTTAATACTCGAGTGAACCAGAACCGAACTACGTAAGGCCTGATTCCCATCCTTGGGATACAAAGGCATCTTTATCCCAAAGTTTGGCCATAACCATCTTCAATTCAATTGTCCTATCCTTTTGCCTGATCAGGCCGTCTTTCTCCATCATTTTTGCTGGGTTGTGTTATCTTCATTTTAGCAGAAAGGCTAGTCAGATTGAAGTGCAGTAACAATGTTATGATTTTCTAATTCGGGGTTGTGCATCTTGCGTGTTGATTTCGTGTGTGTTAGGTGGTGACCAGTTTTGAAAATTGTTTTGAAAAGTTTTAATGAATTGATTTTTCTCAAAATTTTACCTTTTACAACTTAGACCATTTTAGGACTAAAACGAAAAATTTTAGTGCTCACAACTTTAAATTCCATTGATTTCAACACAAGTACATTCTTTGACTCTCTAATTTAAGTCAAAATTGCTTTTACATCATAAAACTTGAAAAGAAAAGTCAAAGCAATATACTAGGGGCATAGACAAGTCAAGTGGTTCTGCGTCCTCTACTCGTGCTGGCGAAAGTCTCTGTAGCCAAAGTTGGCCCAACCTATGCCTCATCCTCAAGCCAAGCCAAACACACACTGGATAGAGCATAGTAGAAACTAGAGGCAGGGGCCAGAACTCTCTTGTCCTCCAAGCAGCGAGGTACCGAGTCAGGTTTAAAGCATGAATTGGGAATGTGACCAGGTATTGCACCCCCTCCTTCGGACGGATTTGATCATGTCCAAATTGGCGTCTGAACCGGAATGGAAAATAGAACACACAGTGCGTGAGGCCAATCAATTGTATACCCGGCTGTCGGGACATGCTATAGCTCATCTCAGTTAAATTAAGCCAGGGGCAATGCCAAGGTATGTCAACTGCAAATCTACTACACATCCAGTTGCACCACCATCCCTCTGAGGGAAATTCGACCAGCCTCTGGCGGAAGAAGTAAGCTCAGTCTGAGTACTCAGGGCAAGGGTCCACCACTTTCAGCTTATCCATTAGCCATACCTAGGAAGGGATGAAAAATAAGAGAGATTAAAGAATAGAGAGATGTACGTTGAGACAAAAGTAAAGAAAGGGGCTTTAAGAAAAAATAGAGCGTGAATGCCAAGTGATGTGAGAATCATAAATAAGAAAGGGTGGGAAACCTTACCTGAAGAAGCAGTCGGCTTCTCGCGAACCGAGTGGTCTCTCGTCGATGAAAAGTGCCCAAACCCATCAGGGTCTCGGCCAACGCCAAACTAATGCAACTCTTGCCCTCTTTCAAACATTAGGCCACTTCAATCAACCTAATGTTGGCCCCGCTGCAACTAGGGGCAAGAAAGATGTGCGCAAGCATACATAAACAGAGGGCATGTTGCAAATAACCTCGCCAAAGAAGGTTGTCTCTGTTGCCGATGTTAGAAAATCAATGAATCAAGCCGGGTATATCTAGCTCCTCATTATGAACTAAAGATTGGGCTTTGTGGAAAGTGAGCCAATACATCCGTCCCAAAGCCTGGGCATGGCTAAAATGGGACTGAGGCATGATCTCCTCATCGTGCCAGGATTCCATCAGTGCTTGAAACTCTTCAAGAGTTGGACACATTTCCTGTGCTCAGAAGCGAAATATATGTGTAATTGGGTCCCAACATTAGACCGTGGCATGGAGGAACAGAAAACAAAGTGAAGTACGGCTCAACGAAAAAAGCGAGTCTATGCCGAAACCTCAAAAATTTAACTTTTCCGTGCCGTCCATTGTGGCCATCCAATCTTTGAGCTTCTCGGCAAGAAATATCTCCATTTTTAGAGGAAATAGCAGCAAAAATGAGGTTCTATTGTAGAAATAACAAAGGAAGACCTTTTGTAGAGGATAAGGTTGTGTGAGTGGATGCCAGCTGATGAGCCACCACACTTGGCCGGTCGACTACCTCTCTTGGCCGACCATCCCCTTTTGTTGGCCTGGCATTTGGCAGTATGGTTCTATTTCGGTCTTTGTGCTTTAAGGTCTTGTTTTGAGTCTTTTGTTTTTAACAAGTGTAAAGAGTTGTGTTTAGGTTGTTTTTACTTTGTTTTACGTTTATCGAGTTGTATTTTGTATTTTGGTCATTGGTCAGCTCATTATCCAATTAAAAACATCATTCCAATACAAGCATTTTCGATTTCAAATACCATTCCATTTCATTCTAAGCAAGTGTGGTGCTCATAATGCAAAACAAATCTCTTTTTATAAAACTGCATGGTTTTACCCTAATCATAGTTTTTACAACAAAGGGAATACAAGTTTTTTAAAAACAAAAGTAAAGACCTACATGAAGCTATACAAGTACTAAGCTACCAAAACAAAAGAAAATAAGCAAAAGAGTGCAAAAATCTGTACCGGTCGTATCAAGCTTGAGAGGCCCTCTTCGTCCCCTTCCTCAGAGGGGACTCAGGGGCACTGTCTCCGTCAGCGCCGCTATCATCGGAAAAGTGGGACTCCGAGCCAGAGCCAACATCGCCATCTCCACTTCCTGACTTAGAGCCAGCCTCGGCATCCTCCTCATTCCTTGACCCCGAACCAACATAATGGCCCTCACTCTCAGACTCAGAATGCCTGCTCACAACCTCCTTAGTGCCGCTGGTCTCAGCGTCATCTCCACTTAAACTCGGCTTCGAGGAGGAAGAGGTCTCCTCTATCTGGGACTCACTGCTCTGAGCTCGAGCACCCCTACCTCTATCTCGACCTCGACGCTTATCCTAGCTGCGTACTGGGGCCTGTCTGCCTCTCCTTCCCACCGCTAAAAGAGGTGCCATTGATGCCACCGATGCTGCTGGTGCTACTGGTATCGTTGGTACACGTGGAATTTGGAAACAAGCATCAGAGTATCAGTTTGAGTATGTCGCAGCGTGTAGTATGCAGTATGAGTATGATACAGAAGGCAGATTCAACATAAAGTGTAGTGTGTCAGTGTAGTGTAAGGCAATATCATAATGCATGTTAGTATACAGTGTGAGTATCGCATATTAGTGTGAGTATGGCATGTTGGTGCTGTATGGTGCAGAACAATATGGGTAAGCAATGAAATGCACAAGAAGAAGGGAGAATACTGGATACCGTGAAGAGAAAGCAGTGTCTCTCTCCTCTGCACCAAGTGAACCAGAGAGGCAACCAGCTGGAGGAGACCCTCCGTGTACTCCGCGGGCGCCTGCAGGTGAAGTTGAACAATCAGTATCCGAAAGGGAAAATGCGGAATATAAGTTGTAAAGCACGGTCCGTACTTGCGGTGCGCCCAGAGTCCTAACATACCAATGCTCTGTCTCTAGTGGCTTTATTGGGATCTGATAGGTCATCCCGCTTGGCCTCCAGTAGGGAATTACAGTAGGAATCGTCGGCCAACCGACTGCATGCACAGTACGAGGAGACCCTCAATTGTCAGCCTCTGCCTCATGAACAGCCTCTCTAGCCAAAGGAGCACCTACAGCATCGTCCGCGCAAACTTCGGTCAGGGGCGGCATGAGATGAGTTTGGATGAAGGTCGCATAATCTCCGTCCCCTCTGAAGAAATCGGCATCTAGCCCTACCATATACTGAACGATAGTCTTAACATTAAGGTTATCAGTTGTCCTCATAGATGCTGGGAGCAGAGTATGAACAACCAGTGTAGGTAGGCCCATAGTCTGGCATACGAAACGCTCACCCAAAAACCAAGCCCGGTAGAATGCGCCCTCTAACAGGATCCAATACCAAGAGGTAGCCCAAGATCAGGCATACTGATCCCGGACCCCTACCGGTATCATCGCCCAAGGCTACCTTGTGATCCATAAATGGGGATTTCACAGTTGTTAGTTGCTATCAGTTGTTAGAGTATACGGATCAGAGTAGTACTGGAAATAAAGCAGAAGTGAATATGAGTTTCAGATTACCTCGCGAGCCACCACCATGTCGAAGTATCGGTGACAGTAGGTGAAGGTCATGTGATCGCGGTGCCTATGGCAGCATCTGCCATCATACCGTCGGGAGTAGGGTACGACTAGTGCTATCTCGTCTATTGACACTGGGGCAAGGGCAAGGAAATAGGCATAAACCCATAGTTGCAAGAAGAGATAAGTTGTGAATCAATATGTGTGAACATATATTAAACAAAAAGTGCAAAGCAAAAGACACAGTGTATGACTAGTGATAAAGACAGAGCGTACAAAATAGAAAGCATAATGCATGGACTGATATAAAGGCAGAAAATGAAAAAGCAGAAAGCATAAGAAGCAAACAGAAATTGAAAGTACAGTGCGTACCTCCCAGGCACTCTAATAGCCTCTGATCTTGTTCCCCTTCATACGGGAACCGAAGCTTATATAGCCGTATAGGGTGGCGAGGCCAGTGCCACCCCAATCATAGAATCGCACTTGGGGAAATTTCACAAGGGCGCTCAGCAGATACAACCATATGGTATTCTACCTATTCGCAAACAAGGTGGTACCGAGGAGATAGATCAAGAACCCCCGTGTATATTGCTCCACCTCCTCATGTATCTCCGGCTAGCTCCCGTGGAAGTAGTCGTAAGACCAGCTGTAACGTACTATTGTCGGCCTATCTAGTGGAGGGTGTGCCCCGAGCAGATAAATCCATGCAGCCTCCTATCGGCCCGTATCTATGTCAAAAGGGATCCGATCACCCCCTACTCTCTACGCGAAATTGTAGTTTGAGTTATTTTTGTTCCTCTCTACACGGAAGTGTCGTTTGGGTGGTTTTTGTTCCTCTCTACACGATAATATAGCTTGGTTCGTTCTTGTACCCCTCTACGTGGTAGTGTAGTTTGGGTTGTTCTGTTCCTTTCTACGCGGAAGTGTAGTTAGGTTTGTTTCCTGTATCCTCTCTATGCGGAAGTGTAGTTAGGATCACCTCTCTACAAGGTAGTGCAGTTTGGTTGTTTTCTTGTATCCTTTCTGCATGGAAGTGTAGTTAGGACCACCTCTCTACGCGGTTGTGTAGTTTGGTTGTTTCCTGTTATCCTCTCTGTGCGAAAGTGTAGTTAGGATCACCTCTCTACGCGGTAGTGTGATTTGGTTGTTCTTGTCTCCTTTCTACGCGGAAGTGTAGTTTGGCTTGTCTCTTGTTAACCTTTCCGCACGGAAGTGTGGTTTGGATTGTTTTTTATACGTGGAAGCATAGTTTTCTCGTTTATTGATTTCAATTGTTGCATTGCATTGAATCTCATCTTCAATTTGTATGCTCATTTATATTCTCAACAGTTGCATCACATTATTTATCATGTCACATTTTTGCCCCTGAACTCCACTAGTTTGATTTCTTGGAAAAGGATACGTAGGCAACTTTCGAGTTCAAGAAATTTACTTTTATGTCTTGATTGTTTGCCCAAGTCTTATGGCCTAGTCAAAATGGGTTGTCTCTGGGCTTTGATATTTACTCACGTCATTTCATGACTACGAGCTCTGTCAAAGCGGGACAACTATAGACACCCAATTTTTGACCACCCTTAAGACTTGGGCGCCTCAGATTGCTCATCCAATGACGAATTTATACATTGGACAAACGTTTGATTTCCTTAGCGGGAAACCCCAATTTTGAGTCTTAGAAGCTTACAAACCTTGTACCACTTTTGGACCAAACCAATATTTTGCCAAGCCTGACCACTAAAAGACTTGCAAGCCAACTAGTGGTCGGCTGGCCAAAAATTAGTGCCCGGTCGTCCCCCTAGTGGCTGGCAGACTAGTTGTCCCGATAGAATAGATATTTTGCTACCAGTTATGCCAGCTGGCCCCACAGGTGCATGCACTACATCAATTGTCTCTATACTAATATTTCCAAGATAGTAACATATTTTTCTATATATACTTGACCACCCCTCTAGAAATTAGGTTAGAAAAATTTTGTGAAGCAAAATTCTTGGCGGAGTCAGGAAACTAAATCAGAAGGGGCACTTCTTGATTACAACTTAAATTTTTTTTTTTTCCATAACCAGTAATAAGAAGATAATAATAATTTTTGAATTAATATTAAGTACAAAAACTTAAATAAATTATTCAAAAGTATTTCACATAAAATTTTACAATTAACTTCGAGTAAAATCGAAAAAAAAGTATTTCGTGTAACTAGTGTATCATGGACAATGTAAAAACTGTCATATATTTAAGTCTTAAAATAAATTATATAATGGTAAGATAAATCAAATTTTTGCAAAATTTGAATAAAAATTTCATATAATAGTGATATTACGTCATTATTAACATATGATATCACCAACCACTAGTAAAGCAACTTACGAAGGGTGAACTCCGCATGCAAATATAACTAACACTCTAGTAATTTTTACATATATATAGTGAGATTAATTATAGTTTCATATTAATAATGATAAAATTACCTTTATATTGAGATTTTTTCATAAAATTTTCATATATAAAAATATAATTTGTTATATTCACTTCATTTTCAATAAAACAATCACTATTGTTTTCATAAATTTAAAAATTCCCTTGACATTTTATTCTAAATATTATTTTTGTTTAAAATTTTATTTATATACATATGTAAAATAAAAAATAAAAAAAAATCAAAAATCCAGGGGGGACACGTTACCCCCTTAGGCCTTATGTGGCTCCGCCATCCGTTACTCCTCTTCAAGAGGTATAACTTCTAGCCTTCATTACACTACTTTTTCCTTATCATTACTTTCTATTTTTGGGCTGTTTTTCAACTATTGTTTTTCTTTTTTATGGGCTGAAACCTATGGCTTAAAGCTATTAAAGGTAGAGGGGTTAATCACCCTTCTATGAACCTCATTTGCCAAGCTTTTGCCCTTGTGTTTCCCATATTTTTCTCAACTTTTTACCACTGATTTTTAGAGGTTTTAAGAGGCTGAAAATGTTGTTTTGAGGTCCCAAAAATGAAGGGGTTAGCCATCCCTCCTTATGCTTGTTTACTGGCTCAATTTCTCCATTGTTTTAGCTAACTTTTTCAAGCTTTTCCGTGTTATTCCAGCACTGTTTTTTGCTATTTTAGGACTTTTTTAGGATCTTCTTTTGGTTTATGCTTTGTATAGGAGTCTTGTAGTGTAGTGGTCCTCATAGGTTTGAGGGTTTAAGCCTTAGCCACCAACCTATTCAAGTTGATACCATTTATTTCATGCTTTTCATACTTATGTTCATACATAATCATCTCCGCACTCTCCCTCTTTTCTTGGCTTTTTATTTCTTTGAAAGTTATTTCAACCGAGAGTTGTTTAAGTTTGAGAAAGAGACCCTTCCATGCTTAATGGTTTAATCTCTTCGGAGGTTCATTACCAAGGCATGACATCTCTCTCATGCTCAAAACAACTTCTTGTTTGACACTTCTCTCCATTTAGTGGACTTAATTCTCATTTTTCGACTAAAATGGCTAAGGAATTGAAAGGTAATTAAAAGAGGCAATAAAATTGGATTAAAATGGAATAAGATAATAAAATGGTTTGGGTTCAATCGAACGTTAGTTGTGCCTATTGAGTCTTGAGTCATTTCAGACTTTTAGTGATGAAAATCGTTCAAGATTTAAGGTCTACCACTTCCCTTGATCGATTCCATGATATGGAAGGAGTTTTAGTGGGTCTTTAATTATCATTTATTGAGATTTTGTCCCTCGACTCACAGATCATCACCGAATGAGTTTGGATCGATTGATGATTTGCGAATTGAGCCTGTCCCTCCTTTGATCTATTTGATGATAAAGAGAGGCATGGTGGACAAACATCTCCTGAAAATACTCTGTTTGTGCTCTATTTTATGTTTGTTACAGTAAGGCAGTGACAAAAACTAGTGGCTGGTCAGCCACCCCTTTGTATGGCCGACCACTTTTACTAGCTAGCTGGCCACCTCATTTTAGGCGAGCAGTGCCATTTTCATGGCAGAACAGAGCAGAGGCTGGGAAAAAAATAGTTCAATTTTCTGACTGCACAACAGAACCATTCTGGCACTAGAGCAGGGGCATTTTCGGGTGGAAATCTGCATTCATGTATGAGCCATTCCTCACTTCTTATGGACCATTAATTGTACCTAGATTAATCCTTTGAACTTGTAATAACTTAGTTAATTAATTTCATGTTGTAATTAATTAATTAGATTCATTCTAATTTGTAATAATTAGCTAGTGTAGTTAATTCCTTTCTTTGGTAATGTAATAGTTAGTTAATTTGGTAATTAGCTAGGACATTTATTCGGACCCTCTTGTATGAAGGCAAAATTGTAATAATGTGTATATCTTCTAACCCTCATTTCTTTCTCCCTTTTATTTACTCGTTTATGATGGCTAGCATAGAGCATCATGTTTTAATTAGCATTTTCCATGACTTCATCTATTTGTCTTGCATGCATAAGGGTTCAGCTCATCATACTAATCAATGTCAATTTCAAATTCTTATTCGAATACATGCTTTACGCATGCCTTGAATTGACTCACATGCCATGCTAGTAGCCGAATCCGATAGTTGCATTTTTGTATGTGTTGTATTAGTCACTTGCCCATTAGAGCATGCATTTAACTAACTATTTTATTTCTTCTGGCTTGCCTTGGTTGAGTACTAGGTGAGCATTCATTGCTTTAGCATATTGCATGGGTGTTAGTCTTGCCATATCGAGCATGTTTTCCATGAGGCTAAGTGCTTAAGTGATATATATGTTTGAATGCTAGTGGATGAAGGCAAATTGCTGAAATTAGGATGTTTTGACTAATGTACATACAAGTTCATCCTTTTTCAAGTGGTACATATTCAAAAACTCTTTTGAAACAAATATAAGATCAAAGTGTTCCAACTTTTTCAAATTAATCTATACTTGTGTGCATCACATAGTAAATTAGCCTAATAATCGAAACAAGAGCATATAATATACATCAGATTAACATTATGATTAGTAGAGGCCGATCTTTGATCAGGTGAGTAGGGTGCTCAATTCATGACCTTCCCCTCTCATACCTAAGTTCCCGAGCCAAGACACTTTGGTGATGACGGATAAGTGGCCTTTGGCACAAGTCTTGAGTTTCCTAAATTTTCCAAAAAATATTTAGGTGGCAACTCTGAAATCTGGCAATACAGTCTGTTTTTGGCATTTTTGATTCAAAATTGATTTTCCAAAAGATTTGCTGGATTTGGACTCATTTATGTTTATCTATTTCACATTGCACTTGTGGATTCAGATTCAGAATCACGGGAGTCTGAACTGTAGGGCTAATCGTATCCGAGAGGAGCAAGAAAAGCAAGCTACACACCCACAACTGCATTCACCATCACTGCTCTATCTTGCAACTAGCCCTTCTGCCAAATGGAGGTAACACAACCAAGCTAACAAACGACGGAAAAAGATGGACCGATCAAACAAATGGACAAGATAGTTAAGTTGGAGATGGTTATGGCCGAACTTCAGGATGAAGTTACCTACGTATCCCAAAGATGGGAATCAGGCCTTACGTAGTTTGGTTTGGGTTAACTCATGTATTAACTCTCTCCTTTTGTGCTCTAACTTTTGCCAAAGTCGCCCTTTCTGGTGTTCAACCTTGCGAGTTCTATTTTTCTTTATTTCTAATTTTTTGTGCTCTACTTTTTGCCTAGGTCTCCCTTTCAAGTTTTTAGCCTAGCAAGCCTCTCACATATAGTATTTCTTTAACTTGTCCATGTTGATCGGTTGTGAGAACTCCCAGCCATCCAAATTCATAAGGATAATCGCTCATCCTGACCAGATAGACTTGATGATGTAAGGACCAGTCCAATTGGGTCTGAACTTGCCCCTAGGGTCATGGATGGGGGCTCGGTTGTCTTTGAGCACCATATCTCCTTCTTTGAGGTTTTTGGATTTAACTTTCTTGTTGAAGGCCCTGGCAATTCTGCATTGATATCCTTAGACATGGTACAACGCCTTCAACTTCCTCTTATCAAATAACATCAATTCTTCAAATCTGCTTTGCTGCCAGTCTGCCTCTATTATCTGATACTCAGCCATGATTCTCAGGGATGGTACTTCGATCTCAATCGGCAAAACAGCTTCCATCTCATAAACTAGAGAATAGGGGGTTGTTCCTGTAGATGTTCGAATTGACGTTCTATATCCCCAGAGTGCAAAAGGCAGTTTATCTGACTAGTCTTTATAGGTTTCAACTATCTTTCGTAGGATGTTCTTGACATTCTTGTTGGCAACCTCAATAGCTTCGTTAGTCTATGGTTTGTACGTTGGTAAGTTGTGAAAATCCACATTGTATTTCTCAAGCACGCTTTCAACACTGAGTAAGACTATGCTTCCACCCACTTGGTAAAATAGTCGATCGCCACCAAGATGAACTCATGTCCATTTGAGCCCTTTGGCGAGACTGCCCCAATGATGTCAATTCCCCAGACTAAGAAAGGCCATCATGAAGTCATGTTGTAAAGCTTTAACAGCAAAATGTTCATGCGATTAGCACAAATTTGACATTTGTGGCATCGCCGAACAAATTTGATACAATTATTCTCCATGGTTGACCAATAATAGCCTTGCCTAAGGATCTTCCTAGCCAGTATTTGTAGACACCCCATTTTTGACCGCTCGTAAGACTTGGGCACCTCAGGTTGATCACCTGATGATGAAAATTATGCTATACAACGTTCAATTTCCTTAGTGAGAAGCCTCGGTTTTGAGCCTCAAAAGCCTACAAACCTTTCACCACTTTTGGACCAAAATAGATTTTGTTCAAGCCTGACCACCTAGAGTCCTGCAAGCTAAAAGGTAGCCGGCTGGCTAGAAATTAGTGGCTGGTCGACCAGGTGTTCCGGTAAAATAGAAATTTGTTGCCAACTTTCACCCCATGTGCATGCACTGTACCAGTTGGCTCAATACAGATATTTCCGAGATATCAACCGGTTGTTTTATATATAGAGAGCCATATCTTATGTTTTTAGGCTATAAAAAATTCCAAGAGTTCAAATTCTTGAAAATGTCTCTTTCTCTCTATCTTGCAACCTATATGCACCCTACCTATACTCCCTAAACCAAATTTTTAGGGCTTCTTGAGCTTAAATTTAAGCACTTGAGTGTGAGAATTTGTTGGTTTTTGAATCAAAGTGTTACTCCTCTTCAAGAGGTATAACTTCTAGCTTCTTTACACTATTTCTTCCCTATCTTTACTTACTGTTTTTCCACTATTTTTATGGGCTGAAACTTGTGGCTTAAAGTTATCAAAGGTAGAGGGTTAACCGCCCTACTTTGAACCTTATTTTCCAAGCTTTTGTCATTGTGTTTCCCATCTATTTTCCAACTTTTTACCACTGTTTTTCATAGTTTTTCAGAGGCTAAAAAAGTGGTTTTGAGGTTCAAAAAGTGGAGGGGTTAGCCACCCCTCCTTAGGCTTTCTTATTAGCTTTACTTCTCCATTATTGTAGCTCACTTTTTTCTAGTTTTTCCATGATAATTTCAGCATTGTTTTAACTATCTTTAGGACTTGACTAATTCCTCCTAGTTCTGCTTTATAGAATCTTCTAAGTTGGGGCACCAGATGGCCGCTATACCCGGCATAGTGCGAGCAAAGAGAGATAGCTTTTGCAATCTAGTCAAACCCATTGGCCGCAAAATATTTGAAAACAGTCGTAAATGTACCGCTGGGTCCCCAAAACCATCAAAGCGGTCAATATGCAGCACATTGAAACGCTCCGGTAAAGTAACTGTAGATTCGATGTATCCATCCACTATGTCTGGAATGAAGTTGACCCCTTCTGCCTGTTTGAACAGCTTTTCTGGCTTGTTGATTTTGAGTGAGGTCGGGTCAACCTCAAATTCGAATGGTGCTTCAGTCTAATAGACCAAGGCTCTAGAAACTTGTGCTGGGATGGGTTTTTCTTAGACTGGGAAAATCGGAACACCCTCGGTTTGTGGATCTTGAGCAGTGGCAGTATTAGCAATGGCATCGGGCATAGGAATAGCCGCGGTAGGTACATGTGATGCAGAGGTCGCAACTAGCTGCTATTGTTGTTGCTGTAGCCTAGTTATGACCTCGGCCTGATTGGCCGCATCATGCTGTAGTGTGTCGACTGTTTGTTGCAGATGAAGTATTAATTCTTCCATATTTGTCGAGGGATACTACGTCATTAGACTAGGTGACTGTTCTTGAACTGGACTGAATACAGGTGAGCTGAGGGGCGATTGTTGTAAGAATGGCACTAGTGAACTTTGCCTGATCCTCATCCGCCTTGTAACTAGTGACAGTGAGGCAAACACGAGTTGTCCCCGAACAAGATCTCCGATATTGCAAGTCTTCCGATGCTGGTCCAAAGTACCGGTCAGTTTGGGGTGGAGACACACGGGTCGATGATAGGTGGTAGTGTATGGATGAGGTGGATATTTCTAGATGGAGGGACTTGGTTATGGACAGGGAGTGGGTTGGTGGTTATATTTGGGGTGGAGCTATGACTTTGCTGTCGATGAGATCTTGAATCCCATGACATAAGCGGAAGCACCGGTCAGTTTCATGACTGTGCTATTGATGGAAAGCACGCTATTTGGTAGGATCGTGCTTTGGTAGAAGAGGTTCAGGGAGTGGGCGAGGTTTTAGGGGTTTCAGATGCCCCTTTTTTATTAGCACCTACATGGCTCGAGATAGAGTCATGTAGAGCTGGTTGAAAGTTCTACCCAGAGGTCAAGTAGGGTTGGAAGCTTATGGGCCCATGTTGGCAAAGGGGTTGGCAGTTTTGGTTGTGGTGACAACACTCACCTCTGACGGCCTCGTAGCTGTGCTACCACTGGCATTATTGGAACTACGAACAAAAGGCCTCTTGGTCGGCTCTTTGTCATTAGTGATGATCCCTTGCTTCGTTGCTTCTTCGATCTGAATTTCCATTTCATGAAGTTCCTTAATGTGAATAAGGGAAGAACGATCATTTTCTGCAACAGCTTGCCATGAAGGTTCTAGACAACCATTCTAATCTGGTCTTTCTTTGAAAGTCGAGTGGTCATCATTGATGCTTTGGCACTCCATCTAGTTACAAACTCTAAGAAACCTTTCTTTGGCTCCTGACGCATTGCTTCAAAATCACGAGTTGTGACCTCGATTTGCGTGTTGTAGAAGTATTGAGCAATGAAAGACTCAACCAATTCCTTCCAGTTCTACTTCACAAAATCTTCTAACTTTGCATGCCAGATGGCAGCTATACATGCCATAGTCTGGTCGAAGAACAATAACTTCTACAGTCTAGTTAAACCCGTTGGTCGTAAGATATCTGAAAACAGACGTAGATGCACTATTGGGCCTTTGGTGCCATCAAAGTGATCAATATGTGGCGTTTTGAACCACTCTGGAAAAGAAACTGTAGATTCGGTGTACACATCCTCTATATCTGGAATAGAGTTAACCCCCTGTGCTTTCTTGAACAGTTTTTCCAACTTGTTGATTTTGAGCGCAGTCGGGTCAACCTCAAATTCAATCGGTGCCTCAGTTTGGTAAACTGGGGCTCTAGATGTCTAGACTGGAATGAGATCTGCTTGGACAGGAAAAATCGAAACACTCTCGGTTTGTGGATCCTGAGCTGTAGCAGCATTGGCGGCAGTACCGGATATGGGGATGGTCACATTAGGTGTGTGCGATGCAGAAGCTACAGCCATCTGTTGTTGTTGTTGTTGCAACCTAGTCATGACCTCAGCTTGACAGGCCATGTCGTATTGGAATGAGTTAACTAACTGCTGCAGATGGATTAACAAGTCTTCCAAATCCGATGGTGGATACTGAGCCATTCTAGGAGTAGACGGCTATGCCTGAGGTGAACTGAATGTAGATGAGCTGAGGGGTGATTGTTGAAATTACTGAACTGGCGAACTTTACCTGACCCTTCTTCGCCGTGTAACTGGTGACATTAAGGGAAACATTGACTGTCCTCGAACAAGATCTCCAATCTTACAAAGTCTTCCAATACGAGTCCAGAGTACATGGGGGATATCAGAACTTTCTGAAGCTATGGTTTTAGACTATCTAGCAAAAGAAATAAAGAAAGAGCAACAAAATCAGAAATCGGATAGCACCTCAACTAAGATTTCATCAGAACAGATATGATCAAAGCTGTAGGACTGTACTCCCCACTGAATTCTACCCCAAAACAGATACCAACTGTGCCACTGGTATAAACATTCCCGTACAATGTCACTGTAAAGCACAAACCAGTTAAAGAGAGCCAAAGCACCCCTATGAGAGGGTAGGGTTACCCTGTCCTAGATTTTGACATGATCTAAGGTTTTTACTACTTCAAGCAAGTAGTTTCACAAAAACTTGCATACGGACGAGCATCCAGTCCTAAGTTGGAACAGTAACTATGGCTTTACTATATGTAGCTGGGCCAATTGGTCAAAAGGGTACCTCGGCAAGACTACCTTATATACCTCTCACACCTAATACCGAGAAGTGAAAGGAGGATCAAGCGGTACGACGGTAATCTAGATCCAAGGATTGTGTTTCCAACATGGTAGAGCCCATGACCAGTCAGCCTTTTGGCAAGCTTTTTGGGCATGCCTCCGGCAAGCCGTCTAGGAATAGTAGATAGAAAACACAGTGACTTAAAGCACCAATGCAAATGCAATGCAAAGAACATATATCTGTAAATAAAATGTCACATCATGAAGTCTAAGTCAAGTTCTCTAATTCCCCAACAAAGTCGCCAGAAACTGTAGCTGGCTTTTCGTGCTCCTCGGAGGGGTTTAGTCTCCTTAGATATGATAGCTCTACAGTTCGGACTCCCATGATTCTGAATTTGATTTCACAAGTGCAATGTGAAACAAAAAAACACAAATGAGAGTCAAAATCAGGCAAATCTTTGAGAATTTGATTTACAATCAAAAATGCCAAAAATGGACTGCATTGCTAGATTTCAGAGTTGCCACCTAAATATTTTTGAAAAATTTAGGAAACCTGTGACTCGTGCCAAAGGCTACTTGTCTGTCATCACCAAAGTGTCTTGGCTCGAGAACTTAGGTATGAGAGGGAAAGGTCATGAATTGAGCACCCCCCTCATCCGATCAAAGATTAGCCTCTACTAATCATGATATGATTTTTATGTACAGCATATGCTCTTGTTTTGATTATTATACTAACATTACTATGTGAGGCACACATGTGTAGACTATCTCACCCACTTTAGAATGCTTTGATTTTATATTTGTTTGAAAAGAGTTTTGGATATGTGCTACTTGAAAAGGTAAACTCATAGGTACATTAATCAAATCATCCCAATTTAATCGACATAGCCTTCATTCACAAGCATTCAAAGAGATATATCAAATAAGCACTTAGTCTCATGGTAATATGTTTGGCATGGCAACACAAACATACATGTAATATGCTAAAACAGCAAATGCTCACCTAGTACTCAACTAAGGCAAGCCAAAATAGAAAAAAAAAAAAAAAAAAATAGTTAGAAAAATGCATGCTCTAATATGCAAATAACTAATGCAACACATGAAAAAGGCAACTACTAGGTTCAATTTATTAACATGACATATGGCTCAACTCAAAGCATGCATTTAGCGAACGTATTCAAGTAAGTAAGAAATGACAATAAAGTTAGAGTGATGAACCGAACCCGATGTATGCAAAGATGGCTATTTACACATGATAATGATATAAACCAAAATATGATGCTATATGCAACCATCATAAGCAAGTAAATAAAAGGCAGAAAGAAGTGGGGGTTAGAAGACATATACAATATTACAAGTGCACCATCGTACAAGAGGGTTCGAATGAATGTCCTACTTAAACTACTTATTACATCACCGAATGAATTAACCAATTAACTAGTTATTACAAATTTGAATTAAGTAACTAATTAATTACAACATACTAATATTAAAGCACTAAATGAATGAAACGGGAAACAAGGAACTGTGCACACACAAATGAGAACATCCTTTCGAAAACTTCTCTGTTTGTTGCCAGATTCTATTCAGTTTGCTACCAGATTCTGTTCTATTTTGAAGTCAGAAAACTAATCTATTTTTGCTCTAGCTTCTACTCTATTCTGCTATGAAAATGCCACTATCTGTACAACAAGAGGTGGCCGGCTGGCCTTGAGAAGTTGTCGGCCAGATAGAAAGGTGGCCGGCCGAACAAAAAGGCGGCTGGCCGACCACTATTTTTGGATACTGCCATGCTATTACAGAATCAAAATAGAGCAAAAATAGAGTGTTTCTGGGAGATGTTTATCCTTTCTACCTCTCCCTATCATGAAATTGATCAAGGGAGGAGTAGATTCGGTTTGCAAATGATCAATTGTTGCAAAGTTGTTGCATAATGATCTATGAACCGATAGGACAAAAGATCAATAAATGGAGATAAAAAACCAACAAAACCATTCCCCTATCATGGAGTCACCTCAAGGGAAGTGGTAAACATTGCTTCTTGAATCATTGACATCACTAAAGAGTATGTGATGATTCGAGACACAATAGGTTCACTATAACGTCTGATTGAACCCCAACTCAATTTTAATATCATTTGCCTCTTTTAGTCCAATTTTATTAGCCTCTTTTACATTACCTTCCATTCCTTATTCATTTTGTCCAAAAGTGATCACTAAGTCCACTAAGTGCAAAAAAAGCGATAAAGAGAAGTGTCAAACAAAAGTTGTACTTAGCATGAGAGAGATGTAATGCCTTGGTAATGAACATCCGAAGAGATCAAACCATTAAGCATGGAAAGTCTCTTTCTCATGCCCTGAGCAACAAACTAGTGTTTAAGACAACTCTTAAGCAAAGAAAAAAAGAAAGGGGGGAGGTTGCAAAGATTATTAGGCAAAGATGATTACAAGTGTGAGACTCTTCACATGAAAGGGGGAAAAAAAAAATGAAAAGCTATCAACTCAAATGAATTGGTGTCTATGGCCTAAACCCCCAAATCCATGAGTACTTACAAGAACACAAGTATAGTATTCAAAGTATAAATTAAATAAACAATTAAAACAACCCTAAAATAGCAAAAGCAGTGTTGGAATCCTATTGAAAAACTAAGAAAAGTAAACCAAAAAAAGAAGGGAATAAAGCTAGTAAGCAAGCCTAATGAATGGTTGCCAGCCCCTCTACTTTTTAGACCTTAAAATCACATGTTTTAGCTTTTGAAAACTCTGAAAATCAGAAACTAAAAGTAAAGAAACAAATGGGAAACGTAAGGATATGAGCTATGGAATAAGGTTCGAGAAAGGGTGTTTAACCCATCTACTTTTGATAGCTTTTATATCACAAGTTTCAACCCACAAAACCAGCCCAAAATAGTGAGAAAAACAACAAGAAAAGTGTATGAAAGAGTAGTGTAAAGATGGCAAAAGTTATACCTCTTGAAAAAAGGATGTTCTTTGGTTCACAAACCATAAGGTGATCACCCTCAAGAGTTGAAATTTAGGCTCAATAATCTCAGTAAGAAGCCTCAAAATTTTGGTTTATGAAGTGTATGTAGAATGTATGTATATTGCAAGATAGAGAGGGAGAGTGTTTGGCAAGTTTTAGGCACTTGGCAAAATTTTCTAGCCTAAAACCATAAGGGATGGTCATCTATTCCTAGAAAAATAAGTTCTCCTGTCGGAAATATCTATATTGAGCCAGCTGGTGCAAAGCATGCACATGGGGGGGACAACTGGCAACAAAATATCTGCTGGCCGCTAGACATGGCTAGCCGACCATGAAAAGGGATAGCCAGCCAATAAAAAATGGCCTACCGGGCACTTTTTGGCCAACAAGCCTCTGAGCGGTCAGGCTAGAAAAAAAAATTAGGTTTTAGTTCAAAGAGGGTGCAAGGTTTAGGCTCTGAAGTTTGAAAACTAAAGTATTTTGCTAAGGAAATTGAACAATTTGGACAACGTAACAATTCATCATTGAGTGTTTACCATGAGGAGCCCAAATCTTAAGAGTGGTCAAAAATGGGATGTCTACACCCATCAAAGTAGGATACTTGGAAAACACTCTTCTTTATTTATCAATTAATTGTAGCAAAAAATATGAAATCATAATCCTGCTAAATCTCTAATTCATATTACCATATTATGTGAGTTAACATAATGACAAAATAATTAATTTAGTCTTACAGCATATACATATTAGTTCAATTCTTCAACGACAATTTAAACTGTCGCGTATACGTTATTAATTATTTTTTTGCGACGTTTCAGATCGTTGCGAATAATACTTTTAGCGACGTCAACTACCGTCTCTAAAAAGGTTTTTAAATGACAGCATCCAAAACCGTCGCTAAAAGTGATGTTTTTCTCGCTTTTTTGTGTCAAGTTAACCCGTCGCAAAAACCATTGATTTGCCATCACAAAAACCTTTTGTCACACCCCCTTCCTCCACCCCCCATTTCCCATCACTACTCCGTCACTAAAAGTCTTTTGCAACGACATGTGCACTTTTTTCAACGTTTGAAACCGTCGCAAAAAAATTCGATTTTTAGTAGTGGAATTTGATCCGTGTACATCCTCTATCTTTAGCACTTGCAATCAAGTTCTCTTTCTTTCTTTCTTTTTTGTTGCTGTTTTTGTTTTTGTTTTTGTTTTTACGTAATAAGAGAAAATTGACTTTGCTTCAATGAATTTTAGGTGTTTGGGGATGGTGGTGATGGCAATGTCTGCCTACTTGATGAGAAGAAAAAACAATTCTATGGTGTTAAAAGGTGTAACTTGACCTATCCAGAAAGGACACATATGCCCAAAAGTCAAAAGTCCCATGCCACCGTCAAGAAGTTTGGACTTAATCCTCCCTTTGGGTGGTGCCTAGTGCCTACCTAAATATTGTCAACAATTCCTTAATTTATTCATTCAAATATGGTCTTTGAATTTTCATTATAAAAGTTGAAAAAATCATCACTAAAGCCTCCTTCATCATGAAGCAACCACCACAAGCACTATTATATATGTAGAAATTTTGTTCAAAATTTTATTTTATGATCTAAATTTATTTTAAATATGAATTTCACAATATTCACATACAAAGAATTTCATTACTAATTATAATATTCACATGCCAATTCAAACATTTGATTTGATTAATAATTCCCTATAGAAACAGAAAATTATAGAAACACAATTTAATTTTAAATTTCATGACTCCATCTACCTACTTTACTCTTAAATAAGTTATATTTTCAAGAATAGTGAGATTCTCGAAGAGACTGTAGAAATACGATTCTTGTGGTTGTGGTAATCTCATCTTGCCTAACCACATAGTGGTTGGTTAGGGGGTAAATATTTAGATTTCTGCACTTTACGCTTGGGTTCAAATCTTTATAGTTGTTTGGTGCAGTTGAACCTTCTCTTCAATGCTTAGAGCACGTAGTGAGACTTTAGCTTCACCCTGGTGTAGATGCGCTACAAATTACTGCAGTGCTGAGGAGCAATGTTTCCTAACAGATACATAAAGTAGCCTATCTACATATCTATATTTTACACTTAAAAAAGATCTCAATTTTCCTACGTAATGAAATTGAGAATTACATTTTGATTCTTAAACGCACCCAAACAACAAAATGAAAAATAGTTGGAGTGATATTTTACTTCTCTATTTTTGTCGTAAACGTGATCATTCAAATATTGTGTTTGAAAATAAAATTATAATTACACACAACAAACGAAAGAGATAAAATTGATGAATTTTTGGGAGCTAGTAGGTAGATGATATGTGGCACCTTTCTTTATTGTGATTGGATTTGAGAGTATGGTTCATCAAATTTACGTTGAGTGTTTGAGAGACAGTAAGAAACATATGCATTTGTGATTAGTGGAAAGTACTACTTAATAATATTACGTAATATTCTTACGGCACGTAAAAATTTGTCAAAAAAAGAAAAAAAGGGAGAGATGGTCCCATCAAATCCAAGCCGACTAGAATTGTGTAGTTTATTAGATTGCAAACTAGTACTTGGAAGATTAAAAGGGGTTAGTTGATGAGAATGGAGGAGGTCATTGTCTCTTAAAGTTAGATCACTGGAGTAGCTTGGAAAATTTGTATACGTAAACATAGCACCCTCTTGGGGACCTGCCCATTTTACTCTCTCTCTCTCTCTCTCTCTCTCTCTCTCTCATTAGTACAATTTTATTTACTTATTTATTTATTTGTTAGGTAAATGAAAAAAAAAAAAAGTTTTATATATATGGAAAGTAGAAGAACACGTGAGCAGACATTATTGAAAACATTCACACCACAACTCAGGAGCCGACCGGGACAGAGGGTTAGTACCTGTTGTGGAATTCCACTCCACTGTTCATTCATCCCAGTGCTTATAATTAAAGCTTAAGTGGGTGGGTGTTTATTTGTTTTTTTTCTTTCAAAAATTATATTTTGATGAACTGTTTTTGAAATAGGTTTTAAAAAATAAAAAAATAAAAATCGTTGAAAACAACCTTTTGTTTTTTTTTTTAATGACGAGTGTTGTTTGAATTTTTATTAGTGCTCCTTGGAAAACAGGAAAAATCAGAATAAAGAAAACAAAAATAGAGCTAAACACAAGATTTTCCATATCCATGCTTTTCTTGCTTTAAAATATTGTAATATAACACAGAATTTCCTTAGCATAATGCCAAATCTGCAGCTTTGAGCAATGGAATTACCACTTTCTTTTGCAAAAGTACCATGGTTCATCATTTGTATTTGGCTATTTTGTGTCGCTACCATGTATTTATTAAAAATGATAAATTACAAATATACTGATAAGGTTTATTTAAAATATGAATTATCTCAGTAATTTTAAAAATTATAAATATTTTGTTATTAGAATTTTTTATTTAATAAAATTAACAAAAAAAAAATACTAACTACCATCTATTCTATCCTATACAGAAATAAAATTACTTGAATTGTTAATTGAAATATATTTATGATATTATTAAAAACTGTTCATTGATTTGTGGATTTTTTTAATAAAAATAATCATTTGTTAGAAACTTGAAGGGGAAATATGTAATTTCTAGACTCATAGGGACAATTTGTATTTTAGGTAAATTTCAAAAGATGTATTTTTAATTTACCCTATTAAAAACAAACTAAGAAGGATGAGAAATTGTCATGCAATCAGAATTTTAAATATTGATTATTACAAAATGAGATTTTAACTTTTTGTTATCGTTATTTATTAATATATCTATTTATATTGTCCGTGACTCTCTAACATCGATCAATATTGGTTATATCACTAATGTTACTATATATACCGATACCGATATTTAAAATCATATATGCAAATGCAATACAGAAAAATTATTATATGTCAAATATGTGAATAAAATGTCAAAAAGTAAGAAGCTTAAGGTACTTTTTTCACACATCTTTAAGGTTTTTTTTTTTTTTACATATTTTGATACATTTTGTAGGGTTAAATTCATTTTATCCCCCCGTGATTTAAGGTTGGAGGACTTTACCTCCTTTGATTTAAATATAGTTAGAAAACCCTCATGTGTTCTGGACTAATGTGTCACCATTAGTTTTTTTTGTTTTTTTGGTTTTGTTTTTGTTTATTTTATCTAAACTAACAGTGAGTGTATCGCATACACCCATTGTGAGAGTGGGTTTAGTTTTCTAAGAAAATTAAGTGAAATTAATATAACAAAAGATAATTTTATTCACATTTTCTCCAAATCTAAAATTAGTTTAACATGTTAAATAAAATAAAATAAATTAAAATATAATTAAGGATTGATCTAAAATATAAAATATAATTAATGATTGATTTAAAATATAATTAAATAAAAATATAAAATAAATAATAATTAAGAATTGATCTAAAATATAATTAAATTAAAATTAGAGTAAAAATTCAAAAATTAAAATAAATAATTAAATATTTAGAATTAATTCTGATCTAAAATATAATTAAAATTAGAATAAAAATTTAACAATGACAATAAATAATTAAGAATTTATAATTAATTGTGATTTAATTGAATTAATGTTAAACACTATAAATTATGTCTATGAAAGAGAAGAAAGAAAGAAAATAAATAGAAAAAAGAATAGAGTTTGAAGATATTGCAGTCATTTCACATCTAAAGTATTCTGGCCTCAGATCATAAAGAGATAAAATAAATTTGAGAGAAAATTAGTCTAACATCCCTCTCTAATTTTGGATAGTAGAAAAGGTCCATAATTTTTATTGTTTTATTATTTTTTATTTTTTTAATGTTAGATAAAATCCCTCACATCCTTTACTTCTATTTTATTTTATTTTTTTAAAAATAACTTTACCCTCACTCTTCTCTCTTCTCTCTCTACATATTTGGGTCTCTCTTCTGTCTCTCATCTATCTCTCTGATCTCTCTCTTTCTAAACTTTAAAACCCTAATGCATCATCTTCTCACTCTTTCATACCGTTACCTTTGCTTCCTTCTGCTCCAACGGCTTCTTCATTACTGCCGTCGACTCTTACACTCCAGCATCATCTTTCCATTTATCTTCTCTCTTCTTTCTCTCTACAGATTTGGATCTCTTCACCACCTCACAATCTTCTTTTCCCAAACCCTAGAACCCAAATTCGCCATCTTCTCTTTCTTTGGCATCATTACCTCCGCTTCCTTCCCTTCTGACGACCGTTTCATCACCACCGGCCTTGTCAAGACTTCGACACCAAGTTTCGAACCCCCTTCGCCACCTTTGCGGCCACATCTGCCCCATTGACCTTGTCCACCACCAAGAGAATGGGTCTTTGTTCTATTTGCTAGAGAATAAAGAGTAGGTGATCATGAACAACAATAAACTCACAGATCTTGACGAATTTGAAGAACCTGCTGAAATTTCTCTGGACCTATACTAGAGAATTTGGAGGACTTGCTGAAATTTCTCTAGATCTATACCATAGAAATTTCAATGGCCCTATACCAGGTAATTTTCCCTAGACCTATACCAAAGAATTTGGAGGACCTGCTAAAATTTCTCTGGATCTATACCAAAGAAATTTCTCTAGACTTATACTAGAAATTTTTCTAGATCTATACTAGAGAATTCGAAGGATCTGCTGAAATTTCTCTAAACCTATACGAGACAAATTTTACTGGACATATAGTAGAAATTCCTCTGGACCTATACTAGAGAATTTGGAAGACCTACTGAAATTTCTCTAGACTTATACCAAAGAAATTTTTTCATGAAGAGAAATCTTTTTGAAATTTCACAGGACTTATACCAGAGAAATTTCACTTGAACCTATATCTGGAATTTCTATCACATTGATTTTTTTTTGCCATTACACACTTGCAATCTAAAATTTCACTGGACCTATATCTGAAATTTCTCTGTTACATTGATTTTTTTTGAATTTTCTCTGCAAATGTAGTCAGAGAAATTTACTTGCATGTTGATTTTTTTCTAACACATTGGATTTTTCTTTAAAATTTCTCTGCAAATGTAATAGGAGAAATTGACTTACATGCTGATTTTCTTTGAAATTTCTCTACAAATGTAGTTAGAGAAATTTACTTATATATTGATTTTCTCTAACACATTTGATTTTCTCTAAAATTTCTATGTAAATGTATTCAGAAAAATTTACTTTCATGTTGATTTCTAACTCAATGACGTTTTATCAATATTTTTTCCTGAATTTCATATTCATCAGGGATCTTATTTGATAGATCTTGGCGAGGGTATTCCAAAAATATAATTTTTTTTGTTGAAAATGGACATTTAAATCAAAAGTTATTGAATTTTTAAGTTCTGAAAATTTTCAAAAAGTGAAAGAATTTTGAATGTAAAATATAAGGATATTTTGATCCAATAATTTTGGAGGGAAGATGCGCATTTATTTGAGAGGCCTGAGGTAGTATGAAATTTTGAAATGTCCTTTATCTCTTAAAATTGTAATATTAGGGAACTTAAAATAACCCTAAATTTTAAACCATTTTTTATCCACATCAAGACTTGCGACAACTCTTTGAACTATGATTAACATTTTTTAATATTAAATTACTCTTTTAGTTGTAAGCTTGAGAGTGAAACTCAAGTGAATATTTATGATAAAGTGTGACAAAGTTGGCTTGCTGTTTGAAATGAGGAGTCATATAAGCTCATTTTCCCACCATTAAAATCACATCTTTGTGCTTTTTAATAGTATTCTCCAATCACTCTCCATGGGGGGTGGCTTCTTTACAACTTTGCACGTTTCAAAGAATCTATTTTTTGTTGTCCTTTTCAATGAAAGTAGTCGGCAATGGGTTGGAGAAGAAATTCAGAGATAAATTATTATTATTAATGTTCACAGTTAAATGGATTAAGTATTCTTCCCTCACCCTCCAGTGGTCCAGTGATGGTGGCTTCTTTAAAATTGGTAGCTTGATGAGTAATGTGGTAGGAAAAAATAAGAAATACACAGAGAAAGTAAGTGGATTCAGACATATATTTTACCCTTAAATTAAATCTAATAATTATGTGGGTGAATCATGTCTCTTCATTGATATTTTCGAACAATTCCAAAAAATGGGGTAGAACTACTAGAGAACTACCAACACTATTCACAGTATAAAGGCATGGTTGTTCTTCAATGGCAGAGAGTTAGAGAGAGAGAGAGTCTTTTTTGCAGAAAAACTATTTGGTTAAAACCCATATTATGTTATGTGTAATATGTATAGATACAAGAGATTTAACCACCTACAACTCTATCATTGTGGGTTATTCACCCTTATTCTTAGGATAAGGTGGTTTGAAATTCAAACTAATAAGGTCACTAAATGGGTCATGTGTCATGCCATCCTGGCATCCAAAATTCGGGTCCGAAACCCAACTCGATTTCTAACAGGTTTGTATTTTGAGATATTATTTCAAAAATAATTTTATTGAGAGAGTTTAGAAAATTTGAAAATGTGTTTGGTTGTATATTTTGAAAGGGCCTGGCTTTCCTCCAGTCTCAGATGGGACTGGAGGGTACAGTTGGGCCCGTAGGGGCCTATCATGGATCCTATTTGGATAATCTAAACCGTGTAATATGTAGAACTCGTCGAGTACTATATGTCTGTAAAAAATCATATTGATCGAATATCGATAATTATGTAATCAAATCAATTTTGTATAAAAAAATTTGATGATGAAAAAATGAACGGTTGACAGAAAACTGGTTCGATGAGATAGTTATCGATATCCGATCAACGTGTTTTTTTACAGGCATATAGTACTCAACGAGTTCTACATATTACATGGTTCGGATTATCAAAATAAAACCCATGATGGGCCCCTACAGGCCCAACTGTATCCTTCAGTCCGATCTGGGACTGAAGGGAAGCCAATGCCATTTTGAAAATAGTTTGAGTTTGGGATGATTTGATTTTTTTTTTTTTGGTAGTTGAATAGGTGGGTATAAGAGCAAAAATGATTGAGAAAGAGAGAGAAGAGAGAAAAAATAATTGATTGATGTGTAGTAGAGAGAAAATTGATTTTGAAATGTTTTTCAACAAAATTTCAACCAAACATGTTCATAGAATTTTTTTCTCTAAAAACATATTTTGAGAGACAAACCAAATATGTTCTTGGATTTTGACAAATGTTATACACTAGTCATTCAATTGTAGATTTCAAATTTTGAAATAAAGATCTTTTTTATTGTTCGCAATTCTACGCTGTTACCCTCTTATTATTATTATTAATTATTATTAATAATAATTATCATTATTATAGTTAGAGTGTCATCAAATCATTGTCATATTATGGTGAAACCGCAGCAAACGTAATATTATTTTGAGGTGAATTATGTAAATTTTTGTATTTTTGTGTGCTTGATTTATATTCTTATATATATATACATATTTTTATTTCGTGTTTCATGTCTCATCAATTTTGATTAAGTGTATCAATTTTTTATATGGATTTCACAGCAGATGAGTGGTATTGCTATTTCTATTTTTCATTGTCCTTTCCTAGGAGTCGGCTAAGGTTGAGTATAGTTCGGTTTAGAAGGAAATCAATGATCAAATTATTACCAATAATTTCATAAAATTTGAAAACAAATTAGAATAAATCTGTAAAATGTAATTCCATTCGATTTGGAACCATAACTTTTAGAAACCTTGTCATCATTTACAACATGATAACAAAATATTATTCACAATTTGTTTAAATATCAAATAATATGTCATCAAGTACAATTAAATTATTTCTAGAACCAAGACAGAATTATACATTGAGAAAATCAAATGAAACCATGAAATTTGATCTTAATCGAATTAGTTTTTTGCGATTTTTCAAACTTTTTTCTCAACCGTAAAGTCGGCTATGATTGGAGAAGAAAATGAGAGATAAATCATTATTATTGAAAATATTATTATTATCAAGTTGATGATGTTGGTAGTTGGGGTGGATGCTGAAGTATGAGAATAAAACTACGAAAGACAATGACATGTGGTCCAAAGAAAGAGCACCCAACTCCTACGTATTGGCTAAAATAATTTTCAATAGCAGTACTTGGATAAGATCACACGAGGAAGGGGCCTTACTCTAAGATTCTTTTATTGTTACCATCATTTTCAACCTTTAGTAAACTAATTCAAAGTGCAAAATCATGCTTCATAAATAGTTGAATTTTTGTTTTTTTAACTAACTTAAATTTAGGAATTGGTGCAAAATCAAGCTTCATAAATAGTTCTCAGTGAAAGGGAGTAAGAAGAGCTTTACTTTTGAGTAACCATATACATACAAGTGTAAAAAAAAAAAAAAAAAAAAAAAACCCGACAAATTACATTGATTGTCTATATACTTTGATTTTTATGTCATTTTCATTCTTATAATTTTAATTGACTTGATTTTAATTCTAAATTTATGATTTTTGTCTCAATTTGATATAATTGATTACAATTGTTAGTTTTTTTTTTTTTTGGATGAAAAATGTCATATGAGCGACACGCGTCATACTTTTATACATAAATTATAAATTCGTTCAACTTGGTGAGTTAACTCCACTAACTCAGTGACCATTTTCTTCAAACATCTTAATCGATGTTATTAACTAGACCAAGTTCATAGAAAATCTAAAATTAATGGTCAAAATTGAGCTAAAATGACATAAGGAAGAAAATATAAAGATTAAGAATAATTTGTCCAAAAAAAAGTTAAAAACCTAGCTTACAAACTAATTTGCCAAGGCCTAATAAAAATAAGAGTAATTAACCAATAAATCCTAAAACAATAACTTGGGAATCATTTGATCATGTGTTTTAACTTTAGAACTGATAAGTCTTGTTTGGTATGTAAGGACACATTTGGACACGATGGTAGCGTTGGGTGTCTTATTTGTTGTGGGTAATTTTGGAATTGACTAGTGTTGAAATTACGGATATGTCCCAAAAGCATACTATAGGCTTTTTTGGTTTTCCCTCTCTTGCAATCATCACAGAAAAGATGAACATGGAAACTTTCACCATGGCAATGTAAATTGGGTGAGGATTCGAGTGTTGATGGTGTGTTTGAGGTTGGTAATGTTTAGCCCCTTATTGTTGTTTCCAATTTGAACATTGGATCTCCCCCCAAACCCTAGAAATATGAATAGGCCTGTGTTAGTACAACCATTTTGGTGTTCGGAAGCATGGGTTGAAGCACTGATTGGATGTGGTTGTCGTTACCGGCAAATTTCTGACTGTGCGTTCCCTCGTTGCATCAGCGGCAGCATTCGTGCTGGTGGGAGATGGCATCAGGTATGTAGTAGCGTTTGATGTTAGTTTTAGTTTGTTTGATTACAGATAATGTTTGTGTTGGTAACATGTAAAACAATGTGTGTTGCATGTTAATTGATGGTAAGTAGTGTGTGCATAACATATTGCCAGTTCCGTGGCAATGGTGTTGTGGGTGGTGAAATTGTTGGGGGTTTGTTTGTATGGCCACCACCATGATTATTGTTTTTTGTGTATGCATATGTCGGTTGGTTTTTGGACATTAGCTTGTGGTGTGCAAGTGTCTGTGTACAATTTTGGGATGTTAATCAAATTTGTGATGTCCCCTGTTAATGGGCCAGGGTTTTAGATGTTTTTTTTTTTTTTTTTTTTTTTTTTTTTTACATCTGCTTTAGTGTTATGTGAGTCAAACACTGTGGCATGGATTGTGGCCCGTGTCATGGATTGGTACGATGTTGTTGTTGGCCGTAATGTGAGTTTGTTGGAGTATGTTGTACAAAAAATGTGGTCAATGCTACTACCTACAGTGTGAATCAAGAAGGTGAAGTTGGCGTCAAGTGTTTGGGTGTTGATATTGTATCATTTTTGGGTATAGTGTGGTAAGGTCACATGATTGGTTGGAGTAGTTGTACGTTGCACATACGTAGGTATGGCGTTGTGTAGTTAGTGCACACATGTGTATGTTGCTTACTTCACTACAACATTTTCTTAGTTTAGTGACATTTGAAAATGCCACAAAACCATTCTTCTAATGACATTTTTTGGTCTTGTGGCATTTTGAACAAGTGCCACTTCTATCGGTGCCACGGTAGATACGAGTGCCACGGTAGATACTTGCAAGTGTCACTGCACCATCATAGCTAAAAACTTTCAATGACATTTTAATGTCATGCTAGATATTATTTGTGGCACTATTAAGCGCCATTAAAAAAAGAGTTAGTGACAATTATAAGTGTCATTACACCATCAAGATTAAAACCTTTCAGTGACACTTTAATGTCATGGTAGGCACTATTTGTGACGCTATCAAGTGCCATTCATGACGATAATTCGTTGTAGAACAATTTGATCCGCTCTTGCGGAGACTCGAACCACCAACCTCCTACACCATAAACCTTATACACCACACTCTTCCCACTACACCTCTATAGCATCACATGATTATATATGCAACATATATTATTTATATAGTACATACATCCATATTAATATAAAAGTATATGTATAAACATAATTATTTTATTGAACATAATTTATGTAAAATAAACTATTTAATACCAAAATAAAAAAAAGACCACTTTTGGCGACTAAAAATATTTTTTAGTCGTCAATTCTATACTTTTGGCTACTAATTGTTTTTTAGTTGCTAAAAAACTTAACTTTTGTCTACCAAAATCGGATTTGGTCGCCGAAGATGCACTTTCAGCTACCAAAATTTTGGTCACCAAAAAATTTTATTCCCGCCTTAGGATTTTAGTTCTCCCACGCTAAAAATAACCACTTTTGGCAACTAAACTTATTTTTTAGTCATCAATTGTAGACTTTTGGCTACTAAAATTTTTTTTGGCACCAAAAAGCTTTACTTTTGGCTACTAAAATTTTTTTAGTCGGTAAAACCCATATAATCAGCGACCAAACTTATTTTTAGTCGCCAATTGTAGACTTTTGGCTACTAAAATTGTTTAGTTGCCAAAAAGCTTTACTTTTGGCAACTAATGCTATTTTGGTCGTTGAAAGCTATACTTTCAGCAACCAAATTTTTTTGGTCAGGAAATTTATTCGTCGAATATGCTTTTTTCTGTAGTGTATATTGAGTTTAATTCATTTATTTTTAATCATTTACTGCATTTTAAAAATTTAGAAAATATATTGGCATTTTTTATTTTTTCAAAAATGTCATTATAAGTTTGGAAAGTTTTTGGCTTAGTGGTATTTCTCAAAATGCTATAAAATATTTGTTTATGACACTTTTCACCTAAGTGCCATAAAAAGTAATTTGCACCTACCTAGTGTACTGACATTTTTTTAAAAATGCCATTGCAACTAAAGTTTAGTGACATCTGTTGGCAAATGTCACGAACATAATTTTTTGTGTCATTATTTTATAAAATGTCATAAAATTGATGTGACATTTCTTTATTGAAATGCCACTAGAGCCTTATATGTTTTGTGGTTCTGTGGCATTTTTCTAAAACATTTAATGCCAATTTTTATTTTTGTGGCATTTTCTAAAAACATGCTACTAGTGTAGTGTCACTAAAGTGTAAATTTGTTGTAGTGACATTTTTGTTGTAGTGAAGTGACACTTTGTTTAATTGAAATGCCACTAGAGCCTTGTATGTTTGTGGCTCTATGACATTTTTCTAAAAAATACCACAAAATATTCTTTTTGTGACATTTTTTAAGAACATGCCACTAGTATGGTGTCACTAAAATATGTTTTTGTTGTAGTGTTATGACACTTGTTCATTGAAATGTCACTAGAGCCTTTTATGTTTGTCGTTTTGTGGCATTTTTCAAAAACGTGCTACTAAATATCATTTTTGTGGCATTTTCTAAAAATATGCCACTAGCGTAGTGCCACTAAAGTATGCTTTTGTTGTAGTTTTGTGACACTTGTTCATTAAAATGTCACTAGAGCCTTTTATGTTTGTCGTTTTGTGGCATTTTTCAAAAACGTGCTACTAAATATCATTTTTTGTGACATTTTCTAAAAATATGCCACTAGTGTAGTGCCACTAAAGTATGTTTTTGTTGTAGTGCTTCCCACCCGAAATTATGTTTGTATGGTAGTGTACACAGAGTTGTGCTGAAGTTCATTGTGTTCGAATAGTGTTGTCATGTGAAGTGGTGGTTTTGGTGTGGTTTTAAAAATAATGCCACGTGTGTTATTGTAAATGTTAATGGACATGTCGGACATTGTACTGGAGTTGGCATGTGTATGTGTGTACTGATTTGTATATGTGACTTATGTGACAGATAGCGGTGGACAGAACTCGGCGAAGCGTAGTTTTGCAAGGAAAACACCATATTCGAAGTTGGTAGTCCAAACGCCGACATGATTGGCATCGGAAAAAAAAAAAGCAGTTGCCATTCAAGAAAAACAAAATAGATAGAGGAAATGGTAGAAAACAGCTAGTCGACACTTCAAGACTAATGTATCCATCAAACGTCGCGGGCGTGATCAAGACTGTGTTGGAGTTGGAGTTGCGCAATGGACATATTATGCAACTTAAGAAGACTCCGTTCTGGCTTATGATTGAGGCCATTTGTGTGCATAAGTTAGATCCTAAAGCATACAAGAAATGTGACGCAATTGTGTGTCGAATTGTGCAAATGTGCAATTCGAAGATGAGAAATTTTACATTGGAGGTAAGGGCTACCACGGAGGAATAGTGACATACGACTGATGTTTGGTGTCCAATGTGGTAAAGACAAACTAGATTTGACCCAAAGTGGAAAAGCGCCATCAAATTTCTTACAATGATGCTGCCCAAATGTCAGTAGAATCTCCTCGAAAGTAATCAAAGACGTCATGGTAGAGGCTCTTCGTGGGGCAGATGTCCTGGATGAGGAAGATGTTGCAAAGTTGCTTTGTTTGTACATATGTGTGAAGTTATTTTTTGCTATGACTAGTGAGTCAATCGAGTAGGTGTTTGTTTGTGTGATTGACAGACTCGAGACGTTATGGTTGTACGACTGGGTTACTGCAATTTGTAATGCTTTGATTGGTTCATTGAATGATGTACATGGCATGCTAGAAAGGGTTACAAGGTGTGTTGTCGCATTATTGGTACGTCACACCGAACTAGTAGATGTTACTACTGCATGAAAACAATGTGAAATAGTTATATGGTTTTGCTTAACTGATTATGTTTTTTGTGGTAGTTGTAGTTCCTACTTTGCGAGAACACAACAATTGTGGAACCGAAACGTACGAATGTGTCGCCAATGTTTTGTCAGTGGAACGTTGGTGTATTAGTTAGGAAGTTAAAAACCATGGACTTGTCAGTGAAGGGTTGTATGGAGGTACAACAAAACAGTGAACATGGTTGTTATGTTTTTTTTTTTTTTTTTATCATGTTGTTGTTAGTGACATTAATTTAATTGTGTAGGTGAACTGTGACAAACTTAACGTGACGATAATTGAACGGTATTTTGTCATTGCGACTCAGGTTAGTGAGTTTTAGAAAAAGGCAGAGGGGATGGTATTGGAAGTTCAGCCGGTGAATGCTTGGAATGGGCGTGAGGCTGATGTGGATGTGAATGAGGTTTGTAATGTGGAAACTAGTTTGGAGTGTTGGCAACCGGATTTACCTAATGGTGGAGAAGTTGAATTTAAAGAAGTAGAAGAAACTAGTAAAAAGGACAGCGGACCATCATGCATTACAAACAAAAGTGATGATGAGATGTTAGTGGTAGAGAAGTGGCCGGTTTTGTTCCTCGACTTGTTGGACTTGTCATGCACACCAAACTGTGAGAATGTTGGTGATGAGCTGGTGGGTAGGAAGGAGCAGTGAGTAAAGCTTTAATCCAAGTTAATGAGTTAAATGATGAGGTACAAGCGATGGTCGAAAGTATACATGAGTTGGAGGATCGTGTGGGAAAGATGAAAGGAATGCTTGGTGCACAAACCATGAACTTGTTTGTTGGATTTGACAGTGTTATTGTAGCCAAAGATGCTGAAATTACTTGACTTAATAAGGTCGTAGGTCAGTTGAGGGACACGATAACAAATTTGGAGAATGAAGTCGACGATCATGAGGCGCATGTGGTCACGCAGTTAGTTATGGCTAGTAGCCCTAAACAGCAAACACCATTGGACAGTAAGTGCGGTGGAAGTAATGGGTCAAGGAATGGACGTGGCGAGGACAGTGTTCAGCTTAGGCCGACATGTAGGCCAAGTGGACAGATTGTTGCGGATGACGTTGCTGATGTTGTAGCTGCCATGGATATGGTGGGAGATGAATATGCTGGGCATATTGGTCGTGATGTATGTATGTCTAGGATAGTGTTGGGAAGCAATGACATTGGTCCCCTTAAGCAGCCAGTAAGGGATGGGGCTGTTACTGTGGATGGTGTAGAAATTATGGATGTGGAGAAGGTAGTCAGGGCATCTCCTGTGCCTAAGATGACATCGCTAGTTAGGTGTGTGCAAAGCAAACCAAGACGTGAATTCAGACTAGCTGACTCTGAATACACTGGGGCTGTGGGACGTTATAAATCGGGGGGGGAAATGTCGGTGAAAATTGGAGTAGAGCCCGATGTGATTTACAGCGTTGAGGATATGGATGTGGATCGAAAAACATGGAGTGGTTTTGGAATGAATAGAAAACATGCTATGTGGAATTTGATAAAGGAGGACAAGATGAAGTTGCTGGAGGATATGTACAGCTTCTAGGGTGATGTGTAAAACTTGTTTTTTTTTTAATTTTATTTATTAGTTTGCATATATTATTTGTTAGTGTGGTTCATGTGATGTAGTTTACTAACATTGACATTGAATAATGGGTTGTAAGACCATAATATGGGATGGTGGTGATAATGGGATTGAAGTACACTTTACAGATGTTCAAAATCTGATCCATCAGAGTTCAATTCATGTGAATGTATATGTATACCACACTGTAATTTGAGCAGTTTGAGTTGTTTATAATGTACGCAATTTGTGTAATGTTGGGTGTTGGTTTTGTTATGGATATTGTTTTGACGATGTCGTGCATTTGAAGGTGATCGACGCAAATGCTGACATGCTTATGGACTTGCAAAAACGGGCCTCTAAAAGGGCTGTAATGCGGACACATTGTACGGGTATAGTAGCGTTTGTTCCGTATGTATAATTTTATGTGGAATTGTTCCTGACCAATCCAATACATCATGATGGTCAATGTACATCACGAACTGTTATGGAAATTTGTTTGTGCAGGACATGATGAGGAACAACAATGCATTGTCACGGACGAAGTATCTAAATGTACACACGAATGCTGCACGAGGACACAGATACACTCATTACCCCATATACCATGCTAAACATTGGACAGTCATGGTACATGATTCGGAGTGTGGAATGTGGAAACACTACAATTCAATGAGGCAACAGCGAGGGGT
Source organism: Camellia granthamiana (assembly GCA_036172215.1). Taxonomy (NCBI): domain Eukaryota; kingdom Viridiplantae; phylum Streptophyta; class Magnoliopsida; order Ericales; family Theaceae; genus Camellia; species Camellia granthamiana. The sequence goes on from CM069910.1 coordinate 132,948,270, forward strand.
GCGAGATGAGCACTACAACGAAGTGTTGAAGATGGTAAGTGAACGCGTTAATGGTATATGAATTTAGTTGGGGTATTTTTTTTTTTTTTTTCCCATGACAATTTGCATAATGTTGGGCTAGCACAGTAACATAGTGTTTCCATTTGATGGTAATTTTGTCAGTTCCATGTTAATGGTGATGATGTTGTGACAAAATTGGCAGAAGTTGAAATATAGTAGGGATGTAACCTAATTGGGGTTTAGTTGGTGTTCAATAATTATTAGGATATTTATTGGGAATTTGTTAATGTTAGATGTTGTGTTTACTGGGAATGGTTATCTGATGTACATAATAAGGGTTATTATACTGTTTATTTTTGGGAAATGGGTTAGCTGTCATGCAGGGTACATAATGAGTGTATGTGATGTGCATTATGTTGATGTTCGGGGGATAATGTGAGTTGAGTTGGTATTATGGGGATAATGTGAGTTTGGGTATGGTACACGTGTAAAGTTTCAAACTTTTAGCAGGACATGTTGTTACATGTTTGTTTGTATTTGTCATCGATTGTTTAAATGAGTAATTAACATGTACGTAGTGGAATATCATTGGATTGTGAGTGTATTGCAATGATGATTGTATATGTGACCCCCCCGTGAATGGTGACTTTTCAGAAAGAGTGGGTGGTTGACCACCACAACCAGTTCATGAAGCCAAGAGTTGTGGCCGGATTTGTAGGAAATTAGATGTTGATGGTCCACTTGTGCTGGTTATGAAAAGCCCACAGCAGGAGCCCGACTCGTAAGTGGTGTTGATCTTTTGTTCGTTGGCATTGATTATGTTGTTTGTGCAATAAGAATGATTTGTTTTTGAATGTGTGTGGTTTGCAGGTCAAACTGTGACGTCTATGTATGTTTCATCATTTGGCAGTACGTTCACGGGCTTGATGTTGATGGGACATTGGACAACCTTACGCCATCTGTTTTCTGTGCGACAATGGTGAAGATGTTTTTGAATGACTCGGGAAGAGGATTGCGAGTGAGGCACCTGTAACGCACTGTGAATTAGACAAAGGTAGTACTACACAATTTTGGCATCGGTTTTTGACATCATTTGTTTTGTGGTATTTTGTTGGTAGATGAAGGTTTTTATTGTTTATTGGGTTTGTTTTAAATATTTTTTGGTGGAAGCGTTGAACGGTTGTCACTGTGGTGGATTGAATTGGTTATTAGTGTTTTTTTAGTTTGCATTAGTATGTGCGTCGCACAGAACGGCTACGTTAGATTCATCGTAATAAATATAAATTAGATTCGGATTATGAATGCTTGAGTAAGTTTGTGTTATGTTTACACACCGACTGATGGGTATGGTATGGTGATGTATTAAGTGGACAATAGTGTCCTGATGTTGGTCGTTGAGAGATTTATATGTTGTGACAATTAATATGTATGCATGGTGTGTGTAATACAACCGACAACGACCGACGGGGACGTTGATATTGACAACCATAGTACACACTGTAAGTGTTTTTTTTTTTTCAAGAATGAAAGATGAAGCTGGAATAGGAAGTTGTCAACCATTTTATTTTTCGAATGCTTATAATGGAGTGTCAAAACATAATGACACATATGGTTACGCAAGTGTGCATTCGTATACGTGTCGTTAACGATTGAGTGTGAATATTATACTAGCTGTTCGATTCCGTGTGTTGTGGTTGACATTACATCGTACATAGAAATGCTAAGAATATAGTAAAACATTATTTGTAACCCATTAGATTTGTGTTGAACCCAAATTGGTACGAGGCAAATATAGAATTCACTGTGAACAATGAGCCAGATGGTTGGGACGTAAATTTTGTGAAACAACCCAACAATGCAGCAAATGTCTTGTGTTAGTTACACAGAAACATGGACAGGATGTGTATGTAGTGTAACCCATAAGTCTGTTGGTGAAACATTTATATATTGTTCCCATACCATGTATCTACCTATCCGAACATGGTAAACACCCAATTTAGTTTTCGTATTGGCAATGAAGTAAACAGCACGGACATGTTTCGAAACAAAAAACACCATTGATAATAACCCAGATAAAATACGAGAGCGTCACGAGCTATTACTGAAAACAAATAAGTACGACATCGTCTCTAGAACCTATTGTGTGAAAGTCTAACATTTAAAAAAAATCTACATGAACTACATTGGGTCATTGCATGTTTTGCGGTTATGGTTGCCCATTTTGCCACACCAGCTGTATCGAATACATGTCATGACCTCACCCTTCGAAGGAATCCTCTTACGTTTAGGCCTCCCTGGTGGTTGCTTCATCATAGGTGGAGCAATTAAGTAGTCCGACGATGAGAAATTGGGTATTCTCGCTATTGGAATTGGGTGGATAGACCCGGAATAAGCTACTTGGAATTCTGTGACATGATAAAAAGGATCGACGTAGTTGTAAATGTTTCTTCCACTCTTCTAAAAACCCACGACCGCATAGGAACATAGGAAATCATTAAGTTGCCATTAAAAACAAGGACATGTACGTGCGCCGATGTCGACCAACACTAGAAGGTGTGAACAACCCTCGAAAACATTTGCATCGGCTTGACAAACGATCCACGATCTACTAGTTTTGAACGCCGATTCCAAAACTGTTTCCATCTTCAAGCACAACTCCCCACCCCATATGCTGCATTTAGCTTTACACTTTGCCATTTGCTCCATGATTTGACCCCGAATGGCATCCACCAACTACGTGATGGGGAGATGGCGAGGTGCACGTATCCAATTGTTGAACGACTCTGCAGCATTGGACCACATCTCCCCATACCTACAACCACTGCACAAGGGAAGGACCATGAAAGTTTGAAGCAAACAGACATTTATTTTTGAATGTGTACAAATGCATTGGCCATATGTTACCTGAAATATGCATTTGCCTAATGTTTTGGATCCAAATCTTTCAAGAAATTTCCAATGACAACTAGGCTACAATGATTTCATATCTCGATCTTGTGATTGAAACACGAAACTATAGGTGCATATGTGCATTCTCGTAACTTCCGCATCAACCCACATTTGTGCTCCATGCTAACATATTTCATCTGATCCCGCAGATTCATTTGAAGATGTAACAAACAAAATGAGTGATGTGCTGATGGGAAAATAATAGGCATGGATTGAAGCAAACCAGCATTATAATCAGATACGAAGGTCAACGTCTTGTCCCCATCTATGACTTCTGATAAAGGCCGCAAGAACCACTCCCAGTTACATGCATTTTTGGAATCAACAATGGCAAAAGCAATCGAAAACAAACCTGCAAACAATGAATGTAAAAAAAGGGCCATCGAAGCATGATATGAGTCCCATGAAATTCATGTTATGTGTTGTTAATAAACCGTGCAAAAATCTCACAAATCGAGAAAATTGTAACAACACTTCGAAGATGTTAAAACCATACCTTGATTGCCATCCTTAGCGGTAGCTGCGAGCATATTACCCTTGAACCTCCCCTTCAAAAACGTACCATCGAGAAACAAAAGTGGGCATCAATGCTTAAACCCATCGATGCAGGCACGAAATGAAATAGAATAGCATACAAACCTACCAGAATGTTGATCAAAATCTAAATTAATATAACTATGTGGATTGTTCTCCATGACAGCATTACTATACTACCTGAGTTGATCAAATGACATGGCATGGTCTCCATACACTTCACTCCTAGCTTTCTCAACACCCAACCATGACTGATAACTAATGTCCAGGCCAAAGTCATTTTTCATACTGAAAACAACGTCCATAGGGCGGGTGAGTGGTTGTTCATGCACGTGATCCACAATTACATCTGACACCAAGTCCGATCCTATATGCGGGTTCCTGTACGTTCGTAACGCAGCACCACATGAATGTACATTATTAAACCTCTTCAAACACATCACCCCATTAGAAGCTAACACCTTTTCGTGCACCAACCACGCACACCCAGTTAACATTGCGAACTTGCAGACAGTCGTGATCCACACTGAGTCATTCTTGACATACTTAAACTGAAACCTACATTCGACGACAAACTTGCATAATACCATCCGAAATTCGTTCTCCCTACCCCAAAAAATTTGATCAACATGAGTAATACCATATGCCCAACCAGCAAAAAGAAACATCTTGGATTTGTAAGGACAATATAACGGCAACAAATCGGCCCGGTCTTCCATGTCATACGTCAGCACATCGTCAACATCACACACATCAACATCACGACAATCCGCAACCCCCCGTTCAATATTGGACACACTACTTCACGTCTAGATGAGCACATCAACATGATCAAGACTGAACGACTTTGCAAGGCATAACATGTTCTGAACATCATCCTCACAATCAACCTTGAATTTATTGTATCTAGGGATAGCGAACAAGAAAAACACCAACCCCCGTGCTGAAATATCAAACTTCCCACAAACAACATCAAGCAACTGTACAAATGTGAAACCTTCATTAATACGAACAACCGCGCCAGTCTGTCCGTACGTCCACAACAACAACAACACAACCTCCATACCTGCAAAATACACACACACATAATGAAACACCCTACCGCTCGTATACACCACAAATTCAAACAACATTCCACAATGCAACCACCAAAACACACAACAGATAATACTAACATCACAACATAAGCCTCGTAACGTTACTACCCTATTCCGCAAACCCAACCACATGCCCAGAACAATGAAACCTCACCCAAACACAAAGTCAAACATCATAATGTTAATAACACACCTCGCAAAAAACTGACACACACATCCCCCTACCCCATAAATGAATCATCAACCAATACACAATCAAATAAAAAATTATACATCACAAAAAACTTACCCCACGCTACAAAACACGGCACTTGAACCACCCAACACACAGTGGAAACGACAAGGAAAATGACAAACTAAGAACCCCCTTATGCCAAAATATAGTGCCCCCAAAATCAATTAACACACACGAACATAATAAGATCACCAACCCCATTAATCACTGCATTCAAATCCCCAAAAATTAGTAATGTAAAATAACCTACCTTATCCAAACAAAGCCAACATCACGAAAAAAATCAAACACAATCAGCTATAAGGTCAATTAAGTGAACTCCAAACCCCCAAATCAACATACCAAAAATAAACAGGACTAAATGGATTGAAAGAAAACTAATAGGACCAAATGGTACAACTTTTCCCCAAATGGGATTTATAAGTAAATTTTCCTAAAAATAAAAATAAAAAACTAAATTGCTAAAGTATCCATTGCTGTGAAGCCACACCTTCTTTGTCAAAATTTGAATCAGACATTTAATCAAAGTTAAAAGAAGTCAACCCCAAAGAAATATTACTCAAACCACTCTATTGGATTACCATTGAGGGAAAATTTTGGTAGACCTAGAGCAAATTCATGTGATTCTCTAATTTAATATTTATTTTTAGAACAGTGGGGCTTAAAATTTTTTGTTTGGTTTTGAAGAGACAACTTTGCATGTGTCAAATGATAAATAATGTAGAGCAATATTTCAAAACCACCAAATAACCATTTACCATTGAGGCCATGTTGGTTTTGAGATTAAAGAGATGTTGAATTAGGAAGGTGAGGTTCACATGTTTTTTTTTTTTTTTTTTGGCTAGTACACATATTTATGTTTGGGTCACAACTCCCTTGATACAAATAATACTTCCTTATCTTTATCTGCACTCCTATATTCAAAGGCTAAAATGGTAATTACCTTTGTAGTCCCAAAAGTATAGTATGAGTGATTCTACTTACACCACTACTTTACCTCTTTACACCTTCCATATGAGATTTTTTTTTTCCTTCCTATTTTATCCGTGTGTGAAATTACCTTTAGGACAAAACACGAATTAAATATATTTTATTATTTCCTTACATCCCTTGGTCATTAATCCCTACTCCTCTTTTTCATTTCTCAAATTTTCTTTTCTCTTACACATCTTTTTTCAAAAAGTGAGAATTATAGTGTTTTGATCATTAAAGAAAGTAATGGATGAAGAAACGGTGGTGAAGAACCATAAAAAAAAGTAAAATAGTTATTTTTTTTATTTGTTTGGCAAGTTTTTGTTTCGTTTTTCTGAACTGTTCTTCGACTTTTATTCAGTATTTTGAAATCGAACAAAATAAAATAGTCCACCATTATATTCTCGAACAAAAAATATATGTCTAGTAACCAACTGCCGAATAAAAGATACATTTTCGGTAACCCAAGGCCAATTTTTTTTTTAAATTTGTTTGGCTACTCATTATCATGTATTTTCAGTTTCTTTTCTTTTTTTTTTTTTATATTTAGTACTACATTATTAGTGGACTCCAGTCATAAATTCATTACAAACGAGGTTTGTTTAGTTTTTTTATGAATATGATTTTTTCTTATTTTTAATTTGTATTGAGTTTTATTAATACTTTGACGTATAAATGTATTTATTATATTTAGATTTTTAGTAGTCATCAAGCATTAATTAAATGGCCTTCTGACATTGGAAAGGAGACTAAATTTGTCATTGTTATAAAGACATCAGATACGGGAGGTAATGGCAGAAAACCAAGACTTACACTTGCTTATGAAAAAAATGGCTACTATAGAGATAACAAGAAGATCAAGGGGGAACGATTGAGGTTGACAAGTTCTAAAAGGTGTGGATGTCTATTTCTGTTAAAGGGGGGAAAAATTACCTACAAATGATGAGCGGATGTTGCATATCTTATGTGGAGTGCACAACCATCCACCTGCTGAACATCTTGAAACGCACTCATTTGCTAGCGGATTATCTACAGAGGAAACATCCTTGTTAGTTGACATGTCAAAGAGTATGGTGCTACCAAAAGAGATATTGGTTACATTGAAACGAAGGGATGCCTTTAATGTGACAACAATGAAGACAATCTACAACGCACGCCATCGACATCAAGTAGTACAGAGGGCTGGAAGATCACAAATGCAACAACTATTAGGGCAATTGTCGATTCATAATTATGTTGAGTGGCATCGATGTGATGATAGAGAGATGGTGACTGACTTGTTCTGGGCACACCCCGCTAGTTTGGAGTTGTTACGTGCATTTTTCATGTGTTGATTATGGATTGCACATACAGGACTAATACGTATCAACTCCCTCTCCTAGAGATTGTTGGGGTAACATCAATGAACTTGACATTTTCAGTTGCTTTTGCTTATCTTGGTCATGAACAGGAGGACAACTATATACGGGCTTTAGGCATATTGCGTACTGTTATGGAGAAGACTGCTTTACCAAAAGTCACTCTTATAGATAGAGAGTTGGCTTTGACGAAAGCCATCTCAAAAGTTCTACATATGGCCACTAATCTTTTATGTAGATGGCATATTAGTAAAAATGTTCTGATAAAGTACAAGAAGGTTTTTGAGATGAAAGAGGAATGCGATAAGTTCATGCATAGTTGGAGTGCTTTGGTATTGGTTAGAACAGAAACAGGATTCAATCAACAATTTTCCAATCTCAAGACCGAATTTAGTACATATCCTGAAGCTATTAAGTATGATACTACCAATTGGTTAGAGCTATACAATGAAAAATTTGTTGCAGCTTGAACAGACAATACTATGCACTTCAGAAATAGCACTATGAACAGGTAAATTATGCTCATTACATTTATGAATTGCTATAATCTTTTGAATTTTATATTAAATACCAAATTATACATACTTGTAGGGCAGAGAGTTCTCATGCTAAATTGAAGAGGCAACTTGGATCAAGTTAGGGCAGTTTTGAAACATCTTGGACCAAAATACACAACTTGTTAGAGTTGCAGCATGCAGACATTAAAGCCTCATTTCAGCGGAGTTTGATTTTAGTCCAACACAACTACACACCTACTGAGTTCATTGAGTTACGTGGTTTTATTTCAATTTTTAGTTTGGACAATATATTGGTAGAGTCAAAAGGATCGAATAATGTGGGAATAAATATTGCTGCATGTGGCTGCATTTTGCGATGTACTCATGGGTTGCCATGTGCACATGAGATAGCTGAATATTTTCAACAAGGTCAACCGATTCCCCTCTAGTGTGTAAATCCTCGTTGGAGGAAGTTAGATATGCTTCCAGTTTCAAAAAGTGCTTTTTTGGAGTTGGATTGCGAAACAGAGACAAGTTTTTTTGTTGAGAAATTCCAAGCAATTGACAAGACGCAACAAGTGATCCTTTTGAAGAAGTTGAGAGAGTTAACTAGTCCAAATAATACATTTTTGGTGGAACCTGAACTCAAGATTGACACGCGAGGTAGACAGAAGATAATGGAGCTGGTGGAATGGTTTAGACCCTACCAAACTATTGCAAAACCCTATTGGGGTGATAGGGTTCAACAATATCAAAGCATTTCAAGCATCCAATATAATATGCAACGTCATGAAATGGATGGTGTGTCCTACATAAACGGTATGGATCCCACTCAATTTACAAATAGGCAATGCATAATATTAGTTGTAAAATCTTATTTTTTTTTACAATATGACACTATTACAAAATGCCTAATCTCATTAGCACGTAACTTGTCAAGCATCTCTCGTAATGTTTGCAAGTGGTTTTCTGTAAAACCCCTATCTCTTCACAGACTCCAATGATAGGCACGAGGTTTTTCATCAGAATACGACAAATTTGGATGAGGCCTTCGTAAACGAAAATGCTTATAAATCCAAGATTCGAATAGCTTCAAGTAACCAGCAATCTGTTTAATGCCAGCCCTACTAGCAAGTCTTAATTGTGTATACAGGAATGCCAAAGCTACAGCACCCCATGCATATAAGCTAACAGCATCAATGTCAGTCAACATGTACAGGTCAGCAACAGGTACTCGAGTCCTACTTTTGTCAGTGAAGAAGGTATAACCTAATAAATATAACAAGTAAGCTCTGGCTGCGTACTGTATGAAATTTACATCATCTGTATCTTTAACTTCATCAAATCTGATTCTCAACCACTCCAGCTTCACGAATTGACCACGAGATTGAACTAATTCTGCGAATGCATCAGTCACTGGCACTTCCAAAGTTGAACCCACTAGTTCAGCAGCCTCATATCATGTTAACTTAGAACATGACAAAGCTCTGCTAGTGACTGGAATGCCAAGTATGGTTCTCATATCATCCAACATGATAGTAATCTCACCATCTGGCATATGAAATGTATTTGTCTCTAGATGCCACCTTTCCACGAAGGCAGATATTGCCACTCTATTGCCATGCCAATATGTGTGATCAACAAGGACACTAAGACCAAACTGCTCAACCAAATGTCTCCACCTAGCATTTTCAACTATTGGTGACATCCATGGCCACTTGGCAAGCTTTCAAGAATGATTCAAAACATTTAAGAGGTCCTCATTCCTGCATTTTACATAAAACATATAAATAATTTGAATCATATAGTACATATGATTAGTTTCTTGTTGATAACTTCAAAAAATACCTTTTTCTTCCAAACAGCGGCAACAACATGGTTATGAAAGCTAATTAGCAATGAAGGATCCCCAAGAGCACCCGAAATTGGTTCTGTGTTGTCATCATCCACACCAACATCGTCCTCTATGAGGTCAACCTCTACACCAATATCATTATCGACATCGTCATCGTCCACACCAACATCATCATCGATATAATCATATTTACATCGACATGGTCATCCTCCTCCACAAGGACACTCACTTTCAATGCTTCAAGTTCTATTTGCCTAGCACGTCTTATGTTGGATGTCGTTGGTCTCTTACGTAAGACACCACTAACCAGTTCTGTGTTAAAAAAAATAAATTAAATCCAATATCAACAAAAACTCGAACATATTAAATGATTTATGTGAACAATATCAGCAAATAAACTAGAATTTCATAGATAACATGCAATTTAAAAAAATAATATAAAAAAAATAAAAATTGAATGTGCAAATGTATAGAAAATGGAGAATTTTCTAATTATAGGTATGCACTCTGTTTCCCTGGCCAAAATGTTGTCATCATTCATTAGATCATTAGAAGTACACAAAAACAAGACAATAACCATATTAGATTCAGATACATATAACGTGTGTGCATAGCTAGATGAGATTTGTGGTTAAAGAGCAACTGTACAATATTTTGCAAAGGACAGCATTATTCATTCTATAAAAATTAGTGTAACTACTCTTATCTTGTCAACAAGATTATGTATGGAAGGACTGAAAAACCAACAAAAACAAATTAACCAACTCCAAGTTGCATATATGTCACAAATCTTGGTGTACATCAAAAGTTTTAATAGATTAGAAGCATGGTTAGTTTGAGCTGCCTTTTTTTAAGTTCTTATTATCAATCTAGATTGCCCATTTTCATATTTAGAGTTAAGAATCAAATAACAAAGATGAGTCCTCTTCCTTCTGTCCAAGATTTTTTTGTTACTCATTGCTTAATCATCCGGCCACATAGTTTTGTCATTCATGTTAAATATTTCATTAGTATTCCTCTTTTTCTTTTGATTGGGTCAGAGACAGTTTCCTGTTAATCTTATGTTCATATGTTGGTTTTTTTGAACTCACTGCTACATCTTGTGATAGAGATGACATTTGCCTATATGATGAATTACAGGATAATTAATTACAATATTCTTGTCTTGTTTTGCAACAACAATCCTTAAAATTCATAAAGAAGAGTGTGTGATTCGAAAATCCAGGATTTGAATTGATGTCCTTTCATTGATTTCTCTTAAATTGCATTGATTTATCCTAAAGGTTTCATTTCAATTGGAATTCGCCTGAAATGGCTTCTAAAGTCAGTTTCTAAAGCCACAACAGAAACATTCAAAGATGAGGTTCAGTCAGTAGGACAATTGCATTGTGGTTATGAGGAAGGAGGGTGTTCACACAAAACTGTATAATAAAAGCTAAAGGAACTAAATTCAATGAAAAAGACATGACATTAGCTTTCAATACATATTGACTAATGAATTACTGATAAATAAATATAAAAAGAAAAGAGATCAAGTGTTTTGTGAATTAAAACATTAAACAAATTCGATGTAAATATGCAAAACTTGGGAGGCTTATTGTATTTTCTCTAAACTTTATGAGAGGTAAGCGTAATTTACCCAATTAAGAACTACCACCACCACAAACATCTACATTTGGTTAAGATGATAAAATGATATATATATAAACAGAGAACTATCAACAACATAAATATCTAGCAATTCCACTAGTATTTCAAAGTTCGATGCAAAGGTCATCCTCAATGCCAAGTTGTACTATTTAATATTAAATCTTTACACCTTCTAAAAGCTACTTATGGTCTCAAGTAAAAAATTCCCAAATCAAAATCCTTGATTTGGTAATAATTAGAAAAATTCCTTCATATTTAGCATCCCATAGAACGAAGATGACTCCTAATCCCAAAAAATACAAATGGGATTCCAATATATATATAGAAGAAACAAACTTCAATGAGCAGATACTAGATGGATGTAAAGTCAGCAGAAATTTTGGAATCACTACAAAAATTTTGATTTTTTGCGACGGCACGGTGCCGTCGCTAATGCTCTTAATGCCATCTCAAAAAATCTTTAGCGACGGCAAATGGGGGGTCACAACAGAGAGCATTGCAAAAACCTTTTAGCGATGGCATCATGCCGTCACCTTTTTTTAGCGACGGCAATTGTTACCTTTTGCGATGGCAATTTACTGTCGCATATAATATGTAAAAAATTCAGGCCTTTTGCGACGACACCGTTTTACCATCGCTAAAAGTTTTATTTGAGATGGCAAAAAATGATGTCGTGAATGGTTTTTTTTTTTGCAACAGCATGCCCACTGTCACCAATGGTTCTAATATTTTTTTTGCGATGGTATGGTGACGTCGCAAAAAAAAAAAAAAAAAAAAAAAAAAAAAAAAAAAAATTGCAATATAATTATTAAAAATATTAAAATTAGCTATTTTTTGCGACAATGTAGTGCCATCGCAAAAAATAAATAAATAAATAAACTGCAATATAATTATTAAAAATATTGAAATTACCTATTTTTTGCGATGGTGTGGTGCCGTCGCAAAGAAAAAATAATTAAAAGTATTAAAATTACCTGTATTAAATGAAAAATAATTGAAAAAGAAACTAATAATTGCATAATAATATAAAAATTCTTGTATAGAAAAAACAATTTCTCCATAATAAAAATATTCTTGCATTCATAACTACACATCAACAAAATTACCCACTACATAATGTTCCATAATACATATATAATATTTAAATACATAATGTTGTTCATAATTCAAAATAACATAAACCAAAATTACAAGTTTTGCTCATCATTCTCCATGGGTAACAAAAATAAAAATTAGTCGCATTCTTCACAGACATGCATTCTACAAGAAGCAAACTCCTACTCGGGAAGTATCTAAAAAGAAAAAATAAATATAATTAATGACATTATAATTATGTGTTAATATGTTAATTACAAAAAACATAAAAATTTAACTACTATACAATTACAAAGATAATTAAGTAAATAATTTTGCCCAGACCGAAATCTGGCTCTAACTCTCAAACCGGGAACCCAATTCGAGTCCTGTCTTCTCCCACAAATCTCTCGTGCCGAGGCGGTCGTGTGTGCCAAGTTTTGTGCTACTTCAACGCCGTTTGGTGATTTTGGGTAGTTAACACCTCGAATTCTAAGTTTCTTAAGAAACTAGTTTGTCTAGAGTGAAATCCGACCCTCACTCCAAAACTGGGAATCCTATTCGAGTCCCATCTTCTCCCACAAGCCTCTCATGCCTAGGCGGTCGTGTGGGACAAGTTTCGTGCTGCTCCGACACCGTTTGGTAATTTTGGGGCGTTAACACCTCGAATTCTAAGTTTCTTAATAAACTAGTTTGCCTAGAGTGAAATCCGACCCTAACTCCCGAACCAGGAACCCGATTCGAGTCCCATCTTCTCCCACAAGTCTCTCATGCCTAGGCGGTCGTGTGTGCCAAGTTTCGTGCTACTCCGACGCCATTTGGTGATTTTTGGATATTAACACCTCAAATTCCAAATTTCTTAAGAAACTAGTTTGCTTCTTAAGAGTGAAATCCGGCTCTAACTCCCAAAACGGGAACCTAATTTGAGTCTCATCTTCTCCCACAAGTCTCTCGTGCCTAGGCGGCCGTGTGTGCCAAGTTTCGTGCTACTCTGACGCTGTTTGGTGATTTTGGGGCATTAACACCTCAAATTCTAAATTTCTTAAGAAACTAGTTTGTTTCTTAAGAGTGAAATCCGACTCTAACTCCCAAATCGAGAATCTAATTCGAGTCCTGTCTTCTCCCACAAGTCTCTCGTGCCTAGGCAGTCATGTGTGCCAAGTTTCGTGCTACTCCGACATCGTTTGGTGATTTTGGGGCATTAACGCGTTTCCATATTTCACAATTTCACATGAGATTATGGCTCATATTAACGCGTTTTCATATTTCACAATTTCACATGAGATTTACAACTCATATTTAAACACTTCCATACTTCAAATGATACACATATTTGCTGTATCAACACTTTAATTTAATACACATATTTGCTGTATTAATGGAGTCCATCCCCTATCTCCTCCCAAACAGGTTTGAGAGTCCATCCCCGATCTTCCCTCAAACCATGGAGTACATCCCCTATCTCCTCCCACACAATACACATATTCCAAGTATATAATCAATTATCCTATACAGGAATTAATCAATACATATATTTGATGTATTATTCTAACTGTCATACTCAATGACATATTCAATGTGATTAGTTTCAGTTTTCCCTAATCAACATACAGTGTCTACAACAACCAAGATTATCCTCCACCGATAGCCCAAAGCAGTTATTTCTAAACAGAAAATAAATGCATTAAACAAGTATAATATCTACTTTTACATAGGTGAGTGATAAATTAATCCAACCACATCATTCAATCCCATAACTTCCCAATTTCATGGATTTCAACTCAGTTTCATGTTTTTCCAAATTAATTATACCAATTAATTTATCACAATAATTAGGACATTTTCCCCCTTTAGCAAAAATCAACCCTAAGGTTCAATTTCCTCAATTTGACACTAATAATGCCATTTTCCAAGTCTTACGTACATATGGGTTCTTAATATTTGAAAACCCCTCTTTTGTAAATTACACAATAACCCCAACTTTTCCAAAAATTGCCCAACATCACCAACTAATCAAAATGACCAAAATTAAAGACAAAGCTCATAAGATGGAGTAGGGTATCTCTACCTCGAAGTTAGAAGCCCAAAGGAGTAGATGAGGAAAAACCAAAGTGCTCCAAATCCACTATTGTTCAGATTAAAACAAAGCCCTCGCGACCCTCTACCTTTCTTACAAAGAACTTAGGGTAGAAACACACTAAAAATAGATGAATCCCTAGAGAGAAGGTGTGTAGAGAGAGAGAGAGAGAGCTTGGATCTAGGGTTTGAAAGAAAAAGAAGATGAAAAAGTGAAGTTTTTACCCGCTGCTGTCTACTGATATAACACAGGCTCGCTTGGGCGAAGAAGTGGTCGCTCGAGCAACCAGACACAAAAAAGCCTCGCTCGAGCATAGAAAGCCTCGCTCGAGCCAACAATCCAAACCTTCAGGTCTGCAACCCAGAAGCACGCTCGAGCGACAGAATGCTCGCTTAAGCGAAGAAACCCAAAACATAGACCTCGCTCGCTCGAGTGAAGGAAAGCTCACTCGAGCCAAGAATCAAAACCATCAGGTCAAAAAGAGACGCAAACACAAGCTCAAGCGCAGGACTTCTCGCTCGAGCCACCAGACACATCACCCAACTCTCACTCAAGCGAAGGAACCCTGGCTTGAGTGAAGGATCTAAAACAAGGAGCTCGCTCGAGCGACAAAAGGCTCGCTCGAGCGAAGGACCAAAATTCTGGACAGCAACCATTTACTCCCAACCACACCCAACCTGTAACAAACCTGCCCAAAACATCCTATAACTCGAATACAAAGTATTGAAGGACGGAAACGAGATATATACAATAACCAACATCCACGGAACCAAGTCCGGATTACACTAATCAATGGAGGGAAAACCAGGGTCGCTATAATAAGCCAGTTAGGGCTAGCGATAGCGCTGATGACATTAATGTTGGCGTTGCCCTTAGTATCGCTCTGCTTCTTCCTGGCGATCTCGACCGAAACGCCGAGTTGAGTGAATATAAAAACTATGCTCTGATGCTCCAACGCTCTGTTCAAGTAAGTGTCTTTATTTGGCAATTTTTCTTTCTTTCTCTTTTTTATACTTTAGAAAATTTTGTAATAACTTCTGTTCTGTTTTATTTGTTCTTAGGCAATCCAGCATGCCCATTCCTTCTCAGTACAATCTTTTGAGAACCGAAAGGAGCTGGCCGACAAGAAGAGGGAGGTCTCTAGTCTGCAAAAGACTAATAAAAACTTGCAATCAAAGATGAAGACCTTGAAGGATCAAGCCGAGGCTGCTATCAAAGCTCAAAATGACGCCAAAGAAAAGGCGGAATCCGTCGAGGCCATCAGGAAGGTTCTCGAGGCCCAGAAAAGAGAGGCCGAGGAAAAGATGTCCCAGGCCCAAAAAGAACTTCAGGATGCCCTGGCCACAAAAGAGGCCGAAGTCAAGGCTGCCGACGAGAAGGGATATAATGAGGGGGTGGCCGATGTCACGGCGGATTACGAAAAACAAGTAGAGCAGGCATGCAACAAGGGTTTCACCCTTGGTTGGATGACTTTACTAAAAAAGCTCGAAATCCCCGATGACTCCCCCCTCAGGAACACCGACGTCCTTCCTCTGCCATTCCCCCCAACTCCAAGCCAATCCGACGACAATTCTGAGTCTGAGGAGGAGGTTTTGGTTAGGAAATCAAAAGAGGCTGCCGAGGCCAAGTCCCCTACTCATAACGAGCAAGTCCTAGACTTGACTCAAGATGAGGAGGGTGAGGAGGTTCCCAAGGATGCCACTCCTGAGAAGGCATCATCGGATGTGCCTTTCGCCGACAAAAGCCTCGATCAAACCCTTTAAGAAATAGATGCCTAGCTTGCGGCTAAGAAGGCTGCCGAGATGTCTTCCCAGCAGTCTTCTGAACTTCAAACCCAACCATCTGCTGTTGCTAAGGAGTCTTAATTTTGATGTCTTTTTTCTTCGTTTTGTGCCTTGCACTTTGTTTTTTCTTCTTTTTTGAAACAATGTAAGCTCTCCATGTGGCCGATATGCCTCCTTTTGATTGTTAATACAGCTTCCTTTCCTGCATGCTTGTATTCTTGTCTTCTCTTTACTGCTCTTGTTTGATTCTATACTTAGGATATTTTGCATATCTTTAATATACACTTCAGTCTTGTGTAACCTTCTCGGGGTGACACGCCTCAGTTTAATCTCATTGTTAAACATAATCTCAGTTTAACTTCAACTTGTAAACTTTTCTCAAGTTTCAACAAGTGTTAAACATAATCTCAGTTTAACTTTAACTTGTAAACTTTTCTCAAGTTTCAACAAGTGTTAAACATCATCTCGGTTTAACTTCAACTTGTAAACTTTTCTCGGGTTTCAACAAGTGTTAAACATGATCTTGGTTTAACTTCAACTTGTAACCTTTTCTCAAGTTTCAACAAGTGTTAAACATCATCACGGTTTAACTTCAACTTGTAAACTTTTCTCAAGTTTCAACAAGTGTTAAACATGATCTCGGTTTAACTTCAACTTGTAAACTTTTCTTAAGTTTCAACAAGTGTTAAACATGATCTCGGTTTAACTTCAACTTGTAAACTTTTCTCAAGTTTCAACAAGTGTTAAACATGATCTCGGTTTAACTTCAACTTGTAAACTTTTCTCAAGTTTCAACAAGTGTTAAACATGATCTCGGGTTAACTTCAACTTGTAAATTTTTCATCACAAATTTTAACAAGTGTTAAAGCCATTTTCCAACTCTCTGCCCCCCAATGTGAACTTAAGTTCCACTTGGGTTCTCATTATACAAGTATTCTGGAAATATCATCGACTATCTTATCCGTCACAGAAAAATCAAGTTTTATTTATTACTTCGGCTAATAACAAAGAATAAGAAATTTTATGATAAAAAAACTTGAGATTGCAAGTATTCCAGGGCCTTGGCAACTCTTTGCCCTCATCTTCAGCTAAGCCCGAGCCGAGAAAAAAGAAGCGTTCTTCATCCCCCTCCTGGACGGGGATTTTTTTCTAGTGCTTCTTCGCCCTTCTCGGCTGGCTCCTTGCCGACGTCCTCTAGGACTTCTACATCCTCGTTTTTCGATCTTTGCCTTTTCTGGTTCTCGTATGCTGCAAGTAGATTTCATTGCTGCCATGGAGCAATTTTTTGCCTGTAGCTGATCTCCTCTGACCTCCTCTATCCCATGTTCTGTTGGGAACCGCAATAGTTGATGCAATGTTGAGGGAAAGGCCCCCATTGCATGCAACCATGGCCTTCCCAAGATAATATTCTAAGGGGAGAATGTATCGATTACGGTGAACTCTGTCTTTATCTTCCTCGTGCCAGCCTGCACATCTAGGCTTACTGCCCCCAGTGGCCATGTCGGTGTTCCATTGAACCCGACCATTGGGCCATTAGATTATTCCATATCGTCTAGGTGAAGGCCAAGCTCCTTGTAACATCTTACATATATGATGTCACAAGAGTTGCCTTGGTCAACGAGGATGCGCTTCACTTGGCACTCCCCAACCTGAAGGGATACTACCAAGGCATCGTTGTGTGGATGTTGGACTATCTCCAGGTCGGCTTCAGTAAAGGACACTACTGGTCCCCGGTATTCCTTGGCCCGAGGACTTTTCTCCCTTACTTGGTACACATGCTGTAAGTGCCTTACCTTCTGGGTCTCCCCCCGTATTTCATTTTCGCTCACCTTTGAGTGAATTACATTAATTACCCGAGGTTCTCCTGCCTGCGGCTGCTGTGCTGGGGGAGGTGGAGTTGTCGGTGCTTGAGGCAGTCTTGCCTGTTCTTTCCTTGTCCTGGCCTCATCTACGAGGTCCCTCAAATGGCCTTGCCTTACCAGGTCTTCCAGGTGTGCCTTCAGGGCTCTGCAACCTTGGGTCATATGCCCATTTTCGTTATGGTAAGCACAATGCTTACCAAGGCTTCGTCCCATAAATTCTCCTGGCACCCTAGCTAATGCTCTGAAATAAGGCTGGGATCGGATTTTGTCCAGCACTTTGTGAATTGGGATTCGGAACACTGTTGTGACTACCTGCGCAGCCCTCAGTCCTACCTCTTGCTTGTTGGATCCATTGTTACCTCGGCCTCGCTTCGGCGAGCCGTTCCCTTTCTCTTGCTTTGTTTCCTTGGTTCCTGACGTGTCTTCCTCAGCTCTAGCATACTTCTCAATTCTGGCTATGAGCTCCTCCATGCTTTTTGGCAATGTTTTTGCCAGTGATTTTCGGAGTAGGCAACTATCTTTCAGGCCGTTTTTAAATGACACGACGGCCACTTCTTGGTTGCATTCTAGTATTCGGTTGAACACCTCGTAATACCTCTTGGCGTAGGCCCTCAGGCTTTCGTCCTCGCCAATCTTCAAAGCCATTAGGGCGTCTACCCTCAAGGGCTGTAGTTTGTTTGTCACGAACCTAGCCACAAACATCTCGGCCAAGCCTTCCCAAGTCTTCACACTTCCCTTCGGCAGTTTGTGAAACCAATCTGATGCGATCTTCTCGAATGATGAGGGGAACACTTTGCAGAGCAACGGCTCGTTCCAGTCTACAATGCCATCGAGTTCAGGTATAATCCGACGTGAAAGTTGGGGTCTGTCTTCCCATCGTATATCTGGAACCTTGGCATACTGAATCTTTTCGGGACCTCTACTTTGTCTAACTCTACCGAGAACGGTGTTCTCGGTTTAACAGGGAAAGTTACCTCGGCATGATCTTGCTTCCTCTTGAGGTAATCTCTCAAGTCCTCTTCGGTCCGGCCAGGAGCTCGGCTATCTCCTGACTTCAGTCTTTTCGGCGCACTGCTCTCAGCTTCGTTATGAGCCCTTTTCGACCTTTCTCCATGAGTTGTGTCGAAGCACAACTCCTGCCTCTGAACATGCCGATGTTCTCTGGGGTCTACTTCCTTGGCGCGATACGTCCTTCGGGATTCTTCCCTTCTCGACTCTCCTCGCCTGACCTCCCTTGAAGGCTGGTGAGAGTGTTTTTCGCTCCTGGTGTGCTGCGGGGCTACTGGGATTGTTTTCTGCCCTCCTTTCTGGGCATTGGCCGCTGGAATCGGCGTGTCCTGTAGCAGGAATGGTGGCTGCATGACGTTGTTTTTCATCATGAAATTGACGACCGATTGCAGGTCGGCCAACTTGTTCGCCATCTTTTTCACCTCTTCATCCCTCCGCAAGCATCTATCCTTCCATACCTGGAGGTTGTCCTCGTTGTAATATCCGCTTCGATCCGATTTCTTTGGTACATCGCCCTCCTGGCCGACGTCTTTCTTGCCATGATTCTGACCCTGAGTCTCCTCGTTGCAACCATCTTCCTCCATGCTAAGGTCAACGTGTTTACCGTTCCCAGCAGGGATTTCGTTCCCAACCTTTTCTTTATGTCCGTCACTGGCCATTTATCCTCCTTTCTTTCCCACAGACGGCGCCAAATTGTGTGGGTAAATTTCGGACCACACTGCCAACTTAGTATCCAGCTGGAGAACACCGGTAGTATAGGTGGCACCTGGCTGACCTGCAACAAAAAGAGAAGATTCCGGCGGTAGTTCGTCCACCCGGGGGCACTTCGACGATCAAGTCAGTATATCTCTCAAAGATAATCAATAGTGCTAAAGTCACTGTTCCCAGTATAAATTGCATACCTTAGACCCATCGTGGGTGCCTTTCTTTTATAGTTAACTCAATCCTAGTCCCCATAGAAGCCTAGCTTCAATGGACTTTAGCTCAGTGCTTATCCTGGACTCTTCAATAGATAGAGATAAACTCTCTAAGAGTGTTATCCTTATCCATACTGAAGTCTTTCCTCATTCTAGGACTCTTGTGCCTTATCCGCTTATCTCGGATTCTGATATCTTCGGAGATAACCTCGGTCTAGCCGAGATCACCTCGGCGTCATGACCTGGACACGTGGCACCTCGGCTGACACGTCGGCATCACCTTGGCCACGTGTTGGTACTCTGAAAATGTATCCCCACAGTACTCAAAAATAGCATTTAATTATAGGACTAGAATGAAACAAATTAAATACTTTACAAATTAAAGATTAATTTTAATTGAATTTCTACATTTGCCCCTAACTTTTTCTTTTCTTTTTATTTTTTATCGGTAGAGTAAAAACTTCATTAAATACCCGAAATTACAGGTATAAGGAAATGGAATGCACCGAGAGAGATTTAAAAAGTACAAATACCCCTATTACTACTGCTCACATCTACACAACTAACCTCTTAGCCTCACAAGATTTTTTAAATATAAATAAAAAAATAAAAAACCAAAATACAAAAAAGTTAAACAGATCTTAACCAAATACATTTGCCCCAAACTTTGATAGTATTTACAAATAGAGTTTGGTTGGTAGACCAAATCAAAATACTTTTATACATTGGCGACCAATTAAATTAACACAATTTAAATATTATGGGTCAAAATAGTACAAATCCCATACTTTATCCCATACTATAAAATAAACTTGTAAATTTTTCTGTGTACATGTCAATGAGCTGACGAGTGTCTAAAAATTATTAAGTTTAACCTTCAATTTGAATGACATGACCAAATTGAAGCTGAACTAAAAGCGTTGGGATTAAATTGTTCAATTTGAAATAATAAAGACTAAAGTGAAACTAGAATCAAATTATAAAAATTAAAAGTGTAATTTATCTGAATTATTTTAGGTAAATTATGCTGACCTCCCTTGAAATTTGGACAAAAATACAATAAGCCATTCAAGTCTGGCATAATTACATTAATATCTCTTATGATTTAATTCACATAACACCTAGTTTTCATTTTATCAAAAATTCGTTAGTCATATAAATGAAAGAGTGATAGTGTCGTGTATGTTTTATATATATATATTCTATTATATCTTTTATGTTTTCATATTATCTATATTAATTTTAATTCTTTTAAACTTATTAAAAGATATATTAATATAATTATATTAAAATTATGAAACTTATTGTGTGTATATATATTTATAAATTTCAAAGGAGTTCAATGTAATTTACTCAATTATTTTGGGGAATTGACCAGTAAATCCTGTTTTGTAGATTTGTAATCCATAAGGTCTTAAATATTTTTTTTTTTTTGATGATCGAGTAGTCCCTTAAATTATTTGTTAACTGTTTTACCATAGTTAGTACAGTTGGAGGACAAGTGGCATGGTTATGTATGGGGAATGTGGTAGCGTGTTTGTGTGTCACGTTGTTTGAAAAACACACTAGTAGCTTTTTAAAGTTTAATTGTTTTTGACACGCGCAGTGTGGGACGTAAATTTCTTACTAATTGTTTTTTGGCACATGACGTGAAGACAGGCAATAATTCAATTAAATTGGATCCGCCACGTTAGAGTGTCACATGTCACGTTTAGGAAAAGTATACCAAGGAGTTTTTATGTATAGGGAATGTGGTGGGGTGTTTGTGTGTCACGTTGTTCGAAAAGCGCACTAATAGCTTTTTGAAGTTTGGTTGTTTTTAACACACGCAGTGTGGAACAAAAATTCCTTACTAATTGTTTTTTCGCGCATGACGTGAAAACATGCAGTAATTCAATCAAATTGGATCTGCCACGTTAGAGTGTTATATTTCATGTTTAAAAAAAGTATATTAAGGAGTTTTTAATTTTTTTAGTGTGCCACAATATACCCGTCACGTTGTCACATTTGAAAAAAGTATGTTAAGGAATTTTTATTTTTTCTTGGAGTGTCACATCATACCTATCACGTTGTCACATTTGGAAAAAGTATACTAAAGATGAGTAAAAATTTTAGAATGTTACATCATACCTGCCACATTGTCCCATCATTGAAGTGTCACATTTATACCTACCACATTAGAGTATTACATCATATACCTATAACACATTCTCCAAAAAAAAAAAAAAAAAAAATCCTAATTAACTAGTGAGGGTATATCTGTCTAACCAAAACACATCCACATTTGAAAAAGGATTTACTGGTTGCACGTTACACCTAATAAGGACTTTTCAATCAACTATTTAAAATATGGAACCAAATAATACAAAAATTCCCAAAATAAGACTTTTCAATAAATTTTCCATTATTTTTAGTAATTCATTAAATATTCTTTTGACTTGTTATAGGAACGGTAGCACCCCAACTTTAAGCTATGCTTATCAATAAAAGTTTCCTTTTTTTTTTTTTGGGGGAAAAAAAATTCCTTTAAGCTATGATTAGGGGATATAGGTTTGTTTTGAGTATGAGTTATTTTTTTTTAAATATTTTACTTATTATGAGAAAATATACAAAAAGTAGAGAGGTGATATAATTTAAATAAGGTAAATCATACTTTACCCCATTTATGTTTTGTCACTTTCCCATTTTTATATTTAAAGTTTATTTTTTTTCTTACTTTGACCCTTTATATTTAAAAATTTTCTCAATTTTCTCCTAAAGCTAACTTCCATTTAAAATTATACAGAAAATGTCATAATAATTGTCATATAATATAAAAGTTATACTATTATATTGGGGTTTAAATTTATATGAAAGATGTGAGTTATATAATAAAATATTTTAACATCATGTGAATGTCAATGAGTCATTCTTTATTTAATTTTTAATTTTAAGAGTAAATTAAGAAAAACTTAAAATATGAAGTATCAAAGTGAGAAAAAAAAAATTTTAAAGGCAAAGTAAGAAAATAACCAAATGTAAAAGGGACAAAGTATAATTTACCCATCCAAATAAACTAATAAATTGGCTTTTTTTTAATTCAACCCCAGTCAAATCATATATTTCGGGAGGTCATTATCAAAACAACAACAAAAAATAGCTAAGCTTAATCACAGTAATCCTAAGCTGTGTTTGGACCAGAGAATTGGGAAAGAATTTGAAAAACAAAAAAGAAAATAAAATATACTTATATTTTATATAATTTCACATATTTTTATTTTTTTTCTTTTTAAATTTCTTTCTGAATTCTTCCACCAAACATAATCTAAGTATATTCTTCTTAAGAAAAAGAAAAACGGAAAAAAAATAAATTTCAAAACTATTGGGTATTTTCTCATTACGTGGCACGATGGGATTCCTCCAACTATCCTATCATGCTTGCTTTTTATCTATATATGGCCGTTGTTCACTATTCTACCATGCTTGCTTTTTATCTATATATAGCCATTTCCTTTTTGGTATTGGGAGACTTGGAAGGAAAAGAAAAAGAAAAAAAGAAAAAAATAAAGAAGGAAATAAAATACCCTCTTGAATTCTCATTTGTTTTAGTCGAACCAAACAGAGCATATAAATAAAACTCATATCTTTCTTTCTCATACATACAGAGAGAGATGGAAGAGGAAGGAGTGAAGTCAAGGTTCAAAAGCGTTTGTGTGTTTTGTGGAAGTAGTATTGGGAAGAGAAACAGCTACAGAGACGCTGCTCTTGAATTGGGCCAAGAACTGGTACAATAAACCATTCAATTCCCCTTATATATCTACAAGTTTCATTAATTGTACATGGGTTTCAAATTTCAATCCTATTTCATCTTTCAAATCCTAGTTCTTCATTGTTCTTCGTTTTTTTTTTTTTTTTTGCTGTTTGAAGGTCTCAAGAAAGTTGGATCTGGTTTATGGAGGTGGAAGTGCTGGGTTAATGGGTTTGATCTCTCAGGAAGTTCATCGCCATGGAAGACATGTTCTTGGGTACTACACACACTTCACACTGAATATCTCATCTGGGTCTTAATCTTACATTTCTATATCTTTTTTTTTTTTCCTTTTCTTTTTTTGATTTTTGATTTTTGTGTTTGTTGTTTGTCCTCACAGAATCATCCCCAAAACTCTCATGTCCAAAGAGGTTCACACTTGACACTTTGACCTGGGTTTTCTTTCTTGAATCCAAAAAACTGCTTGTTTGAGTCAGATTTAACAGAGTTTTGCTTTGATTTGCTTTTCATGGCTTAGATTACTGGTGAAACAGTGGGAGAGGTAAGAGCTGTAGCCAACATGCATCAAAGGAAAGCTGAGATGGCCCGCCATTCTGACTGTTTCATTGCCCTACCAGGTCACCTCTCTCTCTGTCTCTATATATATATACTAATTTTCCTTAATAAAGTGATTGTTTTATCAGTAATATTGTATACTTAGAAAAATTACCCAAAAAAGAAATCATTGGTCAACGTTAATTCATATTAATTTTAAAACTATACTATACTCACTTTCGGGATAAGATTCAGAATACATTTTTTTATTGTTGATAGTATTTTTGAGTCAGTATTGATCGAAACAGGTGGGTATGGAACACTGGAAGAGTTGTTAGAAGTCATTACTTGGGCCCAGCTGGGGATTCACGACAAGCCAGTAAGTGTTTAAAGCCACTTTTTTCATAATCTTTTTTTGTGTGTTTAGCTAATTTTAGAAGCAATTTTCTGTACCTATTTTTCAAAAACAGTGATTTGGGTATCTCTATGATTGAAATAATGCGTAGGTGGGTTTGCTAAATGTGGATGGTTACTACAACTACCTTCTCACCTTCATAGACAAAGCAGTGGATGATGGATTCATAAAACCCTCTCAGCGTCACATTATCGTCTCTGCACCAAACGCTAGAGAACTTGTTCAAAAACTTGAGGTTTAATTTGCTCTCTTCTTTTCTGTACCATAAATTCAATCTTTGTTTATTTATTTGTTTATTTATTGGGTTTCTAATGTTTTTGTCTTTTGTTTGGGAAGGACTACGTGCCTGTGCACGATGAAGTGGTGGCTAAGGTACCGTGGGAGGTTGAGCAAGTGGAACTTAACGCATCCTTGCAGTCAGAAATAGCTCGTTAGAGAGAGAGAGAGAGAGAGAGAGAGAGAGAGTATTTTGTTGCAAATTGTAATTAGGGTTTCTGCTTTTTCCTTGTTTATTCTTTTGTACGTAAAGCACAACGTAGGCCATTAAAAAAAAAAAAGAAAAAAAAAAAGGAAGAAAGTGGTAGCAATTTGTGTGGAAAGAAAATGAAATCTGTAATTTTCTTTCTTGTATTTATTATTTAGAATTGGAGAAAAAAATAATAAAAAACACAGCAGCATTTCACCATCTTCTTTCTTTCTGATGCATGCGTGATGATTTTTTTATTTTTTGTAATTGATAGAAAATTACTTACAAACATTAATTTTAGTATTAAAAAGATTAAATAACGAGCAGTGTTTGTCTTCGGTTTATATTTGTGAATTGACTGTCTAGTTAGGTCTTGTCATAATTCAATATAGGATAAATTATGTAAATAGTCCCTATAGTTTGCACGATGTGTTAATTTGGTCCCTGTAGTTTTAATTTGCTCAAATTTACCCTGTAATTTAATGGACTGTGTCATTTTAATCTAATAAATAACGGTTGTTAAATTAATTTAACGAAAAGTCACATAATGTGTCAATTTGGTCCATGTACTTTACACGATGTGTCAATTTGGTCCCTATAGTTTCAATTTTCTCGATTTTGACAGTGATTAAATTAAAACATTGTGAAAAATATAGGAACCAAATTGACACATTGTTTGACCTCTTGTTAAATTAACTTAACAACCATTATTTATTGGACTAAAATAACACAATCCGTTAAATTAAGCGGTACAATAGAGCAAATTGAAATTATAGGGACCAAATTGACACATCATTTAAACTACAGGAATTATTTGCATAATTTTCCCTTCAATATATCGTTTGTATGGAAAGAAGATAGATTTGTAATTTTCTTTCTCGTATATATTATATAGAAGAGCAAAAGGGAAAAAAATAATAATAAAGCAAAAATATAGCAGCTTCTTCATTCTCTTTTGTGCATGCATGATCATTTTTATTTATTTTTTCTAATCCATAGAAATTTTTTTAATTAGCAAAATAAATTTTATTGATTAAGAATTAAGGTAAAAATCTTACATTTTACATCATTAAAGAAAAAATTTATCCCAACTGGATTGGCACAAAACATCAAAACTACACACCTTATCCCAATTAGATTGGCACAAATCATGAAACCCAATCATTGCAGTACAAACCATTACAATAAGCAAGTGGCTAAATAGGGTTCAACCAACAGGCAAACCTCCAAAACAGAGCTTACAACAGACATACCAAGACATAGTTTACATCAGGTAGAGTTTACAGAGATTAATTATATAAGAAAATGTAACAATAATTTAATAATCACAATCACAAAAATTCATAATAAGAACAAATTAATGAAAGACTTAACAAAAAGAAATAATTAATATTTACTTTTTGACAATAATTAAGTTGATCAAATTAAACAAGGATTTAGATTATCTTAAACACTTTTTTTGTCTAACCATCATTCAACACTTGATCCAACGGGTACAATTCAACAATTAGTCATTATCATATTTTGTGACTTTTAGAATAAGTGCTAAATAATGGTTGGATGAAAAAATGGCCAAAATCATCTACTAATTACACAAACCTTAATTAGCTGATACAACTCAATTTTGAACCTTATCTAGATTTTGTGTATATATTTGAAATTGTTATTATGGAGTCACGTAAATCTTTTTTGATTTATTTTTCTAAGTTTCTATGGTCGCCCTGTTGTTTTCTTTGGCAAGGAATAATCTCACCATTATATTTATCTTCTTCCTCTTATTACAATGGCCACAGATTTTCTCCATTCGAAAATTAGACTGGACGATGATGTTGGGCCATGTTGGGCCTGATTTCGGGCCCATCTTGATAATCCATACCGTTCAATATGTAAAGCTCATCGAGTGCATCATCCCTAAAAAAAAAAAAATTTACGTTGATCGAATATCAATGGCTATTTGATCAGTGTGTTTCAACAGCAATTATGATTTTAAAAATAAATAACAAACACAAATGCATGATGATCAAATGACTATCGATGTTCAATTAACGTAATTTTACCCAACCTATTTATATTAACTGATACTCGCTACCTTATACTTATATTGTTTCCAGACTCTTGGTAATGATAAATTTGTATTTGATTTAATAATTATTATAATGGAGACATTCTTTTAGATGTTTAGAACTTTGATTGATGCATTAGCATGATGATTGGGTAAGATTAGACCAAAAATTCTAAATATGGATATTTATTTTTGGGTAGTTATCACTCTTTTGCTCTTTTCTCTCTTTACACTTTGAATCTTGATATGATACTAGAATCATTGGATTGGTTACTTCTGGGGCTTCAATTTAAATAAAAGAAGTGCTCAAAACAGAGTTCAAATGAGAAAGTTATGCATGTTTAAAGTTTAGATACCAAAGAAGTTAGTATCGTTCATTCAAGCACAACTTTTATCGCTCGAGCGACATAAAGACCTAAATATCTCTAATTTTAATAAATAGATATCCTGCAAACATGCATTCACCATTTGAGCAGTAAAAGTTGCACTCAAGGGATCTGTTGGACTTTAGTGCATACAAACTTGCATTTTTTGTCAGATTTGTGGATCCAAAGTTAATTTTATGTTTATACTATATGTAAGAATTCAAGATGTTTTCACGCCACTCTTTCACTATTCTCTCTCTATCCTTAAGAGCTCTCTCTTTTTCATCTTTATTCCACATTCTCTTCTCTATTAATACTCCATTCAAGCTTAGATCTACCCTATCTAGAGTGAGAGTTAGTCTTCAACCCAAGTTTCAATATTGTAGAACTTGATGAGAGCTTCTTATCTATCGGCGCCGATTTACATTTCACCTATTTTCAAAATTTAGGATTTCTCCTCTTCATCCATTGAGGTAGGGATTTCTTTATCCAATTAGAGTATTCTCATGCTACAAAACACTAAAAAAAATACATTTGATAGGAAAAATAAAGAGAAATAACCAATATTCACAAAAACTCTAAGTCTCTCCAATGCATATTTATCAAAATTCTTTGAAATCCTAATTTAAAAAATTATTTTTATTGTTAAGGATCTTATTTCTACTCAAGAAATTGAAATGAGATATCTTAATTTATGAATTATTGCATATTCTAGAGATTATAATTGTTGGCAATTGATAGAGAATTGCATTATTGTACAAATTATTTACTTATGATGAATTGAAACTTATTTTCATGAACTGAATTGCTGAATTTTTAAAATGACAAACGTCGTTGATGAATGGCGGTATTGTTGAATACATTCTGAATAGTTGAGTTTTGTATGAGAAGCATTACTATTTGAAAATCCCTTGTTTTTGTTGGAAAATGGTTATGTATGGCTTTGTATAAGCCTTATTTTTTTTGTTAACTTTGAGCATTAATTAAGATAGGACCCAAGCGTTATTTTTAATATTACTAATTAGGTTCATATTTGATACCGCTTAGTGAATAACATCGTGTATTTGGTTGCTCAATACCATTTCCGGATGCATGAGAATTCAACGTGCATTTTCGGGTTCGTGGAAATGACTTTAGGCGGGTTTCCTACATATTTGTAAAATATGCTTGTTCCACATTGGAAATGCTTAAGAATTTATATGGGTATATAAACTTTAGCTTGGGATACTTGGGATGGGTTCCAAGGGGTACCCAAGTTCGTGGAAGAGTGAGATTATAGGTAGAATGAGCTAGACCCATTGGACCCAAAAAAAAAAAAAAACAAACAAAAAAAAACAAACATGCGCGCCACCGCTACCGTCCGTCCAGTCGGATAGGCTGGGCATGGGTGTGAGATTAGGTTGGGCTTGTCCGACTCAATACTTATCTATTTGGGCCAAAAACATTTGTATTTTATTTATTTATTTTTTAATTTTGATTTCAAAATTCAAAATAAATTGGTCTAATTTTTTTTTTCCTCCACACAAAAAGGTTTAAAACTCCACCCGAACAGGTTCATACTTGTTGAAATTCAAACCAAACATACCTGTTTCTGTCCAAACAGGTTTTCTACCTGTTGAATCCACCTGAATAGGTTTTCTACCTGTTGAATCTGTCCAAACAGGTTTCTATATATTGAAACCTAGTCTGAAAAGCACCAATTTTCCTATAAATAGCCTGCCATTCCAGTAATTCTTGGCAACAAAATTTTTCCTTAGCATTTCGCCTTTCTTCTTCTGTTTGTCTATGTGCTCATGTATCTGTCTACCATTTAGTTTCTAAGAAAATGAAATAAAGAGTTACAACATTGTTTGGTTCGCCAGACTTGGTTTTCTAGTGTTGCAAATCAAGTATTATTCGTTGCATCCTGGGAAGTAGACGCCGTTAAATCTCGAAGCACCGGAGCGAGAGCAAAATCTATTTTAAGGAGATTGTGTCAAACACAACCGTCGACTTATAATTTTTGTAAGCATTTAATTCAGAACTTAATTTATATAATTATTTTCTCAATTAATTATTTTTATTTTGTTATTTATTTTATTTATACATTTATTTACACATACACACATCCACTGTAGAAATAACAATCTTAAAGCAGATTTTTTATTTTTTTTATTTGTGTGTTAGACAGACGAATATTTTGTTTCAGAAAATTAAAAAGTAGTCGTCTACTGTTTAATTTCTTAAATAGTAATAATATACTGTTTAATAATTTCTTTGATAAAACAGTAGTCATATAATGTTTATCATTGGAATTTTATTACAAAATATTATTTTGTATTGTTTGTGTGTAAATTCTATTCTGTATAAATTTGTGATTGATGCATTGTTATTTCGTCAGAAATATGAATACTGAAACAAACAGTACTGAAACTGTTTGCATCCCAACCCCTATACCTATTGTGCCAGTGATGACTCCAACAGTACCGGTAAATCATGGGAAGAAGTCAAAAAAATTCAATGGAAATGATTTTAAAAGATAGCAACAAAAGATGATGTTTTATCTTATGATATTGAATTTGGCTCGCTTCACTCATGAAAAAGCTCCAGGACTGAACGTGGGAGAAACTAACCGGCAAGTAGTTGCCGCAGTCAATGCATGGAAACATGGTGATTTTCTATGTCGGAATTATATCCTCAATGGGTTGGACAATACACTGTACAATGTGTATAGTGTCAAAAGCACTGCAAAAGAACTATGAGAATCTCTAGATCATAAATATAAGACAGATGATGCTAGTACAAAGAAATTTGTTGTCGGCCATTTTCTGGATTTCAAAATGATAGATTCTAAGACGGTTATTAGCCAAGTTTAAGATCTCCAATTAATTCTCTATGACATACATGCAGAAGGAATGGTTCTCAGTGAATCTTTCCAAGTAGAGACAATCATTGAAAAATTGCCACTATCTTGGAAAGAATTCAAGAATTATCTGAAGCATAAGCGCAAGGAGATAAAATTAGAGGAACTGATAGTGCGACTCAGAATTGAGGAGGACAACTGTGGTACCAACAAGAAGTCAGGAAACCATATCATATAACTAAAGCAAATGTTGTGGAACATGGACAAGGGGCAAGATTCAACAACAAGAAGCAGAAGCATGATGGCGATGGTCCCAAACAAGAATCCACTAGTAAGATCAACAAAGGGATCAATAACGGGTTCAACAAGAGGTTCAAAAGCAAGTATTTTGTGTGCGGCAAAGATGGACATCGTGCTAAGGATTATCACGTTCGCAAGGAAGGAGGGAGTTCAAGCAAAAAGCCAACACAAGCCAACATAGTCAAGGACTTTTATCTTTCCGATGGAGTGGCATACATCAATCTTGCTGTAGTAGTCTTTGAAGAAATTTGGTGGGCAATCCAAGGAGTGGTGGGTGGATACTAAAGCAACCCGTCATATCTGTGCAGATAAAAATATGTTCATAACCTACAAAGTGGTAGAAAGTGGGGAACAACTTTTTATAGGAAACTCCTCCACATCAACTATAGAAGGACAAGGAAAGATTGTGCTAAAAATGACCTCGGGGAAAGAACTCACTCTTAACAATGTACTCCATTTGCCGGAGATTCGCAAGAATTCAATTTCTGGGTCATTGTTGATCAAGAATGGGTTTAAATTAGTCTTTGAGTTTGACAAGGTTGTACTCTCCAAGAGTGGAATGTTTGTGGGGCGAGGTTATATGAGTGATGGGCTTTTTAAGCTTAATATATTAACTGTTGTACCAAATTTGGCTATTAATAATTAGAACACATCTTCTGTTTATATTGCTGAGTCTTTTTTTTTTTTCTTTTTTTCTTATAATATCGTATATTAGGACATGTTAATTTTAATTCTTTGTGTAGACTTATTTCTTTAGAATGTTTGCCAAACTTAGAGTTTGATCATAATCATAAATATGAGATTTGTGTTGAGGCAAAACTCACTAAGGCATCATTTAATAAAGTAGAAAGAAGTACTAAACCTCTAAGTTTAATTCACACAAGTATCTGTGATTTAAAATTTGTTCAAAATAGATGAGGTAAAAAGTATTTTATTACTTTTATTGATGGTTGCACTTGATATTGCTATGTTTACTTATTGAGAAGTAAAGATGAAGCCGCCTTAGAAGCTTTTAAGCAATATAAACTTGACGTTGAAAATTAACTTGGCAAAACTATTAAGGTAGTGAGGAGTGACAGAGGTGGTGAGTATGATGCACCATTTAAGGAATTTTATTCTGAACATGATATTATTCACCAAACCACTGCACCTTATTCTCCTCAGTCAAATGAAGTTGCTGAGAGAAAGAATCGAACTCTTAAAAAGATGATGAATGCCATGTTGATTAGTTCAGGGTTACTTCAGAACTTGTAGTGGGAGGCGATTTTGTCTGTAAACTTTATCCTTAACAGGGTACCCCATAAGAAAATCAATCAAACACCTTATGAAGTATGGAAAGGTCAACGACCTACCTACAATTATCTCAAAATGTGGGGGTATTTGGCCAATGTGGCAGTCCCTAGTCTCAAAAGGACTAAGATAAGACCAAAAACCGTTGATTATATGTTCATTGGTTATGCAAATAATAGCAGTACATACAAATTCTTAGTTCATAAATTTGAAAATCCTAATATGAATGTAAATACTATTATTGAGTCTAAGAATGCGTCGTTTTTCGAACACATTGTTCCTTGCAAGAAAACTGAAGAGTTTAAAACTCTCGAAGCTGAAGAGAGAAGTTCAAATAAAAGAATTTTTGATATTGCTATGGGTGGTAGTAAAGACCAAAATGATAATGAAGCAGATGAATCTAGACGTAGCAAGAGGGCTAGGATTTCTAAATCACTTGGTCCAGATTTTCTAACATACTTGTTAGAAAATGAGCCTCAAAATTTCAAGGAAGCAATGTCAAGTCCTTAAACTCCATTGTGGAAAGAGGCTGTGAATAGTGAAATTGAATCAATTCTACAAAATCATACTTGGGAACTGGTGGATCTTCCAACAGGTTGTAAACCTCTTGGATATAAGTGGATATTCAAGAGAAAAATGAAAGCAGATGGTTCGATAGATAAATACAAGGCTAGGCTTGTTGTTAAGGGATACAAACAGAAGGAAGGCCTTGATTATTTTGACACCTATTCACCAGTGACAAAAAATAACATCTATTCGCATGCTAATTGCGATTGCAGCTTTGTGTAATCTGGAGATACATCAAATGGATATTAAAACAACCTTTTTTGAATGGCGAGCTAGATGAGGAAATCTATATGGAACAACCAGAAGGGTTTCAAGTTCCCGGACAAGAGAAAAAAGTTTGTAAACTTGTCAAATCCTTTTATGGATTAAAACAAGCTCCGAAATAATGGCATGAAAAGTTTGATCACGTTATGCTTTCGGATGGTTTTAAGATAAAAAAATGTGACAAATGCGTCTATGTCAAAATTACAAACAAAGGTTATGTCTTAGTTTGTCTTTATATGGATGACATGCTCATTGTTGGAAGCAATAAAGACATGATTAAATCCACAAAGAAAATGTTGAACAAAAAGTTTGACATGAAAGATCTGGGAGCAGCAGATGTAATTCCAGGAATAAAAATTACTAAAATATCTGAAGGATGTGCTTTATCTCGGTCTCATTATGTGGAGAAGATTTTGGAGAAATTTGGAAAGCATGACAACCGTCCTGTTAAAATGCCTGTTGACATTAGTCTTCATTTGTCAAAAAATATGGGTGCAAACATATCACAATTAGAGTACTCTAGGATAATCAAAAACTTGATGTACTTAATGAATTACACTAGGCCAAATGTAGCCTATGTTGTAAGCAAATTGAGTAGGTACACAAGCAATCCAGGGTCCAATCATTGGAAAACGATAACTAGGGTACTTAGGTATCTAAGACATATCTAGAATTATGGCTTACATTATACCAAATATGCATCAGTACTCGAGGGGTACAGCGATGCAAATCGGATATCGGATACGAAAGACTCAAAATCCACTAGTGGATACGTCTTTATCCTGGGAGGTGCTACAGTCTCTTGAAAATCCTCCAAACAGACATGCGTAGTAAGGTCGACAATGGAATCTAAGTTTATCGCATTAGATAAAATAGAAGAGGAAGCCGAATTGCTTCGTAATTTCTTAGAAGAGATTCTAATGTGGCCTAAACCTATGCCAGCTATATGCATTCACTATGACAGTGAAGCAGCAAGAGGACGGGTACAGAATCATATGTATAATGGTAAATCTCGATACATTCGTCGAAGACATAATACCGTTAGGCATTTGCTCTCACATGGAATAATATCTATAGAATATGTGAAGTCAAGAGAGAATATTTCGAATCCATTGACTAAAGGGTTAGCTAGAGAGCAAGTGTACCATTTATCGAGGGAAATGGGATTAAAGCCTATTACTTAAAAGTCGCCATAATTGTAACCCAACATAGTTGACTAGAGATCTTAAGATCTAAGTTCAAAGGGATAACCAAATTATGGATGACTTCACGTATCACTAAGGAGGGTTTCTCCTACCCATTTCTATGATAAAAAGAGTGATACCTACAGTATTAGTAGGATAAGCTTTGCTTTTAATGATTCTTATAGCTTGGACATCCAAGTGGAGTATAGCAGGATGCTCTTAATAAGAAGTCACCTATATGAGTGTGAACTGAGCCGGTTCTATGAGAATTGAGAAGGCTAAATTCTCTAGAGTCCTCATGAATTATCAGGTATTGTTCAGGGCCAAAATGAATACAACTGTAAGAATCAAACTATGTCTGCAGATACACTATGTGTAGTCTATTGTCTTGGCTTACACAAACATCTAAACAGTTCAAGGCATCGCATCCACTAGTTAGCTAGTAAGTCCGATATGCTTTTACTAGAGGAGGTTCAAAGCCAAAAGCTACATATCTCGTGTGGTGTGTCTTCTTAATATACTCTTTCTTTATCTGCATTTTGTTGCATGTTCGTTATCGTGAATTCCATTCATGTACGGGATTGTTGGAAAATGGTTTTGTATAGCTTTGTATAAACCTTATTTTTTGCTAACTTTGAGCATTAATTAAGGTAGGACCCAAGCGTTATTTTTAACGTTACAAATTGGGTTCATATTTAATGTTGCGTAGTAAATAATATTGTGTATTTGGTTGCTCAAAACTATTTCTAGATGAATGAGAATTTAACGCTCATTTTTGGGTTCGTGGAAATTACTTTAGGTGTGTAACGCCCTCAAAATAATACATAGAAACCCACACTATTGGCATGCATAGACATAAGTAAACAAAACTTAATTCCATTCATCAGAGTATTCCTTACTAATGTATTACATGTTGACAACAAAAGTAAATGCCCAATGGACTTACAACTTTCCAAGCCAACACTTGGTTACACAAAAAGAGAGTAGTAACTCATAACACATTAAGCCCTTGGCTTGAATTTACATGTAATACATAAAAGATATCACAAAAAAATCTTTTAGCCTCTAGCCTCCCAAGCTACGTCCTTGGAGGTGGCATACCATCTGTACCTGAAAATGATGTCCCATATAGGGTGAGCCACAACTCAGTAAAGATATACTAAACCAAATATAAGCAATGACTAAAACAATAGCATTTGATAGATGGTTAACACTTATAAACCATTTTATATCACAATCCAGTTCCATGACAATTATGTCCATGTTACATTCCACTTTCCTTTACTTATCCAAATCATTTCATACACATGGCTCAAAACCTGGCCAAACAATTCAATGAGACTATAACTCATATACCAACACTTCCATATTTCACGACAGATACACATATTTGATGCATCATTATCATATTAAGACACTTCCATACTTCACAAATGATACACAGATTTGCTGTATCAATACTTCAATTTAATACACATATTTGCTGTATTAATGGAATCTATCCCATATCTCCTCCCAAACAGGTTTGAGAGTCCATCCCCTATCTTCCCTCAAACCATGGAGTACATCCCCTATCGCCTCCCACACAATACACATATTCCAAGTATATAAACAATTATCATATACAAGAGTCAATCAATACATATATTTGATGTATTATTCCAACTGTCATATTCAATGACATATTCAATGTGATTAGTTTCAGTTTTCCCTAATCAACATACAGTGTCTACAACAATAAAGACTATTCTCCACCGATAGCCCAAAGCAGTTATTTCTAAACAGAAAATAAATGCATTAAACAAGTATAATATCAACTTTTACATGGGTGAGTGATAAATTAATCCAACTACACCATTCAATCCCATAACTTCCCAATTTCACAATTTCCAATTCAATTTCATATTTCCCAAATTAATTATACCAATTAACTTATCACAATAATTAGGGCATTTTTCCCTAATCCTCAATATCAACCCTAAGGTCCAATTTCATCGATAATACAACAATAATTCCATTTCTCAATGTCTTACGTACATATGGGTTTTAATATTTGAAAACCTCTCTTTTATAAATTACACAATAACCCCAACTTTTTCAAAAATTGGCCAACATCACCAACTACTCAAAATGACCAAAATTAAAGACAAAGCTCATAAGATGGAGTAGGGTATCCTCACCTCGAAGTTAGAAGCCCAAAGGAGTAGATGAGGAAAAACCAAAGTGCTCCAAATCCACCATTGTTCAGATTAAAATAAAGACCTCGCGACCCTCTACCTTTCTTACAAAGAACTTAGGGTAGAAACACACTAAAAATAGATGAAACCCTAGAGAGAAGGTAAATGTAGAGAGAGGAGCAGCCGAATCTAGGGTTTATACAAAAGAGGAGATGAAAAAGTGAAGTGTTTACCTGCTGCTGCCTACTGATATAACACAGGCTCACTCGAGCGAAGAAGTGGTCGCTCAAGCGACCAGACACAGAATCCTCGCTCGAGCGTATAAAGCCTCGCTCGAGCCAACAATCCAAACCTTTAGGTCTGCAATCCAGAAGCATGCTCGAGCGACAGAATGTTCGCTCGAGCAAAGAAACCCAAAACATAGACCTCGCTCGCTCGAGCGAAGGAAAGCTCGCTCTAGCCAAGAATCAAAACCATCAGGTCAAAAAGAGACGCAGACGCAAGCTCAAGCGCAGGACTTCTCGCTCGAGCCACCAGACACAAAACTCAACTCTCGCTTGAGTGAAGGAACCCTGGCTTGAGCAAAGGATCTAAAACAAGGAGCTCACTTGAGCGACAAAAGGCTCGCTCAAGCAAAGGACCAAAATTCTGGGCAGCAACCATTTGCTCCCAATCACACCCAACCTGTAACAAACCTGCCCAAAACATCCTATAACTCAAATACAAAGTATTGAAGGACGGAAACAAGATATATACAACAACCAACATCCACGGAACCAAGTCCGGATTACACTAATCAATGGAGGGAAAACCAGGGTCGCTATAACCTCCCCCCTTAAAGAATTTCGTCCTTGAAATTAGGTACAAGTTTTTCAAAAACAAGTTTTTCTCAATTCTCAATAACATCATAGTTCAACATTCCACATCTTGACCATTACTGGTCATCCCATCTCTATTCAAGAGGCATTTTACAATATACAACTTCCAACGTGCATTATCAACATGCATTCAATTGAAATTTACCAATTTCAACATATAGTCCAAAATTCAATTATATAACCAATGCCAACAACATATTTGCATTTCTATAACATATTTAACATACACAATGTTAAAATAAACTTCCATTCTCAAGGCATAGTTCATAATACTTCCACAATATTTCCATAAACCAAACATATACAATGTTTTACTACTCAAGACATATACAATGCTCTTAAGGTTTATCAATACAGCAAAATATACAACATATGCTCAAACATCCACAAATAGATCCGGATATTTCTCTCGGACCTCCAACTCACGTTCCCAAGTGGCTTCCTCCACTCCGTGATGTTTATACAAAACTTTTACTAAGGGAATGGTCTTGCCTCGCAAGACTTGATCCCGCCTATCCAAGACTCGAACCGGTCTCTCCTTATACGAGGCATCCTCATCAACCACTAAGTCGGTCCAATCCAATACATGCGATGGATCCGGCTCATACCTCCGAAGCATACTAACATGAAACACGTCATGAACTCCGGACAATTGCGGTAGCAAAGCTAAACGGTAGGCAACCTCGCCAATCCTCTCAAGGATCTCGAAAGGGCCAATAAACCGAGGGGACAACTTCCCACTCTTACCAAACCTCATCAATCCCCGCCTAGGTGATATTTTCAAAAAAACATGGTCACCCACCTCAAATACCAAAGGCCTCTGCCTACGGTCGGCATAACACTTTTGGCGACTCTGGGCTGTAACAAGCCTCCTATGGATAAGCTCAACTTTTTCCGTCATTTCCCTCACCAACTCCGGGCCCAACAAAGGTGCATCACCCACCTCAGCCCAACAAACTGGAGACCTACAAGGTTGGCCATACAAGGCCTCAAATGGTGCCATACCGATACTCGACTGAAAACTATTGTTGTAGGCGAACTCCACCAAGGGCAAGTGCCTCTCCCACGACCCACTAAAGTCAAGAACACAACCTCGAAGCATATCCTCAAGGATCTGAATAGTACGCTCGGACTGCCCGTTAGTCTGAGGATGATAAGCCGTGCTAAAGGTCAACCTAGTGCCCAAGGCACTCTGCAAACTCTGCCACAACCTAGCAGTAAAACATGGATCTCTATCTGAGACGATCGACACTGGGACCCCGTGCAACCTCACTATGTCCCGAACATACAAGTCGGCAAGATGATCTACCGAATCTCTTACGCGCATAGGGATGAAGTGCGCCGACCTAGTCAACCGGTCTACAACCACCCAAATAGCATCACTACCCCGCTGAGTCCTCGAAAGACCTACAACGAAGCCCATAGTGCCATGCTCTCACTTCCACTCGGCAATAGCCAAGGGTTGTAACAAACCCGCTGGCCTTTGATGTTCGGCCTTCACTTGCTGACAAGTGAGGCACCTAGACACAAAAACTGCCACATCTTTCTTCATACCCCTCCACCAAAACTGGCGACCCAAATCACGATACATCTTAGTGCCTCCCGGATGCACCGCAAGACGTGAATGGTGAAATTCTTAGAGTACCTCATCTCGGCAAGACTCCGGCACGAACAAACGGTCTCGGTATCTCACACTCAGGTCGGGATACTGTAGACAGGGCCGCGGGGGAACCTCGCTACAGTTCGGACTCCCTTTTTTTGTTGCGGTTCTTAATCTGAACCAAAGAGTCCAACTCTGGCAAATCGCTTTGAGAAAAACAGATTTTGAAAAGAGGTGCCAAACATGGACTGCTTTGCCAGATACAGAGTCGCCACCTAAATATTTTTTAAAATGGGAAATTTAGGAAACCCTGATTCAGTGCCAAAGGCCACGTGTCCGTCATCACCAAAGTTGCCTCGGCTCGGGAACTTGGGTACGATCGGGGAAGGTCAGCTATGAGCACCCTCTTTCGCCCGGTCCGAAGACCGGCCTCTACTAACCGTGATATCCATTTTTGAAAACTTTATAATTAGCTAGAATTACTATGTTATGCACGCAACAAACAAGTATAGACTAGATCGCCTAATTTGGAACAAAACATTGCATATCCGCTTGTTTGGAAAACGCTTTGGGATTTGCTACTCACAAGTAGGCTAAAACACGGATTTCAATGAGTCGTTTCGACTCAAACAATCCAACCTTCACCTACAGGCATTCAAACAGTTTATCACATAAGCATCTAGCCACATGGTAAGCATGCTGTCATGTTAGCATTCACACGCATGCGGCATGCTAAAGCATAAAAGCTTACCTAGTACTCCGTGCCAAAACAGAAACTAGTTAGTAATCAATACATGATCCTAGTTCATGTTAAGTGGCTAATGCATCACAGGTAAAATGCAGCTATAATAGGCTCGGCTATCCTAAACATGGCATGTGAAATGCGACAGATAACACGTATTCAATTCGGAATTGAAATACAATGCAGTTAGCATGATGTACCGAGCCCGGTGCATGCGATACTGATGAATGATGCACGCATGCATAACATGAGGTATGCTAATTTAAATATGCCCTAGTCTACCATCATAAGCAGGTAAATAAAAGGGAAGAAAGACGTGGGGTTGGAAGACATACACACACTCACGCACACTTATTACAAATACGCCCTCACACGGAGGGACCGAAAGAATATACAGGCCGAATAAATAATACTGAATTAATTATTACAAAACCTCTAATCTAATTAACAAATTAAATGCAAAAAGAAAAGTGGCCACAGCCGCCTGCCTCGGGATGCGTGAATGATGCATGCTCGATCCGTCTTGTCCGGAAAACCCGCACCATACCACTGCTGCCTCTGTTTTCACTCTCCTGCCCCTCTGAAGACTGCCAAAGTCCCAGGGTACCTTCTTTGAGTACTGTGGGACACCACCGGCTGGATGAAATGGCCACCGGCCATGTAAAATGCCTGTCGGCTGCTTATGATGTTGTCGGCCACCAATACGTTGCCGGTCGGCACTTTTTACTGCCGGTCGGCAAACAATTCCTGCAGAATCTGGTTTTTGACAGCAACAAGGACAGACAGTGTATGGCATGGAATTTCAAGCAAATGTGTGCATGGATACACTCCCTATCATGCAATGGACTCAAGGGAGCATGGCCCTCGACCCCCGGGCCATCAATCACGCATTTCGATGCATGATGGCCCAAAAGCCAAGTTAGCAACTTTGGTATCAAATGAAATGCAAGCACAAAACACATCAAAGAGCCCCAACCTCTATCATGATTGATCAAGAGGCAAGGGATGCATGCTTAATGAAATGCAACCTAGGCATAGAGGCTAAGTATGCAACATGAACATGCAAATGAACAATGTATGCTAGGCGCGCAACCTAAGCATGTAAACAAACATGGCATGCAACAACATGCAACGATGGACTTAAACTAACATGGATAGCTCGCAAGCATGCCAAAATCAGTGGCCATAATGAGGCAAGTGAGGCAACACAATACACGGAATGCATGCACAATGCATTAACCAAACCTAAGGCACAAAAAATGCAACTCTACCAAAGCATGGCAAGGGATGCAAGATGGCATACAAGCATGTGAATTTCAGCGCTAGAACATGATGCCAAATGGTCCCAAAACATGGAAATATGTCACCCAATGCATGCTATAGGCCCCGAAACCTAAGATTAGGCACATGAAATGACTTATAGCTATATCAAACATGCATAATCTGGACATGAAGCATGAAGACAGAAGCAAGGAAGCCCCAAAACAAGCATTTTTATAGTTCAAAGCAAGGCCAAACAGCAAACATAGATAGGGCAAAATCAGCATGCAAAAATGGCTCCGCAAGAGGGGTAATGAGGTAAGTCACAGCTGCTGGTCTCAAACACAGGAGGCCCCTCCTACAATGTTTGAGAGGGGCCAAAAATATGATGTTTTACAGTTTATGACAAGCCCAAAAACAGATACAAGTATGGCCAAAATGCTATGCAAGAAATGGGCCACAAGAGGGTCAAAGAAGGAACTGATACATGGAGGTCCTAAACAGTGATGAACCCTTCTTAAATGTTGAAGAAGGGCTCAAAATAAGCTTATTTACGGTTTATATCATGCTCCAAAACAGATTATACACAAGCCAAAAATACTATGCAAAAAGATGGCACTCAAGAGGATAATGAAGCAAGTGTCAAAAAGAAGCTTCAAACTGCAATGAGCCCTTAATGAAACATGGAATATAGCTCAAAAAAATGACATTTTCAGTTTTGGTCGGAGCTCAAAACAGCAAGCAAATAGGGCTAAGAAATGGTACAAAATAAGGCCAAAAGAGAGGGGAAATGAACTTACCCTTGAATACTACTCCTTGGCTGCCTTTTGAACTGAGAAATGGTGCCTCCAAGTCTCTGAGAAGAGCTCCAAGCTGCTGGAAATGGAGTGGTGGTGGTGGTGCTAGGTGTTGGTGTAAGAATGGAGCCAAGAACCTTATACTTTGAGGTTAAAATGGAGAGATACAAGGGGGGAGAGTGTATGTCTCCTCTAGAATTTCAGAACCCTAATTATGGAAGAGGAGGGCTTGCTTTATAGAGCCAAGGGAGTAAGACTTCTCTTAGAAGCTTCAAAACCAAGAGCCAAGATCCTCCATACACGTGTATGGAGGATCCAGTCTGTGCCCTCCAGCTGGCACAGCTGGCATCCATTCAATCTGTAGAATACACCGGAAGGTCGTCGGCTAGCAAAAATGGTCGATCGGCTACCTTTACTGGCCGGTCGGCACTCTATTTGGCCGGTCGGCCATCTATTTGGCCAGTCGGCACTCTGTTCTGGCCGGTCGGCAGGAAAAATCTACTCTGCAGGTCCAACTTCAAACGGGCATAACTTCTTCATATGGACTCCTTTTCAGGTCATTATTGTGTCAAAATTGAAGCCCCGGAAGTAAGATTTCCAATGCCGCAAACCTTGCATTAAAATTCCAAATGTGCAGAAAGTTATGCTTGTTTTGGTGAAGGTTGCTCAGTTTCGGTCCAACCGGGATGATGCCCAACTTCAACCAATCATATCTCCGCCATCCGGACTCGGGTTTAAGAGATTCTTCTATGAAAAATGAAGCCCCAGAAGTCTTCTTTCCAATGGTGGTAGCCTCATAACTTAACTCCAAGTGTATAGACAAATAAGCTTGATTTAGCGAGGACTGCTCGTCCCTCTCTTAGCGATTCTTGTCTATCTTCTTTTCCAACTTGTTTTCTCCCCTCTTCTCCTCTTTTCTCCAACTTCAAACCCCTAAGCAAGGTGTTTTGAAAGATTTTTTTCAAAGATTTCATCTCTCTTTCATTCATTTCCACTTTATCCTTGCTCGGTTTACCGAAAAGCGTAACATTTACCGAAATGCGAGCGTCGGAACATCGTAGGAATTTTATTTCAAAAATGTTTTGAAAGAGAGGGTTTTAAGGTCTAAAAACCATCCAAAACAATTTTGGTCCAAAATGGGGGGTGAAGTTGAGATTTGTCCCTCTCTTTGCCGAAGAAATTGAACCTTTGCCCTGCACACCTTTCATCACCGAGCAAACCATCAGTAACGCCCAAGTCTTAAGAGCGGTCAAAAATGGGGTGTCTACAGATACACAGTCAAACCCTTTTCAACATCCCCACTGGAGATCTTCTCTCGGAGGGATTCTACCTCAAAGTCCCCTCTTTGTGCCTCTAACACTTGACTCATAAGTGTAGGCTGCGCAACTACAGAAAACAAGGCCGCAGCCTCAACGAATTCGCCCAGAAGCAAATCAAACTCTCCAAGAGCACCCAACATCTCCCACTTCCGGATGGCTATACAAGCTACATCACTAATCGATTTCCTGCTAAGGGCATCGGCCACAACATTGGCCTTCCGCGGATGATAGTGCAACTCAAAGTCGTAATCCTCAATAAACTCCATCCACCTCCTCTGCCTCAAGTTCAAGTCTTTCTGTGTAAACAGATACTTCAGACTCTTATGATCCGAGAATACTTCGAACCTCTCACCATAAAGGTAGTGCCTCCAAATCTTCAAGGCAAAAATCATGGCTGCTAACTCTAGGTAATGTGTAGGGTAATTCCTCTCGTGTAATTTCAACTGCCGTGAGCCATAAGCTACCACTTTCCCCTCTTGCATCAACACACAACCCAAACCCTCTTGTGAGCCATCCTAATAAACCGCATAACCCAAACCTCTCTCCGGAATAATCAAAACTGGAGCGGTGGTAAGTCTAACTTTCAACTCTTGTAACGACTTTTCACAAGTCTCACTCCATACAAATTTGACCCCTTTCTGCGTCAATCTAGTCAATGGCGAAGCTAGCCTAGAAAAATCTTTCACAAACCGGCAGTAATACCCAGCTAATCCCAGAAAATTGCGGATCTCAAAAACACTCTTAGGTTGTGCCCAATCTTGCACTGCCTCAATCTTGGATGTATCAATAGGAGACTACATGGCCTAAGAATTTGACCTCTCCTAGCCAGAACTCGCACTTCCCAAACTTGGC
Organism: Camellia granthamiana; assembly: GCA_036172215.1. Taxonomy (NCBI): domain Eukaryota; kingdom Viridiplantae; phylum Streptophyta; class Magnoliopsida; order Ericales; family Theaceae; genus Camellia; species Camellia granthamiana. The sequence goes on from CM069910.1 coordinate 132,991,801, forward strand.
ATACAGCCTATGGGCTCTAAGCAACTCAAGCACCACTCTCAAGTGTTCCTCGTGCTCCTCCTCAGACAGTGAATAAATCAGAATGTCGTCCACGAAGACGACCACAAAACGATCTAAGAATTCCCAGAATATCCGGTTCATCAAATCCATAAACACTGTCAGTGCATTGGTGAGCCCAAAAGGCATCACCAGAAACTTATAGTGGCCATACCGCGTATGGAATGCCGTCTTCGAAATATCCTCCTCCCTGACCCTCAACTGATGGTAACCTGATCTCAAGTCTATCTTAGAGAAACAACGGGACCTTTTCAACTGGTCAAACAAATCATCAATACGAGGCATAGGGTACTTGTTTTTAACCGTAGCCCGATTCAATTTCCGGTAATCGATACAAAGTCTCAAAGCCCCATCATTCTTTTTAGCAAAGAGGGCCGGTGTTCCCCACGGCGAAGTACTAGGGCGGATAAAGCCCTTATCTGGCAATTCTTGGAGCTGAATCTTCAACTCAATCAACTCGGCTGGGGCAAAACGGTATGGTGCCATAGAAATCGGCGTCGTGCCGGGCACTAGATCAATAGAGAACTCAATCTCTCGATGAGGTGGCAAACTCCCAAGATCCTCGGGAAAGACGTCCGAGTACTCACAAACCACTCTCGGCAATACAGTCTGTGTCTCATCACACTCACTACTCATAAAGCTAGCAAGAAGACCACTAAGCTCAGTCTGCCCTCGCGAATCATACACCGGTGGCAACACACTACCAACCCGATCCCCCAAGAAATGAAAACAATCCCCGCTCAAGGTACATACAGTGACCCTCTGGCGGTAACAGTCAATAACAGCTCGGTATGACGATAACCAGTCCATATCCAAAATCACATCGAAACCCGACATAACCATAACTAGAAAAGAAAATGGAAGCCGGGGATCGGCGACCTCTATATCACAGCCCCGACACCCTTGTTTTAAAATCAATTCACCCCCGATAGGTGATACAACACATATACGAGATGCTAACTGTGCCAACTCCAACCCCAAAACAGATGCAAATGCAACAAATATAAAGGAATGGGATACACCCATATCAATCAACACATTGGCAATCGAGTTGCAGAACAAAAAGGTACCTCTCGCAACAGATGGAGCCGGTACAAGATCCTGCGCAGTAACAGCATACACGCGCCCAGAAGGTCTCTGATCTACCTGCTCACCCCTAGGAGCAAAAGACTGCTGCACAAACTGAGACGATGACACCCCCTGATTGGCCCTCGAGGCCTGAACAGACTGTGCTGGCTGAAAACTCTGCGTCTGCCTAGCTCCAGACGCACCCGATGTGGCACTCAACTGCGGGCAGAACCTCTTCAGGTGCCTCGCCTGACCACACTGGTAACAAGAAAGCGGCTGACCTCTACCCTGACTCTGGCTCTAAGGACGAGCCGATGATGAAGCTGCTCTCTGCCCTCCACCCTTTTGCTGGCAAGCTGGAGACTTGTGGCCTAGCTGACCACATTTGTAACAAGTAATGTCTCTCTGACTACCTCTCCTAGAACCTGCACTCGGCACTGGAAAGGTAGATCTCGCCAAAGCACCCTGGGACTGCTGAGGGTTAGAACCCCTCTGCCTCCTACCATCCCCCTAGCCATCTTGACTCCTCTTGGAGCCTTCCATCCTCTCCTTCTCCTCGTGCATCATAATCTCCATATGGGCCGCAGCATCCACTAGACGCCCATACTCCCGAACCATGGATCCCCCAACTCTGGTCTTGAGTCCATGTCTCAACTTCCTCTCAAATTCCAGACAACGGCGTTCCTCAGACGCCACTAGCTCAGGTGCAAACCTGGATAAACTGGTAAATGCGGCCTCAAACTCAGCCATTGATGAACTCAGCTGCTTAAGCTGGCAGAACTGATCTCTTAACTTCTCCCTGACAGCGGGAGACAGAAACTTCTCCTGAAAAGCATCTACAAAGGACTCCCAAGTACCACCAACACGACCCCTCATGAACTTCCACCACTGACCCGGATCCCCCTTTAGCTGGAAAGATCCCAAGGTCACCTTCAATGCCCCGTCTTCGATGCCAAGCATCTCAAACGTCTTAGTCATCTGCTCAAGCCACTCATCAGCCTTAAGTGGCTCCTTTGGATCACCCACAAACTCATCCGGATTTGATCGGAAGAACTCCCTCTTCAGAAAAGAAGGCCCTGCATCAACAACCTGGGCCTGGACTTGATTCTCAGCTCTGAGAATGTCCATGGATGCCCTCAAAGCTCCTGCCATCTCGCGGGCTAAGGCGTCCATGGCCTGCTGACCTACTGGCTCGGCCACATTGGCCTGGCCAACCCCCTCCTGCTGCACCGGAATATCATCCAGTATCGGCATATCCTGCCTCCTAGGCCTACCTCGCCTACCACCACGTCCTCATCTTGACATCCTGATAAAGGTGACGAAGAACATTAGCACATTCACAAATGTACCGAAGCTATAACATTCACGTCCTAATGCATTGGACAACAATAATTCATTCCACATAAGCATATAATCACATAAGCACTTACGAATTTCATTTCCGGATAATGATAGTCCTGAGGCGTTGCTAGAGTTCCGGTTAGAAACAGCATTGATCAAGTGTTTTTCCAACAAGACTCCTAGAAACCCAAGGATCCAACCAACATCCTAGAAACTACATTCCATACCCATATAACCATATAAACATGTTATCACATAAGTAGATAACATTATATCTAGGTCTCTAACAAGCGAGACAAACCCATTGTGGTACTAACCACTTCCCACGTACCCAAAGTATTCGAACTCGGTACGCTCTAATACTAAGTTGTAACACCCTCAAAATAATACATAGAAACCCACACTATTGACATGCATAAACATAAGTAAACAAAACTTAATTCCATTCATCAGAGTATTCCTTACAAATGTATTACACGTTGACAACAAAAGTAAATGCCCAATGGGCTTACAACTTTCCAAGCCAACACTTGGTTACACAAAAAGAGAGTACTAAATCATAACACATTAAGCCCTTAGCTTGAATTTACATGTAATACATAAAAGATATCACAAAAAAGTCTTTCAGCCTCTAGCCTTCCAAGCTACGTCCTTGGAGGTGGCATACCATCTGTACCTGAAAATGATGTCCCATATAGGGTGAGCCACAGTTCAGTAGAGATATACTAAACCAAATATAAGCAATGACTAAAACAATAGCATTTGATAGATGGTTAACACTTACAAACCATTTTATATCACAATCCAGTTCCATGACAATTATGTCCATGTTACATTCCATTTTCCTTTACTTATCCAAATCATTTCATACACATGGCTCAAAACTTGGCCAAACAATTCAATGAGACTATAACTCATATACCAACACTTCCATATTTCACGACAGATACACATATTTGATGCATCATTATCATATTAAGACACTTCCATACTTCACAAATGATACATAGATTTGTTGTATCAATACTTCAATTTAATACACATATTTGCTGTATTAATGGAGTCCATCCCCTATCTCCTCCCAAACAGGTTTGAGAGTCCATCCCCTATCTTCCCTCAAACCATGGAGTACATCCCCTATTTCCTCCCACACAATACACATATTCCAAATATATAAACAATTATCATATACAGGAGTCAATCAATACATATATTTGATGTATTATTCAAACTGTCATATTCAATGACATATTCAATGTGATTAGTTTCAGTTTTCCCTAATCAACATACAATGTCTACAACAATCAAGACTATCCTCCACCGATAGCCCAAAGCAGTTATTTCTAAATAGAAAATAAATGCATTAAACAAGTATAATATCAACTTTTACATGGGTGAGTGATAAATTAATCCAACTACACCATTCAATCCCATAACTTCCCAATTTCACAATTTCCAATTCAATTTCATATTTCCCAAATTAATTATACCAATTAACTTATCACAATAATTAGGGCATTTTTCCCTAATCCTCAATATCAACCCTAAGGTCTAATTTCATCGATAATACAACAATAATTCCGTTTCTCAATGTCTTACGTACATATGGGTTTTAATATTTGAAAACCTCTCTTTTATAAATTACACAATAACCCCAACTTTTCCAAAAATTGCCCAGCATCACCAACTACTCAAAATGACCAAAATTAAAAGACAAAGCTCATAAGACGGAGTAGGGTATCTCTACCTCGAAGTTAGAAGCCCAAAGGAGTAGATGAGGAAAAACCAAAGTGCTCCAAATCCACTATTGTTCAAATTAAGACAAAGCCCTCGCAACCCTCTACCTTTCTTACAATGAACTTAGGGTATAAACACACTAAAAATAGATGAAACCCTAGAGAGAAGGTAAGTGTAGAGAGAGGAGCAGCCGGATCTAGGGTTTATACAAAAGAGGAGATGAAAAAGTGAAGTGTTTACCCGCTGCTGCCTATTGATATAACACAGGCTTGCTCGAGCGAAGAAGTGTTCGCTCGAGTGACCAGACACAAAGAATCCTCGCTCGAGCGTATAAAGCCTCGCTCGAGCCAACAATCCAAACCTTCAGGTCTGCAACCCAGAAGCATGCTCGAGCGACAGAATGCTCGCTGGAGCGAAGAAATCCAAAACATAGACCTCGCTCGAGCCAAGAATCAAAACCATCAGGTTAAAAAGAGACGCATACGCAAGCTCGAGCGCAGGACTTCTCGCTCGAGCCACCAGACACAAAACTCAACTCTCGCTTGAGCGAAGGAACCCTGGCTTGAGAAAAGGATCTAAAACAAGGAGCTCGCTCAAGTGACAAAAGGCTCGCCCGAGCGAAGGACCAAAATTCTGGGCAGCTACCATTTGCTCCAGATCACACCCAACCTGTAACAAACCTATCCAAAACATCCTATAACTCAAATACAAAGTATTGAAGGATGGAAACAAGATATATACAACAACCAACATCCACGGAACCAAGTCCGGATTACACTAATCAATGGAGGGAAAACCAGGGTCGCTATAAGGTGGATTTCCTACACATTTGTGAAATGTGCTTATCCCACATTGGAAAGGCTTAAGAATTTGTATGGGTATATAAACTTTAGCTTGGGATACTTGGGATGGGCCCCAAAGGGTACCCAAGTTTGTGGAAGGGTAAGGTTATGAGTAAAGTAGGCTAGACCCATTAGACCTAAAACAAAAAACACACGTGTGCCACCGTCGCCGCCGTCCGTTTGGTCGAGCAGGCTGGGCTGGGCTTGGGTGCGAGATGTGAGATTAGATTGGGTTTGTCTGACCCAATACTTATCTCTTTGGGTCAAAAACATTTGTATTTTATTTATTTATTTTTGGCTTCAAAATTCAAATAAATTAGTCCAGTTTTTTTTTCCTCCACCCAAACAGGTTCATACTTGTTGAAATTCAAACAGAACAGATCTGTTTCTGTCCAAACAGGTTTTTTAACTGTTGAATCCACCTGAACAGGTTTTCTTCCTGTTGAATCTGTCCCCACAAGTATCTATATGTTGAAACCTATTCTAAAAAGCCACCAATTTTCCTATAAATAGCCTGCCATTCCAATAATTCTTAGCATTGAAATTTTTCCTTAGCATTGAAATTTTTCTTCTTCTGTTCGTCTCTGGGCTCCTGCATTTGTCTACCATTTAGTTTCTAAGAAAAAGAAAGAAAGAGTTACAGCAATGTTTGGTTCGCAATACTTGGTTTTATAGTGCTGCAAATCAAGTATTAGTCATTGCATCCTAGGAAGTAGACGCCCGTTAAATCTCAAAGCACCGGAGCGAGGGCGAAATCTACTTTAAGAAGATTGTGTCTAACACAAGCCTCGACTTATAATTTTTGTAAGTATTTAATTCAAAACTAAATTTATATAATTATTTTCTGAATTAATTATTTTTATTTTGTTGTTTATTTTATTTATGCATATATTTACATATACACATATCCACTGTGGAAATAACAGTTTTAAATTGAATATTAATGGTGAATATGAGTAACATATAGAGATGATATTAAGTTGGCAAAGGAGTCCATGATAAAAGTCTGAAAATTCGTGCGGAATAAGTACCCATTTGTCCTTTCAATTAGAAACATATAAAGTTCAAGTGTTTAGGTGATATTTAGTGATAGCATTTGGCTGATACATTAACCTTGGAATGATTCACTTGGCTATAATTGAATAAATTATTATTTGTACATATTTATCAAATATTGTAACAAACCATGACAATAAACATTGCCATTGATGAAAAATGGGATTTAAACCTTGTATACATATGTCACAGCATCATGATCATATACATGCATAGATTGATATTAATAAATGTAAAAAAAAAAAAAAAAAAAATACTGGATTATATGTTCATTCCAAATTGTTGAAAACTTTTCAAGTATTGATAATGTACCACAACCATAAGTAAGCATGGAATGTGAGCGTGAGTTAAAGGAACTCTTTTAATTGTTAGCCAAAGACCTTTATTTTGTAGGCTGAGTACCATTTCTTTCGTAAAGGGTCATACCCTTTTTAAATTGTAGTAAGTCGGTGGGCATTTGTTTTGTAAAGAATGTTGATTCCATTTTCATGTAGTTGATGAATATAGGATATATGCAAGGATTACTGAATGACATATACACAGAGTGTGACTTTTGATTATTATTTATTAGAGGAGTTTGGTCAACACCTCCTCATAATAAAACTTGAGTGCTGCTATTAACACCTAGTTTATCATTTTGAACCTCTCATTTCTTTGAACCCCCACTTATAAATTTTAAAACCCTTAAAATTTATTTCTTCCACCAAATTGAAAAATCTAAAAATCCACGAGATGCTTATTTGTGATAATGTATCAATTTTAACCAGTAAATAGCAATCCCAATCAAATAATCAAAGACGAAGCAATACAACAATTTAACGTGGAAAAACCACAATTGGAGCACTTTCTATTGTGATAAAAAACCACAGGTAAAAGCCACAAAACAATCCACTAAGAAAACAAAAAGGAATTACACAAGTGTACACTCAATTACCTAGCAAATCCACGCTCGAATTGAACCAACCCGTATGTGCCTCTTCTACCACCATCTTCACATTGGAATTGTCTTGCCCAACGTTATATCCACAACACCAATGTCAAATTCACGACGATGAGCCACTATGAAATCCACCAATATTTTAGGCCCAAATTCCACGAAATCCACAGAAGAACTACTCTCTCTTTTGTGAATAAAACAAAATAAACAAACCCTTTGATATAATCTACTCAATTCATGATATAAACTCTCACATATATCAAAGGAAACAAACAAAGAAGCTCTAGATGAAAACCCTAAATCCCAAAAAGAAGATCTAGAAGCCGTAGCCTAGAAACTAAATTAATCGCAGATTTATAGTAAATAGAATCGCGATCTCCGCTCTAGCATAGGAATGGCTGCTCGAGTGGTGTGACTTAAACGCGTGTTTCTGAACAAGGGCCTTCGCTCGAGCGATGGAAAGGCCGCTCGAGCGTAAAATCTCAACTCCCAGTACTTTTGCAGGCGAGTGAAACTTCTGAGTGGATTGCAACAGCGAAGTGGTAAACATGAAAGAATTAACATCACAAACTCTTTTGTAAGGCACAATTCGGGTTGAATTCGTATCTAAATACTTATAGCTTCATTGAAACAATAAAACGAATAAAATTACAACTGAAAGGAGTTTTATCAATGGGGATTGCCAATAACAAAAACCTAACACAAATAATACCAAATTCTCCTTATGAAAATTTCACCCTCACTCAAATGCACACCTCCACACCCCTGAAAATCATTATCTCCCAAAACCCTAACAAAACAAAACTACCAATTGTCTCTCTCACGATAGTCGAAGAAAAATATTTCTAAAGTGAATCGATGAGTGTAAGGAACGTATTCTCTACGATCTTCACTTTTTTTTTTCGCATTAGTTGCGTATGTTTTTCTTCAATTCCATCAATTTCTTTGATCAACCCTAAACCCTAAAAACAACGAAGATGAATATATATCTACATGTATGTATAGTTTAAAGAAAGCAAATTTGCATTTTGCTCAGTCTTAATCTCGCTCCTCCCCCATTCCCCAAAGTCTTACTCCTTTCTCTTTCACTAAGAATGTTCGAACATGTGTTTCCAAACAAATAAGCTATATTTAGGCATGTTTTGCCTAACAAATAACTAATGTTCGGGCATATGTTCTCGAACTTGATAAGACAAACTCTTGCAAATGTGAACAATTTTAACCCTACAAAGTATATCAAATTTTCATGTTTGGACTTATGTTTCCAAACAAATAATCAATGTTTGAGCCTGTGTTCTCGAAAAAATAAGCAATGTTCAGGCCAGTGTTCCCAAATTTTGCTCATTTGTTCGGGAGTTCAGTACCGAAAAAATGTGAATAGTTTTTACCATTTTGTTATGCTTTTCAAGAAACTTTCCTTGTAAGGCCAACATCCTCCAAGTTGAGAACACCATCAAAGTTATGAATCTTCTCTAAACTTATATTGTTGTACTCCTCTCGTATCATGAAGTTGTAGTTGTCGAAAAAACTATCACTCATTGTCATTACTGGAGAAGTGTGTGTAATTGAATGATTGCCACCGTTGCAGTCAGAATATCGCTGCCGAATGATTCTCAAGATTTTGAGGGTGAGTAGGTTTTGATGCTGGAATTTGGTAAAGATGGATGGGTGGTGATGGAAATAGATGCTCTTATAAACCAGATTATGATATTCTCCATTCCAAAGTTGTAATGGAGGATATCCATTGCATTATCCAAGGGTTTGTAATGATTCTTTCCAAATTTAAAATATTGATAAATTCTTATTATTATTTTACAATCATTAGATGATGTAATGGACATCCTCCATTAAAACTATGGAATAGAGAGGATCTTACTCCTCATAAATCCTATCTCATGATTTAGTGGATGTGTGGACTTAATTATGAGATAGGATGTCTCAAAATGATTGGTGTCCTCTTTAGTAATTTCATTCAAGATTATTATTGTAAGAAAAAAAAGGTCAAAAATTTGGGGGTCCAAAATAATAAATAAGGTGCTAATAGTAACACTCTAAAACTTTTATGCCTTAAAAACAAGTACCAAAAAAAAAAAAATATCTTAAAAGTTCAACACACATCATTATTACCAAAATATTCTTAGTGGGTAATTTGATATTTTAAACTTTAAAATGATATAACTTTTCATTTAAATGTCACTTTTTACAAAAATTAGCATTTTTAGAATTCTCTCGTCTATATCTATCAAATAAGATCTATGTTGGCCATGAAATTCTCTATAAAATAAAATAAAATAAAATTTACCGTCAAAATTAACGTCAAGAGTAAAATTTTACTTTATCTCACAATAAAATTTTAATTTTTAAATAGTAAAATACCATCATCATCACTAAATATCATAGTCCCTATAATAGTTAATAAACAAAGAAATTTTGGCCAAAGTAAACTTCTACTGCCATTTATAAATAGATTGTCACCAAACGAAACTCAAATCAAAATAAACTTCTTACTGTGAATCAAAGTAAATTTTTATTGTTGATAGAAAAAATTTACTATTTATTTTTTGAGAATTTCATAGCCAACATAGATCTTGTTTGAAAGATCTTGACAAGAGAATTTAAAAAATACTAATTTTACTAAAAATTAATATATACATCAAAAGTTATATCATTTTAATTATTTTTTAGAGATTAATATTATTTTAAAGTTTGAAATATAAAATTAGTTACTAAGGGCAAGATTGTTCATAAATAAATGGAAACAAATTTGTTTATCTTTCATGAAAGAGGCCTTTTTACTCCAGGGAATTTACAAATTAAAAAAGTTTAAAGGGTAAATTATACAAATAGTCCTTGTAGTTTATATGATGTGTCAATTTGGTCTCTGTTATTTCAATTTACTAGATTTTGTCCCTTAATCTAACGAATTGTGTCATTTTAGTCCAATAAATAACGGTTGTTAAATTTGGTGGACGAAAAGTCAAACTATGTGTCAATTTAGTCCATGTAGTTTACATAATGTGTTTCGTTCCTGTCAAAATCAAGCAAATTAAAACAAGAATGACCAAATTAACACATTGTGCAAACTAGAGGGACCAAATTGACACATTGTGTAGACTTTCCATCTACCAAACTTAACAACTGTTATTTATTGGACTAAAATAACACAATCCGCTAAATTAATAGACAAAATCGAGCAAATTGAAACAATAGGAACCAACATGACACGTCGTGTAAATTATAGGGACCATTTGCATAATTTACCAAAGTTTAAATGATCATTTTCACTTAAAATGAGCCCAAAGAGGGAGTTTATAGCCCTTTTGGTATATTTTTTTTAAAATATTCTCTTAGATTTGAATCTTATAAATCCAAATTGTGCCAGTACTATATTTTTTTAAAATCTTCAACCAAAAAAAAAAAAAAAAAAAGCAGTGTAATTTACCTTAATTTTTTTTCCATAAAATCTATGCATACCTTACCATCCAAATGGGTGCATGGATTAATTTTTATTTTTATAGGAAATTGATATTTGTCTTTTAGTGTTTTTATTTTAATTTAAAATTTTTTTTTTTATAAACTAAAAGTGTTTGAAACTTTTAAAAAATCTTTCAATTTGACATAATTTGACTCACAATGATATAATATGATACGTGTTAACTTTTAATTTGTCACATATTTAGACTCAACTCTCTCGTAAATTTATGAGTGTAAAATTATGAATATCTAACATCTTTCTTTTCTTACTAATCAACCATATATTAAAAATAGAATAAATTACATTCACTTCTCTTAGGATCTGAGAAAAAATACAGTTAGACCTACACTTTTGATATCATTACAATGATCTCCTTTGAAGTTTTAATTCACAAAACAGCTGGACATTTTTATCAATAATTTGTTAGTTGTATGGATAAAAATATAATATTATAATTTTGTTTTTACTAAAATATATTTTCAATATTTATCTACCATTTGCATGAAGTTCAGTTACTTTAATCTTATTAAAAGGAAGAATAAATTACACTTACACCCCCTGAAATTTGAGTTTAATATATATCACCCCTAATATTTGGGAAATTGTACTAAATTCCTTGTCATTGTAATTATTTAAACGGAATGAAAGCATTGAACTCATGCACTCTCTCTTTTCTTGCTTACTTTACTTATGTTATTATTATTTTTTTTCCTTTGCTTTACATTTTTTTTTTTATGTAATTTTTTATGTTTTTCTATAGGAGTCGTTGCCTTTTATATAATCAGAGAGATTTGTGACATGAGACTGTTAACCACAGGGGTGAGAATGTAATTTTCAAAACGTCGAGAGATGTAATATAATTGGATCAAACCTCAAGGGGTGTCAGTGTAATTTGCCCTAAAAGAAAAAATCAGTATAATTATATTAAAAAGTATGAGACTCTCTCTATATTTTTTTTTCAAATTTTAAGAGTGATTAGTTATTCTTAAAAAAACAAGGAAATTAATATAGTAGCCCTTTCTTCTTCTTTTTTATTATTATTATAGGATGACAAAGCTAAAGGACTGGACAAACTCATTGAACTTTTTTTTGTTGAATACTGTTGCTTTAATTGTAATAAAAATTGCGCCCCCCAAATAAGGCTATAAATCAATCTCTCATTAGGGATGTTTGGTAAAACTTATTTGTAGCTTAAATCAACTTATAGCTTAAAATAACTCATGTTGGAGTGTTTGGTAAAAATTATGAGGGATAGATTATAGCTTAACTTAAGCCATTTCTGTAATAATCTGTTAAGTTGGTTCCTAGGTGTTTTTGAAAACTAATTATGCGCGCAGCTGTTTGTTGAGACGTGTAATGACTTAAATGCCCCTCAGATATTTCAACTATTACCAAAAACCCACTATATAAGCCTTTTTCTAAGCACTGTTCACTTGAGTGAGAGAGAGAGAGACACGTACATGCACACACACACAAACCAGAGCTCTCTCCCACTCCCTCCCTCTCTCTCTCTTTCTCTCCATCTCTTGTCAACGCCGTTTTAGACTGACTGCTAGGGTTTCACGAACGAGAGCTCTCCATCTCTCTCTCTCTCTCTCTCCCCTCTCTCTCTTTCCATCGCGATCTGAAACCAGAAATCATCTCCGGCATTCGCTCTTTCTCCCCCGCCTCCCGCACCTGTATCGACGGTTCGCGCAACAACATCATCACATCAACGCTATTTCAAACCGACGGCTAGGGTTTCTCGAACGAGAGCTTCATGATTAGGATGAAAAGGAGAAGAAGAAGGGTTTTGCAGAACCAGCTGGTCACCGGTCTAAAATGAAGGAGGACAAGAAGGGGGGGTCGGTGGCATACAGATGGAGGAGAAGAAAGGGGCCGACGGCTAGGGTTTTGTAATGAAAAAAAATTTGATTGTTTAATGAAAAAAAAAATATATTAATTGATACTAATTAATGAAATCACAATTAATATAAATACATGAATATAATTAATATGTAAGAAGAGAAGAACAATAAAGAAGAGAATAAAAAACAATTAAGAGAAGGGGAAAAAAAAAAGAAAGAAAGAAAATAAGGAGAAAAAGAAAATGAAGAAAAAAAAAGGGCAAAATGGACATTACACAGCAAAAAACTATTTTAACAGCTTATTCAACCTCTGCTGATTAAATTCGTAATCCCACAGCTGCACCAAACATATTAACAGCTTACGCTTAAAGCTATAATCTATAATATGTTAAGTCATAATCTATAATCACTTTCCTACAGCTCTACCAAATGGGGCCATTGTAATCCTAAACAAGCAATAATACTATGAAAATAAAATAAAAATTTGAAAAAACAACCACTTTACTTGGTTTGGGTTTTCTAAAAATACTTTTTAGAAAATTCTACTTTCTTGTTTTTCGTATTTTTTTTTTTACTAAAGTTTTTTAATATTTTAAACAATGTTTTAAATTTTTAGACACACCTAACATAAATACACTTCAAAAGTATAATTTCGTGAAAAAATTCTTTAAAAAATTCACAAAATTCCAAAAATACAAAAAAAAAAAAGAAGTATATTTTTTGTATTTTTGTGTATTTATTAATTTTTTGAAATATTTTTTCACAAATAATTTACTTTTTAGATACATCTAAGTAAGGTGCATCTAAAAAAAAAAAAAAACTTTTTAAAAAGAAAAGAAAAGAAAACCCTTAAAATTTTAAAAATATTCACTAAAAACAAAAAATTAAAAATTAAAAAAAACACCAACAAATAAAAAACTCAGTTTTCAGAAAACTGAAATCAAACACACTGAACAATACTTGGGGTTTCATATATATAAAAAGACCGTGCAGTCCATATATATATATATATTATTTGGGTTCCATATTCATTTCAATGTGCAATTTATAATACAATAAGTGTTAAATCTAGGCCATCTATTATATTTTTTATGATTGATTTCTTAATCTCTAAGATTTCTATTTGGAAAAACAAAAAGCCTATGACACCACAAACTGTAAGAATTTTTTCTAAATATGGCTTAATGTGGCTTATACAAGATTATACTAGATTCATCTCATTAAGTAAGATACATGTATATCAATTAGATGGTGACTAATCATTAATGAATGCACCTATATATACATAATGTATAGAAGACCAATGGAGATAGTGTCAATGCATTGAATATGATAGATTCATTATGAATGAATCTAAGATATGCATTATGTATCTATTATGAATGTAAGAAGATACACTAATCTATCTAATGAGGTTTATTGAATGAATGGATTCTTTGATGGGAAGATTACTAGTATAAATAGTGTAAGGTCTCAAACCACACTCTTTATCACAAAACTCAAGTTGTCACCACAAGAAGGCTCACATCGCCTAGAGAGAGAGAGAGAGAGAAGTGGTTTGAAGATCTTAGACAAATAAAGAATTTGAAAATCAAAGTCTTCTATTCAAGGTTTCTCTTTCTCAAAAGAGGTTTTCATACTATCATGGATCAAGGTGCGTATACACTTATTTTGTATAGTAGAAATTCATATAGTTTTCATGTATAGAATTGAATCCTTAATGGTTTTTAGTTTATGTTCCGCAAAGTTTTATATCAATTGCTATCTGTAGCCCAACTTTCTGCACTCCTTTCAGAAGGCAAAAAAGCCCTATAGTCCGGACTCCACTTGTGGTTCTGAATCTGATTTCACAAGTGCAATGTGAAATAATGAAAACACAAAAAGAGTCCAAATCCGGCAAATCTTTTTGGAAAATCAATGTTTGAATCAAATGCAAAAAATGGACTACTTTGCCAGATTATAGAGTTGCCACCTAAATATTTTTGGGAAATTTAGGAAACCCAAGACTTGTGCCAAAGGCCATTAGTCTGTTATCACTAAAGTTGTATCGGCTCGGGAACTTAGGTACGAGAGGGAAAGGTCATGAATTGAGCACCCCCCTCGCCCGATTAAAGATCGGCCTCTACTAATCATGATGTGTTTCTTATTTACATTTATAGGCTCTTGTTCGGATTTATATCTATTTTACTATGTGTTGCGCACACAAGGTATAGGCTAGTTTGCAATGTTTTGTTTTGAAATTGTTTTGTGAATTTGCCTCTTGAAAAAGTGGGCTTCAAATGGACATTTATTCAAACCATCCCAATTCAAACAACTAGCCTTCATCCACAAGCATTCAAACAATTATATCATTTAAGCAATTAGCCTCATGGTATTCATGCTTTGGATATGACAACAAAAACATCCAATGCAAGATGCTAAGACATAAAAAACTTACCTAGTACTCCATGCCAAAACAAAGCAAAATAATTAGAAAAATATGTATGTTCCTAACTTATGCAATATGACTAATGCAACACCTGTATTGTGTATTTTATAGGCTCGACTATGAGCATGGCATATGATTTCATTCAAGACATGCGAGAGAGTGCAGCTCGACTTCTTTGCGCCCCCCTTTCGGAGAGCTCGAATTGTTCCTATAGTTCGAACTCCTGTCACGGTTCTGAATCTAATCTCACAAAGTGAAATGTGAGACTGATAAACACCAAAGAGTCCAATCTGGCAAATCATTTTGAAAAATTGATTTGGAATCAAATAATGCCAAAACTGGATTGCTTTGCCAGATTACAGAGTCGCCACCTAAATATTTTGCTTTGGGCGAAATTTAGGAAACCCTGACTCATGCGAAAGGCCATGTGTCAGTCATCACCAAAGTTGCCTCGGCTCGAGAACTTGGGTACGAGAGGGGAAGGTCCTGAAATGAGCACCCCCGCTCGCCCGATCAAAGATAAGCCTCTATTAAGCATGATATGTTGTTTTATAAACCTCAAGTATTCTTGTTCTGGTTATTAGCTAAATTTACTATGTGACGCATACAAGCAAGTATAGACTAAAATCGTGAGAATTGGAACATTTTAACTCATGTTTGTTTTCGAAAACGGTTTGAAATTGCCACCCTCAAGTGGGCTAAAACGCGGATTTTCCACCAAACATGATGGGCTTAAAACATGATTTGTCACTTCGCAAAGTGGGCTTTAAAACATACATTCGTTGAATTGTTCCAATTCAAGCAACAAAGCCTTCATTCATAGGCATTCATGCAATTTAGCAAATAAGCACATAGCCTCATGGCAAGCATGCGAAACATGGCAATATGGCAATCACACTCATGCAAGCATGCTAAAGCATAAAACTTACCGAGTACTCCAAGCCAAAATAAAAACTAGTTAGAAATATGCATGATCCAAACTATACAAGATGCCTAATGCAACACATGTAATAATGTAATTAATAGGCTTGGCTACTAATATGCATATGATACAATTTGATAACATTCTTTGAAACACATATTCAAATAAGTATTAAAATACGATGCAGTTTGAATGATGCGCCGAGCCTCCGTGCATGCAATACAAATGAATGACGCAAACATGCAAGCATAAGGTATGCTAATTGAAAATGTCCCTAATCTAACCATCGAAAACAGATAAATAAAAGGCAGAAAGATGTGGAGTTAGAAGACATGCACACACACACGCACACTTATTACAACATTGTGCCATCGCGAAGGAGGGTCTGAATGAATAAAAGCTAAACCACTCCAAGCTAAGTTAATCAAACTAATCTAATTAAACTAATTAGACTAATTATCACAAATCAAAATAAAGAAATAGCTAAACTAAGCTACTTAATTATTACAACACTTAACTAATTGGTAACTAGTTAATTAAATTACAAAATCAATGCACTCTAATGACACATTTAGAGCACTGAACTACACTGCCTCAGCTCTGCATTTGGAGATGGAGGATGCATGCATTTGGTTTTCGCCCCGAAAAGCCCTTCGGTTTGCTCTTGAAAGGCTCTGTTTGCAGGGTTGACTACACTCCAGAACCTTCTGCTCCAACTTACCAATTCAATGCTGAGGATTTCACCAATGGCCTGTCGGCCAAAAATGAAGCACTGCCGGCCACCAATGAGCCACTACCGACCACTGGTGTTCGGAGTCACGACACTGCAACAGAGCACAAACAGAGGAAATTGAGGGTTTTCCAAGGTATGTTTGTACTGTGCCCCTCCTTATCATCTCAAAACATCAAAGGAGTGGCACTCTTGGATCCAAAACCACCAATCAAGCATTTTTAATGCATGATGGCCAAAGATCCAAGTTACACACTTTCAATAAATGCACAAAAACAAGACTCTAGACCACTACCTTATCATGAGTGATCAAAGGCAATGGACACCAAGGAGATTGGCTCATTTCATCACTTTGAGTATGAAATGGTCCAATCTTCCTCGTGTTCAATATAATGTCCGATTGAACACATGCAATGAAAACACAACATGCTTATCTTGTTCATATTTTACTTGTCCAATTTTGTTTACACATTTTACATTACCAAATCATTCTTTAACTGGTTAGTCCAAGGTGAGTGTCCTCTAATGAGAGATGGGTCAACCAAAGGATGACTTAAGACAAGAGAGAGAGATCATGCCTTTGGTTAGTAGAAACCCTCAAAAGAGGATTAAAACCATTGAGCACAAGCTCTATCTCAAGCTTAAACACAACCTTAAGGTTAACCAACCCTCAAAGAAAATGAAAAAGTGGAGAAATAAGGGAGGTTGTAGATATTTTAGGACTAAAATGACATGCAAAATGATGCTACAACATGCAAGCAACTCATGCACAACATGTTTAAAAGACAAAAACACCAAACTAATGAAGAGCACTACACTATAGTCATGCAATACAAAGCTCAAAAGGGACCAATAGTCCAAAATAGTCTTAAAATAGCCTAAAAGGAGTCCTAAAACATGCTTGAAGTAAGCTAAAAAATGGCCAGAATGAAGGGCCAACACATAGCACAAACAAGATTATTAGGCACAATTGCACTACAAGCATACAAAGCAAGCCTCAAGTGACTTAACCAGCTCAAAACAAAGCTAAAACTAGTCAAAATAATAGTAAAAACATGCTGAGATCAAGTCACAAAAAGCTAGAAAAAATGCTCACATGTTAGGCTATCTACTCATGCAAATAAGACACAAGGAGGGGAGGCTACCCCCTCCCATTTTGGACCTCAAAACAATGTTTTTACCACTGAAAATCCCCTGAAATTCAGTGGTTAAAAGAGCCAAAAAAAAGTTGTTTTAAAGATCTTTGAAAGATGGCACAACAACTTAGCAAGCAAACTACAAGAAGGGTGGACCACCCCTAACTCCAATCAAACCTCAAACCATCATTTTAGTCCATAAAAATAGAGATTTCAGAAGTTAAAACCAGCCTCAAAACAGCATGCAAAGATGGCCAAACAAGTATTTAAATTAGGCTTAAGATATAAGTGTTCTACCTCCGGAAGACAAGATGCTATTTAGGCAACAAAGGCAAGTCAAACCAAGCCATTATCCTCTTCTAGAGCTCAAATAGGACCTCAAGCAACCTCAACATAATGGTGATCATGTTTGATCGAGGGCTCACATGCAAGAGTGTAGAGAATTTAGGCTTAAAGGCATAAAATATCAAGAGAGAGAGGATTCTAGAGAGAGAGAGAGAGAGAGAGAGAAATTTTTTTCTTCAAAATTTCCAACCTCCCACATGCAAGAGGAAGGCTTCTATATATAGAAGATACAAAATCCCCACAAAGAGATCCAGCCATACACGTGCAAGAAGATGGCTCAACCTGTGCAAACAGCTAGCACAAAATATCAGAAAAAAATATCTACTGATACATTGGTGGCCGGCCGGCCATCAGTGATGGCGGACATGGGCTCATTGATGGCCGGCAGTGCCTTAACATGGTCGGCAGTGCATCAAAAAAATAAATAAATAAATAAATAAATACTAAAAGGACCAAAACATGGTCCAAAAATGAGATAGAATGGTGACAGGGTTTGGAAAGATCAAACCTATGGTGTTCCGCCGCAGATTACAAGTGCTCGATAAGCAATCAAACTCGTCACTGGATGTACCTGCAAGAACATCCAAGTCTTGAGGACGGTCAAAAAATGGGGTGTCTATAGTTGCCTCTCTTTAACAGAACTCAGAGTCACAAAGATGACATGAGTGAATGTCAAAACCTAGAGACGACCCATTTTGACAAAGCCGCAAGACTTGGACATACATTCAAGATAACAATGCATAGTTGTGCCCGCAAGCTGGGGCAAAATGCAAATGATATGCACGATGCAAGAACATAACTTATGATCATGCAATGAGGCTGTAATGAAGCATTTAAAAGCAAGTGTTATGCACGATAATGCCACATTTTAAGCAAACCAATGAGGTACAGTAATCTCATACATGAGAAGAAGTAAGCAAATAAACACGCCACACGTGAAAATCACAAGCCGAACTGCACCTCGTGCAGAAAGGATGTAAGAAAATTATACAGTGTTAATTGTGCCTCACACAGGAAAGGCTAGAAGTGACTGTCGGGAGCACCCTATGTCTCAAACAAAACACATCCTAGCGCGTCACACGCGAGAGGAGAAAAGGAAGTGGTGTAAACACCAGAGGGTGGTATAAACATCGGAGCACGTCCTAATGTTCTTAATCAAAACAAGGTGGTATAAACATTGGGCACACGTCCCAAACGCTTCTAACTGGGAGGTGGTATAAACATCGGGCACACGTCCCATTGTTTCTAACCAATGGGGTGTTATAAGGATCAGGCACAAGTCCCAAATGCTTCTAACCAAAACAAGATGGTATAAGCATCGAGCACACGTTCCGAACGCTTCTGACCGACGAGGTGGTATAAGCATCGGGCACACGTCCCAAACGTTTCTAACCGGGGAGGTGGTATAAACATCAGGCACACGTCCCAATGTTTCTAACCAAGGAGGTGGTATAAGCATTGGGCACACGTCCCAAGCGCTTCTAACCGAAACAAGATTCAAGGGGACATGAATGATCTTACCCGGAATCCCTGAATGAACCGTACATACAATATCGTGCATGTAGAGAGAGACACTTAACAAGTGTGATGTGATAAGAATGCATGTTCTATACAAGACGAATAACTGTAACACAATGCTAGAGGCATGTTTCATGCACAACATGCAAGAAACGAAATAGAAGGATACTCTATGCTACAGGAGCAAGAGCATATTCTATGCAAAATAATCAACGATGCATATTCAATGCAACATGCATATTCTATGCAAAATAATCAACGATGCAGATTCAATGCAACGTGCATATTCTATGCAAAATATGGTTATGCATGTTCTATGCAACAATTCAAAATGCATGTTCCATGCAACGACAAACAAACGCACATTCTATGCAACGAGAAAAGCACATTTGATAAAGACGACTTAATAGGCAACTTCTGATTTACCTCTCGGAGGAGTTGCAATATGTTAAAAGGATACACCTTGCTTAAGTTGATGAGTGACGACCATCGCGCACTGGAAACGTAATTCTGAGCTTCCATGAAGGCATTCTGAATCAAACACTGAACAGCCCTTGCATTTCTTGGAATCCAAGGACACAAAATAAAGCCAAAGATGCAGGGGAAGCTTGTGGGACCCTGTCGGCCACCAGGGGAGGCCACCGGCCACCTGCCAGCCTTTGGTGTGCCCTGCCGGCCACCAATGCACTACTGCCAGCCATCGATGTGCCACTACCGGCCATCGATGGCAGATTTCGGCAAATTGGTCCTTTCATCCTTGGGTCTTTAAGTACACAACTTTAGGCTTCATTTCCTCACAAACCCTTGCATGAAATTCCTTCCTTGTACTTTCTAGGTACTTCTTCTCTCTAGATCCAAGCGTTTCACGCATTTTCCAACACCCTAAAAACATTTTCTTTGCTAAAACCCTCTAATTCTCTTCACTTTGAACCGATCAGAATTTGATTTCGACGCTTCTTTCCTCATTTCCACCATTCTAGGCTCATTCCCCCCGAGTTTCTCTCAAGGTTAGTACACTTTTCTTGGCTTTGACTTTCTTTGACTTTTCCTCTCTCCTAGGGTTGACTTTTTCAAAGTTTCACTCTTTTCCTTAATTTTTCCACATTTTTACACCTATTTCAGATGGCGGATGATGTTCCACATGACAAGGCTCTCCCCGAGCTTCCTCCAGTAGACTTCGAGGCAGACTTTGAGGCTGAGCCGGAGCTATTACCATTGAGCACACGCCCCTTTGATCCAGCGAGGTACTATCCTTAGACTCACATAGTACCCGTCGCAGGAGGCATCAAATCCTTTGCTGACTTTGCTGAGGACGTGCCAGAGGACCTCCTTCTGAGAGAGCCAGCGTCTCATTTGTCAGCCATTGCCGTAGAGGTATGAAAACTGTCTTTTCTACAGTATTACCTTTCACTGTTTGCATTTCTTGCACTGTTTTGATCTGATTGCATCTCATGCACTACCTTGATCTAACTGTACTACCATCACTGCTTTATCTGATTGCATCTCATGTATTACTACATGATGGATCCTGTTCGTTCAGAGGCTACGGCACGACGACCGCTAGTGATTGGTACGGTGAGCTCCCAGCTAGGGTTTGTAACATTATTGTTGAGATAGGCTTCGATATCTTCTGCTCCAACCTGACTCGGGCCGCAGCGAGCCGTCCTCTCTTAGGAGCTCTAGTGGAGAGGTGGTGGGGCACCACCAACTCCTTCCACTTTTCCACTACGGGGGAGATGACGATGACCCCTTACGACTTTGCCATGATCACTGGCTTGGGCGTAGGAGGTGATCCGATCCCTCTCGATCCTGATATGGGGAAGTGGGAGGCAGCATGGGTCACGCTGCTAGGGGCACATCCACCAACACTCCGGTTAGGCATGGTTCGATACACATGGTTTGAGAAGCAGTTCAGAAGGACTAAGCCTGAGACAATCGATGCGACAGAGCAGTACACCAGAGGGTTCCTTATGTTCCTTTTTGGTACCACCTTGTTCTCGAACAGGTGGAATACTGTGGGCCTGTATCTGCTAAGCGCCTTGGTAGTGCTCCATCGAATTCAGTTCTATGATTGGGACGGAGCCGGTCTCACCACTTAATACGAATACATGAGCTCGACTTCTCGCATGAGTGGGAGCTTGATCGGTTGCTACTGGCAGGCTTGGGAGGTACACAGCTTAGTTCCTTCTTTTTGCTTTACACTTTCTGCTTAGCATTTCTTACTTTACATTTGTTCAACACATGTACTTTCTGTTCTGCATTCTCTGCATCTGCTCATGTCGTATGCTTTCTGCTTCACATTTTCTGTATCTGCTCATACTGTATGCTTTCTGCTTCACATTTTCTACATCTGCTCATGTTGTATGCTTTCTGCTTCGCATTTTCTGCATCTGCTCATGCTGTATGCTTTCTGCTTTGCATTTTATGCATCTGCTCATGTTGTATTGATCACATTCCATTGCACTTTCCCTGCAGCTATGGGTGTACGCATACTTCACGGCTCTTGCTCCAGAGCCTATAGAGGAGGTTCCAGCGACAGTCTCGTTTTCTCGGACATATAACGGCCTGCTCCGCCGTAGGACCCAGGAAAACTTCATGTTTTTCTGCCAATATTTCGACGTGGTTGCGGCACATGAGGTAACCCAAACAAAGTCATCCCACTTTTCAACCATTTGAATTCACATATTACAAACAACAGTGACTAATCATCTGTTCATTTCCATTTCAGATCATATGGTAGCCTTGGGCTGTGATACCGTCAGGGCTTCGAGCCCAGTATGATACAACTCGGATCATCACCCGGCATCACATTCTTCACGAGGGCCCAATTTGTTGTGCCTGGTTCTTGGACAAGCACTTCGCGCGCCAGACTTTGGGCCTGCCTGCCCCATTCATACCGAAGGCGCCTCTAGTATCCATGAGAGCGACATATAGACTGTCTGCCGAAGAGGTGATCCAGTTCATGGTAGGGTTGGAGGCAGATTACTTCCGCGTAGAGGGCGATTATGTGACCTTTATCCAGACACACCTGATGCCGCCTTTGACCGGCGTTCGTGAAGGCGAGGGAGCAAGGGCTCCAGCTGCGAGAGAGAGAAGCAGAGGGGCCAGTGCGACCAAGTCCCGTGGCGGGAGAGATTCTGGGGCGAGACAGAGGACTGGGTTGCCAGAGCTGCCTACTGCACTGATTTGCTGGCGACCCACAGGGAGACTTACCAGATTCCCATTGAGCCTACACCAGCTGGTCATGAGCTTGTCGGAGTTCGAGGCACGACCCCGGTATGTACCATACTTTACATGTTGCACATTCAATATATTTCAGTTGTGCTTTATAGACGGTTGATCATCTCAACACATTTAGAGGCATCCATAGAGTACACCGGGCAGGCTATCGAGCTAACGGCTTCTCTGATGGGGATGGTTCAGACGAGCATGAACCAGCTCAGCCTCTATAGGATTCCGGTAATTTCCTTCAGTTTGCACTTCACGTTATGAAATTTTCTACTGATACATTAGCATTTCAACCGTAATCTGTTCCACACTACACTGATCTGATATATCACATTAAAATACTACATAGATACACTGCTCCCATACATTGCGTACATACACTACACTTGTTTTTGCATCTGATATACACCACAACTAATGTGTTTTGACAAATTGCCCTTTTCAGATCCTAGCCCCAGCGGACGCCCCAGCGGGAGCCGCAGTAGGACCTTCAATACCTCCTCCAGTAGCAGGGAGAAGAGGGAGATAGGCTACGACATGCAGCCGAGGTAAAGCTAGGGGCATCTGTGGCGAGAGTGGCCCCTCAGAGCCCGCTCTGGATGATGATGATGACAAGACGAGCGAGGATGAGGGTGAGGCAGCAAGCCTGCAGTCAGAGTCATCTGAGGATGGAGATGGCGATGCCAGCTCAGATTCTACTAGTGGTGAGGCCGTAAAGGCTGAAGAGGGCTCTGGTTCAGACACTGATTCGGATTCAGACAGTGGTGCCGGTGGAGACAGTGCTTCAGAGTCCGCTCCGCCGAGGAAGAGGACGAAGAGAGCCTCTCGAGCCTGAGATAGCTAGCACTGATCTACCTATGCTTTTGACTTGGTTTCTTTGTCACTAGTAGTATTGGCACTTTTGTACAATTCAGACAAGTTTTATTTCCTTAAAAACTTGTACTCTTTTGCAAAAAGTGACCATGATCAGAATGAAAACAGCTTTTGATTAAAAAGTGTTATGTTTTGCATTTTGAGCATTATCGCATACCATCGCATAGCGAAAAAGGAAATGATATTGGTCTTGATTGAAAACCACACATTCCATTTGCATTGTCTTAATCAAGTAATGAACCGACCAACAACTGGAATAACAAACAGAGCAAAATAACTCGATAAGCAAAACAACAACTCGACAATCAATACAAATACAACTCGATAAGCAAAACAAGGATGATAAACAACAAAATTACAACTCGATGAACAAAACCAAATGGATATAACTCAAATAAGCATGCTCAAGCTCAAAAGGACTGAAAATAAGACCTCAAAAGATGCGAATAACAGAATACAACTATTGCAAGCAATTGAATCTTAACAAAAGAGATCAATGAGTCTGAAGGGGAGGCTGCCGGCCATCATTTTCCCTCTGCCGGCCATTGATGAGCCCCTGCCGGCCATCAATGAGCCCTGCCGGCCATCAATGCGCAGAACCTCCGAAACGTTGACACTTGGCCTCCATTCACTGCCTTATCTTCTACAAAAGCTCCAGCTTCATGGTTTCTTCATTCTAGCTCTATTCTTTCCCCAAATGGAGCCATTGTTCACCAAAAAAACCCTCAAATTGGATTGCAACTTTAGATGGCTCGAAAAAGTTAAAATTTTGAGGTTTCAGGATAAACGCACTATTCCTGCTAAGTCGTACCGCGCTGTGTTTTCCATTCCTTCATGTCGTGGCTAGATGTTAGAACCCGATTACACATGTTTTTAGCTTCGGGGGACAAGAGATATGCCCCACAATCGAAGAATTCCAAGTTTTATTGGAATCCCAGTGTAACGAGGAAATCTTGCCCCAGTCGTGTTTTGGCTACATCCAGGCTTTAGGAACACACTTTACATGATGCCTGACCTTTAGTTCACAATGGGGAGTTGGACATTCCCAACTTGATTCATTGGTTTTCTGATGCCGGTGACCGCGACGATCGTTTCTAGCAAAGTTTTCGACAACATGCCCTTTGCTTGTATATGTTGGCTCATTTTCTACCTGCCCCTGGCTTCGGAGGGTCTAGCATTCGTTTGATCGAAGTTGCCCAAGGCTTGAAAGAGGGCAAGAGTTGTATTGGCTTGACTCTAGCCGAGACTTTGATGGGCTTGGATGTTTTCCATCGCCGGAAAACAATCAAGTTCGCAGGAAGTCCACTACTCTTGTAGGTAATGTTTCCCACCCTTCTCACATGTGTTTCTCACATCACTCCGCCCTTAAGCTCTGTTTTTCTCTCAAAAACCCTTTCTCACTTTTCCCTCCACATATACCTCTCTATTGTTTAATCTCTCTCATTTTTCATCCCTCCCCAGGTATGGCTCATAGATAAGTTGAAAGTAGTGGACTCTTGCCCTGCGTATTCAGCACGCGGCTACTTCTTTCGCCAATAGCTAGTTGATTTCCCGAATGAATGGTGGTGGTGCCATTGGATGTGCAACAGGTCTGCTACTGACATCGCTTGGCATTGCCCCTGGCTTGATCTGCTTGAGATGAGCTACAACATGTCTCACCAGCCTGGCATTCAGTTGATTGGTTTGACACACTGTGTCTTCTATTTTCCATTCTAATTTAAGCATCAGTTTGGACATGACCAGACTTGCCTGGAAGAGGGGATAGAATACCGAACTTTATTTCCAATCTGAGGCTCACACCTAGCTCGATATCCCACTGCTTAGAGGACAAGCGAACTTCTAGCTCCCGCTCCCAATTTCAGTTGCGCCCTTTCTGGCGAATGCATAGCTTGACTTGAAGATAAGGCACAAACTGGGCCTACTTTAGTATCCGAAGCTTCCACAAGCTCTGGGAGGCAGCGCAGGAACACCTGGCTTATCAATGCCCCAAATTTATTGCTTTGATATGTACTTTCAAGTTTTCCTTTTGAATGTAATAAAAAAGCAACTTCAATTTGTATCAAAAGTTAACTCTGTATTGAAATCAATGAAATTGGAGATTGTGGGTACTGAAAATTTTCCTTTTGGTCCAAAAATGGTCTAAGTTGTAAAAAGATTAATTTGAACAAAATCAACTTGTATTAAAACTTTTCAAAACCATTTTCGTTAGGGATCACAACTGGATACAACCGGAATCTATCCTTGAGATGTACAACCCCGAATCCAATAACTGGAAAGTTGCCCCTTGTCTGAATAACACTGCACTGCACTGGAGATCACAACCAAACTCTTGGATGTAGAAAAGACAAAGATGACCAGAACAATCTCATGGACACAGCTGATTTGGAAGTGTTTATGGTTAGACTTTAGAATGAAGTAGCGTACGTATCCCCAAGATGGGAATCAAGCCTTACATAGTTCAGTTCGGGTTCACTCGGGTATTAACACTCTCCTTTTGCGCTCTAACTTTTGCCAAGGCCGCCCTTTCTGGGTTTTCAACCTTGCAAGCTCAGTTTTTCTTATTTCAAATTTTTCGTGCTCTAACTTTTGCCTAGGTCACCCTTTCGGGTTTTCGGCCTAGTGAGCCACTCAAGGGTAGTATTTCTTAAACTTGTCCATGTTGATTGGTTGGGAGAACTCGAGGCCATCTAGGTCCATAAGAATGACAGCTCCACCCGACCAAATTGATTTGATGATGTAAGGACCAGTCCAATTGGGTCTAAACTTGCCCCTAGCATCGTGGATGGAAACTCAGTTGTCTTTGAGCACCAAATCCCCTTCTTTCAGATTCTTGGACTTAACTTTCTTGTTGAAAGCCCTGGCAATCCTTTGTTGATAACCTTGGACGTGGCACAATGCTTTTAGCCTCCTCTCATCGAACATCATTAGTTCCTCAAACCTGCTTTGCTGCCAATCCACTTCTGTTATCTGACACTCAGCCATAACTCGCAGTGACGGAACATCAACTTCAATCAGAAAAATAGCCTCCATCCCATAAACCAAAGAATACGGAGTTGCCCCAGTAGATGTTCGAATTGATGTCCTGTAGCCCCAGAGAGCAAACGGCAACTTATCTAGCCAGTCCCTATAGGTTTCCACCATCTTTTGTAGGATGTGCTTGATGTTCTTGTTGGCAGCCTCAACAACTCTGTTGGTTTGCGGCCGATATGTAGATGACTTATGAAAAGCCACATTGTATTTCTCCAACAAGTCGATCACTTCTTTCTTAAAGTGGGAATCGTTGTCCGAGATGATCTCATTCAGGACCCCATAATGATAGATAATGTTATTCCTGATGAACTTGGCTATGTGTGACACTTTCAGCACTGTGTAGGATTGGGCCTCGACCCACTTTGTAAAGTAGTCTATCGCCACCAGGATATACTCATGCCCGTTTGACCCCTTCGGAGTAACTGCCCCAATAACATCAATTCCCTAGACTGAAAACAGCCACGGTGAAGTCATGCTGTACAGCTTCGATGGCGGGATATTCATGCGATTTGCATGAATTTGACATTTGTGGCATTGCCAGACAAAGCCAATGCAATCTTCCTCCATGGTTGACCAGTAGTAACCCTGTTTGAGAATTTTCCGAGCTAGCATCACTCCGCTTATGTGCGATCCGCACTCTCCTCCGTGGATGGCCTCCAGTAGACGCTTCGACTCTTCTTCATCAACACACAGTTTATGCATTCCTAGATGGCCCCGTTTGTATAATTTTCCTCTGCAGATGATGAACTGAGAAGCCATTCGGCGTATCGCCCTTTTATCTTTGGCATTTGCCCCTGGTGGATAAGCCTCTTTTCCTAAGAAGTTCCAGATATCATGATACCAGGGTTTCTGATCTTGTACTTCATCTATTGCGACAATCAGCTCGTAGGCTGGCACATACCTCTGTTCGATAATAATCAGACGCATCTGGACTCCCAAAGGGATGTCTATCATAGAAGATAGAGTTGATAAAGCGTCAGCAAACTTGTTGTTCTCTCTTAACAGATACGTGAAGATTAGTTTCTCAAACCTAGGAATCAGAACGTCCAGGGTTTGGTGATAGATTTTCATCCTTTCTTCTTTAACCTTCCAATCTCCTTTCGCTTGAGACACAACCAAGTTCGAGTCCCCAATGACGTCCAACCGTTTTGCCCCTAATTCCAGGGCGGCTTCTAAGCCAGCAATACATGCCTCGTATTCTGCTTCGTTGTTTGATACCTTGAATCAGAGTTTGAAAGCTAAAGGTATATGGGAATTGTTGGGCGCTATCAGCAACACCCCTATTTCATAACCGTACTGGTTAGATGCTCTGTCAAAGTACATAGTCCAAATCTTTTCTTCGACCTACAGAATGGCCTCATCCAAAAATAGATACTCTACTACTTCGTCTCCCTCCACTAGGTGATTAGCTAGGAACTTCGCTATCGCTCTCCCTTTCACAGACTTGCGAGTCATATACTTCAAATCAAATTCGAAGAGAAGAAGCAACAAACGGGCTAGCCTACCTATAAGTGCTGGCTTCTCGAAGAGATATTTGATAGGATCCAATCTCGAAACCAGAATTACGGATTGAGCTAATAGGTAGTGTCTCAACTTCCTGGTAGCCCATACCAAGGTTAAGCAAGCCTTCTCGAGTGGAGTGTAACAGGTCTCATATCCCAGCATCTTTTTGCTCAGGTAATAGATGGCCTTCTCCACTCTATCCTCAAATTCCTGCGCAAGCATGCATCCCATTGTCGTGTCGATTACTAACAAATACAAAATCAACGGCTTCTCCGGCTCTGGCGATGACAACACGAGTGGGTTCTGTAGATACTGCTTGATCTGCTCAAAAGCAACCTGGCATCGGTCATCCCATTGGAATTTCTTTTCTTTCTTCAGGAGACCAAATAGTGGTTCACAAGTCAAGGTTAATTTTGCAATAAACTGTCTTATGAATTGCATTTTACCTAGAAAGCCTCGCACCTCCTTTTCGGTCCGTAGTGGTGACATTTCTAGTATGGCCTTGATTTTGGAAGGATCGGCTTCGATGCCCCTTTGTACAAGAACCCCAGCATTTTCCCTGTCGTGACACCAAAAATGCATTTCTGAGGATTCAGTGGCAACCGATATTCCCTGATCCGTTGGAAAATTTTCTTCAAGGCGGTGTAATGACCCTCTCTTTCCTTGGACTTGACAATCATGTCGTCCACATACACCTCCACTTCTTTGTGGATCATATCATGCAAGGTCGTGGTTGTAGCCCGTTGATAAGTAGCCCCAACATTTTTCAGACCGAACGGCATCACCCTATAGCAGTAGGTTCCCCACAGCATGGTGAAGGCAGTCTTCTCCCTATCCTCTGCTGCCATCAAGATCTGGTTATACCCGAAAAACCCATCCATAAAGCAGAGCAACGCATGGTCTGCGGTGAAGTCCACCAATTCGTCGATATGCGGTAGAGGAAAGTCGTCCTTCGGACTAGCTTTGTTCAGATCTCTAAAATCCACACACACCCGAATTCTGCCATCTTTCTTCGGCACCGGAACAATGTTAGTCAACCAAGTAGGATACTCAGATACTAGCAAGAACCCTGCATCTATTTGCTTGGTGACCTCTTCTTTGATTTTTAGAGCCCAATCTGGGCGTATTCTCCGAAGCTTTTGCTTGACAGGTCGGGCCTCAGGGTCAAGAGGGATCCGGTGCTATACTATCTCAGGATCGATTCCAGGCATGTCTTTGTAGGACCATCCGAAAACATCTTTGAAATTTTTTTAATAAAGCGACTAAGCACTCGCGTTCCTTCGATGACAACGTGGACCTGATCTGGACCAGGCGCGGATCCTTCTCAGTACCCACATTAATTGAAATGATTTCATCAACTAGGGGTTTGACAAACCTCTCCTCCTCTCGATCAATCAAATGTTTTAAAACCGGAGGAATTCCTTCCTCGTTGTTTTTATCAAAATTTTAAAAGTCAAGATCCATACAACACACAAGTGGCACAGAAAAGTACTCAGAAATAGCAGTGGTACCATTCTCATTCACATCTTCCAGTTCGTCCAATTCCTCGATTACAACCGACTCAAAAAAAAAAAAGAAAAAAGACGATCTAGACAAAACAATGGCATCCGGGTTATCAACCCCAGGAATACCGGACTCTGACTTAGAAGAACTAGAATCTGATTCCGACTCCACAGACTCTGTGGAATCAGATTCCGGTTCACTACCTAATTCAAAACTGCTGGACAAAAAGCCCTCCTTGAACTACCAAACGAGGGTGGATGCGATAGATGCATCTAGAATGCTAGAAGAAGGGCCCACAGCCGATTGATCTCCAATCATGGAAACAGAGAAGTCATCCCCCAAGCTCTCTGGTGTGATCTGAGGATCTGAAAGGAGACAAGCTAGCGCTGCTCCTATCTCAAGTTCTATGCCATCGGACTCATCCCCTATACACTGTTTAGCCTCAACTGGTAGGTCAGTCTGCTCTTCTGCAATTTCATCTCCTTGCAACTGTAGGTCGAAAAAGATCTCAAAGCTGGGCAAACACCACTTCTCAAAATTCAGCCATGGCTCAGGAAAGCCGCAAAATGGGAAATCTTCCCCCTCCCGGACAAAGCGGCCGTTCAGGGTTCCTTGAATAGGTCTATGCACCAACTCGTAGTACTTCCCAATTTGTTTAGCCTTGGCCCTTCCTGCCATTTCCTTTCCCTTTCTTACCCAATCCTCTTTGGTAGGTGTGTAAACCAGACCAAAGGTATAAGGGTTGTGTGGCACTTCGGCCAACGTAGCGACACCCTTTCGGCCGCTCCTTCCTAATCCCATTTCGGGTACATGTTGTAGCTTATTCATGAGGTAGACGGATTGGGCACTGACATATAATCCCTCATCAACAGCCAAAATATCTTACACTACCCGGGCCTCGGCCAAGGTGAACCCAGATAAAAAGACATCCTCATCGCGATGTACAATTTCCAATACTGGTGTAGTAACTTCCGGCGGAGGATGTATGGAAGAGTTCCCAAAAACAATAGCTACCCCCTTCCCATGGGGGTACTTCAGCATCTGATGCAGAGTGGAAGATGCAGCTTTCACTTGGTGCAGCCACGACCGTCAAAGGAGTAAATTAAAGGTGGCTGGAACATCCAAGACATGGAACTCAATGCCCTGTTGTGCCAGGCCAACTTGCGTTCTAACCTGAACTGTCCCCATCACTTCCCGACTTGTATTGTCACAAGCCCGAATCACCTGGACTGTTGGTGCGAAGTCTGCTGGCTTCAAGTCGATAGCATAGGCTGTGCACGATGGACACACATTAATTGCAGACCCGATATCAACCAAGACAACTGGTATCCACTTCTCTTTACATTCCACAGAAATGTATAGTGGCTTGTTGTGCTCAGAGCCCTCAGGCGGCAATTCTTTATCTGTAAAGGTCAAAGTCGGTGAAGCGCCACCTGGGAAAACTAGTCCCACTAACTGCTCAGGGGTTGTCTCGATAGAGAGTTTAGCCTTATCCATTGCTGATAGGATGGCTTGTCTATGCACCCGTGAGGCCATAAGCAATCCCCAAATAGAGATGTCTACTTCAATCTTTTTCAGCTGCTTCAGTATAGCTTCCTCCTCCAATAGTTTATCTTTCTGTTTCTCAGCTTCCCTATCTTTCCCTGATGCTTCTGGTTGGTCCAGGTGTGGGGGCTTAAAATACCGCCCACTCCGAGTCATGTGATCGACTTCCTCGGCATACCATGTATCATCTGGCAGATTCTGTCTCCAATCTTCATCCGTGTGGGTAAGATGCAAATCATCATCTTCCCACCACATTCCTTCGGCAACCGACAAGCAACTGTCCGATTCTGTTGTAAGCATTCCTGTATCCGCAACACAGTCAATCCTCGCAGGGCCTTTGGCTTTTCTAGCCTTCTGATCATTCTTAGTTCTTTCACATTCAAACTACTTTAGTGCAGCCTCATGTTCTATATCAGCTGTACAAATACTACCCAATTCTTGAGCAAAATTCTTAGTACCGATGCTCTCCGACAATTTTCCCTCGTCATTGACCATTTCGGCCGTTACAACAATTCCCACTTCCAACTGTTCCTGCTTTGGTTGAGACCCCTCATCAACATCCAGCTCATCACTAAGCCACCCTGCATTATCCGTTGATCCATTCATATCAAACCAACTAATCTGTACATTCCCCAAATCCTGTTCATCAAAGAACTACAGATTACTGATGTCCTCCTCAAGCTCAGCTAGATCATCCAGTCCCTAGCTTGGCCCGTCCTCCCGGACTACATTAACCTCCATTCCCATCAACAACTCCACCCCTGGTCTAGCCTTGCTAGTTGGCACAATGTAGCGACACGAGTTGTATGCCTCTTCAGTTAAGCTCAGAAGGCCCTCAAGTATGCCTTCTTCTACCAAAGCCACCACCACGGGTTCGGGTTAGGATATGGACGCGCTCATCATGCACAAGTCTGTGCTTTCTAGGATGAACAACGCTGGCTTAGGCATGTGGGAGGGGGTGATGTATATGTTGGGTCATATGGGACAGCCATTGTTTGGATAAGGTTTACTTGCCTGGGTAGTGGGGGGGTTGGTTATGTGGTGGGAGAGGATCTGTAGTGACGTTAGGCTTCTTATGAGGCGTTATCACTTTGTTGTCAATGAGATCCTGAATCTCATAACGGAGTCTAAAGCATAGGTCAGTGTCATGACCATGCTGCTGGTGGAAGGTGCAATACTTGTCCGGGTTGTGTGTAGGAGGGAGGGGATTAGGCAATGGGCGCGGCTTTACGGGCTTTAGATGCCCCTTTCTGATCAAGACCCTCAAGGCCGCAGATAGAGACATGTAGAGTGGGGTGAAAACCCTCTGGCCCCAGGGTGGGTACTTTGCAGGTTGTGGGGTAGTTCCGGATGCACCGGTAAAAGGGGTGGCTATTTTCGGTGTGGTGACCATACCAACATCAAAGGTCCTTGCAGCTGCATTACTACTCGTAGCCGTATTTGAACCACATGTAAAAGCCCTCTTGGGATACTCTTTTTCATGGTCAATTAGACCCTATTTCATCACATCCTCTATCTATACCCCTATCTCATAAAGGTCAGCAAATGTAGGTAGAGGTAGGACTATCATCTTTTGTAGCAGCCTCGGTTGCAGATTACGAACGACCATTCTTATCTAATCCTTTTCAACTGGTCGAGTTATTATCATGGAGGCCTTGGCCCTCCACCGAGTAACAAAGACGGAGAAGCCCTCACTCGGCTCTTGCCGAGTTGCCTCAAGATCACAAGTTGTGACCTTGATTTGAGTGTTATAAGAATATTGGGCAATAAAGGCCTCAGCATCTCTTCCGAGCTCCTTTTCACAGAATCTTCCAATTTAGCATACCAGATGGCCGCGATACCCGATAAGGTCTGACCAAAGAGGGATAATTTCTATCGTCTAGTCAGGCCCATTGGCCGTAGAATATCTAAAAATAGCCGAACCGTCGAAACGGTCTATGTGTGGCATTTTAAATCTATTCGGCAATGTCACCGTCGAATCTGTGTAGCCGTCCTCTATATCTGGGATCGAATTGACACCCTGAGCTCGTTTGAAAAGCTTCTTAAGCTTGCTCACCTTCAGAGCAGTAGGATCGACCTCAAACTCAAACGGTGCATCCGTTGGGTAGACCGGTGCTTTAGAAGTCTGAGGTGGGACTGGCCCTGCTGGAATGTCTACATTCTCCTGGACATTAGCTGTATCCTCGATTATTGGAACCCTGACTGGGGGTGGGTGCGAAGCAGAAGCTGCTGCTTGTTGTGGTTGTTGTTGCTATTGAAGCCTGGCGATGAGTTCAGCCTGGTGGGCTGCAATCTCTGCTTGGCGGGTGGTGACTTCCGCTTGGCGAGCAGTGTCTAGCTGCATGGCCTTGATGGTTTGCTGAAGTTGATATAACATATCCTCCATGTTGACTGAGGGGTGCTGATCTATCAGAACCAGTGTATACTCTCTTTCTAAGGTGGAAGCAGAAAATTGGGCCCGACTGCTCACAGGTGGCGTAGATAGTGATCGCTGAATTGTCGACTGCTGAACCAATGATCTATGTCTAACTGTCCTCCGTCTCGTAACTGGGGGTAGTGAAGCAAACACTGGTTGTCCTCCAATAAGATCCTCAGATCGGTAAATCCTCCTTACTCTGGTCCAGAGTGCTCGAGGGGGATCTGCCTCATCGGAAGCAATTGTGAAATACTACCTTGCAAAAAGAAAATAAAACAAAAAAAGGAAACAACAATCAGCATACACACAGCACCTTGGCTTAGACAAAAACAACACACAGTTGAAATCATAAGCTGGACAATTTGTACTCAAACACTGATTTTTGCCCCCAAATTTTTGCCTGAATACTAATACCCTCAAATTGATTCCCAGACTTGCAACTGATATATGCATTCCTGTAGAGTCACACTCTAAAAGCACATATCAAGCAAGTGAGAGCCAAAACACCCCTATGGTAGGGTAGGGTTTCCCTGTCCTAGTTTCGTTAGGAACTAGGGATTCGCTACGCAAGCATGCGGTTTCAAACAATCCTGCATTCGGGTGAGCAACCTATCCTAGTTCAGAACAGTCTTTATGGTTTCCGATATGCAACTAGGTCAATTGGTCAAAAAAGGGTGCCTCGGCAAGACCACCTAATATACCTCTCGCTCCTGACACCGAGAAGTAAAAGGAGGATCAAACGGTACAGCGGTAGTCCAAATCCAAGGTTTGTGTTCCCATTGTGGTAGAGCCTGCAACCGGTCAGCCTTATGTCACGCTTTTCCAAGCGAGCCTCCGGCAAACCGTTCAGGAATAACAGTTGGCAAACACTATGACTTAGGCACACCGATGCAAATACGAAATGCAAAGAAACAAATAAGTGTAGATAAAACAACATATCATGAGTTCGAGTCAAGTTCTCTAAGTTCCCAGCAGAGTCGCCAGAAACTGTAGCTCGACTTCTTTGCGCCCCCCTTTCGGAGAGCTCGAATTGGTCCTACAATTCGGACTTCTGTCACGGTTCTTAATCTAATCTCACAAAGTGCAATGTGAGACTGATAAACACCAAAGAGTCCAATCCGAAAAATCATTTTGGAAAATTAATTTGGAATCAAATAATGCCAAAACTAGATTGCTTTGCTAGATTACAGAGTCGCCACCTAAATATTTTGCTTTGGGGGAAATTTAGGAAACCCTGACTCATGCCAAAGGCCATGTGTCCGTCATCACCAAAGTTGCCTTGGCTCGGGAACTTGGGTACGAGAGGGGAAGGTCTTGAAATGAGCACCCCCGCTCGCCTGATCAAAGATTGACCTCTACTAAGCATGATATGTTGTTTTATAAACCTCAAGTGTTCTTGTTCCAGTTATTAGCTAAATTTACTATGTGACACACACAAGCAAGTATAGACTAAAATCGCGAGAATTGGAACATTTCAACTCATGTTTGTTTTCGAAAATGGTTTGAAGTTGCCACCCTTAAGTGGGCTAAAACACGGATTTGCCACCAAACATGTTGGGCTTAAAGCATGATTTGCCACTTTGCAAAGTGGGCTTTAAAACATACATTCGTTGAATTGTTCCAATTCAAGCAACAAAGCCTTCATTCACAGGCATTCATGCAGTTTAGCAAGTAAGCACATAGCCTCATGGCAAGCATGCAAAACATGGCAATATGGCAATCACACTCATACAAGCATGCTAAAGCATAAAATTTACCGAGTACTCCAAGCCAAAATAAAAACTAGTCAGAAATATGCATGATCCTAACTATACAACATGCCTAATGCAACACATGCAATAATGCAATTAATAGGTTCGACTACTAATATGCATATGATACAATTTTATAACATGCTTTGAAACACGTATTCAAATAAGTATTGAAATATGATGCAGTTTGAATGATGCGCCAAGCCTCAGTGCATGCAATACAAATGAATGATGCAAACATGCAAGCATTAGGTATGCTAATTGAAAATGTCTCTAATCTAACCATCCAAAGCGGATAAATAAAGGGAGAAAGAAGTGGGGTTGGAAGACATGCACACACGCACGCACACTTATTACAACATTGTGCCCTCGCGAAGAAGGGTCCGAATGAATAAAAGCTAAGCCACTATAAGCTAAGCTAATCAAACTAATCTAATTAAACTAATTAGACTAATTATTACAAATCAAAATAAAGAAATAGCTAAACTAAGTTACTTAATTATTACAACACTTAACTAATTGGCAACTAGTTAATTAAATTACAAAATCAATGCACACTAATGAAACATTTAGAGCACTGAACTACACTACCTCAGCTCTGCATTTGGAGATAGAGGATGCATGCATTCGGTTTTCGCCCTGAAAAGCCCTCTGATTTGCTCTTGAAAGGCTCTATTTGCAGGGTTAACTACACTCCAGAACCTTCTGCTCTAACTTACCAATTCATTGATGAGGATTTCACCAGTGGCCTGCCGGCCATGAGTTCTTGCTGCCGGCTATCTGCCAGCCAAAAGTGTGCCCTGCCGGCCAAAAATAAAGCACTGCCGGCCACCAATGAGCCACTGCCAGCCACTGGTGTTCTGAGTCACCACACTGCAACAGAGCACAAATAGAGGAAAATTGAGGGTTTTCCAAGGATATGTTTGTACTGTGCCCCTCCTTATCATCTCAAAACATTAAAGGAGTGGCACTCTCGGATCCAAAACAACAAATCAAGCATTTTCAACGCATGATGGCCAAAGATCCAAGTTGTACACTTTCAATAAATGCATAAAAACAAGACTCTAGACCACTACCTTATCATGAGTGATCAAAGGCAATGGAGACCAAGGAGATTGGCTCATTTCATCACTTTGAGTATGAAATGGTCCAATCTTCCTCGTGTTCAATATAATTGAACACATGCAATGCAAACACAACATGCTTATCTTTTTCATGTTTTACTTGTCCAATTTTGTTTACACATTTTACATTACCAAATCATTCTTTAACCGGTTAGTCCAAGGTGAGTGTTCTCTAATGAGAGAGGGTCAACCAAAGAATGACTTAAGACAAGAGAGAGATCATGTCTTTGGTTAGTAGAAACCCTCAAAAGAGGATTAAAACCATTGAGCACAAGCTCTATCTCAAGCTTAAACACAACCTTAAGGTTAACCAACCCTCAAAGAAAATGAAAAAGTGGAGAAATGAGAGAGGTTGTAGATATTTCAGGACTGAAATGACATACAAAATGATACTACAATATGCAAGCAACTCATGCACAATATGTTTAAAAGCCAAAAACACCAAACTAGTGAAGAGCACTACACTATAGGCATGCAATACAAAGCTCAAAAGGGACCAACAGTCCAAAATAGTCTTAAAACAGCCTAAAAAGAGTCCTAAAACATGCTTGAAGTAAGCTAAAAAAAGGCTAGAATGAAAGGCCAACACATAACACAAACTAGATTATTAGGCACAATTGCACTACAAGCATACAAAGCAAGCCTCAAGTGACTTAACCAGCTCAAAACAAAGCTAAAACTAGTCAAAATAATAGCAAAAACATGCTGAGATCAAGTCACAAAAAGCTAGAAAACATGCTCACATGTTAGGCTATCTACTCATGCAAACAAGACACAAGGAGGGGAGGCTACCCCCTCCCATTTTGGACCTCAAAACAATGTTTTTACCACTAAAAATCCCCTGAAATTCAGTGGTTAAAAGAGCCAAAAAAAGTTGTTTTAAAGATCTTTGAAAGATGGCACAACAACTTAGCAAGCAAGCTACAAGAAGGGTGGACCACCCCTAACTCCAATCAAACCTCAAACCATCATTTTAGTCCATAAAAATAGAGATTTCAGAAGTTAAAACCAGCCTCAAAACAGCATGCAAAGATGGCCAAACAAGTATTTAAATTAGGCTTAAGATACAAGTGTTCTACCTCTGGAAGACAAGATGCTGTTTAGGCAACAAAGGCAAGTCAAACCAAGCCAATATCCTCTTCTAGAGCTCAAATAGGACCTCAAGCAACCTCAACACAATGGTGATCAAGTTTGATCGAGGGCTCACATGCAAGAGTGTAGAGAATTTAGGCTTAAAGGCATAAAATATCAAGAGAGAGAGGATTCTAGAGAGAGAGAGAGAGAGAGAGAGAAATTTTTGTCTTCAAAATTTCCAACCTCCCACATGCAAGAGGAAGGCTTCTATATATAGAAGATACAAAATCCCTTCAAAGAGATCCAGCCATACACGTGCAAGAAGATGGCTCAACCTGTGCAAACAGCTGGCACAAAATATCAGAAAAAAATATCTACTGATACATTGGTGGCCGGCCGGCCATCAGTGATGGTGGGCAGGGGCTCATTGATGGTCGGCAGTGCCTCTCAACGGCCGGCAGGCCAAAATCCATGGCCGGCAGTGCATCAAAAAAAAAATACTGAAAGGACCAAAACGTGGTCCAAAAATGAGATAGAATGGTTACAGGGTTTGGAAAGCTCAAACTTGTGGCGTTCCGCCGTGGATTACAAGCGCTCGACGAGTAATCAAACTTGTCACTGGATGTACCTGCAAGAACATCCAAGTCTTGAGGACGGTTAAAAATGGGGTGTCTACGGTTGCCCCTCTTTAACAGAACTCAGAGTCACAAAAATGACATGAGTGAATGTCAAAGCTCAGAGATGACCCATTTTGGCAAGGCCGCAAGACTTAGACAGACATTCGAGATAACAATGCATAGTTGCGCCCGCAGGCTGGGGCAAAATGCAAATGATATGCACGATGCAAGAACATAACTTATGATCACGCAATGAGGCTATAATGAAGCATTTAAAAGCAAGTGTTATGCACAATAATGCCACATTTTAAGCAAACCAACGAGGTACAGTAATCTCATACATGAGAAGAAGTAAGCAAATAAACACGCCACGCGTGAAAATCACAAGCCGAACTGCACCTCGTGCAGAAAGGATATAAGAAATTATATAGTCTTAATTGCGCCCCACGTAAAAAAGGCTAGAAGCGACTGTCGGGAGCACCCCAAGTCTCAAAGAAAACACATCCTAGCGCATCACACGTGAGAGGAGAAAAGGAAGTGGTGTAAACACCGGAGGGTGGTATAAACATCGGAGCACGTTCAAATGTTCTTAATCAAAACAAGGTGGTATAAACATCAGGCACATATCCCAAACACTTCTAACCGGGAGGTGGTATAAACATCGGGTACACGTTCCATTGTTTCTAACCAATGGGGTGTTATAAGCACCGGGCACACGTCCCAAACGCTTCTAACCAAAACAAGATGGTATAAGCATCGAGCACACGTCCCAAACGCTTCTACCCGACGAGGTGGTATAAGCATCGGGCACACATCCCAAACGTTTCTAACTAGGTGTAGACGTCCCCGAACGTCCTGGGAGGGAAATCCCGTTTTGTTCATTGGGGCTTACTACAGTTCAGGACTTAATGTCATGGTCTTGTATCTAATCTCGCAGAGTGTAATGCAAGACCGATGAATCATCAAAGAGTCCAAATCCGGTAAATCGTTTTGAAAACAGATTTTTAGAAAGAAGTGCCAAACATGGACTGCTTTGCCAGATACACAGTCGCCACCTAAATGTTTTATTTTGGGAAATTTAGGAAACCCTGACTCGTTGCCTAAGGCCACGTGTCTGTCATCACCAAAGTTGCCTCAGCTCGGGAACTTAGGTACGATTGGGGAAGGTCAGCTATAAGCACCCCCGCTCGCCCGATCAAAGATCGGCCTCTACTAAACATTATATCTTGTTTTGAAAACATATGCGTTCTTATTCCGGTTAATTAGCTAGAATTTACTATGTGATGCGCACAACACACAAGTATAGACTAGATCGCCTAATTTGGAACAAAGCATTGCATATCCGTTTGATTGGAAAATAGTTTGAGGTTCGCTACTCGCAAGTAGGCTAAAATACGGATTTCGACGAATTGTTCTAATTCAAGCAATCCAACCTTCACCCACAGGCAACCAGGCAGTTATATCACATAAGCACATAGCCTCATGGTAAGCATGTTATCATGGCAGTCACTCACACACATGCAAGGATGCTAAAGCATAAACGCTTACCGAGTACTCCGAATCAAAACAGAAACTAGTTAGCAATCATATGCATGATCCTAGTTCATGTTAAGATGGCTAATGCAACACGTGCAAGATGCAACTAAGCTAGGCTCGGCTATTCTAAGATGGCATGTGAGATGCTACAACTAACACGTATTCAACTTAGAATTGAAGTACAATGCAGTTAGTATGATGCGCCGAGCCCAGTGCATGCAAGACATATGAATGATGCAAACATGCATAGCATAAGGATGCTAATTGAAATATGCCCTAAATCTAACCATCGTAAGCGGTTAAATAAAAGGGAGAAAGAAATGGGGGTTGGAGGACACGCACACTCATGCACACTTATTACAACATTGCCCTCATCGGAGGGTCCGAATAAATTATACAATCCGAATAATGAATCAACTATCCTAGCTAATTAATTATTACAAAACTTCTAATTAATTAACAAATTAATTACAAAAACAGCCTAAATATGAAACTAAAGAGACCGCCGCAGCTCTGCCTCGGAATGCGTGGATGATGCATGCTTGACTCGCCTTGCTCGGAAGCTCGGTACCATACCACTGTTGTCTCTGTTTACACTGCCTTACTCTTCTGAAAATTATGAAAGTTTCAAGGGCCCTTCTGAATAACTCCCTGAGTGTTGTGGGATGCCACCGGCCATGATAGAGCATTACCGGCTATGAGAATGTGGCCATCGGCCAAAAATTGAACCACCGGCTGGACTTTGGTAGCCGGTCAGCATTGTGAGTGGCTGGCCGGCCATTACTTCCTGCAGAACCCTGTTTTGACAGCAACAGAGGATAGAAAGTGCATGGCATGGGAATTTCAAAGCAATGTGTGCATGGTCACTCTCCCAATCATGCTATGGACTCAAGGGAGTGTGGCCCTTGGTCCTCGGGCCACCAATCACGTATTTCGATGCATGATGGCCAAAGGCACCAAGCTTGCAAATCAATGTAAATGCATGCAACAAACAAATGAGTGCCTTACGCCCTATCATGTTGAGATCAAGGGCATCGGCGACCGAGGGTTGAGACGCGTTACGTCAATTTGAGTACGAACGCCCCTCATTCCTCATGCTTGGTTTGACACCCCAAACCAAGCAAAATGTAATGCAAGTATGCAATGTGACTCAAGTATGCAATATGTCTCAAGCATGCAATATGAGGCTAAGGTAACAAATATGCCAAGTGTAATGTGCCAAACATGCAAGGTACAATGCAATGCAACCTATCATACGAGTTAGGATATGGAATGCAACTAGCTAAACAACGTGCAAACGTGCAAAGATGAGACAATGCAAGCATGAAACCAAAGTAATGCAACATGTCAAAACATGCAATGGTGGACTTAAACCGCAAAGGGCAGACCTCAGCCTTGCCATAAACAGTGGCCAATGATGATGCAAATGATGGATAAATGCTCATGCAAACATGCACACCAATGGGCCTAAAGCTAAGGCACAAAAGGTAACTTTCAAGAACACTCAAAAGATGATAAACATGGACATTAGACCAACATGTTAAACTCTCAAAATGCATAGAGGATGATGCCAAATCAACCATGTTATGCAAATAAGGCATGCAATAATGACCAAAACTTGAAGCCAATAAATGGGTCCAAACCATAGCTATGTCAACCAAACCCCAAAGGACCAAAATGGCTTAAAACAGTCCCAGGGCACTCCAAAACAAGACTAAAGCATGCATAGAACATGGTCAAAACATGCTAAGAATGCAAAACAAAGGGGGATTTAAGGCCACAAAGAGAGCATTCTACTACAACCACCATAACCAAACATGGCATGGATTATGTGATGAAAAAAAAAAAGTTTTAACATGCAAAAAGGAGCCCTAAAACTCACTGATATGGCAGCTAAAGGACTCAAACCAAGAGGCATGCGCAATGACTCATTTTAAGGTACAAAAGGACAACTCTTCAAGGCATGAAAGGGAAGATGAATGCAAACATACAAGTATGGATTAGGGACTAAAATAGCATGAGAAGTGATTCCAAATCACTGAAACAACCCAATTAAAGCATGCTCATGACTCACACACTCAAGGCTCATAAGCTAAAATACAAAGAGGCTATACCAAACATGGTGAACATGGTTAAATCAGTACCCAACAGACCTCAAGCATGATGAAATATGACCAAAAGCTTCACAAAGCAAGGCAAAAACATACAAGCATGATGGTCTAATGGCAAGATGCATTTCTAGGCAAAATAGAGGAATACAAGGCAAGTACATTATGCATGCAAGGGGCCCTTAATCCGACCAAAAATAGAGGTATAATATGACCAAATAACACCCAAAAACCTCTGAAATGGAGCCAAAAACAACTAAGCACGCATGCTACCCTTATGAGCCAAAAACATGAACAAATGAGACGCAAAGGGAGAGGGGTGTCCCTCCCCTATGCAAGGCCTCAAAACCTCTTCTTCACCACTAAAAATCCTTTGGATTTCAGTGGTGAGAAGGCCAATGCACAAAAGTATTCAAAGCTCAACAAAAGAAGGCACAAAAGGGGCCAAACAAGGCTTAAGAGGGGGAGGTCGACCTCAAACACAAATGAGACCTTAATGAAACATCTTAAGCATGAAAAATTAGAGTTTTTATCAGTCATACACAAAGCTCAAAACAGCATGCAAAGTGAGTTAAAAGCTAGTACAAGAATGGGGAATATAAAGTAACTAACTCACCCTTGAAGAACACTTGAAGAACAGCAAGTCCAGCCCCTTTCTTCTGATCAAAATCAACTTAAAACTCTAAGAACAACCTCCCAATACCTCAATAATCCAAGTATGGTGTAACACTAGGTGTCTTAGTGTAAAACTAAGAACAAAACACGCTTTTGAGTCCTCTAACACACACAAATGAAGAGAGAGAGGGAGATATAGAGAGAGTAGTGTATATATGCTGTATAACTCTGATTTGCTGAACCTTCTCAAAGGAGAGGGAAGGTCTCCTTATATAGAGGAAGATAAAGTGTTAAGCTTCTAAGGGAAGCTAAATAAAAGGGTCAAGGGGGCAAGCTTCTAAGAGAAGCTAAGGCAAAGGGTCTGAGCTTCTTGAGGAAGCTAAGACAAAGGGTGCAAGCTTCTCCAAGAAGCTTGAGCAAAAAGGTGCAAAGGGTGCAATTCCTCCATACACGTGTATGGAGGACAAGTTCGTGCACTCCAGCTGGCACAGCTGGCATGCACAATGCCTGAAAAAGGCAAAAAGGGGGCACCGGCCAGAAAAGGAGACCATCGGCCAACTAAATGGCCGACCGGCCAAAAGTTTGAGCCGACCGGCCAAACAAATGGTCGGTAGAGATAAAGAAAGGCCGGTGGCCTCATGCCACGGCCGGTGGGTTTAAGAGATGGCTGACAAGCCACCTCCTACCCTCAGGTGCAAAAACAAACAAATTCTTGGTGCAAAACCAAGCACAGAACAGGTAAGTTAAGAGGTCCTAAGGCAAGGCGCGTAGCCGAGACCTCTGAGAACTCAAAACGAACACAAACATAGATGATCACCGAGTGTTCAAACGGTGACATCCAAGTCTTGAGGATGGTCAAAAATGAGGTGTCTACACCAGGGAAGTGGTATAAACATCAGGCACACATCCCAATGTTTCTAACCAAGGAGGTGGTATAAGCATCGGGCACACGTCGCAAATGCTTCTAACCAAAACAAGATTCAAGGAGGCAAGAATGATCTTACCCGGAATCCCTGAATGAACTGTACATACAATATCGTGCATGTAGAGAGAGACACTTAACAAGTGTGATGTGATAAGAATGCATGTTCTATGGAAGATGAATAGCTGTAACACAATGCTAGAGGCATGTTTCATGCACAACACATTTTATTACTTTTAAATTGTGAATTGTGTCTAATAATCCAGTAGTCCTAGTAGCATTGGATAAGATACACATATATCAGTATGAATTGTGTCTAATAATTATATGTATCTTATTCATATCCAATGCACAACATATTTTATTAATGACTTTTCTTGGTATACTTATATGTATCTTATTCGTGAAAAATCAGAAGCATTGGATATGTTCAAACTCTATAAAGTTGAAG
Organism: Camellia granthamiana; assembly: GCA_036172215.1. Classification (NCBI taxonomy): domain Eukaryota; kingdom Viridiplantae; phylum Streptophyta; class Magnoliopsida; order Ericales; family Theaceae; genus Camellia; species Camellia granthamiana. The sequence goes on from CM069910.1 coordinate 133,035,536, forward strand.
TTGAAAATTAACTTGGCAGAGGGATTAAAAGTGTAAGATCTGATAGAGGCGGTGAATATTATGGTAGATTCACTAAGTCGGGGTCATAATCCAAGTGCTTTTACTTTATTTTTAGTTGAGAATGGTATTGTTGCTAACTACACAATGCCCGATACACCTAAGCAAAATGGTGTAGCTGAGCGACGAAACCGTACTCTTTTGGACATGATGAGAAGCATGATGAGTAACTCTTCTATGCCAAATTTCTTGTGAGGTGAAGCTTTTAAAACTAATGTACATGTTCTTAATAGGGTTCATAGTAAGGTTGTGCCTATGACTCCTTATGAGTTGTGGGTTGATAGGAAACCTAATTTGAATTATTTACATCTATGGGGTTGTCCTGCTGAAGCAAAAAATTTCAACCCACAAATAATGAAATTAGCCCCTAAAACTATAAGTTATTATTTCATTGAATATTCAGAGAGATCAAAGTGTTTTAAATTCTATTGTCCCACTCATAGCACAAGAATTGTTGAAACTAGAAATGCTATGTTCTTAAAGAATGAAGACATTAGTGGGAGTATGAATCTCAAAAATATTTCTTTGGAGAAAAATCATGCTTTTATGCCTTCCACGATTATCTAAGAAAATGAAGTACCTGAAACTATTGTGGATAATGTTGGTACTAAAGAGATTTCTCATATTGAAAAAGAAGTTGTCCCAGTTGTAGAACAACCTTTTTGCAGATCACAAAGAGAAAAGAAACCAGCCATATTAGATGACTGTGAGGTTTACCTAAATGAGTGTGACATAGGCTTGGAGAACGATCTTGTTTCTTATGCCTAGGCCATGAATAATGGAAATGCAACTCAATGGTTAAATGCCATGAAAGATGAGTTAAAATCCATAAAAGATAATAATGTATGGGATCTTGTAGAATTGCCTAAGGGAGCCAAAACTATTGGGTGCAAATGGGTTTTTAAAACCAAGCGTGATCCTAAAGGCAATACCAAAATATACAAGGCTAGATTAGTTACCAAAGGATACACTCAAAGAGAATGGATGGACTATAAGGAAACTTATTCTCTAATTTCTAATAAGGATTCCTTGAGAATAGTCATGGCCTTAGTAGCTCATTATGATTTAGAGTTACGTCAAATAGACATTAAAACAGGCTTTTTAAATGGTGACTTACATGAAGTGGTCTACATGGACCAACCCGAAGGTTTTCAGGATGAAAGCAAGGAAAATATAGTTTGTAGGCTTAAGAAGTCCATATATGGTCTAAAGTTGGCATCTCGACAATGGTATCTTAAATTTCATGAAGTTCTCACCAAATTTGATTTTAAGGATAATGTAGTTGATCAATGTGTCTACCTTAAAATAAGTGGAAGCAATATCTGCATTATAATTTTGTATATTGATGATATATTGCTTGCTAGCAATGATTTGGTAATGATATATAAGAAAGCAATTCCTTCTGAGGAATTTTGAAATGAAAGATCTTGATGAAGCCTCTTTTGTCATTGGAATAGAAATTCACCAGGATAGGTCCTGTGGTATTTTAGGATTGTCCCAAAGAACCTATATTGAAAAGGTTCTTAAAAGGTTCAACATGTAGAATTGTTCAAGTAGTGCTGCCCCTAGAGTTAAGGGTGATAAATTTAGTAAATTTCAGTGTCCCAAAAATAATTTAGAAAGGAAACAAATGAAAGGAATTCCTTATGCCTCTGCAGTTTGGAGCATTATGTATTCTCAAGTTTGTACACGTCCTTACATAGCATTTGTAGTTGGTATGCTTGGTTGATACCAAAACAATCCTGGATTTTATCATTGGAAAGCAGTTAAGAAAGTGTTACGATATTTACAAGGCACTAAGGATTACATGCTTACTTATCAAATAACAGACAACTTTGAAGTAATTGGTTATTCAGATGCTGATTTTGCTAAATGTAAGGACACTTGAAAGTCCGCTTCTGGGTACATTTTTATTCTTGTTATGGACCCATTTCATGGAAGAGTCATAAGCAGTCTCTGACAACCTCTTCCACTATGGAGGCAAAGTTCATAGCATGTTATGAAGCCACATGTCATGCAGTATGGCTAAAGAATTTCATATCTGGATTACAAATTGTCGATTCAATTTCAAGGCCCTTACAGATTTACTGTGATAATAATGCTGCTGTTCGGTTCTCTAATAATAACAAAACTTCAGGAGAATCAAAGCATATTGATATCAAGTATCTAGTTGTTAAAGAAGGGTTCTGAATCAGACTGCTTACATATCTCATATTGGCACTACACTCATGTTGGCAGATCTTTTAACTAAAGGTCTCACACCTAACCTCTTTCAAGAACATGTTGTGCGCATGAGCTTAGTAGAAAGTTTATCATGCTTAGACTTGAAATGAGTGTATTATGTTCGTGATAAATGTTATGTTATAATCATCTTATGTTAGTAATGATTATGTTTGTTGTTTCCTTTAACTAAAGGTTTTATACCTAAGCTCTTTCAATGACATGTTGCGCACATAGGCTTAGTAGAAGTTTATCATGTTTAGGCTAGAAATGAGTGTATTATGTTCGTGATAAATGTTATGTTATAATCATCTTATGTTAGTAATGATTATGTTTATTGTTTTCATTCTTCATACTTGTGCACAATTTAGAAGAAAATATAAACAACGGGATCATTATAGATGAATTAGCATTAATCACCATTATATTGCTAATGTCATCTTTGTGATTTAAGATTCCCTTATTTATGTTGATGGAAAATATTAACACTATAACCATTGTATAGTCTCGATCAATGTGTAAATCACTGACTACATTGATTTAGTGCTAATAAGTTCATTGAACAGAATCTAATAGTGATGGTGCAATCTTTTAGTGGGAGAACATTGGCCATATTATGATAATCTAGTGACATAATATAATCACGCAAGCCAAGTGGGAGATTGTAAGAATTTTTCCTGAATATGACTTAATGTGGCTTAATACATGATTATGCTAGATTCATCTCATTAAGCAAGATACATGTAAATCAATTAGATGGTAACTAATCATTGATGAATGCACCTATATATACATAATGTATAGAAGACTAATGAAGATAGTGTCAATGTATTGAATGTAATAGATTCATTATGAATGAATCTAAGAGATGCATTATGTATTTATTATGAATGTAGAAGATATACTTATCTATCTAATAAGGTTCATTGAATGAAGGGATAATTTGATGGGAAGATTATTAGTATAAATATTGTAAGGTCTCAAACCACACTCTTTATCACAAAACTCAAGTTGTCACCACAAGAAGGCTCTCATTGCCTAGAGAGAGAGAAAGAAGTAGTTTGAAGATCCTAGACAAATAAAGAATTTGAAGATCAATGTCTTCTATTCAAGGTTTCTCATTCTCAAAAGAGGTTTTCATATTATTATGGATCAAGGTACGTATACACTTATTTTGTATAGTAGAAATTCATTTAGTTTTTATGTATAGAATTAAATGCTTAACGGTTTTTAGTTTATGTTCCGTAAAGTTTTCTACCGTAAACAACTTAAAAAATAAATTAGAAAATATATGTATAATTTAAACTAATTAAAATAGGGGTATATTTTTTTTTATGTATAACACCACACATGTGAAATAAATTTCAACCGTTCATTGTTCTTTAGGATATTTTTCTATGATTGATTTGTTCATTTTTAACATTTGTGTTTGGAAAAATCCTATCTCATTAGGAGATGAAATTGTGACCAGAAAAACAGAAAGTCTAGCGACTCATGTAAGATTATATATATAAGTGTATATATATATTGGTATATGGGCTTACATAAATCAAATGATTATATATTATATATTTTGGAATAGTATGACAGCCCAATTGAGGTTTGTATCGCTTTTATGTTGATGATCTGAACCGTTTATGTTATAAGGTCCGTCGAGTATATTATCCATATAAAAAATAAGGTTAATCGGACATGTGTAGACTCATGATCGGATCATAATTGTTGTAAAAAAAATATCAAAATTATGCTAACTGTTTATTTATTTTTTAAACATAAATGTGGTCTTGTTATAGGTTATAGATGTCTAATTAATTTGATTTTTTTCATAAATAATCCACTTGACAAATTCTATAAGATGAACGGTTCAGATCATTGGAATATGTTCAGAAAACGCCCCCACGAGGTCACAACGTGGTGATGTGTCGCTAAGGCACAACACCCTTCCAGTTCCATATACTTTCAATAAAGTATGCTTAATGTTGGTTAGATCTACCAATTGTGATCTATATAGAAACATGACTGGGTCATGGACGTGTCTCTAATAGTACATAAAGTATAGAGACCAATTTAGGCCTACTTATAATTTCTCTTATTTATGATTGGTTAATATGAAATTGTGACTTTTTAAATATGTCGTTAAGAACTCCAAATTAGGACAATTTAGGCCTCGTTTGGGAACAGACTATTTTAGTAACTTTTTAATTTTTTATGAAAATATGTTTAGAAAAGCAGAGAGAGTGATTTGACAACTTATAGTGACTTTTTGACTGAAACTTAAAGTTGTCAAACGAGACATCTACTGTTTGAATTATCTACATCAATGGCATTAGGTATGCAACTGTTATTTTTTTCTTCTATTGATTTGATTCTAGCTGTTTGGGTTTAGATTTCTATTAAAATTCCACAACTCAAATTTCGGGTTTTAGATTTATGTCAAAAAATGATAATGGGGTGTTTGGGAAAAGGTTTTTTGGTTTTTTTTGGGTCTTAAAATAGTACTAAAAGACAAAACAAGTTAAAATAATCAGTAAGATAAAATATCAAATCAAACATATAATCATTTTATTTTTTTCCTCGCAAACAATACATGTAACTACAAAAAAAAATCTAATCTTCTCTCCAAATACAACTATTTTATCTACTAAAATAACAAAATATTAAAATAGTTTACTGAAATAACCACCTTCCTAAACTGAGCCAATATGTGGTGAAAATTAAAAATATTTATTGTAGAGTTCATATATATAATAAATATAAACTGTATATTGATATATATATGTATATATATATTTATAGTAATATCCCAGTAAAACAACAATATTGGAACTGATTGATGCTTGCTGTTTGGTCAGTGGAGCAGGAGCAAAAGAGCAAGAGTCGTAATAGTGCTAAATGTGTACGGGCAGAGAATGATGAATGGCCAGAAATTGATAACACAAAAGGTTACCCCATTAGAATGACCACATGGGGGGACTAAATTGTCTAACAATCGGACCACTACTGTCCTCCTCTAATTATATACTATCACTATTGGTCCCATCCCATAACCAAGTCATAACTTCCAATATTTAACCATAAGGCCAGCACACTACTTGGCATGAGTACACGCTATACTTACAAATGTAATAAAAATCAAAAAAATTAATAAAATCAATTGAATAGAACCAAATCAATTATATTTGATCTATTTTTAATAAAAATTGGTCTATATAATTTTTAAATTTGATTTTTTCAATTTTCAATGAGGTATCGGTTCAAATACTTTGTGTAGCGAACTAAACCAAAACCGATCGCTTCAATATATATTTTATTTATAATATGTATATAATCTAATAATATAATGATATTAATAAATATAATAAATTATTAACCTTAATTAATTAATCTCATCATCTTTATAACCTAAGTTTGTAAACTTTTATTATATATAATCTTAATTTTAACTCATTATTCTTAAAATCTTAATATTTTTTAACTTTTTTTGTTTTTATTTTTGTTAATCTAGAAATTGAAAAGTATTTATTAAATAGATGGATTAGATATGTTTGAAATGGTTGACAAATAACTAATTTAATATTTTTATATAATTATTGATTATATTTAAAAGTAACTTAAGTTTGAAAGGTCCTAAACCGATTAAATCGCATCAAATCGAACCGTTTCAATCTGTTCAGTTCGGTGCGAAATGATCTATATCAGTGTTAAAAATAATAAAATCGACATTATCGGTTCAGTGAAATTTTTACCTAAATGCCAATCGTACCGAACTGATTACATCCCTACTCACACCCACACATCTCACGAACACACTAGAGATCTCATTCAACCGGTAACTTTCATCTGTCATCTCATCGTTGTCTCGCCAGTATATTGTCCTCGTTGACGATATTCAAATATCTATGATTTGTGCCTTTGATTCTCACCTAGTTATGTGTTTTTCATCTTCTTTTCATTTAGTTAGCGATTCAACTTTTGTAACAATTTCTATTTTGAATTTGACTCAACAGTGGTTATTTGAACATAATTATCATATAAAAAAAAAATTTGGAACGATTTGAATATGCTCCAAATATTTATGTTGAACAAAATTAGCAAGTTCATACGTTATGTTGAACATTCTTATATGTTTATTTTTATTCTGTCAAACATATTATGCCTCTGTTTGGGAAGAGGCTTTTTGGGTTTTTTTGGCTAAAATAGCCACAAAAGACAAAATAGGCTATTTTAGCCACAACAAACAAAACATCACATCCAACCCATAATCATTATACTATTCTCTCACAAAAAAAGTTAAAAAAGCCAAAAGGTCAAAAAGCCCTTCCCAAACCAAACTTTTTAGCCCAGGCTAAAATAGTCCAAAAAAGCCAAAAAATCAAAAAGCCAACCCACTTCCCAAACGAAGCCATAAATTTTATATGTTATTTGATTTTTGTAAAATGTTGAAAACATCTACTTTTTGTATTAAAAAAAAAAAAAAAAAAAAAAGAAGAAGAAAGAAAGAAAGAAAGAAAATATACCAAAAATAAATGAAGTTATTGAATTAAACTAATTTTGAGAAATGAAAAATTCTTGAGAAATTTAATTAAAAATATAAATAATTTAAATTTCATATTAAAAAATGATAAAAAGAAAAAATATATATAATTAAATTAAATTATTTTCATTTTTTTTTTGTAAAATTAAAATTCAAACATAACAGAAAATAAAATAAAAGTTTTTTGAAAAATTGAAGTTTTTTCTTCAAAACCAATTGATTTCAATATTCTTAAATCCTAAATTTTCAAAAGCAATTATGTTTTGAGTTTGGGAAATAAGTATAATGGAGATGAGAATGGGGTGAGCTAATTGATAATAAATGATATCATGTGTTTAGTCTGTTAGATTATAATAGTGAAGATGAAGAAATACAATGTTTGTATGTGTATATGTCATGGAGTGTAAAGAGTGTTTTATGTGTTCATATGCTAATTTTGAATAGGTAGAATTCAGACTCATATTGTCTTTAATGGTCTTTTTATTTGAGAATATTATTGCAATATAAACTTATTGCGTTAATGATATATACTAAAAGGATTGATAGTGTGTAAATAGAACTACTCAAAGTGAAAGGGTCACTGAAAAAGACAAAAAAATAAAAATTAAAAAATTAAAGAATTATACGAAAAAATAAAAAAATAAAAATCAAAGATTCCATTTCCTTTATATTTTTTTACATGTTTTCTTTATAAAAAGTCAAACAATTATCCCAAACATACCAATTTTTTCACCTCATATTTTAATTAAAAAAAATAAAAGTTATTAAAATAATATATTCCCAAATTAACCCTAAGTGATGTCCCAAGTTAAATTGTATTGGTCAAAATAGTGGAATATATTATTTTTGTGTCTATTTTTAAGAGATAATAAAACCTTGTCCTGATACTAGTGGCCAGGAGCAATCTCCAGGACCACCAAACAACTTCTCCATATCTAGTGCAATGAAAATAGGTGATGCAGTTCTACCATCAATACAGAAATTAGTTTTTCTATTTGTATAAAAATCAATTGTAAAATTGGACATAATCTTTTAATATGAGAATATAATTTTTTTTTTTTTTTTTTAAAAAGGAGATGAAATTCTCCTCAAATAAGAAAGTTTTGTTTGATTCTGTAATCTTCATGTGTTCTTCGACTTTTATGCAAAAAATCCATCATAGAATAATAAACAAAATATACATGAATAAATCATATTAAATAGGGCAAATTACATATACCTCCCTCGAAGTTTAGCTAAATTACAGATACTCTCCTGAGGTTTTTATTTTCATAACAAATTGCCCCCTGGGGTTTATATTTTCATAACAATTTGCCCCCTAATTTGTTATGCAAATAGTACCTTCAAGGGGGTATCTGTAATTTCTCAAATCTCAGGAGGTATCTGTAATTTTGTTAAATCTCGAGGGATATATGTAATTTGCCCTATTTTATAAAGTTCGTTAGTGGATCTATTTTTTAGAAATGTTATTCATCAATTTATCTATATATATTAATAAGATTATACATACACAAAATAATAATAAATAAATTATTTTAAAAAAATATATTTTTCCAAACGCTTCAACTTTTTTAACAATTATTTATCCTAAAAAAATAAAAGCAGAAAAAGCTACTAACAAAATTTGACAAATCTTCTTTAAAACCCATTACAAAAAAAATAAAAATAAAAATAGATGTGAATGAATAAAATTATACATATAATTTGTTAATAGAGTTTACTATTAAAATCTCCTAAATATTTATATATATTTTATGTTTAACTTTATGACTGATTTGTATGTTGACAAACTTACTAACAAGGGATATGGGTCCTTCAAGTACCTCTGCCTTTCACATCTCACCGAAACATGTCCCACCCCCACCAACATATATTGGAAAAACAAAAAAAAAAAAACAAAACAAAACAAAAAACAAAAACAAAAAAAAGAAAAAAAAAATGGTGGTCTTGGCAAGTCCACGTGGGGTTCAAATTTGATATTTATTAATAAAAATAATAAAATTTAATATTTTTTGTTAAATTTTTTATTAATAATTAGACAAATATCAAGTAATATATTGTATGAAACATTCCTCCCAAACAACCAAATAATTTTTAGAAGAGGCTTGTCTCTAGTTTACACTAGCCCAGAAGGTGTTTTTGGGTCTTTGTGAACTCACCACAAAGCTTATATTGGTGATTCAAATTGTACAACGTGTAGTACTCTTCAAGTATTTCACCACTGTAAAAAATTACGTTAATTTAATATTGATAGTCATTTGATTATATTATATTTGTGTCAACAACAAGTATAATTTTAAAAATAAATTATTAAAACAAATGTGATATAATCAAGTAATTATTGATATCCAATCATTGTAATTTTTATAGGAATAAAATACTTAACAAATCCTATACATATTTAGATCATCGATATGAATTTCGTAGTAAAGTCACAGAGACCTAACAGCACTCTCTAATTACTCTTCCCAACTAGAGAGAAGCCTTTTCCATAACTTTTGTTCCTCTAGTTTCAACAATCAGTCAAAAAAAAAAGAAAAAAGTAGACTAATGAAGACAAATCTCATGAAATTATTTGATTTGACATATATATTATAATAAATTAAAATTTTAGAAATAAAATTATTTTGTAAGAATGAAATATTTTAATTATTAAAAGTGTTATTTTTATATTTTTAGTGGTGAAATTGAATATTTAGTAATAGATTATTATCATTTTTTTTTTTACCAAAAATTCATATAAAAAAGTAAACATTTTTTTGCACAAAATTGTGTGTTTTTTTTTTTTTTTTTTTTCCTTCTTAAGAGTCCATTTATTAGTGATATTTTTAAAATTTTATCATTACAAATCCTTTTTACCTTTTAGGATGAACTTTTAATGACAATAGAAATTGCACTCTTAATGGTTTTTGCAATAAAATTTTCACTTTTCAATTATTTTATTTTATTTTATTTTTTTTTCAAAGCTCGTATATATTGTAGTCACATACGCTTACAAGATATGCAATTCATGATCGTAATAAATGGTCCACCTGTTAGATAAGATGACATGGAACCATACTTGATTATAGTTGATTAATCTTCCTCCTTAGCTTGCAAAAACAAACCCTTAAGAGTATGTTTGTACACAAAATGGAATGTCTATTTTTATTTCACTGTTTACTTTTTAATAAGCAATAATGTGATAATATAATGACAATTCACAATATCATACACTACAAGAATTTACAATTTTGGCGACTAAGTTTAGCTGCCAAAAGCCATCCTTTAATCGCCGAAAGTTTTTAGCGACTAAATTTTTTGGTCGCAAGATTAGTCGTTGAAGGATTGTCAGGAAAGGGACTAAAATTATTTTAGTCACCAAATGCACTGAAATGCTGACTAATTTTTTTGTTGCTAAAAGTATTGACAAAAAATTAAATATCACCTTTTTAGCGACTGAAATATTTTGTTGCCAAAAACCTTACTTATATTTAGCGACTAAAGATTTAGTAGCCAATTTTTTTTTTTTATTCCTCTTATTATTTTTTTAGCTACTAAATATATTATTAGTTGCCTAAAGTGTGATTGTGTTTTAGCTACTAAAAGTTTAGTCGCCTAAAGTCTCACATTTTTCACAACTAAACTTGTGGTTAGCAAAAGTATTTTTGTTGTTCATCAAATTTTTTTTGGCTACAAAATATTTTAGTCGCCAAATGTCGGATTGTTTTTGGCTACTAAGGCTTTAGTCGCCTAAAGTCTGGTTTTCTTTTTGGCTACTAATCTTTTAGTCACTAAAAGTGTAAATTTTTTGGCTACTAAGCTTTTAGTAGGCAAGTATTTTGTGTTTTGCATATTAATCGGCTATAGTCTCACATTTTTCGCTACTAAACTTGTAGAAGGCAAATATTTTTTTGTTTTTCAGTTACAAAATATTTTAGTCGCCAAATGACTAATTATTTTTTGACTACTATAGTTTTAGTCGCCTAATGTTTGCTTTTTGTTGGCACTAAGCTTTGTAGCCGCCATAATTGTTGTCCGAAAATTTCTATTTGGTTTTAACTACTAACATTTTAATTGCTGAAATATGTACTTCCTTTTTGACTACGAATTGTTTAGTCGCCAAAAATATGATCTTATGTTTTATTATAAAATTATAATTTCTCCACAACTTGTTTGTATTCCATGCAACCTGTAGTATGTATATAAACAAAATAATACAAATTTTATCAATCACTCAACAATCTAAAATTATCAATCATTCCACAATCCATATTATACTTCCAACCATCCAAAAATGAATAACTTTAAATGTATGTATTCCATACAAACCAACTATTGTTCAAACTAAAATTATATTCCCATACAAAATAGAGAATCATACAAAATTAAAACCCTCCATACACAAAAAAATATATTTACTACCATGCGAAATGGCCATTTGGAGTGGTACAAATTACCACTGTAATCTGTACCCCGACAAAAGGTGATCTATATGCCACACCAGTAACTATCAGTTGGATTACAAAAGTTATTTGTATTAGTAATGCTAATATACACAAAAGCAGAGGACGACATAGTTAGCAAAATTATACAAAAGTGTCAAGTGTCCTCCATACACAAAAATCGATTATCCACAAGTCCACGGCAAAAGCCATCTACAAAAAATAAAAAATAAAAAAAATTGCACCCATTACAAAATGTCAATTGATTCAGGCATAGGAAAAAGGATGTAATAACATGCATTTAAGGTATAACAATCTACAAAAGCCTTTTTCGAAATACAATCATATGTATGTATCATGAAAGATTTATTCCAAATTGGATTTCAATTTACAAGAAATACAATTTGTAGGAGCATACCTCTTCATAAAATAAATGCTTATTGCATGAATGTTTTGGTTGTAATTTTATTTGAACTCTTCTTTATTTCCATTTTTATAGTCAAAGTAAAATAAATGAGTAATCTACGGGGCTACCATAACCATATCATACTTTTTTAATACGTTTACCACCAAAATGACCACCGTATCTGATGAAACAATGACATCATATACAATCAAAATGTTCAACATTTATTGCATGTCAAACTCTCCATTTTTCGAATATATTTAAAGAATTTTCGGCTCTAACTCCCAACCTATGCATGCTCATTACATTCTGTCTATTATCACAGGTCCTATTTGTTATGAGGAAGTTGGCCATGGCATCCATACGGCGATTCGGGGGCGATTTTGCATTTTCGCCTCCTTAACACTCTTTTTCGACTAAGTTTAAAATGTATTCGGCTCTAACACCAAACCTAAGCATGCTAGTTACATTATGTCTATTGTCATAATTCCTATTTTTCATGAGGAAGCTAGGCGTGATATCCGTACGGTGGTTCGGGGGCTATTATGCATTTTCGCTCCCTTAACTCCTTTTTTCGATTAAGTTTCCGGCTCTAACTCCCAACCTACACTTGCTAATTACATTTCATCTACTGTCACAGGTGCTATTTGTCACGGGGAAGCTAGCCGTGACATCCATACGGTGGTTCTAGGGATGTTTCGTATTTTCGCCTCCTTAACGCCCTTTTTCGGTTTAGATTAAAGAATTTTCAGCTCTAACTCCCAACCTACGCATGCTAATTACATTTTGTATGTTGTCAAAGGTCCTATTTGTTATAGGGAAGCTAGTCGTGACATCCATATGGTGGTTTGGGGCTGCTTCACATTTTCGCCCCCTTAACGCCCTTTTTCGAATAAGTTTAAAGCATTTTTGGGTCTAACTCCCAACGTACACGTGCTAATTGCATCCTATCTATTTTCATAGGTCCTATTTGTCACAAGAAAGCTGGCCATGACATTCGTACGACAGTTGGGGCGCTGTTTTTCATTTTCGTCCCCTTAACGCCTTTTTTTGACTAAGTTTCGGCATTTTCAGCTCTAACTCCCAACTTACACATGCTAATTACATTCTGTCTATTGTCACAGGTCTTATTTGTCATGGGAAAGCTAGGCGTGACATCCATACAGTGGTTCAGGGGCTTTTTTGCATTTTCACCCATTTAACGCCCTTTTTCAGTTAAGTTTAAGGCGTTTTCGGCTCTAACTCCAAGCGTACGCATGCTAATTACATTTCATATGTTGTCACAAGTTCTATTTGCCATGGGGAAACTGGCTGTGACATCCATAGGGTGGTTCTAGGGCTGTTTCGCATTTTCGCCCCCTTAAAGCCCTTTTTCTGTTAAGTTTAAGGCGTTTTCAACTCTAACTCGCAACCTACCCGTGCTAATTGCGTTTCGTCTACTGTTGCAGGTCCTATTTTTCATGGGAAAGGTGGCCGTGACATCCATATGGTGGTTCTGGGACTGTTTTGCATTTTCGCTTCCTTAACGCCCTTTTTCGGTTAAGTTTAAGGCGCTTTCGACTCAAACTCCCAACCTACGAATGCCAATTACATTCCGTCTATTGTCACAGGTCCTATTTGTCACAAGGAATCTGGCCATGACATCCATATGGTGGTTCTGAGGCTGCTTCGCATTTTCGCCTCCTTAACGCCTTTTTTCGAGTAAGTTTAGGGCATTTTCGGCTCTAACTCCCAACGTACGCATGCTAATTACATTTTGTCTGTTGTCACAGGTCCTATTTGTCATGAGGAAGCTAGGCGTGACATCCGTACAGTGGTTCTGGGGCTATTTCGCATTTTCGCCCCCTTGACGCCATTTTTAGATTAAGTTTAAGGCGTTTTTGACTCTAACTCCCAACCTACTGGTGCTAATTACATTTTATCTATTGTCACATGTCCTATTTGTCATTGGGAAGCTAGCTGTGACATCCGTAGGGTAGTTCTGGGGCTGTTTCGCATTTTCGCCCTCTTAACACCCTTTTTGGGTTAAGTTTAAGGCGCTTTTGACTCTAACTCCCAACCTACCGGTGCTAATTACACTCTGTCTATTGTCACATGTTCTATTTGTTTTTGGGAAGCTAGTCATGACATCCATAGGGTAGTTCTGAGGATGTTTCGCATTTTCGCACCCTTAATGCCCTTTTTTGGTTAAGTTTAAGGCGTTTTCGACTCTAACTCCCAACCTACCCGTGCTAATTGCATTCAGTCTATTGTCACAGGTCCTATTTATCACAAGAAAGCTAGCTGTGAAATCCATACGGTGGTTTTGGGGATGTTTCGTATTTTTGCACCCTTAACACCATTTTTCGGTTTAGATTAAGGTGTTTTTGACTCTAACTCCCAACCTATGCGTTCTAATTACATTCTGTCTATTGTCATAGATCTTATTTATCATGAGGAAGCTACTCGTGACATTCATAAAATGGTTCAGGGGTTGTTTTGCATTTTCGCTCCCTGAACGACTTTTTTCATCTAAGTTTAAGGTGTATTTCACTCCCAAGTAATACCTACGTGTGCGAATTACATCCTTTCTATCTCCACAAGTCCTATTTGTCATGAGGAAGCTACCTGTGATATCCATAGAGTGGTTTGGGGACTGTTTTGCATTTTTGCCCCCCCAAACGGCCTTTTGCGACTAAGTTTGAGGCGTTTTTACTCCAACTCCCAACCTATGTGTGCTAATTACATCCCTTTTGTCTCCATAGGTTCTATTTGTCATGAGGAAGCTACCCGTGACATCCATAGAGTGGTTCAGGGCTGTTTTGTATTTTTGCCCCCTCCTAACGGCCTTTTCAGACTAAGTATACGGCGTTTTTTATTCCAACTCCCAACCTACGTGTGCTAAAGAAGACATTTTTTTACTGAGTTGTACACCATAGTTTATGACTGTTTGTTGCCCTCATCTATTTGTAGTTTATATTATTGTTGTCAAATTTAGTGCTATGTAGTTACAATGCAAGTGCAAAAGTTAGCTACTCCTTACATGATATGCAAACACAAGTTCTTATTTGTGCAGTTCATTTCGAAAAGGGATTTCTGTTAGGCATTCAGCATATGACTTATGCTATCTGTGGTATTATAATGAAGTTCTAAGTCCATTGTCCATTTGCAAATGAAATATAGTATAGAGCTTTTATTTTTCCATTTGTGTTAGGTTACTAAGCATGTGGAAGCCAAAATGAACTTGAATCAAAGCTAAAGTTTTAGGTCAGTTCTCTCCATGGTTTTTGGTTTTTAAATTGATGAAAAATTAATGATATGGTTTTTGGTTTCTTCTTTTTTCCTTTTTTGCTCTGTTCTTTGTTTCTATTGGTATGCTTGAATTTGCCTTGTGGTTAGGCCACTGCTTTTCTATTGGAGCCATGTAGTTATGGTTGAATAGAATACCACCTCTTATTGTTGCTTTAGTCTCCACACCAAAAACCTACACACCAACAAATGTGGAGCAGATTACAAATTTTCTCTCCTTAGTCACTTTTTAATGCTTGTTTTCTCTTGGTGATTAGATGAAAAGTTGGTAGGAAAAATTTGTATATGTTGCATATAAATAGAGCGTGGGAAAAGCTTTATACTTAATATAAGATTACTAATTTTATTTTTTTCAAAATGAAGATCAAATGTAGATACCTTGGGAAAGATTTGATTCATTTTGAATTCTTTAATTTAGAATTAAAAAGCTTATCTTTATTTGTTAAGAGTAGACAATCCATTTCCTGTCTTTATTTCTAGTGTATTATATCTCATCGTATCATATTTAATTTAATTATGCAATATTTAATGTTAAATTTAATAATTATGATAGTCTTTGTTGTATTGTTTATTTTATCCCCATTATGGTGTTCTTTCTTAACTTGGTTAGTTATTAGATTGGTTTTTAGAGTTTTTACAACTATTGGACTATAATTCCGAATGTAATTCTTTTCATATTTTTCTACCAATTAAAAAAGAAAAAAAATATTCCATGAACATTCATGATTTGTTCTTTAGATTTCGTAAGCATTTTAATGTGATAATGGGGATGCATTTAAGATTCACAGTCACATATAGGTTCCATCAATCACATAGCAGAGATTGATATATACAAGCTTTTTGCTTTCAAACATTGCAAGGGAAGGAAGGTTAAGCTTGCTCTTTGTGAAGGTAATTTCTAATCTTTGAATACGCAAGCTTGCATTGTTAGGGAAATTATCTTTGTGAGTTTTTGGTGTAGGCTACGGATAAGAAATGATTGCTGATATTTGGTACTTTCATGTTATGTTAATTCATGTTTTGTCAACATGGACCTAGAAAGTGTCCGTTTTATGGCAAGGGAAATTCTTATTTTGCGTCGTCTTAATCACCCAAATGTTGTGAAGCTCGAGGGTCTAGTCATTTCGAAGGTGTCAGGCAATTTATGCCTTGTATTTGAATATATGGAGCATGATCTTGCTGGACTTATAGCATCACCCACAATCAAGTTTTCTGAACCACAGGTATGTGCTCTTCCCTTGCATCTGGGGTGCCCATTAGACATCAACTATAGTAAAGGATCTGCCAGTGATGTGATGGGAAATATAGAAAATTTTCTGTGACAGAGCTATTTTTCTACTTAGTTGACTAATGAAAAACATAGACCTCCATAAGGTGTTTATTGACATAGACAAAAAAAAACACATGATTGGGTTTCTAGAGGGATAATATGGAGAGTTTTGGAAAGAAGAGTACTAGTTAGGTATATATGAAAGACGTGTACTGGAGAGTTTCGTTTTTCCGTGTTAATGTTCTTTTAAATTCTATGTTGTCCATGTAGTGGTTTCAGAAGTTCTTTCATATTAGTTCCGAAGGGTAGCCACTGTTAAGGGTCTAATTATTGCCTGTAGCCATCTTAAATATTAACCATCAAACAGTTGCTATTTGATTAAGGTATTGTTTTGTCCAATGCCTTAGTTCTCAAAAAGGATTTAGAAATATGTCGACACATTTTGTGGGCAGAGCACATGTAATTCATTAAGATTAAAATATAATGTCAATGAAGTGCAGGAGAATCAATTTCTTCTAGTTTCTTCGGGTTTCTTTTCATCTGGAAGATAGGAGGGTGTCTCTACATATATTCAGGCATGCTGTCTATGTTATGCATTACCTCATGATGCATACCTTCTCCAAAAGCATCAAGTCATTTCTTTTTCTACTCCATATTACCCTTGAAAGTCAACTTATAACATCTATTTCTGCACCAATATCCTCATATTGGGATTTCATGTGATGGACCTGCAGATCAAATGTTACATGCACCAATTGTTTCGTGGACTTGAGCACTACCACTATGTTAATCTCTACCTTCAATTTGCCTCCAAAGCCAGACCAGATGCCCTCCCAAGGTTTTCATTTCAATATTTATTGATTCATTTTACTTCTCATAATTTTAATCAAAATACGAATCAAATTCAACAATTTCATCAGGATTGCTGAAAAGGTTAACGATAGGTGGGAGATAGTAGTCTTTCCAAACTTAGGTTAGGAATATAATTCTATTTGTTCCATTTGTTTTTGCCCTGTTAATAAACATTTAAACCTTTTAGGACGAGCCTCATCATAAAATTTTCACTAATATAAATATTCATCTTTGAATTGGGCATCATTGGCTGATCTTATCTGGAATTTGTCCAGGGGAGTAGTGATCAGTCGCCCAATTGGCAGCATAAAGCTCTTGTAAAATTTCATTCTATTGGTGATCAAACACACAATGGAATTGTCTATAAACATGATGGACTAAGCAATGGGATTGCACAATCTATGCAACCTGAAATCATTCACATTTCACACTAAGATAGAATCAAAACAATCTGGTATTCAGGGCAATGAAAAGGTAATGGTACCTTTTGTTCTGTTTTGTTCTGACAATTATATATCATAGTTTGAGTGAGATATAGTTAATGAATATGTATCACCTATTTTGTGTCTTAGATTGGATCCTGATGTTACAATTTCCAAATTGATTTGTGGCTAGCTTGCTAAAATTTCTTAGTTTTAGGAACCTCTGTATGGATTAAATATTTTTTATTAAAATTTAATTTTGGGATTAGCACATTCCCTGAGAAGTTAGCACTTCGCTGTGTTTATGATGCAACATCTGTTTTTTTTTTTTTTTTCTTCATGTTTCCTCTCTTGAAGTGGATTAGTTAAGTGTGTTTCGTTTGTGTTCTTTGTCCGTAATGATTGAAGTTGACAACACATATATGAATGCTTTCTAGGAGCTCGCAGATTTGTTAGAAGAGAAAAACATGTCTCTGGCAGCAATTCAGGCAGCTCATGAGTCGGAAATAAATAACTTGGGCTTAGAACTTGAGAAAGAACGTGACAAGTTAGCAAATATTCAGCTAAAATTACAAGGTTCTTCCCTACTCTTTCAATGTCCAATTGTAATATCACATTTTGTCATCTTAAATTTCTCGCCTGATCTCTTTTCCATTCCTAGAGGAACTGAAGTTGAATGAATCCTTTCAAGAGGAGCTGAACTTATCAAAAGTGGACAAGGACAAAGTGAGTTCTGAATTGGGTTCCTTTCTATTGGAATTGATGGCTATTTTGGCCTTTTGACATTATTTATGTAAAGTTGACCATAAATTACTTTTACTCATTTATCTTGAAATTCACCAATTATTTCTCAAATAGTTGTTACCTTTTTCTGTTGCAGCAAAAAATAAAGATCATAATCTAACTATATTTTCAAGGATCTAATATATTCTCATTAGTGGAACTTACTACTGACTATAATATCTTGATTGCTATTTTCTTTACAAAGACAAGTTGAAACTAATAGCTAAACTGAAATGTGGATTAAAGTGGTGAAGGGTTTACGTCAAGTTTTATTGCTTAACAAAACATCACTTCAGGTGTTGTGTGCATGCACAGGATTTTGTACTCTGGTAGAATCTGTAGCATAGTGCTGGGAATTTAGGGTGTGGGTCTTCATGAAACATGAATATCTGGTGGTGTTCATGACATGAATTGTACTCTCCATTAACATCATATGTATGTTGTGTGTATATGATACACCCATGTACTGTGTACATCATTAAATGTAAACTCTGTGTAGAGTTCTATGATTTTAAAACTGTTCTTAAGAATTTGGATCTGGCATGAACTTTTCAATTTCGTTTTGTGTGTTGTCAAAGTTGTCTTTACTTATGTATATTCTGTATGTTATCTCTCTCTCTCTCTCTCTCTCTCTCTCTCTCTATCTGTCTCTCTCTCTCTCTTCTTCTTCTTCTTCTTTTCATTGGTTCTTGGCAATCTAATCTTTTCTTTTCTTCTACCCACACGTGGTGTTCTCTTCTTGCAGAAAATGGAGATGAACAAAATTCGTGATGAATTGAATGTGAAAATATCAGAAGTAAGACGATTACAAATAGAATTGACTAGAAGGGAGAATGCAGAAACAGATGACATTGCAGATGGTTTAAAAAGAGTGATTGCAACCCTGGAGAAGGAGAACAATAATCTTAAGGTTTATACTTATCATTATTATATATTTGCTAGTATGTTCCTCTCTTCTTTGTTCTTTTGTTATTGTTATAATAAGAACATCAATATCTAACTTTTTTCCTATTAGAATAAATTTTGAGCCAGTCTTTGTGTAAAATTATAGGAAGCTTACCTGATAATTGGGCTTAATAAAAAGATTGAACACTCACACTCTGCTAGGTGACCAAAGCCATCAGCTTTGTCTTTCAGATTTGACACTGGCGGCTCAGGATCTTGTTTAAAGAGATACACAGATCCAACCATCTTTAGGAGAGCATCAGCTAGCTCTGGTGAAGCAAGTGTTGAGAAAATCTCAAAAGATAGGAAGGCTCGTCGAAGCAAGGTATGTCTTGTAATGTTGAAACTCGACCATTAAATTTAACCATCATGAGAATTTCCATCCATACAAGCTAGTTAAGAGATATCATTGGTTATTAGTTCACTCTGAAAATTCATGAAAATGACTACTTTAAAGCTCTGTAGATAATAATTATTTTGGACAAATTTTCCTGGTAGATTTGCTCTTTGGACATGCTGTTACAGTTAAAAACAAAAATCATGAAATTAAATATTTTTTGTAATGATTTCTTTCGACTATGGTTATTATCCTATGTTTTGTAAAATTATTACTTCTATGGTTTTGATAGAACCATGTTCTAATGTGAGGATGTAAAAAATGAGCAAAAAAAAAGAACATGGCAGAGGAATGAAGCGTCTCGTGGTGCATCAATATCCAACCGCAGTGACAGGTATTTTATTACTTGCATTTGTGTCCACATTGGCGTAGAAAATGGTTGGTCTAGCATCTGATGAAAGTAAGATTTTTGTTTATCTGACCATGCAGGAGTCAATTAACTTCTCTAAATGTTGATGGGCATATTTCTCCTTCTCAGTGTGTCTCCACAACTGATGTTGCATTGAAATCTGACCTAGGAGGCCAATCAAATTCTTCTGATTCAAGAACTGAGACAGGCTATATAGAATGTGTCTTCCATCCGACTTACTCCATGGAACCTGAAGAACATGAGCCTAAGGAATTATCCTTATCTTGTTTAAGGATACACCATAATGAAACCGTTGATTCAGCTAGTGTTGATGAACATAGTGGAGTTGTAGATGATGACTTTGCACATAGTTTATCAGAGGAGCAAACTGGCCCAATTTCATCTTTTGTTACTTGGGATGAAAAGACAGAAATAGTCAAGACTATGGGTCACCAGTATGATCATGATGAGTCTGCAGAGATGCTGACAATGAACTTTAACCAAGATCTTCAAGAGGAGGAGGCTGCTAACTTCAGAAGTATTGATCAAATGGATTTTCAGTTTGACAATGAAGATACACCAACACCAATCTCTGGTCAGAACCAGCTTGATGATATTGAAAGTGAAATAGACAATTATGTGGACGCACTTAACACTATTGAATCAGAATCCGAAACTGATTTAGATTGCCAAACGAAACGAGAAGTGAAAAAATCTTCCAATCTTAATGAAGAAGGAACACAAGAAGATGGAGTGCATGGGCTTGCAGCTGATCATTCAGACCTTCAACCATCAAACTTGGAATCTCACACTGCAGATTTCAGTAACACAAACAATGTAACGTCCTCTGATAAACCCAACTCCATCTCCTTACAGTTTTATGCCAATGAAGAATCACATCAAATGGTGGGAGAATCATCTGATATCAGCAATTCTCTGAGTATAAACTTCTGTGAAAATGATGACATTGTTGATGGCTCAAATGTAGAATCTGACGTTGTATTGTGTTGTTAATGAATGTTAATGCTTCAATTTAGAGTTGTATTGTGTCGAATGTTAATGAATTATGTATTGTGTCGAATGTTAATGATTCAGTGAATTTGAATGATGCTTTAAAATTATAGGTTTATTATGGATTGAATGAATTATTAGGAATTACAGGTGTATTGTTTTCCTGCTTTGGCGACTAATTTATTAGTCGCGACAAATAAATTATTTTTTTTGGCAAAAAATGACAATTGCCGACCAAGAGTTTTGGTTGCAAAAAATACATGTATTACCGACCAAAAATTTTGTTGGTCGTGGAAACTCACTTTTGCCGACCAACAGTTTTGGTCGCGAAAAGTAACAATTGGCGACCAAACTAATTTTGGTCGCAGAATGTCACAATTGGCGACCAAAATTTTTGGTCGCGAAATGTCACAATTGGCGACCAAACTTTTTGGTCGCGAAATGTGTCAATTGGCGACTAAGAAATTTGGTCGGCAAAAGGTGACTTTTCGCGACCAAAGTGTTTTAGCGACAAAATGAATTAGTCGCGGTAATTAAATATTTAGCGACCAAAAATTTAGTCGGCAAATCCAACTTTTGCCGACCAACGAAAATTTTGGTCGCGAATTACTTTCCGCGACCCTCAATTGGCGACCAAACTAGCGACCAAAAAAATTGGTCGCGGATAACTTTTGCCGACCAAAAATTGACTTTTAGCGACCAATTTTTTTGTTGCTAAAAGTGTGAATTCTTGTAGTGCCATCTCATAGTCCAACTAGGAAATCATGTTGCTACAAATTATTTCCAAGTTCACTTGGTTGATTTAACTCAGTCTGAAATCTCAAATGACACTTGGATATCTATGTATTAACTTGTTCGAAAGGAAAAAAATAAAAAAAAAATAAATAACTATCAAGAAGTATCTATGTTGTTAATTGGTTGTTCATACTTAGAGCAGATTTTGATATATTATTAATGCCATTCAATTGGAGAAACTTCAACAAAGCTTGAACGCCGTATCTATTTTTGGTTAGTTACACCAAACCCATTTTTTCATTCAGATCTAGGATTATGTCCTCTACTAAGTTATTCAACATATCATAAACATCAATATATTGTAAACTTTTCTAAAAGAAAAGGAGATAGCTGCTATCTCACTAACCAAAGCTCCTATGTATAGAAAGCATAAAATGCCTTTCCAACACGAGGGAAAAAAATTCTACCTTTTACTGGTAGAAAATGATAAATTCTCCCTTAAAAAGTGTGTAACATTTTGGAAGTATATTCTATAAACCAAGAGGAATTTCACTTTGGATGGGAGTTCAATTCGAACTAACAAATTTTTGTTCTGGAAATCTTAAATTTCTCAACCAATGATTTGCAAATAGTCAGAGAGAATATTTGAACACTTCTTTATGTCTCCAAATAGGTCGCAAAATTGTGGCAGTAGATATCACGTTGACAATGATAAGTAGACATATAAATGACTAAATTTTAATAACAATCAGGAGAAAAAGTGTTGAATATAAATAAAGATAGGAAAAATAAAAAAATAAAAACAAAAAAGAGTGAATGAGATTAAAGCATCCATTGAATTAAAAGCAATTAAACAAATAGAGAAATAAAAAAGAAAAAATGGTGTAAAATTCTATTTGAAAGTAAGTCCTCAAATCTCACACACACAGAGAGAGAGAGAGGGAGAGAGAGAGAGATCTAAATCTAAAGTGAGAAACGCATCATGAGGAAATAAAGGGAGGAAATATTTACTTTCTTTGCGTCCCATATTTGCACTATTCTATCAAAAGAATACGTGGCAAAAACACTTGAACTTGGTAAATCTAAAGTGAGAAAAGCATCATGAGGAAATAAAGAGAGAAAATATTTACTTTCTTTGCGTCCCATATTTGCACTATTCTATCAAAAGAAGATGTGGCAAAAACACTTGAACTTGGTCTAAACCGAACATCTGTAATGAGATGAGAATGCTCTTCTGCAATATCAGCATAATCAAAATTACTCATCTTCCAAAGCAGGACCTGGAATAGAAATTTGCAATTTAGTCTCCGTTTATAAAAAATATATATATATTAAAAAAAAAAACAAAACTAGAGAATTGGTTTCCATAAGGCTTAAGTTGAACATTGAAGATTGGTTGCATCAAACATTTTTATCATGACCAACACTAGCTAATAACTTCCCATCTGATGAAAAATGGTAGCAGAGGACCTTGCCTTTGCTTAAGTTGAGGGAACCAATAGTTTAGAAGAAAATCCTGCCAGATTATAAATAAACTAATAATTGGAACTGAGAATATTACACTGTGAACTGTATCCTGTTTTCGTCACTGCTCCGTATTATGTATTATACTATGGTAGTATCTTCTTTATGTAATATTATACTATGTATTCTTAGTGTTTTAGTTTTGCATTACACTTAAAGCTTATGCCTCTTACTATCATTTTCACAATTCACAATACAAGTGCCTGAGCTTTATTTTCTATTTTTGATATATTAATACACCTAGTTCTGATGTGAATCATCTACAGTGAAATCCACAAGTTAAGAAGTATTCATTTATCATTCTGTTCATTTATGCTGCAAGTTGAAGGATAGATGTTTCTTAAATGTAATAGTCGTTTCATATAACTATACTCTCACAAAAGGACCTCCCTTCATCAAGATAATCAAGTCAACTTATAACTCTTTCCAGTCAAAACACATCATCATGCACGTGATATCCTGCTGTAGTTGTAGAGAAACGCAAGATCTAGTTCTTTATCAAGTTCTTTCCTTATGTTGTTTACAAAGTATGTAAGACAGGACTCAGGTTCGAATCATTTGCATAATTATGCATATTGCTTCAAGATTGTTGCTTTGTGCCAACAACCAAGAATGACATGTTTCCAAAGAATATGCATAATTATACATAAATGAAATGTCCTTTCAGTTTACAAAATATAGAGTTTTTGATCATGATACAATTGCACAATTTGTAGCTTCATACCTTGTCACATATATAGTCAATTGCATGTGAATTTTAAAAGTTAAAAAGGTCTAATGTTCCAGGAAAAAGCAGGATGTGACATGTTGTTGAAGTATTGTGTCCCTCAATAAATTAGGAAAACGAAAACTACCCATGCTATCTCATTTATTCAACTTCACAGGGTCAATTATAATGCCCAAATTTGTCTTCAAAATAATTAAATTTGTACACAAACAAACCAACATCATGAAGTTCTGCTTTTGGTACTCCATAGAAAGATGAGTCCACAGGGATATTTCTTCCCAAAGTAACACCATGGTTTTCATCCTGTAACACATGTAAAATTATTCATCTTGAATTAAGGTATATCATGATAAGGTTTTGGATTTTGAATTAAGAAATCAACACAGAAAACCACTATAACATGATAAGGTTTTGCATTTTGAGTTTTGAGCTTGAATTTGGGATTTATGTCTAGAAATCAAACCCTAGAGCAAGTGTGAGAAATCAGCGCAAAATTTGGGATTTTGAGTTAAGAAATCAACACAAAATTAAACTAAAAAAATCATATAAAACCCTAGAGCAAGTGTGAGAAATGAGGAAATAGAGGAAGGGAGGGAGAGAGAGAGAGAGAGAGAGAGAGAGAGAGAGAGAGAGTGACAGAGAGAGAGAAAAATACCTTTGATTTAGTGGCAGTGGTCATTTGCAGCGGTGCCCATGGCAATATGCGCTGGTGGCGAGTGACGGTGGTGAGTGGGGGTGAGGTTTGGTAGTGACTGTTTCGTGTGTGTGTTTGAGACAAAACAAAGAGCTAAAAGTGTTTGTGTGAAAAGTGTGTATCGAGCGCCAATATTCTTTCCTTTTCTTTTCTTTTTTAAAAAAATATATATTCTTCCTTTAGCGACTAAACTATTTTTTGTCGCCAAATAATAATGAATAACGACTAAACCTTTTGTTGCCAATGATTGAGTAATAGTGACTAATATATTGGTAGCCAAAAGTATCATTTGGCTACTATTTATTTTTATTTTTTTTTTCGTCGTTGGCAAAAATTGAATATACGGCAACAAAATTTTTTTAGTCACCAAAAGGTCATAATAACCCTAAAAATGTCTCTATTATTTGGCGACTAAACTCCCTTTTTGTTGGCAAATAACTGTATACGGCGACTAAACCAAGAATTAGTAGCCTAAAATCTAGACTTCTGGGGACTAATATTATTTTAGTCGCCAATTACAATCTATTTAGTGACTAATTTTTTTTTAGTTGCCAAAAAACAATATATCTTGACTAAAATAATATAGTAGCTAATCCTTCAACCTTTGGTGACTAAAAAATATATTAGTCACCAAAAATATACCTATTGGCGACTAAATTTATTTTGGTCTCTGTTTTTCCACTTTTACCGACTACAATGTGACATGACCAGTGGACACCCAAAAATATTTTTCCATATTCATCCGACGATAAGCGCAGACAGAGCAATTGGGCAACTTGACTCCCCGTGTGGGTACCAAATACAACATAACTCAAACCAACCCCGACTCTCTACCCAGACTCCCATTCTATTTACCACCCTTTAAACAGCCTTTCCAAGATTTTCACAAATTCTAAGAATTTATACACTTATAAGAATGAAGGTAATATCACCATTCAAATAATTGAACTATCATGGATACGTAATCTTGACATTTTCGGGGAAACATCTTAATAGCATTCAATTTTATGAGTCTCAAGTCAAAATACATCTCATTCTCATAATTCACTTATAAATTTAAAGAATTGAAGGTTAATTCCATTTGAGCATATCATGGTTCAATTTAAAAAATTAGAGTTTTCAGTAAATTTGGAGCTTTTTCCCTTCCAATATCTAAAGTCTTTGTAATCCACAAATATTAATATAAATTTTGAGAAAATATAAGAGAAATTCCATTTTTGAAATCAAAACCCAATTTTTGTAACCTTAAACATCAATTATAAAACCAATGTCACAGTAATACCAATAAACATCCTCAAAGTAAAAAGATACAGAGTTAAAAGTAATCCTACCTCCAAGATGAGAGTAGAGATGCTAGATCAAGAGGATTCTTTCGAAAATACAAAATGCAATCGGTTAAAAATGTTGATCTTCACTTGTTCTTCATCTTTATTGCAAGCTCTATGGTGGATTGTTGGTGAAAAATGGATGAAATCAAGGTTTTGAGGGCTAGAGTTTTGGGTATGGAGGAGAAGGAGAGAAGATAGGAAGAAAGAATAAAGATTTTGTGCCCAAAACACATTTTAAAGTGCCTGATGACGACCATACCACTCGATCGGTCAAAGCTTGGCTCGAGCAGTGAAAAGAAGCTCATAGAATCTCTGAAATTCGCACAAACCGCTCGAGCGATGAAAAGTTCGCTCGAGCGAACTTGCTTCCAACATAAATATTCAAATTTCAAATGGGCATAACTCTCTTGTTCAAACTCCATTTTAGGTCATTCTTATGTCCAAATCGAAGCCCCAAAAACAAGATTTTCAATGCTTCTAGCCTTACATCCAAATTCAAAGTGTGGAAAGAGAAAAAGCCAAAAGAGTAAAGACTACTCAGAGGACAATTATCTGAATCAATGTTTTTTGTTGAATCTTAGTTTACCATTATGATACCACCTCAATCAATATCCTAAAATAAACCAAAGAGGCTCCAAGTATAATAATGGGAGTATCAAAAGCAATCCAATGAGTTCAAGAAGTATAAAGTGTTATACGGGTGGACGAGCCACCGTTGTATTTCTCATATTTTTGCGTGTAGGTGCTTGGTTTAATCTATTCCACTGTGTGCTCTATCTAACTTCCCTAAATCTCAACAGAGAGATTTGTGAGGTCAAAAATTAACACACACAATAGTGGTGATAGTAGTAGGGTTGGAATTCTGGTAATAGTAAGCAGCGGTAGCGACAATAATAGTAGGATAGTGGTGGTAGTGGTAGAATGGTAATTGTAGCAATGGTAATAGTAAAAAAAAGAGGTGGTATTGGTGATGTTGATAGCGGTGACAATAGTAGTGGATATAGGAGTTGTAGCAAGGTGATGCTAAGAGAATGGTAGGGGGGAAGGGTAATGTAGCCATTGTGTTGTAGTAGCAATAGTAAGGTGGTGGTTGTTATGGCGGTGACCATGGGTGTAGCAATGGTGGTGGTACTAGGGGTAGCGGTGTAAGTGATAGTGGCTGTGAAGGTTGTAGTATGGTGGGTGTTATAGCAGTGGTGGTGGTGGTAGGGTGGTTAATTGTAGCGTGGTAGCCGCAATAAGGTTGTGGTTATGATGGTGGCGACCATAAGAGAAGTAATGGTTGTGGTTATGATGGTGGTAACCATAGAGGAAGTAGTGGTTGTGGTTATGAGGGTAGTGGAATTACTGGCTATGGATATGATGCAAGCCGAATTTTAGAAAATAAATATTTTTATTTTATTATTTTGAAATTAATATTTTATTAGAAATATTCTAATTTAATATTTAGTTATTTAGTTTTCTAATTTGATATGATACTGATTTCCTATGCTATTAGTTTTGATTTTATTTCCTATTTTATTAGGTTCTTGTTCTACAATAATTTGGTTCATTATAAATAAAGATGTAAGTCTTACGGTAGGAATTTTTTTTTTAAGAATTAATATATTTTGAATTTTATACTCTTTTGTTCCAACTTTAGGTATTCTTTATGAATCAACCATTGTTGAGCCTGTATTCTCGATATTCTTTGTGAATCAATGAGTCTAGAGAGGAATCTTAGTTCTGTTATTCTTGTTTGAATCAACAGATTTTAAGTTTGTTATTATTTCAAGTTTCCCACTGCATCAGTTGATATCAGAGCTTGTGATGTTCCCGCACCATGCCTAGGACTTGTGATGGTACTCGGGAGATTCCTGTGGAGGATGTAATAAACGATGATTCTAACCTGTTGAGTTTTCACGGTGAAAGACTGAGGAGAGATCATACATCAAAGAATTATCAAGATCACGTGAACCAAGTCACTAAAGAAGAACATAAAATTGGGTGACCATTTACATTAAAAATTATTCTTGATGCAATTGTGGATTGGAATACTCCACCAACTTTTGATGAAGAACCATTCATTGATGGAATTAATAATATGCTTGATCATATTTTGCTTGATGAAATAATGAACCAGAGTTGTGTAAGTGATCTTGATTGGGTTGCATCCTTATTCAATCTGGATATGAAGTATGAGACAAAAGTTTGTGTTGATATGGTAAAATATTATTCAGATTATATACTTGGTTTACATGAGTAGAAGGAGCATTCCAAATTGATTTACAATATGGAGAATATTTTCAATGATCCATTTGAAGAGAAATTTTATGAAAATTTTACAAATTTGAGCTTGAACTGTTCGGATTTGTGCCTTGATGAAGATGGGTTAAGTTTATTGAAGAAAGTTGTTTAATTTTGGAACTCTTCTTTGAAGTTCAGATTGAAGAAAATTAATCTCAAATACAAGGTTGATGCGGAAAAGTGTAGACTTTTCAAATTATTTCAAGTAATAGAAACTCGAGGACGAGTTTTCTCAAGCGAAGGAGAATGATGCAAGCCAAATTTTAGAAAATAAATATTTTTATTCTATTATTTTGAAATTAATAATTTATTAGGAATATTCTAATTCAGTAGTGTAGACATCCCCAAACGTCCCGAGAAAGTCCCGTTTTGTTCATTGGGCTTACTACAGTTCGGACTCAAATGTCACGGTTCTTAATCTGATCTCGCAAAGTACAATACGAGATTGATAAATCACCAAAGAGTCCAAATCTGGCAAATCATTTTGAAAAACTGATTTTTAGAAAGAAGTGCCAAACATGGACTGCTTTGCTAGATACAGAGTCGCCACCTAAATATTTTATTTTGGGAGAATTTAGGAAACCCTAACTCGTGCCTAAGGCCACGTGTCCGTCATCACCAAAGTTGCCTCGGCTCGGGAACTTGGGTACGATTGGGGAAGGTCATGCAATGAGCACCCCCGCTCGCCCGATCAAAGATCAGCCACTACTAAACATGATATCGAGTTTTTGAAAACACATACGTTCTTATTCCGGTTTATTAGCCTAGAATTACTATGTGATGCGCACAGAATACAAGTATAGACTAGATCGCCTGAGTTAGAACAAAACATTTCATGTTTATTTATTTGAAAATGGTTTGATGATGCTACTCGCAAGTAGGCTAAGACGTGGATTTGCCACCCTCAAGTGGGCTTTTAGAAAACATGGTGATTTGCCACTCTCAAGTGGGCTTAAAACTCGTAATCAATGCATTGTTCCAATTCAAGTAATCCAACCTTCACCCACAGGCATTCAGGTAGGTATATCACATAAGCACATAGCCTCATGGTAAGCATGCTATCATGGCAGTCACTCACACACATGCAAAGATGCTAAAGCCTAAACACTTACCAAGTACTCCGAGCCAAAGAAAGAAGCTAATTAGAAATCATGCATGAATCCTAACTATGCTAAGAATGCCTAATGCAACACATGCAAAAATGCAACTACAATAGGCTCGGCTATTCTAAGATGGCATATGAGATGCAACAATCGATACATGTATTCAACTTGGAATTGAAATACAATGCAATTAGCATGATGCACCGAGCCCAGTGCATGCAATACAGATGAATGAATGCAAACATGCGAACATATAGATGCTAATTGAAACATGCCCTAAAACTAACCATCATAAGCTGGTAAATAAAAGGGAGAAAGACGTGGGGTTGGAAGACATGCATCACACACACGCACACTTATTACAACATTGCCCTCTCTCGGAGGGTCCGAATAAATAATACAGAACCAACTAGCTAATCTAAGCTAATTAAACTAATTATTACACAACCGAGATGAATAACGAATTACAGCTAAATATTACACAACATTAATTAATTAACAAATTAAACTAAGGAAGCAAATAAATTAGCATGCAAGCTACATGAAATGGACTGCCTCAGCTCTGTTCTGAATGATAAAGGATGCATGCATACTCGAGTCGCCTTGTCGGGAAATCCATCGCGATGTCTTAACTCACCTTCGTTTGCAATTGAACTCAGAAACTTTCACAAAGCTCCACGGAGATGAAACTCCACCCTAGGAATCTGGGGGAAGGCTACTGACCAGCTATAGGCATTGGGGACCACCTACCGACCACCCTTGGTGGTGAAAACCAGAAAAGGTGGTTGGCCTGCCAGAAAACCTGGTCGGCTGACCAGTTTCTTCTCCTGGTTTCTGCATTTTCTGCAACAAAGGCAAGAGAGAGAGAAGGTAAAGTATTTTCAACATATGTGTGCCCGACCACTCTCCCCGTCATCGCATAAGCTCTAGGGAGTGTAGTCCTTGATCCTCATGCCATCAATCATGCATCCTGATGCATGATGGCCGAGGAGTCGAATTGCACAACTCAGTGGGACATGAATGCACATATAAGCAACTAAAACCAACAACTCCATCATGGGTGGTCAAGAGTGTCGGCGACCGGGAATCGAGGCACGTTTCATCACTTGGAGTATGAAACGTTCCTCGTTTCCCGTGTTTGGACTAACTCTTATTCCAAACGCAATGCAACAAGTAGAATGGCATGGCATGTACAAATGCGACTCTAGTATGCAATCCTAAATGTGATGCGACTAAGTGATGCAAACATGCAGAGGATGACATGCAAGCATGCAACTAGCATACGCAATGCTATGAACTAATCAAGGGCATACTCAATGCGCATGGATTATATGGCATGCATACATAATGCACTAACATACGCAATGTTATGAACGAGGCATACGCAATGCAATGATCGAACATGCGATAACATGGGCTATATGTCATACACAATGCAAGATGGACTTAAACCAAGATGGATGGACCTTAGCCGCACCCAAATCAGTG
The DNA here is from genome assembly GCA_036172215.1 of Camellia granthamiana. NCBI lineage: Eukaryota > Viridiplantae > Streptophyta > Magnoliopsida > Ericales > Theaceae > Camellia > Camellia granthamiana. Next base: position 133,066,379 of record CM069910.1, read on the forward strand.
GCCAATGGATGATGAAATCAAAGCAACAAGATACACACAAGCATACACAATGCAAAGGCTCCAAGCCAAGGGCACAAGATACAACGCTCTAAGAGCATGGCAAGGATGAAACATGAAACGCGATGGCATATATTTCAGCTCTGGAATGACATGCAAAATGGTCCCGAATCATGCAAACAACTCACCCGATGCATGTTGGATGGCACGATTACCGAAACTAGTGAAGCGCATTACACTAGAGGTATGCAAAGCAATGCCCATATGACCAAACCAACCCCAAACAGTCCCTATGCAGACCTAAAATAGTGGCAAAATGGACTAAAATGATGGCTTGCAATGCACAAAAATGAAGCTCATGCAATAGCCCAAAAATGAGGCATACAAGTGCAACTCTCAAACGCATTTAAAGAGTGGGAAACATGGGAATATGGCACAAGTATAAGCTCTGAAATAACATATTCAATGATACCAAAACATGAAAACAACTCAAGTTAAGCATGCAAGAGGCTTCCAAACTTAGGCAAGGGTATTACATTGTAAGCATGCATGGAAAGCATCATTCGACCATGGGACCTCAAAATAGAGCTAAGCCAGCCCAAATCAAGAATAAAGTCAGTTTAGAACATGGCCAAAATATGCTAGAATCAAGGGCCAAAACAACCTGCAATGTGAGCTAGTGAACATGGATTACACTACAAGCATATGAAGCATTCAAGAGGCCACTAAACCAGCAAAATTTAGAGACATGACATGCCAAATAAAGCCCAAAAACCCACTGAAACATGATGAATGCAGGCAAGAATGACATGCTCCTTTGATAGGCTATAAGAGGAGTTATTCTACACATGCAAGAGACACACCCAAGGTGACAAAACCAACTTTGGACAGAGCCTAGGAAGGCCCTAAAAGTCACTGAAAAGGGCCTGAAACAAGGCTTGGAGGTGTGCAAATGAGTCTCCTTTGTAAGGCCAAAAATGCTAGTGAACAAGACAAGGAGGGAGAGGGTCACCCCTCTCTGATTTTGGCTCTCAAAAACACATGTTAACCACTGAAAATCTACTGGATTTTAGTGGTTAAAGGGCCAAGAAAAGGTCAACACAAAGGCCTTAGGGCATGGCTCAAAACAAGGCAAAATGAAGCATGCAAGGGGGTGGATGACCCCCAACAACAAAATGACCTTAAACAAACATCAAAAGGACCTCAAAAAAAGACTTTTTTTAGTTGACAACAAAGCTCAAATATGCATGCAAATAAGGCTAAGAGATGGACCAAAAAAAAAAAAACTTAAAAGACGAAAAAGGAGTTACCCTTGAAGCTCAGCAAAAACCAGCAACTTCTGGACCAAAACCCCAACTCTTTGAGCCTTCTCAAGACCTCTAGGAACCTTAGAACAATGGTGGAGGTGTGTGCTTAAGAGGTGGTGTGCAATAGGCCAAGAACAAGACCCTTTTCAACCCAAAATATATAGATATAGAGAGAGATATATCTTGGAGCCTTAGCAAAATTTCTGAACCTCTCTAAAGGAGAGGGAGGCCCTCTCTTATAGAAAAACAAGAGGGTTCAAGCTTCTTGGAGAAGCTAAACAAGGCTCAAGATCCTCCATACACGTGTATGGAGGATCCAGCCTGTGCCTTCTAGCTGGCAACAACTCACAGAGACAAGACTGAGGGAGGCAGGCCGACCAGTTCAAGTGGTCGGCCGGCCACTTCCCCTGGTCAGCCGATCAGTTCAAAAGGTTCAAGTGGTCGGCAGCCCTATTTGGTGGTCTCCCAACTAAATGCAAGCTAGTGGTACGGTGGGAGACCAGCAAATATGGCTCAAAGACCAAGGAGACCAGCTTCCTGACAAGAAAATTGGCTGGCGGGGAGAAAGGTGGTCTCCAAGAGAAAAGGTGGTCTCCCACCCTTGTACCACCTTTCAAACAATGAAAACAAGGTTCATGCCAAAAATGGACCAAGACGGATGCAAAACGAGGGTTCGGGGGTCAAAACGCACAGCCGGGTGCCCCGAAAACAGGCTGTAAAGCATCGAAAGTGGCGTACGACCACGAAGGTGGTCTCCCTGGCCACAGTGTCCCTCTAGACAAAGGAAACAAGGTGTGTGCCAAAAATCGGAGCAAACGGAGAATGTTAAGCGGTCCCGAACTGAGGCGCGCGGCCGATGGCTCCGAAAACCGGAAACCAGTCTCCAAATGGGAACAGTGGCCTGCGACCACGAAAAGTAGCCTACGGCCATTAAGAGATGGTCTACAAGACCTCTCCCTCCCTCCGGGAAGAGAAAGCAAGACCTAGTCCGCAAACCGAGGCAAAGCACAAAAGGGTCCCGAGGTCCGGGGGTAAGGTTCTCAGTCGAAACTCCGAAACCTCAGAACGAGCACAACATGCGCAATCACCGAGCGCTCAATCGATGACGTCTGAGTCTTAAGGTCGGTCAAAAATGGGGTGTCTACAAGTAGTTACGTATTTAGTTTTCTAATTTGATATGATACCGATTTCGTATTCTATTAGTTTTGATTTTATTTCCTATTCTATTAGTTTCTTGTTCTACTATAATTAGGTTCATTATAAATAAAGATGCAACTCTTAGGGCAAGAAAAATGTTTTGAGAATTAATACGTTTCGAGTTTTGTACTATTTTGTTCCAGCCTTCGGTATTCTTTGTGAATCAACCATTGTTGAGCCTTTATTCTTGGTATTCTTTGTAAATCAACGAGTCTAGAGAGGAATATTACTTCCAGTATTCTTGTTTGAATCAACTGATTTTAAGATTGTTACTATTTCACGTGTTCGCGCTGTATCAAAATACAGGAGTTGTAGTAAGGCGGTGATTGTGGCGGTAGTGAAAATAGAATAATGGTAGTGGTAAGTTTGTAGTTATGGCATAATACCAACGGTAAATAGTTGTGATGTGGATGACTATGGGGGTAGCAATGGTAGTGGTTGTGGGAATGGTAGCATTGGTAATGACAACAATGGTAGTAGTGGTAGCAATGGTAGTGGCAATGGTAATGGTGGTAGTAGGATGGTCATGGAGGTAGGGTGGTAATTGTAGCAGTGGTAAAGTGGTGGTTGTGATGGTAGTGGAAGTGGGGGTGGCGGTAATAGTAGGGTGGTAGTTGTGGTAGTGATGATAGTTGGATGATAGTAGTGGTGGGATGGTAATTATAAAAGTGGTAGTAGCGGTAAGGTTATGGTTGTAGTGGTGGTGACCGTGCGAGTGGTAGTAAGGAGAAGCAACGACAGTGGTTGTAGTGATGGTGGCGAGAGAAGACCAACAGACACTATTTTAATGTGATTCCATGATAGAATAGAAAGTCTATTCCTTGACTTGGAGGAAGAAATATGTATATTTTTAATTTTTGTTAAAATAGTCATTTCAATAGAATAGTTATTTCCACTACATATGGCATACCACACAATGGGAAAGGAATACAAAACTAAAATAGATATTCAATTCCAACTCATTCCATCATAGTAAACATGCTTTAAGAGTCAACTGGTGAGTGTCTTTCTCAAAGACCTTCTGACGATCAAGTAATTATTGTGCTTAATGAATATGGTAATGGAGGTTTATGTTTTTGAATAAATAGTGCATATTTCATAGTGTAGTTGATTACGTATATGTAAATTTTCCTATCACGACTATGCTCCATGTGAAAGAAATAATTTTGTTAATATCTCTTCCTACTAAGGGATGTCATGTGTATTATCACAATTCTAGAAAGTTAAGGCTATGAGTTATTGATATGGTCGTTTGCACATCAAAATATTTAATTTAAAACCAAGTAAAAATAACTACTCCGTAGAATAACGATTAAGAATAAGTGTCGATCTACAAGAATTAATGGTGAATAATTTAATTTAGAAATTTAGATTTGGTTGCAAAATATTTGGAGTGAAACAAAATAAAATAAATATTCTAAGATTTCAAATCCACCACTAACCTCATAATTGGGAGTAATTGTACTCAGTCTTTAAAAAATCATTGATTTGGGTATTGTGATGTTAATTGATTAAAAATGCATCGTCAAGAGAATTTGTATATCAAAACCAGAAAGTCATTAATCATCTTCGTTTAGCACAGACCGTCACCACCAAACTACGGTTTGATGCACGGCCCGTCTTACTAGGTATTACTCGTCTAACAATTCTAATATATAGTAGTGAAAACTATTATATAACATAATTTGAATAAAACACTTATTGCACAAAAATATTTAGGAGTTATACAACTGTATCCAAACCAAATCAAAACTAAAAACACTAAATACAACTTATTCCAATTATTTGATAAGAGTTTCATCTCTACCCTAGGAAGAAAATTATCACACTCTAATGTTTACAAACTACTCTCTCACTTTCCTTTTCTTCCTATTTTTTCCTTTCTCTCTTCATCCCTTCGGCCGAAGCCCTCTGCTCACTTGAGCTCCCTCGGCCTCTCCTTCTCCTTCTCCTTCTTCTCTCCTCTTTCTTGTCCTTTTATAAGCAAAATACCTACAAAAAGAAAACAAATAATAATTATATAAATAGTATAATATTATAATAATATATATATCTACATATAATTGAGGGGTGGGGTGATTAGTCACCACTGCCTTGTTTGTTCGCTTGTTTTTATTTTTTTTTCTTTCTTTTTTCTTTCTTCAACCTTTCTTTTCTTTTGTTTTGTTACGTTTTTTCGTAAAGTGCACAGTAATTTACTGTGCACTTTATAATATAATAATATTTAAAATATCTAAAAGGTATTATTTACATTAATATAGGTATAAACATCTAAAATACATACAAACACACAAAAATACGTAAAACTATAAATTAATAAACTAATAAAGTGTATATTAAGGGATTACATGCGTACATTAGGCACCAATCACACCCCCCAACTTACACTTTGCTAGTCCTTGAGCAAAGCAAACTAAAAAGAAAAGAAAATAAAATCTATCTGTGCCTGTAAACGTGCCCGAACGTCCCGGGCTCCGCGCGCGAACTGGCGCGAAAATCTGTTTTGTTCATTAGCTACTACAGTTTGGACTCAATGTCACAGTTTTGAATCTAATCTCGCAAAGTGCAATGAAAGACCGATAAATCACCAAAGGGTCCAAATCCGGCAAATCGTTTTGGAAAACTGATTTTTATAAAGAAGTGCCAAACATGGACTGCTTTGCCAGATACAGAGTTGCCACCTAAATATTTTATTTTGGGGGAATTTAGGAAACCCTGACTCGTTGCCTAAGGCCACGTGTCCGTCATCAGCAAAGTTGCCTCGGCTCAGGAACTTGGGTACGAGAGGGGAAGGTCGTGCAATGAGCACCCCCTCTCGCCCGATCGAAGATCAGCCTGTACTAAGCATGATATCTTGTTTTTGAAAACACATGTGCTCTTATTTCGGTTATTAGCTAGAATTACTATGTGATGCGCACAACACACAAGTATAGACTAGATCGCCTAAGTTGGAACAAAACATCTCATGTTTGTTTGTTTGAAAATGGTTTGAAGGTGCTACTCGCAAGTAGGCTAAGACGTGGATCTACCACCCTCGAGTGTGCTTAGAAAACATGATTTGCCACCTCAAGTGGGCTTAAAACTCGCATTTGATGAATTGTTCCAATTCAAGTAATCCAACCTTCACCCACAGGCATTCAGGCAGTTAAACACATAAGCAGTTAGCCTCATGGCAAGCATGCCATCATGGCAACACTCACACTCATGCAAGATGCTAAAGCATAAACACTTACAGTGTACTCCGAGCCAAAATAACAACTAGTTAGTAATCAATGCATGATCCTAGTTTATGTTAAGATGGCTAATGCAACATATACAAAATGCAATTAGAAATAGGCTCGGCTATTCGAAGATGTCACGTGAAATACAACTTGAAAATCACGTATTCAAATTGGTATTGAAATATAATGCAGTTAGTATGATGTGCCGAGCTCGGTGCATGCAATACAAATGAATGAATGCGAACATGCATAGCATAAGGATGCTAATCAAAATATGACCTAGAACTAACCATCGTAAGCGGTTAAGTAAAAGGGAGAAAGACGTGGGGTTGGAAGACATTTACACACTCACGCACACTTATTACAAAAGTTGGCCCTCTCGACGGTGGGTTCGAATAAATAATACAAACCAACTAATTAACTAACTAACAAGCTAATTAATTATTACAAAACTCTTAACTAATTAAACAAATTAATTAAAACAGTTAAAGCGGCCTCGAGAAGAGGGACAAATGCATGCTCGATCGGCTCGCTTGGAAACCCGTTGCCATGCCTCATGTTGCCTCTATTTGCACTGTTTTGCACCTCTGAAAACTGTAAAAACCTCTGTGATGCTTCTGAAGCACCTCATGGAGACTCTGAGAGGCCATCGGCCAAAAGATAGGGCTATTGGCCAAGGGAAATGGGTCATCAACCATTTTTTGTTTTATCGGCCAAACATTGTTAGTCGATCGGCACTGAAGATAGCCGATCGGCCATTTTTTCCTGCAATTTGCTCTTTTTGCTACAGCAGAGGACAAACAAGGGCATGGCAATACATTTGCAAGAAAATGTTGTGCGACTACACCCCTTATCATGTTTGAGACTCAAGGGAGTGTAGTGTCCGATCCTCGAGCCATCAATCACGCATTTCGATGCATGATGGCCAAAGGGACCGAATTGCACAAATCAATATGGAATGAATGCACAAAAACACACAAATGCCTCACACTCTATCATGATGGATCAAGAGTGTCGGTGACTGAGGATTGAGGCATGTTTCGTTACTTCAAGTACGAAACGTCCCTTCGTCCTCGTGTTTGGTTTGACACCCCAAACCAAACACAATGCAATGCATGCAAACATGGAAAAGCTATGCAATGCAACATGGCTAATGGCATGCAAACAAACCCAATGCAATATGAGTACGCAAGCAAACATGCAAACCACTCAAGCAGGCAACAAATATGCATCAACGTCATGCAATGCAACTAATATGCAATAGACATGCAACCTAAACATACAAACATGTAATGCGCCAAGCATGCAAAATGCAATGCCACCTAAACATGCAAACATGCAACGTAATAGGCATGTAACAACATGCAATGTGATAAGCATGCAACAACACACAAAACCGCATGACTCATGGACTTATATTGAAAATGGATAGGCCTCAGCCGTACCAAAAACAGTGGCCAAAGTGATGAAAAAGATGGAATGAAATGCAAAACAAGCATACACATGTAATGGCCTAACACCTAGGCGTAAGGACACAACTCTCAAACATGAGAAAGGAGTGACAAACATGATAATGTGGCAATGCAATAAGCTCTGAAATTATGTGAGGAATGATGCCAAATCAACCAAACAATTCAAGTATAGCATGCAAGAAAGCTCAAAACTCGAAACTAGCCAAAGGACTTAAACCAAAGCTATACAAAGCAAGCCCCAAAGGGCCGAGGGCAATCAAAATAGTCCCAAGGCAGGTCAAGATAAGGCCAAAAACAAGCTTGAACCTAGCCCACACAAGCTAGAACAAGGGTCCAAAAGGCATGAGGCATGCGGGGCTAAAAAGGGGTGTTACACTACACCCATTACAACCAAACATGGCATGATTTAACCAATGAAGAACAGAGTTATGGCATGTCAAAATAAGTCCCAAAACCCACTTAGATGGCATCCCAAATGCCTAAGCATGGTGGCATGCACAATGATCCATTCATGAAGCATAAAACACCAAACCTTCTAAGCATGGAAAAGGTGACAAATGCGGATGCATGACCACTCTGTATGGACTGAAATCTCATTTCAAATGATGCCAAATCATGAGAATAGGCTAAGCAATGCATGCTAATGGACTTGATACACAAAGCTAACAAGCTAGAATGCACTATGGCTATACAAAGCAAGTCATGCATGGTCAAGACAACACAAATCAGAGCTTAAGCATGGCAAAACAAGGCTAAAAGCTTCATGTAATTGAGCCAAAACATGCAAGGATGATAGTCTAAATGCATGATGCATGTAAGAGGCTATCAAACCAACTTAAAATAGAGGTAAAGCATGGCAAAACAAGCCCAAATACTTGCTGAAATGAAGCCAAAACATGCTACCATTATGAGCCATAAATACAAGCAAATGAGAGACAAGGAGAGAGGGGTGTCCCGCTCCTATTCAAGACTCCAAAACCACTTCTCCACTACTGAAAATCCTCTCTCTGGATTTCAGTGGTGAGAAGGTCAAAGCAAGATGGTTCCAAAGCTTAAAAGGGAAGGCACAAAACAAGGCCAAACAAGGCCTAAGAGGGGGTAGACTACCCCCAACCAAAAAGTGACCTTAAACAATCATCTTAAGCATGAAAAATCAGAACTTATTGTAGTTTAGAGTTAAGCTTAAAACAATATGCAAAAGGGTCTAAAAGCTTAAGCAAGAATGGGGTATTAAAAGGTAGAAACTCACCCTTGAAGAACACTTTCAACAACACAACTCCAGCACCCTTCTCTGAGCTTAAACCACTCCAATAACTCTAAAACCAGCTCCCTAGTACCTCAGTAACAAAAGGATGGTGTATTGCTAGGTGTTTGTGTGCAATAGTATGAAGAAATCACACTTTAAGGCACAAACACACACACAAATATATATATATATAGAGAGAGAGAGAGGGAGATATAGAGAGAGATATATATCTTCTATATCAAATTTTTGCTGACCTCTGGAAAGGGAGGGGAGGCTCCCTTCTTATAGAATTCCATTTCTCAAGCTTGTTCAACAAGCTTGAGTCTTGGAACAAATCCCTCCATACACGTGTATAGAGGATGGGAATTGTGCATACCAGTTGTCACAACTGGCACAAAATATCTGCAAAAAGAAGATGGAAAGGTCTCGACCCAAAAATATGGCCGATCAACGAAACAAAGTGCCGATCGGCCAACACTTTTCGCCGATAGCAAGAAAACAAGGCCGATGGCATCATGCCTTGGCCGATGGGTTGAGGGGATGGCCAACAAGCCACCCTCTTCCCTCAGAAGCAAAACCACAAGTCCTTGGTCCACAACCAAGCACAAAACAGACAAGTTGAGAGATCCTGAGGCAAGGTGCGCAGCCGAGACTTCTGGGAACTGAAAACGAACACGAGCATGGATGATCATCGAGTGTTCAAACGATGACGTCCAAGTCTTGAGGACGGTAAAAAATGGGGTGTCTATAGCCATTTTTGTACGGAACATGATTGCATTTAACATATGCAACTAGCCTTTGAACCCCTAGGTTACCTTAGTGGACGAGTTGTAGTCTCGTGAGGGTTTACAGTGAATATACCCACAAAATTCAAAATATTTTTTTTAAACATTTTTTTAAAGAAAATATTCACAGCAATAATTGTTAATTTTACTAATTTATCTATCTCTATATTTGGTGTGTGTAAATAATAGCCAACAAAAATATTATTTAATCTCTTAATGAAAGAAAACCCTAGTTTTATCAGAAGCATGTTTCGACTCAATTTTCACAGATATTGCACTCAACAGATGAATCACTAGATACGGTGCAAATTTGTGTACTCTCAACATATGTAAGTGGAATTAATATAAACAAATGAAATATCTCGCATATAAGTGATAAAAGACGCTAGCATGAAATAGCATAGTTTATTCAAAGAATGCTAAGTGTTGAAAAACTATACTAACACCTCTATCAATCATGTCTATATCTAAATTTTACCAATTTTGGGATTAAATAGGATTTTTATTGGGTTAGTCAAATAGGGTTAGAGATATGTAAGAAAATGAGTAAAAATCTCTCTCTTTTTTTTTCTTTTTTTTTCTAATTATTATTTAGTGTAAGAGAACAGTTAAAATTATTATTTCATGATTTTGACATTTTCTTCTTCAACAATATGTACCAGTGTAGTCTCCCTTCCATAATCTTACTTTTTTTTTTATTAAATTGTTTTTTTTTTTTTTATATATTTTTTTTCTTCTCAATCCTCCTCCTTGTCAATACCTCCATTCTTTTACTCCTGAAAACAATGGTCAGTTATCACTAGGGGTTTATTGAATGAAAGGTTTGGCATGTAGGATCAAATTGGTCTCAAAAGATTTTTGAGTGTAGATAAAAAAAAAATGTTAAAGATCAAAAAATAAATACAAAAATGGCCTAAATCATTTCCCAAAATTTGGCACAATTTTCCAACTTTCATGATTTTTGGAGAATATTAATGGAAAATGATTTTTCAACATTCAACCAAAATGAAAAATATGAGACTGAACAACAAAGTAGTGCGCTTCCAAATGATTAGGTAAGCAAAAATTTAATAACCTTCCAACAAGAATGATAGGCTCAAAATCTCACATAGGTTATAATCTCCACATTAATCATCAATATGTTCAAGTCTAAGTCCTAAAATTAATCAAAGAATATTTAAGTGGCTATGTATATGTGCATATCATCTGAATACGAGATAAAAAATTACTTTTAATCAAAAAATAGTATAATAAACTAAGATATAATTAAAATACCAAGGCAATAAAATTAATAATTAATCACAAAACTTTTTAAAAACACCACACGCAACACAAATTTTTTTTTTTTTTAAATTTTTGAAAACAAAAACAAAACCACACAAATTTTTTTTTTCCGCACAAACAAAGAATTTTTTTTTTCAAACACAACTGCAACACACACAAAGATTTTTTTTTTTTTTGAAACACGAACAACACAAATAAAAAAAAAAATTAAAACACATAGTAAACCCTTTCCCCCAACTTAATTGACACTATCCTCAATAGCACAAACCACCAACCACTGAAAAAAACAATAAAGGGGAAGAAAAACATAATAAAATAAATATTGGTCTTTTTTTAGTCAGAGTCCAAGACATAATAGCGCTAAAAATTTTATCCTCCTTTAAGTAACCCGTCTCAAACCAAAATTTTTTGATCTTACTCAGTAGTTCCCTTAAAAGGTAAACTCATTTAACTTGCCTTGACACACCACACAGAAAAATAAAGAAATAAAACACAAAATAAAATAAAACAATACAAAACAAAATAAACTAGTCTATTTTACCTAAGTGCTGCAATTCCATCTTTTTTTCACTTTTTATGATTTATCAAAAAAAAAAATTTACCAACTAAAACCTATAAATTAGTATAAATATATAAAAATTGTGATAAACTAAATTGGAATAAAACAAAAGTGGTATAAGACCACCTAGAAAAAAAAAATAAATGTACAGAGTAAAAGAAATTACAATAAAGTAAATGTTAGTAGTAAGAAGTTAGCAGTCAAAAATCAATAGTAAAAAATTAGTAGTCAGTAGTCTTTATTTATCCTTCAAGTTATATGTCCAGCAAAGGTAATTAATCCACAAGTGTCCAGCAAAGGTAAATAGTCCACAAGTCATATGTCCAGTATGGGTATCTCCTTTATGTACCATAGTATCAATTTTTACTTTTATTTATATTTTTTTATACTTTATATTTGTAAATTTTTTATTGTTTTATATTTTTATTTTTATTTTCAAGTTTATATTTCTCTTCCAGAAAGAAACTAAACTCAATTTTTTTATATTTTTTATAAATAAATCTCTAAATTACATAATTCTATTTTTAATCCCCGACAATGGCACCAAAAATTGATATGGTTGTTTGCACACCAAAATATTTTATTTAAAACGAAGTAAAAACAACTATTCCATAGAATAGCAGTTAAAACCAGGTGTCGATCCACTGAGACTAATGATTGTAGCTTGCTTTTATGCTCCTCGAAGGGGTTTAGTCTCCCCAGATACGATAGCCTTACAGTTTGGACTCCCGTGGTTCTGAATCTAATTTCACAAGTGCAATGTGAAACAGATAAACACAAATGAGTCCAAATTTGACAAATCTTTTGGAAATCGATTTTGAATAAAAAATGTCAAAAATGGATTGTATTGCCAAATTTCAGACTCGCCACCTAAATATTTTTGTAAAATTTAGGAAAACTGTGATTTGTGCCAAAGGCCACTTGTCTGTCATCACCAAAGTGTCTCGGCTCGAGAAGTTAGGTATGAGAGGGGAAGGTCATTAACTGAGCACCCCACTCACCTGATCAAAGATCGGCCTCTACTAATCATGATGTGATTTTTATGTACATTATATGCTCTTGTTCCGATTATTATGCTATCTTTACTATGTGGGGGAAAACAAGTATAGACTAATCGACCCACTTTCGAACGTTTTGGCTTTATGTTTGTTTTTTAAAAATGTTTTGAATATGTACCACTTGAAAAAAAAAGAAGTGATCTCATATATACATTAATCAAATCATCCCAACTTAAGCGAAAGCCTTCATCCACAAGCATTCAAACAGGTATATCAATTAAGCACTTAGCCTCATGGTAAACATGCTTGATTAAGCTAGATTAACTAATTATTTCAAGGTCAAATGAATCTAAGTAATTAATTACAACACACTACTATTAAAGCACTAATTTCATGAGCCACAAGAAGTAAAGAAATGCACATGCATGAGCATGAATTTCCGCCCGAAAACCTCCTCTGTTTTGCTACCAAAACTGTTCTATTCTGTTCTGCAGTCAAAAAATTAAACTGTTTTCTCCCTAGCCTCTACTCTGTTCTGCCATGAAAATGGCACTGCCTGCTCAACAAAAGGTGGCCGACCGACCAAAAAAAGTGATAAGCCAAATGGTTAGGTGGTCAGGTGGCCACTATTTTGGGGGTCTGCCCTGCTGCAACAGAAAGGGAACAGAGCACAAACAGAGTGTTTCCAAGGGATGTTTGTCCTTTCTACCTCTCCCTGTCATGAAACAGATCAAGGAAGGGGTAGACTCGATTTGCAAACCATCAATTGAAGCAAACTCGTTGCGTGATGATTGACGAATCGATAGGACAAAGTCTCAATAAATGGAAAGTAAAGATCAACAAAACCTCCTCCCTATCATGGAGTTACCTCAAGGGAGGTGGTAGACATTGATTCTTGAGCCATTATCATCGCTAAAGAGTATGAAATGACTCAAGACTCAATGGGTTCAATTAAAGTCCGATTGAACTCGACTTGATTTTATTACTCTTGTTACCATTTTAGTCCAATTTTATTAGCTTCTTTTAATTACCTTTCCATTCTTTAATCATTTAGTCCAAAAATGAGAATTAAGTCCACTAAATGGAGGGAAGTATCAAACAAGAAGTTGTGCTTGACATGAGAGAGATGTAATGCCTTGGTAATGAACCTCCGAAGAGATTAAACTATTAAGCATGGAAGGGTCTCTTTCGCATGCCTTAAACAACACTCGTTTGAAATGACTCTCAAACAAATAAAACCAAGAAATGAGGGAGGGCGCAGAGATGATTATTGCAATTGTAAACACATGTATGAAAAGCATAAAATAAAAGCTATCAACTCAAATAGGTTGGTATCTAAGGCCTAAACCACTAAACCTATGAGGATTACAACACTATAAGCATACTATACAAAGCATGAATAAAGTAAACACACGAAAATAGTCCTAAAACTCACAAAAATAGTGCTGGGATTAAAATGAAAAAACTAGAAAAAAATGAACTAAAATAATGGAGAAATGAAGCTAGTAAACAAGCCTAAGGAGGGGTGGCTAACCCCTCCACTTTTTGAACCTCAAAACCACATTTTTAGCCTCTGAAAAACTCTTTAAAACAGTGGTAAAAAGTTGGAAAAAATTTGAGAAAGAAAGGGGAAACACAAGGGCAAAAGCTTAGAAAATAAGGTCCATAGAAGGGTAGTTAACCCCTCTACCTTTGATAGCTTTAAGCCACAAGTTTTAGCCCATAAAAATAGTGTAAAGATAGTTCAAAAACAACAAGAAAATAGAAGGAAGAAGTAGTGCTAGGATGGCCAAAGTTATACCTCTTGAAGAGAGGTTAGTCTTTGATTCACAAACCAACAAGTAATCACCCTCAAGAGCTGAAATTTTAGCTCAAGAATCTTAGTAAGGAGACTCAAATTTTTGGTTTAGGAAGTGTATGTATAGTGTATGTATATTGCAAGATAGAGAGAAAAGGTGCTTAGCAAGTTTTGGAGTCTTCACAAATTTTTCTTACCTAAAATCAGGAGGGGTGGGCTTGTATTTATAGAAAAACAACTTCTCTAGACGGAAATATCTGTAGAGAGACAGCTGGTGGCCGCCAAAATTTGCCAGCTTGCCAAAAAATTTGTTCTCAAGCCCAACTTCAAATGGGCATATCTCCTTCATCCGGACTCGGTTTCAGGTGATTCTTGAGTCTAAATTGAATCCCTTGAAGTATACTTTCCAATGGTGGTGGCTTCACATCTAAATTCTAAGTGTCCAAAGAGATATGCCTAATTTAGTGAAAGATGCTCATTTCTTTCTTAACGGATTGATGCAAAACTTTAAACGGGCATATCTCTCTAATCCAGACTCAGGTTTAGGTGATTTTTGAGTCCAAACTAAAGCCCCTAAAGTCTACTTTCCAATGGTGCGGCCTCACATCTAAATTCTAAGTGTGCAAAGAGATATTCCTGATTTAATGTAGGCTGCTCATTTATTTCTTAACGGTTTGATGCACAACCTTTTCCCCAACTAGTTTTCTTCCCTCCCCTCCTATTTCCTCCAACTCCAAACCTATAAATAAGATGTTTTTAAATATTTTTCAAAGAGTTCACCTCCCTTCCATTTATTTCCACTTTGTCCTTACTCGGTTTACCGAAAAGTGTAATATTTTAAACGAAATGCAAGCCTCGGAACATCAAAGAAACATTTGGAATTTTTATTTTTTTTTTTTGAAAAAGAGGGTTTTAAGGTCTAAAGTAGTTTTGGTCAAAATAGTTTTCGTCAAAATGGGGTGTAAGGTTGGGATTAGAAGCTCAAAAACCAAAGTCTTTTGCTGAAGAACTTGAACAATTGTACAGCATCACTTTTCATCATCGAGCGTTCAACCTGAGAGGCCTAAGTCTTAAGGGCGGTCAAAAATAGGGTGTCTACAGTTGCCCCTCTTTGACAGAGCTCAAAGTATGACGCAAGTGAATGTCATAGCCCAAAAATGACCCATTTTGACAAGGTCATAAGAATTGGGAAGACAAACTAAATGTAGATGTAGTTAGTTGAACCTGAGAGTTACCTATGTATCCCGTTGCAAGGAATCAAACCAGTGTAGTTCAAGGACAGAATGCAAAATGATACACAATGTAACGAAATAATCAAACCACACGCAGTGCAAAACACACAAATACAATAAAGGAATGAAGATGCAAATCAAACTACGTTTTATATAGAAAAGAAGTGGACACGAGCCAAACGATGCCTAATACAAGCTAAGTTCCTACATCTTCAATACTGGCCTCAGCGCAACATGGATGCTTACACATAATAGAACCATGTTTCAACGTGAAAGGGGTGCAGGCACATGCAGAACTATGTCTTTCGCAGAAAGAGTACAAGTAATTGGGTGGTATCATATAAGTGAGGAATGATCTGCTGGGGAAAGATAATGATCCTAAATGCTAAATGCAACAAGACAAAGTACAATGCAATGGATGAAGTGAATAAGGGACGCAAGCCGAACCACATCTTACCTAGAAAAGGCATGGACACAAAACAAACCACGTCTAACACAGAAAATGCGCCGAAACCCTTAGACCACAATTCTTGGTGGAATAGGCACGTACACATGCAGAGCTATGCTTTAACGCGGGGAAAAGTATGAGTACATGCCAAACTAAGCTTAACATGGAAAAGATGCATACAATAAAATGGTATGATGTAATAGATGTAGTGGATAATGGAGTAGATGCATGTGATAGATGCTAGATGCAATGCTATAGAGGTAACAGATGAGATATGATGTAGCATCTAAGAAATGGTGCCTTAGAAAGCACCTTATAGGGGTAATTGGCAATGACTCACCTTATGTTGCTGGGGATCTTCCTCTTTTTCTTGCTTTCAAGACTTCTTCCTTTATCTTGGACATCCAAACCACGGGTACTACTTTTCTCCCTAGCTATGTTTGCAACTTTCCCTATTCTCCAACAAGGTGTTAGACTAGGTTGGTTCAGTATCCAGAATTGAGGTGCATACAAGCTACCTCAACATATGGGGCTGCCATACAGATTTCAAGCCAAGGATACAGCCCTGGGTTTTAAACTAGGCATCGCAATTCGATTTGCAGTTTTCACCTTCTCAATTGGTCTCGTAGGAACTCATCGCCAAACACAGTCAAGCGGCTATACCAGACTGCCTGAAGTCGTTCAGGCATGACAAACACCAAAGGAATTGCAGCTTTAGAGGATTTAAGGTCTCCTAGACCCTGTGAGTAGACAAGACAGTGTAGGGTGAATGAATGCACAAAATAGTGCTATGCAGGTGAATGCACAAAATAGTGCTATGTAGGTGCACAAGGCAATGCAATATAAGGTGAATGCACAAAACAGTACGATGCAAGGTGAATGCACAAAATAGTGCAATGCAAGGTGCACAAAACAGTGCGATACAAGATGAACACACAAAATAGTACGATGCAAGGTGAATGCACAAAATAGTGTGATCTAAGGTGAATGCACAAAATAGTGCGATACAAGGTGAATGCACAAAACAGTGCAATGCAAGGTGTACAAAATAGTATGATACAAGGTGGATACACAAAACAAAGTGATGCAAGTGCACAAAACAGTGCGATACAAGGTGGATGCACAAAATAGTGTGATGCAAGGTGCACAAAATAGTGCGATGTAAGGTGCACAAAATAGTGCAATATGAGGTGAATGCACAAAACAGTGTGATACGAGGTGCACAAAACAGTGCGATATAAGGTGAATGAACAAAACAATGCTGTATGGGTGCCCAAAATAGTGCGATGCAGGGTGAATGCACAAAATAGTGCGATGTGGGTGCAAAAAATAGTGCGATATAAGATGAATGCACAAAACAGTACGATGCACCTTATGGAATGAGTGTAGGGAAACTTGCCACAACTTATTGAAATGTAATTGAAAAACACTGAGGAAGGTAACTCAACAAAACTCTGTTTAAGTACAGAACAAAGTCAAGAGTAAGAGCAACCCACCAGGCACTTCAAATCAACCAGAGTGTATGAGAATACATGCATAATCCAAAACACATGTATTAATCAAAGGGAAGATGGCAATCCCAAGACAGTTTTGAAATGGTCGGAGACAATTTTTGAAAGCTGAATCATATTAGAATCATCATGAGGGTGAGCTACCCTAATATAGGGGAAAGTGCCCAACAAGTGGCTTTGAGTGGCCTAAGCGAAACGCTGGGTTCATGCCCCTTGTTCAATTGATGACCTGATCAAATGCACTGTTTATTGCCCCTAGTGTCTAGTCATTAGCCACCAGCTAGGTTCATGTGCCTTGTTCGATGGATGGCATGATCAAATGTACTGAAAATTGCCGCTAGTGTCTAGTCACTAGCCACATTTTTCAACATTATACAGGCATGTGTGATGGGGATCATCAGATCTTGGAACAGTTGCCAACCAATCAGACTCATGATTCTCTTCTATTCCAACATGTTGAGAACTTACTCCAGTCCCCTCCAAAATAGTGACAGATTCCTCATAAACACTTTGCAATGATCATGAATGCGATGCCCCTTGTATGGGCACTCTCAGTTTGTTTACGAATTCCATACATAGACTTGTTTTTTAGTTCAGAGCAAACATTCGTGTATGGAATTTTGGGGATGCCACTTCGTTGAACTTTTGAGCAAAGTGACAAACTCGCTAGGGTGACTCGATAAAGAGAGCTTTTGAGCGACAAACATGTTATGGTGACTCAATGAAGAGCACAGACCGAGACAAACATTTGGCACGACACAACAAAACTCACAACTAACCCAAAAGCAGAAAAAAGACTCAAGGTAACTGATCATTCATAGTTCCCCTAGTATTACTTATGTTCCCTTTAGAAATCAAATTTGATTCCTTTTTTTTCTCAAGATAGAGATTCTACTGATAAGTTCAAGTATTGAAAATTTCTCTACTTGTTGATTCAAGCTAGTTCTTTCTTACCCAATGCAAGTATGATATGCGTAGCAGTTGGTGTAGCTCATGGATTGATGTGAAGCTGATGACGTGAATTGGGCAAGGTGATTGGGTTGAGATGAATAAGTTGGATATAGTTGAGACCGAACTTCAAGATAAAGTTGTCTACGCATCCTAAGAATGGGAATCAAGTCAACGCAGTTCATGGCTGAGGTTCACTCGAGTTTTGACACTCTCCTTTTGCGCTCTAACTTTTGCCAAAGTTGCCCTCTCGGGTTTTCAACCTTGCGAGCTCTATTTGTTTGATTTCTCATTTTTCATGCTCTAACTTTTGCCTAGGTCACCCTTTCGGGGCCTAGCAAGCCTCTCAATGATAACGTTACAATACTTGCGGTGAATTTGATCAATAGTCATTCTTGCCCTAACACTGGAACTAGCTTCACCTTGATTTGAGCTTGGTTCTCCATTCTCTTATTCATGCCTTCTTCCTTTCTTTTGCTCCATTTTCAGAGTTGGTTCTTCTCGAGGTACTTCTTCGCATTTGCTTCCCCGAATTCAGACAAAAGTAACCGTCCTCATGGTTGATTGGATTTCATTTCAATGGATACCCCTAGCTTGATGGTTAATTTCTTTTTCCCTTCTTTTTTTTCCTTTCTTTTCTTTTCTTTTCCTTTTCTCCTTCGTTTTCCTTTCTTTTTCTTTTCTTTTTTTTCATTTTTTTTTTTTGGCTGTATGCTTTTCTTTGAAGTAATGAAAACACCAAGGGGGCAATTCTATGTTTGTGAGATTTGAAAGTCGTCTTGTGCTTGCCAAAATGATCGTCTAAAGGTGAAGAAAATCTCCAAGACAATGTAGAATACAACACACAATTCTGAATCTTTCTTCATAAGATTGGTAGAAGAAACAGATGAAGCACTTTGCGCTGATAAGTTAGAATCCACTCAAACCATTTGGGGGATCCTTCTCAACACCCAAGCTTATTAACGGAATCTCATTCAAAAGAAAAAAAAAATTCAAAGCTTTTTCTATTTCTTAAAAGGTCACACATGAATGACTATAGGCACAATAAAATGATCAAAAACTTGACTCCTCACTTTCTTATTATTAAAATAGTAAAACGAAGACCCGAGGGTACACGAGAGCAACTCAAAGGAAAAGACTCAACTGCTCAACAACACAAGAAAAGACAACAAAAATAAAACTCACAACTCAACTATTTACAAGACATGACTTAAAAAAAAATCAACATTCTTGAGACAGAAAGGGGTTTTCACTCTCCAAGTCCATTTGCAGATTTCAAAAAAAACCTTCAAGTAGCTCACAGGAGGGTCCAAACCTGTCTTTAATTCAACATTACTAATATCCACACCCAGTAAGATTGGTTTCAAACTTTCAAATTGGGTCTCACAGAATGAGCCTCATAATTCCCCTAGTAGTCCCCACACATCTCGTTGACCATGCTGGTTGGGGTCAAGGTTGGTTGTTGGCAAGCCATGAATGGGATTTATGTTATGGGATGGCAATCTATTGCAGTCAGTGAGAGGTTTATTGACAACTTTGGGATTTTCTGGGGTGATGACCTTATTGTCAATCAAATCTTGAATTTCAAAGCGAAGGCGAAAGTAACGGTCAGTATGGTGACTATACTACTGATGGAATGTGCAATATTGGGTAGGGTCATGTCTAGGTGGGAGAGGGTTAAGGAGAGGTCAAGGATTGAGCGGTTTGAGATACCCTTTCTCTATGAGTAGATTCAAGGCAAGGGTTGGGCTCATGTGGAGATGGGTGAAGTTTCGTTTTTAGGAGGAGGAAGCATCAGTGTTAGAAACATTGGCAAATGGATTGGCAGGTGTTGGCTGGGTATTCATGGGCTTGGGACTTGAATCAGGATGGGTGTTTCTGCTGAAGCATCCCCTTTCATTGTTTACCCCCTGAGTCAAAATGCTCTCAACCTGAGCGATAAAAGTGTCATCCACAGTCTTTGCAACAACTACGAGAACTTGCTGCTTGTTCAACCCTTTGACCTTCAAAGTCTCAATAGCCCACCGAAGATGTGCATAGGGATCAATACTTGTCCCGGCCTTGTTCTTGCCACTTGCTTCAGCCTGGCCAAGGGATTGGATGGCTATATCGAAACGAGGCCCATTTTTTGTTGATATGTCATTACCCAGACTTGAGATAGCTTCGGGTTGGCCCTTTCTAACTACAACTTGCCCCAGGATTAGGAAGCTTTTTGATATGAACCTTTTGGTATATGATGTGGTCGATGATGGAGCCAAGATTGAAAAGGCTAAATATGCCATAATTCTCTGAAGATCTTCAATCATGCTCAACAACTCAGGAGTAGCAGGTTCGACCATTAGTGTATGCAGTGCATTTGACTTAACTTAGTCTTAATGAATAGGTTGGGTTGGACTCTTTGGCGTAGGTTGGATTGGAATTGGGCTATTGTTAAGTTTTGGGGTTTGAAATGATTGGGATTCAACTGCATCCATCATGCACAAGTCTGTGCATTCTGGAATGAACACCTCAGGCTTCGGTAAATGGGCCGGGGTGATATATATACTAGGGTCGAAGGTAGGAGGTCGTTTATGGATGAGATTAAGGTGAGGAGGAGGTACTTGGTCACGGATGGAAAGTGGGTTAGTGGTAACATTGGGTTCTTGAGGTGGAGCTATCGTCTTGTTGTTGATAAGATTCTAAACCTCATGACAAAGGCGGTAGCAATAATCGGTGCCATGACCGCGCTGCTGATAGTACGCACAGTATTTTGTGGGGTTATGTCTAGCAAGAAGTGGGTCCGAAAGAGGTTGGGAATAAAGCGATTTGAGATACCCTTTTCCCATCAGGACTTTTAGTGCACTGGTTAGGCTCATATGGAGGGGGTGAAAGTTTTGCCTTGAGCTCGGGTTGGGCCGACTGTTTGTGGGTTAGTATTGGCAAAATGATCAACAGTTTTGGGATTAGTGACAATGGTATTGATTTCAGTGGATTTGAGAATAGTGCTACTGCTAGCATTGGTACTCCTGAAAAACACCGCCCTTGTTGGTTCGCTTGTTCTATGAATAATCCCTTTATTAAATGCGCTCTCAATCTGAATCTCTAATTCATGCAAATTTTTGAAAGTGAACAGTGGAGCGATTATTAACTTTTACAACATATCAAGCTCAAGGTTTTGCACCACCATCCGTACTTGGTCTCTGTCAGAAGGTCAATCTGTCATTTGTGCGACCTTTGCTCTACACCTTGCAACAAATTCCACAAAAGGTTCTTCAGGATTCTGGTGGGTTGCTTCAAGCTTTTGGGTGGTCATTTCAATTTGGGTATTGTAAGAATACTGATTGACAAATGCCTCAGCCAAATCTTCCTAGTTTTTCTTTGCTTTATCCTCCAACTTGGCATACCAAGTGGCTGCCATACGTGACAAGATTCTTCCATACAAGGAGAGTTTTAAAGGCTTAGTCAGACCCATCGGTTTCAGGACATCCAAGAAAAGCCGAATATGTACCATAGGATCTCTAGACCCGTCAAAACGATCAATGTGTGGCATTTTGAATCTATCTGGGAGCTTTACGGCAACCTTAGTGCACCCATCCTCAATGTCGGGAACGGAGTTAATTCCCTATGCCTTTTTGAATTGCTTCTTATGGTTAACAATTTTTTCACCAGTTTGGGTCGAGATCATTAATATCAAAGGGGAAAAGCCCCTCATTAGGCTGCACCAGGGGTTTGAAAACTTGAGCTTGAGCCAGACCTTCTCGAGGATCTTGACCCTGTAAATCTTCAGCTTGCGAAAGTGGGTCAAAGTTCGGCTGGGGGCACGGGGCTGGATGCGTGGTAGATACCCCAGATGGGTGTTGTATTTCAGCAATGGTTTCATTCTGCATGGAAATTCCCTAGTTTAGGGCCGTTATCATGGCCACAACTTCTTCTCGACTCTGAGCCATCCCAGGTCTGCTGAGCTGGCAATCGCGAAAATGGATGGGTGTAAGCTGAGAGCTAACTAACAAGGATTTGGACCCGGTTATACTTGATGTATTTGAATTGGATTAGTCTAGACGGGTTCGACCGGATTGGGCTTTTTTAGAGTGGGTCTTTTGGCATTTGGATGGATCTTTTCTAAGCTGGCCTTTAAGGATTAGATGGACTGGACCTTTGCTGAGTGGGTTTTTCCTAGGATTAGATAGAGTGAGCCTTTTCTGAGTTAGGTACAGCTCCTTCTTTGGCTTAGACAAACCTAGCATTAAAAACAAATGCCCCATTAGATCAGGATACTGGGTATGCTGGTCACAATAAAGCAAGAGACAATGTTTGGCCCTGGCTCTGGTTTATCAAACACAAACCCTTGGATTAAGACCCAAATTCTGATTCTGATATGACCCTCAAGATTTGAAAGAAATCGCCTCAAGATTAAGACTCTCCCAGGAATGCATCACATATTTCCAAAGATTTCACATTTTGCACAAAAGTATTCAAAACACCCTTATGAAAGGTTAGGGTTTCCATGTCCTAGCTTTGGAGTGATTTACAGCTTTACTACTTCAAGCAAGCAGTTTCACAAAATCCTGCATATGGGTGAGCATCCTGTCCTATGTTGGAGCAGTCACTATGGCTTTACTATATGCAACTAGGTCGATTGGTCGAAATGGGTACCTCGGCAAGATTACCTAATATACGTCTCACACCTAACACTGAGAAGTGAAAGAAGGATCAAGCAATATGGTGATAATCTAGGTCCGTGGGTTGTGTTTCCAATATGGCAGAGCCCACGACTGGTCAACCTTTTGGCAAGATTTTTGGGCAAGCCTTCGGCAAACCGTCCAGGAATAGCAAATGGAAAACACAGTGACTTATAAGCAGCAATGCAAATGCAATGCAAAGAACATATATATGTAAATAAAATTTCACATCACGAAGTTTAAGTCAAGTTCTCTAAATCCCCAGCGGAGACACCAAAAACTGTAGCTTGCTTTTCGTGTTCCTCGGAGGGGTTTAGTCTCCTCGAATATGATAGCCCTATAGTTCGGACTCCCATGTTTCTGAATGTTATTTTACAAGTGCAATGTGACATAGATAAACACAAATGAGTCCAAATTTGGCAAATCTTTTTGAAAATCAATTTTCAATCAAGAATGCCAAAAATGGACTGCATTGCCATATTTCAAAGTCGCCACCTAAATATTTTTAGAAAATTTAGGAAACCCGTGACTCGTGCCAAAGGCCACTTGTCCATCATCACCAAAATGTCTCTGCTCAAGAACTTAGGTATGAGAGAGGAAGATCACGAATTGAGCATCCCACTCACCCGATCAAAGATCGGCCTCTACTAATCATGATGTGATTTTTATGTACATTTTATGCTCTTGTTCCGATTGTTATGCCATCTTTACTATGTGGAGGCAAACAAGTATAGACTAATCCACCCACTTTGGAACATTTTGATTTTATGTTTGTTTTAGAAAAGTGTTTTGAATATGTACCACTTGAAAAAAAAAAAAAAAAAAAAGAAGGTGATCTCATATATACATTAATCAAATCATCCCAACTTAAGCAAAAAGCCTTCATCCACAAGCATTCAAACAGGTATATCAACTAAGCACTTAGCCTCATAGTAAACATGCTTGATATGGAAACACTAACATTGATGCAATATGCTAAAGCACAAAATGCTCACTTAGTACTCCGAGGCAAGCCAAAGAAGATGAAATAATTAGAAGAAATGCATGCTCCTAAACAATGCAATATGACTAATGCAATGCATATAACGTGCAATTAATAGGCTCAGCTATTATTATGTTGTGTGAGTCAATTCAAGGCATGCGATAAAAGCACGTATTCGATTTAAGAAAGTTGAAATTGACATTGATTAGTATGATAAGCCGAACCCTTATGTGTGCAAACATGGATATAAGTCATGGTAATGACATGAAAATGTAAAACATGATGCTACCATTATAAGCAGGTGAATAAAAGAGAGAAAGAAATGGGGGTTGGAAGACATACACACATACTACAATTTGTCGTTGTGCAGGAGGGTCTGAATGTTCAAGTGTCCAAATTAACTACTTATTAAAAATCCAAATGAATGAATAAGCTAGATTAACTAATTATTACAAGGTCAAATGAATCTAAGTAATTAATTAAAACACACTACTATTAAAGCACTAATTTCACGAGCCACCGAAAGTAAAGATATATGCACATGCATGAACATGAATTTTCGCCCGAAAACCTCCTCTTTTTGCTGCCAAAACTGTTTTGTTCTGTAGTCAGAAAATTAAAGTAATTTCTCCCCAGCCTCTGCTCTATTCTTCCATGAAAATGGCACTACCTGCTCAACAAAAGGTGGCCGACTGGCCAAAAAAAGTGGTCAGCCGAATCGTTAGGTGGCTGGCCAGCCATTATTTTAGTGGTCTACCCTACTGCAATAGAAAGGACACAGAGTACAAACAGAGTGTTTCCAGGGGATGTTTGTCCTTTCTGCCTCTCCCTGTCATGAAACATATCAAGGGAGGGGTAGACTCGATTCGCAAACCATCAATTGACGCAAACTCATTGCGTGATGATTGGCGAAACGATAAGACAAAGTCTCAATAAATGGAAAGTAAAGACCAACAAAACCTCCTCCCTATCATGGAGTTACCTCAAGGGAGGTGGTAGACATTGATTCTTGAGCCATTATCATCACTAGAGAGTATGAAATCGCTCAAGACTCAATGGGTTCAATTAACGTCTGATTGAACCCGACATGATTTTATTACTCTTGTTATCATTTTAGTCCAATTTTATTAGCTTATTTTAATTACCTTTCCATTCTTTAATCATTTAGCCCAAAAATGAGAATTAAGTCCACTAAATGGAGGGAAGTGTCAAACAAGAAGTTGTTCTTGACATGAGAGAGATGTAATGCCTTGGTAATGAACCTCTGAAGAGATTAAACCACTAAGCATGAAAGGGTCTCTTTCGCATGCCTTAAACAGCACTCGTTTGAAACGACTCTCAAACAAATAACACCAAGAAAGGAGGGAGGGTGCAGAGATGATTATTGCAATTTTAAACACATGTATGAAAAGCATAAAATAAAAGCTATCAACTCAAACAGGTTGGTGCCTAAGGCTTAAACCACTAAACCTATGAGGACTACAACACTACAAGCATACTATACAAAAAATGAATGAAGTAAACACACGAAAAAATTCCTAAAACTCACAAAAATAGTGCTAAAATTAATATGAAATAGCTAGAAAAAGTGAGCTAAAATAATGGAGAAATGAAGCTAGTAAGCAAGCCTAAGGAGGGGTGGCTAACCCCTCCACCTTTCGAACTTTAAAACCACATTTTTAGCCTTTGAAAAAATCTGAAAAATAGTGGTAAAAAGTTGGAAAAAAATTTGAGAAATATGTGGGAAACACCAAGGCAAAAGCTTAGAAAACAAGGTTTAAAGAAGGGTGGTTAACCCCTCTACCTTTGATAGCTTTAAGCCAGAAGTTTCGGCCCATAAAAATAGTGTAAATAAAGTACAAAAATGGGTAGAAAAGAGAAGGAAGAAGTAGTGTAAGGATGGCCAAAGTTATACCTCTTGAAGAGAGGTTACTCTTTGATTCACAAACTTACAAGTGATCACCCTCAAGAGCTGAAATTTTAGCTCAAGAACCTCAGCAAGGAGACTCAAATTTTTGGTTTAGGAAGTGTATGTATAGTGAATGTGTAATGCAAGATAGAGAGGATGGGTGCTTAGCTAGTTTTGGAGTCTTCACAAATTTTTCTAACCTAAAATCAAAAGGAGTGAGCTTGTATTTATAGAAAAACCGCTTCTCCAGTCGGAAATATTTGTATAGAAACAGCTGGTGCAAGGCATACACATAGGGGGGATAGCTGGCAGCAAATATCTACCTATCGGGACACCTGGCCAGCCAGCCAGGTAGGGGACGGCCGGCCACCAAAAACTGGTCGGCCGGCCACAAAAATCTGCTCTCAAGTCCAAATTCAAATGGGTATATCTCCTTCATCCAGACTTGGTTTCAGGTGATTCTTGAGTTTGAATTAAAGCCCCAGAAGTATAATTTCCAATGGTGGTGGCCTCACATCTAAATTCTAAGTGTGCAGAGAGATATGCCTAATTTAGTGAAGGCTGCTCATTTCTTTCTTAATGGATTGATGCCTAAATTCAAACGGGCATATGTCCCTCATCTAGGCTCGGATTTAAGGGATTCTTGAGCCCAAATTAAAGTCGGAGAAGTCTATTTTCCAATGGTGGTGGCCTCACATCTAAATTATAAGTGTAAAAATAGATATTCTTGATTTAGTGAAGGCTGCTCATTTCTTTCTTAACGGTTTGATACTCAACCTTTTTCCCAACTAGTTTTCTTCCCTCCCCTCCTATTTCCTCCAACTCCAAACCTATAAATAAGACGTTTTCAAATATTTTTCAAAGAGTTCACCTCCTTTCCATTTATTTCCACTCTGTCCTTACTTGGTCTACCGAAAAGTGCAATATTTTAAATGAAATGAGAGTCTCGAAATATCATAGAAACATTTGAAAAAATATTTTGAAAAAGAGGGTTTTAAGGTCTAAAGCAGTTTTGGTCAAAATAGTTTTTGTCAAAATGGGGTGTAAGGTTGGGATTAGAAGCTCAAAAATCGAAGCCTTTTGCTGAAGAACTTGAACAATTGTACAACGCCACTTTTCATCATCGAGTGTTCAACCTGAGGCACCCAAGTCTTTAGGGTGGTCAAAAATGAGGTGTCTACAATGTTGAATAATTTAATTTAGAAATTTAGATTTGGTTGCGAAATATTTGAAGTGAAAATTAAACTAATTAATTAAACAAAATAAAATAAATGTCCTAGTACCCAATCTTTAAAAAATCATTGATTTGGATACTGTAATATAAATTGATCAAAAATGCATCATCAAAAGAATTTGAAACCAGAAAGGCGTGAATCATCTTCGCTTGGCACGAACTGTCACCACTAAACTACGGTTTGATGCATCGCCCGTCTTACTGGGTATGACTCGTCTAAAATATCTAGGAGTGATACAACTATATCCAAACTAAATCAAAACTAAAAACACTAAATACTACTTACCCCAATTATTTGATAAGAGTTTCATCTCTACCCTAAGAAGAAAATTATCACACTCTAATATTTACAAACAACTCTCTCACTCTCCATTTCTTTCTATTTTTTCCTTTCTCTCTTCATCCCTTGGGTCGAAGCCCTTTGCTCACTTGAGCTCCCCTGGCCTCTCCTTATCCTTATTCTCTCCTCTTTTTTCTCCTTTTATAGGCAAAGTACCTGGAAAAATAATAATAATAATAATAATAATATAAATCTATATAATAAGACAAGACTATTTTTAAAAATATATAAAATGTATTAGAGATATATTTGATATTAACGACTGAGATGAATTTTAAGTATATATCAATGGTTTAGATTGGTTCAGATGAATGATGATTGCCGTCTAAATATAACCATCTACCCATGTCTGACCCCATCCCCACCCCCCGACCTTCCTCTCTCTCTCTCTCTCTCTCTCTCTCTCTCTCTCCTTCACTCTATTCTTCTTCTTTGACAGAAGCAAAAAAACCCACCCAATGCTTCTCCACGTCTCAACCCCCCAACATTCCCTCCCTATCTCTATATCTATCTCTCTCTCTCTCTCTCTCTCTCTCTCTCTCTGTTCTTCTTCTTGAACAGAAGCCCACCCTCTCTATCACAACTGACGCTCCTTCTCCTCATCCTTCTCCTTTGTCACGCTCCTTTTCATCGCAAGGTAAGATTCCCTTATAACCTTCTCGATTTCAGTATTGTTTTGTGGCTTTGATCATATATCCAGAAGAGTTGGGGCTTTGATCATATATTTTGTGTAGTTACCAAACTAAAGAGTAACAGAGTACTCATTTACTCATTTTGATTTTGATTTTTGTTTTTCTAAACCTTAAATTGATTTGTTAATTAGGTATTTTCTGGATATTATTTTTAGGTATTTGGTTTAGTAATATGTGTTTGTTTTCCTTTTTTTTTTTTCCCTTTCTTGATTTCTTTCCTCCTTCTCGATTGAAGGCATTGTTGAGAGCAACTGCCATTGCAGTTATTTGGGGTACAATTGAAGCGTTTTTCAGCATATTTTTTGTGTCTACACATATGGGTTTGATGGTGCTTCTACTTTAGTTTGCACTACCTGCTTTATTATACCTGCTTCTGTTAAATTGTTGGATAAATTGTTGGTTGATTATGCTTCAAGTTTTTTATTTTTAATTTTTGTTAGATAAATTGTTGGTTGATTCTGCTCTCCTCTTGCCATCAACCACCGATCGTCTCACCGTCCAAGTTTTGCTTTAAAGTTAATGATTTTGGTGTAAACTATTTTCATTTGTTGGGGTTTTATGGGTTTTGATTTCTTAAATTTGAAATGGATTTGATGGGTTTTATTTGTAGAAATCTGTAGAAATTCGAAGTCGTTCGCTTGAGACATCATCCCCAGTAACAAGTTTTCCGGCACAGCCCCGTGAGTTTACTCTCTCTATCTCTCCTAGAAATGTTTATAGATATATGAGTATATAAACATATGAGTTTGTGAGTAGAAATGGTATGCTCTGTCTGTCTCTATCTTATTTTGGTTTCTCTGGATATCTATGAAAAGCCATGAAATTATTGTTGTATTTTTCTTATCAAAATCAGGCCAAATTGAAACTGTATTTGTGTTTGTGTTGGAAAAATTAAACATGTTTGATTTTAGAAATGTGAAATGGGTTTCATTTTTAAATGGGTTTTGATTTTTGAAATTGGTTTAATTTTTAGAAATCTGAAATGGGTTTGATTTCATCTTGATTCTATTGCATTTCAAAACTCAACCCATTTGTTTGAATGTGATGTATACATATATATATATATATGCTTCAAGTTTGTTGGTGGAATTGAGGTCTTGATCATCATTTTTGTTGGTGGAATTTATCTTGCAATTTATGTGTTAAGCTTTATTAATCTGGGTTTGAGTTGTTTGAAATGTGATAAAATTGCCGGTTTTGTTTGTGCATATCAACTCCAACATTGTCATTTCCGTTGCATTTGTGTTTGTGTTCATAAAAATTAATTCAAAAACTTGGCAGAAAGTTTGTAATCTCTAGGTTTGTGTTTATTTATGTGTGTGAGAATATGTATTTTATCTTTTAAGTTCTATTTTTCCCTTTTTTAATAAATTTCTTGACCCACAACAACGGTGGAAACAGCGTAGAGAATACCCAAAAAGTTCCATGGTCATATTCTCCATTTATTCATCAGATCCAAAGCTCATAGACCTATGGGACTACAAGAGGAGTGGATTCTATTAAGGTACTCTCAGCTTTTTAAATTTTTTTATTTTTACATAGCCATATTGTTTTTTTTTTTTGGACAGAGGATATTCACTCTCTTCAGTTACACTGCTGGATGGATGTTGCTGTGGCCCTTGCTTTATTGTTCCAGTCTCTTGATCCAATTTCATGGTGTGTGTTCATCTGAGCAAACCAAATGGATAGTTGGAGTTATTTGATTTTTTTTAATTTTTTATCAGTTGTTGTTCATAGCATTTTAGTGCACAACGTTAACTCATTAATATTCTTTAACATGATGCTTGGGTTCTATTGGGAATTAAATTGTTCAATCTATTTTTAGTTTATGAATATTTTTTTTAAATTTAATATTATCATCTATGACTTAAGGAAACAGAGAGTCTTCATTTGAGAAGAAAGAGGAACGAGGGATATCAGTCTGTGAGAGAGAGAGAGAGAGAGTGAGAGAGAGAGAGAGAGTTGAAAAGATTAATGTTTTACAGTCTTTTGTGAAACCCCGTATTTTTTAGGTATTAATATTTTAATGAGAGATATTGGTGATTATTTTGGTGGTAAAATTTTTAGATGAGAACCTAACTCATTTTCTCTATTTGTTTTATCTATTTTTACCTCCATTTCATTATTATCATTATTCATGTCTTTTATTTATTTATTTTAGTTTCCTTTCTCTCCAAGTTACTTTGTTTCCAAGGAAGTTTCTTTTCTTTTTCCCCAAGTACACCCCTTTCTTACCCACCAAGTAAACTTTATTTTATTATTTTTCCTTTTTTTTTTGTCCAAGTATCCTTGTCTATAAATTGAGCTCACATCTCAACTTCTTTCTATGGTTCTTTCCATATCTCTCTCCATTTGTTATATAGATTTAGAGTTTAGATTAAGAATGTTTGAAGTGAGAGTAAGCATTTTCATAAAGGAGGAGAGTTGTAGATTTTGTAAAACCTTACATACCTTATGCCTTAGACTTTGGAGATCCATGGAGAAATATCGAGATTCCAGTGTTGGTGACAGAGGAGATTGATTTGAGGTAATTCGGGTGGTATACAATATGTTTCTCTAAATCTCTTTGCAAAGAGTTTATTTTAATTACCGTAAATTTGTACTCCTCTTGATTATTCTGATCATTTGGTAAATTCTGTGGAATTATTCATTGTTGATTCATTTGATTACTCTAGTCATTTGATAAATTTCATTAAGTTGTTCTGTGTAGTCAGTGTTGATTTGTCTGGCTAAATGATATGGAAATGCTTCGTACATGGATCAAGTAGGCCTTGCCAATAGCTTGGACCAATAGCCCGGATAAGCGGTTGTGCTTGGGTGAGGTGGGTGAGGCCGGTCACTGGTCATGCATCGAGTAGGACCGGGTATTTGGTCCTGGATAAATTATCATCTATCGAGTTGGCTTGTTTGTGCAATTTGGGTAAATTGCTTGATTATCGAATCTAATCAGTTGTGTAATTGTTGGATCCCTGTTGATTTATTCTCTGTCTGAGCCTTGTTATTCATGTTTTATTGTATACTTCCTGAATTAATTTATTTTTAAGGTGTGGAGCAAATCTAGTGACGATTGGAGTTAAAGCATTTAAAGAATTATTGAGTTGGAGATTTTTGGGTCCACCACTATATATTATTTTTGGAGATTTGTATAAATTGTAAATTATAGACATTTGTGTAATTATTTTGGAGCTAATTTGTATTTTTGAGGTTATTAATTAGTTAGAATTTTAAATTTGAGGTTGAATTGATTTATTAATGGCCCAGAAGTTGGGACATTACAATCTTTGGGGGAGAGAGACAAAGGTAATAAAGAAGAGGAGAGAGAGTGGGTGAGAAAATTGAGGAGAGATTGCAATTTGGGAGAAGTGCAATTTATCTTGGAAACATTTTTTTTATTAAAAATATCAAAAATGCTACATATTCTTAAAAAAATACAACTTTATAACTCTCACTCACCTGTGATTGGTCCAGGAAGGAAAGAAAAAAATATAAAAATATATGATTGGTCCACATCATTTTGGGAGTGATGAAGGTTCGTAATTTTGGGGGTTCCTGAAATTTATTTGGGTTACTAATAAATTAGTGTTTCATTTAACTTTCATGTCTTAATTTAGGAATTTTTCTCCTTTCTATGAATTCATTACCTACTCTTTGAAAAGAAAAAAAACAAAAAACAAAAACATTGAATACATCCCTCTCTAATTTTGATTTATATTTTAATCTCATCATTAATTGTACCGTGTCTTCAGGCACGGACATACGCTAGTAATATAATATTATAATATTATATATATATATTTATATATAATTGAGAGGTGGGGTGATTAGCCACCACCACCTCATTTGTTTGCTTGTTTTTAGTTTTTTCTTTTTTATTTCTTTTCTTTCTCTTTTCTTTCTTTTTCCTTTCTTTTCTTTTGTTTTGTTACTTTTTTTTTTCGTAAAGTGCACAGCAATTTAATGTGTACTTTATAATATAATAATACGTAAAATATCTAAAATGTATTATTTACATTAATATAGGTATGAACATCTAAAATATATACAAATACACAAAAATCACACAAAATTATAAATTAATACAAATTAATAAACTAATAAAATGTATATTAGGTACATTTAGGGACCGATCAGTTATGTCCTTTATTAGCAAGTGACAGCTATAGTTGGAGGAGACCACCATGAATCATGCCACATGTCCTTTTTTGTACACACTTCCATGTGCTCTCTTCTATGTTAAGAGGGTGAGTTCTCCTACTAACTAATCATGATGACTAGATCAAGATATGAGTGAGCTTTCCCAACCAACATGGTGTTGTTGGTGTTGGAACAATCTTCTGTGTAAGAGAAAATAATGTGAAACAAATCAAATAAATAAAAATAAATTACTTATAGAATTTACTTACCGAAATGAATAAGTACAAAAATGATCAAGTCAAGTGTGTAACACTCTGTCCTTAAGACAGATTCGCCCCGCTCCGGTGCTTATGGATAAATAGCGTCTATCTCCCAGGATGCAATAATCTACACAGATTGTAGTAGTACTCCAAACAATTTGTATGGCGAACTAGAACCTGTGTTCTATACTCTCAGAAATTTCTCTAAAAACTACTATGAAGAACAATGCAAACAGAGAGCAAAAATGGGAAAATAATTTATTTTCTAGATCTGAAAATCTACTGGAATAATTCTATATTTATAGGCAAATTGGTGACCCTTTGGAAGAGCCAAACAGGTAGGTTTCAAACTAAACAAGTATGGTTTCAAACTGAATAGGTATGGTTTTTAAACTAAATAGGTTTGGGAAAGAAATTAAGCCTGTTCGGTGCAAACTGTTAATCTATTTGAACCTGCTAAAAATTAGACCCAGAGGAGGCACTCTTTGGATAGGAAATTTAAATTCAAATTTGGTGCCAAATTTGAATAAAGTTCGTTCAGGAAAAAAAAAATTCCTGCAAGAATTTTTGGAAAAAAATTCAAACAAATTTTGTCCCCAAAATTAATATTAGGACTGACCAGAACCACAACCCGTACCTGTGCCCAGCACAGCTCGGCTCGGCCGTCCAATCGGATGGACAGCGACGGCCGAACGCGCTAGTGTGGTGGTTTGAGCCAAAGCCTACTCTGTCCATAACTCCTCCCTTCTACGAACTTGGGGTGCTCCTTGAGGCCTAACTCAAGTTTGTCCATCTAGAGCTTATATACGCACACAAGCTCTCTTAAAGTTTTAATGTGGAGCAATCATTTCAAGAAAACCCATATTTTACTCTTTAATTGACCATTCCACGAACCCGAAAATGATGTCAACTTCTCATTCACTCATAAATGGTTTTAACAAACCATTTGCACAATGTGACTTGCCATGCGACAAAGAACACGTCACCTCCTTGGACCCACCCTAAAAGACGTGTGGGCCCCACTCAAATTCGGGCTCAAAGTTAACCCAAAATAAGCCTATAAAAAAAACATAATCCAACAATCCCCCACATGAATGGAATTTGATGTAGAGAAAATGCAATAACATGATCTAATTACAGAGAGTACATAAATCAGGAATATTCTACTAAGGATAGGCAGCCTTTGTCTTTGAACCTTCCCTTGTGAGACACTATCGGATTTACTAGCTAACCAGTGAACATGATGTCTTGAATTATTTAGCCATTTATGTAAACCAAGACAATAGAACTCACAAAGTATATTACCAGACTCAGTTTAGTTCTCACTATTGTGTTCATTTTGGCCCTGAACAACCTGGTCTTTTATGGGTGCTTTAGAGAATTGTAGCCCTTCACAAATCTCACAGAACCGGCCCAGTTCACACTCATATAGGTGATTCTTATGAAAAGTATCCTGCCATACTCCACTAGGTATTCCTAGATATAAGAATCATTAAAAGTATTACTTAACCTAACTGCAGACATCACTATTTTATCATAGAAATGGGTATGAGTTTGACTTCCCAGTGATTCTTATAAGTCATATACAGCTCCATTGTTCCTTTGAACCTAGGTCATGGGATCTCCAGTCAACTAGGTTGGGTTGCTGTTGTGGTAACTCTTATTTAATAGGCTTAAGTCCTATTCTCTTCGATGAATTCTCAACTAACTATCTTGCTAACCCTTTGGTTAGTGGATCCACTATGTTGTCTTTAGACTTCACATATTCAATGGAAATAGCTCCATTAGAGACTAGTTGTCTCACGGTGTTATGTTGACGACGAATGTATTGCGACTTACTGTTATACATATGACTCTGTGCTCTACCAATTGCTGATTTACTATCACAATGTATGCATATAGCAGGCACCGGTTTTGGCCACATTGGAATATCTTCAAGGAAGTGGCGAAGCCATTTTGCTTCTTCCCCAACTTTATCTAAAGTTATAAATTCTGATTCCATAATAGACCTAGTAATGCAAGTCAGTTTGGAAGATTTCCAAGATACAGCCGCACCACCAAAAGTAAAGACATACCCACTGGTGGATTTTGAGTCTCTAGTATCCGATATCCAATTTGCATCACAGTATCCTTCAAGTACTGTTGGATATCTAGTATAATTTAGCCTAATGTTACGAGTAAATCTGAGGTATCTTAGAACCTTTATAATAGTTTTCCAGTGTTCTACTCCTGGATTACTCATGTATCTACTTAGTCTACTTACTATATAGGCTATATCTGGCCGAGTGCAATTCATCAAGTACATTAAGCTTCCAATAATTTGGGCACACTCTAATTGAGAAATACTTTCCTGTACATTCTTAAAAAGAAACAAATTAACATCAACAAGTGTTCCAGCAAGATGATCATCATCTTTGCTGAATGTGTCAAGTATTTTCTCAATGTAATGTGATTGTAATAAAGCATATCCTTATGATGTTTTGGTAATTTTCATACCAAGAATTACATTAGCAATCCCCATGTCCTTCATGTCAAAATATTTATTCAACATTTTCTTGGTAGCTTTAATCATGGCATTATTACTACCTATCATGAGCATATCATCCACATAAAGACATACTATAACATAGCCTTTGTTTGTGTTTTTAATATAAACACATTTGTCACATTTATTAATTTTAAATCCATTTGACATCATTGTCTTGTCAAATTTCTCATGCCATTGTTTTGGTGCTTGTTTTAAACCATATAATGATTTAACCAATTTA
Source organism: Camellia granthamiana (assembly GCA_036172215.1). Classification (NCBI taxonomy): domain Eukaryota; kingdom Viridiplantae; phylum Streptophyta; class Magnoliopsida; order Ericales; family Theaceae; genus Camellia; species Camellia granthamiana. The sequence goes on from CM069910.1 coordinate 133,101,359, forward strand.
TACACTTTCTTTTCTTTCCCTGGAACAGAAAACCTTTCTAGTTGTTCCATGTAAATTTCTTCATTTAACTCACCATTTAAGAAAGCTATTTTCATATCCATTTGATGAATTTCAAGATTATACAAAGATGCACTGGCAATTAGCATTCTAATGGATGTTATTCTAGTAACTGGTGAGTATGTGTCAAAGTAATCAAGACCTTCTTTTTATCTATATTCTTTAACCACAAGTCTTGCCTTGTATTTGTCAATTGATCCATCCGCTTTCATTTTCTCTTGAAAATCCACTTGTACCCAAGAGGTTTATAACCTGGTGGCAAATCCACCAATTTCCAAGTGTGATTTTGCAAGATGGATTCAACTTCGCTATTTACAGCCTTTTTCCATAAAGAAGCCTATGGACTGGACATAGCTTCTTTGAAAGTTAAAGGCTCATTTTCTAACAAAAAAGTTATAAAATCTGGACCAAAAGATTTTGAGGTTCTAGCACGTTTACTATGCCTACGTTCCTCTTCCTCATTTTAATCTATCTCTTGCTCTTGTTCTTGATCATGACTAGTAATAGCATCATAAGATCTTTTATTAGTACTAGTCTCTTGTCCAGGTTTACTAGGAAACACATGTTCAAAGAAAGATGCATTCCAAGATTCTATAATAGTATTTATATGTATTTTGGAATGTTCTGATTTATGAATCAAAAACTGATATGCACTACTATTCATGGCATAACCAATGAATATTCAATCAACCGTTTTAGGAACTATCTTGGTCTTTTTAGGATTAGGAATAGTCACTTTAGCCAAATATTCCCACACTTTTAATTATTTGTAAGATGGTACTGTCCCATGTCACATTTCATAAGGTGTTTGATTCACTTTCTTTCAAGATACTTTATTAAGAATATAATTAGCAGAAAGTATTGCTCCCCCCCACAAGTTCTGAGGTCATCCAGAACTTATCCACATGGCATTCATCATTTCTGTTAAAGTCTTATTTTTCCTTTTGGCAATTCTATTTTGTTGAGGTAAGTAAGGAGCGGTGGTTTGATGAATTATTTCATGTTCTTTACAAAACTCACCAAAAGGTGATTCATATTCACCACCTCTATCACTTCTTAGTTTTTTAATTTTCTTACCAAGTTGATTTTCAACTTTGTTCTTATATTGAATGAAAGTTTCCAAAGCTTCATCCTTGGTTCGAATTAAGTAAACATAACTATATCTAGTATAGTCATCTATGAAAATGATAAAAAAAAATTTCCCACCTTTAGTTTGAATTGATTTAAAATCACAAATGTCACTATGAATTAATTTAAGTGGTTCCATACTTCTTTCAATTGTATGGAAAGGAGTTTTGGTTAATTTTGCCTCAACACAAATTTCACATTTATGATTTGGATCAATGTCAAATTTAGGTAAAGATTCCATATTAATTAATCTACGCAAAGATCCATAATTAACATGTCCTAATCTACCATGCCATAAATTTGAAGACTCAAGCAAGTAAGAAGAAGATGTATTTTTATTAATAATAGATAATACAATAGTCATTACATTCATTTTGAAAAGACCATCAAACATGTAGCCTTTCCCTACATACATCCCATTTTTAGTAAGTAAAAATTTATCACTCTCAAACACTAGCCTAAACCCACTCTTACTCAACAAAGATCCGAAAACAAGATTCTTGCGAATGTCTAGTACGTGCAGCACATTGTTGAGAGTGAGTTCCTTTCTAGATGCCATCTTCAGAATTATCTTTCTTTGTCCTTCAACTCTAGAAGTCGATGAGTTGCCTATGAAAAGTTGTTCGCTGTTGTCCACCACAGAATAAGATGTCAATATCTTTTTGACGACACAAGTGTGATGAATAGCACCAGTGTCTGCCCACCATTCTTGAAGATTTCCGATAAGGTTTACCTCGAAAACAACTGCAAAAAGATTTATGTCATCTACACCGTTGAAAATTTTGTCCACTTCGATCATATTGGCTTAAGCAAGCTTCTTGCTTGATTTCCTTTGCCTTTACGCTTGCTACGACAAGTTTTGGCCTAATGTCCCTCTTTGTCACAGATGTAACATTTGACATTGAAGTTGTACTTCTTAGTTTCGCCTCCTTTAGAGCCTTGTGAGGAACTTTCTCCAGAATACTTCTTTTTTTTTGCTTTTGGTGCATGTTCCACCCCATTTGCTTTAGACTCCATTGGATGCTTACCAGTCCCTTTCTCAGAATTGCGGTTGTCCTCCTCAATCCTCAAATGCACAATCAATTCCTCCAAAGTCATTTCTTTGCGATTATGCTTGAGGTAGTTCTTGAATTCCTTCTAGCCTTGTAGTAATTTTTCAATTAATGCAACAACTTGGAAGGATTCACAGAGAGACATGCCTTCTACATGAATGTCATGCAGAATAAGTTGGAGATCTTGAACTTGGCTAATCACAGTCTTAGAATCAACCATCACAAAGTTCAGAAATTTTCCTACTGCGAATTTTTTCGAGCTAGCATCTTCTGTTTTGTATTTTTTTCTCTAAGGACTCCCAAAGTTCCTTTGCCGTCTTGATAGGACTATAAACATTGTACAATGTGTTATCAAGTCTGTTCAAGATATAGTTCCAATAAAGGAAATCAGCATGTTTCCAGGTGTCGACCACAGCAACCACTTATTGGGTAGTTTCATCCTCTTTCAGAGTAGAAGCATCTTCACAGAGAAAACGTGTCAAGTTGAGAGTAGTAAAATAAAACAGCATTTTCTGCTACCATCTTTTAAAATCAGTTCCTAAAAACTTCTCTGGTTTTTCGCTGTGATTGACTGGCATAGTCACAGCAGGAGGAAGGGTAGAAAGAAGGGTAGGAGCAATTACAGTCACCATACCAGTACTAGTTTGAACATTAGTTTGACTAGTTTCAGTAGCCATGAACTCTAAATTATAAATCAAAATTATAATTAGAATTTTATACTACACAAAAAATTTATACCATAAACACAAAATTTAATTATGTAAAAATAAAAGAAATAAAAATTGTAACTTTTATTTCCAATTAATTTGAAAATAAAATTTTATTTAAACAAATTAATTCCACAAATAAAAATATTTTTGTAACACTTCAAAAATTAAAATACTAAAAATAAAATTTTAATTAATAAAAACTCAAAAATTATTTCTGAAAACCAAAATTAATTTCTGACTAACTTCACAAATGAATATTTTGAAATTGTTAATGATAACCAATATATTACTACTAGTTGTCAAAGAAAATAATTAGTATATTACTACTATTTGTCAAACAGTATATTACTACTATTTGTCAAACAGTATATTACTACTATTTGTATTTTCCAACCAGAATATTACTTTGTAAAACCACAGAAAATAATTTATGTAAGAAGAAGAAAGGAATAAAAGGAAACAAACGAAAAATTCTGTATAAATAGAATAATTCGAATCTGTCTTAAGATTGTTGGAACAATCTTCTGTGTAAGAGAAAATAATGTCAAACAAATCAAACAAATAAAAATAAATTCCTTACAAAATTTATTTATCGAAATAAATAAGTACAAAAAATAACAAGTCGCGTGTGTGACACTTTGTCCTTTAGATCCCAGGATACAATGATATACACAAATTGTAGTAGCACTCCAAATAATCTATACAGCAAACTAGAACCTGTGTTCTATACTCTTAGAAATTTCTCTTAAAACTAGTATGAAGAACAATGCAAATAGAGAGCAAAAACGGGAAGAGAATTTATTTCTCCGGATCTGAAAATCTGCTGGAATGATTCTGTATTTATAGGAAAACTAGTGACACTTTGGAAGAGCCGAACAGGTAGGTTACAAACTGAGCAGGTATGGTTTTAAACTAAACAGGCCTGGGAAAGAAATTAAACCTGTTTGATGCAAACTGTTAATCTGTTTGAACTTGCTGGAAATTGGACCCAGAGGAGGACTGTTTGGATAGGAAATTTGAATTCAAATTTGGTGCAAATTTTGAATTAATTTCATTCAGAAAAAAAAAAATCCTGCAAGAATTTTTAGAATAAATTCAAATAAATTTTGTCTAAAAAATTAATATTAGAACCAACCTGATCCACAACCCACACCCGCACCCAATACGACTAGCTGGTCAGACAGACGGCAGCAGCGGTGGCGGCGGCATCAGCACACGCGCATGTGTAGTGGTTTGAGCCAAAGCCTACTTTGTCCATAACTTCTCCCTTCTACAATCTTGGGGTGCCCCTTGGGGCCTAACCTAAGTTTGTCTACCTAGAGCTTATATGCACACACAAGCTCTCTTAAAGTTTCAATGTAGGACAATCATTTCAAGGAAACTCACATTTTACTCTTTAACTGTTCATTCCAAGAACCCGAAAATGACGTCAACTTCCCATTCACTTATAAATGGTTTTGATGAACCATTTGCACCGTGTGACTTGCCATGTAGCAAGGAACTGTAGACACCCCATTTTTGACCGCCCTTACGACTTGGGCGGTACTGATTGCGCACTCAATGATGAATTTGTATATGCTTGTCAAATGCTCAAAGTCCTCAAAAGAATGCCTCAACTTTGAGCCTCAAAACCTTGTGAACCTCTTGCCTTGTTTTTAGACCAAAATAGCAGTTTTTCAAACCTAAACATCCTGGGACCTACAGACCCACTAGTGTGGACTGCTGACCACTATTGTGGACTGCCGGCCAGTAATGTGACCTACTGTCCACTATTAGTGGCCTGCCGACTACATGTGTGTTTTTTCAGATATTTTTGCCAGCTATGCCAACTGTTTCCACAGATGCATGCACCAGTCCATACGTGTCTGTATGGATATTTCTGAGGAGGTCTCATGTTTTTCTATATATAGATGACCTCCCCTCTTGTTTTAAAGGTTAGGAAAATTTGGAGCAAAAATTTCTCTCTCTACAATTCTCTCTTTCTCTCTCTCTCTCTCTCTCTCTCTTGCACGTTTTTCAATCTTTGCCTATACACTCTAAACCAAACCTTGTGGTATTTGTGCTGAGGTGTTTTTTAGCTTGCATTTAGCTCTTGAGGGTGTGTATTTGTTGGTTTGCAACTCAAAAAGAAATCCCTCTTCAAGAGGTATAATTCTTAGCTTGTTTCCCTTCTTTATTTGACATCTTTCCTACTATTTTTGGACTATTTTTTAGACTATTTTTGTAATGACCCCAAAGGGTGTATAGAAAGTTATCCTTATTTAATTAGGGGTTAATGTGCTTGCTATTGGAATTGAAGAACTATCCGTTGGGTTATGTCTTTGAAACTGGAATTGGTGACCTTTACCAAACAATCTGAAATTTTTGCCTCCGCTCGAGTGGAGTAGTTGGCGCTCGAGCGTCCTTTTGGGGTTTCCAGTAATTTTGCAGGCAGACTGAAATTCTGGGAGAGGTGATTTTCCGCTCGAGCGTATAAGTGGGCGCTCGAGCGGGTCGCCTGGTTAAGTTTGATTCTGAGACACGTGGACTCATTTTTGATGTTCTTCTTAGTGTGTTTGGAATGTTCTTACCTTATTTTGGGGTATTGATTGAGATGATAATATGATGGTAAAGTAAGATTGGATCAAAAACTTTAATTTGAATAATTCGTTTACGACCAACCGTCACTCTTTTGCCCTTTTCTTGTTCCACACTTGGAATTTGGATGTGAGGTTAGAACCATTGGAAAGCTTATTTTCGGGGCTTCAATTTGGGCACAAGAACGACCTAAAACAGAGTCCGGATGGGGGAATTATACCTGTTTGAAGTTTTGAAATCTATGCTAGGAGCAGGTCCGCTCGAGCGGGAATTGGGACGCTCGAGCGGGAATAGCGGGTTTTTCGGGACAGCAGCTTTAAAAACGGGATTTTGGATCATTTCTCATATTTTTCTTCTTCCCTCTTCCTTCCTCTTTGCCTAAGTCCGAAACCCTAGCCCCAAATCCTTGAATTCCTTTACTTTGCTAACGATCCACCATGGTTTTTGGCATCAAGGATGGAGAACAAGGGAGGATCGATGTTTTTACCCGATTAGAACTTGGATTTGTGAAGGCTTCTTCTCAAGCTCACTTCTTTGGTTGATTATTGAGGTAAGGGTTTGAATACTCTTCAATACTTATATCCATAGATAGATTTGTGACATTTTATTATCTAAATACAAAATTTCCATATTTAGAGCATGTAGTGTATAGTATGAGATTTGGGGTTTTATGGTTTGAAGATGTTGGGAGTTAATTAATGGGTTAAAATGGTGAATTATGAGTCCTAGGTGTATAATCAATGGAAAAGTTGGAATAAAAAGTGTTGGGTTAATAAGTTTGATTATTTCTTGAAATCTCCATATTTTCTTGAAACCCTAGATTGATTAAAGATGATAACCAAAGATTTAACCCAAATTGAAAGTAGAATAATGAAATTGAGGTATTGAATTATGTATATACAAGTTTAATTGGAATTTGGTGATACTTGGAAATTATGTTTAGAATTTGCGAATGAACTTTGTTATAAGCACTGTGAATCATGTCTTAATGAGAAAGGAGATTGGGGGGAAGGGTTTGTTGATGATGTGGATGATGTAAACTTGGCTACGGAATATTGAATTGAGTCTTAGCAATTTAATTTGAATTATGTGGAATTATATTTGGTAGTATTGAGTTGAATAATGTTAAATAGTGTGGATTATATTGGATAGTGATAATTATGTGGGGTTATGTCGATTATGTCGAATTGTGTTAAATGTTGTTGAATTGAATTGTGTAGGGTTATCTGCAGGGACGGACCTAGCATCTAAACACTGTGAGTAATAGTACTCTAATGCACATTATTTACCGTTAATAATGATTCTTATTAACATCTTGTTCTCCGTGGTCAATTAAGTTAACATGTATGTGGAACGAGAATTAGTGTGAACTTATGTAAACATTGAAGGATTTGGCACACACTGACATGATACAGATATCTACCTAGAGTGGATCATCAAAACGAATAATTGGATAAGACTACGGGTTGTTTTGTACGTTAATAACCATTATGAAATTATGTTAAATATCAGATGAACATCTGAATGACTCAATCCGGAGAAAGAATTGAATGTCAATAACACGATTATGTGACTCACGTTATGATGTGAATGGCTCCACTCTTATTAATGTAATGGAGCATTTACCTTCTGTTTATTGTTAATAGTGTTGTTCTATTATTGTGGGACAATTATGTCACCTTATGAGAAACCATGGGAAAATCTAAGAGCATTACTGGGTACTACGTTCTGTTTATTATTGATAATGGATACTAACACACTGTTATCTGTAAGTCAGTTGTATGGATTTATAATGAACAAGGGGAATGTAAGTGTATTACGAGATTATGGTATCTACGTATCTCTGGACTCGTTTAATATGTAATAACATTCTGTTATCTGTGAACTAGAGGTAGTAATTCATGACAAACAAATGGGATGTGACTGCATTATGAAGTTCAATATGGTAATAGTTGCTATTAGCACTCTGTTAAACGTAACGTAACTATGTTACCTCATGTGAATAATTAGAAGGAACTATGTGCTTTTGTATGATTTATAAGGCCGAGAGCCATTTGTGAAATATGAATCTATGAGGCCGAGGGCCAGCTTGTGAAATTATGAATATTTGTGAATCTATGAACTTATGAGGCCAAGGGCCGACTTGTGAATCTATGAACTTATGAGGCCAAGGGCCGACTTGTGAATCTACGAACTTATGAGGCCGAGGGCCAACTTGTGAATTTGTGAACTTATGAGGCCGAGGACCAACGTGTGAAACTATGAATTCAAAGGGCCAAGGGCCAAGTTGTGAAGTTATGAATCTCAATTATGAATCTATAAAGCCAAAGGCTAATTGTGAATATGTGAACCCACCAGGCCAAGGGCCAGTCTGTGAATTTGTGAACCAACAAGACCGTTCTGACATTAGTATGGAATCAGATTAACTACCTGTCTTTTATATTATATAAACTCTGATTTGCATTATAATTCAAGTTGAACATTGAGTTATTCACGTACTATTATTCACTGAGGTTATCTCACTATGTATTTTGTCTGATTCCGTAGGTCCTACGTTTGGAGGTCAGCCTCAACTTTTAATGCTCGTCTTCCTTTGTTAGCCTTTGTGTGTCCAAGCATTTGGGTGAAGCCTACCCGTTTGGTGAAGTTTTGGCTTAGATTCTGATTGTCTATAATATGTTGTAACTTCTAATGTTTTTTTTTTTATTACACGCCTAAACACGGGCGGGGTTGTATATGTGTATGTAACTATTATTATCTGTCTATTTGTGATCCTGGCATGATAGTGGTCGCTCAATGGATGTAGCTCTTTCCTTGCATGTTATTATATAAAATTTATGCTTCCACTCAGGCCCCATATGTTATATATAACAAGTTAAGTGTCCGTTTTTGAAGTGGTCATGCCCAAACTTCTAGGGGCGGGTTTGGGGCGTGACAATTTTTACACTGAATTTTTGGGCTAAAACTTATGGTTTAAGGCCATTTAAGGTAGAGGAGTTGATAGCCCTTCTTTGAACCTTGCTTCTAAGGCCTTTGCCCTTGTGTTTCCCACCTTCTCATCTTCTTTTTTTGAGATTTTTACTACTGAATCTCAGAATTTTTTCAGAGGCTAAAATCATGTTTTGAAGTCCAAAAAATGGAGGGGGTAGCCTCCCCTCTTTGTGCTTACTTGCTAGCTTAACTTGCTCCATGTTATAGCTTATTGTTTTAGCTATTTTCGTCTCAAGTCCAACACTATTTTTGACTGTTTTAGGACCATTTTTAGTTGTTCATTACATTTGAGCTTTGTATAGCATGCTTGCAGTGCAATGGTCCTCATAGGTTTGGTGGTTTAGACCTTAGCCACCAACCTATTTGAGTTCAAATTGTTTATTTCTTGCTTTCCATACTTGTATTCATCTCTAATCACCTCTGCAACCTCCTTCATTTCTTGGCTTTTTCTTTGATTTGAAAGTGGTTTCAAACTACTTGCTTGTTTAAGCTTGAGATAGAAGTATTGTGCTTAATGGTTTAATCCATTTGGGGGTTCATTACCAACAGTATAACACTTCTCTCATGCCTAAAACAACATTTGGTTTGGTACTTCTCTCCATTAGTGGACTTAAAGCTCATTTTTGGACTCAATGAATTAAGGAATGGATGGTAATTAAAATGAAGTAATAAAATTGGGATTAAAAGTGATGCAAGATAATAAAATCAACTTGGGTTCAATGGGACATTAATTGAACTCATTGAGTCTTGAGTCATTTCATACTTGTTAGTGATGTAAACGGTTCAAAAGTCATTGTCAACCACTTCCCTTGATCAATCCATGATAGGAAGGAGGTTTTTGTTGGTCTTTTGTTATGCATTTATTGAATTGTGTCCCTTGGTTCATAAGCCATCACGCAATGAAATTACGCCGATTGATGGCTTGCGAACCAAACCTACCCCTCGTTTGACCTGCTTGCTGATAAGGCGAGGTATGGTGGACAAACATCCCCTAAGAATGCTCTAGTTTGTGCTCTGTTTGTCTGCTGTTGCTGCAAGAAAGAATCAACATCAGTGGCCGGCAGGCCACTTCTTCTGGACGGCAACCCACTATTAGTGGCCTGTAGGCCACTACTTTTGGGTTGCTAGCCACTTTTTCAAGGAAGGCAGTGCTCTTTTTCCAGCAAAGCAGGGCAGAAGTTGAGGTGAAAAATAGTGCATTTTTCCAACTGGGAAACAGAGACATTCCGGTAGCAAAACGGAGAGCATTATCGGGTAGAAATCTGTATCCATGCATGAGCTGTTCCTCGATTCTCAGGATCCGTCAAGATGATGTTGTAATTATGCTTGGAGTAAAGGGCTTGTAACTAGGTAGTTAGAATAGCTATGTGTTGTACTTATTTAATTAGCTAGAAGAATTAGTTAATTTGTTATTGTAATAATTAGTTAAGTAGCTTAGCTAATTTATTCATTTGGGTTTGTATTAGTTAGTTAATTAGGTAATTAATTAGCTAGGTTATTCATTCGGACCCTTCTACGTGAGGGCAACAATGTAATAATGTCCCTACGTCTTTCTTCTTTTTATTTACTTGCTTATGATGGGTAGTTTAGAACATCATGTTTCTTTTAGCATTTCCCATATTTGCATCCACTTGTATTGCATGCATCGAGGCTCAGTTCATTATTCTAACAAAGTATTGTCGTTTAAATACTTCTTTGAAAAGGTGCTTAAACCACATGCTATCAAATTGATTCACATATCATAATTAGTAGCCGAGCCTATTAGTTGCATATCGCATGTGTTGCATTAGTCATGTTGCATTAGTTAGGAGCATGCGTGTTTTCTAACTCTTTTGTTTCTTTTGGCTTGCCTTGGAGTACGAGGTGAGCATTTTTTTTTTTGCTTTAGCATATCGCATGCGTGTGATTATTGCCATGTTTAGCATGCTTTCCATGAGGCTAAGTGCTTAATTGATAAATTGCTTGAATGTCTGTGGATGAAGGCTAATTGCTTGAATTGGAATAATTTGAGTAATGTTCATATGCGATCATTTTTTCAAGTGGTACATATTCGAAACACTTTTCAAAATAAACATGAAATCAAAGTGTTACAATTTTTGCAAATTAGTCTATACTTGTGTGCAACACATAGTAATGTTAGCCTAAATAACCGAAACAAGAGCATATAATGTAAATAAGATTCACATCATGATTAGTAGAGGCCAATCTTTGATCGGGCGAGTGGGGTGCTCAATTCATGACCTTCCCCTCTCGTACCTAAGTTCCCGAGCCGAGACAATCTTGGTGATGACAGACACGTGGCCTTTGGCATGAGTCATGGGTTTCCTAAATTTCCCAAAAATATTTAGGTGGCGACTCTATATCTAGCAAAGCAGTTCATTTTTGGCATTTTGATTCTAAATCGACTTTCCAAAAGATTTGTCGGATTTGACTCTTTTGTGTTTATCTATTTCACATTGCACTTGTGAAATCAGATTCAGAATCACGGGAGTCCAAACTGTAGCGCTAGTCGTATTCGAAAGGAGCACGAAAAGTTAAGCTACAGTTTCTGGCGACTTTACTGGGGACTTTAGAGAACTTGACTGGAACTTCATGATGTGAAATTTTATCTACACTTCTTTGTTCTTTGCATTGCATTTGCATTGGTACGCTTAAGTCACTGTGTGTGCCATCTGCTATTCCTGGACGGTTTGCCGAAGGCTTGCCCAAAAGGTTGCCCAAAGGCTGACCGGTCGTGGGCTCTGCCATGATGGGAACACAACCCATGGATCTGGACTACCGATGTACTTTTTGATCCTCCTTTCACTTCTCGGTGTTAGGTGTGAGAGGTATATTTGGTAGTCTTGCTGAGGTACCCTTTTTGACCATGTGGCCTAGCTGTATATAGAAAACCCTTAGTGAGTGATCCAAACTAGGACAGAATGCTCACCCGAAATGCAGGATTGCGTGCAATCGCTTTGATTGAAATAGTGAAACCCTAGTTCATGACAAAACTAGGACAGGGTAACCCTACCCCCTCATAGGGCCGTTTTGGATCTCTCTTAACTGGTATCTGCTTTATAGTGAAATTGTATAGAATTGTGCATAGCAGTTACAAATTTGGTATCTGTTTTGGGGGCAAAATTCAGTGTGGAGTACAGTCCTACAGCTTTCATCATGTCTGTGTTGATAATATCTTAGTTGGGGTGCTATGTAGTTTCTGATTGCTACTATTTTTCTTTATTTCTTTTTGGTAGGTAATTTAAAGCCATAGCTTCAAAAAGTTTAGATATCCCCCAAGTACTCCGGACCCGAGTCAGAAGACTTTGTAAAGCCGGGGATCTTGCTCGGGGACAACCCGTGTTTACCTTACTCCCACCAGTTACAAGACGGAGGAGAATCAAACAGAATGCACCAGTTCGGTGTTTATTTCAGTCACCTCTTAACTGACCTGTGTCCAGTCAAGTTTGGGAATGGTCATCTACTTCTAGCCCAGCACGAGATCACTCACCTATTCCAATGGCACAGTATCCCCCAACCATTGTGGAAGAACAGATACACCATCTGCAGCAGACAGTTAAGACCCTACAGTAGGATGCGGTCTGTCAGGTCGAGGTCATGGCCTGTCAGGATGAGGTTACAACCAGGCTACAATAACAACAACCTCAGCCGGCTGCGACCTCTGCATCCCATACACCCACCACGGGTATCCCAACACCCAGAGCCACCACTCATACTGCCAATGTCCAAGAAAACCAGTGCAATTCAGCAAAGCCAATTCCAGCACAAGCCCCCAAAATCCCTATTTATCAGACTGAGGCATTGTTCAAGTTCGAAGTTGACCTAACTGTACTCAAGGTCAATAAACTGGAAAAGTTATTCAAGAGAGCACAAGGGGTTAACTGCATCCAGGACAAAGAGGACAGGTATATTGATTCTGCAGTTACATTATCGGATCGGTTTAAAATGCCGCACATTGACCGTTTTGACAGCTCCGGAGATCCGATGGTTCACCTACGGCTGTTTTTGGACATCTGGCGGCCGATGGGCTTAACTAGACTACAGAAGCTGTCTTTCTTTGGCCGTACCATGTCAGGTATAGTGGCCATATGGTATGTTGAGTTGGAAGATTCTGTCAAACAGAATTGGGAGGAGATGGCCAAGGCCTTCATTGCGCAATATTCATACAATACTCAAATCGAGGTCACAACTCGTGAACTCGAAGCAACACGCTAAGATCCGAAGGAGGGCTTCTCTGAATTTGTGACAAGGTGGAGAGCTAAAGCCTCGATGATAACCACGAGACCTTCCGAGAAGGATTAGATCAGGATAGTTGTCCGGAATCTGCATGGCAAGTTGTTATAGAAGATGATTGTTGTAGACGCGGCCCGAGGGCTTTGCTTCTACAGTTCGGACGCAAATGTCACGGTTCTGAATCTAATCCCGCAAAGTGCAATGCGAGACCGATAAATCGCCAAAGAGTCCAAATCCGGCAAATCGTTTTGGAAAACTGATTTTTAAGAAAGTAATGCCAAACATGGACTGTTTTGCCAGATACAGAGTCGCCACCTAAATATTTTGTTTTGGGGGGATTTAGGAAACCATTACTCGTTGCCTAAGGCCACGTGTCCATCATCACCGAAGTTGCCTTGGATCGGGAACTTGGGTACGAGTGGGGAAGGTCATCTATGAGCACCCCCGCTCGCCCGATCCGAAGATCGGCCTGTACTAAGCATGATATCGAGTTTTTGAAAACACATGCGTTCTTATTCCAGTTAATTAGCTAATCTTTTCTACATGATGCACACGGCAAGACAAGTATAGACTAGATCGCCTAATTTGGAACAAAGCATCGCATATCCGTTTATTTGGAAATTGTTTGAAGTTTGCTACTCGCAAGTAGGCTAAAACACGGATTTCGATGAATGATTCCAATTCAAGCAATCCAACCTTCACCCACAGGCATTCAGGCAGTTATATCACATAAGCAATTAGCCTCATGGCAAGCATGCTTTCATGTTAACACTCACATACATGCAAGATGCTAAAGCATAAACACTTACAGTGTACTCCGAGCCAAAACAAAGAACATGTTAGTAATCAAATATATGATCCAAGTCCATGTTTAAAATGGCTAATGCATCGCAAGCAAAATGCAACTAGAATAGGCTTGGCTAATCTAAAATGGCATGTGAGATGCGACAATTCGATCCATGTATTCAACTTAGAATTGAAATACAATGCAGTTAGCATGATGCGCCGAGCCCAGTGCATGCAATACAGATGAATGAATGCAAACATGCATAGCATAAGGATGCTAATTGAAACGTGCCCTAGAACTAACCATCATAAGCAGGTAAGTAAAAAGGAGAAAGACGTGGGGTTGGAAGACATGCATCACACACACGCACGCTTATTACACAATTGTGCCCTCTCGACGGAGGGACCGAAAGAATAATACAAGTTACATAATTAACTAACTGACAAGCTAATTAATTATTACACAACACTTAACTAATTAAACAAATTAACTAAGCTACTGAAAGCAGTAAAGCAACCTCGGGAAGAGGGACGAATGCATGCATGCTCGGCTTCGCTCGAAAATCCATTGCCATGTCATGTTGCCTCTGTTTACACTGCTCTGCACCTCTGAGAACTGTGCAAGTCTCAAGGATGCTTCTGAATCACCTTCTGAGCACTGTGGGATGTCACCGGCCAAGAGATGGGACCACCGGCCATGGAAACATGGTCATCGACCATTTGTAGGGACTTTGGCCAACAATGCATGGCCGGCCGGCACAGAAGATGGCCGACCGACCATCTCTTCCTGCAGAAACCTGTTTTGCTGCAGCAGAGGGCACACAGAGCATGGCAATGCATTTTCAAGGAAATGTTTGCACCACCACCCTCCTTATCATGTTTGAGACTCAAAGGAGTATCGTTCTCGACTTTCGGGCCATCAATCACGCATTTCAATGCATGATGGCCCAAGGTGCCAAGTGTGCATTTTAATGTCAAATGAAATGCACACAAAACACATGAAGGACCCCCAACCTCTATCATGGTTTATCAAGGGGCAAGGGATGCATGCTTAATGCTATGCAACCTAGGCATGCAAGCAAGCTAATGCAACATGAACATGCAAACAAACATGCAATATGAGCATGCAAACAAGCAATGCAATGTTACTTAACATGCATTCGAACACGCGAGAATATGTAACAACATATCAAGCACAAGACAAAATGCAAGCTAACAAGCATACAAAATGCGACTTAAGTATGCGAATATGCAAGGCATGTAACAACATTCAAGCACATAATAACATAAGAGGCAAACATGTAACAACATGTTAAAGCAACTAAAAAAGAGAATGCATGCCAAATGCATTACAATTTAGGCATGCAACAACATGTCATGGACTAAGTATGCAACAAGACATAATATACTAACACGCAACAACATGTAATATACTAAGCACACAACAAGCATGTTATGGGCCAAGTACACAACAAGGCACAATTGAACTAGCTTGCTACAACATGCCATTCATCAAATATGCAACAAGCATGTAACAACATACAAGGCAAGCATGCAACAACATGCAGGGATCGTCTTAAGCCAATATGGACAGCTCTCAAATAGGTCCAAATCAGCGGCCAAAATGATGCGACAAAGGCATGGAATACACATACAAACATGCATGCTAATGGTCCACTACTTTAAGCATAAAAGAGCAGCCTTTAAGCAAACTTAAAAGGAATGAAAAGTGTGCAAATGTGACAACACTACATGCTCTGAAATCATGCGAGGGATGATACCAAATCAACCAAACTATGCAATTAAGGCATGCAATAAGGCCTAAAACTTAAAACTAGCCAACGGGCTTAAACCAAGGCTACATGAAGCATGCCCCAAAGGGGGGCCAAGGGCACTCAAAACAGTCCTAAGGCAGGTCAAAATAAGTCTAAAACATGCAAGGAATGAGGCCAAAACATGCTAGAACACAATGCCAAAACGAGAGGCAAGCAAGGCTACAAAAGAGGTGTTACACAACAACTATCGAAACCAAACATGGTATGATTTAAGCAACCAAAAACAGAGTTATGGCATGTCAAAATGAGCCCAGAAGCTCACTTAGATGGCATCCCAAAGACCTAAGCATGGTAGCATACACAATGGACCATTCAAGAGGCATAAAGCACGAACCCTTCAAAGCATTAAAGGAGTGATAAATGCAAGTGTTTGAGCATACTATATGGACTGAAATAACATGATAAGTGATGCCAAACCACTGAAATGGCTGAAGTAAAGCATGTCAAAGGATTCAATATTCAAAGCCTACAAGCTAGATTACATGGTGGCTATACAAAGCAAGTCATGGACGACCAAAACAACCAAAATCAGAGCTTTAGCATGTTAAAACAAAGCTAGAAGCTTCATGAAGTTAAGCCCAAATCATGCTAAAAAGACATGTGACAACATGGTGCATGTTAAGGCAAATCATGGGATTACAAGACAAGTATACAAAGCATGCATGGTATGTCTGAACCAACTTGAAACAGAGATGTATTAGGGCAAAACAAAGCCTAAAATACACTGAAATAAAGCTACAACAAGCTAAGCATACAAACTACCTACATAAGCCATTTATGTAAGCATTGAAGACAACATGGAGAGGGGATGACCCTCTCCTTCTTAGGACCTCAAAATACCATCCCCACCACTGAAATCCCTCTAGATTTCAGTGGTGAGAAAGCCAATACAAGGTGGTCCGGAAGCTCACAAAAAAAGGCACAAAAATGAGGCCAAACAAGGCCTAAGAGGGGGGAAACAACCCCAAACACAGAAGTGATCTTAAACAAAGATCAAGAGCATGCAAAATCAAAACTTTTATAAAGTATAAGTTAAGCTCAAAACAGCATGCAAGATAGGCTAAAAGCTTGTGCAAAAATGGGGAATAAAGAGGGTAGTTTCTCACCGTTGTAGAACCTCTTCAAGAATAAGGCTCCAGCAAGTTTTCTGAGTTTAAATCAACCTAAGAACACTAAAATCAACCTCCTAGCACCTCAGCAACCAAGGATGGTGTTCTAGTGTGTGTTTGTGTACAATAGTAAGACAAAACACACTTTTGAACTCAAACACACACACAAATCTAGAGAGAAGGAAATATAGAGAGAGATATATCTAACTTCTATATCAGATGAATCAACCTCTGGAAAGGGAGGGGAGGCCCTCCTTTTATAGAAAACAACTTTGCCAAGCTTCCAAGAGAAGCTAAACAAAGATGAAATCCCTCCATACACGTGTATGGAGGGCAGAGTCTGTGCTCAACAGCTGGCACAGCTAGCATGCACAATGCCTGAAAAAGGCAAAGGAAAGGCCTCAGCTAGAAAATGTGGCCGACCGACCAACTAAAGTGCCGATCGGCCAACACACTTGGCCGATGGAAAGAAAAAGGGGCCGATGGCAAACAAGCCACCCACTTCCCTCAGAAGCAAGAACACAGGTGTTTGGTCTACGACCAAGCACAAAACAAACAAGTTGAGAGATCTTGAGGCGAGGCGCGCGGCCGAAACCTCCGGGAACTCAAAACGAACACAAACATG
Organism: Camellia granthamiana; assembly: GCA_036172215.1. Lineage (NCBI taxonomy): Eukaryota > Viridiplantae > Streptophyta > Magnoliopsida > Ericales > Theaceae > Camellia > Camellia granthamiana. The sequence goes on from CM069910.1 coordinate 133,118,462, forward strand.
GATGATCATCGAGTGTTCAAACGATGACGTCCAAGTCTTGAGAACGGTCAAAAATGGGGTGTCTACAATTGTGCTCCCATTATTCACATTTACAGAGCTTCATGAAATAGGAGTGCAAATCAAAAACTCCATGAAATAGGGGCTTATTACAGATGAGAAGGAGCCGGCAAAAAGGCCATTTGTTCGCAGTTCCAATACTACCAGTGGTAGCATAGTTACGAGGCCATCAAATGTAAGTGTTGTCACCACAACCAAGATTATTGACCCCTTTGCCAACACAAGCTCACAAACAGTGTCCAACCCTACCCGATCCCAGAGGACTTTTAACCAACTTTACCTGACTCTCTCTCAAGCCATGAAGGTGCTAGTCAAAAAAGGGCACCTCAAACCTTTAGAACCCCATCCACTTCCTAACCCTCTCCCATCCAAACATAACCCCACAAAATACTGTGCGTTTCACCAATAGCATGGTCATGATACAGACTAGTGCTTTCGATTACGTCATGAGATTCAGGATCTCATTGACAACAAGGGGATCGCTCCACCTCAGAAGCTGAACGTAACCACAAATCCACTCCCAGCCCATAATCAAGTCCCCCCACCTCAAAATCTCAACCCGATTCATACACTGGCCACCTCTTATGACTCCATTGTATATATTACTCCCTCTCACCTACCAAAACCGACATTCATTCTGAAAGGCACAGATCTTTGCATGATGGACACGTCCAATCCTTAATCCAAGCCTGTGGTGATGAAACTTACAGTGGAAAGGGAGTCGACCTTGGAGGAAGGTACTAGTCCTTTGCCAAAGTGTCCTGAGGACTTATCTAATAGGATGCATGATCCAAGTTGCTACATTGTGGTAACTGGTCAAATCAAGCCTGAATTCGTGTTGCCAATCTTGATAGACATCAATGTGGTCAGGGAAGATGGCCTGAGCCAAGGGTTGGATGATTTGGCAGATCTCGAAGAGGATTTGGATAACTTGCAGTTCTTTGACGAGCAGGATCGGGGAGATGTGCAAATTGGGTGGTTAGACCGGAATGGATCAACTGACAACACTGGATAGCCGAGTGATGAGCCAGACAAGGAAGAAGAAACTAGAATAAAACCAGAAAAAAAGGAAGCAGAGATAGCTATAGTGGTCGGAAAGGCTGATGAGAAAGGAAAGCTATCGGAGAGCGCTGATGTGGAAAACCCAACCCCAGGAAGTAGGCACTGTGAACACTGTGGATACTGAACAAGAACCTACACTGAGGCAGTTTGAACGAGAAAGGATTGAAGATAGCCGGGAAGCCGTAATGGCCCAACACCTTATAGGGGATGCCTATGACGTAAAGGTGATACGAGAAGAACTGGACAATTGTTTGTCGGCCGCTGAGGTCTAATGGTGAGACGATAATGATCTGCATCTAGCCCACACCGACGAAGACTTGTGCGAGTGCCTTCCGGACAATACGTGGTATGTCGAGGAAATAGACCATCTGACAAGAAGTGGGCGGTATTTTAAGCTGCTACACCTAGATCAAGCAGAGACATCTGGAAAAGACAGAGAGGCCGAGAAACAAAAAGAGAAACAACTAGAAGAAGAGGCAGTGTTGAAACAACTCAAGAAAATCCAAGCTGACATCTTTATCTGGGGTCTTCTCATGGCCTCCTAGGTACACCGACAAGCAGTGTTGTTGACAATGGACAAGGCAAAATTCTCCATTGACACCACGCCCGAGCAGCTTATGGGTTTGGTTTTTCCAAGTGGTGCTAGGCCAATCCTTACCTTCTCTGACAAAGAGCTGTAGCCGGAGGGCTTGGCTCACAATAAACTGTTGTACATATTTGTGGAATGCAGGGAGAAATGGGTGCCGGTGGTGTTGGTAGATACTGGTTCGGCCATCAATCTCTGTCCTTCTCGCACTACCTATGCAATTGGCCTGAAACCAGCAGACTTTGATCCCACAGCCCAAGTAATTCGGGCATATAATAACACAAGTAGAGAGGTCATGGGCACAGTGCAAGTCAGAGTCCAAGTGGGCCCAGCTAAGCAAGAGGTCGAATTTCATGTCTTGGATGTGTCGTCTAACTTCAATTTGCTGCTAGAGAGGCCCTAGTTGCACCATATGAAGGCTGTTTCTTCCACTCTCCATCAGATGTTGAGGTACCCTCATGGGGGAGGAGTGGCAATTGTTTTTGGGAATTCATCCATCCATTCGCCGCCAGAGGTAACTACGCCAGTGTTAGAGATCAACCAAGGTGAGGAGGATGTATTCCTCTCGAGATTCACTCTGGCTAAAGCCCGGGAAGTGCAGACCATTCTGGCCACAGATGAAGGCTTGTATGTCAGTGCCCAGTCCATCTATTTCATGAACAAACTACAACACATTCCAGGAATGGGGCTCGAAAAGAGTGGTCGAAAAGGTGTTGCAACACTGACAGATGTGCCACACAACCCACATGCCTTTGGACTGGGCTATGTGCCCACCAAGGAGGATTGGATAAGGAAGGGAGAAGAAATGAGAGACGGAGTGTAGCTCCACTTTTCGTGCTCCTTTCGGAAGACGACTAGCCCTACAGTATCGGACTCCCGCGATTCTGAATCTGATCTCACAAGTACAATGTGAAATAGATAAACACCAAAGAGTCCAAATCTGGCAAATCTTTTGGAAAATTGATTTTGAATCAAAATGCCAGAAATGGACTACTTTGCTAGATACAAAGTCCACACCAAAATATTTTTGGGAAATTTAGGAAACCCATGACTCGTGCCAAAGGTTACATGTCCGTCATCACCAAGATTGTCTAGGCTCAGGAACTTGGGTACAAGAGGGGAAGGTCATGAATTGAGCACCCCCGCTCACCCGATCAAAGATTGGCCTCTACTAATCATGATGTGATTCTTATATACATTATATGCTCTTGTTCCAATTTATTAGGTTAACTTACTAGGTGATGCGCACACAAGCATAGACTAATTTGCAAAAATTGGAACACTTGATTCATGTTTGTTTTCAAAATTGTTTCGAATATGTACCACTTGAAAAAGTGATCGCATATGTACATTACTCAAATTATTTCAATTCAAGTAATTAGCCGTCATCCATAAACATTCAATCAATTTATCACTTAAGCAATTAGCCTCATGGCAAGTATGCTAGACATGGCAACAATCACACGCATGCGATATGCTAAAGCACAAAAATACTCAACTCGTACTCCAAGGCAAGCCAAAAGAAACAAAATAGTTAGAAAAAATGCATGCCCCTAACTAATACAACATGACTAATGCAACACATGCAATAATGCAATTAATAGGCTCGGCTACTAATTATGTCATGTGAGTGAATTTGATAGCATGTGGTTTAAACACGTATTCAACGAAGTATTTAAACGACAATGCATTGTTAGAATGATGAACCGAGTCTCAATGAATGCAAAACAAGTGGATGCAAATCATGGAGTATGCTAAAAGAAACATGATGTTCTAAAACTAAACATCATAAGCAAGTAAATAAAAGGGAGAAAGACGTGGGGTTGGAAGGCGTACACATTATTACAATTCTACCCTCATGCAGGAGGGTCCGAATAAACTAACTAGCTAAACAAATTAACTAGCTATTACAAAACGAATTAACTAACTATGCTAGCTAGGTATTACAACATCACAACTAATTAACTATTCTAGCTAATTATTATAGATTGGAACTAACTAATTAATTACACTAATTAATTAATTATAAAATTCTAATTAGCTAACTAATTAATTACAACATGAATACAACATAAAATAAAGTAACTAAATTAACTAATTAGCCCCGGGAAGAGAGGGATGCTCATGCATGTGCGGATTTCCACCCGAAAAGCACACTGTTATGCTGCCAGAATGCTTCTGTTGCACAGTAGAACATCTTTCACCTCAGCTACTGCTCTATTCTGTTCCAAAAACACTGCTGCTGAATTTTACAAAAGTGGCCTGCAGGCCAGAAGTGGTGGCTGGCCAGCCACAAATGGTAGCCTGTCGTCCAGAAATAGTGGCTTGCCAGCCACTGATGCTTGGTTCCCCCTACTGCAACAAAAAGCATACAGAGCACAAACAGGGTATTCTCAAGGTAAGTTTGTCCACCCTGCCTCTCCTTATCATCAAACAGCTCAAATGAGGGGTAGGCTTGCTTCGCAAGTCATCAATCGATGCATGATGATTTATGAATCCAGGGACACAATTCAATAAATAAACAATTTAAAGACTCTCAAAACCCCCTCCCTATCATGGATTGATCAAGGGAAGTGATTGACATTGACTCTTGAACCATTTACATCACTAGCAAGTATAAAACGACTCAAGACTCAATGGGTTCAATTAACGTCCGATTAAACCCAAGTTGATTTTATTATCTTGTATCATTTTTAGTCCCCATTTTATTACTTCATTTTAATTACCAATCATTCCTTAGTTCAATTGTGTCCAAAAGTGAGTTTTAAGCCCTCTAATGGAAAGGAGAACTAAACCAAGTGTTGTTTTAGGCATGAGAGAAGTGTCATGCCGTTGGTAATGAACCTCTGAAGAGATTAAACCATTAAGAACAATACCTCCATCTCAAACTTAAACAAGCAATTGGTTTGAAACAACTTTCAAAAAAAAAATGCCAAGAAAAGAGGGAGGTTGCAAAGATGATTAAAGGTGATCACAAGTATGGAAAGCTTAAAATAAATGCTATCAACTCAAATAAATTGGTGTCTAAGGCCTAACCACCAAACCTATGAGGACCATTACACCACAAGCATGCTGTACAAAGCTCAAATGCAATGAACAACCAAAAACAGTCCTAAAACAGTGCTAAAACAGTCTAAAAAAGTGCTAGAATTAAGCTAACAATATCTAAAACAATATGCTAAAATATGGAGCAAGTTAAGCTAGTAAGCAAACACAAGGAAGGGAGGCTAACCCCTCCATTTTTGGGACCTCAAAACAACATTTTTAGTCTCTGAAAAACTCTAAAATTCAGTAGTAAAAAGCTCAAAAAAAGTTGATGAGAAGGTGGGAAACACAAGGGCAAAGGCCTAGAGAACAAGGTTCAAAGAATGGTGATTAACCCCTTTACCTTTAATAGCCTTAAACCACAAGCTTCAGGCCATAAAAATAGTTGAAAAATAGTTCAAAATTAGCAAGAAAAGATAGAAAATAAGTAGTGCAAAGATACTCAAAATTATACCTCTTGAAGCAAGGCAACACTTTTGTTCACAAACAACAAAGCTTGCACTCTCAAGGACTGAAATTTCGACTCAATAATCTCAGCAATGAGAGCTCCAATATTGGTTTAGGAAGTGTTTGGGTAAGGTTTGTGTGTTTCAAGATAGAAATAGAGAGAGAATTTCAAGTTTTGGAGCTTTTGGAATTTTTTTCTAACGTAAAAACAAGAGGAGAGGTCAAGTATATATAGAAAAACAGCCTCTAAGTTCGAAAATATATGTATATAGAAAGCTAGAGCTTTTGGGTGACAGCTAGCCAAAAATGTCTTGGTTTTACACAAGTGGTCAGCAAGCCAGAAGTAGTGGCCAGCTAGCCACTAATAGTGGACAGCTGTCCACAAATAGTGGGTTGCCGGCCACAAAAATCTACTTCTAAGCCCGACTTCAAATAGGAATATCTCTCTCCTCCGGATTCAGTTTTAGGTCATTCTTGAGTCTAAATTGAATCCCCAAAAGTCTAGTTTCCAATTGTGGTGGCCCCACATCTAAATTATAAGTGTGAAAAGAGATATTCCTATTTTAGTGAAGGCTGCTCATTTTTATCTTAACCAGATTGATGCCTAACTTCAAACGGCCATATCTCCCTTATCCAGACTCAGCCTTAGGAGATTCTTGAGTCTAAATTGAAGCCCCAAAAGTCCAATTTCCAATGGTGGTGGCCTCATAACTAATGTCTAAGTGTACAAAAATATATGCCTATTTTAGTGAAGGCTGCTCAGTTATCTCTTAATGGTTTAATGCCCAACTTCTTCCCCAACTAGTTTTCTTCCCTCTCCTTTAATTTTATTCAACTCCAAACCTATAAATGAGATGTTTTAAAATATTTTTCAAAGAGTTCACCTCCCTTTCATTTATTTCCACTTTGTTTGTACTCGGTTTACCAAAAAGCGTAATATTTTAAACGAAATGTGAGCCTCAGGACATCATAAACATATTTTAAAAAAGATATTTTGAAAAATAGGGTTTTAAGGTCTAAAATAGTTTTGGTCCAAAATGGGGTGTAAGGTTAGGATTTAGAAGCTCTTCTTGCTAAAGAAATCGAACGTTTGTACAGCATAACTTTCATTATCGAGTGATCAACCTGAAGCGCCCAAGTCCTAAGGTCTATCAAAAATGGGGTGTCGACATAGAGCCAAGGCTAAGCAAGCCGAAAAATGTTATGAACTCATCCACTGGCCAATCCAGGGGATACTGAATGGCCGCTTTGTTCGAGAGGGAGAAGACTTCCCTTTTTGTGGCTTTCCCAAGCCTTGGGTGCATTCCTTGAAGCAACATGTCCCCGGGTTCAAGATTGTCGTGACCCGAACCCGCCCCTATGGATTAAGGTCATAACCAGCTAGTAATAAAGGGATTACCTACGACCTCAAACCTGATCAAACATATTTTCAATAGAATAGGGGCCAAAACGGAAGCAGACTTAAAAATTTTGTCCAATGAGCTATGCTTACATGATAAAGCAAAACACTTCATTAACAATCCATAATAACTCACACATGTAGACAAAAATAACAGCTTAAATGTCCAGGAACTTTCAAACATGTAGCCAGTCCAACAAAAGGGCTTATATACATAGTGATCCTATGTGTTCATTAATGTAACAAAAGGGAATCAAAAATAAAGAAACAAAACAAACTCCCATGCGTGAGACGGTCGGGCTGACTCCACAAAAACTTGACTCCTCTCATGTCTTTCACTGGGCTGGGTTTGGACATCTCTTTGCTCACCTACACACACATAAATGAGAGTGAGCGATAGCCCAGTGAATAATATCAAAATAAAGGAGTACACGAATTAAATTGTAGAAGTCATATCATACGGCCTTAGGCCCATTCATAATTCGATCTAATATATCAAATGGCGTCAGGCCCAAACATATCAAACGGCCTCAGGCCCATTTCATTCTTATCAAATGGCCTTTGGCCCATTCACTCATATCAAACGACCTTTGGCCCAATCATTCATATCTAACGGCCTTTGGCTCAATCATTCTTATCAAACGGCCCTGGCCCATATCCATATCAAACGGCCTTTGGCCCAATCATTCATATCAAACGGCCTCTGGCCCAATCATTATTTTCCATATTCGTATCCATGTGTGTGTGTCATACTCATGATCGTAATCACATTTGTATTCAATTAGTCTTGTATAAAAGACTGTCATTCAGACTATTCATCCATAATTCAAATTACAAACCCATAAGGCTCACATAGAAGTAACGTTATGGAAAATAACGTACTTTAACATATCTTTATTAAGACAATACTCACAATGATCTGCCGGATGATTTGCTCTTGTGCTTGACCCTACACATTACATAAACATAATGGGTCACAAGTGATTCGATCCATTCTTAATTCATATATCCTTCTTAGGCTTCTTCCTTATCTTTTTAACTCATTTATAATGTTCAATGCATGCCTAAGAGTGCTTAGAAATGAAAGGGAATGAAAAACAAATCATAAAACACATTTTTTAAATTTCTGAAATAGGGCTCTCCGCTGGAGCGCAGCTTTGGCAGCTCGAGCGGACCCCTTTGGTCTACAAAAGTACTAGTTACCTCATTTTTGCACTCGAGCATGACTTCGGACGCTCGAGGTGAGAGTCAAACATGTGACTGGACGCTTGAACGTAACTCCTCCCACTCGAGCGGACATCAATGTCTGCAAAACTTCTAAGAGCTAACATTTCACGCTCGAGCGGCGCTTTTGACACTTAAGCGGACATGCCGAATTCTAGAATTTCCAAAACTGCATTTGAAGCTCAAACTCAGTATTCAAAGGCCCAAAGCTTGAATTTTTGGTACGAAAACATGGAAAATCATTACATTACATGGAAACACTTTTAGCTTGGAACCAATTACTCAAAATCATGGGCCAATGTCCAAAATCAAGTTCAAATCATTCAATTCCATGTTCGTAACTTTGAGACTCATGCACGTATGATCTTACATGGGTTCATCATCTTCAAAACATGTAGTTGAGTCTCATAACCTTATTATTCATGGATGCATGTCTTAAATGACTTCCAATTCAACTCATTTAACATATCTTATATACAAACATGAAGACTCATAGAAAATTGTTACATGCATGCACATATTGATCTCAATTTCATCATGATCAACATGCTTCACATTCAAATATGCAAATTTATGGCTAACTCTCACATGTATGTACTAAATATCTTCAAATTCATTATCATCAACTCAATTCTTGTTCTTCAATACATATCTTGTTTGAATTCACTCAATTGCAAACTTAAACTTATGAGTTGGGCTCGATTACTCACCTAGGAGTCCAAATCTTCCAAATTCTAGCTAGCTCTTGAGCCTAGCCTTCCAAATCTTCAAGGTTTGAGACAATTCTACAATTTTTTCCTCTTCCTCTCTCTCTAGAACCGGCCCTCTCTCTCTCTCTCTCTCCCTAGAGTGCTATTTCAGATTTTTGAGCTCTTAAGGAATGAGTATGAGTGTAATTAGGCCTTTATATACACACTTGGCTAATCAACTTAAATAAGGCCAATTAACTAAGCTTAAGTTAATCAATTTAATCTACTTATTTTGATCCAAATAAATTTTTAATTAAATTTCATCATAGGCTCTAAAAATTACGCTAATCACAATGGCGTAGTCAATTTCAGTTTCTGTGGCCGATAAGGCCTTCAATTTTCAGTTCATAATAGTAAATTGAATAGATTTTCCTACGGTGAACAAATATAAGGCTAAATCCACATATAATCATGCAATTAACACCAAAATTCAAATTAATCACATAATCACAACATGAAACCAAAACGAGAATGGTTCACCGTAAACTTGTGGCGTTTAGAGGTTCACATGGCTAAACCCAAGGACAAAACCAAAAACCACCCGAACATAATAACATTTCCCCCCAAAACCAAAAACATTAGGAACCAAAACCAAACAATGCAAAATCATTAGTAAACAAAACAACGCCACTAGTAACCAAAAGCCAAATCCAACAAAAATATCAAGAATAGTAGAATATGCAATGCAAAGACTCAGAAACCAAAAACACAATAAGAAGCAACATTTAGACACAGCACCAACTTAAGAATAAATCACAAAGCATGAGAAAACAAGCACGAAAAGGAGCAACACTAGACTAACTAAACCAGATGCAAGCCTGTAAAGCCTAGACAAGACACAGACCAAGACACGAAAACAAAACAGATAAAAAAAAATAGAAAGAAAAAAAATTGAAACCAAGACAAGCAAGAGAAAATAAAGAGGAAAAAAACAAAATGAAGAAAGGGAGGAGTGTAGACACCCCATTTTTGACCGCCCTTAAGACTTGGGCGTTACTGATGATTTACTTGGTGATGAAAGATGTGCAAGGCAAAGGTTCGATTTCTTCGGCAAGAGGAGAGTCAAATCCTAACCTCACACCCCATTTTGGAATAAAGCTATTTTGAATGGTTTTTAGACCTTAAAACCCTCTCTTTCAAAATATTTTTGAAATAAAGTTCCTACGATGTTCCGAGGCTCACATTTTGTCAAATGTTGCACTTTTCAGTAAATCAAGCGAGGACAAAGAGGAAATGAATGAAAGCAAGTTGAAATCTTTAAAAAAATCTTTCAAAACACCTTGCTTAGGGGTTTTGAGTTGAAGAAAAGAAGAGGAGAGGGAAGAAACCCAGTTGGGGAAGGAGTTGCGCATGAATCGTTAAGAGAGAGTCGAGTAACCCTCGGTAAATTAGGCCTATCCTTTTGAATACTTGGATTTCAAATATGAGGCCACCACCGTTGGAAAGATTAATTTCGGGGCTTCATTTTTCACTTAAGAATCTCCTAAAGCCGAGTCTGGATGGGGGAGATATGATTGGTTGAAGTTGGGCATTATTCCAGTTGGACTAAAACTGAGTAACCTTCACTAAAAGAGGGATATCTATTAACACACATGGAATTTTGAGGTGAGGTTGCCAAATTTGGAAAGAAAATTTCCGGGGCTACAGTTTAGGCTCAAGAATGACTTGAAAAGGAGTCCAGATGAAGGAATTAGGCTTGCTTCAAGTCAGGGACCAGGACTGATTTTTTCCATCAGCCTCTATGGGACTTCATCGGCCATAATTGGACCTCATCGGCCATAGGTCGGCCAAAAGTGAACCTTATCAGCCAAAAATGTTGGCCGATCGGCCAAAAATGTCCAGAAAGCCCAGAATTGGCAGATATTTCTCCTCCAGCTATTTCCAGCTTGTGCCACATGTCCCAAATCAGATATTTTCGACCAAAAGCTTTTGAATTGCTATATATGAAGCCAAATATCTCATATTCAAGGACTTAGAACATTTTCTTGAAGGCTTAGAAGTATGAGAGCTTCTCACTCTAGAATCCTCTCTCTCTAGAAGTTTTGTGAGCAAAACTCTCTCCCTCCCTAGAATTCTCTCATTTTCCTCTTGTTTTAGGCTTAGAAGTGAGAATTTCCTACACTTTTGCAAAGAGACCCTTAACCAAAGTTGATCATCTTTGGGTTGAGGTAGCTTGGGACTTTGTTTGAGCTCCAAAAGGCTGATTTTGGCTCAGATTTTGGGCTGGTTTTGTAGTTGTGCATCAAGGGTAAGATCTCTCTCCCTTTAAGCTTGTTTTACACACTTGCTTGGCCATCTTTTCACACTACTTTGAGGCTATTTTTGGGGTGGTGTTGAACTACAAAAACCTCTTCTTTTTTTTCTCTGTTTTTCAGACCTAAAAGTGTTGGTTCGTGCCTTGGTTGGCTAGGGGGTTGTCCTCCCTTTTGCTCCTTGGCTTGAAAGGCCTTGTGAGCTAACTTTCAAACCTTTCAAACAACCTCTTTTTGGCCTTTTAACCACTGAAATCCAGGGGATTTTTAGTAACAAAAAGCTTGTTTTGAGGTCCCAAATGGGAAGGGATAGCCTCCCCTCCTTGTCTCTCCATGCCATGCCTTGTTAGCACTATAAAGTAGCATCTTTTTGAAGCTTATGTTATCTCTTTTCAAGAATGTTTTTGTGACTTTGAGGACCTGCCATAACTCTTTTTTAGGCTGGTTTGGTCACCTCTTGCATGCTCTATACACTTGTAGTGTAAACTTGCACACTAGCCTAACATGCATCATGCTTTAGACCATAATTCTAGTGTGATTTTGGCTTAACTCCAAGAAGATTTTGGCCATGTTTTAGCATGATTAAGGTCTGATTTATATTGTTTTGGTCATGCATGCCATGCTTTGTATAGCCATAGTGCATTTTAGCTCATTAGCCTTGAGTTTCCAAGCCACTAGCATGCATTGCTTGGGCTATTTGCATGATTTAGCATCATTTGGAATGATATTTCAGAGCATTTTCATTGCCATGCCCTCACATTTTTCACTATTTCAATGCTTTGAAGAGTTGGTTCTTTATGCCTTAAGAATGAGCATATGTGTATGCCATCTTGCCTAGGCTTTTGGACCACCATTTCAGTGTGTTTTGGGTCTTATTTTTCAATGATATAACTCTATTTTTGGTTGGTTAGGGCATCCCCCATTTGCTTCTTACACTTGTAGTGTAAGTCCTCTTTACCAGTCTTGCATGCCTAATGAGTGAGCTTGTTATTCTAGCATGTGTTGACTTGGTATTAGCCCATTTTTGGGCTTATTTTGACATGCCATAACTCTGATTTTTATTGGTTAAGTCATGCCATGCTTGGTCTTGGTACGTGTAGTGTAACCCTCTTTATTGGCCTTGCATGCATCATGCCATATGCCCTTTATGTAAGCTTGTTTTAGGTTTGGCCCATGCATGTTTTAGACTCATTTTGGCATGATCTAGGACTGTTTTGGTTCTCCTTCGCCCTTTGGGGTTTGATTCATGTGGCTTTGGTACAAGTTCCTATGCTAGTTTCAAGCTTTGAGCTTTCTTGCATGCCATACTTGTCTTGCTTGGTTGATTTGGCATCATTTCATACCTTATTTCAGTGCTTATAGTGTTGCTACACTCTTACATTTTTCACTCCTTGATCACTTTTGAGAATTATGCTTTTATGCTTAGTTGGTGGGCTAGAGCATATGCATGCATTGTCTTGCATTTCATGGCATCATTTCATCATTTTGGCCACTGATTTTGGGCATGACTGAGGTCTATCCATCTTTAGTTTAAGTCCATTTACCATGTTGTTCAAAGTTGCTACTTTACATCATGCTTGCATGCTTGAGTTGTATAACATTTGCATGCTTGTCCATCTTTGCATGCCATGCATATTTGTATGTTTAGGTTGCATTTTGCATGCTTGCTAGCTTGCATTTTATCACATGCTTGTTTAGGTTGTATTGCATTTGGCGTGCTTGTTACCTTAGCCTTGTGTGCATGTTTGAGTCATATTGCATTTGGCATGCTTATGTTGCATTGCATAGCTTTTCCATGTTGCATGCATTGCATTGTGTTTGATTTGGGGTGTCAAACTAAACACGAGGGCCGAGGGACGTTTCGTACTTGAAGTGACGAAACGTGCCTCAATCCTCGGTCGCTAACACTCTTGATCCAACATCATAGAGTGTGAGGCATTTGTATGTTTTTGTGCATTCATTCCATATTGATTTGTGCAATTCGGTCTCTTTGGCCATCATACATCGAAATGCATGATTGGTGGCTCGAGGGTCGAACACTACACTCCTTTGAGTCTCAAACATGATAAGGGGTGTAGGTGCATAACATTTTCTTGTAAATGTATTTTCATGCCCTTGTTTGTCCTCTGCTACAGCAAAAGGAGCAAATTGCAGGAAGAGATGGCCGATCGGCCATATGCAGTGCCGATCGACTAACAATTTTTGGCCAATGGCCTTATATTTGATCGCTGACCCTTTTCCCTTGGCCGATGGCTTCACCATTTGGCCGGTGACCTCTCAGCATGGCCATGAAGTGGTTCAAAAGCATCACAGAGGTTTTCACAGTTTTCAGAGGTGCAAAACAGTGCCAACAGAGGCAACATGGGGCATGGCAATGGATTTCCGAGCGAAGCCAACCGAGCATGCATACATCCCTCGTCTTAAGGCCATTTCATTGCTTTTGATAACTTAGAATAGTTATTTGCTTCAATTTATTTTGTAATAACTAATTAGCTTGTTAGTTAGTTACTTAGTTGGTTTGTATTATTCATTCGGACCCTCCGTCGAGAGGGCGAATTCTGTAATAAGTGTGCGTGAGTGTGTGAATGTCTTCCAACCCCACGTCTTTCTCCCTTTTACTTAACTGCTTTCGATGGTTAGTTCTAGGTCATATTTCAATTAGCATACTTATGCTAGCATGTTTGCATACATTCATTCGTATTGCATGCACCGGGCTCGGCGCATCATACTAACTGAATTGTATTTCAATTCTTAATTGAATACATGATTATCAAGTTGCATCTCATATGCCATCTTAGAATAGCCGAGCCTATTTCTAGTCGTATTTTGCATTTGTTGCATTAGCCATCTTAACACGAACTAGGATCATGCATGATTACTAACTAGTTGTTATTTTGGCTCAGAGTACACTGTAAGTGTTTATGCTTTAGCATCTTGCATGAGTGTGAGCGTTGCCATGATAGCATGCTTGCCATGAGGCTAACTGCTTAAGTAATATAACTGCGTGAATGCTTGTGGGTGAAGGTTGGATTGTTTGAATTGGAACAATTCATCAAATGCGAGTTTTAAGCCCACTTGAGAGCGGCAAAATCATGTTTTCTAAGCCCACTTGAGGGTGGCAAATCCACGTTTTAGCCTACTTGCGAGTAGCACCTTCAAACTATTTTCAAACAAACAAACATGAGATGTTTTGTTCCAACTTAAGCGATCTAGTCTATACTTGTATGCTGTGCGCATCACATAGTAATTCTAGGTTAATAACCGGAATAAGAACACATGTGTTTTCAAAAACAAAATATCATGCTTAGTACAGGCCGATCTTTGATCAGGCGAGCGGGGGTGCTCATTGCATGACCTTCCCCTCTCGTACCCAAGTTCCCGAGCCGAGGCAACTTTGGTGATGACGGACACGTGGCCTTAGGCACGAGTTAGGGTTTCCTAAATTCTCCCAAAATAAAATATTTAGGTCGCGACTCTGTATCTGGTAAAGCAGTCCATGTTTGGCACTTCTTTATAAAAATTAGTTTTCCAAAACGATTTGCCGGATTCGGACTCTTTGGTGATTTATCGGTCTCACATTGCACTTTGTGAGATTAGATTCAGAACCATGACATTGAGTTCGAACTGTAGTAGCTAGAGAACAAAACAAATTTGCACCCTCCCAGCGCAGAGCCGGGGAGTTCTCGGGGCACGTCTACGCAAGCGTAACAAGCGTAACAACGCAAGTTAAAAGGGGGTACGAAACAACGCACTTAACAAGCGTAACAGCGCAAGTTAAAGGGGGACGACGTAGGTAAAACATGCAAAACAATACGAGTAAAACATGCGAGAAAACGCTGGTTAAAGATGCAAAACAATGCGAAATAGATAGAATGAAAAATAATGCATGATATAGATATGCAAGACAATGCATGATATAGATATGCAAGACAATGCATGATAGAGATAGGCAAGACAATGCATGATAGAGATATGCAAGACAATGCATGGTAAAGATATGCAAAACAATACATGATAGAGATATGCAAGACAATGCATGATAAAGATATGCAAAACAATGCATGATAGAGATATGCAAAACAATGCATGATATAGATATCTTGAAGGTAACTCTCGGTTTTCCTCCCGAAAGATTTGCGATGCGTTCAAAAGGATACATCTAGTGCGCTTTGATGGGCGATGACCACCGTACATTGAGAACAATGATTCCTGGGTTTCCACGGAGGCGTTTTGAATCAAGTTTTGAACACTCCTTGGAATTGTTGAAATCCAGGGGCACATACTAAGACAAAATAGGCAGAGAAAGCTGGTGGAGGCCTGTCAGCCATCAGGGAAAACCGCCGGCCCCCTACCAGCCATCAGAGGCCACTTCCGGCCATCAGTAAAGGACTGCCGGCCATCGATGTGCCCCTGCCGGCCATCGGTGGCAGATTTGGGCAAAATGGTCTTTTCGGCCATGGGTCTTTAAATAGACCCAAAACTAACCCATTTCCTCACAAACCCTTGCATAGAAATCATTTCCCCTGCTCTCGAGGTGTGCCTTCTCTCTAGATTCGCACGTTCTATACGTTTCCCAACACCCTAAACAACCTTGAATCGTTAAAATTCCTTTTCTCTCTTCGATTTGAACCGATCAGAAATCGAATCCGAGGTGTCTTTCATCATTTCCCGCATTCAAGGATCATTTCCCTCGAACTTCTCTCGAGGTTAGTTCACTTTCCCCGGGTTTTCAACTTTACTTGAATTCTCTCTCCCCTAGGGTTTGATTTGTTCAAAATTTCACCATTTGCTCATTTTTGCATCTATCTCAGATGGCTGATGATGTCCCACATGATGAGGGCTTCCCCGCACTCCCCCCAGTAGAGTTAGCGGCAGACTTTGTGGCTAAGCTGGAGGTTGAGCCTCAGCCTTTACCATTGAGCATACGTCCCTTCGACCCCGCGAGGTATCACCTAGAGACTCACATTATTCCAGTGGCGGGAGGCATCCATACTTTAACCGATTTGATGAAGGTGCACCAGACGACCTCTTACTGAGAGAGCCGATGTCTCACTTGTCGGCCATTGCTGTGGAGGTACCAACTCTGCTTTTCTACAGTATTACTTTCAACTATTTGCATTTCTTGCACTGTTTCGATCTGATCGCATCACATGCTTTGATCTGACTGTATTTCATACATTATTGCTCTGTATTTAATTGTACTTCGCGCATCACTACCCTGTATGTACTATACACGACCGCACCTCGTGCGCCACTACTCTAAATTCGACTGCATCTTCGACACATCACTGCTCTGGATGCAACTGTATTTTCAATACATCGCTGATCTGTCTTAAACTGTATTTTCAATACACTGCTGATCTGTCTGAACTGTATTCTCAATACACTGCTGATCTGATTTGAACTGCATTTTCAATACATCGCCGTTCTGATTTGAACTGTGTTTTCAACACATTGCTAATCTGATTTGAACTGTATTTACTATTGCAGGATGGATCCCACTCCTTCAGGGGTTATGGCACTACGACCGCTCGAGATTGGTACGATGTGCTTCCCTCGAGGGTTTGCCGGATCATCGACGGGACCAGCTTTGGCGTATTTTGCTGCAGCTTGATGCGGGTTACAGCGAGTCGCCCTCTCCTAAGGGCTCTTGTGGAGAGGTGGTGGGACACCACCAACTCTTTCCATTTCTGCACTGCGGGAGAGATGACGATGACTCCTCTCAACTTCACCATGATCACCGGCCTGGGCGTAGGAGGTGATCCGATTCCACTTGATCCCAACATGGGGGAGTGGGTGGCCGCATGGGATGCGCTACTTAGAGCACGTCCACCCATTCTTCGAGCGGGTATGGTTAGATACACTTGGTTGAAGGAGCACTACAGAGGGGAGGACCCTGAGACCGATGAGGAGGTAAAGCAGTACGCCAGGGGCTTCCTCTTATTCCTTTTCGGTACCATCTTGTTTCCGAACAGGTGGAATACCGTGGGTTTGTACTTTTTGGGCGCTCTGGTGGTACTCCAGCGGGTCCGTTTCTACGACTGGGGCGCGGCCAGCCTCGCCACTCTTTATGGATACATGAGCTCCACCTCTCGGATGTGTGGGAGGTTGATCGGCGGCTACTGGCGAGCTTGGGAGGTACACAACCTAGTTTTCCCTTTTCGTTACTTTGCTTAGCATTTGTACGTTTGCTTTGTTCAACACTTGTACTCTCTGCATTTGCTCTTGCATTGGATGCTTTCTACTTTGCATTTTCTGTACACCATGCCTATACATTGTACTGACCACGTCTTTCTCACAGCTGTGGGTGTACGCGTACTTCCCGACACTTGCTCCAGAGCCTGTGGAGGAGACCCCGGCGACCATCCCATTTTCTGATGTATACGACGGTCCACTCTGTCGTAGGACCCGAGAGAGCTTCATGTTCTTTCGGCAGTATTTCGACACGGTCATGGCGCGCGAGGTAATTCTGCAATGAGATTATTTCAATTAACCTGATGCACCCACTTTGGTTATTTGACAACTGATTATCTCGTTCGTTCTCTTTTCCCAGATTACATGGCGGCTATGGGATGCGATTCCTTCAGGGCTCCGAGACCAGTACCATACTGCCCAGACTATGTCTCATTATCACATCCTCTTCGAGGGGCCGATCTGGCGCGCCTGGTTTCTGAGTGATCGCTTTGTGTGTCAGACCTTGGGATTGCCTGCTCCATTTGTACCGATGGCACCTCTACCATCGATGAGGGAGACACATAGGTTGTCTGCCGACCAGGTGATTCAGTTCATGTTAGCGTTGGAGACAAATTTCTTCCATGCCGAGGGTGACTACGCAGCCTTTATTCGAACGCATCTGATGCCACCTTTGTCCGGTGTCCGAGGAGGAGAGGGAGCAAGGGCTCCAGCTGCGAGAGGAAGAGGCAAAGCGACCAGGTCTCGTAGGAGGAGAGGTCCTGAGGGGAGACAAGGGACTGCATGGCCCGTGTTGCCTGCTACTATGACATGCCGAGGGCAGGCTGGAGGGACTTATCAGATTCCCTTCGCCCCTCCTCCAGCTGGTCACGAGCTTGTCGGAGTTTACGGCTCGACCCCGGTATGCGCTATACTTTTTCTTCTGTATAGTCATTTGATTTCATTTGATATCCTGCAGAATACTAATGACTTCAACATTTTTGCAGGCTCCCATTGAGTACACTCGTCAGTCTCTGGAGATGACGGCTTCGGTGATGGGGATGCTGCAGACGAGCATGGACCTCCTTAGTATTTACAGTATTCCGATGAGTTCTTTCAAACTACAGTTCATGCCACACAGTCTTTTCTTAACATGCCATCATTTGCACAGTTGCACACTACACTGATCTGATACATTGCTCCCATACTGTAAACGTGCCTACGTGGGCCTTAAATGCTACATTTCGGACTCAATTTGTGTCTGTTCTTAATCTGATCTCGCAAAGTGCAATGCGAGATTGATAAATCACCAAAGAGTCCAAACCCGGCAAATCGTTTTGGAAAACAAATTTTTTTGAAAGAAATACCAAACATGGACTACTTTGCCAGATACAGAGTCGCCACCTAAATATTTTTTATGGGGGAATTTAGGAAACCCTGACTCGTTTGCCTAAGGCCACGTGTCCGTCATCACCAAAGTTGCCTCGGCTCGGGAACTTGGGTATGATTAGGGAAGGTCAGCTATGAGCACCCCCGCTCGCCCGATCAAAGATCGGCCTCTACTAACCATGATATCTTGTTTTGAAAATGTTATGTGTTCTTATTCCGATTAATTAGCTAATCTTACTATATGATGCGCACAACACAAAAGTATAGACTAGATCGCCTAATTTGGAACAAAGTATCGCATATCTGTTTGTTTGGAAATGATTTGAAATCTGCTACTCACGAGTAGGCTAAAACACGGATTTCAATGAGTTGTTCCAACTCAAACAATCCAACCTTCACCCACAAGCATTCAGGCAGTAATATCACATAAGCACATAGCCACGTGGTAAGCATGCTGTCATGTTAACATTCACACTCATGCGAGATGCTAAAGCATAAATACTTACATCGTACTCTATGCCAAAGCAATGAACTAGTTAGTAATCATGTATGATCCTAGTTCAAGTTAACAAATGGCTAATGCATCGCATACAAAATGTCATTAGAATATGCTCGGCTAATCTAAGGATGACATGTGAAATGCGACAATTCGATGCACGTATTCAAGCTCGGAATTGAAATACTATGCGGTTAGCATGATGCGCCGAGCCCAGTGCATGCAAGACTGATGAATGATGCACGCATGCATAGCATAAGGTATGCTAAATTAAACATGCTTTAATACTAACCATCAAAGCAGGTAAGTAAAAGGGAGAAAGAAGTGGGGGTTGGAAGACATGCACACACGCACCCACACTTATTACAAATTTGCCCTCGCTCGGAGGGACCAAAAGAATAATACACTTAATTAACCTACAAGCTAATTAAATAATTTATAGACCACCTAATTAATTAACAAATCAATTAAGCTAAGGAAAGCATTAAAAGGCCTCGGGAAGAGGGATGCACGCGTGCTCGGATTGGCTTCGCCCGAAAATCCAATGCCATGCACAAGCTGCCTCTGTTTTCCCTGCTCTGCTCCTCTGAAAATGGCACAATTCCCAAGGTACATTCTCTGATCACAGTGGAAAGTCACCGGCCATGAGGAATGGTCACCGGCCATAGGGGAGTGGTCATCGACCATTTGTATAGCTCTCGGCCAAAAATGTTTGGTCGGTCGGCAGTAGAGATGGTCGGCCGACCATGTATGCCTGCAGAAACCTGTTTTGACAGCAGCAGAGGGCAAAACATGGCATGGCAATGCATTTCAAGCAATGTTTGCACCAACCACACTCCTTATCATATTCATGACTCAAAGGAGTTTGGTACTCGGCCCTCGGACAACTAATCGCGCATTCCAATGCGTGATGGCCAAAGAGGCCAAGTTGTGCATTTTCATTTCAAATGTAATGCAAACCGAACAAACACATAAGATCCAACCTCTATCATGGGGATTCAAGAGGCAAGGCATGCGTGCAAGATGCAATGCAACCTAGGCATGCGAGCTAAGTATGCACTATGAACATGAGGGCAAGCAATGCAAACATGCAACATGGACAACACACAAACATGTAACAACATGTTAAGTGGCTAAACAGAGGGAATACATGCCAAATGTATTACAAGCTAACCATGCAACAACATGTCATGTAGCTCAAGCAATGCAACAAGATGCAATTACACATGGCATGCGACACAAGGTAAAATGGAGCAAGCATGCGACAATATGCAAGGCATGCATGCAATAACATGGTGGGATGGACTTACACTGACATGGGTAGCTCTCAAGCATGCCAAAATCAGTGGCCAAATGCCAAGGAAATGAGGGCCAAAGCACATACAAACATGCATGCAAACATAGTCCAACACTTAGGCATAAAGAAGCAACTTTTAAGCACACTTAAAAGGGATAAACAAGGGCAAATAGCATGCATATAACGCTCTGAAAATCATGTTAGAAAAGGGTGCCAGACCAACTTAACAAGACAAGCATAGCATGCAATAATGTCCAAAACTCAAGGCAAGCCAAGGGGCTTAAACCATGGCCATGCCAACCAAGCCTCAAAGGGCCAAGAGGACTCAAAACCACCCCAAGGCAGACCAAAACAAGGTCAAGGGCACACCTAGATGGCATCTAAATGGCCTAAATTTAAAGGCATGCAAAATGAACCAATCATGGAGCATAACACACAAACCTTTTGAAACATCAAAGGAGCCATAAATGCAAGTATACAAGCATGCTATATGGACTGAAATGACATGGTAAGTGGTTCCAAACCACTGAAACAAAGCAAGTAAAGCATACTAGAGGGGTCAACACTCAAGGCTCACAAGGGGAATTCCATGGTAGCTATGCAAAGCAAAGCATGGATGACCCAAGCAACCCAAAACAGACCTCAAGCATACTAAAATATGCATAAAAGCTTCACAAAGCTAAGCCAAAACAAGTAAGCATGATAGTTTAAATGCTAGGCACGTGTTAAGGTAATTCATGGCATTACAAGACAAGTATGCAAGGCAAGTATGGTGTGTCTAAACCAAGTAAAAATAGTGCTATATCATGGCAAAATGAGCACAAATAACACTTAAGACATGGCCAACATGAGATTAAAAATGGTGCTCACACATGAGGCTAAAATGGCACTTTTTGAAGGCAACAAGGAGAGGGGATGGCCCTCTCCTTCTTAGGACCTTAAGACACCATCCTCACCACTGAAATCCCTCAAGATTTCAGTGGTGAGGAGGCCTAAACAAGGTGGTAGCGGAGCTCACCAAAAATGCACAAAATGGGGACCAAACAAGGCCTAAGAGGGGTCAAACAACCCCAAACACCAGAACAACCTTAACAACTATTTAGAGCACTCAAAAGCAAGGCTTTTATATGTTATACACTAAGCTCAAAAACATATGCAAGGTAGGCAAAAAGACTATGCAAAATGGGGTATTTAAAGGTAAAGTTCTTACCCTTGTAGACCCCTTCAAGAACAGCACTCCAGCTGCTTTCCTTAGCTCAAAACCAGCTCAAAACTCTGAAAATCACTCCTTAGTACCTCAATAGCTAAAGGAAAGTGTAACACTAGGTGTTTGTGTGTAAAACTATGAACAAAACACCTTAAACACCAAAGAGAGGGAGATATAGAGATAGAATAGACACAAGACTCAAACCCTAATCTCAAACCTCTCTCTTGAACTTCTGGAACCTTGGAGGAGGGAGGAGAGGCTCTCCCTTTATAGAGGATCACTCTTGCAAAGCTTACAAAACAAGCTAAGCAAGAGTGAAATCCCTCCATACACGTGTATGGAGGGGGTGCAAAATGTATGCCAGCTAGCACAGCTGGCATAAAAATATTTGCAAAAGCAGATGCACAGTGGTCGGCCAGCCAAAAATGCCAAATTGACCAAATACATGGTCGACCGACCAAAAATAGTGCCGGCCGACCAAACATTTGGCCGATGGCAACAAAACAATGGCCGGTGGCCTCAAGCCATGGCCGGTGAGGTGTGGGGATGGCCAACAAGCCATTCCCTGCCTTCAAAGGCAAAAACACAAGTGTTTGGTGCAAAACCAAACACAAAACAGGCAAGTCGAGAGGTATTGAGCCAAGGCGCATGGCCGAGGCCTCCGGGAACTCAAGACGAACACGAACATGGATGAACACCGAGTGTTCAAACAGTGACGTCCAAGTCTTGAGGACGGTCAAAAATGGGGTGTCTACAGTTGCCCCTCTTTGACAGAACTCGAAAGTCATAACAATGACGGTAGTGAATGTCAAAGCCCAGAGATGACCCATTTTTGACAAGGCCGAAGACTTAGACAAACATGCAAGACAATAAAGATATGCGCCCGAAGGCGGGGGCAAAATGCAACTGACAATGCAAGAAGCCGAACATAACTTATGATCATGCGAATAAAGTTGTAACGAAGCATAACAATGCAACAGTTTTAAGCTAGCACAAACCAAACTACACTACAATGCAGAGAGGGTGCAAGAGAATTATTCAATTCTCAATACGTCTCGCTCGGAGAATACAATACCTGTGCGGCTCGTCTGGTTGCACCAGCTTCAAATGAACCGTACATACAATATCGTGCCTGAAAGAGAAAGAAAACTCAACAAGTACAATATTGTTAGCAACATGCATAACAATGCAATTGAAAGTGCATGACAACGCAAGTGTAGAAGTGCATGACAATGCAACCTATGTATTGATAACGCAGAACAATGCGGAATGGATGCAAAATGATATGCAACATTTACAAATCTACGTATAAACAATGCAAATGATATGCAATGCAATTGAATCATGATCAAATCATGAGCGGTTCAAAAACCACACAAATGTCATAAAGATGATGGAGATGCAAAGTCCGTCTACCATAGAAAAGGTGCCGCAACCCTCAAACCACAATACCAGTAGTGGAATAGGCACGTACACATGCAGAACTATGAGTGATGTAGACGGAACACAAGAACTAATAATTGGGTGGAATGACATAAGTGAGACATGCTCTGCTCAGAAAAGCTCATGATCCTAAATGCTAGATGCAATCGAACTACACTACAATGCAGTATATACAGTGGATATGGCGCGCGACCAAAACATATCTTGCCTAGGAAAAGCATGGACATATACAAACCATGTTTAACACAGAAACGGTGTCGTCACCCACAGCCCTAGGTGAGTACACATAATATCATGACTGTGCTTCAACACGAGAAGTATGGGCACATACCAGACCAAGCTCAACATGGAAAGGCGCAAGCCATTGATGGATGATGCAGCAAATGCATGCAAACAACAATGCAATATATACAATATGCAATGGAATGTATGTAAATGCAATATTTAGAGTGTATAAGGCACGGGGCCAGACCAAATCTTGCCTAGGAAAGGCATGGACACATACAAACCACGTTTAACACGGAAACGGTGTCGTCACCCACAACACTAGGTGCGTACACATAATATCATAACCATGCTTCAACATGAAAGGTACGAGCACATACCAGTCCAAGCTCGACAAGGAAAGGCGCAAGCCGTTGATGGATGATGCAGTAAATGCATGCAAACTACAATGCAATATATACAATATGCAATAGAATGTATGTAAATGCAATATTTACAGTGAATAAGGCACGCGGCCAAACCAAATCTTGCCTAGGAAAGGCATGGACATATACAAACCATGTTTAACACAGAAACGGTGCCGTCACCCACAACCCTAGGTGCGTACACATAATATCATAACTGTGCTTCAACGTGAAAGGTACGGGCACATACCAGACCAAGCTCGACAAGGAAAGGCGCAAGCCGTGGATGGATGATGCAGTAAATGCATGCAAACTACGATGCAATATATACAATATGCATGTAAACTATGATGCGATATATACAATATGCATGTAATGGATATTTACAACGGGATCTGCTGGGGAGAATGCAATGGATGCAGTGGAAAAGGCATGCGGCCAAAATACATTTTGCCTAGGAAAGGCATGGACACATACCAATCATGTTTAACACGGAAACGGTGCCGTCACCCTCAACACTGGGTGCGTACACAAAATTCTCAAAACCGTGCTTCAACATGAGAAGTATGGGTACATACCAGACCAAGCTCAACATGGAAAGGCACAAGTCGTAGATGGAGGTGATGCAGTGAATGCATGCAAGCTACAATGCAATATATACAATATGCACTGGATACTATGTACAATGCAATATTTACAGGGACGTATGACATATGCACTATTTACAATGTATGCATGACAATGCAATATATGTACAATGGAATGCATGACATATGCATGTTGTTTTGTTTTGTTTTGTTTTTTTTTTTTTTTTTGAAATGCATGAAAAGTGCATGATGATGTATGTTTTTGTTTTTTTTTTTTGGAATGCATGCAAAGTGCAAATGATGCATGTTTTTTTTTTGTTTGAAATGCATGCAAAGTGCAAATGATGCATGTTTTGTTTTTTGTTTTTTTTGTTTGTTTTTTGAAATGCATGCAAATGCATGAAACGAATGCGTGACAATGCACGTCTTTTGAGATGCATGACAATGCACATGAGGTTGAATGCGTGACAACGCATGTCTTTCGAAATGCATGACAATGCATGTGATCTTGAATGCGTGACAACGCATGTCTTTCGAAATGCATGACAATGCATGTGATCTTAAATGCGCGACAACGCTTGTCGCTTGGAATGCATGACAATGCATGTGAACTCAAATGCGCAATAACGCACGTTGCTTGATATGCATGACAATGCATGTGAGGTGCGCATGACGATGCAACCTAAAGAATGTGCATACTAATGCAAGTATGACATGCGCATGACAATGCGAGATGTGTGCATAATGATGCGAGTGAAATGACATATAACCAACGCGCGTTTCACGACAAAACATTGTAACGTATGCATGTGGGGCAACTTTTGAATCTCACAAGTGACAAAAAGGATACAAAAGGATACACCTCGCACGTATTCGAGTGCTACGCACAAAAGACACGGCACAGAGACCGGTTAAGCTTCGGAAATGCATTTTCTTGCACTGTGTTGAGCAATGGAGGCACTATCTTGAGCAATGAAGGGCCCAAACCATATCAAAGACCCAAACAAAGGTGTAGGAGGTTCACCGGCCATCGTGGGAGGTCAACGGCCATCCATCGGCCACCAAAAAAAGTCCACCAGCCATCTATTTGGCCAACCGGCCAACAGTGTGGCCGACCGACCAAATCTACCTGAATCGGGGCAGTTTGGACATTTTGGCATGGGTCTTTTAAAATAGGGCCTCTAGCCCTATTTTGTTCACTTCCTCTTGCTCGAAATTTCTTTGCCTCTCTCCCTAGGTCATTTTTCTTCCTTCATTCCTCCGTTTTTCTCGGTTTTAGAGCCCGTTTCGACGTTCGATTCGCGAATACCTCATTGTTTCGCACATTTTGAACCGAACAAAACTTTGATTCCCTCGAGTTTTCCTTGATTTCTGTGCCTTTTCTGCACTCCAACCTTTCCGGCCATTTTCACCCTCCCGGGGTTGACTTTTCGGTTGACTCTTCGTATTCTCACCTGGTTTTCACTTTTCCGGTCATTTTCATACTACTCTCGAGATGACGGACGACATTCCACGAGGCGGGACTCCTCCAGAGTAGGAGATGGACCCCGAGGCCGAGCTCTTGCCTCTCAGCGTCCGTCCGTTCAATCCGGCGACCTACAGGCCGGCGATTCACGAGCTGCCTCCTGACGGATTTCGCCAGTTCAGGAGTTTTGATAGGAGGGTGCCACCAGAGCTGCTTCTGCGCGAGCCAGAGACGCACCTTTCATACGGCGCTTCCGAGGTATACTCTTCCCCGTTTCATTTTTTCGCAAAGTAGAATACCTAACTGCCATAGTCGATTTTGCCTTCAACTGTTTGATCCGGGTACACCGATATACTATATGCTGTAGTTAACTGTGAACACACCTGCATTCGGTATCTATTTGAATTGGAACACACGCACACACACTGTATTTGCCCTGAACCACTCAAACACCCTGGCACATCTTATACTGTAGTTCATTGCGAGCACACCGGCACCCAATGTCTGTTTGAATCTGAACACGTGCACACACACTCTATCTGTACTGAACCACTCAAACACACTGACACATCATATGCTATAGTTCTTTGCTAGCACACCGGCACCCGATGTCTATTTGAATCTGAACACGTGGACACACGCTGTATTGTTACCAATTCTGAATGCTCTTCAAAACTGTATATTGAATATTGCTTCGCAACTGTTGTTTTTGAATACAGGGGGATTCTCATGCCTGCCGGGGGTATGGGAATGTCACTACTAGAGGATGGTATATGGAGCTATCGGACGCGGTCCGTCATATTGTCGATCAGGCCGGCTTCGGCGCCTTCTGCAGGGGACTCTCACACCTTACCGCGAGCAGGCCTCTTCTCGCCGCTCTGGTGGAGAGGTGGTGGGACACCACCGACTCCTTCCACTTCTCTACCACGGGAGACATGACGATGACTCCCTATGACTTCTCGATCCTCACCGGCATCGGGGTAAGGGGTGATCCGATCCCCTTTGACACAGACATGGATGAGTGAGAGGCCGCTCAGATATATTTGCTCGGCGAGCTGCCGCCTCTCGCTCGTCCAGGCTTCGTCAGATACTCGTGGTTCAAGGACCACTTCTGGATTCAGCCAGCTTTAGCTGAGGAGGCACCGATGACTCAGGGGGAGCCGGAGCGGTATGCACGCGGCTTCCTCATGTTCTTATTGGGGACAACCATCTTCGCCGACCGAGCGAACACCATGCCCCTTTGTTTGCTGAGCGCTCTAGTGGACGTGACCAGGATCCTGTGCTACGACTGGGGTGAGGCAGCCTTGGCCACCCTCTATGGATACATGAGCTCATCTTCCCGGTGCAGCAGGCAATTGCTTGGGGGCTACTAGCGAGCTTGGGAGGTACATCTTCTTCCTCTTTTACATTTCTGCTTTACATTATCTGTACTCCGTACACTGCACACACTGCGGTCTGCTTCACACTGACTGTATACTGCACACACGGCGCACATATAATCTGCTTTACACTGACTGTACACTGCACACACTATACACTCTGCACAATACACTGCACAACACACGGTTCTGCCATTTCTGCTTTATTCTGCATTCTGCTTTATCTGATAAGCATACTGGTATTTACTCTACAGTTGTGGGTCTACGCCTACTTCCTGAGGCTTGCGCCAATGCCCGACAAGGAGACTCCCCTCGGCGTTCCATTCTCCAACGCTTCGATGTGAGATGCGTGCGGAGACCCCGGGAGAGGTTCATATTCTTCCGCCGCTACTTCAACACCATTACCCCCGCAGAGGTATGTTCAACTTTAGAGTTTATTTCAAGCTTCGCTTTGCATTGTATTTTCAATAACAGCAAATAACTGACTGCATATCATTTTCAGATCAACTGGCAGCCCTAGGCTCCATTGCCAGCTGCAGTTCGGGAGCGATTTGCCGGTTCTGAGGAGACTGCCCGGTTCAGGATCTTGCTGGAGGGCCCAGTCTGTCGGGCTTGGTACCTGGGTGAGCGCTTCCTGTGCCAGACCCTGGGTTTACCAGAGCAGATAGTTCCAGGTCCGCCTCCTACCCACATGAGGGACACAAAGAGGTTCACTCCCGAGCAGATGGCTGATTACACGATCGGCTAGGATGCTGAGGGCTTCAGGGGTGAGGGCGACTACACAGAGTACGTCCAGACCTACATCATGCGGCCTTTGAGCAGTGGCCATCGAGTTGAGCGAGAGAGGCCGTGGCGCCAGCAACTAGGGTAGGAGCGGAAGCAGGAGCATCGAGGGTGGCTCGGGTCCGTGGCAGGAGTGGGGCCCGGAGAGGATGGGGGGCTAGTTGGCCAGCACTGCCCACGATGATGACATGCCAAGGGCAGGGTGGGGAGACCTATCAGATCCCTTCGCTCCCCCTCCGGCTGATCACGAACTAGTCGGGTTCTACGACTTGCCTCCGGTATGTACTATTGCAACTTGCATCTTGCATTGTCGTTTCATTTCATTTCTGTTCAATATTCCGCAGAATACTGATACTTCTAACACTTTTGCAGGCTTCCTCCGAGTACACCCGCCAGTCCCTGGAGTTGACCGCCTCTGTGATGGGGATGCTCCAGTGGAGCATCGACCTACTGACCATCTACGGCATTCCGGTAAGTTTCTTCAACCGCAGTCTCAAACTTTACACAATCTGATGCATCGCACTATTAACACAGCACTTGATACACAGCCCTCACGGCATTCATACACTGCACTCAGTCACTATATTCTGTATTCATACACTGCTCACAGCATTCATACTCTGTACTCATACACTGTATTCTGTATTCATAGATTGCTCACGGCATTCATACTCTGCTTTGCATAGCGTACTGATGCGTTTACCATTTGTGCTTTTCAGGCCCCATTCCAGATTCCTGCTGCAGGTGGTGCTCTAGCTGGGCCTTCTGTTCCTGCTCGAGGAGGAGGGCGAGATGGCAGAGTATATCCCCGCACCAAAGCGGGGCGAGCTCATGTTAGGAGTAGCTCACGGGCACCAGTTTCTGATGACGATGAGTCTGAGACGGAGGCAGAGGCAGAGGCAGAGGCAGAGTCATCCGAGGAGGAGACCGGAGATGGCTCAGACTTAGATGACAGTGCCGATGACGATGCTCCTGGACCTTCGTCCAGGAAGAGGACGAGGACAGACCCTCTGGCCTGAGACCAGTTGACATTGATCCAGATTTTTGCTGCTTTTCTTATTTTTGTTTTGCTTTACTTTTTGTTGGTAGCTTAAGTACCTTGTACTGCCGCAGGCAGGTTTTTGTTTTCTCTAAAACTTTGTACTTGAAAAGATGATGAAATGAAACAAACTTTTTGTCTGAAAAAGTGTTACATTGGTACATTTCGTACATTGCATCGTATTGCATCATATTACACCTCAATGTAAATGAGATTGATCTCCTATCTGAAAATCAAACACTTGTACTGCAATAACCAGGTAACGAACCAGCTATCGACAAAACAACTCAAACAACCCACTGCTCATTCTGAACACGCAGCCTATGACATAGTACTTGGTTCACTCGGCACACAACCCATACATACAGTTCATACAACGCACTGCTCATTCTGAACACTGCTCATTCTAAACTTATAGCCCATAACACAGTATTCTTAGCTCATTCTGCACACGGCAAATCCTGAACAAACAGTCTAATCTGAAAAGACAGAGTACAAAGGTGGAAGCTGCTGAAGCTGAAACACACTCAGATGCAATCTGGAACCCATATGTTCACTGTTTCCAAGTGACCCGGGTTGAACCTCCGCAGTTTTACAAAAGAACCAAATCATATTTCGCACAAATATGGAGAATGGCACAGCAGCCTGAGCACAAAACGATTTGAGAAAAGGGTTTTCAACTGGGTGTTGAGCCTACAACTGAACACAGCAAAAAAGACTCAACAACGGAAAACAAAAGGGTACTTAACCTAGACAAATCGAGTAACACTCGAGACGACTCAAGACAAGAATCGAGACAAGCAAAACAAAAGACACGGCACACAGACGCGTTACAAAAATGAGGGACTTCTCAGATCACGAGGAGCTAGTTTCTTCGGGTATTGATTCCCACCCTTTCTTATTTGTGATTCTCACATCACTCGGCCCTCAGGCTCGGTTTTTCACTCAAAACCCCTTTCCCCACTTTTCTCTCAACTTGCGCCTCTCTATTCTTTAATCTCTCATTTTTCATCCCTCCCCAGAGTGGTTGGTGGATAAACAAGAAGTTGTGGGTTCATACCCAACACTGTTAGCTCACAACTATTTCCTCCGGTGACGTCTTGTCGGTGCCCCGGATAAGGGAATGGGGTATCTTGATCCATTCCAATTCGTGCTTTGCACTTGGTTTGATACCTCGTTGCTCGGAGGGTGAGAGAGCTTTCAGCCCTTTATAAACAGTTCCAGTTGTGCCCTTTTGGGAAGTATGCTGGCGATGGGGGAAAGACAGGACGCCTGACTCAACTGTGCCCCTAGTTCATCATTTTGACCATTTTTTGTTTTGGTTTTCTACTAAAACAATTTTGACCAATATGAGAGTTAGATTAACATACTTGTTCGATTTTTTATTTGAAATCATGCAAATTAGTCTATGAGCACTGAAAATTTTCCTTTTTTTTGGGTCCAAGAAATGGTCCAGTTTTGGAAAATGAAATAGTTTTCGAGAAAATAGTCAACCTCAGTAAAAAAAAAAATTCAAAAACTATTTTTGCAAACGGTCACTGCTCAACGAGCACGGAACTTGCTCTCGAGATGCACAATCTCGGATCGGAGGCAATGGAAAATTGCCCCTTGCCTGGATGGCACTGCACGGCAATGGAAAGTTGCCCCTGGTTTGAATGGCGACTCATGGCAATGGAAAGTTGCCCCTTGTCCGAATAGCGCCGCAGCATATTGTAAACATTCCTCATCAGTGATGATCACGACCGAACTCTCGGATACGGAGAAGACGAAGATGGTCAAAACCAATATATGGACACAGTCACTTTGAAAGTGTTGGTGGCTGGACTTCAGGATGAAGTTGCCTACGTATCCCAAACATGGGAATCAAGCCTTACGTAGTTCCGGTTGTCACAACCGAACTATCGAATTCAGAGAAGGCAAGGATGATCAAAACCATTACATGGACACACTTGATTTGAAAGTGTTTGTGGCTGGACTTCAGGATGAAGTTGCCTACGTATCCCAGGCATGGGAATCAAGCCTTACGTAGTTCCGGTTGTCAGAACCGAACTATCGAATTCGGAGAAGGCAAGGATGATCAAAACCATTACATGGACACACTTGATTTGAAAGTGTGTGTGGCTGGACTTTAGGATGAAGTTGCCTACGTATCCCAGGCATGGGAATCAAGCCTTACGTAGTTCCGGTTAAGGTACACTCGTGTATTAACCCTCACCACGCTCTAACTTTTGCCAAGGTCGCCCTTCTGGGTTTTCAACCTTGCGAGCTATGTTTTTCTTTTCTTTTCAATTCTTTTTTGTATCTTTTCATTCCTTTTTCTTTTTCATCTTTTCTGCTTCTCTTTTCTTTTGCATTTTTTTTCTATTCTTTTTTTTCTTTTTCTTTTTTTTTTTTGCATTCTTTTCTTGCTCTAACTTTTGCCTGGGTCGCCCTTCCGGGTTTTCGGCCCAGCGAGCCTCTCAAGGGTAAAAGTGTAGCTTTGTCCATGCCAAATGGTTTTGAGATCCTAAAGTCGTCTGAATCCAGGAGAATAGCTGTTGTATTGATTTGCAGAAGGATTCATCTTCGGCTCTTCGAGTACATCGGACGTTTTTTTTGCCACTATTTCGAGGGGTGCTTTTGTTTTAGCTTCGCAAGCTTCTTCTGACGACATCTGATCTTCTTGATCTGATTTTCCTTGCCTCTTGTTTGAGGACTGCTTCAAATCTGGCCACACAGGCCTCACATTGCGGTTGACTGTTGATCATTCTGAATTCAAGGTCAAGGTTTTAAGAGCAAAGGGATTGAATCTTGAGGCTGAGAGCGATCCTAAGCTGCACAATCTCAAGAGCGATTCCACACAGGTCTCCGCAGGACTGCACAAAACATTTTGTTTTTGAAAGTTTTTAAGAAAGCGACAAATCGCTCGCGCTGAAGATAGTGTGGAACCAATCTGGATCAAGCCAGGGTCCTTCTCAGTACTCACATTAACAAACATGATTTCATTCATTAAGGGCTTAGCATGCCTCTCTTTCTCTCAGTTTGATCAAAGTTTTGCAAAACCCGAGGAATTCCTCCCTCTTCGTTTTCACCGCAGTGTTTAAAAAGGTTTTGAAAAACTTAGGTCAATGCAATGATTTTGAGGGTGCAGAAGAGCAAGTGGAATGCGCGGCCGTTCCATTCAAATCCTCTGGCACAACTAGCTCAAAGTAGGCGCAGCTGTTTCATTCAAAACCTCCAGTTGCAACTGGCTCCACAGCAGAGACAGACTCAAAAGAAAACAAAAGGTGTAATTACAAATAAAAACGGTGTTCGAGGCAACAACCCCAGAATCACCTGACATTCTATACAATGGGACTGACTCGGTACAACAAGATAGACCCTTAAGCAGAAAGACTGACTCGAAACAAAGAGACAGACTGAAAGCAAGACCACCGAACTGACCTAACACCCAAGTCAGAAACTGCAAAATTTAGCATTCGCAGATGCTCAACAATAGTGCGTGCCAGACGCCACGTTTGAAATTCACCAAGCGCCGCCCGCAAGTGGTCCATCCCTTGATCACATACTTGCAGTATCCTCGAAGTCCAACAGCTCAGTAGTGACAGACTTTGCTGAGGTAGGTGGGAGGATGACCTCATTGTCGATCAAATCCTATACTTCATGACGAAGACGGAAACAGTTGTCGGTGCAATGATCGGTTTGCTGGTGGTACGCGCAGTACAAGGTAGCATCATGTGTGAGAGGGAGATTCTTCGGGAGAGGCTGAGGCTCAAGGGGTTTAAGGTGCCCCCTTTCAGCAAGGATCTGGAGCGCCTTAGACAAAGGCATGTAGAGAGCATGAAAGACCCTATGGCCTCGAGGCAGGTACTTTGAAGTCTAAGAATTCTTGCTAGACGCACTAGCGAAAGGGTCGGCAGGCACTGCCTTGGCTTTCTGATCTTTCCCAGGTGCAGAGTTGGGAATGGAAGGAACTGTTCTGGCATGACAGGGCCTATCCCGATTTTCCGCCTGGCTTGAACTGCCTTCGGTTGGAGTGGGGAAAGCATTATCCATAGTCTTAGCCACAACTGCGAATATCTGCTACTTATTCATCCCCTCAGCTCTCAAAGCCTCGACTGCCCACAGCAGTTGTTCAACGGGATCAGCACCTGTTCCCACTTTGTTCTTACCTCTAGCCTCAGCTTGATCAAGGGTTTGGGTTGCTATATCAAAGTGGAACCCGGTTGTTGTTGCCATGTCATGGCCATAGCTTGAGACAGCCTCAGGTTGGCTGAGCTCGATCACAATTCGCCCCAGTAGCGGGGGCTCCTGCGATACAAAATTCCCGGCGTAGGATGTGGTTGCTGGTGAAGCCAACATTCTGTAGGCGAGATCAGCCACAGATCGCTGAAAATCGCCAATCATTCCCATCAATTCAAACGTGGTGGGCTCACGAGCTTGACATAACTGGGGTTCCCAGATCGGGCGCGCGGCAGGCGACCTGGGCGGATGCGGTACATCAACCTTGGTTTCATCCCGCAAGATGTTCCCTTGATCCAATGCGGCTGTCATAACCACTATTTCCTCTGAACTTTGCGTCATCATAAGTCCTCTTGAACTGAACGAAGATGATGGATCAGATGTCTGTCTTGCCTTAGCAAAGGAGACCACTGGCTATTATGTACTAACTCTCTGAACTGAAAGAGAAAACACGCAGCATTTCAGCCCAATCAGAACAGACACAAGCATAGCTGAATAACTGTACTCTACTACTGATCACTGTTCCCCAAAATCACTGCCCTGAAAACTAAATCTGATACCCGCAGATATAACTGATTCCTCAAAACACTGGTGCCCGCAAGCCTGATACCCAAACTTGCAAACTAATATATGCATTCCCCTGTAGAGGTCAACTCAAAAAGCATATAACAAACAAGTAAGAGCCAAAACACCCCTATGTTGGGGTAGGGTTTCCCTGTCCTATTTTGTCAGGAGCTGGGGTTTCACTACGCACGCAGCAGTTTCAAACAACCTATGATCGGGTAAGCAACCTGTCCTAGCTTTGAATGGTCACTATGGATTCCAAATATGCACTAGGTCGAATGGTCAAAAGGGTGCCTCGGTGACAACCGGGGCTTGTGTTCCCATCGTGGCAGAGCCCGTAACCGGTCAGCCTTATGGCACGCTTCTCGAAGCGAGCCTCCAGCAACCCGTTCAGGAATAATAGACGGCAAACACTGTGACTTAGGCGCACCAATGCAAATGTAATGCAAAGAAACACATAAGTGTAGTAAAAACAAGATATCATGAGTTCGAGTCAAGTTCTCTAAACTCCCCAGCAGAGTCGCCAGAAACTACAGACGCGCCCGTGTGGGCCTCAAATGCTACAGTTCGAACTCAATTTGTGTCAGTTCTTAATCTGATCTCGCAAAGTGCAATGCGAGATTGAGAAATCACCAAAGAGTCCAAATCCGGCAAATCGTTTTGGAAAACAGATTTTTTTTTTTTTGAAAGAAATGCCAAACATGGACTGCTTTGCCAGATACAGAGTCGCCACCTAAATATTTTTTATGGGGGATTTTAGGAAACCCTGACTCGTTTGCCTAAGGCCACGTGTCCGTCATCACCAAAGTTGCCTCGGCTCGGAAACTTGGGTACTGTAATGACCCCAAAAGTCACCCTTATTTAATTA
The DNA here is from genome assembly GCA_036172215.1 of Camellia granthamiana. Taxonomy (NCBI): domain Eukaryota; kingdom Viridiplantae; phylum Streptophyta; class Magnoliopsida; order Ericales; family Theaceae; genus Camellia; species Camellia granthamiana. The sequence goes on from CM069910.1 coordinate 133,152,821, forward strand.
GGGGTTAATGTGTTTTAATTCAACTATATCCATTGGAATTGAGAATGTTTTTATCTATTTTGGGGTATTAATTGAGGTAGTGGTGTGATGGTAAAGTAAGATTGGACCGAAAACTTTAATTCGAATAATTCACCTACGATCAGCTGTCACTCTTTTGCCCTTTTCTTTTTCCACACTTTGAATTTGGATGTGAGGTTAGAACCATTGGAAAGATTATTTTCAGGGCTTCAATTTGGACACAAGAATGACCTAAAAAGGAGTCCGGATGAGAGAGTTACGCATGTTTGAAGTTTTCATATCTGTGCTGGAAGCAGGACCGCACGTGCGGGAAATGCGGCGCACGTGCGGCGATGTGCGGGGCAGCAGCTCAAAAACGTGATTTTTGAGTCATTTCTTATATTTTCTTTCCCTCTCTTCTTCTCCCCTCTTCCATGTCTGAAACCCTAGCTCCCAAAACCTTGATTTCCTCCACTTTTCTCAACAAATCCACCATAGATCTTGCATCAAGGATGGAGATCAAGAAAGGGTCAACATTTTCCACAGATTGAAATTCAAATTTATGGAGGATGCTTCTCAAAGCTTGCTTTTCTTTCTTGAATCTTGAGGTAGGAGTCCTTATTCCCTTTCAATATTTGTATTCATGGATGGATTTATGGTATTTTGAGTATATAAATACAAAATCTATAGTTTTGAACATATTATGTTCAACTTGAGATTGGGGGATTTCGGCTTTATAATGTTGGAGATGTAATTGGTGGGTTAAGGTGATGGATTATGAACTTTAGACTTGTAATCAATGAGGAAATTGGAACAAAAAATAATGGGTTAAGAAATTTGGATTTTTCTTCAAATTCCTAGGCTTTTCTTGAAACCCTAGGTTGATTAATGAAGATAACTAATGAATTGGCCCAAATTGAAAGTAGAGTAGGGAAATTGAGGTATTGAATTACATGTGTTCAAGTTTAATTGGAATTTGGAAATGTTTGAAAATTATGTTTAAAATTTGCGAATGAACTATGTTATGAACATTGTGATTCATGCTTTAATGTAAAGGAAAAATTGGGGAAATAATTTATTAAGGATATGGATGGCATGAACTCGGTTGTGGAATGTGGAAATGGGATTTAAGAATTCCTCTTGAATTATGTTGAATTATATTTAATGATGTTGAGTTGAAGTATGTTGTTTATGTTGAATTGTGGCGATTATGTTGAGTTTAATTTTTGTAACCTAAAATGTGGAGTTTTCTGAAATGGGTTTAATTCCAAATTATTTTGCTCAATACTTGTGGGCTTGCTTAGTTATTAAAATCAAGAGAATGATTTAATGGAGTTTCTTTATGGAGATAGGAAATGTTTGGTTTTGGTGAAAACCTTAGACGTTCAGGGATTTTTGGAAAAATGTGGAAGATGTCTATACAATTCCTTTCTATCTTGAAATCGAAGTGATTGATTATAAATTTCATACGTTGTTTGCAAGAATAGTAATCTTCTATTTATATATATATTGAGATGGAGGAAATTGGGGTATAAATGGATGCTTAATGGTGGGCTTGTGAAGAATAATGAAGGAAAGAAAAAAGAACTAATGATCAAGTTATGTGTGTGTACAGGGCACACTCCAGAATGAACAAGCACTCCGTTGTAGCACTGTGAGTAATAGTACCCTCGATGTACTTTAATCATGATGATTATGTTTGATGTTAACGTTATATTTTATAATTATGTTACATGGAAATAACATGATGTTATGGAATTTGAGAAACAACGTGGAATTGTGGAAACATCGAAGGAATTTATGAACTATGAACATATGAGGCCGAAGGCCTTTTGTGAACTATGACTTTATGAGGCCGAGGGCCTTTTGTGAAGCAACGAATCTATGAGGCCAAGGGCCATTTTGTGACGTTATGAACCTATTCCAGAGGCCGAGGGCCAAATTGTGAAATTGTGCATCTAAGTTGTGAAACTAAAAAGCCAAGGGCTATTTTTGTGAATATGTGAACCCATCAGGCCAAGTGCCCATTTGTGAAGTTGTGAACCGACGAGGTCGTTTGGAACCTATGAAATGAATACTACAGTCCAACATCATTATGTGATTCACGTTAGAATGTGAATTGTTCTGTCTCCATGAATAGTACTGGAATGACACGTGATTTCTATAAATAATTATTATTAATGTTATGGTAAACCATGGGGAATCTAAGAGCATTATTGAGCAATATACTTTGTTTATGAATGATAATGAATACTAACATTCTGTTGTCTACAAGATAGCTATGTTGATTTACAACGAATAATGGAACGTATACGTATTGTGGAACTATGGTATTTATGTATTTCTGGAATTATTCAATCGGCAAAATGTATGTACCCTTTTGTTAACACTTAACAGTAAAATTCTGTTAAGCTTATATCAACTACGTTAGTTCATGTGAATAATGGAAAGAATGTATGTACCTTTTGTATGGTTCTGAAGTTAATCTAATCTGATGATTTCTGGTATGGAACAAAGTACTGTATGGAACTAAGTGCTACACCTTGGTGGGAGTCACCTCTAGAATCCATACAAGCCACCTCTTGAGTCCATACACATTTCTGTATATTTCTGTTATTATTGGGCCTAAGGTCATTCTGTTATTATTGGGCCTAAGGCCGTTCGGTTATTATTGGGCCTAAGGCCGTTCTGTTATGATTGGGAATTCTGTTATTTCTGGGCCTATGGCCATTCTGTACACATTGGGCTTAAAGTCACTCTGTTAAGGAAATTGGACCTATGACTGTTTGGAAATAACTACAGGATGTAATCAATCTGGTGTCTCTGCAGTTTTCTGTTTTATTAAAGCTAAACCTTACATTATTTATGTACTATTATTCACTGAGTTTCACTCACTCTGTTTTGTCTATTTCTGTAGGTAATCAACTGGAAAGCCAGTCCTAACCTATGAGACTTGTCTTCTCTTGTCAACCTCAGTGTGTCCAGGCACTTAGGATGGAGCCCACGCATCTAGTAAAGCTTTAACTAGGTTTTTGGTTTATGTTTTGATGAGTTACCTATGGTTGGATGTAAATGATCCTTTTCCTCTTTCGTACTTTTGTGTGAATGGGAATCACTGTAACTAAGCCCGGATATATGCTTCCTGTGTATTATATATTTAATGTAATGATTGCGGTCCTGGCATAGTAGTAGTAGCTCAATGGATGTTATATTTAAGTTATTTTAAATTGCTAATGCTTCCGTTCAGGCCCCACTTATTATATATATCAGGTTAAATGTCCGTCTTCGAATAGGTCATGCCCAAATCTTTTAGGGGCGGGATTGGGGCATGACAAGTGGTATCAGAGCACGAGTTGCTATCTCACACACGGATCCATTGAGCTTTAGGATGTCTAGAAAAGACTTAGGCATCATGCATGACATCCTTAGTGCATATGAAAGGAATTGATAGCAACGATAATGGTATATGTAATGACGCTAACCGCAATGGTTATTATTCATGTCTGTTATACATTTCTTGTATATATTGTGATTGATTGCTATGCAGAACATGGTAAGACCTACAGATGGGATTAAATCAATAAAGTTGCGCATCGGAAGCGTGGTAAGAATTCATATTGAACGGTAAGACAAGTTATATGTCTATGACTAAGTGAAATGTGTGTTATTAATTGTGACTATAGAATTGATAGATATCTGCGAAGCATCTGTTTAGATGACTTACTTATACGATTTAGTGCGTACATAAGATAATATGTACGATGTGTACTTTCTGTAACATAGCCACATCCTCCTCGTTATAACAATGTTTAAACCTACGAGTTCGAGAAGTTATTGTAAGTTGAGAGTTGCTAAAATAAGTTTCACATGATACTTTGTAATGTGTTGAAAAGGACTGGCTATGATAAAAAGTTATACATATAGTGATTCTGTTTTGTTCATGCGTAATCTGTGATCTGTAATCAGGATTTCTTATAAGGAATGGTCGAATAATATGAAGAACCCCACTTACATGATGAGACTGCCTATATGATACCGATAAAATAAAATAAAATAAAAAAGCTGATAAGTTACGACAAAAATTGGAATTTTGTTTCTACATTTTAATGCAAATTGTTAAACTAATCCCTATTCTGTATTTAAAAAGGGGTTAAGTAAAGTTTATGACTAACTAGTCAATTTGAACTTATGACGACATGACCAAGTGTCTAGTATGTTGCGAGAAGTTACAAAACTGTATGTTCTTTATTTTGATACTATAATGATGATTTGTGATCACATGTTTTTAAATAGTAAGTATTTTCTGAAGTGATCAAAATGTTATGAACTTCCGACATGTTTATGACATGATAAGCTTTCTGGATAATTTTCCAAAATGACTAGATATGCTACGAAGCTCCGAATGTTCAAGATATGACAAGATTTCTGAAAGAAATATTTTGCTATGCATGAATGAGTTCTTCATTTGATAATTTATTGCTGCATACTTGATAAAAGCTTTATGTTGAGCTTCAAGCTATTCTGCCCTATCTGTTATAAGTTGAATCGGAGATTGTTCTGTCAAAGTTTAAATAAGTTTAATGCTATTGAGAATTATTCCATCATCCGATATCTTTGAAAGGCCTGATAAGTTTCTGAGTAATATCTCTGAACAACGTATCGTATGTACGTATAAAGAGTTTGAAGAACTTTATGTATTACATATTTTTGGAAAATGTTTTTGTCCATGTTAGAAACATTTTACTACCTATGGAACAAGAATATAAGAATTTCATGGTAAATGTGTTATGTGCTTGATGTCATGATGTTGACTTTGAGATCTTCTAAGCCAGCATGGATTTTGAATGAGTACTACTTTACTGTAATGTGGGAAGTATTACCATTAAAGTTTGATCTGTATTTGATTTTACGAATCCTCTACTCTGAACATGTAATTTCTTGATATGAAATTTAAGTTGGCATTTGGAGTCTGTTAGAGATTTGATTTGAACTAATAAGTCTAATTCAGATAATGAACAAAGAGCCATGAAGTCGTCGATCTAGAACTGAATTGCTACGATGGGTCTAATTATTGTACGAAGTATATACCTTTGAAACGCGAATATGTCGTGAATGTTTCCTTAACCTTTGAGGAATTATGAAAATGGGGGTTATTTGTGAGTTTGAATTATGTTTGATAGTTTATGAGCTGCATGCAAACGAATACTTGAAATGAATTCATTTTTGAATACCCTTAAGTTGTTATATTATGTGAAAGATATGATTTGTGGAGTAATAAATTAAAATGTACAAAGTTATGAATAATGAGACGATGTTTTGATGTCAGTAAGTATTATTATCAATTGGGTTGCCAAGTAGTTAGTAGAGATGAATTACTTGTGATTTTGGGAGCAAATTCCATCAGAGTTGACTGTCTAGGTTTGTGAATGGGCAAATGATTGAGAAATGTTATACGTCCAGGACGAAGTTAGACTTGTGGCAAGATGAATCAAGTTTGAAGGACCAAACTTCTTAAGGTGGGGAGAATGTAATGACCCCAAAAGTCATCCTTATTTAATTAGGGGTTAATGTGTTTTAATTCAACTATATCTATTGGAATTGAGAATGTTTTTATCTATTTTGGGGTATTAATTGAGGTAGTGGTGTGATGGTAAAGTAAGATTGGACCAAAAACTTTAATTCGAATAATTCGCCTACGATCAGCTGTCACTCTTTTGCCCTTTTCTTTTTCCACACTTTGAATTTGGATGTGAGGTTAGAACCATTGGAAAGATTATTTTCAGGGCTTCAATTTGGACATAAGAATGACCTAAAAAGGAGTCCGGATGAGAGAGTTACGCATGTTTGAAGTTTTCATATCTGTGCTGGAAGCAGGACCGCACGTGCGGGAAATGCGGCGCACGTGCGGCGATGTGCGGGGCAGCAGCTCAAAAACGTGATTTTTGAGTCATTTCTTATATTTTCTTTCCCTCTCTTCTTCTCCCCTCTTCCATGTCCGAAACCCTAGCTCCCAAAACCTTGATTTCCTCCACTTTTCTCAACAAATCCACCATAGATCTTGCATCAAGGATGGAGATCAAGAAAGGGTCAACATTTTCCACCGATTGAAATTCAAATTTATGGAGGATGCTTCTCAAAGCTTGCTTTTCTTTCTTGAATCTTGAGGTAGGAGTCCTTATTCCCTTTCAATATTTGTATTCATGGATGGATTTATGGTATTTTGAGTATATAAATACAAAATCTATAGTTTTGAACATATTATGTTCAACTTGAGATTGGGGGATTTCGGGTTTATAATGTTGAAGATGTAATTGGTGGGTTAAGGTGATGGATTATGAACTTTAGACTTGTAATCAATGAGGAAATTGGAACAAAAAATAATGGGTTAAGAAATTTGGATTTTTCTTCAAATTCCTAGGTTTTTCTTGAAACCCTAGGTTGATTAATGAAGATAACTAATGAATTGGCCCAAATTGAAAGTAGAGTAGTGAAATTGAGGTATTGAATTACATGTGTTGAAGTTTAATTGGAATTTGGAAATGTTTGAAAATTATGTTTAAAATTTGCGAATGAACTATGTTATGAACATTGTGATTCATGCTTTAATGTAAAGGAAAAATTGGGGAAATAATTTATTAAGGATATGGATGGCATGAACTCGGTTGTGGAATGTGGAAATGGGATTTAAGAATTCCTCTTGAATTATGTTGAATTATATTTAATGATGTTGAGTTGAAGTATGTTGTTTATGTTGAATTGTGGCGATTATGTTGAGTTTAATTTTTGTAACCTAAAATGTGGAGTTTTCTGAAATGGGTTTAATTCCAAATTATTTTGCTCAATACTTGTGGGCTTGCTTAGTTATTAAAATCAAGAGAATGATTTAATGGAGTTTCTTTATGGAGATAGGAAATGTTTGGTTTTGGTGAAAACCTTAGACGTTCAGGGATTTTTGGAAAAATGTGGAAGATGTCTATACAATTCCTTTCTATCTTGAAATCGAAGTGATTGATTATAAATTTCATACGTTGTTTGCAAGAATAGTAATCTTCTATTTATATATATATTGAGATGGAGGAAATTGGGGTATAAATGGATGCTTAATGGTGGGCTTGTGAAGAATAATGAAGGAAAGAAAAAAGAACTAATGATCAAGTTATGTGTGTGTACAGGGCACACTCCAGAAGGAACAAGCACTCCGTTGTAGCACTGTGAGTAATAGTACCCTCGATGTACTTTAATCATGATGATTATGTTTGATGTTAACGTTATATTTTATAATTATGTTACATGGAAATAACATGATGTTATGGAATTTGAGAAACAACGTGGAATTGTGGAAACATCGAAGGAATTTATGAACTATGAACATATGAGGCCGAAGGCCTTTTGTGAACTATGACTTTATGAGGCCGAGGGCCTTTTGTGAAGCAACGAATCTATGAGGCCAAGGGCCATTTTGTGACGTTATGAACCTATTCCAGAGGCCGAGGGCCAAATTGTGAAATTGTGCATCTAAGTTGTGAAACTAAAAAGCCAAGGGCTATTTTTGTGAATATGTGAACCCATCAGGCCAAGTGCCCATTTGTGAAGTTCTGAACCGACGAGGTCGTTTGGAACCTATGAAATGAATACTACAGTCCAACATCATTATGTGATTCACGTTAGAATGTGAATTGTTCTGTCTCCATGAATAGTACTGGAATGACACGTGATTTCTATAAATAATTATTATTAATGTTATGGTAAACCATGGGGAATCTAAGAGCATTATTGAGCAATATACTTTGTTTATGAATGATAATGAATACTAACATTCTGTTGTCTACAAGATAGCTATGTTGATTTACAACGAATAATGGAACGTATACGTATTGTGGAACTATGGTATTTATGTATTTCTGGAATTATTCAATCGGCAAAATGTATGTACCCTTTTGTTAACACTTAACAGTAAAATTCTGTTAAGCTTATATCAACTACGTTAGTTCATGTGAATAATGGAAAGAATGTATGTACCTTTTGTATGGTTCTGAAGTTAATCTAATCTGATGATTTCTGGTATGGAACAAAGTACTGTGTGGAACTAAGTGCTACACCTTGGTGGGAGTCACCTCTAGAATCCATACAAGCCACCTCTTGAGTCCATACACATTTCTGTATATTTCTGTTATTATTGGGCCTAAGGTCGTTCTGTTATTATTTGGCCTAAGGTCGTTCTGTTATTATTGTGGTTAAGGCCGTTCTGTTATTATTGGGCCTAAGGCCGTTCTGTTATTATTGGGCCTAAGGCCGTTCTGTTATGATTGGGAATTCTGTTATTTCTGGGCCTATGGCCATTCTGTACACATTGGGCTTAAAGTCACTCTGTTAAGGAAATTGGACCTATGACTGTTTGGAAATAACTATAGGATGTAATCAATCTGGTGTCTCTGCAGTTTTCTGTTTTATTAAAGCTAAACCTTACATTATTTATGTACTATTATTCACTGAGTTTCACTCACTCTGTTTTGTCTATTTCTGTAGGTAATCAACTGGAAAGCCAGTCCTAACCTATGAGACTTGTCTTCTCTTGTCAACCTCAGTGTGTCCAGGCACTTAGGATGGAGCCCACGCATCTAGTAAAGCTTTAACTAGGTTTTTGGTTTATGTTTTGATGAGTTACCTATGGTTGGATGTAAATGATCCTTTTCCTCTTTTGTACTTTTGTGTGAATGGGAATCACTGTAACTAAGCCCGGATATATGCTTCCTGTGTATTATATATTTAATGTAATGATTGCGGTCCTGGCATAGTAGTAGTAGCTCAATGGATGTTATATTTAAGTTATTTTAAATTGCTAATGCTTCCGTTCAGGCCCCACTTATTATATATATCAGGTTAAATGTCCGTCTTCGAATAGGTCATGCCCAAATCTTTTAGGGGTGGGATGGACTTACACTGACATGGGTAGCTCTGAAAATCATGCATATAACGCTCTGAAAATCATGCATATAACTCAAGACGAACACGAACATGGATGACCACCGAGTGTTCAAATGGTGATGTCCAAGTCTTGAGGACAGTCAAAAATGGGGTGTCTACATATACACTGCTCACGGTACACATTCACTGCAAATCATTCACTGCTCACAGCACATTATTCTTGGCATCTGATACATCTTGATTACTAATGCATTTTGGCAGATTGCCCTTTTTCAGATTCCTTTCTTGGCGCCAAGCCCATCCGATGCCTCAGCAGGAGTAGGGACGGGTCCTTCAGCACCTCCCCCAGCAGCAGGGGGAACGGGACGAGGGACTAGTTCACGAGGGCCTACCCCAGGTGATGGTGAGTCTGAGGAGGAGGCATTAAGTACGCGGTCAGAGTCGTCTCAGGATGGAGATGGAGCTGGGGATGGTTCGAGTTCAGAGTCAGGTGCTGACGGTGGCAATGTTCCAGAGTACTCTCGGCCAAGGAAGAGGACGAGGAGGACCCCTCAGTCTTGAGGCGATTGGCGCCGATCCAGACATTTTGCTAATTCTGACGTTGCTCTTCTTTTTGCTTTATTTTTCTTTTTACTAGTAGTTTTGCACATTGTACTGCATCAGGCAGATTTACTCTCTTTTTTTTTAAAAACTATGCTCTTTTGTAAAAAGAATCTATGATGGAATGAAAGCAGTCTTTTTGTTAAAAAAGTGTTACATTTGTACATTCTATGCATCACGCTGCATCGCATCACTTTACACAACAATGTAAATGAGATTGAACTTTTGTTTTGAAAACTAAACACTCAAATTGCACTAATCAGGTAGTGAACCGACTAATAACAAAACAACTCGATAATCAAAATAAGGTCTTAACAAGTTTACAACTCGATCAGCAAATTACGACAACTCGATAAATGAGAGAAGAATTATTACAACTCGATAAAAAAAATCGAATACTAATTCATCTTAAACGAGACGCAACAGAGTCCGACAGGACAAAAACAAGACCTTAAAAGACATGAGTAACAGGAATTCTCTGCAGCAAACAACTGGGTTTTCAACAAGAAGGTCAGTGAGAATGAGGGAGGTGCTGTCAGCCATCAATGGAGTCCTGCCGGCCATCAGTGTGCCACTGCCGGCCACTGATGAGCCATTGCCGCCCATCGATGGCAGACTCTCCGAAATGTTGACATCTGTCCTCCACTCACTGCCTTATCTTCTATATGAGTTCCAGCTTCGGGATTCTCTTCATTTCAGCTCAATTTTGCACCAAATGAAAGCATTTCTTGTCCAAAACCTTACAAATTGGATTGCCAACTTAGATGGCTCAGAAAAGCTGAGTTTCCGGGGCTTCGGCATAAATGCACTATTCACGTCGGGTCACACCCCGCTGCGTTTCCCGTTCCTTCATGCCGCAGCAAGATTTCGAAATCCGATGACACACGTCTTTAGCTTTGGCGGGCAAGAGATTTGTCCTACTTTCGAAGACTTCCAAGCTCTAATGGAATCCGAGGGTGATGAAGAAATCTTGCCACAATTCCGCTTCGGCCACGCCCAAGCCTTGGGACTGATGTGCGGCCTTACTTTGCATAACGCTCAATCATTGATTCACGGCAAAGTGCTGGACATTCCAAGCTTGATTTGCCGGTTCTCTGATGCCGGTGACCGCGGCGACCATATTTGGCAGGGTTATCGGCGGCATGCGCTTTGCTTGTGTATGCTGTCTCATTTCTTGCTGGCCCCAAGCTCTGGAGGGTTTAGCACTCGTTTGATCGAGGTTGCCGAGGGCTTAAGGGAAGGTAAGAACTGCATTGCCATGACTTTAGCTAAGACATTGATGGGCTTGGACAATTTTCATCGCCGGGAGACAACTAGATTGGCGGGGAGTCCGCTACTATTACAGGTAATGCTTCCCACCCCACCTTGCATATGTTTCTCACATCGCTCGGCCCTCAAACTCGGTTTTTCTCTCAAAACCCTTTTCTTACTTTTCTCTCAACGTACACCTCTATTCTTTAATCTCTGATTTTTCATCCCTCCCCAGGTGTGGTTGATGGATAAATTGAAGGTTGTGGACTCATGTCCAGCATACACAGCTCGCAGCTATTTCTTCCGGCGACGTCTAGTCGATGCTTCTGATGAGGGATGGTGGTGCAGCTGGATGTGCAGCTTGTCCACTACAGACATTGTTTGGCACTTTCCTTGGCTTAATCTACCGGCAATGAGTTACAGTATGACCCGTCAACCCAGGATTCAATTGATTGGCTTGACACACTGCGTGTTCTATTTTCCGTTCCGATTCCAGTGCTAGTTCGGCCATGATCAGACTCGTCCGAAAGATGGGATAGAATACCCTACTGTATTTCCAGTCCAAGGTGCACAACTGGCTAGGTATGCCACAGCCTGGAGGACGAGAGAGCTTCTGGTCCTCGCTCCGATTTTCAGTTGCATTCTTTCTGATGAGTGCATAGTTTGGCTTGCCGAGGAGGTGCAAATTGGGCCTACTTTAGCATCAAAGGCTTTGACCAGCTCTGGGAGAGGACGCAGGAACACCTGACTATGCCCTGAATTTATTTGCTTTAATCAGAACTTTCAAGTTTTCTTTATGAATGTAATGAAAAGCAACTTCAATTTTTGTATTCAAGAGTAGGAGAACTCTGTATTGAAATCAATGAAATTGAAGGTTGTGGGTACTGAAAATTTCCCATTTGGTCCGAAAATGGTCTAAGTTGTAAAAAGATTAATTTGAACAAAATCAACTTTTATTAAAACTTTTGAAAACCATTTTCGATATGGATCAGAACTGGACATGCCTGAGATCTGTCACTGAGATGTACAACCCCGGATCCTAGCAACTGGAAAGTTACCCCTAGTCTGAATAGCACTGCCCTGGAGATCACAACCGAGCTCTTGAATGCTGAATAGACGAAGATGACCAAACATGATCACATGGACAGAGTTGATTGAGGAAGTGTTTATGGCTGGACTTCGGGATGAAGTTGCCTATGTATCCCAAAGATGGGAATCAAGCCTTACGTAGTTCGGCTTGGGTTCACTCGAGTATTGACTCTCTCCTTTTGTGCTTTAACTTTTGCCAAGGCCGCCCTTTGCGGGTTTTCAACCTTGCGAGCTCAGTTTTTGTAATTTTAAATTTTTTCATGCTCTAACTTTTTCCTAGGTCGCCCTTTCATGTTTTCAACCTAGCGAGCCACTCAGGGGTAATATTTCTTCAACTTGTCCATGTTGATCGGTTGGGAGAACTCTAGGCCATCTAGGTCCATCAGAACGCCAGCTCCACCTGACCAAATAGACTTGATGATGTAAGGGCCAGTCCAATTGGGTCTGAACTTGCCCCTAGGGTCGTGAATAGGAGCTCGGTTGTCTTTGAGCACTAAATCCCCTTCTTTCAAATTCTTGGACTTAACCTTCTTGTTAAAAGCCCTGGCGATTCTTCGTTGATAACCCTAAACATGGTACAGTGCTTTCAGCATTCTCTCATCAAACAACATGAGTTCTTCAAATCTACTCTGCTGCCAATCTGCCTCAGCTATCTGACACTCAGCCAATACTCGCAAAGATGGAACCTCAACTTCAATAGGCAGAACGGATTCCATCCCATAGACTAATAAATACGGAGTCACCCCAGTAGAAGTACGAATTGAAGTCCGGTAGCCCCACAGAGCAAATGGCAACTTGTCTGGCCAGTCCCGGTAGGTCTCCACCATCTTCTGCAGAATATGGTTGATGTACTTGTTGGTGGCCTCAACTGCTTCGTTGGTCTGTGGCTGGTATGTAGATGACTTGTGAAAAGCCACGTTGTACTTGTCCAACAAGTCAATCACTTCCTTCTTGAAGTGGGAACCATTATCTGAAATGATCTCATTCGGGACCCTGTAACGACAGATGATGTTGTTCCTGATGAACTTGGCAACATGTGATGCCTTCAACACTGCATAAGATTGGGCTTCGACCCACTTCGTGAAATAGTCTATCGCGACCAGAATGAACTCATGCCCATTGGACCCTTTCGGAGTGACAGCTCCAATCACATCTATCTCCCAGACTGAAAATGGCCATGGTGAAGTCATGTTGTACAGCTTCGACGGCGGAATGTTCATGCGGTTTGCATGGATCTGACATTTGTGGCATCACCGGACAAAACCAATACAATCCTCCTCCATGGTGGACCAGTAGTAACCTTGTTTGAGGATCTTCCGGGCTAGCATCACCCCATTCATGTGCGCTCCGCACTCTCCTCCATGGATGGCCTCCATCAGGCGCTTTGATTCTTCAGCATCAACACACGGTTTATGCATTCTGAGATGACCTCTTTTGTACAGTTTATCCCCGCAGACGATGAACTGAGCAGCCATTCTTCTAATTGCCCTCTTATCTTTGGCATTTGCCCCTGGTGGATACGTCTCCTTTTCCAAGAAGTTCCAAACATCATAATACCAGGGGTTCTAGTCTTGAACCTCATCCATGGCAGCAATCAGCTCATAGGCTGACACAAAGTTCTGGTCAATGATGATCGGACGCATCCGGACTCCAAAAGGGATGTCTATCATAGATGATAGAGTTGCTAGTGAATCTGCGAACCTGTTGTTCTCTCTTAGCAGATGAGTGAAGTTCAGCTTCTCGAACCGAGGAATCAGCAAGTCCAAGGTCTGGTGGTAAATTCTCATCTTTTCTTGACCTTCCAATCTCCTTTAGCCTGAGATACAACAAGGTTTGAGTCCCCGATGACATCCAACCGTTTTGCCCTTAGTTCTAGGGCAGCTTCTAAACCAGCAATGCATGCCTCATATTCTGCTTCATTGCTTGATACTTTGAAACAGAGTTTGAATGCTAAAGGGATGCGGGAATTATCGGGCGCTATCAACAACACCCGTATCCCATACCCATATTGGTTTGACGCTCCGTCAAAGTACATCATCCAAGTTTCGTCTTCGACATGCAAAATGGCCTCGTCTGGGAATAGGTACTCAACTGCTTCATCTCCTTCAACTGGGTGATCGGCAAGGAACTCCGCTACCACTCTCCCCTTTATTGAACTGCGCGTCACATATTTCAAATCGAATTCAGAAAGCAGAAGCAACCAATGGGCTAGCCTACCCGTAAGTGCCGGTTTCTCAAAGAGATATTTGATGGGATCTAATCTTGAAACCAACATTACAAAGTGAGCTAACAGGTAGTGCCGCAGCTTCCTGGTAGCCCATACCAAGGCCAGATAAGTCTTCTCCAGCGAAGTGTATCGGGTCTCGTATTCTAGCATTATCTTGCCCAGATAGTAAATAGCCCTCTCCACTTTGTCCTCAGACTCTTGTGCAAGCATGCAGCCCATTGTAGTTTCAGTCACTGAAAGATACAAAATCAACAGTTTTCCCGGCTCAGGTGATGACAACACAGGTGGATTCTGTAAGTATTGCTTAATCTGTTCAAAAGTAGCTTGGCATCGGCCGTCCCATTGGAACTTCGTTCCTTTCTTCAGGAGACCAAAGAGTGGTTCATGAGTCAAGGTTAATTTTGAGATAAACCGTCTTATGAATTGCACTTTACCCAGAAAGCCTCGCACTTCCTTTTCAGTCCTTGGTGGTGGCATTTCTAAGATGGCCTTGATTTTGGAAGGGTCGACTTCAATGCCCCTTTGTGTAATCAAGAACCCCAGCATTTTCCGTGCTGTAACACCAAACGTACATTTCTGAGGATTCAACCGCAACCGAAATTCTCTGATCCTTTGGAAGAACTTTTGCAAGGCGGTGTAGTGGCCCTCTCTTTCCTTGGACTTGACAATCATGTCATCTATGTACACCTCAACCTCTTTGTGGATCATGTCATGCAATATCGTGGTCGCAGCCCGTTGATATGTAGCTCCAGCATTCTTCAACCCAAATGACATTACCCTGTAACAATAGGTCCCCCACGGGGTGGTAAAAGCAGTCTTCTCCCAGTCTTTAGGTTCCATTACAACCTGGTTGTAGCCTGAAAAGCCATCCATGAATGAAAGCAATGCATGCCCCGCGGTAAAATCTACTAACTCATCGATATGCGGCAGAGAAAAGTCGTCCTTCGGACTGGCTTTGTTTAGATCCCTGAAATCCACACATACCCGAATTCTACCGTCCTTCTTCGGCACTGGAACTATGTTGGCCAACCAAGTTGGGTATTCGGATACCAGCAGGAACCTTGCGTCAATTTGCTTGGTGACCTCTTCTTTGATCTTGATAGCCCAATCTGGGCGGATCCTTCTGAGCTTCTGCTTGACAGGTCGGGCCTCTGGGTCGAGAGGGATCCGGTGCTGTACAATCTCAGGATCGATTCCAGGCATGTCTTCGTAGGACCACGTGGAAACATCTTTGAAATCTTTTAATAAAGCAACTAAGCACTCGCGCTCCTCCGAAGACAATGTGGACCCGATCTGGACCAGCTGCAGGTCCTTCTCAGTACCAACGTTAATTTGGGTGATTTCATCAACCAAGGGTTTTACAAACCTCTCCTGCTCTTGTTCAAGCAAATATTTCAAAACCGGAGGAACTTCTTCCTCGTCGTTTTCATCAAAATTTTGAAAGTCCTGATTAATACAATAAATCAAAGGCACAGAAAAGTACTCCGAAGTCACAGCTATTCCATTCTCATTAATCACTTCATCCAGTCCATCTGATTCTTCTGTTACAACAGACTCAAAAGAGAAAGAAAAAGACGACCTGGACAGGACTGTGGCATCCGGGTTATCACCCCTAAGAATACCAGACTCAGACTCAGATGAGCTGGAACCTGATTCTGACTCTACGGACTCTGACTCTACGGACTCAGTGGAATCAGATTCCGGCTCACTACCTGACCCGGTGCTGCTCGATAAGAATCCCTCCTCGTACTGCCAGACGAGGGAGTGTGCGATGGATGCATCCAAAATGTTAGAAGGTGGGCTCGCAGCCGTTTCGTTCCCAATCATAGACACCGAGAGGTCATACCCCAAGCACTCATGTACGATCGGAGGATCTAATAGTAGATAGGCCAGTGCTACCCTCATTTCAAACTTGGTGTTCTCAGAATCCACTTCCTTACACTGCACAACCTCAACTGATGGACCTGTCTGCTCCTTGGCAACATCATCCCCGGACAATTGCAAATCAAAGAATATCTCAAAACCCGGCAGGCGTCTCTTCTCGGCATTCAGCCATGGCTCTAGGAAGCCGCAGAATGGAAAGTCTTCCCCCTCCCAGACAAAGTGTCCGTTCAGAGTACCCCGGATGGGTCGGCACATTAACTCAAAATGTTTTCCAGTCTGCTTAGCTCTGGCTCTTCCAGCCATCTCTTTACCTTTCCTCAACCAGTCCTCTTTGGTGGACAGATAACCCAAGCCAAAGGTATGCGGATTGTGCGGCACTTCGGCCGATGCAATAATACCCTTCCAGCCACTTTTTCCCAATCCCATCCCAGGGATGTGCTGAAGTTTGTTCATGAGGTACACAGACTGTGAGCTGACATACAACCCCTCATCAACAGCCAAGATGTTTTGAACAATTCGGGCGTCGACTAGGGTAAATCCTGATAAAAAGACATCCTCCGTGCCATGCTCGATTTCCAAAACCTGTGTAGACACCTCTAGTGGTGGATGAATTGAAGAATTCCCGAAAACTATAGCTACCCCCTTCTCGTGAGGGTATTTTACCATCTGGTACAAAGTGGAAGAAACAGCCTTCACCTGGTGCAGCCACGGCCGCCCTAGGAGTAAATTAAAGGTTGCAGGAATGTCCAAGACATAAAAATCAACATCGTGTTGTCCTGGACCAACCCGGGTCTGAATCTGCACAATCCGCTTCACCTTTCTGCTTGTATTGTCGTAGGCCCTTATCACTTGGGTAGTTGGCATGAAGTCTGCGAGCTTCAACCCGATTGCATATGCTATCCTTGACGGGCACACGTTAATGGCGGATCCTGTGTCGACAAGAACCACCGGTATCCATTTGTTTCTACACTCCACAGAGATGTAGAGTGGTTTGTTGTGATCCGAGCCCTCAGGCGGCAGTTCCTTGTCAAAAAAGGTCAACGTCGGGGAAGCTCCTCCCGGAAAGACCAGCCCTACCAGTTGTTCAGGTGTAGTGTCTATTGAGAGTTTGGCCTTGTCCATTGCCGAAAGGACAGCCTGTCTATGTACTCTTGAAGCCATCAGCAGTCCCCAGATGGAGATGTCTGCTTGTATCTTCTTCAGCTATTTTAGCACAGCCTCTTCTTCAAGTAACTTTTCTTTCTGCTTCTCCGCCTCCTTGTCCTTCCCGGACGCTTCTAGTTGATCTAAGTGCGGGGGCTTGAAATACCGCCCGCCCCTAGTCATGTGGTCTACTTCACCCACATACCAGGTATCATCTAGCTGGCTTTGTCCTCAGTCATCATCCGTGTAGGCAAGACATAGGTCGTCATCTTCCCACTACATGCCATCGGCAACCGACAAACACCTATCCGGCTCCGTTACAACTATTCATGTACCCACAGTACCTTCCGTTCCTGTGCTCACAACACATTCTATCCCCTCAGGGGCTTTGGCTTTCCTGACTCTTTTAGAATCCTCAGTCCTTTCTCGCTCGAACTGTTCCAGTGCAGCTTGTTGTTCAATGTCCTCTATACTCGAAATGCTCTGGTTCTGAGCAAAATCCTTATCACCGGTGCTCTCCGGCGGTGCATTCTGATTCCCAACCCTTTCGGCCATTGTTGACGTCTCCGTCCCTGGCGGACTCTGCTCTAACTGAGGTTGTTCCACGACATCTGGTTGGTTGTCAAGCCATCCAGTAGTTTCTACTGACCCATCAAACCAATTGACTGCCACGTCCCCTGAATCCTGCTCTTCAAAGAACTGCAGATTTACAAGGTCTTCTTCCAGATCCACTAGGTCATCTAGCCCTTGATTAGGTCCATCCTCTCGTACTACACAAATCTCTGTCCCCACTGGCAATTCCGTATTCGGCCTAGCCTGGCCTGCTGACGTAATGTAACCGCTCGGGTTGTACTTGAAGCTCACAAACCCCTCAGGCTCCGTATAATCATTCTGATCCATCTCCACAGTCGACACAATTTTATCTCCGGTAGTCACCACCACCATCTCAGGTTGGGTTCGGGAGATGTCCAACATACACAAGTCAGTGCTGTCATGAATGAACACCTCCGGCTTGGGTAGGTGAGAAGGGGTGATACATATGCTAGGGTCGTATGACACAACCCCAGTTTGGATCAGATTAAGGCGTTTGGGAGGTAGAGCTTGGTTGTGTGGTGGGAGAGGGTTGGTTATGACATTTGGTTTTTCTAGAGGCACAATTACCCTGTTGTCGATGAGATCCTAAATCTCATGACGCAACCGAAAGCACTGGTCGGTATCATGACCATGCTGTTGGTGAAAGGTGCAGTACTTGGTTGGGTTATGGGAAGCAAGGAGTCTGTCTGGTAGTGGCCACAGCTCTAGGGGCTTTAAGTGCCCTTTCTTGATCAAAACCCCCAGAGCTTTGGACAGGGGCATGTATAGTGGGGTGAAGGTTCTTTGGCTTCAGGGGGAATACTTGGTTGTTTGTGAGCTACTTCCGAACGCACCGGTGAATGGCATAGCTACAAGGGTTCTTGGGGTATTGGTAGTGGTAACCATACTCACATCTAAAGCTCTGGCAGCTGCAGCACTGCTTGTGCCTGCATTTGAACTGCGGTTGAATGCCTTCTTGGGCTGCTCTCTCTCATTATCAATGAGGCCTTGTTTCATGGCGTCCTCTATTTGCACCCCAATCTCATGGAGGTCTGCAAAGGTATGTAGGGGGAGGACGATCATCTTCTACATGAGCTTGGGCTGGAGGTTGCGCACAACCATCCGAATCTGATCTTTGTCAACAGGCCTGATGGTCATCATCGAGGCCTTGGCCCTCCACCGGGTCACGAAATTGGAGAAACTCTCTTTAGGCTCCTGTCTAGTTGTCTCGAGATCACGAGTTGTGACCTCAATCTGTGTATTATAGGAGTATTGAGCTATGAAGGCCTCGGCCATCTTCTCCCAGTTCCTCTTGACGGAATCCTCTAACTTTGCGTACCAAATAGCCGCTACACCCGACAGGGTCCGGCCAAACAGGGAAAGCTTCTGTAACCTGGAGAGGCCCATCGGCCTTAGTATATCCGAAAACAGCCGCAAGTGCACCATAGGATCTCCAGACTCGTCAAAACGGTCTATGTACGGCATTTTAAACCGATCTGGCAGAGTCACGGCCGAATCAGTGTACCCATCCTCAATATCCAAGATGGAATGAGCCCCTTGAGACTTCTTGAACAATTTCCCCAGCTTGTTCACCTTTAGTGCTGTGGGGTCCGTCTCAAACTCAAAAGGAGAATTCGGTAGGTTGGTAGGTGTTTTGGACAGCTAGGGTAGAACTGGGGGCAGAGCTGGCCCTATCGGAATGTCCGTATCATCCTAGACGTTAACTGTCTCCCCGAGTATGGGAATTCTTGGTGGGGGAGGGACCTAGTGTGAGGCAAATGCTCCAGTTTGCTGCTATAACCTAGTGATTAACTCTGCCTGTTGGGCCACGACCTCGGCCTGTTGTTTGGCAAATTCTGTTTGGCAGGCAGCGTCCTGCTGCATAGTTTTCAAACTCTCCTGGAGTTGGCGCACCATTTCCTCCATACTTGCCATATTGTGTTGTTCTAGGTAAATACCAATACCAGGTATATCTGTCCCTACAATAGAAACTGAGACCTCAGCCTAACTGTTCACTAATTTGGCGACCGCTGCACTGATACACTGTGCCTAGCTGACCTCCGCCTGGTAACCGGGGGTAAAGAAAGAAACACTGCTTGTTCGTCTATCAGATCCCTGGATCAATTAAGTCTACGACCTCTAACCTAGAGTGCTCGAGGAATATCTACCTAGTCGGATGCAATTGTGCTAAACTACCTTGCAAAAAGATAAATAAAGCATAATAAGGAAATAATAAGCAGAAAAACGAACAGCATAACAGCTTAAATAAATACAACACACAGTTGACACACACAAGCTGAATGAACTGTTCTCAACCACTGATCACTGTTCCCAAAAATCACTGCCCAAATCTGAATCCGATACCCACAGATACAACTGATTCTCAGAATACTGATACCCGCAGGCCTAATACCCAGACTTGCAAACTGATACGTGCAACCCTGTAGAGATACACTCTAAAAGCACATAGCAAGCAAATAAGAGCCAAAACACCCCTATGTTGAGGTAGGGTTTCCCTGTACTATTTTGTCAGGAGCTAGGGTTTCAATACGCACACAGCGGTTTCAAACAACCTACAATCGGGTAAGCAACCTGTCCTAGTTGGAATAGTCACTATGGATTCCGATATGCACTAGGTCGCATGGTCAAAAAAGGGTGCCCCGGTTAAAACCAAGGTTTGTGTTCCCGTCATGGCAGAGCCCGCAACCCGTCAGCCTTATGGAACACTTCTCGAAGCGAGCCTCCAGCAAATCGTTCAGGAATAGCATACGGCAAACACGGTGTCCTAGGCGCACCAGCGCAAATGCAATGCAAAGAGACACATAAGTGTAATCAAAACAAGATATCATGAGTTCGAGTCAAGTTCTCTAATTCCCCAGCAGAGTCGCCAAAAACTGTAGACGCGCCCCGAGGGCCTTCATGCTACAGTTTGGACTCAAATTGTAATGCAAGACCGATAAATCACCAAAGAGTCCAAATTCGGCAAATCATTTTGGAAAACTGATTTTTAAGAAAGAAGTGCCAGACATGGACTGCTTTGCCAGATATAGAGTCGCCACCTAAATATTTTATTTTGGAGAAATTTAGGAAACCCTGACTTGTTTGCCTAAGGCCACATGTCCGTCATCACCAAAGTTGCCTCGGCTCGGGAACTTGGGTACGATTGGGGAAGGTCAGCTATGAGCACCCCCGCTCGCCCGATCAAAGATCGGCCACTACTAAACATGATATCTTGTTTTTGAAAACACATGCGTTCTTATTCCGGTTAATTAGCTAGAATTACTATGTGATGCGCACAACACACAAGTACAGACTAGATCGCCTAATTTGGAACAAAACATTGCATATCCGTTTATTTGAAAAATAGTTTGAAGTTTGCTACTCGCAAGTAGGCTAAATCGAGGATTTTGATGAATTGTTCCAACTCAAGTAATCCAACATTCACCCACAGGCATTCAGGCAGTTAATCAAATAAGCAATTAGCCTCATGGCAAGCATGCTTTCATGGCAACATTAACACACGTGCAGTATGCTAAAGCATAAACACTCACAGTGTACTCCGAGCCAAAATAGAGAACTAGTTAGAAATCAATGCATGATCCTAGTTCATGTTAAGATGGCTAATGCAACACATGCAAAATGCAACTAGAAATAGACTCGGCTATCCTAAGATGTCATGTGAGATACAACAATTGATACATGTATTCAACTTGGTATTGAAATACAATGCAGTTTGTATGATGCGCCGAGCCCGGTGCATGCAAGACAGATGAATGAATACACGCATGCGAAGCATAAGGATGCTAATTAAAACATGCCCTAAAACTCACCATCAAAAGCAGGTAAGTAAAAGGGAGAAAGACGTGGGGTTGGAAGACATGCACACACTCACGCACATTTATTACAACAATTCGCCCTCTCGACGGAGGGTCCGAATAAATAATACATGCTAACAAATTAACTAACTAACAAGCTAATTAATTATTACATAACCGAATGAATAACTAGCTACAACTAATTATTACAAAACTTAATTAATTAATTAACTACAAATGAAAAGCAACAAACAATGCTGCTCCGACTCTGTTTGAAGAAGGAGAGTATGCATGCTCGCATTCGATTTCTCACCTCGGAATGCCTTCTGGTTGCTCTTTTGAGGCTTTGCTGGCAAGGTGTCTTCCAGTGCTTGTTGCTGAAACTTACCAAAACACTGCTGGGGAATGCACCAGTGGCCTGCCGGCCATGAGGAGCCTCTGCCGACCATACTGCCGGCCACCAATGCACACTGCCGGCCAATGATAAGGGTCTGCCGGCCAACAATGAGAGGGTGCCGGCCACTGGTGTGCTGTGACACCAAGCTACAACAAAGCACAAAAATAGAGGAAAGGGAGGGTTTCCTAAGGGTATGTACGCACTATGCCACCCCCATATCATCTTGAAACATCAAGGGAGAGGCATAGTCAGATCCACGACCATCAATCACGTGTCCCGATGCATGATGACCAAAGATCCAACTTGTGCAAATCAATATGAAATGAATGCACAAATAAACACATAAAGCCTAAAACTCTATCATGGATCATCAAGAGCGTCGGCGACCGAGAATTGAGACACGTTTCATCACTTGAAGTATGAAACGCCCCTCGTTCCTCCTGCTCGGATTAACACTAAATCCAAACAACAATACAACACAAGCATGGCAAACATGCGACTCAAGCAAGCAAACATGCAATGCAATATGAACAACCTAACAAGGCAAATGGCATGCAACAACATGTGATATAACAAGTATGCAATAACATGCAAAAATGGCTAAGCATGTAACAACATGCAAACATGCAAGCATGCAACACATGCAAGGTGACAAGCATGCAACAACATGCAAAAGATGGACTTAAACCAATGTGGGCAGACCTCAGCCATGCCCAAATCAGTGCCAAAAGGTGCTGAATTGATGGTACAAAATGCTAGACAAGCATGCATGCCGATGGGCCCAAGAATTAAGGCATAAAGATGCAACTCTTAAGCACACTTAAGGAGTGAAAAGCATGCAAGTATGACAAAACTACATGCTCTGAAATGATGCTAGCAATGATGCCAAATCACACATATAACACAAGCATGGCATGCATGAAGCTCAAAAGCTAAGAACTAGCAAAGGGACTTAAGCCATGGCCATACAAAGCAAGCCCCAAAGGGCTAAGGGAACCTAAAATAGTCCCAAGGTAGGTCCAAACAAGACCAAAAACAAGCTCGAAGCTCGAAGCTAGCCAACACAAGCTAGAACACAAGGCCAAAAACATGGAGCATGCAAGGCTACAAAAGAGGCAATGCACTACACCTATTGAAACCAAAGATGGCATGACTTGGACAGCATAAAATAGAGTTACATCATGGTATAACAAGACCAAAAATGCACTGATATGATGACCCAAAGGCCTAGGCTTAATGGCATGCACAATGATCCATTCATGAGGCATAAAGAGCCAAGGCTCCAAGGCATTAAAAGCATGTCAAATGCAAGTGTATGACCACATTTCATGGACTGAAATAACATTTAGAATGATGGCAAAGCATGCAAACATCACATGTATGGCATGGTAGGGACCTCAAAACCCAAGGCTAGCCTAAGCATTTACACTATAGCTATACAAAACATAAGTGATATGGCCATGGCAGCCCAAAACAGTCCTAGAACAGCCCAAAATAAGAATAAAATCATGCTGGAGCAAAGCCAAAACATGCTAGGATGATGAGTCAAAACATCATGCACATAAAGCTAGTAAGCAAGATTTGTTCTATAAGTATATGGAGCATGCAAAGGATGACCAAACCAGCTATGGACAGAGTCATGACATGGAAAAACATCACCAAAAACATGCTGAAATGGACTCAACATAAGCTAGGATAACATGCTACTTTGATGAGCTACAAATGGGATTACACTACACATACAAGATGCATGCAAGAGGTGACCAAACCAGCCATGGAAAGAGCCAAGGAAGGTCCTAAAAGTCACAAAAAAGGGCCTGAACCAAGCCTCAAAAGTACAGAGAGGCATGCTCCTTTGGATGGCCAAAAATGCAAGCAAACAAAAACCAAAAGAGAGGAGGTCACCCCCTCTGATTTGAGATCTCAAAACCACATGCCTACCACTGAAAATCCACTGGATTTCAGTGGCTAAAAGGCCAAACCAAGACTACCTCGAAGGCCTTAAGGCATGGCCCAAAACAAGGCCAAACAAGGCAAACAAGAGGGTTGTACACCCCTAACACCAAAAAGACCTTAAACAACCACCAAAAGAACTTAAATACAAGACTTTTTTTAGTTGAAAGCAAGGCCTAAAACAATATGCAAGGATGGCCAAAATGAGATACAAAAAATTGCTAAAAAAGGAAAAATACTCACCCTTGAAGACCAACTTCGAAACCAGCAACCTCAGGGGCCAAAAACTCACTTTCAGAGCTCAAGTAACCTTCCCAAGAACCTCAGTCCAATGGTGATGGTGTATCTCTATGTGTTGTAGTGTAAAAGTGCAAGAAAAATGGACTAAACCACAACAATATAGAGAGAGAGTAAGAAATATAGAGAGAGAGAGAGAGAGAGTTATATCTCTTCTAAAAATGGCTGAACCTCTGCTAAGGAGAGAGGGCCTCTCCTTATATAGAGGGAAAACAATGCAAAGCTTCTTCAAGAAGCTTGGCAAGAGCTTCATCCCTCCATACACGTGTATGGAGGGGAGATGAAAGGATTCCAGCTGGCTCAAAAGATCTGGAGTGAAACCTGCTGAGACAGGGGTGCTGCTGGCCATCAGTGGTGGCCGACAGTGGCTCATTGATGGCCGGCAGGCTCAATCAATGGCCGGCAGCAACAAGGTGAAGGCCGGCAGGCCCAAAAGGGGGCCGGCAGTGCACCAAGAAACACATTTTGAAAGGACCAAGTCATGGTCCAAGAATGGGGCAGAAAGGATACAGGGTTTGGAATGCTCAAACCTGTAACCTTCCACTGCGAAAGTTGAATACCCGACGAGCAATCGAACTAGTTGTTGGGTGTACCTGCAAGCACAACCAAGTCTTGAGGACGGTCAAAAATGGGGTGTCTACAGTCCCTTTTTTTTTTAGACTTTTCTTTCTTGTGGGCACTCACTGGTGGCTTGCATGCTCGAGAGAATGGAGACCAAACCAGAGAAACATGGAAACAATAAGGATGGTCTAGTTGGTGCCTCTGAGGTAGCTTTTTAATGCCCAGATTTCAAAGAAGTGAGGAAGAAACTGTAGAAGTGAAAATAGATGGTGGATAATTAAGAGACTCAACATCACCCATGATATGCCAGTATAGGTCAATTCTTCTAGAAATGTATAAGAGACACTATTACAATTCCATAGACAAAATTGATCACTTATACGGAAACCCCTGCAACAGTTTATCTCTAGAATGTGTACAGAATGAGATCATGAATTCAATGAGCATGAGCATTCAAAATGAGCTATGAACAAAGATAAATGAAATCTTGCAAGCAGCATGAGAGGTGTTCATTAAGTCTAAGTGCAAAGATGACAAGAATCAATGACAATAAGACTATAGCATCCAAGTACACAGAAAGCCAATCACTCTCACCCACTCAAGCAACAAGTCACACTCTAGTTAATGAGAACTACACCCAAGGTCTTTCTAAGGAACTCAAACTGAAGAAGATCAAGGGGTTTTGTAAAAATATCAGTTTTTTGATGCTCAGTGGGTACTTGTTCAAGAATTACAAGGCCCTCTTCAACTAACTCTCGAATAAAATGATGGTGAATGTCAATATATTTGGTGCGAGAGTGTTGAACTGGATTTTCAGATATGCTAATGGCACTTGTATTATCACAGAAAAAGGTAAGACTGTTCAGGTCTATACCATAATCATGATGCATTTCCTTCATCCATAACATTTGTGCACAACAACTCCCTACAGTAATGTACTCAGCCTTGGCAGTCGAAAGAGAGGTGGCATTTTGCTTTTTGCTATGCTAGGCAACTAGATTATTCCTAAGGTAAAAACACCCTTCGGATGTGCTCTTCCGATCATCAGCACACCCTGCCCAGTCGGCATTAGAAAAACCAATGATTTTAGCTGTAGTGTCGGTCAAGAACCAAATCCCATACCCCAATGTCCCGCTAACATACATAATGATGCGTTTGACCACAAAAAGATGAGACTCTTTAGGACAGGCTTGGTAACAAGCACGAACACCTACACTAAATGCAATGTCAGGCCGACTGGCTGTGAGGTACAAAAGACTCCCTATCATACTCTTATAAAGAGTAGGATCAACATCAGTGCCAGAGTAATCTTTGGAGAGGTGAAGACTAGTGCTCATGGAAGTGTGAGCATGTTTGGTCGACTCTAGACTGAATTTAGACACAAGATTTTTGGCATACTTGGTCTGAGAGACAAACATACCCAAAGGTGACTGTTTTGACCTAAGAAATAAGACAACTCCCCCATCATGCTCATCTCAAACTCATGTGTCATGCAATCCAAGAAATATTTCACAAGAGAATCAGAAGTGGATTCAAACACAATATCATCAACATAAATATGAGCAACAAGTATATGAGACTTAATATGTTTCACAAATAAAGTCTTGTCCACACTATCCCTTTGAAAATCATTATCAAGAAGAAAGGTAATAAGTCTATCATACCAAGCTTGAGGGGGTTTTTTCAATCCATATAACGCCTTGTATAACTTGTAGACATGGTTTGGACATTCCGGATCCTCAAACCCTTTTGGTTGCTCAACGTAAGCCTCTTCTTTCAAGTACCCATTCAGAAAGGCACTTTTCACATCCATTTGGAATAGTTTGAACCATAGAAAGCATGCAACACCAAGTAAAATACGAATAGATTCAAGATGTGTAATAGTGACAAACATCTCATCATAGTCAACACCCTCTACTTGTGTATAGCCTTGAGCAACCAATCTAGCTTTATTTCTAACCATAGTACCATTCTCATCAGATTTATTTTTGAATATCCACTTGGTACCTATCACATTCATGTCTCAAGGTCTGCGAACAAGAGTCCAAACTTTGTTACGTTTAAATTGACCTAATTCTTCATACATTGCATTAACCTAACTTTCATCTAGTAAGGCCTGTTTTACATTCTTAGGTTCAATTAACAAAACATAGCACATATGAGATACCTCTTCCTGAATTTGTTTTCGGGTTTTGCATTCGGTCTGAGACACTTCCAATCACTTGTTGAACCGGATGATTCAGTTTTACCCCTGTTGATGGTTTTAAAACTGGACTGATAGTGACTTGAGCATTGGAGGTGGTGTTGTGGATACCACATTTTTTACCGCTCTTAAGACTTGAGCACTTTATTCCGAGCACCCGATGATGAAAGTTACACTATGCAATCTTCTGAATTCTCAGCAAAGAAATTTGGTTTTGAGCTCTATTCCCAAACCTTCTACCCCATTTTGGCCAAACTATTTTAGACCTTAAAGCCCTCTTTTTCAAAATATTTTTTCCAAATGTTTCTACGATGTTCCAAGGCTTGCATTTTGCTTAAAATATTGCACTTTTTGGTAAACCGAGTAAGGACAAAGTGGAGATACATGGAAGGGAGATGAACTCTTTGAAAAATATTTTAAAACATCTTATTTATAGGTTTGGAGTTGAAGGAAATAGGAGGGGATCGAAGAAAACTAGTTTAGGAAAAGGTTGGGCATCAATCCGTTAAGATAGAAATGAGTAGTCTTCACCAAATTAGGAATATCTCTTTGTACACTTAGAATTTAGATGTTAGTCCACCAAAGTTGGATAGTAGACTTCCGGGGCTTCAATTTAGACTCAAGAATCACCTAAAATCAAGTTCGGATGAGGGAGATATGCCCGTTTAAAGTCGGGCCTGAAATGCAGATTTTTTGAGATGGTTGGGTCCATTTTGATCCGGCTGTGGTTCATTTAGAGCCAGTCGGATTTCAATGAAAAATAGTGAATTTGGGCCTTTTAGAGGCGTCCTTTCATTTTTAGGTCCAGCCGTGTGTTTTGGGGGCCGACCGACTCTTAATAGCACCGGCCTGCTCTCAATAGTGCCATACAGACAGCTGGCTTTGTTTGAAGATATTTTTGACCAAATTGGCTCAAATTCTATAAATATAGCCCCTACATTTAGAATTGGGGGTTAGAAAATTTTCCAAAGGCTTTGAAAAGCTAAGAAGACCCCCTTTCATCTTCAACATCTTTCTTCACCTTCAAACTTTTTTCAACAATACATGCACAATACATAAACCATTAGAGCTTATTCTTTGAGCTTTTTGTTGAGATTTCAAACTAAATTTCAAAATCTTGAGGGTGTTTTGAATCAAGTTTGTTAACTAAGAAGCATCCTCTCTTTCAAGGGGTATAAGCTTGTCACCTTTTTCCTTGCTTTCATTTCAATCTTTTTTTATCTTTTTCTTGTGTTTCCCTACTGTTTTGGATCCATTCTAAGTGTTAGAATTTGGGGTTGAATAGCTACCAAAGGTAGAAAGGTTTAACACCCTTTCTTGCACCTTATTTCATAGCTCATACCCTTTGTTCTTGCACTCTTTTCTTTGTTTTTTACACTGATTTTCAAAGCTTAAAAAGGTTGAAAAACATGGTTTAAAAGTCTCAAAAGTGGAGGGGTTAGCCACCTCTCCTTGATTTTGCTTACTAGCTTTATATCTCTTGCTTTTGTCTATCTTTTTGTGCTCTTTAAACACACTTTTAGCCACTATTTTTGAGCTGTTTTGGGACTATTCTTGGACTGTTTTGGGGCTGAAATATGTGATTTAGAATTGTAAAAAGTGGAGGGGTTAGCCACCTTTCCTTAGGCTTTGTTCCATAGCTTTTTCTCTACTCTTTTTACTTACTTTCTTCTACTTTTAGCTACTTTTTTTTTTACATTTTAGGGGCCGTTATGGGCTGTTTAATTCATTTAAATAGTTTATGCTTTGAATATCATACTTGTTGTGTTATAAGTCCTCATGGCTTCGATTTTTTAGGCCTTAGACACCGAGTCATTTGAGTTGATAACTTTATTTGCTTAGTTTTCATGCGAAGAGTTTCGTTTTAAATAATCAACTTCGCATAATCATTTCTACACCCCCCATTTCTTCTTTTCTTTTGTTTTAGAGCTATTTCAAACAAGTCCTTGTTGTTCAAGGCATGAGAAAGAGATCTATGCTCAATGGCTTAATCTCTACGGAGGTTCATCGTCAATGTATAGTCTCTCTTTCATGCTATGGATCATTTTTTGTTTGACATTTCTTCTCATTTAGTGGACTTAAACATCACTTTGGACAAATTGATTAAAGAATGGAAAGGACTAATAAAATCTGCTTGAAATGAACTAAACTGACATAAAGAACATGTTTAGAGTTGGTTGGATTTGGCCGGACGTTATTCCGAGCCCATCGTTCCGAGAATTGTCACGTATCAATCCATGATATGTAGATAAGACTTGGTGCATGTCTACTTCCCTCTCTAAGCCTTCATGATAAGGGGAAGGGGTGGTTTTCCATTACATTTATTCAATTTTGTCCAAACGTGTTCGAAATCATCAAGCCATCAAATTGTGCTTGTTGGTGGTTTCGGACTCGAAATCATTCTTCTCTTGAGTTTCCCATGACAGAGAAGTGCAAAATGGCAAACAATGAGTTTGGCAAAAACATTTTTGGCATAAAACATTTTTGGCATAAAATCGTTCTTCTCTAGAAAGGCTTTGTTAGTACTGTTCTCACATCAGAGCACAAAAACATTTTTGGCATAAAATTAGGGCACGGCCGGCTCCTAATGTTTGGCAAACAGTGAGTTTTTTGCAGAAACAAAGGGCAGTGGCTGAGGGTGAGGCAGAGCAGTCTGGGCAGGCAGACCAACTTCTAGACACTGTGCATACAATCATTGTGCCTCATTGTTACTTGTATTTGTATTATTATCTTCTTATTGTAATTATTGTTATTGTTGTAAATATTAATTATTCTTGCAATTGCAATGGATATTATTGTCGTGTAATTAGTATTGATATAATATCTTTGTTGTAACAAATTATATAGTTAGCTTAGTGTCCCTTGAATTTGTAATAAATAGTTAATTAACTTTGCTAGTTTTAATTCATTTATTCAAATTGTAATAATTAGTTAATCCGGACACTTGTACATTCAGACCCTCTTACATGAGGGCAAATATGTAATAATTATGTATGTCTTCCAACCCCCATTTCTTTCTCCCTTTTATTTAACCACTTATAATGGTAGCATCATATTTACTTAGCATTTTCCATGACTTGCATCTATTCATCTTACACGCATAAGAGTTTGGCTCATCATTCTAACCAATGCCAATTTCAAAATTCTTTGCTCGAATATGTGCTTCATCGCATGCTTTGAATTGGTTCATATGCTATGCTAGTAGTCGAACTTGTTATTTACATAATGTGTGTGTCACATTAGTCATATTGCATTGTTTAGGTGCATGCATTTTTTCTAATTATTTTTCTTTATTTGGCTTGCCTTGAAGTACTAGGTGAGCATTTATTGCTTTAGCATATTGCATTGTGTGTTAATGTTGCCATATCGAGCATATTCCATGAGGTTAAGTGCTTAAGTGATATACTTGTTTGAATACTGGTGGATGAAGGCTAATTGCTAAAATTGGGATAAATTGATTAATGTACGAACTCACCTTTTTATGTGACGAGTGTCAAAAACAATTTCCAAACAAACATGAAATCAAAGCGTTCCAACTTTTGCAAATTAGTCTATACTTGTGTGCATCACGCAGTAATGTTAGCTAATAAATCAAAACAAGAGCATATAATGTAAATAAAAACCACATCATGATTAGTAGAGGCCGATCTTTGATCGGGCGAGTGGGGTGCTCAATTCATGACTTTCCCCTCTCGTACTTAAGTTCCCAAGCCAAGACACTTTGGTGATGACGGATAAGTGGCCTTTGGCACGAGTCTCGGGTTTTCTAAATTTGCCAAAAATATTTAGGTGGGAACTCTATAATCTGGCAAAGCAGTCCATTTTTTTGGTAATTTTTATTAAAATCAATTTTCCAAAAGATTTGTCAGATTTGGACTCGTTTGTGTTTATCTATTTCACATTGCACATTGTGAAATCAGATTCAGAACCCCAGGAGTCCAAACTGTAGGGCTATCGTATCCTAAAAGAGCATGAAAAGGAAGCTACAGGTGTCTTTTTGTGCACTCTTTAGACTCAGACTTACCATAGAAGTTGGTGCTAGTTCATCTATTTGGGCTTAGCGTTGTGCTTCTCCTTGACTTTGTGGTTCAGTATCTAAGATTGGAGACTCAGCATTTTCTTTCTCACGTATAGATGAAGTTAGAGTACCTGTATCATCTACAACCACATTGATCAATTCCATTAAAGATAACGTACGCAGGTTATAGGTACGAAAGCTCTTCTGGTGGTTAAATACCCTAGAAAAATACCTTCATCACTTCGGAAGTCAAATTTACCCAAAGGCTCTCTATCTTTGAAAATGCAACATTTACTTCCAAAAGTTTTGAAGTATTTTACATTAGGTTTCAACCCTTTCCACAATTCATATGGAGTTTGTAAAGTGTCGGGCCTTAAATACACACGATTCACAATATAAACAATGGTATTTAAGGCTTTAACCCAGAACTTTGGAGGAACTTTTTTGTTAAGGAGCATGACCCTAGCCATCTCTTGAACTACCCTGTTTTTCCTCTCAACAACTCCATTTTGCTGTAGAGTAATGGGTGTAGAAAACTCATGCTTAATTCCATGTATATCACAAAAACCCGAAAACGAGCTATTTTCAAATTCACAACCATGATCAGTTCAGATTCTTATGATACGCCCAATAAAAATGCCCTGTTCATTTTGGATTTTAAGGACTAAGGACTGAAAAACATCAAACGTATCAGATTTTTCTCTTAAAAAATTAACCCATGAAAAGCGAGTGTAATCATCAAAAGTTAAAAAAAAATGTATCTTTTACCACCAATGCTTTCAATGCGAGTGGGTCACATAAGATCCATATGAACAAGCTCAAGAGGATGTTTAGTTGTTAAGCTGTTCACCTTTTTATG
Organism: Camellia granthamiana; assembly: GCA_036172215.1. NCBI lineage: Eukaryota > Viridiplantae > Streptophyta > Magnoliopsida > Ericales > Theaceae > Camellia > Camellia granthamiana. Next base: position 133,184,613 of record CM069910.1, read on the forward strand.
AGGGACGTGAGTTTTGCTTCCCAAGTTGACATAGTCCACACACATGGTTCACATTATTACCCGTTTTGGGTACTCCTCTTACAAGCTCTTTGTTGGCTATCTTAGTTAGGTTTTGAAATTTATGTGACCTATTTTTTGATGCCACAGATCAAGATTACTTTATGATAGCCGAGTGGCAAGTTAGATCATTTCTAGTAACAATCCCATTGCAGTTATCAGATGTGCGAACCCCATGCATGATAGTATTTCCTTTCTTATCCAAATTTTCACATTTATTTTTTGAAAATAATACTTCATGATAGGAATCACACATTTGAGTAATGCTCAAAAGATTTGCTTTAAAGCCATCAACAAGTAAGGCATTTTCAAGCTTGGGAAGATCGGCCATACTTATAGAGCCCTTACCAATGACTATAGAAGTGCCACCATCTCTAAAGGAAACAATTCCTCCTCCATATTTTTCAAAAGATGTGAAGTAGGATTTGTCACCAGACATGTGACAAGTGCACCGACTATCAAGATACCACATGTGAGTCACATGCTTTCAATGCAGTGTAAACAACAAAACAAGTTAAGTCACTCTTTCTCACCCATATCTTTTTGGTCTTAACAGAAGTAGGATTACCAGTCTTGGTCTTAGCATTATGAACACCATCATGAATCTTAGTATTCTGCCTCGACATATAAGATTGTCTCTTAACCCATGAAGTATCAGAATTTCTAATTTTTTGAGACACCTTACCAAACAACTCCTAATAATAAAGGCGAATGTGGTCACACCTACCACAATGATGACAAACAAAAATAGGTTTACCTCCATTTTGTTAATCTTACCCCCTTTAGGTTGATGAAGAGAGTGATCACCCTATTAAACCTTTAACTTTCCCTTTGCTTAACTCTTGATGTCATGTGATGTAGAGGTCTGTTGTAGACACCCCACTTTTGACTACCCGCAAGACTCGGACGCTTGGTTCAATGCACTCAATGATGAAAGTTGGATTATGAATTCGCAACGATTTGGGATCAGTCAGGCTTCCGAAATAACCTCACATCTTCCACATTTACCTTGTTTGAACCCTTGGGTTTCATTTCTGGACCATTTCTCACCCTGAGCTGAGTTTGAACCAAAAAAATAGGGGAGGCCATCAAGGCCCAACCATGCATCAGTGATGGTCGGCCGTGGCTATGAATAGTCGACCGGCCTTCGATGCCGATAAACATTGTTCTAGGCGGGAGGCTGTCAGCTGTCCATTTTTGAAGAAATTTGTCACCTTTTCAGCTTGAATTCTATAAAACCGAAGCTCTGGGATTGTTTTGAGGGTTGAACAAAAAATCTAAAAGAGAGATACACCCTGAGAGCCTTGACTCCTCCTTCTTCCATTGCAAGGCATCCTTTGAGCTAACCTAGTTTGCTTACACCACCTATACACATCATATACAACCTGTTTGATCATCCTAAAGCCTTGGTTGATCTAGAGGAAGTGTATTTCAAGTTTGAGAGTGCATTGAAATTGAGTTGGAAACTCTAGGAACAAGCTAGATTCTTGAAAGGTAAAAGCTTGCTTTCTCTTTCCTTGCTTTTATTTCAGTTCTTTACTCCTTCATTCTTGCGGTTTTGGTTGTTTTTGAGCTTGTTTGAAGTGTTGGAGTTGAGTTTGAAGGGTTACCAAAAGGGTTGCTCTTTCTACACCTTTATTTCATAACTCAAACTCTTCTCCTTTTTACTCTTTTTCTTTGGTATTCATACAGATTTTCAGAGGTTTAAAAGGGCTAAAAACCATGCTTTGAAGCTCCAAAAATGGAGGGATTAGCCACCCCTCCTTATTCTTGTTTGTTAGCTTCAATTCTTATCTTTATTGCCTAGCTTTTCACCCTCTTTTCATGCATGTTTCACCTCTAGTTTGCTTGTATTTGGGACTATTTTGAGGTTGTCTAAGCTTTTCCATTTGGTTCATACCTTGTTAGATACACTTGAGGTTACATAGTTGGCATACTTGTTGCTTCATATGCTTTCATGGTTCATTTCACATGCTTTGAGGCTGAAATTTGCTAATCAATCAATTAATCCATATCTTTCATTCATGAGAATGGTTTCAACCAATTGAGGTTACCAAAGGCATGTAAAGGAGACCTACACTTAATGGCTTAATCTCTTCAGAGATTCATCGTCAACGGTGTAGTCCCCTTCTCATGTTTTAGAAGGACCTCTTGTTTGACATCACTTCTTGGTTAGAGGACTTTAACATTACATTTGGACAAATGGACTAATGAATGGCAATGACTAAACAACTTGGTTTAAAATTGGATCAACGCACCTAAAGAAAATGGCTTAAATAGCTTGAACTTTGCCTAACGTCATTCCAAGTTCCTTGTGTCAAGGGTCATCAAACACCAATCCATGGTGTTCTTGATGTCCTTGAAGCGTCTCAACTTCCTTTTTTGAGTTCATTCCATGACAAAAGGGAAGCGTGGTCTTTTGCATTACATTCATTGATTTTTGGTCCAAAATGACATTCGAGATCATCAAGCGATCATATTACTCATTAATGGTTTTAGAGTCAATCCCAACCTTCTCTTGAGGCTCTTCTATGACAGAGAAGAAAGGAAGGACAAACAAAGCTTGAAAATGCTCTATCTGCACTGATTTCACCTCAGAGCACAAAAACAAAGTTTGCACCAAATCAATGCATGGCCAGCCCTCTGTAGGCCCAGCTGGCCATCACTAATGCACGGTCAACCCTTGGTAAGTGGCCAGCAGTGTAGTTTTGCAGAAAAAGAGGCAGTGGCTGAAGGTGAAACAAAGGCAGTCTGGGACAGACAGAGCAACTTTCAGGCAATACGCATGCAACCTCCATCTATCTTCCTTGGTGCTCATATCGAATGCGTTTGATCATTTAATTGTTTCATTAGCATAGAGAATTGTGTTGTAATATTTAATTAGTCTAATTAGTTGTAGCTAATTATTTGGTGTTGTAATATTTAATTAGCTTAGCCTAGTTAATTTACTTTAATTAGCTTAGATAGTTAATATTCATTTCAAGTGTTATAATAAATTAGTTAATTAGTTTAGCTATTTATTCAAGTTTTGTAATAATTAGTTAGCTTAATTAGCGTAGCTAGTTAGTCCTTATTCATTCGGACCCTCCTTCGCGAGGGTGTAATGTTGTAATAAGTGTACGTTTGTGTGTGTATGTTTTCCAACCCCACGTCTTTCTCCCTTTTATTTAATCGCTTTCAATAGTTAGATTAGAGATCATATTTCAATTAGCATATCGCATGCTTGTATCCATTCATTCGTATTGCATGCACCGAGGCTCGGCGCATCATTCAAACTGCATTGTCATTTCAATACTTCGTTGAATACGTGTTTAAATAGCATGTCGTTCAAATTGCTTCATATGCCATATTAGTAGTCGAGCCTATTAATTGCATTATTGCATTTGTTGCATTACGCATCTTAACATAGTTAGGATCATGCATCTTTCTAACTAGTTTATGTTTTGGCTTGGAGTACTAGGTAAGTTTTTACGCTTTAGCATACTTGCATAAGTGTGAATGTTGTCATGATTAGCATGCTTGCCATGAGGCTATATGCTTAAATGCTAAACTGCTTGAATGCCTGTGGATGAAGGCTGGTTGCTTGAATTGGAACGATTCAACGAATGTATGTTTAAAGCCCACTTTGTTGAGTGGTAAATCATATTTTAAGCCCACTATGTTTGGTGACAAATCCACAAACTTTTTAAGCCCATTTGAGGTGGCAAATTCAAACCATTTTCGCAAAAACAAACATGAGTTGAATTGTTCCAAATTGAGCAAACTAGTCTATACTTGCTTGCGTGCATCACATAGTAAAGCTAGTTTAAAAACCAGAACAAGAACACATAATGTACATAAAAATCATATCATGATTAGTAGAGGCTGATCTTTTGATCGGGCGAGCGGGAGTGCTCAATTCATGACCTTCCCCTCTCGTACCTAAGTTCCCAAGCCGAGGCAACTTTGGTGATAACGGACACGTGGCCTTTGGCACGAGTCAGGGTTTCCTAAATTTTCTCAAAAACAAAATATTTAGATGGCTATTCTGTATCTGGCAAAGCAGTCCAATTTTGGCATTTTTTGATTTAAAATCGATTTTCCAAAAGATTTGTCGGATTTGGACTCCTTTCTGTTTATCAATTTCACATTGCACTTGTGAGACTAGATTCAGAACCGTGGGAGTCCGAACTGTGAGGCCTTCTTTTCAAACCTTTCCAAAAGGTAGGGCGCGAAAAAGGCGAGCCACACCTGTCTTTTTTGAAATGTTGCAGCACCATAGCCTATTCCACTTTTGTCACAACTCATATGTTGAGACCCGATGATGTCTTCTAGTGTCTTTAAACCTTTGTTCCACATCAATCGTGGCTCCAGCATCTTTGAGTTCTTCCTCTTTCTGACCAACCAGCTCTTTCAATGCAGCTTGTGACATCTCAAGGATTTCAATCTTCTCTTCATATGTGGCATAGATTTTTAGAAGTTCATTCCTTTCGGTCTCACAAGATAGAAGTTTTCCACAGAGGTCTTGTCTATCATTGGAGATCTTGATGACATCCTTTTTTGCTGTTGTAATCTCTTCCTTTAGCTTGACATTCTCACTTTCACATGCTTTGAGCTTGAAAGTGAGTTTGTCATTGATCTTGGACAAGTTCAGAGATTCATTGTAAAGCTTTTCATAAGCTTGTTGAAGGTCATCATTATCAATCTCATCATTGTCTTCCGAGGTTTTATCATCTTCTTTTTGTTTCTCTTTCTCCTCGATCCCATCCAGTCAAGCAACGAAAGCATGAAAATTGATGGATGGTTGTGAAGATGACTCTCTTCTTTTATGGACTTGACTAAGAATATCCCATGCATCTTTGGCCTTTGTGCAGTGAGCAATTCTGTAATGACCCCAAAGTGCTTATATAAAGTTATCCTTATTTAATTAGGGGTTAATGTGTTCGCTATCGGAATTGAAGGAACGATCCGTTGGGTTATGCCTTTGAAACTGGAATTGGTGACCTTTACCAAACAACCTAAATTTTTCTTCCTCCGCTCGAGCGGAGTAGTAGGCGCTTGAGCGTAATTTTGGGGTTTTCAGTAAATTTTGCAGGCGGCCTGAGGTTCTGGGAGTTGTGGTTTTCCGCTCGAGCGGGGGAGTTTGCGCTCGAGCGGACGTCTTTGTTGGTCTTCGCGCTCAAGCACAAGGTTGGGCGCTCGAGCGGGTCTTCAAGTTAAGTTGTATTTCTGAGGCACATGGATTCGTTTTTGGACGTTTTTATTAGTGTATTTGGAACATTCTTATTTTATTTTGGAGTATTGGTTGAGGTGGTAATATGATGGTAAAGTAAGATTGAACCAAAAGCTTTAATTAGAATAATTTGCCTGCGACCAGCCGCCACTCTTTTATCCTTTTCTTTTTCCACACTTTGAATTTGGATGTAAGGTTAGAACCATTGGAAAGCTTATTTCCGGGGCTTCAATTTGGACACAAGAACGACCTAAAACGGAGTTCGGATGGGAGAGTTATACCAGTTTGAAGTTTTGAAATCTGTGCTGAGGGCAGGTCCGCTCGAGCGGAAATCAGTCCGCTCGAGCGGGAATTACGGGACAGCAGCTTTAAAAACGGGATTTTTGGATCATTTCTTATATTTTCTTCTTCCCTCTTCCTTTCTCCTTGCCTAAGTCCGAAACCCTAACTCTCAAACCTTTGATTTCATCCATTTTCACCAACAATCCACCATGGATCGTGCATCAAGGGTGAAGAAGAAGTGAAGATCAACTTTTCCAACCGATTAGATTTTGGGATTTCAAGAGGATGCGTTCAACCTAACTTCCTTGCTTCCAATTTCGAGGTAGGGGGTTTTTCTAGCCTTGAATGTTTATGATTCAAAGTGATTTTGTTGGTACTTTGGGATTTTGTTGACATTTTGGAATCTTGGGTTAATTATGGGTTAGGGACACTTATGGTTTAATGTTTATGCACAATTGAGACTCCATTCTACTTTTCAAGGATATGGAATGTTTTTAGCATATTGGCACATAGTAATTGTTGATTTGGCGATTTCACTAAGGAAAGAGGAAAACCCCCAATTTTCTTGGAAACCCTAGGTTGATTAATGTAATAACTAATGAATTGGCTCAAGTTGAAAGTAGAGTAATGAAATTGAAGCATTGAATTATATGTGTTCAAGTTGAATTGGAATTTGGGGATGTTTGAAAGTTATGTTTAGAATTTGCGAATGAACTTTGTTATAAATGTTGGAATTCATGCTATTATGTAAAGGAAAACTTAGGGAAATAATCTATTAAGAATATAGATGATATGAACTTGTTTTTAGAATGTGAAATAGGATTCAAAGATTTATTGTGAATTATGTGAAGTTGCAAATGGTATTAATGAACTAAATGGTGTTGACTTTGTTGGACTATGTTGTGTTGATTACTATTGAATTTAATAGACTATGATGAATTATATTGAATTATGTGAATTGTGTAGGGTCAGCTACAGGGGCGGACCAAGCACCTGAACACTGTGAGTAATAGTACTAGAAACGTACATCCATTACTGTTAATAATGATTATTATTATTAACAACCTGTTTTTCCATGGCAATTATGTTAACATGTTTGTATTTGAAAATTGGTGTGAATGTAGAAGGAGTTGGCATCCCTTGATATGACTCTGATACTATTCTGTTATCCGTAGATTAAGTCTAATGATTCATGGTGAACAAATGGAACAATGATACTTATGCATCCCAAACTATCCAGTTTGATCAGGAATGGTTAAGACTGGTATGAAGTAATTATTTTGTCCCTATAAATAGCATTGTGAAGGCACCTGTACAATTTGTGAGATACGTTATACGTATTGCTAATGATTATCATTAGTATTCTGTTATACGTAAACTAACTACATTAACTCATGTGAATGATTGGAATAATCTATGTGCCTCTGAATGACTATAAGACCAGTATGTTCTGATGATATCTGTGGTTATTCTGTTATGATGTTCGTTTCGCTTATATTATGACATGATGAGACTTACTGACTTCTAGTATGGAGCAAAGTGCTGTACGGAACTAAGTGCTACACCTTGGTGGGAGCCACCTCTAGAGTCCGTACGAGCCACCTCTTGAGTCCATACATACAAAAACTGGGCTCAAAGCCAATTTGTGAAGTTATGAAAAGTACATTTTGTGAAGTAAGAACCTCCATTATGTGAAATGTGAACCTATGAGGCCGAGGGCCAACTTGTGAATTTGTGAATTGTGAAATTATGTGGCCGTGAGCCATTTGTGAATTGTGAAATTATGTGGCCATGAGCCATTTGTGAATTGTGAAATTATGTGGCCATGGGCTATTTGTGAATTGTGAAATTATGTGGCCATGGGCCATTTGTGAATTATGAAATTATGAGGCCAAGAGCCAGCTTGTGAATTATGGAATTATGGAAACATCGAAAGAGGTTGTGAAGTTATGAACGCTATATGTGACACCTTGTGAAATTGTGGAAAGCATCAGAAGAATTGTGAACTATGAACTTATATAGCCAAAGGTCATTTGTGAGATATGAAGCTATGAGGCCAGGGGCCAATATTTGAAATATGAATTTATGAACTTGTGAACTTGTGAATCCAAAAGACCGAGGTCCAATATGATAAATTGTGAATTGACAAAGTTGTCCTACAAAGTTACAGAAACAGACTAATCACATGCTTACGGCATTATTTATATACTATTATTCACTGAGTTCGCTCATTTTGTATTTTGTCTGTCTATTCTGTAGGTCATCAACCGGGAGTTCAGGCCTAACCTTTAAGGCTCGTCTTTCTCTTGTCAGCTTTGATGCGTCCAGGCACCACCTGAAGCCGTGCATTTTGTAAAGTATTGTTAGGTTATTGGTTATGCTTTGGTTGTCTTTCTATATATTTTCGTTATACGCCCAATTGTGGGTCTAAGTATGAATGTATAAATGTGTAACCGAAGTTCGGGTGTATGTTTCTATATATTTTGTGTACCTAATGCATTGATGTGTGTGATCCTGGCATGGTAGTAGCAGCTCAATGGATGATGTTTTATTTTATTTTATTTTTTTTTATTGATAATACTTCCGCTCAGGCCCCATATGTTATATATATAACAGGTTAAGGGTCCGTGTCTGAATAGGTCATGCCCAAAACTTTTAGGGGCGAGTTTTGGGGCGTGACAAATTCAGTGTTGTTGTTCTTCATAAATTGCTTCACGGATGGTATTCAAAACTCTTTGATTGCTCGGATTGTCAGCACTTTCAACATCCTCTTCAATTGCTTGCCAACCTTTAAGATCATGAGCTCTAACATACACCCTCATTCTGATCTTCCAGTATAAGTAATTACTCCCATCAAAGGTAGGAGCACAGTGCAGACTCTGACCATGAGCAAACTTAACTGGCTTTGGACGTGGTTGAGTGATGGTAGAGTAGAAAGCCATATAGGTACTATCTCTATCTTCATCGGATTCAGTTTATTCAGGTTCTTACTATGACCTGCTTTCATCATCCCAAGTCACTATATAGACTTTCTTTCGGTTCTTTTTCGATGGACATTCAAATGCAATATGTCCAAACCCTTGACATTCATAACACTTGACACCTTGCCCCTTCACAATCTTCTTCTCAGTTTTTGGAGAAACTTTTGGCGAAAAAGTTTTTGGATTTTTTATTACCCTTATCTTTTGAACTAAAATCCTTGAAATTAGGCTTCTTTTTCTTTAAAATTTTTTTGAACTATTTGGTAAACATAGCCGTCATTTCAGACTCTAGATCAGAGTCAACCTCAGGGTTCTTAGTAATCTCATGAGCACTGGTAAAAGACACACTATCTTTTTGTTTTTTCTTAGAAATCTGGTGGGCTTCATAAGTCTACAAATTTCCAACCAACTGATCAAGCTTGAGGTTCTCAACATCCTGAGCCTCCTTAATAGCTGCCATTTTTTATTGGAACCTTTTAGATAATGACCTCAAAATTTTTCCAATAACCTTAGAATCAGGGATTTTTTCACCGAGTGTAAAACAGGAATTCGCGATGTCACTAAGTTTAGCATAAAAATCATCAAATGTCTCATCATCACATATAAAAAGAGTTTCAAAAGAGGAGGTGAGACATTGAAGTTTTGATCTTCTAACAGCAGTAGTACCCTCGTGCATAGTTTCAAGAATGTCCCAAGCCTCTTTTGCTACCTCACACGTGAAAATACGACGAAACTCTTCTGGTGTGACAAAGAAAAAGAGGAATTAAGAGCTTTACTTTTCCAACTCGAGTTTTGATAATCGATTGCGTCCCATCTATCAAGTGCTTTGGGAATATCAACACCATCAATGGTGACAATAGGTTCACTCTGCCCATAGATCACACAATGTCAAACTTCCTCATCAATAGATTTTAAAAACGCCTTTATACGAGCTTTCCAATAAGAATAGTTTGTACCATCAAGTAACGGAGGTCTATGGGTCAAGTTACCTTCACAAATTGAATCCATATCACAAATCACACAAAATCACAATCCTATAGTTTTGATAAAAACAAAGAGTGACCCGCTCTGATACCAATTGAAAAACCGAAGTGATTCGTGATTTAGACCAGAATTAATTGTAACAATTCCCAAACAATTAAAACTAACAATCTAAATCATCTTGCATGTATGAAAGTGATTTAGATTGTTGCTTCAAAGTCATTAAATCAACACACCCTATTTTTACGTGGAAAAAACACAATTGGACTACCTCAAATAGTGATTAAAAAACCATGGGCGAAACGCCACTAATCAATCCACTATGAAAGAAAGAAAGAATACAAATTTACTAAACAAATTACCCAAACTCTGTCAATTTGTCTTCAACAATCTGTATCTTTTTCACCACTGTCTTCGTCTCAGAATTGATCAGCTTGATGTTGAATCCACAATATCCATGTCGAATAACGACCATGCGTAGCTTCGAACTCCTTCGAATACTTCACGCTTGAATCTCCAAAATCCACCGAAGAACAACACTCTTGTGCTGATAAAATCAAACCAATAACCCTTTGATTTAACTCTCCTGATCCATGAACAAACTCACAAAGAAATCAAAGGAAAACTAGCAAATAACCTCCAAAAGAAAACCCAAAAAGAGAATCTGGAAGCCGTACCCTAAATTCTGACTGAAACGCAGCTTTATAGTTGTCAGATACACGAACCCCGCTCGAGCATAGGAATGGACGCTCGAGCGGTGTCACTAAAACGTGTGTTCCATCAAGGGTCTACCCTTGACCACTAGAAAGTACGCTCGAGTGTAAAAACACAACTCCCAATACTTTTGCAAACAAGCCAACTACTGAGAGAGTGAGTTTTCCGCTCGAGCGCAACTTTTCCAGCTTGAGCGGAAAGACCAAAAACAAAGAGAAATTACAACTCGACTAAACCAAGTTTGTTTGCATAATTGGCAACAAGTAAGGACCTAACAGTGGAGAAATTTTTAGAGGTTTTCATGGATGATTTCTCGGTGTTTGGACTGTCTTTTGAGGAATTCCTTAGAAACTTGACACTAGAGTGTTGGAACGATGTACTAAGGCAAACCTAATTTTGAGTTAGGAGAAGAGCCATTTTATGGTTCGTGAGGGTATAGTGTTGGGACACACTGTGTCCCCTCGAGGTATAGAGGTAAACAAAGCTAAGGTTAACCTCATTGCAGGCCTTTCTCCACCCACTTCTGTGCACCAAGTTCGGTCTTTCCTAGGGCATGCAGGTTTTTACGGTCAATTCGTCAAAGATTTTAGCAAAATATCCCATCCTTTGTGTAGTGTACTTGCTAAGGACGCACCTTTGAAATCGTATGTGATGCCTCAGACTATGCTATCGGGGTTGTGTTGGGCCAAAGGGTGAATAGAGCACCCTATGCTATTTATTATGCTAGTCGCACTCTCTTGGATGCACAATTGAATTACACTACCACCGAGAAAGACTTGCTAGCCGTGTTGTTTGCTTTAGATAAATTCCAGTCCTATCTCCTAGGTTCCAAGGTCATAGTCTTCACTGATCATGTCGCTTTGTGGTATTTACTATCAAAGAAAAGACCAAACCTAGGTTGATTAGATAGATTTTATTGCTTCAAGAATTTGACCTAGAGATCCGAGATAAGAAGGGATCTGAGAATGTGGTGGCGGATCACCTCTCCCAAGTCCTTGTTGAGTACACCAATGGTCCTTTAACTTTGCATGATCCATTCTCGGATGAACAACTTCTTGTGATCTCACGAGTGAACCCCCCTTGGTTTGCTCATATTGTGAATTACTTGGCCATTGGGCGAATTCCTAAAGATTGGGCTAAGCAAGACAAAGACCGATTCTTTTAACAAGTCAAGTATTATTTTTGGGAGGATCCGGAGTTGTTTAAATATTACGCTGATCAAATGATCCGACGGTGTGTGCCAAAGAGTGAGGTGCATAGCATTCTTACATTTTGTCATTCTTCTACATGTGGCGAACATTTTAGAGGGCATAAAACAGCCACCAAGGTTTTACAAAGCGGGTTTTATTGGCCTACCATTTTTAAAGATGCCCATCAATTTTGTAGAACTTGTTTGCGGTGTAAGCAAATGGGTTCGATGTCTCGGGGTGATATGATGCCAATGTCCCCTATTCTCGTGGTAGAAATTTTTTATGTTTAGGATATTGATTTTATGAGCCCTTTCCCATCATCATTTGGGTTTGAGTATGTTCTCTTGGTAGTAGATTATGTCTCTAAATAGGTGGAGGCGATAACTACCCGAACAAACGACCATAAAGTAATGATAAAGTTTTTGCATGAAAACATCTTTAGTTATTTTGGGTTTCCTAGGGCCATAATAAGTGATTATGGTACACATTTTTGTAATCAATTCTTTGAGACGATAGCCAAGAAATTCTCTATTACACATAAAGTTGGCATTCCATACCACCCTTAAACTAGTGGCCAAGTAGAGGCATCAAATAGGGGAGTTGAACACATTATAGAGAAAATGGTTAGGCCAAATAGAAAAGAGTGGTCAAAGTGTTTGATTGATGCATTACGGGCCTACCGTATTTCTTATAAGACAGCTATTGGGATGTCACCATATAGGGTGGTGTTTGGCAAAGCTTGCCACCTCTCGGTTGAACTTGAGCACCAAGCGTTGTGGGCCATAAAAAAGTTTAACTTCGATATGGCCGCAGCTGGACTTAACTGAAAATTGCAACTCAATGAGATGGAGGAGATTAGAAATGATGCATACGAGAGTTCGAAAATTTTTAAGGCTTGGACTAAGGAATTTCATGATAAGCACATTAATAGAAAATCATTTGAACTTGGACAAAAAGTATGGTTATTTAATTCAAAATTGAGACTCTTTCCAAGCTTAGATCAAGATGGGATGGCCCCTTTGTGCTTATCGAGGCATTCATTCATGGCGTCGTTGAGGTGCAAGATCCACGGAATGGCCACACCTTTAAAGTAAATGGCCAAAGATTGAAATCGTATATCGAGGGGATTGGAAATGGTGACATGATTGAGTCTATTGCTTTGATGGACCCATTTTATTCTGATTGAGACATGGAGTTCTTATTCTCTTTTATTTCTTTGCTATTTTGATTTTTATGCTTGCTATTTTGTACGTGATGTCTAGGAGACTTTAAATCCTCTAAAGGTGTAATTCTTTTGGTGTTAGCTGTGCCCGAACGGCATCTAACGGTCTAGTATAGCCACCTAACTGTGTTTGTAGTGAGTTCCTAGGAGATCAACTGAGACGGTGGAAACTGGAGTTCGAATGGCGAAGCCTAGAACGTAAATTCCGAGACTAAAGTCTGGTTTAAATACCTAGGGGTGTGGAAATTGCTTCAAAACCACCCAGGCTTGAACTCTGTATGACAACCCCATAGGTCGAGTTAGTCTTATGGGCCTCGATTCTAGATACCGAATCAACCTAGTCCATCACCCTGTTGGAGAATAAGGAAAGTTACAAACATTGTTAGAGAGAAAAGTAGTACCCATGGTTTTCGCATGAAGATTATACCTTTGTTGAGCATTTAAATGTTTTTGAAGTGCTATTTTTATTTTAGATGTGCAACGAAGGTGAAAAATAAAATAAAATAAAATAAATGGTTTGAAGTTTTTGGGTTGTAATTGGGTTAGAAAAAAAATTTAAAAAAATAATAAAAAAATAAAAAATTTCCCCACACGTGTGAAAAAACCCACCGCACATGCAAAAAAATTCCAGCCACAATTTCGCAACTGCTTTAAAGGTAGGTATGCGATGTGGTGTAGCATAGCTGCTGCACTTGTGGCCTGGTTCCAGTACGTGCGGGATAATTCCTGGAACAAAGTTTTCTCCTACTTTATATGCACGAGTGGCGACTTGGTGCGGGTGTGTTTCCGCACGTGCAGCGTGCACTCCCACACGTGTAGCATGTCAGAATAATAAAATAAATAAAAACAATGGATTTCTTTATTAAATTTTTTTCTTTTATTTTATCTATTTTATTTTATTCTATTTTCATTTTTCCTATAAATAAAAAAAATAAAAAAAATAAAAAAGAAAGAAAGAAAGTTACTTTCATTAAAACCCTAGCCCACTCCCATTACTCTCACAGATACACTTTCTCTACCCCTCTCTCTCTCTCTCTCTCTCTCTCTCTCTCTCTCTCTACCTTATCATCTTCTTCCTTCCTTTCTTTTACACCCAAACCCCACCACCACCAACTTTCTTCATTCTTCTTTCTACCATCACCAACCTTCACCCAACCTCTTCTCACCACCACTCTACCACCGGAGCCTTACCGCTGACGCCCTACCTTCTCTCCGTCCGGTGATCTCTAGCGACCACCATTTTTTCCAACGAATCTCCATTCTTTCTCTCTTTCTTCACTCTTTCAAGGTAAATCCTTCTTCTTCTTCTTTTTTTTTTTTTTTTTTTGTGTGTAGATTTGTGTTTTGTTTCTTTCAATCTCAACTTGTAAAGATTCATCTAAAACCAAAAAAAAAAAGTGGAAAACAATTCTGGGCGTGCACTCCGGCACATGCGGCCTGCGTCGGCGCACGTGCGGTGATTAAAAAAATTTTGTTTAGCCTATTTGATTCTTTATTTATTATTTAATAGATTGTGACTTTTATTTTTTTTATTATTATTATTTTGCTTGCTTAAAATAGTTTAGTTCATTACCTGTTTAGTTCAGTTAGCTTTAATTATTTGGTCATTAGTTACTTAAATAAAATAGTACTATGTTTAACAACACCATTGTTAAGTAGTTGCTTTAATGTAGATGCTTATGACTAGTTGTGATATACTAAGTTAGTTTCATACTTGTTAGAGCATTTCTTTTATTTTTATTTTTATTTTTATTTTTTTATTTATTTATCTATTCAAAAAAAAAAATCGGTATTGTAATTTTTTTCATGTATGTTCTTTATTTTATTTCTTTTATTATTGCTCTTTCTTAAAAAAAATAAATTAAAAAAAAAAGTTATGAGAATCACATGTGGTGAAACATGTGAGCAACCTTGTGGTTTTATATTCTTATTCTCATGTTAGTTCCACGGGTATGTGTGTATTTGATTTTGGTGTGTGCAAGACATGAGTAAATGGCTATCCACCTAGGCCTCCAAAAAGGCTAGAGGTTCATCCTCCTCAACACCACCGCTGCCGTCGTCACCACTACCACCAGTTAAGTTGCCACTATCGGAGTGGGCTTCTCGCCTGCTTCACAAGCTCACTCAGTTTAACATCCCATATTTTCAGCATGACTTGGTCACTTCTTGGGCCGTTGAGCAGCTTCAACTCCGGCAATAGTTGGGCATTTATGGCACCAACTTATCCTAGTTTGGTCTAGCTCTTCTACCATAACCTATACGAGGAGCCCATGGTGTCCTCTCTCGACCTTCTGTCCACCATTGATGGCCATAGCATTACCATCACGCAACCCATGATTGCCCGAGTGTTAGGTTTCTATGACGAGCATGACGATCAGTCATTCCCTAAAGTTGAGGGTCAGCAACCCATACCCCACATCATCTAAGAATTCTTCCCGGGGGCCCATGGTGATCCTAACTTCACGTGCCTATGCCAGAGCAAGCTGCCTGGCCGCATATTATTCCTTGACTCGGTGTTGTATAAGAATGCCCTTTTACTTGGGCACAAAGATTAGCACCGAAAAGAGTTTGTACGGGTCCTACATTGTTACCAGCATGGGTACTGGGTACACTTTCAGCATGTGATCTGGGTGCACATGCGGAAATTTATGTGAGAGGCTGTTCAGCCTCAATCTATGCAAAACACAACTTGGCCCCTGCCCTTTGCAAAGCTACTCACGCTACTGTTCCAACTGAACGGCCTTCCGATTGATCCGACTGAAGAGATCGACACTGCCTACCCTACTTTCAGCCAGCGGGAATGGCAACATAGCTTATCCTGGATACCACTACAGGCCAATGTCCCAGTTACTGAGGCCGATGACCCCATGCATGACCCACCACCTCCTCCTGCCTCTCTCGTGGCCCCTAAGGAGAGACGATATACATGCCTCGAAAGGAGTACATACAGCTTCAGCACTCTATGGATCAGGTCCACAATATTCTTCAAGAGCACCACCAGCTTCTCATGGGGTTGCACATGGACTTTTAGGCGCTTAGGGATTATTCTTAGGTGGCATGTCACGCCCCAATTTTTTAATACTCGGAAACATTACCAAAGCCTTTAAATTAGGTCCAATTTTTTTTTTTTTTTTTTTTAAAAAAAAACATCCATTACCATTGAGTAATAGAAATACAGTGATACATGTTCTCTCTTTCTCAATGAGTACTACAATGATAACATTACATGTCAATCTCTTACTGAGAAGCTACGAATAAATAAAAAAACAAATGCAAGATCCATTATGTCTACAATGAAATTACATACAAAAGACACATGGACTTCTTAATTCTTCAATCATAGAATCCACACTTTCTTCCTGTAAAAAGATAAAAACAACAGGGGTGAGCACGAATGCCCAGTAGGAATCTCATAGTTCCAAATCAATAACTGACACACAGATAGAAATGATCATGCATGCAGGGTGATACCATATAGTAGGTGACGTTTTCTAATTTCAAAATATCATATATATAGAGTATCTTTTTCTCAAAATTCATGTGAACATTTATGGAAAAACCTTCAACCATCAAAACTATTCCTTTTCATTAGAAAACCATAAATTTTTTTTAAAACATTTATATTTAAGGAATCACATCATTTTATATTTATTAACTCATTCCAAAATATTTCTCATTTAATTTCCCATGTTTAACATTCCTCTTTTTCTTTCATTCTATTTATTTAGAACCCCATAAATTCAAGTTCAAGTCCCCTAATTTATTTACAAGACAACACTCATAATTCACCTTTAGTGCCACAACTACTTCATTAAGTTTACCCTAATCAGTCCATAATCCTCTTACCCATTTCTTCTTTAAACCAAATTACACATCAATATGCAAATTCACAAATTCATCACAAGACACAAATAACATCATCAACTCAACACACTTGTCAACACATATCTTAACACTTTCCACCTTTTGCCGGTTACTATACGGCGGGAAGTGAACTCCCAAAAACCATTTTCTCAAAAGCCATTTTCTTCCAAAAACCATTTTTCAACTTTTGAAAACCAGCCCCCACATTTGCCAGCTACTATACGGCGGGATGTGGGCACCCAAAACATTTTTGAAAACCATCCGTTTTTCCACTTTTGCAGGCTACAATACGACAGGACTGTGTGGACACCCAAAAATCATTTTTCCACTTTCGCCGGCTACTATACAGCGGGACTGTGTGGACACCCAAAAATCATTTTTCCACATTCGTCCAGCGATAAGCCTAGATAGGGAAATTGGGCACCTTTAATCCAAAATCACCCCCACATTTGCCGGCTACTATACGGCGGGACGTGGGCCCCCAAAAACCTTTTTTTTCAATTTTTAAAACCATTTTTCAACTCCCCGTGCGGGTACCAACACAACACCACCCAAAACAACTCAACTCAACACAATTCAACATGATTTAGACACAATTAATCATAGTCCAACATAATTCAATTCAACATTCTTCAACACAACACAACAACATCATCAACACAATTCAACATAATCAACACTATTCAACATGATTCAATCCAACACCACAAAATATAATTCAACATAATTCAAGGTAAATTCTTAAATCCCATTTCAACATTCCATAACCCAGTTTATATCATCCACATCATCAACAAATCTTTTCCTCCCAATTTCATTTCATATTATAACATGACTGACAATGCCCATAACAAGGTTCATTCGCTAATTTTTAACATAATTTTCAAACATTTCCAAAATTCAATTAAATTTGTATATATATAATTCAATACCTCAATTTCATAATTCTACTTTCAATTTGGGAAAAATCTTTGATTTTCATCATGAATCAACCTAGGGTTTTCAAGAAAATCAAGGATTTCAAGAAAAATCCAAACTTCCCAAACCATTACTTTTTATTCCAATTTTCTCATTGATTACACACCTAAGGTTCATAATCCATCATCTTAACCCAACAATTGCACCTCCAACATTTCAAACCCTAAACCCCCAAATCTCATATTGGACCCTATATGCTCAAAAATATAGATTTTGTATTTATATAGTCAAAATACCACAAATCCATCCATGAATGCAAGTATTGAAAGGGAACTAGGACCCCTACCTCAAGAATCAAGCAAAAGAATGAAGCTCCAAGAAGAATCCTTCGCCAATCCGAAATCCAATCGGTTGAAAAGTGAGTTCTTCAAGCCTTCTTCACTTTTTGGTGGAAGATCTTGATCAATCCAAAGGGAAATGGGAGGCATTTGAGGTCAAAGACCTAGGGTTTTCGGACCTCGGTGAGAGGGATGAAGAGAGGAGATGAAAAGTGTGAAGAATGATCTAGAAATGTGTCTTTAAACTTGCTGAATTCGCGCAGTCCGCTCGAGCGTCTCTTTTCCCGCTCGAGCGTACTTGCTTCCAACACAGATTCCAAAACTTCAAACATGCGTAACTCTCTCATCCGAACTCCGTTTTAGGTTGTTCTTGTGTCCAAATCGAAGCCCCGGAAACAAGCTTTCCAATGGTCCTAGCCTCATATCCAAATTCAAAGTGTGGAAAAAGAAATGGCAGAAGAGTGACGGTTGATCGTAGGCAAGTTATTCGAATTAAAGTTTTTGGTCTAATCTTACTTTACCATCATGTTACCACCTCAATCAATGCCCCAAAATAAAATAAGGAGGTTCCAAATACACTAATAAAATGTCAAGGGCAATCTCACTTTCCACGCTCGAGCGTCGCTTCCCACGCTCGAGCGCGCACAGACCAACAAAGATGTCCGCTCGAGCGACCACTTCCACGCTCGAGCAGGAATTCATAACTCACAGAATCTCGGGCCGTCTGCAAAAATGCTGGAAGCCTCACAAGTCCGCTCGAGCGGAGGGAAAAATTTTAGATCCTTACACGGCATTCGACTACCTCAACGCCTGCCAGCTTGAGTATCAACAATCAATTGCGTCCTTACAAACTGACTTTTATACATATCGGGAGTTGAGTTTGCAATGCAACCAAATCACAAACTTATAACACATAGTTGTTCACATTGAGATATTTAGATGCATTCTCGATGCTATCAAATTCATACTTATCACATGAATGCATCCTAGATCTTTTCTAGACGCTTAGTGCTCTTTTGGACAAGTGTGTGAGTTATTAACTCATGCTCTGATACCACTCTGTCATGACCCGAACCCGTCCCCAAGGGTTAAGGACATAACCGGCCAGTAATCATGAGATTACCTACGCCCTCAAACCAAACCAAACGTATTTTAACAGAGTTAATGGGGGCCAAACGGAAGCAATTTAAAACTTTGTCCATAGAGCTGTGCTTACATGGCACATCATAACAAACCATACATATGCACATTAATAATTCACATCAAAATAAGTACTACACAAAGCTCTGTACATACAGGATCATATAAGTCTAAGTCAGCCAAACAAAACTATATACAAATGAATTCAAAGTCCTCGCCAATATGACAAAATAAAAAGATAGCAAAAAGGCGAAGACGGGTCTCGTGCGTGAGACGTAAGGCTGACTCTTCAAAACCTTGGTTGTTCCACACAAACTTCACTGAGGCTGGGTTTGGACCTCTCTTGGCTCACCTACAAACACATGAATGAGCATAAGCGAAAGCCCAGTAAATAATATCAAATAAGGAAGTTACACAAATGGTATTTAGAACAACGTGCTTCAAATGGCCTTGGGCCCAATTTGTGTTTCTATCTAACATATATAAATATAGGTTAAGTGATTACGGTTCCAAATACATCATACGGCCTCGGGCCCAATTCATTCGTGTCATTCGAGTCAGACTGGCCTTGGGCCCATTCATACTTTCAATCATGTCAAACTGGCCTTTGGCCCATTCAGACTTTCATTCATGTCAAACTGGCCTTTGGCGGCCTTTGGCCTATTCATTTATTCATGTCCAACTGGCCTTTGGCCCATTTATCTTTCATTCAGATCATACTGGCCTCTGGCCTATTCATTCTGTCATTCAAACTCATACGGCCTCTAGCCCATTCACTCTATCATTCAAACTCATACTAGCCTCTGGCCCATTCATTTATGTTAGACTGGCCTTCGGACCGTTCATTCAGTCATTCGTGTCAAAATGGCCTCTGGCCCATTCATACTTTCATGTCAAACTAGCCTTGGGCCCATTCATTTGGCATAGCAAACATTGTCCACCAATCAGATTAACAAACTTATAAACTTACATAGAAGTAAGCAATTGGACAACAACATATTTCAGATATCTTTGTCAAGATATTACTCACAGTAATCGGTTGGTTGGTTTGCCCTGGAGCTTGACCCTACACATCACATAACACATACGGGTCACAAATGATACAATCCGTTCTTTAATTCACATATTCCTCTTTAAGCTTTATTCTTATCCCTTTAATTCAATTACAATGCTCAATGTATGCCTAAGAGTACTTAGAAGTGAAAGAGAACAGAAAACGAAACACAGAATGCCTTTTTAAAATTTTCAGAAACAGGGTCCCCGCTCGAGCGTGGACTTCCCCGCTCGAGCGGACCCATGAGGTCTGCAAAAGTACTAGTTATGTCAAATTTACGCTCGATCGTGAATTATGGCGCTCGAGCGGAAGGCCTCACTACATGGCTCCCCGCTCGAGCGTGAACTTCCCCGCTCGAGCGGACATCATGTCCGCAAAAATATACTGGGAGCACGAATTTCACGTTCGAGCAGCAGTTTCCCCGCTCGAGTGAACATCAAAATTTTGGAAAACCTAGAACATGTTCTTGAGCTCAAATTCAACATTCAAATCAACATTTCTTGCACATTATAGCTCAAACTTCACATAAACATATACTAACATGGTACAAACACCGAATTACAATATTATAAAGCTCAATTTCATGAATCAAACACATGCATGTCCCAAATTACACCAAACTTGCTATCATGATAACAATTCCATGTATCTCAAACTCATTTTCTCATAATTTGTACATGCATGTGGAATATAACTCCCATTTCAACTTAAATGGTGCAAATGGTGATCACAAGCATGAGTTCTAACCAAATTTCTACATGGATCATATTTTTCACACTCAACTATACAAATTCATGGCAATTACACACATGCATACACATATGGACTTTCAATTCAACAAAATCAACTTAATTCTTTGCCATGAGCTACCATATCACTTGAATTCACAACATTACAACCTAAACTCATGAATTTACTTACCTAGAGGCTCAAACTTTTCAATCTAAAGCAATTTCTTGAGTAATCTTCCAAAATCTCCAAGCCTCAAGACCAAAACCCCAATCTCCTACACTTTCTCTCTCTAATTCGGCTCTCTCACACTCAAGAGTCCAAAATCAGCCAAAATGAATCAAAAAGAGAGAGGTTGAGCGTATATGGCCCTTTATATAGCCCCACTAAGTCAATTTATCAATATTAAATAATTGAGCACTTAATTAATCATTCTGAATATAATTGTTTTGATTCGAATCAATTTTCAATTAAATTTCACCGTAGGCTCTAAAAATTACGCTAATCACAATGGCGTAATTGATTTCGGGTTCTGTGGCCAATAAGGCCTTCAATTTAATTTCCAAAGTAGATAATCAAACAGATATTCCTACGGTGAACAGATAGAAATTTAAAACCACATATATTCACATAATTGGCATACAAAATCATATCAGACACATAATCAAATTCATAATAAGGACTAATTAGCATAATACGGAATAGGGTTATCACAGTTTTGACCAGCTCGGCGCTCGAGTTCATGACGAAGCGTTCAAGACACGGTCATTGATGCACGTCTTGTTTGCACAGTATTTCCCACCATCGCCACCACCGAATTCTCAGTAGTCACCTACTATCTTTTGTTTTATTTTCTTCCTTTATTTATTTATTTTTATTTTTATTTCTTCAAAAAAAAACAAAAAAAATGTACATATATATATTTGTGTCTATATCTGCCTAGCTGGAGGTACACCTACAATATCTTCTAATATTCTCTCTCTTTCCTATTTTTTTCACCGTTGTTTCCATTGAGGACAATGTCATATTCAAGTTAGGAGATGAGGGCAATTTTCTTTTTTGTACTTCTACTTGGCTCCTAATTCATAATTCATGTTTATACCTGTTTCACTTAATTGCACTACTTTACTTGATGTTGACTTCTTGCTAGTAAGGTGGTAATATAAGCATATGTTAATTGGGGAATATAGTAGACTTGTATGAAAAGGGTTTATTAGGTAAGACTCGCATGTGATGTTTGCACTAGGATAGTTGCTTGTGGTTGTGGTATAAGTACACTTATCATGAGTATGCATTGATTCACATGAACGCACTATCATAGCGGTGACCTCTCTATTATAATCCCTGGTGTACATCATTGATAATTGCTAGGGTTGCAGAAAAGAATAAATGAGTAGCCTTCATTCTAAAAAAAAAACAAAAAACAAAAACAAAAAAAACTTGACTTGTTTGGGTTCGTAGCCTCTTTAACTCAAGTTATTAAGCCCGTGGGGGTGTCTCTACACCTAGTGCCCTAAAACCATCTGGTTTGGAAGTCACAGGCCCACTACTTGCTACATGGGTTAATTAGAAAGCTTAAGGGACCTAGACATTGCACAGTTAAGGAAAAATAAGGAAAATGACTTGTTCGGATTCATAGTCTTTTCAACTCAAGTTATTAAGCCCGTAGGGGTGTCTTCACTCCTAGTGCCCTAAAACCGTCTGGTTTGGGAGTCATTGGCCCAATGCTGGTTACATGGGTTGATTAGAAAGCTTAATAAATCAGGACATTGCACAGTCTTTCAAAAAAAATAATAAATAAATAAATATTTGAGAATCTTCGTTGTAAAAGTTTAGTTTTTCTGTATAGTTGGGTGTTATTGTGAGTTACATTGGGCTATTATAGTGGACAGTTAACTAGTTATAGGGATTGCACTTTACACCATGGGTACTGATTATGTGTTTACTAGCATTCACAAGTACATGAAACTTAATTTTTGTAATATTGAATTGCGATCTTTGCTCAATAGATTCATTTATGCTTCTCTACTATGCCTTCAATGACTCATCATGTCTTAATATTGCATTGTAGTAGCACATAAGTTAATTCTTGAGTAGTGTAGTGTGATTAATTGTTGTTGGCCAGAGATGAATATGTTAATGTTTGTGGCTATCAACTCTAGAAACCCTCACGAGACTATACTCGTCCACTTGGGGTAACTTTGTGGTTTAAAGGCTTGTTGCATATGCTAAATGCAATCGTGTTTACCACGAAAAAGGAGGTAGTTAGATTTTGTTTAATTTTGTTTATCTTTCTTTATTCCTTGCTTGAGGACTAACAAGTTTAAAGTTGGGGGATGTGATTGAGGCCAAATTGTGCAACACTGAGGCCGATAATTAGGATCTCTTAACCCTACTTGTCTGTCAAATTATATATTTTATGAATGTTTAATGCCAATCAGGTTGGACACAATGGGAGCATAAAATGAGCAAAAATGCTGAAATTAGAAAGAAAAATGCTTCCCGCATGTACAGAGGACTATTCCCGCACGTGCGGCCCATTCATCGTAGCTAAATAGAGCTTGAAAAAATTGCACGTGCAAAGGCCCATTCCCGCACGTGCAGAACCCTCTCTGCACGTGCAGTGGAATTTCTCGCACGTGCAGACCTACCTCGGGAAACGTGCCTGATGTTTTGAATTTGAAAAAAATAACAGAGGTATAAAAAGACAAAAGAAAGCCTGGATTTGGATTCTAAAAATTCCAAGAGTGAGAAGAGGCTAGGGTTTGGAAAAAGGAAATTCTCAAGCTTCATGGGCAACTTTCATGGAGGTGTAGACACCCCATTTTTGACTGTCCTCAAGACTTGGTTGTGCTTGCAGGTACATCCAGCCACAAGTTCGATTGCTCGTCGAGTACTCGACTTTCGCGGCGGAACATCACAGGTTTGAGCTTTCCAAACCCTGTATCCTTTCTGCCCCATTTTTGGACCATGTGTTAGTCCTTTCTGCTTGCTTCTCATGGGTCACTGCCGGCCATTGTTTGGCACTGTCGGCCATGCACTTTCCCCTGCCTGCTACTGATGATGCCTGCCGGCCATCAGTGAGGCACTGCCGGCCACAACTGATGGTTGGCAGAACCCTTTGTCTCAACAGATTTCACGCCAGATCTTTTGAGCCAGCTGGTTTTCACTCATCTCTCCTCCATACACGTGTATGGAGGGATGAGCCTCTTTTCAAGCTTGTTTAACAAGCTTTGCATTGCCTTTTTTCTATATAAGGAGAGGCTCCTCTTTCATTTCAGAGGTTCAGAAAAAAAGAGGCTGAGAGTTATAGAGATAGCTTTGTATCTATATCTCTCTTTGTTCTTGTTTTGTGCTTCAAAAGTGTAGTTTTGTCTTAGTTTAACACACAAACACACACTCAAACACCTTGCTTGTGTTACTGAGGCTTCTTGAAGTTGTTTTTGGTGTTCTTGGGTTGGTTTGAGCTTGAAAAGCTTACTGGAGCTGCAGTTTTGAAGAAGGTCTTCAAGGGTGAGTTTCTATCCCTTAAAACCCCCATTCTTGCTTAAGCTTTTAGCCCTTCTTGCATGCTATTTTAAGCTTAGCTTTCTACTGGAAAAAGTTCTGTTCTTGCATTTTAAAAAGTTTGTTTAAGGTCACTTTTTCGTTTGGGGTTGTTTACCCCCTCTTAGGCCTTGTTTGGCCTTACTTTTGTGCCTTCTTTGTGACCCTTTGGGACCACCTTGTTTTGGCCTTCTCACCACTGAAACTCAGAGGAATTTCAGTGGTGGGAAAGGTGTTTTGAGGTCCCAAAAAGGAGAGGGTCATCCCTTCTCCTTGTGTTGTGTTTACTTGCTTTGAATGCCTCATGTGTGAGCATATTTGTTAAGCTTATGTTGGCTTGTTCTTAGCATGTATTTGTGGTTATTTTGCTGAGGCATACGACTATTTTTGGTTGCCTTGGTCACTCCATGCATGCTTAATACACTTGTAGTGTAAATCACACAAACTAGCCTTATATGCTTCATGAAGTAGCATATCATTTTAGCTTGTTTTGTCTCCATTTCAGTAGGTTTTTGGTGTTGTTTTAGCATGCCATGACTCTGTTTTGGATGGGTTTGGTTGGTCCTTGCATGCCTCATGCATTTGTAGTGCAATTCCATGAATTAGCCTAACATGCATCATGTTTTGACATGTCTTTTTAGCATGCTTTTGTCTTAGCTCTGAGAAGATTTTGTTCATGTTTTACCATGTTTAAGGTTTGATTTTGGTTGTTTTGGCCATGCATGACTTGCTTTGTATAGCTATAGTGCCTTCTAGCTTGTTAGCTTTGTGTATCAAGCCCACTAGCATGCTTTATTTGGCCTACTTGAATGATTTGGCATCATTTGAAATGTGATTTCAGTCCATGTTCCTTGCTCATGCACTTGCATTTGTCACTCATTCAATGCGTTGGAGGGTTTGCCCCTTTATGCCTTAACATGAACCATTGCGTATGCCTTCATGCCTAAGCTTGTGAGCTATCATTTCAATGTATTTTTGGGGTTATCTTGCCATGATATAACTCTGATTTTTTCTGGTTAAGCCATCCCATGCTTAGTCTTGGTAGGTGTAGTGTAAACCACCTTATTTGCCTTGTATGCATCATGCCTTATGCCCTTCATGCTAGCCTATTTTGGCTTCCTTCCACACATGTTTTAGTATCATTTTGACATGTGTAGACACCCCATTTTGACCGGCCCTAAGACTTGGGCGCTTTCTTTTGATTACCCGATGATGATAATTAGAATGTGTTTCTCACACAATTCTCAGTAAGAAAGATGGAATTTAAGTTTTAATCCCAACCTTCACCCATTTTTTGGCCAAACTATTTTAGACCTTAAAACTCTCTTTTCAAAATATGTTTTTTTAAAATGTTTCTACAATGTCCCGAGGCTCCCATTTCAATTAAAATGTTGCACTTTTCAGTAAACCGAGTAAGGACAAAGTGGAAATAAATGGAAGGGAGGTGAACTTTTTTGAAAAATATTTAAAAACATCTTCTTTATAGGTTTGGAGTTGGAGGAAATAGGAGGGGATGAAAGAAAACTGGTTTAGGAAAAGGATGAGTATCAAATCATTAAGAAGGAAATGAGCAGCCTTCACTAAATTAGGTATTTTTCTTTGTACACTTGGAATTTAGATGTGAGGCCACCACCATTGGAAAGTAGACTTCTAGAGCTTCAATTTAGACCCAAGAACCACCTCAGACCAAGTCCAAATAAGGGAGATATGTCCATTTGAAGTTGGGCTTAAGAGCAGATTTTGTTGACCCAGCTCGAGACAGCCTTTACTAAATTAGTCATATCTCTTTGTACACTTGGAATTTAAATGTGAGGCCACCACCATTGGAAAGTAGACTTCTGGGGCTTCAATTTGGACCCAAGAACCGCCTAAAACCAAGTCCATATGGGGGAGATATGCCCATTTGAAGTTGGGCTTAAAAGCAGATTTTGTTGACTCGGCCCAAAACTACAATAGCCCATTTTTCTTGGTTTTGGTTCGGTTGGAACAACCCATTTACCTAATTTCTGAGCCATTCATGTGCATCCACTCATCCTTCATTATACCTACTCATCCTCCATTATACCTAATCATCTCCCATTTTCAAAAGAGGTTTTGTTCCCACCTTCTTTTCAACCTAGTGCATCCACTCATCCTTCATTATACCTACCATTCATCCTCCATTATACCTAATCCTCTCCCATTTTCAAAAAAAAAGGTTTTGTTCCCACCTTCTTTTCAACCTAGTGCATCCACTCATCCTTCATTATACCTACCACTCATCCTTCATTATACCTACCACTCATCCTCCATTATACCTAATCATCTCCCATGCAACCACCTTGAAAATGGGCCCTCCTATCACATGCTTGACTCCCACCTTGCCTCCCACCTTCTTTTCAACCTTTACTCTCCCTCATTGCCTATATAGGATGATCATATTGTAAGAGAGGAGAAGGACCACGAAATTGAAGAGGAAAAGGACCACGAAATTGAAGAGAAAGGAGTGAGAAAGGAGTGAGAAAGGAGTAAAAAAAGAGAGAAAAATTGAGTTTTTGAGCCAAAAATATTCCTATCTTCCATATACACCCCATACCTTCCATAGCTACTGAAATTCCTCATTTCCATACACCAAAACCACTCTAAAAATTCTGATATAGCCAAAGATCAATTGCCTTGATCATAAGGAAGAATGCTTAGTGATTGAAAGTGAGAAAAACTAGAGAGTTAGCCACTTTCCATACCATAAACTCCATAAACTCCATAATTTTGAATTGAGAATTTGAGAACACACTTCCTACACTTGAGGGTGATCAAGAGGAAGTTTGGGAATCAAGAAGTTCAATCTTTCTTTGGAAGGTGAATTTTTAGTCTTTCATTTTCTTATATTTTATATCTCATATTTATTTTCTTGCTTCTTATTTCATAGTGTTTTGTTATAATCCAAGTAGTTTGTTTACCTCATATTTATTTTCTTACTTTATATTTCATAGTGTGTTGTTATAATCCTAGTGGTTTGTTTATCTTATAATTATTTATTTATTTATTTATTTTTATTTGCATGTTTTAATTTCATATTAGTTTTGTTGTAATCTTGCATGTTTTACCTCATATTTATTTTTTTCTTGTATTAGTCTCATATTAGTTTTGTTGTAATCTTGCATGTTCTACCTCATATTTATTTTTATTTTTTGTATTAGTCTCATATTAGTTTTGTTGTAATCTTGCATGTTCTATCTTATATTTGTTTTATTGTTTTAGGTTTATGTTGTAAATTTGCACTTTTTATTTTATTTTATATTTGTTTTCTCATTTTTTTAATCTAACCGATAGTGGTTAGTTGAGCCACCTACATATTTTTTGTTTGTGCCTTTTCTTGGTTTCGCAACAAGACAGGTTTTGCTTGGCCTAGTTGGCCGGCCGACCTATTTGGCCGGTCGGTTAGCTTTTTCCGAACAAGATGGCGTAATCTCCCAATGTTGACCCATTTCTACCGGCGGTTCCAAAGAACACGAAGTTTTTACTTTATTTAATTTTATTTTGAGTGCTTTGCGAGGTTTTTATTTTGATGTAATATTCTACCCATCCCTCTCTATTTTGATTTGTAATTATTATTTCAAGTGTTGTAATAATTCCCCATCCCCGCTTCTTTCTATCCCATTCTTCTACTTGTTCTCCTTATTTGTATATAAACATCATGTTTATTTTTCACCATATTCATACTTTGCATCCATGTTTCATGCATCTTGATTCGGCTAAGTTTGCATTCGTGGATTTAATCAATTCCTATGTGATTATGTGCGCTACTTCATGTTCTTGAGATGATTCACATATCATATTTTAGAAGCCGAATCTTTAGTTGCATCTCATGAGTGAATTGCATTAGGATTTTGTATATAAGATCATGCATATTTTGCTAACTTTGTTTTGTAGCTTGTTCGTGGGACGTCAAACATGTAAGTTTTTATGCTTTAGCATCCCGTTTGTGTGTATTTTTCTTACTATGTCTAGCATTCTACCATGAGGCTATTTGCTTATGTGATATAACTCTATGAATGCCAGTGGATGGAGGTTGTGTCGCTTAATTCGGAATGATGTTGATTTTTTGTGCTTGTAAACTCAATTTATTTGGGTTGTACATCGTCAAAACTCTTTCAAAATGCATGCTATCAAATTGTTCCAAAATGAATGGCATAGTCTATACTTGTATGCTTCACACAGTAAATTTTAGGATTTATTAACTAATGAGAACATGAACATATAAAGAAAATAAAAGTCATAACATGGTTTAGTAGAGGCCGATCTTTTGATCGGGTGAGCGGGGGTGCTCATTATTGACCTTCCCCTCTCATACCTAAGGTTCCGAGCCAAGCATCTTTGGTTACGACGAACAGTGGCCTTGGCACCGAGTCATGGGTTTCCTAATTTCCCAAAATATTAGGTGGCGACTCTGAGATCTGATGACGCAGTCCATTTTTGACAAAATTGCAATAAAATGGATTTTCACTAAAAGTTGCCAAATCTGGACTCTCATCTATGTTTCACATTGCACTCGTGAAACTTGAGATCAAAGAGATCTCGGGAGTCCGAACTGTTTAACGCGCGCGGGTACCCCCTGGGCATGTTACAGTTTCTGGCGACTCTGCTGGGGATTTATGAAACCTTGACTCGAACTCCATGATATGACTTTTATTTTCAATTATATGTTTATTGCATTGCATGCATTGGTGCACTTAAAGTCCCTGTGTTGCCCAGATGCTGGTGGGAACACGGACACACTTTTTGTGACATTACACCTACCTTTACGATACGTTAGAGGCCTTGTGTTGTAACCTTTTAAGATCTGTCAAAAAGGTAGCTCTGCTACGTAGCTCTGCTATTTGGCTTTGCTATCTAAGGTTCTCAGACTCCGAAGAGAGGCTATTTGACTCTTCTGATTTCCTGGGATCTTTATTGGTTATGACCCAAAGGACTCTTTGGTAACGTCACCTTGACTTCAACCCCTAGGGTAGAGCTAACCTTGTACATATAGTGAGCCATAGTACCTTTCAAACTTAGGACAGGATGCTCTCCTATTTCTAGGATGTGTGATACCACTTGTCTGAATAGTGAAACCCTAGATCATTTCAAGCTAGGATATGATAACCCTACCCTCCATAGGGTGTTTGTTCTCTTTCCTGCTATGTGTTATGTGCAATGTATTGGATCTATACAGGGGTTCTCAAATTCGAATGAGTGGTTCAAGTTGTTCAGTGTAGCACCATTACTTCAAAAACAAAAAAAAAATAACAAAAACATAAAATCAAAAAAAAAAATTGTAAAAAAAAAAAAAAAAAGTTTTGATATCCCACAAGTCCACCAGTGTAAATAAATAGAACTTGTGGGATATCCGACCATTTCTGTAATTGGGGAGTGACCACCTGTTGAGTACACAGGCTTTATTTTGAGTGTTGTCGATGGCCCACACTTTGACTGGCAATTTGAGAATGGTTTTACTTTGAGTTCTGAATTGAGTATTGAGTCTAAGTTTAATTCCACCAAGTTTGTAGAGTTGGGATTAAGCTCGAGTCATTCTAGTGAGTCAGAGTCTGTTGATTTTGAGAGTGCTAACCTAGACATTTCTGTCTTGTCTAGGTCTTCTTTGTCATTTTCTTTTGAGTTTGTTGTCATTGCTGAGTCATAGTCTCTTTTCAATAAACAAAAAAATAAAATAAAAATAAACAAAAAAAACAAAATGCCATAGAGTCTGCCTACTTCTCTGTGCCTTTAAATCATTGCATTTATCAAAGTTTTTCAAAACTTTTTCCAAAACTCTGATAAAAACAAAGAGGAAGAATTTCCTCGGGATTTGCAAATTTTGATCAATTGAGAGGAAGAGAGGTGTGCTAAGCCTTTGATGAATGAGATCATTTTTGTTAATGTGGGTACTGAGAAGGATCCTGGCTTGGTCCAAATTGGTTCTATCTTGTCTTCGTAAGAGTACGAGTGATTAGTCACTTTGTGAAAGGATTTCAAAAACTGTTTTTGCGTGGTTCTACGAAAATATGCCTGGAATTAGTTATACAGCATAGGATCCCTCTTGACTCGAGGTCCGACCTCCTTAGCTCCTTAGCTTTCAAAACCGTGATTTGAAGTATTCCATGATCAATCAAAGTGTAAAGCTTGCATAGCCGAATTAGAAATAGCCCTTGAACTAGGGACCATGATGTGATTCAAATGGAGACAGCCCTTCAACTAGGGGCAATAAGGTCGAGTATGATTTAGATTGGAAATAGCCCTTGAACTAGGGGCAATGATGTGATCCAAATTGGAAACAGACCTTGAACTCAGGGCAAAGAATGTGATTTCGATTTGAAACGGCCCTTGAACTAGGGGCAAAAGTGTGAGGCTTGCATAGCTGAAATGGAGGTAGCCCTTGAACTAGGGGCAATAAAGTATCACCCTTGAGAGGCTCGCTGGGCGGAAAACCCGGAAGGGCAACCCAGGCAAAAGTTAGAGCACAAAAAAAAATAATAAAAAAAATACAAAAAATACAAAAAATAAAAAGAAAAATGAAAAGCTCGCAAGGTTGAAAACCCGAAAGGGCGACTTTGGCAAAAGTTAGAGCGTAAAAGGAGAGTGTCAATACTCGAGTGAACCTTAGCCAAAACTATGTAGGGCCTGTGATTCAGATTGGAAGCAACCCTTGAACTAGGGGCAAGAAGGTCAGATGTGATTTAGATTTGAAGCAGCCCTTGAACTAGGGACAAAAGGTTGGATGTGATCAAAGAGTTAAAACTGAATTGTTTCCCAATGAAGACCGCCCAGAAAGGCCAAACCCAGAATTTGAGAGAATGAATTTTATTATTGAAGGACAGTCGAGTTCATATCCACTACACTAGGGGCAACACTAGGGGCAAATTCAGACCCAAGTAGCCTAGTCCCTACATCATCATATCTACTGGTCAAGTGTAGTAGTCGTTCTTATAGATGGCCTAGAGATTTCACACCTAATCAACATGGACAAGTTAAACTGAAAGTAACCCTTGAGAGGCTCGCTAGGCTGCAAACCCGGAAGGGTGACCTAGGCAAAAGTTAGAGGAGAAAAACAAAAAAATAGAAACTCAAAAAAAAAAAAAAAGAAATGAACAAAATAAAAAAAATATATATATAGAAAAATCAAAAAATCAAAAGCTCGCAAGGTTGAAAACCCGAAAGGGCGGCTTTGGCAAAAGTTAGAGCACAAAAAGAGAGTGTCAATACCCGAGTGACCCTCGCCCGAACTACGATGGCCTGATTCCTATCTTTGGGATACGTAGGTAGCTTCATCTTGAAGTTCGGCCCAATAATTTTTCAACTCATTCATCTCGTCCATGTTTGCTTGGTGTGTCTTTAGTCGACTTGGTTGTCCTATCCGTGTTTGATTGGAGTATCTTCATTCTGCTCAGTTCAGTTGGTTCGATTCAACTTGGTTCAGTTCGGTTTGGTCCAATTCCACTCGACTTTATTCAGTTCGGATCAGCTCGGTTCGGTTATCCCCATTGATTATCTGGCTTAGGACTATGCACCCTGATGGTTGATTCCATGTTGGTTGGGTAGTGGCCATTTGTAGAAATAGGTTTTGATTATTTTGAATGAAGCTGACTGATTTTTCTCGAAAATTATTCCATTTTGCAAAACCAAACCATTCTTTGGACTTAAAAAGGGAAAATTTTCAGTGCTCACAGCTTAGCTTACATGATTTCAAAACAGAAAATGGAATAAGTATGCTAATCTAACTCTCATGTTGATCAAAACATTTTTTTTACAAAAAAAAATCAATCAAGAGACAAAAAAAAGGGTCAAGGCAATGAACTAAGGGCATAATCGAGTCGGAGATTCTATCTTCTCCACCACTTGAGTCATGAAGTTCGTTGGCCAACTCTTTGGCTAGATCATGAGTTCATCGGCCAACATTTTGGTCAGCCCATCAGTTTCAATTTCAACCCATCAGGATAAACTGCAGAATCACTTAGGCTCAATGGTTGTGTTCCAGAGTCTTGTTTTTTTTAAGTTCCTTTCATACCAGTCAGTGTATATAAGTATGTTTGGCTTGTTTTGCTTTGTTTTTCTTTCGCTAAGTCATTCTCTGATTTAGGTCAGTATGGGTCAGTATAGAATCAACGTTCAATTCAGAGTTCAAAATTCAATCACTCTCAATTTCAACCGCCCTGCTTTGGGCACCGCACTGCTTTGTGCATCAAATTCAATCGCCCTGCTTTGGGCACCGCACTGCTTTGTGCATCAAATTCAATCGCCCTGCTTTGGGCACCGCACTGCTTTGTGCATCAAATTCAACCGCCCTGCTTTGGGCACTGCACTGCTTTGTGCATCAATTTCAATCGCCCTGCTTTGGGCACCGCACTGCTTTGTGCATCAATTTCAATCGCCCTGCTTTGGGCACCGCACTGCTTTGTGCATCAATTTCAACCGCCCTGCTTTGGGCACCGCACTGCTTTGTGCATCAATTTCAATCGCCCTGCTTTGGGCACCGCACTGCTTTGTGCATCAATTTCAACCGCCCTGCTTTGGGCACCGCACTGCTTTGTGCATCAATTTCAATCGCCCTGCTTTGGGCACCGCACTGCTTTGTGCATCAAATTCAATCGCCCTGCTTTGGGCACCGCACTGCTTTGTGCATCAATTTCAACCGCCCTGCTTTGGGCACCGCCCTGCTTTGGGCACCGCACTGCTTTGTGCATCAAATTCAATCGCCCTGCTTTGGGCACCGCACTGCTTTGTGCATCAAATTCAACCGCCCTGCTTTGGGCACTGCACTGCTTTGTGCATCAATTTCAATCGCCCTGCTTTGGGCACCGCACTGCTTTGTGCATCAATTTCAACCGCCCTGCTTTGGGCACCGCCCTGCTTTGGGCACCGCACTGCTTTGTGCATCAATTTCAATCGCCCTGCTTTGGGCATCGCATTGCTTTTTGCATCAATTTCAATCGCCTTGCTTTGGGTACCGCACTGCTTTGTGCATTAATTTCAATCGCGCTATCTTGCGCATCGCACTATCTTGTACACTCTCCCGGTCTAGGAGACCTTAAATCCCACAGTGTCTAGGAGACCTTAAATCCTACGGGGTCTAGGAGACCTTAAATCCTCTAAAGGTGCAATTCCTTTGGTGTTTGTCGTGCCCGAACGACTTCAGGTGGTCTGGTATAGCCACCTGCCTGTGATTGCAATGAGTTCCTAGGAGATCAACTGAGACGGTGAAAACTAGAGTTCGAATGGCGATGCCTAGAACGCAAAAGGTTCAGGATTTCCGAGATTAAAGTCTGGTTTAAATACCCAGGGGTGTATCCCTGGCTTGAAATCTGTATGGCAGCCCCATAAGTTGAGGTAGCTTGTATGCGCCTCAATTCTGGATACTGAACCAACCTAGTCTGTCACCCCGTTGAAGAATAGGGAAAGTTGTGTATGAAATACAATTAGATGTGCCTGTCTGTTCACACCACCCCCTCTCTCATTTGTGTGGTATGCACATTTGAATGCGATGCACCCCCTTCTTTCATTTTTGTATGCAATGCACCCCCTGTTATGTTTCCTATCATTTGCACGAGGCTTGCCTCCCATGTTGCCATCTTCATATCTTTATCATCACTCCATGACATTGCATTGCATTCCATACATCATGAATTTTCAAACAACCGGCTTCGCGAAGCGTGTAAGTCCAACTTTCAAACTGCATTTTGAGCATGTCACTTGCATTCTGCCCCTGAACTACGCTGGTTTGATTCCTTGCAAAGGGATACGTAGGCAACCTTCGGGTTCAACTACTTGCATTACATCTTGTTTGTTTGCCCAAGTCTTACGGCCTTGTCAAAAGGGTCGTCTTTGGGCTTTGACATTTACTCACGTCATGAAATGACTTTGAGCTCTGTCAAAGAGAGGCAACTGTAGACACCCCATTTTGACCGGCCCTAAGACTTGGGCGCTTTCTTTTGATTACCCGATGATGATAATTAGAATGTGTTTCTCACAAAATTCTCAGTAAGAAAGATGGAATTTAAGTTTTAATCCCAACCTTCACCCATTTTTTGGCCAAACTATTTTAGACCTTAAAACCCTCTTTTCAAAATATGTTTTTTTAAAATGTTTCTACAATGTCCCGAGGCTCCCATTTCAATTAAAATGTTGCACTTTTCAGTAAACCGAGTAAGGACAAAGTGGAAATAAATGGAAGGGAGGTGAACTTTTTTGAAAAATATTTAAAAACATCTTCTTTATAGGTTTGGAGTTGGAGGAAATAGGAGGGGATGAAAGAAAACTGGTTTAGGAAAAGGATGAGTATCAAATCATTAAGAAGGAAATGAGCAGCCTTCACTAAATTAGGTATTTTTCTTTGTACACTTGGAATTTAGATGTGAGGCCACCACCATTGGAAAGTAGACTTCTAGGGCTTCAATTTAGACCCAAGAACCACCTCAGACCAAGTCCAAATAAGGGAGATATGCCCATTTGAAGTTGGGCTTAAGAGCAGATTTTGTTGACCCAGCTCGAGACAGCCTTTACTAAATTAGTCATATCTCTTTGTACACTTGGAATTTAAATGTGAGGCCACCACCATTGGAAAGTAGACTTCTGGGGCTTCAATTTGGACCCAAGAACCGCCTAAAACCAAGTCCATATGGGGGAGATATGCCCATTTGAAGTTGGGCTTAAAAGCAGATTTTGTTGACTCGGCCCAAAACTACAATAGCCCATTTTTCTTGGTTTTGGTTCGGTTGGAACAACCCATTTACCTAATTTCTGAGCCATTCATGTGCATCCACTCATCCTTCATTATACCTACTCATCCTCCATTATACCTAATCATCTCCCATTTTCAAAAGAGGTTTTGTTCCCACCTTCTTTTCAACCTAGTGCATCCACTCATCCTTCATTATACCTACCATTCATCCTCCATTATACCTAATCCTCTCCCATTTTCAAAAAAAAAGGTTTTGTTCCCACCTTCTTTTCAACCTAGTGCATCCACTCATCCTTCATTATACCTACCACTCCTCCTTCATTATACCTACCACTCATCCTCCATTATACCTAATCATCTCCCATGCAACCACCTTGAAAATGGGCCCTCCTATCACATGCTTGACTCCCACCTTGCCTCCCACCTTCTTTTCAACCTTTACTCTCCCTCATTGCCTATATAGGATGATCATATTGTAAGAGAGGAGAAGGACCACGAAATTGAAGAGGAAAAGGACCACGAAATTGAAGAGAAAGGAGTGAGAAAGGAGTGAGAAAGGAGTAAAAAAAGAGAGAAAAATTGAGTTTTTGAGCCAAAAATATTCCTATCTTCCATATACACCCCATACCTTCCATAGCTACTGAAATTCCTCATTTCCATACACCAAAACCACTCTAAAAATTCTGATATAGCCAAAGATCAATTGCCTTGATCATAAGGAAGAATGCTTAGTGATTGAAAGTGAGAAAAACTAGAGAGTTAGCCACTTTCCATACCATAAACTCCATAATTTTGAATTGAGAATTTGAGAACACACTTCCTACACTTGAGGGTGATCAAGAGGAAGTTTGGGAATCAAGAAGTTCAATCTTTCTTTGGAAGGTGAATTTTTAGTCTTTCATTTTCTTATATTTTATATCTCATATTTATTTTCTTGCTTCTTATTTCATAGTGTTTTGTTATAATCCAAGTAGTTTGTTTACCTCATATTTATTTTCTTACTTTATATTTCATAGTGTGTTGTTATAATCCTAGTGGTTTGTTTATCTTATAATTATTTATTTATTTATTTATTTTTATTTGCATGTTTTAATTTCATATTAGTTTTGTTGTAATCTTGCATGTTTTACCTCATATTTATTTTTTTCTTGTATTAGTCTCATATTAGTTTTGTTGTAATCTTGCATGTTCTACCTCATATTTATTTTTATTTTTTGTATTAGTCTCATATTAGTTTTGTTGTAATCTTGCATGTTCTATCTTATATTTG
This sequence comes from Camellia granthamiana, assembly GCA_036172215.1. Classification (NCBI taxonomy): domain Eukaryota; kingdom Viridiplantae; phylum Streptophyta; class Magnoliopsida; order Ericales; family Theaceae; genus Camellia; species Camellia granthamiana. The sequence continues at coordinate 133,220,804 of CM069910.1, forward strand.
TTTTATTGTTTTAGGTTTATGTTGTAAATTTGCACTTTTTATTTTATTTTATATTTGTTTTCTCATTTTTTTAATCTAACCGATAGTGGTTAGTTGAGCCACCTACATATTTTTTGTTTGTGCCTTTTCTTGGTTTCGCAACAAGACAGGTTTTGCTTGGCCTAGTTGGCCGGCCGACCTATTTGGCCGGTCGGTTAGCTTTTTCCGAACAAGATGGCGTAATCTCCCAATGTTGACCCATTTCTACCGGCGGTTCCAAAGAACACGAAGTTTTTACTTTATTTAATTTTATTTTGAGTGCTTTGCGAGGTTTTTATTTTGATGTAATATTCTACCCATCCCTCTCTATTTTGATTTGTAATTATTATTTCAAGTGTTGTAATAATTCCCCATCCCCGCTTCTTTCTATCCCATTCTTCTACTTGTTCTCCTTATTTGTATATAAACATCATGTTTATTTTTCACCATATTCATACTTTGCATCCATGTTTCATGCATCTTGATTCGGCTAAGTTTGCATTCGTGGATTTAATCAATTCCTATGTGATTATGTGCGCTACTTCATGTTCTTGAGATGATTCACATATCATATTTTAGAAGCCGAATCTTTAGTTGCATCTCATGAGTGAATTGCATTAGGATTTTGTATATAAGATCATGCATATTTTGCTAACTTTGTTTTGTAGCTTGTTCGTGGGACGTCAAACATGTAAGTTTTTATGCTTTAGCATCCCGTTTGTGTGTATTTTTCTTACTATGTCTAGCATTCTACCATGAGGCTATTTGCTTATGTGATATAACTCTATGAATGCCAGTGGATGGAGGTTGTGTCGCTTAATTCGGAATGATGTTGATTTTTTGTGCTTGTAAACTCAATTTATTTGGGTTGTACATCGTCAAAACTCTTTCAAAATGCATGCTATCAAATTGTTCCAAAATGAATGGCATAGTCTATACTTGTATGCTTCACACAGTAAATTTTAGGATTTATTAACTAATGAGAACATGAACATATAAAGAAAATAAAAGTCATAACATGGTTTAGTAGAGGCCGATCTTTTGATCGGGTGAGCGGGGGTGCTCATTATTGACCTTCCCCTCTCATACCTAAGGTTCCGAGCCAAGCATCTTTGGTTACGACGAACAGTGGCCTTGGCACCGAGTCATGGGTTTCCTAATTTCCCAAAATATTAGGTGGCGACTCTGAGATCTGATGACGCAGTCCATTTTTGACAAAATTGCAATAAAATGGATTTTCACTAAAAGTTGCCAAATCTGGACTCTCATCTATGTTTCACATTGCACTCGTGAAACTTGAGATCAAAGAGATCTCGGGAGTCCGAACTGTTTAACGCGCGCGGGTACCCCCCGGGCATGTTACAACATGTTCTAGGATTGTTTTGGGTTTCCTTTGCCATACGCTTCATGCTTTGTATAGCTGTAGTGCAATCGGCCTTGCTAGCTTTATGTTTTGATGAATCATGCATGCTATCTTTGAGCTATTCAGATGATTTGGCATCATTTAATACTTCATTTCAGAGCTTATAGCATGACCATATTAGCACTTCATTTACTCTTTAAGCACCTTTGAGTGTTATGCATTATTGTCTTATTTGTGGCCTAGCTTGTATGCTTACATACCTTGACCTTTGAGCCTTTATCTCAGCATGTTTAGGTCTTTGTTTAGACCTATTTAACCTCTGTCCATGTTTGGTTCAATCATTTGTGCCATGTATTGCATGCCCTTTGTGTAGTCCCTTTAATGGCTTTGTGCCTTAGGTCCTCTTGCATGCTTTACTTGTGTTGTTTGAATGATTTGGCATCATTTCACACTTGATTTCAGAGCCTTTGGTGTTGTCATACTTCCATGTTTATCACTTCTTTATCATGCTTGAGGTTTGTGTTCTGAAGCCTAGTTTTTAGGCCATTGCATTGTGTATGCTTGCCTTGCCCTTTTTGTGCCCTTATTTTGGTGTTATGGCCACTGATTTGGGGCATGACTGAGGTCTACCCTTTTGGTTTAAGTCCATTGAGTATGCTATGTATATTGCGTTAAGTATGCCATATTGTTCATTGCATGTAGTATGTCATCCTACATTGCATTGTGCATGCCACGTAGTTATTTGCATTGTGTATGCCAAGTTATTTTGCCTTGCATTGAGTATGCATGTCCCTAACATTGCTAATTTGTCCTTGTAGCATTGCATTGTGCATGCATGCATTAGCATTGTCTGCATATCATTAGCTTTGTTAAGTTAATCATATTACATTGCATTGAGTATGCCATGTAGTTGCATGTTTGCATGCTTAAGTCATATTGCATGTTTGCCAAGCTTGTGTTGCATTGTTGTTTGGATTAAGTATTAATCCGAGCATGAGAAACGAGAGACGTTTCATACTTCAAGTGATGAAATGTGCCTCAATTCTCGATCGCCGACGCTCTTGACGATGCATGATAGAGTTCTAGGCATTTATGTGTTTTTGTGCATTCATTTTACATTGATTTGCACAAGTTGGATCTTTGGCCATCATGCATCGAGATGCGTGATTGATGGTCTTGGATTCGATTATGCCTCTCCCTTGATGTTTCGAGGTGATATGGGGTGGCATAGTGCGTACATATCCTTGGGAGACCCTTCATTTCCTCTATTTTGTGCTCTGTTGCAGCTTGGTGTCACAGCACACCAGTGGCCGGCAGTCTCTCATCCTTGCCTGGCACCCCCCTCATCCTTGGCCGGCAGTGTGCACTCTTGGCCGGCTGGGTGGTCGGCAGCAGCTCCTCATGGCCGGCAAGCCACTGGTGCACTCCCCAGCATGTTTTTGGTAAGATCCAGCAGCTAGTTCTCAAGGACACCCTGTAGACAGAGCCTCTAAAAGAGCATTTGGAGAGCTTTCGGGACAGGAATTGAGCATGCATCTTCAACTTCTTCAAGGCAAAGCTAAGGCGGCCTAACAATTTTATTTTAAATGCTTTACTTGTTAGTTAGCTTTAATTTGTGATTTATTTAGTGAATTTGTTAATTAATTAAGTGTTGTAATAATTAGTAAGTAGATTGCTTATTATTCAATTTGGTTGTGTAATAATTAATTAGCTTGTTAGTTAGTTAATTAGTTGATTTGTATTATTTATTCGAACCCTCCATCGAGAGGGTGAATTGTTATAATAAGTGTGCGTGAGTGTGTGAATGTCTTCCAACCCCACGTCTTTCTCCCTTTTACTTACCACTTACGATGGTTAGTTTTAGGGCATATTTTGTTTAGCATACCTTATGCTTGCATGCGTGCATTCATTCATCTGTCTTGCATGCTCTGGGCTCGGCGCATCATACTAACTGCATTGTGTTTCAATACCAAATTGAATACATGATTATCAAGATGCATTTCACATGACATCTTAGAATAGCCGAGCCTATTTCTAGTTACATTTTGCATGTGTTGCATTAACCATCTTAACATAGCTAGGATCATGCATTGATTACTAACTAGCTATTGTTTTGGCTCGGAGTACTAGGTAAGCTTTTATGCTTTAGCATCTTGCATGAGTGTGAATGTTGCCATGATAGCATGCTTGCCATGAGGCTATGTGCTTAAGTGTTTAACTGCTTGAATGCCTATGGGTGAAGGTTGGATCGCTTGAATTGGAACAATTCATCAAATCCCTGTTTTAGCCTACTTGCGAGTAGCGAACTCCAAACCATTTTCACAAATGAACATGCAATGTTTTGTTCCAACTTAGGCGATCTAGTCTATACTTGTTTGCTGTGCGCATCACATAATAATTCTAGGTTAATAACCGGAATAAGAACACATGTGTTTTCAAAAACAAGATATCATGCTTAGTACAGGCCGATCTTTGATCGGACGAGCGGGGGTGCTCATTACATGACCTTCCCCTCTCGTACCCAAGTTCCCAAGCCGAGGCAACTTTGGTGATGACGGACACGTGGCCTTAGGCACGAGTCAGGGTTTCCTAAATTCTCCCAAAATAAAATATTTAGGTGGCGACTCTGTATCTGGCAAAGCGGTCCATGTTTGGCACTTCTTTACAAAAATCAGTTTTCCAAAACGATTTGCCGGATTTGGACTCTTTGGTGATTTATTAATCTTGCATTGCACTTTGCAAGATTAGATTCAGAACCGTGACATTGAGTCCGAATTGTAGTAAAGCCCAATGAACAAAATGGATTTTCGCGCCATTTTCGCGCACGGAGCCCGGGATGTTCGGGCGCGTCTACAGGAGGGTTCTTCTTCTTCTACTTCTTCCCACTCCTCCATGAGTGGCTAGGCTCCTATTTCTAGGGTTTTGATGAAACCATAGCCGAGTAAATAGGTTTTCTTTTTTATTTTCTTTTATGTAATGGTTTGAACAGTTGTATGGTTCTCAAAAAGCTTTCAAATATAATTTTTCATTTTTTCTTCAAGTATTTTGCGTTCTGTGATTGTTGAATGTTTTCCATACAATGGCTTTCTATTGTTTTATGTTCAAGGTATAAGACGAGCCATATTACAAGGAACGAGTTGTGTTGCTACCCTAGTTTAGAGCGAACGACTTGTACTACTTGAGATGGTTTGTACCTATACATTGAATGTGTTAATTTTCTTGATCAATACTTTGAACTTGTAGCTGCGAAGTATTATTTAATTCAAACCGTAACATAATTGAGTTTCAAATTGAAACCTTATTTATGTAACTACTGGTGAATTCATTACCCTAGGTTTTTCTCAAAATTAATAATTCCATCTTTGTTTATAATTGCTAGTTTATTTACTGTGTTTAATTTAATTATCATTAGGTTATGAATAACATCTTTTTAATCAAAATTAATTTAGGAATTTAACAATTAAATTAGTTTAATTTCTTGTTTGTCCATGTGGATCGATACCTGGACTTACCGTTATTCTAAGAAATTTGATATAGTTTAGTGTTTATTTTTTGTGTGTGAAATGACCCATCATTCACCATTTTATTTACCATTTCAATGATACAATACATGTATCTCAAAATAACAATACAATTTCCGAAACGTGAAATCTCTAGTTACAAATCCAAGATATGCACAACACGGTGTATTTGTTAACATTTTCATTTCTCTAATCCACATGAAGTTTCTACAACAATCAATATAACCATTCACCGATTGCCAAAAACAATTATCTCTGATTAAAAGACAACAACAATAATAATATTCCAAAATCATAACCAAATCAGAATCTCAATGATTTATACAAAATCCCATGATTCCTAAAACAACATTCACACTCCTCACGAGTCTTGTGAACCTCAACTGAAAATATACAATTTGCCCAAAAACCGCTCATATAGTTTCCAACAAAACCACCATTTCAAATGAGTAAATAATACTTGGTATTTTTTCAATTATTCAAAACATTTCTCAACCAAACCTCATTTCAACCAAAATCCCACAACCATTCTGATTATATATCTTTTTCCATAAAAGCACCCAAAACCCTAGTTTTTTTATGAACCTTTAAAAACCCATTAAAAAAAGAACCAAATGGTTTCTTCAAAAATACATAACACAACAACCACTAGGTTACCAATCCCAAACCATAATTGAAAACAAGTATTTTTCCCCAAATTTGTGCATTAGTAAATATGTATATATATCCAAATCTTTTTTTTTTTTTTTTCTTTTTTGAAAACTCATAACTAATAAAAATAACACATAACGAAGCTAAACAACATGCACACCGTTAAGAAAATCCCTACCTCCACTCCAGAAGAGGAGAAAACCCAAAATCCCCAAAATTCATCGTCGACAAAAACACAAATTTTTCAAATTAGAACGAAACCCTCGACAACTCCATCTTTTCTCCAAATGACAAAGGTGTAAGGATCAAAGGGTGAGGGTGTATTTGATGTTTAAAGGTGAGTTTTAGAGAGAGTGAGAGTAGATCCAGGTTTTTGAAATGTTTAGAGAGAAAGAGAGAGAGAGAGAGAGAGAGAGAGAGAGAGAGAAATGAAAAAGTGATCCAAAAATTGACTTTTACGGACTTATATACGCGCAGACCACTCGAGCGACCAGACACAATAAGTGAGACCGCTTGGCGAACAAAGTTACTGCTCGAGCACACAATGACACCCTTCCAGAAGTTTTGCAAACAGAGGCTAACCCCTCGAGCACAAGAAAGTTCACTCGAGCTAAAAACACTACACTCCTAGAAGTTTTGCAGACTTGCAAAAGTACTAGGAGTTTGCAAAGACCGCTCAAGCACAAGAAAGTTTGCTCGAGTGAACAAGCAGAATTCTGGGTAATAACTCATTTGAAAAATGAATTCCCAACCTATTTCAAACGCATCCGCAATACTCAAACAATCCAATTCAACAAGGAATAAGATGAACAAGGAAATGAACAACCATCAAGACAACGAATCCCAATCCAAAAATATAAACGGGCCGGGTCTAAACCAAAATCGTTATAACCTCCCCCTTAAGAAATTTCATCCCCAAAATTTAAAAAGCAATTCAACAATACAGTATTTAAATCAACTATTACAATGTGAACTAATTCAATTCATAACTATGACCCATCCACCGGTCATCCATTCTCATAACAATGATAAACAAAGCTTTCAATACTAAATATTACAATTCACTTTTTCCAAAACATAAATAACAATATAATAAGGTACCAATAAACGCTTTAAGGAAATCCAAACTCATATCACACTCGGTTATTTTGAACTCAAAAGCACCTCTACTCATAAAACCATCCCAAATGCTCTATTCACCCAAACTCTTCATCCTTCCCTTCTCATGACGACATAGATATTTCTAAAGCCAGACCCCTTAAAAGGCGAGATTCTAACCCACATTAACCCAACTATGCCAAGGAAAATCCCAACACACAAAAGAGAACAAAACCTTGCCTAGCACCCATCATGAATTCTAAGTTACAACTTTTACTATATAAACAAGATGTACCACAACAGACACACCAAATTTCTAGAATTGAAAACAACCAAGACCCATCATCCCTGTTCTTGTTTTGTTTTGTTTACCATGAAAACGGCATCACTGTTATGCCATGACCCAAACCATAACATCTATAAGACAACTCCCAAAATTAACCTTGGCTATTATTAAATACCCGCAACCATTTTGAAACAAAAGTGTTAATTCTCAATTTCCTTTCCAAAATACTTTAATTGATAACGCTCCAAACTGTCACCCGACCAACGATACTATCATTTCAAAAATAGAATGGTAATCTAGTTACGACATATAAATAGAACACGCCAAACATGACAACAAGAAGTCTAAACAACAGTTGAAAATCACCCGAAAATTACATTCCATTACCACAACTATGATACCCACCAACCACCTGTTGTTACTCTTTTAAATAAAACAAACTACCACAATCGCCCCTATCTAGGAAATAATAACGTAGATCAAAACGCATACCCAGATAACACTTTGAACAAATGATCTTAAGATGTAAGCAAGATTAAAACACCTAAAGATTAACTCGCCCCGCTTCACGAGAATACCAAGGAAGACAAAGTTCGCAACGTCACTTATAGAATTCTCACCCAGATAGCAGTCACTACATTGACCTCCCCGGTTAATAACACACTTAAAACTCTAACCATTACTAACTCCATTTCCCACCTTCCCTCAAATACAACATCTCCCAGAAACTTCACATCGTGAGTCTAAAATCACACTTCCCAAACTTAATTAATCAAGAAGAGGTCTAAACAACGCAAATACTAATAAACCGTTCACATGATTAAACTAAAGGAAGTAATCTGCACCAATTCTAGAACTTACAATGGACCCCGTTAACCTAGAACAAAAGGTCACCTTAACACATACTCGGCTCTTATAATAACTTTCAACACTTCTCTTAATTCTCTTAGTGTCTCACTACCACCCAACTCAAAATATACCTATGAAATGAATTAAGCTACTACGAACTATCATATATCCCAATTCTAATTAGACAAGGAATCAACATCCCAGGTTCATAACCCGCACCTCATAAACACAAAGTACTCCTATTCCAAAGACAAAAGTTACAAAATGAACCCTACCTTCAGTATAGGAAACACACAACAAACCAAATCAACACATTCTCGCATACTGCCAATCGAAAATGAAATGTGAATCTAGTATTATGATAACCACCACAAAACAAAACTAACTACCCTTTGTAGACTAGGAAGAAATTTCCATCAATGAAACTCAAGTCACCTTCACGTCAACCACTCTTGACTACCCCAGACACCGACACTACCAACCCCTAATGACCTGATAAGGAATTCTTAAAGATGTACTAAGGACACCAATTCATCTAACTCACTTCTTGGTATGATAACAACAACGCCTTACCCTACACCGACCCATTAGACTCAAACACTTCATCTATTCAACCACTCTCCTCACTTAGCACCAAAACAATAATATTCCAACACCAAGCACCCCTATAAGGGGTCATACCACCTCTCACACCCTCTTAAGTCTAAAGTAGACTCTTCGAGGCCAAAACCCATAATTTCCTTTGCAGAACAATATACACCCCCAAACGCAAATCACAAATAACCACACCACACCGAAGACCGATAAGGTCCATGATAGGTTCACTACCCACACCAATCCACATGAATCCGATAACAATCACGACATTGCTCCTGTCACTACTAGACACAACCCTCTTATTCTCCCAAGAAGCCTTCACTGCAACAAATTAAGACTCATACCTCTAACATAAGCCAATATTAACCAAACCGAACATATTGACTAGTATAACTTCACCCTCGCAATATTCTAATTAATCATAATGACCCTCAAAATATCCATCTTCCACTAACTCCACTATCCACCCATTCTAAATCAATTTCAACCAAACACAAACAATCCCTAGTCAAAATAAAGCTCTCCAGCCATCACATTCCCAAGTCAAAACGCAATAGTTCATACCCAACAATATGAAGATTTTCAAATTCCACAACAACTCATCACATTAAGATAAACTCAAAATTACAACATACCCACTCAAAAAAAATAAACAACCCACAAGACATATGTACATAAACAAAAGTCATAATAGTACAACATTCCATGCTGTACTGGTTACAAAATAAAACGATCACATAATAATTACAACCGTCTATCCTCCAGTCATAAAACAAGGTAACCAAAACTAACTACCCAAAATAGCCATCCCTCCGCCAACACCACTATCAAATTTCTAACCAGACTGTCAACACTTATCAATCTCGACCCCCGGAACACTTCCAGAATTCTGACACCAAGGAGAAAAGCTACAAACGTGATGCAGCTAGCGACACTTGAAACAAACATGCTTCTCCCCACTCTAAGGATAAAAGTTTGACCGTCCAAAGGCCCCCCGAAAATTGGCCTACTCGATTCTGATATTGGTATCGGCCTTGCCTGGACGGATAAGGCTGAACCCGACTAGATTGTGAAACACCCAAGGAAGTCCACAATTACGTACAAAAACGCCTAGTATGACCTGGTTGATTACATGCATAGCAAATAGGCGGTCCCCAAATACGTGACTGGTTCAAAGTCTGAACTGGTAAGGATCCTAATGACTACTCCCCTTGTAAGCACTCCATTGCCCCAAGTCCCAGTTGGCTAAAAGATCCCGTTGGTGCAACTATTGGTTGAGAAAATAACCTTGCCCTTCTCCTTTGGTTCTTACTAGGTCTACCACGACCCCAAGTTGTAGGAGTTGCTGAAGTGGCTTTCTCTCCACTCTGCCCCATGACTAGGACTGCAGTCTCCACGTGAGCCACCGGTTCCACGAGCACACAATAATTCATATGCCAAGACCTAGCAATCCTTCTCCAAACATCATTACATAATTTACTCTCGAACTCCGCACAATGGAGCTCCTCAATTTCCACCAACTCCGGAGCGAACCTCGACAGGTTGGTAAACCACACCTCAAATTATGCCAAAGCTGTAGTATCTTGGCACAACTCCAGAAATTGCTTCCTCAATTCTTCCCGTGTAGAAGGATGAAAGTCGTTACTTCCTCACCTAGACATCCTAATAAAAAACAAGCATAACAGATTTAGCACACATCTAATGGTGCCCCCAACAAAATCTCATACACTCTACAGCATTAAAACACCAAATGCATTCCACATAAGCACTTAGTCACATAGTCACACACAAATTATATTCTTAAGATAAAATTTGTTCCATGAAACCCCAAGAATTCCTATTAGAATGAACATTGATCGAGTGTCCTTCTAATAAGACCTCTAAGTGTTTAACATACACAAATCACACCCAAAGGATCCAATTCCATACCCACTTAGCCCCATAAACATGTTATCATTTAACATACTGAGCATACAACATCTCTATCAAGTGAGACAAATCCATTGTGGTAAGAACCACTTTCCACTTATCCAAAGTATTCAAACCCGGTACGCTCTGATACCAAGTTGTAACACCCCAAAATAAATAGACATTCTACTCCATTATAATATTGCTAACATGCGGAACACAACAACAATATGATTATGCAACATCGTTTCCAACACATGCCTCAGTACATTCTTTTAGTTCTACAACAAGAATTCTATACACAATGAATAAAACTATATTATTATAAGTTAATGTCTTAAAAGCTACAAATTTCCAAGACCTTGCCCGGTTATAGAAAATGAGTCACAACTCAATACAAAGAAGCCCATGGCTTAAATTGCAACAGATAACCAAGGAAAACAATAAATACGAGCCTCAAGCTCCAAGATCCTCCCAAGTCAGCACCTTGGCGGAGGTACACCAGTTCACCTAAAAGTGGTTTCCTTCATAGGGTGAGCATAAAGCCCAGTAAAAATAAACTTAATGTCATGTATGAAGTTTAACAACGTCATAAGATGAATGCACGTGAAATGTCATGGTAAAACATGCATTTTCTTTCTTTGAAACAATGTAAGGTGAGATTTCCAAAGCATCTTTCCAAATCAACAATATTCTTTCAAAACAATCAAGTGGTAAATATAATATATAAATCTCCAAGGCTACTGTTCATAATAGTAACTATACAAGTCACTATGCCATTTTTACTAGTACTCACCGGAAGGCTCGGCACCTACCGCACTGGTTTTAGGTCTCACACCATGGCCACACAGGCCAACTTAATTTTACTTTAACACCCCCATATAGCTTCACCATTTTATTTACCATTTCAATAATACAATACATACATCTCAAAACAACAATACATTTTTCAAAATGTGAAATCTCCAGTTACAAATCCATGATATACACAATACGGTGTATGATTTGTAAACATTTCCATTTCCCTAATCCACATGAAGTTTCTAAAACAATCAATACCACAGGTTGCCAAAAAAAACTATCTCTAATTAAAAGACAACAATAATAATAATATTCTAAAATCATAACCAAATCGGAATCCCAATAATTTATACAAAATCTCATGATTCCCAAAACAACATTCACACTTCTCACAAGTCTTGTGAACCTCAACTAAAAATATACAATTTGCCCAAAAACCGCTTATATAGTTTCCAACAAAACCACCATTTCAAATCAGTAAATAATACCCGACTTTTTTCCAATTATTCGAAGCATTTCTCAACCAAATCTTATTTCAACCAAAATCTCACAGCCATTCTAATTCCATCTTTTTCCATAAAAGCATCCAAAACCCTAGTTTTTTATTAACCTTTGAAAACCCATTAAAAAAAGAACCAAATGTTTTCTTCAAAAATACAAAACACAACAACCACTAGGTTACCAATCCCAAACCATAACTGAAAACAAGTATTTTCTCCAAATTTGTGCATTAATAAATATATATACATATCTATTTTTTTTGAAAACACATAACTAACAAAAATAACATATAACAAAGCTAAACAACATACATGTCGTTAAGAAAATCCCTACCTCCGCTCCAAAAGAGAAGAAAGCCCAAAATCTCCAAAATTCATCGTCGACAAAAACATGAACTTTTCAGATTAGAACGAAGCCCTCGACGAACTCTATCTTTTCTCCAAAGGACAAAGGTGTAGAGATCGAAGGGTGAGGGTGTATTTGAGGTTTAAAGGTGAGTTTTAGAGAGATGGAGAGTAGATCTAGGTTTTTGAAATGTTTAGAGGGAAAGAAATGAAAAAGTGATCCAAAAAGTGACTTTTGAGGACTAATATACGCGTAGACTGCTCAAGCGACCCAAACACCGCTCAAGCGACCAAACACAATAAGTGAGACCACTCAAGCAAACAAAGTTACCGCTTGAGTGCACAATGACACCCTCCCAGAAGTTTTACAGACCAAGACTAACCACTCAAACGCAAGAAAGTTTGCTTGAGCTAAAAACACTACACTCCTAGAAATTTTGCAGACCTACAAAAATACTTGGAGTTTGCGAAGACCGCTCGAGCACAAGAAAGTTCACTGGAGCAAACAAGCAGAATTCTAGGCAATAACTCTTTTGAAAAACGAATTCCCAACCTATTTCAAACGCAATCGCAATACTCAAACAATCCAATTCAACAAGGAATAAGATGAACAAGGACATGACCAACCATCAAGACAAGGAATTCCAGATTTGAAAAAATTAACGGGTCAAGTCTAAACTGGAATCGTTATACCACTACACACGCCACACATACGTGTGCGTGTGTAGATGATGCGAAGCACCATCCTTGTGGTGTGAGTGCATGCACACTAGCATCCATTCCACAATTTCATATTCAAAGAAATATTCCATGTAGCACTTTATTGAGTGCTCCATGTTTTCATCTCTTTCCAATGTGGGACAAAGTCACCAAGCTTGTTTCAAGTTTTCCAAAGAAAAACAAGGAAGGTTTTGAAAACACCCAAAAACTAAACTATAAATTTTGAAAATTCCCCAACAAGGAGTGTAACTACTACTTGACAAAAATTGAAGAAATCTCAAGGAGAATCTTGAGAAGTAAATGTAGGTTTGATTTAACCCGAACCACTATAAAATATGTGTTTGCTCTCTCTTCCCTTCGCTTAATTTATTTTTATTAGTCTCATTTATATTACTTCATATTTTCTATTTCTCATTTGGATTAAATCCTAATTTATTCCTCTCATCTTTATTGCATCGTATCTCTATTTAATTATTATTTGAGTTAAATTATTCATTTTGTAATTTATTTAGAAACTCAATTCACCGCCCTCTTGGGTTGCCTTTTGGGTAACAATTGGTATCAGAGTAAGGGTTCTTGTATTTTTGACTTAACCGTTATAGTGCTGATCAGTGGCAACCATTATAAGATAACAGATTATTGATGGTCACTCACCTTCCAAGCCTCCATATTTTCCTGGAATTAATTATAGTTATTGGAAAAATAAAATGATGATATATATTCAAGGCACAAACTATATGGTATGGAAAATTATTAAAAATGGTCTAAATATTCCTTTCAAAATTGTAGATACAAGCAAATGCTAAAGTCAAACATATATTATATTGTGCACTTGATCCTAATGAATTTAATAGAATTTCTGTATATGACACTACTAAAGAAATTTGGAATAAATTAGAAGTCAAGCATAAAGGCACAAATTAAGTTAAGGAGTCACGTATTAGTATACTTGTTCTTAATTATGAAATGTTCAAAATAAAATTTGATGAATCTATTTTTGAAATGCTTACCAAATTTACTGATATTACAAATTCTTATAAAAAAATAAAAAATAAAAATAAATAAAAATAAATAAATAAATTGGTAAAGTATATACTAACAGTGAAATGGTAAGAAAAATTCTCAAGTTGTAGACGCGCCCTTGGGCTTCATGCTACAGTTCGGACTCAAATTGTCACGGTTCTTAATCTGATCTCACAATGTGCAATGTGAGATTGATAAATCACCAAAGAGTCCAAATCCGGCAAATCATTTTGGAAAACTGATTTTTGTAAAGAAGTGCCAAACATGGACTGCTTTGCCAGATACAGAGTCGCCACCTAAATATTTTATTTTGGGGGAATTTAGGAAACCTTGACTCATGCCTAAGGCCATGTGTCCGTCATCACCAAAGTTGCCTCGGCTCGGGAACTTGGGTACGATTAGGGAAGGTCAGCTATGAGCACCCCCGCTCGCCCGATCAAAGATCGGCCACTACTAAACATGATATCTAGTTTTTGAAAACACATATGTTCTTATTCCGGTTAATTAGCTAAAATTACTATGTAATGCGCACAGCAAAACAAGTATAGACTAGATCGCCTAATTTGGAACAAAGCATCGCATATCCGTTTGTTTGGAAAATGGTTTGAAGTTTGCTACTCGTAAGTAGGCTAAAATGCGGATTTCAATGAATTATTCCGATTCAAGCAATCCAACCTTCACCCACAGGCATTCAGGCAGTTAAACACTTAAGCAAATAGCCTTATGGCAAGCATGCTATCATGGCAATCAATGACACACATGTAGTATGCTAAAGCATAAAAGCTTACCTAGTACTCTGAGCCAAAACAAAGACCTAGTTAGAAATCAATGCATGATCCTAGTTCATGTTAAGATGGCTAATGCAATGCATGCAAGATGCAACTAGAAATAGGCTCGGCTATTCTAAGATGACATATGAGAGGCGATAATTGATACATGTATTCAACTTGGTATCAAATTACGATGCAGTTAGTATGATACGCCGAGCCCGGTACATGCAATGTAAATGAATGATGCAAACATGCGAGCATAAGGATGCTAGATAGATGAATGGATGCAAACATGCAAAGCATAAGTATGCTAATTGAAACATGCCCTAAAACTAACCAACGAAAGCAGGTAAGTAAAAGGGAGAAAGAAATGGAGGTTGGAAGACATGCACACACACACTCACACTTATTACAAAATTGGCCCTCTCGACGGAGGGTCCGAATAAATAATACATGCCGGCTAATTAACTAACTAACAAGCTAATTAATTATTACACAACCGAATTGAATAACTAGCTACAACTAATTATTACAACAATTAACTAATTAACAAATTAATTAATTATTACAAATTGATGCTAACTAACAAGTAAGCATGAAAAATAAGCTGCTCCAGCTCTGTTTGAAGAAGGAGAGGATGCATGTTCGGATGCCGCCCTGAAAAGCTCTCCGGTTGCTCTTTTGACGCTCTGTCTACAGGGTGTCCTTGAGAACTTGCTGCTGGACCTTACCAAAAACATGCTGGGGAGTGCATCAGTGGCCTGCCGGCCATGGGGAGCCACTGCAGACCAAAAATGAAGGGGTGCCGGCCAACAACAAGGCACTGCCGGCCATCTACAAGGCACTGCCGGTCACTGATGTGCTGGGACACCAAGCTGCAGTAGAGCACAAAACAGAGAAAATGGAGGGTCTCCCAAGGATATGTACGCACTATGTCACCCCATATCACCTCGAAACATCAAGAGAGAGGCATAATCGGACCCACGACCATCAATCACGCATCCCAATGCATGATGGCTGAAGATCCAACTTGTGCAAATCAATGTGAAATGAATGCACAGATAAACACATAAGCACCTAGAACTCTATCATGGATCATCAAGAGCGTCAGCAACCAAGAATTGAGACACGTTTCATCACTTGAAGTATGAAACACCCCTCGTTCCTCGTGCTCGGATTAATACTTAATCCAAACAACAATGCAATGCAAGGATGGCATACACAATGCTAACTTGAACATACAATCATGCAATATGACTTAAGCATGCAAAATGTAGTGTAATAAACATGCAACAACACGTAATGGAACTAGCATGCGAAAACATGCAAAGATGGAGCAAGCATACAACAATATGCAAGACAAGCATGCAACAACATGCAAGGGATGGACTTAAACCAAAATAGGCAGACCTCAGATGTGCCCAAATCAGTGGCCATAAGTGATGAATTGATAGTATGAAAAGCATGAAAAGGCAAGGCAAACATGCATGGCAATTGGCTTAAGAATTAAGGCATAAAAATGCAACTCTTAAGCACACTTAAAGAGTGACAAGCATGGATATGTGACAACAAGGTAAGCTCTGAAATCTCATGTAACTTGATGCCAAATCAACTAAACAATGCAAGCATAGCATGTTAGAAAGCTCAAAGCTCGAAACTAACAAAGGGACTTAAGCCATGGCCATGCAAGGCAAGCCCCAAAGGGCTAAGGGAACCTAAAACAGTCCCAAGGCAAGTCCAAACAAGACCAAAAACAAGCTCGAAGCTAGCCAACACGGGCTAGAACAAGTGGCCAAAAACAAGGAGCATGCAAGGCTACAAAAGAGACAATGCACTACACCTATTGAAACCAAACATGGCATGACTTAGACAACATAAAACAGAGTTACATCATGGTATAACAAGACCAAAAATGCACTGATATGATGAGCCAAAGGCTTAGGCTTAATGGCATGCACAAAAGTTCATTCTTGAGGCATAAAAAGCCAAGCCTCCAAGGCATTAAAAGCATGTCAAATGCAAGTGTATGTGTAGACACCCCATTTTTGACTGCCCTTAAGACTTGGGCACTAGTGATGGTTTACTTGGTGGAGAAATGTGTGCAGGGCAAAAGTTCAGTTTCTTCGACAAGGAGAGAGACAAATCTCAACTTCATACCCCTTTTGGACCAAAACAATCTTGATCAAAATATTTTAGACCTTGAAAACCTCTCTTTCGAAATGTTTTGAAAATAAAGTTTCTACGATGTTCCGACACTCGCATTTTGTTAAATGTCGCGCTTTTCGGTAAACCGAGCAAGGACAAAGTGGAAATGAATGAAAGAGAGATCAAATCTTTGAAAAATCTTTCAAAACACTTTTTTTAGGGGTTTGGAGTTGAAGAAAAGAGGAAAAGAGAGAAGAAAACTAGTTTGGAAGAAGTTCAGCATGAATTCGGGTAGGACCAAAACTGTGCGGCTTCACCAAAATAGGCATAAATTTTTTTACAGTTGGAATTTTGATTCAAGGCTGCCACCATTGAAAATCTTACTTCCGGGGCTTCAATTTGGACACAAGAATGACCTGAAAAGGAGTCCATATGAAGGAGTTATGGCCATTTGAAGTTGGACCTGGAAAGCTGAATTTTCCTGCCGACCAGAAAAACTAGCTGGCCGACCAGAGAAAGTGGTTGGCCGACCACTTTCTCTGAAAAACTAGTCGGCCGACCATAAAAAGTGGTCGGCCAACCACTTTAACTGGTCGGTGACCTTCCTGCAGATTTTGAAGAGTCTGTGGATGCCAGCTGTGCCAGCTAGAGTGCATAGATTGCATCCTCCATACACGTGTATGGAGGGATGGCATCCAAGCTCTAAGCTTCTCCAAGAAGCTTTAGCTCATGTTTTTCTATAAGAGGGGAGTCCTCTCTCCCTTCTCCAGGTTCTGAAGTTGGCCAAGAGTGATAGATACATCTCCCTCTCTACATTCTTCTCTCCCTCTATATTTTGTGCCTTAAAGAGTGTTATTCCTTCACTTTTGCACTATAACTCCTAGCCACACACCACCATATTTGAGCTGAGATCCTTGGAGGTGGTTTTTGGGTCATAAGAGTTGGTTTTGGGCTAGAGGAATTGCTGTTGTTGCAGTGCTTCAATGGTAACCCCTTTTCTCCTCTTTAAGCTTTGTTTTTGGTTACTCTCCTAGACATATTTCCATGATGATTTGAGCTTAACTTTCTACTAGAAAAAGTTCTGTTTTTCAGTCCTTGTGATGTTTGTTTAAGGCCTCTTGGGTGTTGAGGGTCTTCTACCCTCTTGCATGCCTTATTTAGCCTTGTTTTGTGCCATGCCTTAAGGCCTTCGAGCTAGTCCTTGCTTGGCCTTTTAACCACTAAAATCTAGTGGATTTTCAGTGGTTGGCATATGGTTTTGAGGTCCTAAATCAGAGAGGGGTGATCCCCTCTCTTCTTGTTTTGTTTGCTTGCATTATTGGCCTATCAAAGGAGCATGTGTTTCTACTATTTTGAGGCTTGGTTCAGGTACTTTTTTGTGACTTCTAGGACCTGCCTTGACTCTGTCCATGGCTAGTTTGGTCACCTTTTGCATGCTTCTTGTATGTGTAGTGCAATCCCATTTGTGGCTCATCAAAGTAGCATGTCTTTCTAGCATGTATGGGCTCCATTTCAGTAGGTTTTTGGTCATTATTTAGCATGTCATAACTCTGTCTAAAGTTGGTTTGATAGCCTCTTGCATGCTTCATGTACTTGTAGTATAAATCTTGCTTACTAGCTTTGTATGCATGTTGTTTTGGCTCATCATTCTAGCATATTTTGGCTATGCTCCAACATAATTTTATTCATATTTTGGGCTGTTGTAGGACTTTTTTGGGCTGCCATGGTCATATCACTCATGTTTTGTATAGTTATAGTGCAAATGATTTGGCTAGTCTTGAGTTTTGAGGTCCCTAGCATGCTATATTTGTGATGTTTGCATACCTTAGCATCATTTGGCATGGAATTTCAGGGCTTATATCTTTTCCATACTCTCATGTTTATCACTCTTTAATTGTATTTGAGAGTTGAGCTTTGTGCCTTGCTTGCGAGCCATCATTTGGGCATGCTTTTTCTTGCTTAGCATGCTATCATTTCAGTCCATTTCAGCCACTATTTTGACCTGCATTAGGTTTGTGTTGAGTGTTTTAGGTCATTTGAGCATTGCTTGGTATGGTTGTAGTGTAAAGCCCTTGACTAGCTTTGTATTTCAAGTCTCTTGGCATGCTTTATTTGAGCTATTTGCATGATATGGCTTCACTTTGCATGTAATTTCAGAGCATATAGACTTGCCATGCTCCCACTTTTGTCACCCCTTGAGTGCTCCGAAGGGTTGTGTTCTTGTTGCCTAGCTTGTAGACCAATATGTGTGCATGTGTGTCTTGCCTTTTGGTGCCTTAGTCTTGGTGTTATGGCCACTGATTTGTGCATGACTGAGGTCAGTCCATTTTGGTTTAAGTCCATTGAGCATTGTGTATGCCATATGGTTCATTATGTTGTGTATGGCATGTCCATTCGCATTGTGTATGCTAGTTGTTGTTCATATTGTTGCATGCTTATGTTGTCTTGCATTAAGTATGCATGCATTAGCATAATTTGCATGTCATTAGCTTTGTTAAGTTAATCATGTCACATTGCATTGAGTGGGCCATGTGGTTCTTAGCATTGTGCATTGTGCATGCCATTGGCATTGAGTATGCTAAGTTACATTGCATTGCATGTTTGCATGCTTGTCCCTTGCATGTTGTTTGCATGCTTGTTTTGTTGCATTGCATGTTTGCATGTTGGAGCCGCATTGTGTATGCCATGTCTTGTTGCATTGTGTTTGGAATAGGAGTTAGTCCAAACACGAGAAACGAGGGACGTCTCATACTCGAAGTGATGAAACGTGCCTCAATTCTCCGTCGCCGACACTCTTGACTATACATGATGGAGTTTTAGGCCTTATGTGTTCGTGTGTGCATTCATTTCATATTGAGTTGTGCAATTTGGCTCCTCGGCCATCATGCATCGAAATGCATGATTGGTGGCCCGAGGGTCGAGAACTATACTCCCTTGAGCTTGTGTAATGATAGGGAGGGTGGTCGTGCATATATGTGTTGCAAATACTTTGCCATGCCCCTTTCTTGCTCTCTGTTGCAGCAAACCAGAAACCAGTAGCAAAACTAGTCAGCCAACCAAATAAAGTGGCTGGCCGACCACTTTTTCTGGTTTTCACCACAAAAAGTGGTCGGCAGGTGGTCTCCAATGCCAAC
The DNA here is from genome assembly GCA_036172215.1 of Camellia granthamiana. Taxonomy (NCBI): domain Eukaryota; kingdom Viridiplantae; phylum Streptophyta; class Magnoliopsida; order Ericales; family Theaceae; genus Camellia; species Camellia granthamiana. Next base: position 133,240,533 of record CM069910.1, read on the forward strand.
AATTGGTCGGCAGTATCCCTACAGATTCCCAAGGTGGAGTTTCATCCCTCTGGAGCTTGGTGCAAGTTTCTGAGATCAATTGCAAACAGAGGCAAGTCGGGGCATCGCGATGGATTTCCGAGCGAGGTGATTCGAGCATGCATGCATCCTTCGTCGTGAGGCCATTTCAGTGCTTTGTAAACTTAGAATAGTTATATGTTTCAAGTTTGGTTGTGTAATAATTAATTAGCTAGAATAGTTAGTTAATTAGTCGGTCCTGTATTATTTATTCGGACCCTCCGTCGAGAGGGCGAATTTTGTAATAAGTGTGCGTGTGTGTGATGCATGTCTTCCAACCCCCATTTCTTTCTTCCTTTTATTTACCAGCTTACGATGGTTAGTTTTAGGGCATGTTTCAATTAGCATCCTTATGTTCGCATGTTTGCATTCATTCATCTGTCTTGCATGCACCGAGCTCGACGTATCATACTAACTGCATTGTATTTCAATTACAAGTTGAATACATGTTATCTGTAGCATCTCATATGCCATCTTAGAATAGCCGAGTCTATCTTAGTTGCATTTTGCATGTGTTGCATTAGCCATCTTAACATGAACTAGGATCGTGCATTGATTACTAACTAGTTCCTATTTTGGCTCGGAGTACTCGGTAAGTGTTTATGCTTTAGCATCCTCACATGTGTGTGAGTGACTGCCATGATAGCGTACTTGCCATGAGGCTAATTGCTTATGTGATATAACTGCCTGAATGCCTGTAGGTGAAGGGTGGATTACTTGAATTGGAACAATTCGTTGATTACGAGTTTTAAGCCCACTTGAGAGTGGCAAATCACCATATTTTCTAAGCCCACTTGAGGGTGGCAAAATCCGCATTTTAGCCTATTTGCGACTAGCAAACCGCTTTCAAAAACAAACATGAGATGTTTTGTTCCAACTTAGGCAATCCAGTCTATACTTGTATGCTGTGCATATCACATATTAATTCTAGGCTAATAAACCGGAGTAAGAACGCATGTGTTTTCAAAAATAAGATATCATGTTAGTAAAGGCCGATCTTTGATTGGGTGAGTGGGGGTGCTCATTGCATGACCTTCCCCTCTCGTATCTAAGTTCCCGAGCCGAGGCAACTTTGGTGATGATGGACACGTGGCCTTAAGCGCGAGTCAGGGTTTCCTAAATTTCCCAAAATAAAACATTTAGGTGGCGACTTTGTATCTGGCAAAGCAGTCCATGTTTGGCACTTCTTTACAAAACTCAGTTTTTCAAAATGATTTGCCGGATTTGGACTCTTTGGTGATTTATCAATCTCGCATTGTACTTTGTGAGATCAAATTAGGAACCGTGACATTTGAGTCCGAACTGTAGTAAGCCCAATGAACAAAACGGGATTTTCCCGGGACGTTCAGGCGCGTCTACAGTATGGCCACATTTCATGGACTGAAATAACACTTAGAATGATCGCAAAGCATGCAAACATCACATGTATGGCATGGTAGGGGCCTCAAAACCCAAGGCTAGCCTAAGCATTTACACTATAGCTATACAAAGCATGAGTGATATGGCCATGGCAGCCCAAAACAGTGTTAGAACACCTCAAAATAAGAACAAAATCATGTTGGAGCAAAGCCAAAATATACTAGGATGATGAGTCAAAGCATCATGCACATAAAGCTAGTAAGTAAGATTTGTTCTACAAGTATATGGAGCATGCAAAATACGACCAAACCAGCAAAAGATAGAGTCATGACATGCCAAATGATGACCAAATACATGCTGAAATGGATTGAACATAAGCTAGGATGACATGCTAAAGCAAGAAGCATATAAAGCTAGTTTATGAGATTTACACTACAAGTGTATTGCACATGCATGGAGTGACAAAACCAACCCAAAACAGGTCTAAGGCATGGTAAAACATCACCAAAAATCTATTAAAATGGACTCAACACAAGCTAGGCAAATATGCTACTTTGATGAGCTACAAATGGGATTACACTACACATACAAGATGCATGCAAAAGGTGACCAAACCAGCCATGGAAAGAGCCAAGGAAGGTCCTAAAAGTCACAAAAAAGGGCCTGAACCAAGACTCAAAGGTACAGAGAGGCATGCTCCTTTGGAAGGCCAAAAATGCAAGCAAACATAAACCAAAAGAGAGGGGGCCACCCCCTCTAATTTGAGGCCTCAAAACCACATGCCTACCACTGAAAATCCACTGGATTTCAGTGGTTAGAAGGCCAAACCAAGGCTAGCTCGAAGGCCTTAAGGCATGGCTCAAAACAAGGCCAAACAAGGCCAACAAGAGGGTTGAAGACCCTCAACAGCCAAAAGACCTTAAACAAACTTCAAAAGCACTTAAATACAAGACTTTTTTTAGTTGAAAGTAAGGCCTAAAACAATATGCAAGGATGGCCAAAATGAGGTACAAAAAAGTGCTAAAAAGGGGAAGAAGCTCACCCTTGAAGATCAACTTCGAAACCAGCAACTTCAGGGGGTAAAACCTCACTTTCAGAGCTCAAGAAGTCCTCCCAAGAACCTCAATCCAAAGATGGTGGTGTATCTCTAAGTGTTGTAGTGTAAAAGTGCAAGGAAAATGGACTTCAAGGCACAACATAGAGAGAGAGATATATATTTCTTCTCAAAATGCTCAACCTCTACTAAGGAGAGAAGCTCTCTCCTTATATAGAAGAAAAACAATGCAAAGCTTTTTCAAGAAGCTTGGCAAGAGCTTCATCCCTCCATACAAGTGTATGGAGGGCAGATAAAAGGATTCCAGCTGGCTCAAAAGATCTGAAGTGAAACCTGCTGAGACAGGGGTGCTGCCGGCCGGCAGTGGCTCATTGATGGCCGGCAGGCTCAATCAATGGCCGGCAGCAACAAAGTGGGGGCAGGCAAGTCCAAAAGGGGGCCGGCAGTGCACCAAGAAACACATTCTGAAAGGACCAAGTCATGGTCCAAGAATGGGGCAGAAAGGATACAGGGTCTGGAAAGCTCGAACCTGTGACGTTCCGCCGCAAAAGTCGAATGCCCGACGAGCAATCGAACTTGTGTCCGGATGTACCTGCAAGCACAACCGAGTCTTGAGGATGGTCAAAAATGGGGTGTCTACACAAGTGCTTACTAAAGAATTGGGAATTGAAAGTGATAGCAATCTAAGAAGCCAATGACCTCAAGACACTCAGTTTAGATGAACTTCTTGGGTCATTAATGACCTATGAGATTTTGATGAAGACCAACGATGATGACAATGACAATGACAAGAAAAAAAAAAAAAAAAAAGAATCACATTCAAAACATCAACTCAAGAAAAAAGATAAAAACGACAATAACACTATAATAACCCTCATTCTTGTCTTAGTCATGCCAATATGAATTTACATGATTTTGCCTTGTTAAGCTTGCATCTGCAGACTTTGATTTATGTTGCCTAAGTAAAGGCTCCTGTCTGGTTTTGTGCTGTTATGTTTTGCCTCAGTGTTATATGCATGCTTTGTTCCTTACTTTACGTGTTGAACCTAGCCTATCGATCTTTGCTATCTCATGGCTATGTCACACCTTTGAACCTCTTACACCTAGGCCGTTGAGCATCAACACCTAGGATTATCTTGGAACCATCTTGGTTGACCTCCACCTTCACCCTGGCATCTTGACCGAGATGTGCATCGTCTAGCCTGAGGCGTGTATCATCTTGGCCGAGATGTGTATCATGTAGGCCAAGATGTTTATCATCTAGGCATCCAACATCTTTGATCCTTGAACCTTGCAGCCTTGTTATGCACCTTCGCTAACACCTAGCAATCATGTTCCTTAACTTGTACAACCTAGGCTAATGTGTGGCACATCTAGGCCAAGGTGTGGCACACCTAGGCCGAGTGTTATCCTTCTTAGCCGAGATCAAGGAAACCTTACTTGTCCAAAGCTTTGTTTTGATCCAAGATCATAGCCTTGTCAAAGTGTCCATGCCACCTTACTTGTTATACACACTTTGACCTACTATTATCTTTTCATTCTGGCACCTTTTGAGGAGATTTGACCAGATGATGCCATGTGTCCCAGTAGTGGTTTAAGTCAGTTAGCAATTGAGAAACCCATATCATTTGCCATATTCTTACCTTGTAGAGAGAGAAGCTCTAGGAAGAAGAAGAAGAAGGAGTTCTTAGAGTGAGAACTAGATTTCCAAGATTGATATTCGTACCTTGAACCATTGGATTTGTGTTTTGAGGTTAGATTCTTGATCTACTCTTGTTGTTCTTTATGTTAATCTGATCACATTGCATGATCTAACATGATTCATGAGCCATGCATTGATTTAAAGTTTTGTTTTAGAGAGAGAAAGTGATGTTCATATGTTCTTGAGGAAAAGCCTTGTTTTGATCCAAAAGTTTATATCAAGTTCCATGTTTTTGTCTTTGTTTTCATGAAATCTCCAAGTATTAGTACCCAAGTCCATGTTTTTGAACTCATATCATGAAATCTCATATTATGAATAAGAAGTTATGATTTTTGGCATTCATGTTCTTCATGTTCTTTATGTTCATATTCTTCATGTTCTTCAAGAGGGAGTCCAGATTTTCAGACTTCACTATTTCCCTAAGTGTGGCCACCGAGACCCACTCTTGTCCAGACCTCACACCTAGGCCAAGCATTGCATCTCACCTTGGCCTACCTTACATGATCACTTGCACCTAGGCTGACCACTACACACCTAGGCCGACCACAGTACACCTTTGTCAGCACCTTGTTACACCTCGGGGAGGCAGTCCACATCTCGGCCAAGGAGACCACACCTCGGCCAAGACCTCCTGAGTTCACCCAGCTAGGCCATTTCGGCCCAACTCATCTACATGCATCCATTTTGAGACCTGGTTTGTATCCAGCATGCTTTTCCAAGAAGAAAAAACATTGATTTAACTCTCAGAACATGTTTTGCTCTGTCTTGACTTAGTTTCAGAAAGAAATGTTGGGATCTATTCTACTTCTTTGAAACTTGTTTTGAGAGTACATTGCATACCTATCTTTGAGCATCTCTTCCTGTCTTCTTGAAATGCATTCAGTGGACTTTGCTATGTGATTGTAGGTCTTGGATCTTTGCTGTAATCCCTACATACGAAGAGCTATTGTGAGTGGTATTTTTAATGAAGTTATGTTATAATGTTTTGATAAAAGCTTTGCTTTGTTTTGGAAAAGTATTTGATCAAGCATGAATGATTATCCCTTAGTTTTTGTATCAAGTATTATGTTTGTTTTGATGACATTCTTAAAAGGTCCTTAGTGCTAGGGAACTTTAATGTAACTAGTACCTTTGTTTGAGATATCTCATTTGCCACCGACGGCAGGCTTGTCTAATAGATTCCGAGTCAGATATTCCTTTGTTTTGTCAATGAATGTCATCCTTTGTATTATGTAGATGTTATTAAACATCTTAAGAAGCTTTGAAAGCCTTTGATTAATAAACTCGGTTCATCTTTTGTTTAGTTACAAGCCATGATATGTATTGTTTTGACAACAAATCTCAGATATCATTCATTCAAACATTTATTACTTATATCATTCACTGAGTTATCATCTCACCCCTCTGCCTAAGCTTTGTTGGAAGATGTGTTTTGGCTTTTCATTTTTGTAGCATCTTGAAGATTATTCTTCTTAGCTTTGTAGATTATTCCTTTTGTATGTTTTGGCTTGAGAAGTCTTTTGATCAAGAAATAACATGTACTTTATTTTATTTTGTATCCAAGTTGTAAAATCATGTTAATATGTATGTTATTTCATTTAATCTATGCATAGCTCTTATGAACTAATTTGATTTAAATTTATTGCTTCCGCACATGTATGCCCCATATGTATACTCTATTGTGTGAATCCTTGTAAGTTGGCCTTCGGTAATCTCGGATTACTGGCCATCACGACATCATTCTACTAGGGATGAAATGGGGTTGCGACAGATTGGTATTAAAGCACAAGTTCCTTATAGTACGTTTATTCACACATAGTTAGTCCTAAAGAGCATAGGATTTTCCTTATAATGATGTTAGGATTGCATCTTATTGCTTGCTATGTGACAAGGTGTGCATGATTTTGGCATGCTTATTTGCTGCTTGTCTACTTGTCTATTTGCCCATCTTGTTTTAAAGTCGCATTTTGCATACTCCTTACATCATGGGAAAGAGAAGACCTCCAATTAGACGAGATCATTCTGAGGACAGGTTAGACAGATTGGAAAGGTTGGTAGAGGGTTTGACCCGTGAGTTAAGGCAAGCAAAGCAACATAACACTAGTACTACCTCTACTCAGGCCGAGCAGACAAACGGCCAAAATGCAGTTCCACCTCCACCTCCTTCAGTACCACAAGTGCCTCCACAGCCAGCTTTATATGGGAATGGCACGTTAACTTTGACCAAAGAATTTAAGAAAATGAATCTGCCGAGATTCCATGGAGGTGTAAAGTCGTTGAAGGCAGAAGCATGGATTCTTGAAATGGAGAAGTTGTTTGAAATCTTTCCTAGTACTAACACCCAGAAGGTGTCATTGGCAGCATTCACACTAGACGACAAAGCTCGTTGGTGGTGGATGATGATCCGAGAAGGTAATCCAGGTTTGACTTGGGCTAGATTTTTGGAGTTATTTTATGACAAGCACTTTCCCCTTAGTGTCCGAGACGACAAGACCACAGAATTCCAGACTTTGACATGAGGTAATAGAACAGTAGCTAAATATGATCATGCTTTCACCAAGTTGGCTAGGAATGCACCTCACACTGTCAATACTAACTATAAAAAAGCTAGGAAGTTTGAGAGTGGGCTTCGTGGACCGATACAAGACCGATTTAATATGCTCAATATGTTGACTTACGCTGGAGTATTGGACAAAGCTATCCTAGTAGAAACCAACTTGAACAAATATCAGAGTTCAGGAGAGAATCAGAGAAAGAGGCAGATTATGACAATCTCCAAGCACCATTTGATGCCAAGAAGAAGGTGAATATAGGCAGTTCTAGCAACTGAAATAAGGAAAGTGGAAATAGGCCGACATGTACCAGTTGCGAAAAGCAACATTGGGGAGTTTGTCATCAGGCATCGAGAGCACATTTTGAATGCGGTGAGATGGGTCATCATGTTAAGGACTGTCCCAAGGCAAAGGCAAAGGATGGTAAGAAAAATGGGAGTACCTCGGGTTCTGCACAGAAAGGCAATGTCGGAAAGGGACGGATGAAGCAAGGTAAAGTCTTTGCATTAGTGCCAGGAGACACTCAAAATGCCGAGACCGTAGTGTCAAATATACTTCCTATTTGCGCTCAAGATGCATATATATTGATTGATTCGGGTTCTACAAGTTCATTCGTATCTACTAAATTTGCTGAGAAATTAAATAGAGAACTAGAACCCCTTGGTTATTTATTATCTGTGTCTACTCCATCTGGAAGAACTATGACTGTTGCATCCATTTATAGAGTGCGTGTGTTGTGATTGAGAATGTTGAATTATTAGTTGATTTAATGTCGTTGAACATAACTCATTTCAATGTTATATTGAGGATGGATTGGTTAGTAGCAAATCATGCATCCATTAATTGGGTTTCCAAAAGTGTCACTTTTAACCTTAAACCAAGCTGAGGTTACATTTCAGGGTAAAGAATTGGCATCCCCACCTTATAAGTTGATCCAAAAAGGATGTCAAGGTTATTTGTGTAGTGTACTAAGTAATTTGAATGGAAATATTGAAGTGCATGATATCCCAGTTGTTAATGTATTTCCCAGCGTCTTTCTGAATGATTTTCCTGGCCATTTAGTGGATAGTGAGATAGAATTTACTATTAATGTTATGCTGATAATACAACTTATTTCCAAAACACCCTATAGAATGGCCCTAACCGAGCTTAAGGATTTAAAATTTCAGTCACAAGAGTTATTAGATAAGGGTTTTATTAGGTCGAGCACTTCACCTTGGGGAGCACCAGTTCTATTTGTTAAGAAAAATGATGGCACACTTCACCTTTGTATTGATTACCAAGAACTGAATAAGGCAACCATTAAGAATAAATATCCATTGCCGAGGATTGATGATTTGTTTGATCAGTTACAAGGAGCATGAGTCTTTTCTAAAATTGATCTCAGGTTGGGCTACCATCAACTCAAGGCTAAAGCCGAGGATGTTAAGAAGACTATTTTTTGGACAAGGTAAAATGCCTTTTGGAGTGACCAATGCTCCTGCAGCATTTATGAATTTGATGAACATAGTCTTTAAGCCATACTTACACGAGTTTGTAGTTGTTTTTATTGATGATATATTGATCTATTCCAAGAGTAGAGTTGAGCATGAGAAGCATTTGAGACTTGCCTTACAAATTTTGAGAGATAGGAAATTGTATGCTAAGCTTAGCAAGTGTGAATTTTGGCTTTCAATGACTTTATTTTTGGGTCATGTGATTAATGAAGAAGGTATTTATGTTGATCCTAGCAAAATTGAAGCCATTGTGAACTAGCTGAGGCTGACTAATATGTCTAACGTTCGTAGTTTCTGGGTTTGGCAGGTTATTACACAAAGTTTGTGAAGGACTTCTCCAAGATTGCAGTACCATTGGCACAATTGACTCAAAAGAGAGTGGCATATGATTGGACCAAGTATAGGGAATCAGCTTTCCAAGAGCTAAAGACAAAGTTAGTCACAGCACCAATTCTTGTATTACCATCAGGTAATGAGGAATTCAGATTTATAATGATGCTTCACATAAGGGTTTGGGTTGTATATTAACACAAGAGGGTAAAGTCATAGCATATGAATCTCGTCAGTTGAAACCTCATGAAAAGAATTATCCTACCCATGATTTAGAATTAGTAGCCGTGGTATTTGCTTTGAAAATTTGGCGTCATTACTTGTATGGAGCTTCTTGTCAAGTTTTCACAGATCACAAGAGTTTGAAGTATTTGTTAACCCAAAAAGAATTGAATATGACGCAGAGAAGATGGCTTGAAATATTGAAAGACTACGACATGCAGATTCAGTATCACCCAGGTAAAGCTAACTCAGTAGCCAACGCGTTGAGCAGAAAATCCATTGGGAGTTTGGCATGTTTACTCACCGAGCAAAAGAGCATACTTCGAGATTTGCAAGACTTGGATATGGAGGTTGTACTTCGCCAAAATAATGGAATTTTAGCAATAATTTCAGTAGAGCCAACTATTATTGAGGAAGTAAAGACAAGATAGATGGAGGATGAATTTTTCAACAAAGTAGTTGATAAGATTATCACGAAGCCGAGATCAAGATATACCATTGATAATCAAGTACTAAAGTTTGAGGGAAGATTGTGCGTGGCCGACATTCTAGAGTTAAAAAGAAGAATTTTGCAGAAAGCTCATAGTCCTAGATTTGTCATTCATCCAGGGAATACCAAGATGTACCAAGATATGAAGCAAACTTTTTGGTGGCCGAATATGAAAAGAGAAATAGCTGAGTTTGTATCACAGCGTTTGTATTGTCAACAGGTGAAAGTAGAACATCATAGGCCAGCAGGACTTCTTCAACCTTTGTCAATTCCTAAGTGGAAAAGGGAACACATCTTCATGTATTTTGTTGTGGGTTTACTGAGGACACACAACGGTATAGATTTGATTTGTGTTATTGTTGATAGATTAACTAAGTCAGCACACTTTTTTCCTATTAAGACTACATTTAATGCCAACCAACTTGCTTTGTTGTATATGAATAAGAGTGTTAGACTTCATGGAGTGTCGACATCTATTGTGTCAGACCGAGATCCAAAATTTGTTTCTAGATTTTGGCAGAGTTTACAAAGAGCTTTGGGAACCGAGTTGAGATTTAGCACAACTTTTCATCCCCAAACCGATGGGTAAATAGAGAGAACAATTCAAACACTTTAAGATATGCTTAGATTATGTATATTGGACTTCAAGGGAAGTTGGGAATTACATTTGCCATTAGTAGAATTCGCTTACAACAATAGTTTCCAAGCTACCATTGGCATGGCACCCTATGAAGCTTTGTATGTGAGAAAGTGCAGATCATCGATATGTTGGACCGAAGTAGGAGATAAAGCATTGATTGGTCCCGAGATAGTTCAAGTGACAACCGAGAAGATTAGGCTTATGTAGCAAAGAATCAAAACTGCTCAAAGTCAACAAAAGAGTTATGCCAACCAAAGAAGAAGAGAAATAGAGTTTGAGGTTGGGGATCATCTATTCCTAAAAGTTTCACCAATGAAAAGAGTTTCAAGATTTGGGAAAAAAGGTAAGTTAGCACCTCGTTACATCAGGCCATTTGAAATTCTTGAGAGAGTTAAACCCGTTGCCTACCAACTTGCTTTGCCACAGAATTAAGTCAGGTCCACAATGTGTTTCATGTTTCGATGCTGAGAAAGTATATTCGGGATCCATTGCATGTGATTGATCATTCCGGGATTGCGGTTAATGAAGATTTAGGTTACGAGGAGAAACCGATACGATTCTTGATAGGCAAGTAAAACAGTTGAGGAATAAGTCGATACCGATGGTGAAAATTGAATGGAATGAGCATCATGGCAAGGATGCTACATGGGAAATGGAAGAAGAGATGAAAATCCGACAACCGGAGTTATTTTTGAGACAAGGTAACTTAAGTTTGAGGACCAAACTTCTTTGAGGGGGTAGATTATAACAACCCTCATTCTTGTCTTAGTCATGCTTATATGAATTTACATGATTTTGCCTTGTTAAGCTTGCATTTGTAGACTTTGATTTGTTTTCCCTAAGTAAAGGTTCCTATCTAGTTTTGTCCTATTATGTTTTGCCTAAGTGTTATATGCATGCTTTGTTCCTTGCTTTGTGTGTTGAACCTAGCCTATCTATCTTTGTTATCTCATGCCTAGGTCACACCTTTGAACCTCTTACACCTAGGTCATTGAGTGTCAACACCTAAGATCATCTTGGAACCATCTTGGTTGACCTCCACCTTCACCTTGGCATCTTGGCCGAGATACACATCATCTAGGCCGAGATACATACCTAGGCCGAGATGTGTATCATCTAGGCCGAGATCTTAGGCATCCAACATCTTTGATCCTTGAACCTTGCAGCCTTGTTGTGCACCTTAGCCAACACCTAGCAATCATGTTCCTTGACTTGTACAACCTAGGCTAAGGTATGGCACATCTAAGCCGATGTATGGCACACCTAGGCCAAGTGTTATCCTTCCTAACCAAGACCAGGGAAACCTTACTTGTCTGAAGCGTTGTTTTGATCCAAGATCATTGCCTTGTCAAAGTGCCCATGCCACCTTACTTGTTATACAAACTTTGACCTACTCTTGTCTTTTCATTCTGGCACCTTTTGAGGAGATTTGACCAGATGATGCCACGTCTCCCAGTAGTGGTTTAAGTCAATTAGAAGTTGAGAAACCCATATCATTTTCCGTATTCTTGCCTTGTAGAGAGAGAAGCTCTAGAAAGAAGAATAAGGAGTTCTTAGAGTGAGAACTAGATTTCCAAGCTTGATTTTCGTATCTTGAACCATTGGATTTGTATTTTGAGGTTAGATTCTTGATCTACTCTTGTTGTTCTTTATGTTAATCTGATCACATTACATGATCTCACATGATTCATAAGCCATGCATTGATTTAAAGTTTTGTTTTAGAGAGAAAAAGTGATGTTCTTGTGTTCTCGAGGAAAAGCATTGTTTTGATCCAAAAGTTTATATCAAGTTTCATGTTTTTGTGTTTGTTTTCATGAAATCTCAAAGTATGGGTACCCAGGTCCATGTTTTTGAACTCATATCATGAAATCTCAGATTATGAATAAGAAGTTATGATTTTTGGCATTCATGTTCTTCATGTTCATATTTTTCATGTTCTTCAAGAGGGAACCCAAATTTCCAGACTTCACTATTTTCCTAAGTGTGGTCACCGAGACCCACTCTTGTCTAGACCTCACACCTTGGCCAAGCATTGCATATCACCTTGGCCTACCTTGCATGATCACTTATACCTAGGCAGAACACAGTACACCTTTGCCGACACCTTGTTACACCCCAAGCGAGCAGCCCACATCTCGGCCAAGGAGATCACACCTCGGCCAAGAGGTGTGGAACCTCGGCCAGGACCTCTTGAGTTCACCCAGCTAGGCCATTTTGGCCTAGCTCATCTCTGTGCATCCATTCCAAGAGCTGGTTTGTATCCAACATGCTTTTCCAAGAAGAAAAAACATTGATTTAACTCCCAGCACATGTTTTTCTCTGTCTTGACTTGGTTTCAAAAAAAAAATGCCAGGATCTATTCTACTTCTTTGAAACTTGTTTTGAGAGTGCATTACATACCCATCTTTGAGCATCTCTTCTTGTCTTCTTAAAATGCATTCAGTGGACTTTGCTATGTGATTGTAGGTCTTGGATCTTTACCTTAATCCCTACATCCAAAGAGCTGTTGTGAGTGGTTTTTTTAATAAAGTTATGTTATAATGTTTTGATAAAAGCTTTGCTTTGTTTTGGAAAAGTATTTGATCAAGCATAAATGATTATCCCTTAATTTTTATATCACGTATTATGTTTGTTTTGATGACATTCTTGAAAGATCCTTAGTGCTAAGAGATTTTAATGCAACTAGTACCTTTGTTTGAGATATCTCATTTGCCACAAACGGGTGGGCTTTTCTAATCGATTATGGGTCGGTTATTTCTTTGTTTTGTTAATTATGAATGTCATCCTTTGTATTATGTAGATGTTATTGAACATCCCAAGAAGCTTTAAAAGCCTTTGATTGATGAACTCGGTTCATCCTTTGTTTAGTTACAAGCCATGATATGTATTGTTTTGACAACAAATCTCAGATTTCATTCATTCAAACTTTTATTACTTATATCATTCACTGAGTTATCAGCTCACCCCTCTCCCTTATATATATGTAGGTGATGAGCAGGAAGACTGTGTCGCCTAGGCTTTGTTGGAAGATGTGTTTTGGCTTTTCATTTTTGTAGCATCTTGAAGATTATGCTTCTAAGCTTTGTAGATCATTTATTTTGTATGTTTTGGCTTGAGAAGTCTTGTGATCAAGAAGTAACATGTACTTTATTTTATTTTGTATCTAAGTTGTAAAACCATGTTAATATGTATGTCATTTCATTTAATCTATGCACAGCTTTTATGGACTAATTTGATTTAAATTTATTGCTTCCGCACATGTATACCCCATATGTATACTTTGTTGTGTGAATCTTTGTAAGTTGGCTTTTAGTAATCTCGGATTATTGGCCATCATGGCATCATTTAACGAGGGGCGGAATGGGGTCGTGACAAACTCAAGTGATGAGGATGGTGACATTGTCATGGTCACTAAAAAATTCAAAAATTTATTGAAAAGATATAAACAATTTAAAAGAAAATTTCACAAAAAATCATTCAATAAAGATGAAGAAGAAAATAAAGACCAAATAATCTGTTATGAGTGTAAGAAACTGGGTCACATTAAATATGATTGTCCCAACCTAAAGAAGATGAAGGAATGAAGAGCTATGGCAGCATTGGCAAAAAGTCACTACAGTAACTCAGTTAGCGAATCAAGTAACTCGAAAGTAACAAATCTTTACTTCATGGGGATTGAAGATGATGAGGTAATCGAAAACTCTCTTTCCTCTGAAGAATTGCTAGACATTGTTGAGGAATTTCATGAAGATTTTCAAAAGATAATTTTAAAAAATTTTGCTCTTACGAAATCAAATGGTTTGCTTGTCAACGAAAATGAAAATTTGAAAAAGGAAAATGATTTTTTGAAAAATTCTTCGAATGATTCAAAAATTGAAAATAATTCTTTAAAAGAAAATATAGAAGATTTAAATAAAATAATTTTTAAATTCACAGAAGGGAGAAAATTTAAATCAATTACTTGGAAATCAAAGGTCTGTTTTCGACAAAGCGGATATTGGATACAAGACTAGCAAAAAATAAACTTTTTATAAAAATTTCTTTGTTAAAGGTTGTTCATCTAGTAGCCCACATATTACTAGTCATTATTGTTTTAGAAAAGGGCACTTATTTTCGTTTTGTCCTTACAAGAAAAATTCATTAGGAACAAACGTGAGATGGATTCCAAAATAAAGTAATTCACAAACTAACAATCACGAACCCAAGAAGATATGAGTACTAAAATCAAATACTTTATTTTTTATTTTTTTTTATAGGTGTGTTACAAGGCAAAATCGGGAAAAAAAATAAAAATAAATAAATAAATAAATGGTACTTGGATAGTGAATATTCAAGACACATGACCAGAGACAAAACAGTGTTCACTATCTTATCTCTAAAAGATGGTGGATATGTAACATTTGGAGACAACAATAAAGGAAAAATCATCGGTGTAGGTAGTACTGGTAAAAGTCCCTTTCTTATTATTGAAAATGTTTTACTTGTTGATGGATTGAAATACAACTTACTTAGTATTAGTCAATTGTGTGACAAGAGAAATAGAGTTATCTTTGAAAAATCTTTTTGCAAAATAGAAAATCTCAAAGATAACAAGACTTTATTTGTTGGCCACCGGCATGAAAATGTTTATATTTTTAATTTTTCTAATTTTTTATCTTTTAACATTATATGTCTCTCTGCACTTAGTGATAATAGTTGGTTGTGGCATAGAAAACTTGGTCATGCTCACATGGATTTACTTTCAAAACTTTCTAAAAAAGATTTAGTCATTGGACTTCCTAAAATTTCTTTTGAAAAAGACAAATTATGTGATGCATGCCAACCAGGAAAACATACTAGAATTTCTTTTAAATTAAAAAAATATTATTTCAACTTCTAGACCACTGCAATTATTACACATGAATTAGATTGGTCTTTTATGGACACTTAGTTTTGGTGGCAAACAATATATTTTTGTTGTAGTTGATGATTTCTCTAGATTTACATGAGTTAAGTTCCTACCTCATAAGGATGAAGTTTTTCCAAATTTTTCAAAATTATGTAGGAAGCTTCAAAATGAAAAAGGTTTTATTATTTCAAGTATATGGATGGACCATGGTAGAGAACTTGATAATGATTCTTTTGAAAAAATTTGTAATGAAAACGGTATAGACCATAATTTTTCGATTCCTAGAACTCCTCAACAAAATAGTGTAGTTAAGAGGAAGAATAAGACTCTAGAAGAGATGGCTAGAACCATACTTTGTGAAAGCTCTCTACCAAAATATTTTTGGGCCGAAGCCATTCATACTGCTTACTACATTGTAGATAGGCCTATGATTAGACCCATTTTAAAGAAAACTCCATATGAGCTATGGAAAGGAAGAAAGCCAAATGTAAGTCATTTTCATGCCTTTGAGTGTAAATGTTTTGTTTTGGACAATGGCAAAGATAACTTGGGAAAGTTTGATTCTAAATCCGACGAAACTATTTTCCTTAGTTATTCTCCAACAAGTAATGCATATTGTGTGTTTAACAAACGAACTTTAATTATAGAAGAATCAATACATGTTGTATTTGATGAATCTAACTTTTCTATTTTCAAGAATATTGCAAGCAATGATGATGCAGATATTGAGCAAGAAATGGAAAATTTAGATATTTCCAAGACAATTGACGAATCTCAAAAAGATGAACCGAAAGAACTTCATCAAGATCAATGTGAAGACAATCAAAATTTGCCAAGGGAATGGAAATTTATACGGAATCGTCTCATGGATCAAATTATAGGTGATCCTTCCGAATTTATAATAACTCGAAACTTTCTTAGAAATATTTGTAGCAATTTAGCCTTCATTTCTCAAATTAAACCTGAAACTTTTTTTGAATCTGAAAATGATAAAAATTAGATTTTAGCAATGCAAGAAGAATTAAATCAATTTGAAAGAAACCAAGTTTGGATTTTAGTCCGTCGACCTCAAAACCACTCTATCATTGGTACAAAATGAATTTTTCAAAACAAACTTGATGAATCTGGTATTATTATTAGAAATAAAGTTAGATTAGTTGTGCGAGGATGTAATCAAGAAGAATGTATTGATTTTGATGAAACTTTTGCACCTATAGGAAGGTTAGAAGCCATTTATATGCTTTTAGCATTTGCATGTTTTAAAGATTTTAAATTATATCAAATGGATGTTAAAAGTGATTTTCTTAATGGTTATATTTCAGAAGAAGTTTATGTTAAACAATCTGTAGGCTTTGAAAATCATGAATTTCCAAATCATGTTTTTAAACTCTCAAAAGCTTTATATGGTTTGAAACAAGCACCTCGTGCATGGTATGAACGCTTAAGCAAATTTTTGATTAAAAATGGTTTGACTAGAGGAAAGTTTGACACAACACTTTTTTTTTTTTTAGGGGGGTGAATAGACAACACTTTTTGTTAAAATCAAAAATGATGATTTTCTTATTGTACAAATATATGTAGATGATATTATATTTGGAGCTACTAATGAAAATTTAAATGAAGAATTTGTTAAGTGCATGCAAGGCAAGTTCGAAATAAGCATGATAGGTGAACTAAAATATTTTTCTCATATTTCAAATAAAGCAAACAAATGATGGGATTTTCATTAACCAATCCAAGTGCACAAAAGAATTGCTTAAGAAATATAGATTGGAAAATACAAAGCCAATGGGAACTTCAATGAGTCCGTAAACAAAGCTTGACAAAGACGAAAACGATAACCCACACTACTACAAAAACAAACAAAGATCACACTTTTTTTGTGTGATGTATGTTATTTAATCACACCTTTTAAGTTTTATTAAAGTGTGATCTTTGGGAGTGTAATTAAAAGGGGTCATTTTTAATCACACCTTTTAAGTGTGATTAATAACATTTAGATCAAACCTTTTAGTCGCCAAAAGCTCATTCGTGAAAAAAAAAAAATTACACTCACTAGCTTCTCATTTGCTCTTGTGGAAATTCAAACCATCAACCCTCTCACACTATAAACCTTATACAACACACTCTTTCCACTACACCTCTATAACACCATATGATTATATATGCAACATATATTATTTATATAGTACCTAGACCCGTATTAATATAAAAGTATATATATAAAGATAATTATTTTTTATTGAACATAATTTATGTAAAAATAAATTATTTACTAGAAAAAAAAAAAGAGACCACTTTTGGGGACTAAACATAATTTTGGTTGCCAATTCTATACTTTTTGCTACTAATTATTTTTTAGTCGTTAAAAAATTTAATTGCCGGGCTAAAATTACCACTTTTGGTGACTAAACTTCTTTTTAGTCGCCAAAAAGCCTCACTTTTGGCTCCTAAACATCTTTTTAGTCGCCTAATGCCTCAGTTTTGGCTCCTAAATTTTTTTTAGTTGCCAAAAAATCTCACTTTTGGCTACTAAAATTTTTTTAGCCGGTAAAAGCCTCACTTTTGGAGACCAAACATCTTTTTAGTCACCCAATATTTCACTTTTGGCTACTAATTTTTTTTTAGTCGCCAAAAAGTCTTACTTTTGGCTACTAAAATTTTTTTAGTCGGTAAAAGCCATATATGGGCAACCAAACAGATTTTTAGTCGCCAAAAATCTTTACTTTTGGATACTAATACTTTTTTAGTGGCCAAAACCTATACTTTCAGCGACCAAATGTGCTTTTTTAGTCGCCAAAGATACTTTTTCTTGTAGTGGAGTGTGATTAAATATATATATATAATTACACTTATTTAAAAAGTGTGATTAAAAAGTAGTAATGTGTATATAATCACACTTTAATTAGAAGGTGTGATTAAAAAATATATAAATAATCACACTTTAATTAGAATGTTTGATTAAAATATATATATAATTACACTTATTTAAAAAGTGTGATTAAAAAATAGTAGTGTATATATAATCACACTTTAATTAAAAGGTGTGATTAAAATATATATAAATAATCACACTTTAATTAGAATGTGTGATTAAAAACTATATATCTAATCACACTTATTTAAAAAGTGTAATTAAAAAGTAGTAGTGTATATATAATCACACTTTAATTAAAATGTGTGATTAAAAAACTATATATATAATCACACTTAATTGAAAAGTAACATAAAAAATGAATATTATCACACTTAATCAAATTAAGTGTGATTAAAATATCAATCTAATTTTTTTTATCACACTTTCAATAAAAGTGAGATATTTTTTTTTTGTCAAAGTGTGATCTTTAACTATTTTTGTAGTAGTGCCAATAGATGAGAAGAAATATTGAGGTATGATTGGATCTTACTCTATCTTACAGCAAATAGGCCGGATATAATTTTTAGTGTATGCATGTGTGCTGGATTTCAATATAATCCAAAAGAGTCACACTTATTTGTTGTTAAACAAATTTTTGGATATCTTGCTAGTAATCAAAACTTGAGATTATTTTATCCTAAAGGTGTCTCATTTGAACTAATTGGTTTTTCAGATGCCGACTATGCCAATAGTTTAGTAGACCGAAAGAGCACTAATGGAATGGAGCTTGTCAATTTCTAGGACTTGCTTTAGTATCTTCGTTCAATAAGAAGCAAAACTCAGTTGCTGTATCCACTGCTGAAGCTAAATATATAGTAGCTGGAAGTTGTTGTTGTGCTCAAATATTATGGATGAAACAGCAATTGGAGAATAAAATGTGATTTTTTAATATACATATTTTATAATAATTTTACACAAAATGTGAAAATATATTCTATCTTGTTAATACATGTTGCATGGAATTTAAACAAAGTAAATTTGTTATGCATTCTCATGAAAAAATCCTCTGCATTTTTGTTTTTCTTTTGCCTTTTCCTTCTTTGTTCTTACTTGTTGATATATGCAGATTATGGGAGTGTACCGTTAAAAATATAGAAAAAGAACGAATTCAAATAAATAAATAAATATAGGAAAGAGAGCCTGGACAAGAATCCCTCTGCAACGGACATACTTTTAATTGACTATAAAAGCATCTCTGTTCAAAAAAAGAAGACGCAAGAGACAAGTGAAGAAATTTCTTGTGATATTCATGAGTTTTTAAATTATTGTGTTGTTTATTTTTATTGAGTCATAATTTCTTTTGATAGAGTTTATTGAGAATTTGAACTTTTATTGTAAAAGGGTTTTTTTTTTTTTTAGAAGAGAGATATTTTTGTGAGTGATTTTTTGGGATAAAATACTTGATTTCGGTATGACTAGCACCGGATTTACAACTAGTTGGTTGGAGTGATCGGGATTGATCAATTGTTAAGATTCGCTAGCACCTATAAAACTAGGAGTATAACTACTATTTGACGAATAGTGGAGAAATCTCAATGAAGAACTTGAGGAGTGGACATAGGTATGCTTTGAGCCGAACCACTATAAAATCTGTGTTTACTCTCTCTCTCTCTCTCTCTCTCTCTCTTAATTTATTTTTATTTGTCTCATTTATATTGCTTCATATTTTCTTTTTCTCATTTGGATTAAATCTTAATTTATTGCTCTCATCTTTGTTGTTTCGTATCTTTATTTATTTATTATTTAAGTTAAATTATTCATTTTGTAATTTATTTAGAAACTCAGGGGTTGTTTGGGGTGTTCTAAATAAGTGCACTTTTTGTCTTTTTGGACTAAAAGTTGAGGGAAAAAATATGGCTGTTTGGGTTAATTTTTTGACTTTTTATGGAAAAATGTGTATTAAACAATTGTATAAATAAGTGTATAGAGGAATAAAGTAATGGTGTAGACCGTACGATTGGAAGCAGCGCTGCAGTGGTTGTGTAGGAGATTGATTCTCTATTTTTCAGGCATAAATTGGTCGGTTCTGTTCGGCCTATGGAGGCCCACCACGGGTCCCGTTTTACTAATCGGAACCGTTCAATGTGTAGAACTCGTCGAGTATTATATGCTTGTAAAAAATCACATTAATTGGATATCGATAGCTATCTGATCGTATTAGTTTTTTTTGTTAACTGTTAACTATAACATCATCCATTTTTATATAAAACTGATTTGATTATATATTTAGCGATATCCAATAGACGTGATTTTTTATAGGCATATAGTACTAGACGAGTTCTACATATTGAACGGTTCAGATTACCAAAATAAGACCCATGGTGAGCCCCCACAAGCCCAGCTCTACCATCCAAATTAATAAATATTTTACTCCCTATTTTTTTTTTCCAGGTCACTAACGGGCCCATCACGTCATACCTTGTTAATTGTATTTTTTTTTATTTGTATTATTATGTGGATATTATTTTTTTAATATTTTTTTTAATGAATAGTGTTAACTTTTTAATTTTTTGACTTTTTGGCTTTTATAGTGTATGCCAAACCAAGCCTCAATTCACCTGCCTCTTTGGTTGCCTTCTGGTAATAGATACGTTTGGCAAATTTTTAAATTATTTATTTGATTTTGCAATTGCGATTTGTTTTTTGATTTTTAAATTTTTTTAGACAAAATGACTATTATTTTTTATTAGCTTTTTTATTTTTATATAATACAAGTGAGCGTAAAATACTCTTCCAATACTTTTTTTTTTTTTTTCTTTAATGGACTTGCTGATGAAAAGTTTTTATAAAAAAAATTAATATTTCTTTAGTTTTTTATAATCTTAATAAGTTGTTGTCAAAATCAGTTTTTCTTTTTTTCTTTTTTCTTTTTTCTTTTTTTTTGGTTTCTTTACTAAACTTTTTTTGAAAATTTTTTTCATATTTTTTTACTTTCTAGATCTAGACGGAAAAGTTTAACTTATTAACAAATATTACTTTATTCCCATAGCTATCAACCAGTACATTGTAACCTCCGCTCACTTAGATCCGTCTTTAAATGACTTTCAAAAGAGATGTATTTGTTCAGTTTTCATAATTTAATAAGTCAATAAATATGGGTTCATAAATAAGAGGATAAAATAATATTCACTAATACTTAATTAAGTTCTTGATTTAATTAACTTGAAAAATAACTTCAAATAATAAAAAAAAAATTGAAAATATATATATATATATAATTTCCTTAGTTGGATCCCAACCATGCACAAATGAGAGTGGTTGTGGTGGAACCCATGGTTTGTAAGGCCCTACATTGGAACACGGATTGGAAGTGAGCATTCAAATGAAGATAGGCCCAATTATTATAAAATGACTTGTGAATATGAATGACTCATCAAAATGAAAGGTCAAAAATTCGTGGGTTTATAGGGCTCCACAAATTTTGGAGTCTCTGAATTTGCCTTCAATCCGTGTGAAGCCCATTTAGGTAGGTCCAATTCAATTTTAAATTGGTGAATTTTTTTTTTTTTTTTAATACAAATGATAAAAAAATCAATGAATTAATAAGTTAAATTACAATGAAACGAGTGCAATCACTTTATTAACTCGAATTCTAAATCCCAGACCTTTCACTATCCACATGACAAGTCCGAATTTGCTAAAGGCTTAATTTTATATGTGGATTGATTTTTGATTATTTTAATCCAAGTCTAAAAAGTTTCGTTGGTGATGATTTTTTTTTATTTTTATAAGAGAAAAATAAAATGATTATTATTTAAATATAATATTTTTTAATTTGAGATTAAAAAGTCTATTTTGTCTTTCTGTAACTATTTTAACCTAAACCATCCCCACCCTTATGCCAAACCAGTGTAAAGTTTATGAATAATTCTACACATACTAAGGCCTCATTTGGAAACAGGTTTTTTAGTAATTTTCTAATTTTGTTATTAAAATATGATGTAAAAAAATTAATATGTTTGGAATATTTTTTTGATTTTTTACGAAAATATGTACAAAAAGTAGAGAGAAAATGAAATCTTTCACTTTTTAGTATAGGTTGTTAGCTTTTTACCAAATGGCAAATTGCATTTTTAGCTAAAAAATCAAAAAATTACTAAATAAACCAAAAAGCCAATTACCAAAAAAATCAAAAATTTTCTTGTCTCTTTACTTTTTGCACATCTTTTCGTAAAAAATTAAAAAATATCTCAAACATGCTAATTTTTTATATACTCCCTCCGTCCCAAATTAATGGTCCCTTTTGGGAAATCCAACTTTTTTTGGTAGTACAATTGTTGTATTTGAAAAAAGTTAATTTTTCAAAAAAACCCTTTTGATAGTACAATTTTTGAGAATATCAATACATAATTGTATTTTTTATATTGTTTATTAATTTAAAAGGAGGGCAAAATAGGAAATTTATATTATTTTTGTACTTGACTTTAGAAGAGGGACTAATATTTTGGGACAATGAAAAATGGAATAAGGGACTAATATTTTGGAACGGATGGAGTATCAAATTTTAACCAAAAAATTAAAAAATTACTTAAAAAAATCTGTTGTCATTCGAGGCCTTACTAAAAATATAAAAAGTCAAATGTAATCGATTGTTTTATAGTAGGGCTTGTCACGGGCGGTGCTGTGGGACAGGTGCTGTTTGTACGGTCGGGTCAATCTGGTGGATTGCATGGGTTGAGCTTCTGCTTTTTCCATGTTTTTTGGGGTACGTTTTTATGGGCTTTTGTTTGGCGGTCTTTTTGGGAAGAAATTTTTTGGATTTTTTTTTTTTTTTTTTTATTAAAAGACAAATTGATTATAAAATTTAAAAAAATAAATTCAAACAAAATATCACATCAAAACTTAGAATTATTTTACTTTTTCTCTCATAAATATCACATCCAATCACAAAAAAATCTAATTATCTTCTCAAACACAAAAAAAAAATTTCCAATAATACCCTCCAACTAAAAAAAATCTAAAAAAAAACTGACTTCCAAACATCCACTTTGTCTTCTTTCACTATCATTCACAACACACAACTTTTAACAGCCACCAAAACAATAATAAAGCACTCACTGCTTCTGTAAACAAAGAAAACAGAGTTAGGAACCACTCTCCCCCCCCCCCCCCCCCCCCCGCCCCCCAACACACACACACACACACACACACACACACGTAGATCAAGTGTTATCTACTTTTGAAAAAAAAAAACTCAAGTATTTAACAGAAAAAGGGACTTACAGAAAAGAAGAAGAAAAATTCCTTTTTGTCCCCTCAAGCAAGTATTCAGAGAAAGAAAACAAGGGAAAAACTCAAGGAACAACCTTTAAGAGAGAAAGAGGTGGATTGGTGCGAGAGAGAGCAGACGGCAGGAATGAGAGTGAGCTCTGACAGATCGAAGGAGGATGAGGAACGAGTGAGATCATCGCCGGTTGCCGGTCGCCACAAAATAGAGAGAGAACGAGCGAAAGAGAGGCTGCTGCTCTTTGCTAGGTTTTCCAAAAAATAAAAGATCCTAGGGTGAGGAATTACAAAGCCAAGATCCAACTGTGGATGGGGATTAAATTTATTTATTTTTCTTTTTTTATAAAAGTGCGAGCGGGTCAGTTTTGCGAGTTTGTACATAACCCACCGCAAGCCGCCCGAATCTGAAAATACATCAACAAATAGACCCGCCGCATCCATGAAACTGGAGCTCCGATTCGGCTCAATAATTTTTTTAATATTATTTATATTATTTAATATATAAATAATATATCTATTATATAATTTAAATAAAAACAAACAAATCAAACTTGATGAGCCGAATTTATACGAGCTTGAGTTCGGCTCATTTAGTAAATGAACCGAGCCGAGCCCAACTTATTCATGAACAACTCGATTCATTTGTAACCTTATTAATAACAATCTTTTTAATTGTTAGGCACACCCTAATAATACAATAATCAAATTTAAATATTATTTTTAAAAAATTGATTGATTCGTCACTAATCATTTGAAGGCAGTATTTCAAAAAAAACAATTGAAATTTACTTTTAAAAAAAAGTCTCCTTGACTGTATCTAAAACATTTTTAATAATAGATAAAATTAGTGAAAAATTCATTTCGAAAGAGTATGAAATTGGATTCAAAGTGAAATTCATCAGAAAAGTCACCGACGGCCAGTGACCGGCGATTGGCGGCAATAAGTGATGGTAGTGAGATAGAGAAATATATAATATTTAATAAATAAGTTGTTGAATGAGTGACATATACCACATTTTAATAGATAATTAGTTTGATGAATTTCAATACATAAACAAATAAGTTGATTTCAACAGATAGATAAATAGATTGATTTCAACAAATAGTTATTTTGTCCCAAAGAAATTAGAGTTTGGATATAATGGCCCAAAAAATCTAAAAATAGACTTATGACTTGAAACCCTTAATAATACAATTAAATTTGTAGGTTAAACTGTTTATTAACTGATAAAAAATAGTAAAATTATGATTAATTTTGTATGTCAAGTGTTTTTTAATTTAAGAAATGACTGATTACTCCAATGGTATAATTAAATTATGTGTTAAGTGGTACAAAAGAGGAGAAAACTTCCCTCTCTCTCCGGGCCACACGACTAATTATGCTTTCTATTATTAAAATTACATAAGTTATTAATTGAAATAAATTTTTAATATCTTTAAAAAAAAATTAATTTAATTGGCGATTTATTAATAAAATAAGTCATTTATTATTAAATTAAAAATTTCAAGAGTCGAGATATAATTTTTAAAATCACGACAGACAAAATCGTATTTTAAGCAAATCTCAATAGGTGTATTTGTAATTTATCCTAATTTTAACTATTAACACATTTAACAACAATGTTAACATAGCCATTAGAGAAGATGAGACCAAAAAAATTCAAAAATATAAAATATTTTTTACTAAATTCGCCCATCTAATTTTTTGTTAGCATGTTATTCTCGATTTTTTTATTTGAGCTGATCGATTTAGATTACTGAGATGGATACAAATTAATCTCATAATGTGCCAACTTGTGAAGTTGAAATCTTCAATTTTAGTAAATTCAAACTCCCGAAATTGGTGAATTTGTCGAAGTCTTTTTCATAACAATCCTTTGATGAAGACACGTAACTAAAGAAATTTTTGTAATTTACTTTTGGCCACCAAGTTTCTGTTAATGGGAGATCTTAGATTCTACTCTTAGGCGTGGAATAGGAGGCAAGACTTAATTGCTTGCAAGGAGAGGGTGAGAGTTCAACTCCTCCAATGTTATAATTTAATAATTACTTACTAACTTTTGAAAATCAAAAAAAAAAAAAAATAGAGCTGTCACACCCTCTGTTTTTTATTTTTAGAAGTTCTGAATTTTTAATCTTTTAATTTAAATCCCAAACTTTTGATTTATTTTTTAATTTAAACTATTTACCTATTGCCGTTAAGTAAAACTAATAAAAAAAATGATTATTTTAGTTATTAAACTTAATAAAAAGAGATATTTTAGACATTTTAGGCTACTTAACGAAAATAGGCAAATAGTTTGAATTCAAAATAAATCAAAATATTAGAGTTTAAATTGATAAAATTTAAAATTTATTTTGTTAAAATGTTTAAACCTTGGGATTTTTTTTTTTTTTTTTTGTAATTGTCCTATATATATATTGTATCAAACACAAAAGTTTTATCTGTGCCCTAAAACCCAGCCCATCATAAAGATTGTTGGCCCATTGGTTTTGGTTAATTTGTGCATTGAGATCCAATTTCCTCGAAGCCCATAAAGATTCTGGTTGGGCCTGATTCATAGGCCTCACTCTCGAAGGGTCCTATCTATTTTTCATTTATTTATTTGAACTGAAGTCGGGTCGGGTGATTCTATTTGCACCCAAATAATAATTTAGAATGAGTAATTCAAATTTTGAAATTTTAGTTCCTATTATAGTCTAATATAAATTTATTAATAAAAACAATAGGGGGATGCACCAATAAATCCCAAATTAATAACTTATACACTGTTTAGTCCTAAAAGTTTTCTTATAGACTGAAAGGTCCCATTACAATGTTTCAAACATCAGATTAATGTTGCAAACATTAGATTTCAAACATCTAATGTTCATCAGATTTCAATAATGTTTGAAATTATAAGATGAATGTTTCAAACATTAGATTTCAAACATCTAATGTTCATCAGATTTCAATAAATTTTGAAATTTAGAATGAAACATCAGATTCATTTACATCATGAACATCATGATGATATATAAAATGGGACTAAATGGAGCATAAGAAAACTTTTAGGACTAAATGGTTCAACTTTTCAGAAACTAGGATTTATGGGTAAATTTTCCAAAACAATATATATTAAATTCTAAAATAAAATATTATTTTTTTTCTTATAATACACCTAAACTATTTATTCTTGCCGAGGAGAAATTTACAGGATACCTCAATCAAACTTTACAAGCCATGGATAATAACAAGTTCTGTTGATTCTACAAGCATATAAGCCATTTTCGAAGAGTGTTGTACTCTATGGTCAAGTTCAGGAATTAAGGAAGCTCTCCAAGGTATATCTAATCCAATTGATTTCGAATATCATAGTATAGTCGAGGCATTGAGGAGTTAATCACGTATATTCACAATCTTGAAGCACTTGCAATTGGAAACCATGTTTTCAATCAACAAGTTTCTGTATGTCGGCTGTCACTTTTAACATACAGGTGAGGTGAAGAAAGTTGATTATTTGTTAGAATACGCTATGAAAATTAGGAATTTTGATATATATTCTTTACTCCCAACCCCCCCCCCCCCCCCCAGGAATTTTGATATATTCTTTACTCCCACCCCCCCCCCCCCCCCCCCCCAAAAACAAAAAAAACAAAAAACAAAAAAAATTTAAGTTTGAAGAACTGTACTGCTTAGATGAAAAATTTGTTGGATGTTTATGATTATGTGAACAAAAAAAAATAACTTTAATGAGAAATTTATTTAAGGGTTTTCAAAGTGGTATAATTTGGAGTTTTTGATTTGTTTATTATTTGGGTGTATTTTGAAAGGTAATTTTAGACCCAAAAAAAAAAAAAAAAAGAATATATTAAGAGTAAATTATAACCCTAAATAATTTAATAGAATGTACTAAAAAATTAAACGTACTTAATAATTTGAGTTTTTTACCAGTCGATCCCAATAATTGAATTTATTACCCATTAGGCCTTAAGTTTTTATCTCATGCACCAAGAAATCTTATTATATTTTTTTATCCCGATTTTGCCCTTACTGTTATACTGCCAAAGCCATTGATGAATTAGTGATGTTGGTGAACATGAAAACTGCCAGAGCCATTGATGAATTCATTGGTGTTGGTGAACATGAGAACTGCTTCTATAGACCTTGGATTTGAGAGAGATGGTATTAGATCTGAGAGAGATTAAGAAAATCGACATGAATGGAGATAGGGTGTGTCGACATTGATGAGTTCCAAAGCCATTGATGAATTCGTTAGTGTTGGTGAACATGAGAACTGTATCTATGGCCCTTAGATTTAAGAAAGATGATGTTAGATCTGAGAGAGATCAAAAAAATCGACATGAAGGGAGATGGGTGTGTCGACATTAACGAGCTCGGAGCTTTACATTGTTTAAACTAGTGATAAATTTGTTTAAACTAGTGATAAACTAGTAATAAATTTGTTTAAACCAGTGATAAATTTACCACTGATGAATTTGTTAAAAAATTTACAAATAGCTGACTTGATTTGAGAGAGAAAGAGAGAGAGGGGGCATCACAACAAATTTATCAGATCAGTTACACATCTGTAGAAGATCAACAACACCTTTCAATGCACTGATTGGACACTTTGCATCCCAAATCGGTGATAGAAGAAGATGGTGGCAACGACGATGTCGAAGATGGTAGATTGGTGATGGAGGAAGATAGTGGCAACGATGATGTCGAAGATGGTAGATCGATAATGGAGGATTACGGTGTTAAAGCTAGTAGATGAATGGTGGGGGAAGAGCAACAATGATGGCAACGAAAGAGAAGGAGATGATGGTTGGTGATGAATGAGGGGGAAGAAATGGTATGCCAATGATAGAAATAGGAGAGAGAGAGAGAGAGAGAGAGAGAGAGAGAGAGAGAGAGACGAAGGAGAAGGAGATGATGGTTGGTGATGAATGAGGGGGAGGAAATGGTATGCCAATGATAGAAATAGGAGAGAGAGAGAGAGAGAGATAGGAATGTGTTTGGGTTTAGGATAAAATCACTTAACTGAATGTAAGGGGTAAAAATGGAAGATGGAGAGAGATAGAAATGTGTTTGGGTTTAGGATAAAATTACTCAATTGAATGTAAGGGGTAAAAACGGAAGATGGACTAAATTATTTTTGGTCAGGACTTCTTAGGAATTAAGTCTTGTCCAAAAGACTGGCCCGTAACTCTCTCTAATAATTTTTTAGATATAAATAGAATACCCACTGAGCTCCTATCTAATTTGAATCAATCCATTTTTCATATTTTGGTATTAAGTGGACCAAACAAGCCCTTTAACCAAACTTACCTACCAATGCTTGGTAGCAAATTTGCTTCCAACCTAAAAAAATAATAATACTAATAAATTATGCTTAAGTGTTGTTGGATAGTCTAATTCATTACGTAAAATTAAATGCATTAAATAAAAATTAATTAAGTTTGTTTCATAATCGTAATTTGTTTTACTTCAAAATTTGTAATCTCTCTTAAAATATAGATTAAAATTTTAAAAAATAAAATTATGTAGCATCATTTTTAGTTAATGCTGACTGAATTTATAACTATTTATACAAAAGTATCGATGTATATTATTACAACCTCACCATCGTCGCCATCACTCTCTTATCTCACCCCCACCATTGTTACCACCATTACCACCATCATGCCACCCCCATCCACATGACTACTACAATTACCACCACCTCTACGATCATTGCCACCGTCACCACAACCATCATCATCATTTTACTATCACCAACACGATTGTAGTTCTCAATACCACACTGCAAAAAATTAAGGTTTTAAAGACCAAAATTTAGAGACAAAATTATTTTTTGGGAACCAAATAATTGTTGCGAAAAGTGTCATTATTATATTTTTAGCAACAAAAATTGGACATTAGTGATGAATTATTATCCTTTTCAGACCAAAGTTTTTATCTCAAAAAATAAACCATTTTGAGACCAAATTATTTTATCCCTAAACGTCTATTTATTAGTGACATTTTTAAAATTTTGTCGCTAAATGCCTTATTTTTTATTTTTCGGGATGACCTTTTAACAACTATCCCCATGACGATGAAAATTGGTCCCTAAATGTCTTTTACAACAAAATTTTCACTTTTAGAGACCAAAACATTTGGTCTCTAAAACTCTTATATGTTATAGTGTCACCACCTCTCCACCGATACATTTCCACCACTTCTAAAACAACTTCTACAACCCTCTACTTCCTCTACCATCATCATTCCATCACCACCACTAGCACGACCGCCCCTCTACCTCTACCACACCAAATTCTACCATCACCACAACCGCTATTCTTCACCATTGTCACCATCTCCACCACTACCACTTATTACTACAATATAAAAAATTGATAAAAAAATCATAAAAATACGAAATATATAATAAAAAAATCAGTTTATATATATTACAGTTTAGCAATTAATTTTCTACAAAAATAATTTTTAGTTTAAAAATCAAATATTCAATTTTTAATTTTATTAAACACCATCTTAATCTTACAATTTTCAGATAATTACATTGATCAAACACCACCTTATTGTTAATGTCATTAATAAATAAGATGAAATATGTTAATGTCAACAATTCTCAAATTAAATGACCAAAATTATCCCTCATTCCTTGATGTAATTAGTAAACCGGAAGTAAAACAATTTCTTACACAAACTCTATTATCCATGGTACCATTTGTTCTTAAAATCTAAACCCTAACCTTGAACCCTCAACAACAATGTTATACAATGTACCAAATTGTATGAGGTTGTAACCATTATTAACTTATATTGTACACATATTGCATTTCTACTTGTACATAACTTACAATTGTACTGAGCATAAGTAACACTTTCACAAAGCATGTTCTGTACTAGTGAGTTCAGAGTGTTTTGGCCGACCGTTAGTGGCTAAAGGGGTTTGAGTGATTCTGATGTTAGGGTTTGGATTTACTAAGTTATGGGGTAGGAGGTAGCAGGGCCGGCCTTGAAATTTATGGGGCCTTAAGCGAACTTTGAAAGTGGGACCCTTCTACATATATTTTTTTATAGAAAGAATTACAGATAAAATAAAAAGTTGCCAATAATTTTTTTATTATTTAGTAGCTACAAAAAGTTTCCTTATATATATAATCATTAAAATTTATTTTCATATATTAAGATACAAAAATATCATTACAAAGACTCAAAACAGATAAAATAAGGTCTTGTTATTTTATAGTTTAGCAATAATCAACACAAACAACATAATTCACTAATATCTGATAACGAAATGATTATGTTATTGTAATATGATATCTAATAGCACAATCATAATCCACATAAATCACAATCCACTAATTATTTGATAACAAAACACAAATTATTGGGAAAAAAATTAGGGAAAAAAACTAAGGCAAAATTATTCAATTAAATTATGATAAAGAGAGAGGGCCAAAAAATTAGGGCAAACAAAATTAAGGAAAATAAATTAGGGTAAAATTATTCAATTAAAATATGATAAAGAGAGATGAGGAAAAAATTAAGATAAAGTTATTTATTCTATTAAATTCTTGACATTAGACTCTATTTGGACTCATTATATCATGGAAAAATTATCAAGAAGTCTTTTTTGAAAAATGTGTAGTCTATTTAGTCTCATAACCTTTTATTTATACCCAAAAGTCCTATAACGTTATTCTTCTTCTCTACCTCTTTTGCTCTTTGTGATTTCCGGCAATCGTTGACGGGTAACCATATCTTGCTTTTTCTCTTTCTCCGATATATAGTCACCGGCGACCGACGACTACCATCGATTGGGATTCACCGGCAACCACCAACCACTGACTCCTTACTTCACCCTCACCAACAGTAAAGAAGATTTGTTTCCTACGAAGAAGATGAATAGATCTACTTAGATCTGATGCAGATCTACATCAGATTTGGCTTGATCTAAACAAAAAATAGTTGCCGGAGTACAATCCTCTCTCTATAGCCGCCTTTCTCCTTCGATCTCTTAATTTTTTTCTACATTTTCTCTGCTATACACTTCTCTTTTTTCTGTTCTAATGGAGAAAATTTTCAAGTTGAACAAATTGTTTTCGAGTTTTAGTTACAGGTGGTGAAAATTGTAAAATTTTGCAGTTTCAAATTTTTTTGGTGCTGGAATGGATCATGGTTTAAAACTGTAAAATTTTGCAGTTTCAAATTTTTTTGGTGCTGGAATGAATCATGGTATAAAACTATAAAGTTTTGCAGTTTCATAACATGTTTTTCAGTTTGATTAATAAGGATAAATACTTAATAGATTTTTGCTTTAAAACTGTAACATTTTACAGTTTTAAAACTTACTTTTCAGTTTGATCAATATT
Organism: Camellia granthamiana; assembly: GCA_036172215.1. Classification (NCBI taxonomy): domain Eukaryota; kingdom Viridiplantae; phylum Streptophyta; class Magnoliopsida; order Ericales; family Theaceae; genus Camellia; species Camellia granthamiana. Next base: position 133,271,840 of record CM069910.1, read on the forward strand.
GGAAATTATTTGCTTAAACCTTACAAAAATTGAAAAATAGCGTATGTTTTTCCTATTGTTGCTGGTTTTTGTCGTTTTATTTTTTTTTTCTTTTACTTTATCAATATTTAACACATTTTGCCATGTTTTTTCGCTCTAATTTCTCCATTTATTCTTTTTTTTTTCCTGGCAATATTCTAAACATTCAAGTGAGTCTTCAATGATGTTCTTAATGTCTAGTGAACGTTCTGAACATTCCGGTGACTTCCATTAATGTTCTTAACACTCCGATGAACTTCCGACGATACTCCGGTGATACTCCGGTAACTTCCCGGTGATGTTAAACATTTCGACAAGTCTCCGGTGACCGTTTGACGGAAGTCCGACAGTAGTATGACGTAACAGTGTCTGTAAATTTAAAAAAAAAAAAAAAAAAAAAGATTTTTTGGTCACAATTAAAAATATATAGGACTAATTGATGTAAGTATTTTGTTGAGTATTAGATGGGTCTTAAACTTTGTATATGGGACTTATTGATAAGTTCCCCTTATATCATATACATTTGTTTAGACTAATTATATAAAATTTTAATTGGGCCTAACAATGATTATATATATTTTTAATTTGACACAACAGATTTTTTTGATGGGCCTTTTAGACTGAGTCTCAAACAATAAAAACAAAATTGGGTTTAGAACTTTTAATCTAATATAAAATTAATAAATTTGGAACTTTATTTTTGGTCAAAATTTTGGGATCCTAGCCACAAGTCTTAATGGACTTAGCCCAAAGTCGGCCCTAGGAGGGGAGACAAGGGAGATAGAGTGAAAAAGTGAGCTAAAGGTGGTAGTGGGGTTGGGGGGGAGCAACTAGGTACTAGAGGAGGAAAAGGGTTGTGGAGGAAAAGGGTTGTGAAAGGTGTCTGTCGTGTTAAGGATGGTGTGGATGAGCTTCGATGGCAGAAGAAAAGTTAGCAAGCTAATTTACCAAGGTGACTGAGAGAGAGAGAGAAATGCATTTTTGTTTATAGACATTTGTCATTTGTACGGTTGAGACTATTTACAAGCACATGATTTGACGGCTTAAAAATGTTCATGGGATACAATACAACTGATGTGTATAAATGAGAAGCTATTTTTTTTTGGTGGTGCCTACGCAACACTCAAGTCCGTCAGATCAGTTTGAGTCTCGTCTTCTCTTTCCTCAGTCAATCAACCACCGCCTCATCCTCCTTTCGCCACCATTGCATAGAACTGACAGCCACCTCCCTCTCAACACCACTGCAGTCTTGCTTAGCAATTAGTGCAACCCTCCTCCTCCCCAATTATGAATGGGTGACAAAAGGCAAGGGTGTTTGGTAATTTGGTAGAGGTTTAAAGATTAAGATTACAGATTTCAAGTTTGAGATTTCTTGGATTAATTTTCTGGATGTAACGCAGTTGGTTATAAATTTTCAGATTATAGTCTCCTTATTCGAAATGGACAACAGGAAACTTTAATAATTTCTGCAAAAAGCATTACCCTAAACCTATGAGAAAGTGGAAGGATTTTCTTGTAATTAAAAAAATAAAATAAAATAAAATAAAAAGGCAACGAAAATAGCTTGACTTAGGGCTTCATTTTTCAACAAGAAGTCCTAATGATTCGATTGATTTTGATGACTGATTCCAAGCTCTTAAAACAAGCACCATTAATCTGTCTCTTTCTTTCTTTGAGTTAGGTAGGTAGAAATCTCTCAGTATAAATATAAAAATAATTATATCAAATTAAACAATTATAGTCTAATAATGCATTGAACAATCATAATTTAATAATATATATTTATGGGAGATTTATTAGAAAATTATTTTTAAATTTATTAGAAAATTATTTTTAACATAGCCATTAGAGAAGATGACGACAAAAAAAATTCAAAAATATAAAATATGTTTTACTAAATTTGATATCTGGCCAATCTAATTTTTTGTTAGCATGTTATTCTCAATTTTTTTATTTCAGCTGATCGATTTAGATTACTAAGATGGATACAAATTAATCCCACAATGTGCCAACTTCACATGTGAAGTTGAAATCTTCAATTTTAGTAAATTCAAACTCCCGAAATTGGTGAATTTGTAGAAGTCTTTTTCATAACAATCCTTTGATGAAGACACGTAACTCAAGAAATTTTTGTAATTTACTTTTGGCCACCAAGCTTCTGTTAATGGGAGATCTTAGATTCTGCTCTTAGGCGTGGAATTGGAGGCAAGACTTAATTGCTTGCAAGGCGAGGGTGAGAGTTCAACTCCTCCAATGTTATAATCTAATAATTACTTACTAACTTTCGAAAATTTTAAAAAAAAAAAAAAAATAGAGCTGTCACACCCTTTGTTTTTATTTTTAGAAGCTCTAAATTTTTAATTTTTTAATTTAAATCCCAAACTTTTGATTTATTTTTAATTTAAACTATTTACCTATTGCCGTTAAGTAAAACTAATAAAAAAAATGATTATTTTAGTTATTAAACTTAATAAAAAGAGATATTTTAGACATTTTAAGTTACTTAACGAAAATAGGCGAATAGTTTGAATTCAAAATAAATCAAAATATTAGAGTTTAAATTGATAAAATTTAAAATTTATTTTGTTAAAATGTTTAAACCTTGGGATTTTTTTATTTTATTTTTTTAATTGTCCTGTATATATATATATATTGTATCAAACACATAAGTTTTATCTGTGCCCTAAAACCCAGCCCATCATAAAGATTGTTGGCCCATTGGTTTTGGTTAATTTGTGCATTGAGATCCAATTTCTTCGAAGCCCATAAAGATTCTGGTTGGGCCTGATTCATAGGCCTCACTCTCGAAGGGTCCTATCTATTTTTCATTTATTTATTTGAACTGAAGTCGGGTCGGGTGATTCTATTTGCACCCAAATAATAATTTAGAATGCGTAACTCAAATTTTGAAATTTTAGTTCCTATTATACTCTAATATAAATTTATTAATAAAAATAATATATATTAAACTCTAAAATAAAATATTATTTTTTTCTTATAATACACCTAAACTATTTATTCCTGCCTAGGAGAAATTTACAGGATACCTCAATCAAACTTTACAAGCCATGGATAATAACAAGTTCTGCTGATTCTACAAGCATATAAGCCATTTTCGAAGAGTGTTGTACTCTATGGTCAAGCTCAGGAATTAAGGAAGCTCTCCAAGGTATATCTAATCCAATTGATTTCGAATATCATAGTATAGTCGAGGCATTGAGGAGTTAATCACGAATATTCACAATCTTGAAGCACTTGCAATTGGAAACCATGTTTTCAATCAACAAGTTTCTGTATGTGGGCTGTAACTTTTAACATCCAGGTGAGGTGAAGAAAGTTGATTATTTGTTAGAGTACGCTATGAAAATTAGGAATTTTGATATATTCTTTATTCCCCCCCCAAAAAAAAAAATAAATAAATAAGTTTGAAGAACTGTACTGCTTGGATGAAAAATTTGTTGGATGTTTATGATAATGTGAACAAAAAAAAATAACTTTAATATGGTGTAAGAAAAATGATTTGTGGCACTAAAACTGTTGGCACTAATGGCACTAATTTCCTGTTTTGGTAACTTTGTTTTTTTTTTTTTTTCTTTACCTGATATAGAAATTAGTGCCATTAGTGCTCAACAAATTAGTGCCACAAATCAAAGCCCTATGGTGTAATTTGGAGTTTTTGATTTGTTTATTATTTGGGTGTATTTTGAAAGGTAATTTTAGAAAGAAAAAAAAGAATATATTAAGAGTAAATTATAATCCTAAATAATTTAATAGAATGTACTAAAAAATTAAACGTACTTAATAATTTGAGTTTTTTACTAGTCGATCCCAATAATTGAATTTATTACCCATTAGGTCCTAAGTTTTTATCTCATACACCAAGAAATCTTGTTATATTTTTTTATCCCGATTTTGCCCTTGCTGTTATACTGCCAAAGCCATTGATGAATTGGTGGTGTTGGTAAACATGAAAACTGCCAGAGCCATTGATGAATTCGTTGGTGTTAGTGAACATGAGAACTGCTTCTATGGACCTTGGATTTGAGAGAGATGGTGTTAGATCTGAGAGAGATCAAGAAAATCGACATGAATGGAGATGGGGTGTGTCGACATTAACGAGTTCCAAAGCCATTGATGAATTCGTTGGTGTTGGTGAATATGATAACTGTATCTGTGGCCCTTGGATTTAAGAAAGATGATGTTAGATCTGAGAGAGATCAAAAAAATCAACATGAAGGGAGATGGGTGTATCGACATTAACGAGCTCGGAGCTTTGCATTGTTTAAACTAATGATAAATTTGTTTAAATTAGTGATAAATTTGCCACTGATGAATTTGTTAAAAAATTTACAAATAGCTGACTTGATTTGAGAGCGAGAGAGAGGGGCATCACAACAAATTTATTAGATCAGTTACACATCTGTAGAAGATCAACAACACCTTTCAATGCACTGATTGGACACTTTGCATCCCAAACCGATGATGGAGGAAGATGGTGGCAACGACGATGTCGAAGATGGTAGACTGGTGATGGAAGAAGATGGTGGCAACGATGATGTCGAAGATGGTAGATCGATAATGGAGGATTACCGTGTTGAAGCTAGCAAATGAATGATGGGGGAAGAGCAACGATGATGGCAACGAAGGAGAAGGAGATGATGGTTGGTGATGAATGAGGGGGAGAAAATGGTATGCCAATGATAGAAATAGGAGAGAGAGAGAGAGAGAGAGAGAGAGAGAGAGAGAAATAAGAATGTGTTTGGGTTTAGGATAAAATCACTCAACTGAATGTAAAGGGTAAAAATGGAAGATGGAGAGAGATAAGAATGTGTTTGGGTTTAGGATAAAATTACTCAATTGAATGTAAGGGGTAAAAATGGAAGATGGACTAAATTATTTTGGGTCAGGACTTCCTAGGAATTAAGTTTTGTCCAAAAGACCGGCCCGTAACTCTCCCTAATAATTTTTTAGACATAAATAGAATTCCCACTGAGCTCCTATCTAATTTGAGTCCGTCCATTTTTCATATTTTGGTATTAAGTGGACCAAACAAGCCCTTTAACCAAACTTACCTACCAATGCTTGGTAGCAAATTTGCTTCCAACCTAAAAAAATAATAATACTAATAAATTATGCTTAAGTGGTGTTTGATAGTCTAATTCATTACGTAAAATTAAATGTATTAAATAAAAATTAATTAAGTTTGTTTCATAATCGTAATTTGTTTTACTTCAAAATTTGTAATCTCTCTTAAAATATAGATTAAAATTTTAAAAAATAAAATTATGTAGCATCATTTTTAGTTAATGCTGACTGAATTTATAACTATTTATACAAAAGTATCGATGTATATTATTACAACCTCACCATCGTCGCCATCACTCTCTTACCTCACCCCCACCATTGTTACCACCATTACCACCATCACGCCACCCCCATCCCCATGACTACTACAATTACCGCCACCTCTACGATCATTGCCACCGTCACCACAACCATCATCATCATTTTAATATCACCAACACGATTGTAGTTCTCAATACCACACTACAAAAAATTAAGGTTTTAAAGACCAAAATTTAGAGACAATTATATTTTAGGGACCATTGCGAAAAGTGTCATTATTATATTTTTAGTAACAAAAATTGGACATTAGTGATGGATTATTATCCTTTTGGGACCAAAGTTTTTGTCTCAAAAAATAAACCATTTTGAGACCAAATTATTTTATCCCTAAACGTCTATTTATTAGTGACATTTTCAAAATTTTGTCGCTAAATGCCTTATTTTTTACTTTTCGAGACGAGCTTTTGACGACCTTTTAACGACTATCCTCATGACGATAAAAATTGGTCCCTAAATGTCTTTTGCAACAAATTTTTCAGTTTTAGAGACCAAAACATTTGGTCTCTAAAACTCTTATATGTTGTAGTGCCACCACCTCTCCACCGATACATTTCCACCACTTCTACAACCCTCTACTTCCTCTACCATCATCATTCCATCACCACTACCACCACGACCGCCCCTCTACCTCTACCACACCAAATTCTACCATCACCACAACCGCTATTCTTCACCGTTGTCACCATCTCCACTACTACCACCTTATTACTACAATATAAAAAATTGATAAAAAAAAAATCATAAAAATACGAAATATATAATAAAAAAAATCAGTTTATATATATTACAGTTTAGCAATTAATTTTCTACAAAAATAATTTTTAGTTTAAAAATCAAATATTCAATTTTTAATTTTATTAAACACCACCTTAATCTTACAATTTTCACATAATTACATTGATCAAACACCACCTTATTGTTCATGTCATTAATAAATAAGATGAAATTTGTTAATGTCAACAATCCTCAAATTAAATGACCAAAATTATCCCTCATTCCTTGATGTAATTAGTAAACCGGAAGTAAAACAATTTCTTACACAAACTCTATTATCCATGGTACCATTTGTTCTTAAAATCTAAACCCGAACCCTCAACAACAATGTTATACAATGTACCAAATTGTATGAGGTTGTAACCATTATTAACTTATATTGTACGCATATTGCATTTCTACTTGTACATAACTCACAATTGTACCGAGCATAAGTAACACTTTCACAAAGCATGTTCTGTACCAGTGAGGGCAGAGTGTTTTGGCTGACGGTTAGTGGCTAAAGGGGTTTGAGTGATTCTGATGTTAGGGTTTGGATTTACTAAGTTATGGGGTAGGAGGCAGCAGGGCCGGCCTTGAAATTTATGGGGCCTTAGGCGAACTTTGAAAGTGGGACCCTTCTACATATATTTTTTTATAAAAAGAATTACAGATAAAATAAAAAGTTGCCAATAATTTTTTTATTATTTAGTAGCTACAAAAAGTTTCCTTGTACATATAATCATTAAAATTTATTTTCATATATTAAGATACAAAAATATCATTACAAAGACTCAAAACAAATAAAATAAGGTCTTGTTGTTTTATAGTTTAACAATAATCAACACAAACAACATAATTCACTAATATCTGATAACGAAATGATTATGTTATTGTAATATGATATCTGATAGCACAATCACAATCCACATAAATCACAATCCACTAATTATTTGATAACAAAACACAAATTATTGGGACAAAAATTAGGGGAAAAAACTAAGGCAAAATTATTCAATTAAATTATGATAAAGAGAGAGGGCCAAAAAATTAGGGCAAACAAAATTAAGGAAAATAAATTAGGGTAAAATTATTCAATTAAAATATGATAAAGAGATATGGGGAAAAAATTAAGATAAAGTTATTTATTCTATTATATTCTTGACATTAGACTCTATTTGGACTCATTATATCATGGAAAAATTGCCAAGAAGTCTTTTTTGAAAAATGTGTAGTCTATTTAGTCTCGTAACCTTTTGTTTATACCCAAAAGTCCTATAATGTTATTCTTCTTCTCTGCCTCTTTTGCTCTTTGTGATTTCCGGCGATCGTTGACGAGTAACCATATCTTGCTTCTTCTCTTTCTCCGATATATAGTCACCAGCGACCGACGACTACCATTGATTGGGATTCACCGGCAACCACCAACCACCGACTCCTTACTTCACCCTCACCAACGGTAAAGAAGATTTGTTTCCGACGAAGAAGATGAGTAGATCTAATTAGATCTGATGTAAATCTACATCAGATTTGGCTCGATCTAAACAAAAAATAGTTGCCAGAGTATAATCCTCTCTCTATAGCCGCCTTTCTCCTTCGATCTCTTAATTTTTTTCTACATTTTCTCTGCTATACACTTCTCTTTTTCTGTTCTAATGGAGAAAATTTTCAAGTTGAACAAGTTGTTTTCGAGTTTTAGTTACAGGCGGTAAAAATTGTAAAATTTTGCAATTTCAAATTTTTTTGGTGTTGGAATGAATCATGGTTTAAAACTGTAAAATTTTACAGTTTCAAATTTTTTTGGTGCTGGAATGAATCATGGTATAAAACTGTAAAATTTTGCAATTTCATAACATTCTTTAGAATTGTAAAATTTTACAGTTTCATAACATATTTTTCAGTTTGATTAATAAGGATAAATGCTTAATAAATTTTTGCTTTGAAACTGTAACATTTTACAGTTTCAAACTTACTTTTCAGTTTGATCAATATTGGAGATTATTTGCTTAAATCTTACAAAAATTGAAAAATAGCGCATGTTTTTCCTATTGTTGCTGGTTTTTGTCGTTTTATTTTTTTTTCTTTTACTTTATCAATATTTAACATATTTTGCTATGTTTTTTCGCTATAATTTCTCCATTTATTCTTTTTTTTTTTTTCAGCAATATTCTAAACATTCTGGTGAGTCTCCAATGATGTTCTTAACGTCTAGTGAACGTTCTGAACATTCCGGTGACTTCCATTAATGTTCTTAACACTCCGGTGAACTTCCGACGATACTCCAGCGACTTTCCGGTGATACTCCGGCAACTTCCCGGTGATGTTAAACATTCCGACGAGTCTCCGATGACCATTTGACGGAAGTCCGATAGTAGTATGACGTAACAGTGTCTGTAAATTAAAAAAAAAAAAATAGGATTTTTTGCCACAATTAAAAATATATAGGACTAATTGGTACAAGTGTTTTGTTTGAGGATTAGATGGGCATTGAACTTTGTATACGGGCCTTATTGGTAAGTTCCCCTTATATCATATATGTTTGTTTAGACTAATTATATAAAATTTTAATTGGGCCTAACAATGATTATATATATATTTTTAATTTGGCCCAACAGATTTTTTTGAGGGGCCTTTTAGACTGAGTCTCAAACAATAAAAACAAAATTGGGTTTTGAACTTTTAATCTAATATAAAACTAATATATTTAGGGCCTTATTTTGGGCCAAAATTTTGAGATCCTAGGCACAAGTCTTAGTGGACTTAGCCCAGAGTCGGCCTTAGGAGGGGAGACAAGGGAGGTAGAGTGAAAAAGTGAGCTAAAGGTGGTAGTGGGGTTGGGGGGAACAACTAGGTAGTAGAAAAGGAAAAGGGTTGTGGAGGAAAAGGGTTATGGAAGGTGTCTGTGGTGTTAAGGATGGTGTGAATGAGCTTCGATGGCAGAAGAAAAGTTAGCAAGCTAATTTACAAAGGTGACTAAGAGAGAGAGAGAGAGAGAGAGAGAGAGAGAGAGAAATGCATTTTTGTCCTCTAAAATAAATATTTCATGTATTTATAATTTTTAAATTTTTTCACTTGTATTGTAATTTTTTTTTTTTAAAAGTTCTAATAGAATTATAATTATAATTATTTTTATTTTTTTAGTTAAAAAGAGATCATCTATAAATATAAAAATAATTATATAAATTGAACAATTATCTATATAAAAAAGACATAATTTGAAAATATGTTAGAGACATTTGTCATTTGTACGGTTAAGACTATTTACAAGCACATGATTTGACGGCTTAAAAATGTCTATGGGATACAATACAACTAATATGTATAAATGAGAAGCTATTTATTTTATTTTTTTTTCGCTCAATCATGTATTGAAATAACTCAATCATTGCTCCAAACCTGGAAAAGTCCTTCACAGATATTAGGTAGCGAAACTTAGATCCTTGGGAGAAGCTTTCTGTCTCTAGAATGAGCTTCCCTTTGGCCAATGTTAACGATCCACACAGGAAATCTCTTGAAGAAAAAGATCACATGATTCGCAGCACCAAAAAGATCAAGGGCAAGGATGAGATAGGCGCTAAAGATATGGAGACCAATGTTGTCTCCACTTCTGTTTCATCAATTTCCCACTGCCCAGGCCCCACACATGAACTCTTACCCTCCCCTGAGGATGGAACACTTACACTACCTAAGCCCAAATCGTTTAAGGATGCACTTGCAGCTCCTAAAAGCAACAATTTTTACTTCGATGATGTGGTGGACACCATCTCTCCAAAGGAGGAAGCGGAAGAGAGGGACGCTGACATACCAGAGGCAGTACCTCAAGGCATACCCAGAATATCTCTTCCAAAGCAACTTTTGCAACAAATACGACAACCTTGGACTAACTCACTTATTGTAAGACTTTTAGGCAAAAACATTGGGTACAGATTGCTCTGTACAAAAGTTAGAAACCTATGGGCCCTACAAGATGAATTCAATGCCATAGATTTGGGAAACAACTACTTTCTATTCAAATTTTCTTCTCAGGAGGACTGTGCCCATGTCTATTCGGGTGGGTCGTGGGTTATCCTTGACCATTATCTAACTGTTCGCAAGTAGGAGCCTGATTTCAAGGCATCGGAAGCTTTTAAAACCACAAACCGCGGTGTGGGTTAGGTTTTCGAAGCTTCCGATTGAGTACTTCCAAGAAAAGGTCCTGTATACTATTGCTAAACAGGTAGGGCGTCCTTTCAAGCTGGATCTCACCACAGCCATGGCTACCAGAGGCAAATTTGCAAGAGTTTGCATTGAGATCGACCTTAACAAACCATTATGCCCCCGTTTCTTCCTTGGTAAGAAAAGTTACAACATTGAATATGAATCTATCCATAATTTTTGTTTTCATTGTGGCAGGGTGGATCATAGGAGAGAGCTATGCAGGCACAAAGCAGCACATCCACACCACCAAGCACCTCCACCACCTAGCCCGACGTCGGCCGATGGCGGACTAGCCGTTAGCAATCTGTCGTAGGCTACACAACCTCAGGCCAACGGTAACCTACAACAACCTAAGGAGGGAACTGCCAATTTCGGACCTTGGATGCTGGTTACCAGAAAGAACCGAAGACCTATGTCCAATCGCAAAGGGCCAGCCCATGGGCCAAATCCAAACCCAAATAAATTCGCAGAATTGGACTCCATCAGCCATATAGAAAAAGGATCTTTTACTGAGGCTACGGCTAACCTATTGGGCCAGGTATCTGGAACTTCTCCTTCCTTATCCCCACATGGGCCTGAGTCACCCCTAGTAATAACTAAGCCCATCACGAACAACACTAAGAGCCCAAGTCACAGTAGTGACCCCATTGCTTCCCAGGCAAACCCATCTATTCCTATTATTTCAACCCCTAATGGCCTTCCTACCCCCAGCTCTGATGTCAGGCCTGTCAATGACATCTCACCTCTGCAATCTCTTCCTCCCTCGATTCCTACTCAACCTAGGCCCCTAGAAGCCCTCAGTAAATCTCCAGAAATCCCAATGGAGGAGCTAGGTGAAGACCAAATCCATCCGTCACCTACAAACCTCCTAACCTCTATCCAATCTTCATCTCTTAGAACTGAAAAAGCTAAAGCAAGAAAACCTCCCGACCCACCTTCCAAACATGGAGGAAGAAGTAATACCTCTCCCTCCTGTTCCAGTTCACAAGATGAAGGGGCATACGATGGGACTGTTATTAGATCAAGGGACAGAAGCCATTCACCTCGTCGACACAATCTGGTGGATAGATCAACTAAGACTGAGAATCGAACCAGGTTGGAGCACCATTCCAGGCCCTCCAGGGCACTTAATTCAGATGGCATCTCTAAGATCAATCGATCAGGATCATCGGAGAATTCGTAGCATTTTGCCCAGGTTAGATACTGATCCCCTCCCCCCCATGCCATTTATGGACTCTCTAAAAATCTTGATCTGGAACTACCGAGGGGCTGGTAACAATACCTTTAGAAGGCACATGCGAGACCTTCTCTGGCTACACAACCCTGGAATACTCATTCTTATGGAAACAAAAGTCACCTACAGCTCAATAGGGAACTTTTTCAATAACCTGGGCTTCACGGCGTCTACTACTGTCGATCCAATTGGCAGAGCTGGAGGTATATGGGTCATCTGGGATCCTACTCAGGTCACTGTTCGAGCATCAGCAACTTCCAGTCAATACATTCAGGCCATAGTGCACAAAACGGACTATGAGAAATGGGTCTTGAATGCTGTTTATGCTAGCCCAAATCCAACTGCTAGGGATTCATTGTGGGAGGACCTTGAAGATACAACAGCAAGTATGAACAAAGCTTGGCTTGTCGTGGGTGATTTCAATGACTATGCAAATCTCAGTGAAAGGAGAAGCTTTACACCTTCCTCAAACCTAACTAGGACACAAAGGTTTACTGAAAGGGTCAACAATTGTAACCTCCTTAATCTAGAGAGTGTTGGTGTAGACACCCCATTTTTGACCGCCCTCGAGACTTGGGCGTTACTGATCGTTTACCTGGTGGAGAAAACTGTGCAGGGCAAAGGTCCAGTTTCTTCGGCAAGGAGAGAGACAAATCTCAACTTCACACCCCATTTTGGACCAAAACTATTTTGGATGGTTTTCAGACCTTAAAACCCTCTCTTTCAAAACATTTTTGAAATAAAATTCCCACGATGATCTGATGCTCGCATTTCAGTAAATGTTGCGCTTTTCGATAAACCGAGCAAGGACAAAGTGGAGATGAATGAAAGAGAGATGAAATCTTTGAAAAATCTTTCAAAAACACCTTACTTGGGGGTTTGAAGTTGAAGAGAAGAGGAGAAGAGGGGAGAAACCAAGTTAGAGAAGAAGTTCGGCATGAATCCGGGTAGAAGAGGGTCGAGCAGCCCTTACTGAATCGGGCTTATTCATCGTCATACTTGGAGTTTAGCTATGAGGCTACCACCGTTGGAAAGAAGACTTCCGGGGCTTCATTTTTCATTCAAGAATCTCTTACATCCAAGTCCGGGTGGGGGAGATATGATTGGTTGAAGTTGGGCATCATCCCGGTTGGATCGAATCTGCGCGGCTTCACCAAAAAGGGCATAACTTTTTGCACAGAAGGAATTTTAATGCAAGGTTTGCGGAATTGGAAAGCTAACTTCCGGGGCTTCAATCTGGACACCCACTAGCACTTTTTGACCTCATCGGCCACCCATCGGCACTCTATTTATCCGACCGGCCAGTATAAATTGCAGGTCGGCAATATATTGTGCCGACCGGCAATTTATTTGGCCGATGACCCTTTTTCTTGGCCGGTTTGACCCTTTTGACTCTTGCAGGCATGGTGCATGCCAGCTGTGCCAGCTGGGACGCACAGACCCAGCTCTCCATGCATATATGTGCCTATTTTGAGCCTTTGACCCCATTTTTGGACCCTTTGCTCAAGGCTTCTTGAGGAAGCCTTGACCCCTTGTCTTGGCTTCCTCAAGAAGCTTGCACCCTTGCCTTAGCTTCCTTGATAAGCCTTGCCCCTCTTGATCCCCTTGACCCTTCTACAATAGCTTCTCTAAGAAGCTTGGAGTCTTCCTCTTGTCTATATAAGAAAGGTCCCTTCTCCTTTGATTGGGTTGGATTTTTTGAGCAAGAAACCAGAAGATATACACATATATCTGATATATACACATATATCACACCTCCCTCTCCATATCTCTCTCATTCAACCATCAAATACCCTTGTTCTTGGGCCATTTCTTCACCAATCCATAGCACCGCACCTCTACACTTCATTCCAACACATTGGAGGTCATTTTCAGAGGCTAGGAGCTCATTTCCTTGGATAAAAACCTGCTGGTTTACTCCTCTACAAGGGTGAGTCATTTTCTTCCATTTTCTAGTCTTTTCTTGCTTCATATCTAAGCCATAGTTGCTTGTATATTTGAGCTCCGACCAAAACTGGAAGTAGTGTTTTCTTGAGCTCTATTTCATCTTTCATTAAGGGCCTCTCACTGTTTGGGGCCCCCATCTTGTACTTGCTTCATTATCCTCTTGAATGCCATATTTTTGCATGATATTTTTGGCTTATGAGTAATCTGTTTTGGAGCATCATGTAAACTGAAAATAGGCTTATTTTGAGCCCTTCTTCAACATTGAAGAAGGGCTCACCACTGTTTGGGACCTCCATGTACCACTTGCCATCGCACCCCTCTTTGGTCCCCATTTTTGCATGATTCATTAGCTTATTGAGCTTCTATTTTTGGACCTTTGTCCAAACTGAAAATGGCCCTAAAATGACCCCCTCTTCATGTTTCATTTAGGGTCTAGGGCTGTTTGAGACATCCTTGGTATACTTCATGTTATAGCCCTCTTGGTGGCCTCATTTTGCATGATATTTTGAGCATGTTTGTATACTGTTTTGGGCTCGATCATCTACTGTAAAAAGTCATATTTTTGGCCCCTCTCCAATATTGTAGAAGGCCCCTTCTCTGTTCGGGGCCAGCATTTGTGAGTTGCTTCATTGCCTTCCTTGCGGAGCCATTTTTGCATGCTAATTTAGCCCCACTTGTACTCACTGTTTGGCCATGCTTTAAACTGTAAACATGCTTGTTTCGGGTCTTCCTAGCTTCTGTCTTCACACTTCATGTACAAATCATGCATGCATTGCATAGCTATAAGCCATTTCATGTGCTTAATTTCATGTTTCGGGACTCGTTCCATGCATCGGGTTTCATCTCGCCATGTTTCGGGACTGTTTTCCCCCACATTTCAGTGCTGAAATTCACATGTTTGCATGTCATATTCCATGTCTTGCCATTTCTCATTAGAGTGGCATTCCGTGCCGTAGGTTCGGTCCTCAGTTTGCGTGCACGCGTGCACGTATTTCGAGTTGTCTCATTTTCATCTAATGGCCTCCTATGTGAGTGTGGCCGAGGTCCACTTGTATTGGTGTAAGCCCATCTTGCATTGTGTATGCCATGTTTCAATGCGTTGTGCATGTTATGTTATGTGCATTGTATGTGCCATGTAGTTGCATTGCATGTTTGTGTGTTAGCTTGCATGCTTAGGTTGCATGTGCATTGTTGTGCATTGCCTCACCTCTTGATCAACCATGATTGAGGTTGGGTCCCTTGTATGTTTGTGTGCATTGCATTTGACATTGAAATGCAAACTTGGCCTCTTAGGCCATCATGCGTCGAAATGCGCCATTGATGGCCCGAGGGTCAAGGGTCGTGCTCCCTTGAGTCTATTACATGATAGGCAGTGTGTCCATGCATACATTTGCCTAGAAATTCTGTGCCATATACTGTCTGTCCTCTGTTGCTGTCAAAACTGTTTTCTGCAGGAAGTTTCTGCCGACCGGCAACATCTAGTGCTGACCGGCCATTGGTGAATGGCTGATAACTTCATCAACAGTCGATGGTCATTTGCTATGGCCGGTGGGCATTTCCTCCAGCCGATGATATTCTACAGTGTGCAAGGAACATGTCCCAGGACTTTGGCAGTCTTTGGAGAGGCAGGGCAGTGTAAACAGAGGCAACAGTGGTATGGTGCGGATTTCCGAGCAAGGTGGATCAATCATGCATCATTCACGCATCCCGAGGCGGGGCTGTGGCCACCTTCTTTTGTTATTAATTTATTAATTAATTAGAGGGTCTGTAATAATTAATTTATTTATTATTCGGACTGTAATATTTATTTGGTCCCTCCGAGCGAGGGCGTATTTGTAATAAGGGTGTGTGAGTGTGTGTATGTCTTCCAATCCCACGTCTCTCTTCCTTTTAATTTACCTGCTTATGATGGTAGGTTAGGGCATATTTAAATTAGCATACCTTATGCTATGCATGCGTGCATCCATACATTTGTCTTGTACGCACCGGGCTCGGCGCATCATACTAACTGCACTGTATTTTCAATTCCAAGTTGAGTACTTGCTAGTTGCAGTATTTCACATGTCATGTTTAGGATAGCCGAGCCTGTCTAGATTGCATCCTTGCATGCGTTGCATTAGCCACCTTAACATGAACTAGGATCATGCATATGACTACTAACTAGTTTCTGTTTTGGCACGGAGTACTAGGTAAGCTTTTATGCTTTAGCATATCGCATGCGTGTGAATGTTGCCATGATAGCATGATTACCATGAGGCTAGCTGCTTATGTGATATAATTGCTTGAATGCCTGTGGATGGAGGTCAAATTACCTAAGATTGGAATAATGCATTAAAACTGTGAGTTTAAAGCCCACTAGATAGTG
Organism: Camellia granthamiana; assembly: GCA_036172215.1. Lineage (NCBI taxonomy): Eukaryota > Viridiplantae > Streptophyta > Magnoliopsida > Ericales > Theaceae > Camellia > Camellia granthamiana. The sequence continues at coordinate 133,287,760 of CM069910.1, forward strand.
GCAAAACCATCTTTCCTAAAGCCCACTTGAGGGTGGCAAAATCTGCATTTTAGCCTACTTGCGAGTAGCAAACCATTTTTAAAAAAAACGTGCAATGTTTTGTTCCAATTTAGGCGATTTGGTCTATACTTGTTTGCTGTGCGCATAACATAGTAATTCTAGGCTAATAACTGGAATAAGAACGCATAATGTTTTCAAAATCGGATATCACGGTTAGTAGAGGCCGATCTTTGATCGGGCGAGAGGGGGTGCTCATAGCTGACCTTCCCCAATCGTACCCAAGCTCCCGAACCGAGGCAACCTTGGTGATGACGGACACGTGGCCTTTGGCACCGAGTCAGGGTTTCCTAAATTTCCCAAAATAAAATATTTAGGTGGCGACTCTGTATCTGGCAAAGCAGTCCATGTTTGGCACTTCTTTCAAAATCTGTTTTCTCAAAACGATTTACCAGATTTGGACTCTTTGGTTCAGATTAAGAACCGTGACAATTTGAGTCCTGAACTGTAGTAGACCCATAAACGAACCGAACGGGAGTCATCCTCCCGGGGCGTTCGGGGACGTCTACAGTTGGCCCTCGCTTTACCTGGACTAATAATAGGCAAGGCATGGCTAACACTATGGAACGTTTGGACCGAGCCATGAGTAATGAGCAATGGCGAGCCTTGTTCCCTGAAGGTACTGTGCGGACCCTGCCAAGAACCTATTCGGACCATTCTCCTTTAGTAGTCTACACTCAAGGTATGCACCCCTCCAATCCTCAAAATAAACCGTTTAGATTTGAAGCTGCTTGGCTTTGTCATCCCAATTTCATTGATGTTGTTCAAAAATCTTGGCTTAACATGGATTTTAACCTGATTGAAGCCATCAATAATTTCACACATTCTGTTAAAATCTGGAACAAGGAGGTTTTTGGAAATATTTTTAAAAGAAAGAAAAGTCTTCTTGCCCGCATTGAGGGCATTCAAAAATCCCAAAATAACCATTTTTCTCATAATCTTCAGATTCTTGAAAAGGACCTTATTAAGCAGTTTAACAAGACCTTGTTCCAGGAAGAACTTTTGTGGTACCGAAAATCCCATACAAAATGGCTTACTATGGGAGATAGCAATACCAGATTTTTTCATATCTCTACCCTTAATAAAAGAAGAAAGCTTAAAGTTCAGGTTTTTAAAGATGATAATGGGAATTGGCTCTCCAATTGTAATGACCTCAAAGCTCATATTCTTGACCATTTTACCAAGCTCTTTCAGTCTGAGGATACACAACTCTTATCTAATTGGGTTAACATTACCAGAACTGGTTTCACTAGAGAAGATAATGACAGTCTCCAAACCCCTGTGAGTAATTCTAAAATTTGGAAAGCCATTAGCAGCATTAAAGCCTTTAAAGCCCCTGGCAATGATGGCCTCCAAGCGGTTTTTTACCATAACCAGTGGACCACTATTGGTCCTTCTGTCTGTAATTTTATCAAAGATTGCTTCCAACATCATTCTGTCCCTTCTGAGATTAATGAAACTCTGATTGTTCTCATCCCCAAGATTCAAAACCCTGAGTCTTTGAAACAATTTAGACCCATAAGTCTTTGTAATGTCACGTACAAAACCATTACCAAAATTATAGTCAACAGACTTAGGCCCTTTCTTTCTAACCTCATTAGTCCCAACCAAAGCTGCTTTATCCATGGCCGCACTACCACTGATAACATCATCATCACTCAAGAGATCTTGCACACACTTAGAGGTAAAAAAGGTAAGGTTGGGGGTATGGTTCTTAAAATCGATCTTGAGAAGGCCTATGACCGCTTATCTTGGGATTTTATCCTCCATTCCCTCAAAGAGCTTAACCTCAATCCTGATTGGATCACTCTTATCATGAATTGTGTGTCTAATGTCAATTCTGCTATTATTTGGAATGGTAAGACTCTCCCTAACATATCTATGGGTAGAGGTCTACGTCAAGGTGACCCTCTATCCCCCTATTTGTTTGTCCTTTGCATGGAAAACCTCTCTAATATGATCAGATCTAAGTCTGATAATGGAGAATGGAAGGGTCTTAAGGCTTCTATGGATAGCCCTCCCATTTCCCATTTGTTTTTTGCTGATGATCTCATTCTTTTTGCTAGAGCTACTAGGAGAACTTGTGCCTGCATTATGGATGTGTTATCTGAATTTTGTGAAATGTCTGGGCAAAAAATTAATTTTCAAAAATCTAAAATGTTCATTTCCTCTAATGTCCCTAGAAGAGAAGCCCTTTCTTTAAGTTACAACCGTGGTATCTCTCTCACTGATAATCTGGATAAGTACTTGGGCACCCCTATGCTCCATAATAGAGTTTCTAAAAACCAGTTTCAAGTTATTCTTGACAAAATGGCTCAAAGACTTTCTGGATGGAAAGCCAAAAACCTATCTCTGGCTGATAGAACAACCCTGATTAAGGCGGTCACTTCGGCTATGCCTAATCACCTTATGCGAACTATGGAACTCCCTCGCCACACCTGTGACCAAATTGAGAAACTTAACAGGAATTTTCTTTGGGGCAGCACTGACACTCGCAAGAGGGTCCACCTAGTTAACTGGCCTCAAGTCTGCAAAAGCAAGAAGCATGGAGGCTTAGGAATCAGGAACATCAGAGCTCAAAATTCTGCTCTTATTGCTAAGTTAGGGTGGAAACTTGTCTCCAACTTTGAAGAGCTCTGGTGTACCATCCTCAAAACCAAATATCTTAAACACCACTCTCTATCCACTTGGCCCAGTGCTAGGAAAGCCTCCCATATCTGGCGCAGCATTGTTAAAAATAGAATTGTTTTGGATAAGAACATTAAATGGAATGTTGGAATAGGAGAGCAGATTTCTTTATGGACTGATTGGTGGTGTGGAGACCAACCCCTAAGCCTTACAAACCAGGGAGCTCATATTGATGCATCTACCAAAGTCAGCTCCATCATTGATGAAGAGGGCAAATGGGACTTAACCTCTATCCAGCACCTCATATCCCCTCAAGATAAAGAAGTCATCCTTAGATTACATAGGCCCAGGTATGTTACTTATAATGACACACCCCATTGGAGGGGCTCTTCCAGTGGCAACTTTTCTACAGCTGCAGCCTACCAAGCTCTAGCCAACACTGAATCTGCTGGAACCAACTGGTGTGGGATATGGAAAATCCAAGCACCCCATAAGCTTAGACATTTCCTTTGGCTTGTCATGCATGAAAGACTGCTCACTAACCATATGAGGGTAATTAGACATCTCTCTGATTTAGATATCTACCCCAGATGTCACTCTACTAGAGAAGATATGCTTCACCTTCTCATCAATTGCCCCAAAGCTAAGGTTTTATGGGTGAATCTGAGGAACCTTCCTTGGTGGCACCTAAGCCACACACTACTCTGCAAGACTGGATTAGGATTAATATCAAGAGCAAGGACCTCATTCATGATATCCAATGGCCAACAGTTTTTCTGACAACCTTATGGACCATTTGGAAAGAGAGAAATAAAGAAGTGTTTGATAATTCTACTCAACCTCCCTACATCAGTGTGAAATTCATACTGAATAAGGCTTTGGAAACTCAGGCAGCTTTCTACATTTCACTTCACCCCAGCTTTAAGGAACCTTCACTAATGTCATGGTCTTGTCCTCTTGCAGGTAAGCTCAAGATGAATACTGATGGATGCTCTAAAGGGGATCCAGGACAATCAGGCTATGGAGGACTGCTCCGAGATGAAGTTGGTACTTGGATTTGGGGCTACTATGGTTACTTAGGTAACTGCTCTAATTTGGAAGCTGAGTTATGGGGCATTTACCGAGGTCTTACCATCATTCTGCAAAAGGGCTTGGCAAACATACAAATTGAAACAAATTCTCAGCTGGCCATGGAGCTTATCAGAGGTGGAGCTGGGGAAAACTCTCCCTACAAGGCCCTAATTGAAGATGCCAACTTCCTGCTTCGAAGATGCAACTGCACTATAGAAACAATTCCCAGGGAAGCAAACCACTGTGCAAATGCTTTGGCTAATTTAGGAGTAAATCAACAAGAGCACCTCATCTTGAAAGAGGACCCTTTTGTATCCATCCTCTCTTTGTTAACTGCTGACTTGCTTCAAGTTGGCTCTAGAAGGGATTAAATTTCCCTAGACCCTCTGTATTTTGTGTTGTTTGTTTAAACTCTTCTCTTGGATCTTAAAAAAAAAAAAAAAAGAGAAGCTATTTTTTTTTTGGTGCCTACGCAACACTCAAGTCCGTCAGATCAGTTTGAGTCTCGTCTTCTCTTTCCTCAGTCAATCAACCGCCGCCTCATCCTCCTTTCACCACCATTGCATAGAACTGGCAGCCACCTCCCTCTCAACACCACTGCAGTCTTGCTTAGCAATTAGTGCAACCCTCCTCCTCCCCAATTATGAATACGTGACAAAAGGCAAGGGTGTTTGGTAATTTGGTGGAGGTTTAAAGATTAAGATCACAGATTTCAAGTTTGAGATTTCTTAGATTAATTTTCTGGATGTAACGCAGTTGGTTATAAATTTTCAGATTATAGTCTCCTCATTCGAAATGGACAACAGGACACCTTATTAATTTCTGTAAAACGCGTTACCCTAAACCTACGAGAAAGTGGAAGGATTTTCTTGTAATTAAAAAAATAAAATAAAATAAAAGGGCAACGAAAAGAGCTTGACTTAGGGCTTCATTTTTCAACAAGAAGTCCTAATGATTCGATTGATTTTGATGACTGATTCTAAGCTCTTAAAACAAGCACCATTAATCTGTCTCTTTCTTTCTTTGAATTAGGTAGGTAGAAATCTCTCAATATAAATATAAAAATAATTATATCAAATTGAACAATTATAGTCTAATAATGCATTGAACAATCATAATTTAATAATATATATTTATGGGAGATTTATTAGAAAATTATTTTTCAAGGGTTTGTATCCTAATTAGTCTATAAGATATTCTTGTATTCCTATTATCTGGACATTTGAATTACCAAATCTCAATTCTCATATTTAAAGTATTTTATGGTCATTTCTATCCTTACAAATATTTTTTCAGTTATGCTACGTTGCTCGAATCCTCCCTTCCCCGAATTCCCCTGAATTCAAAACGACGTCGTTTCGTCGTTTTGATTTATTTTATTTTTTTTCAATAACGCAGAAGAAGAAAAATCAAAAAAGAAAAAGAAGAAAGAAGAAGAAGAAGGAGGAGGAAGAGGAGAGTAGCAGAGAGAGAGAGAGAGAGAGAGAGAGAGAGAGTAGCAAAAAAAAATCATCATCATCATCATCTTTAGATCTTCATCAACATCATCATCAACAACCATTCATCTTCAGATCTAGAAAAAATATATATATATAATCAACCATTCATCTTCAGATTCAGAACATCTTCATCATCAACAACAACATCTTCATCAACATCACCATCATCATCATCAACACATTTTCAGAAAAAAAAAAAAAAAAAAATCGGGCTAAAAAAAAAATTGGAGGCGGAGGCAGCGACGATCGACGATCGACCCCCTCTCTCTCTCTCCATTCCCTCTTCCCCTCTCTTCTCTTTCTCTCATTCTCTTTCTCTTTCTCTTTCTCTTTCTCTTTCTCTCCCTCTTCCTTTTCTTCTCTCCTCTCTCCCTCTTTCTCTTTCTCTCCCTCTATTTCAGACATAAGGAAGAAAAAAAAAAAAAAAAAGAAAGAAAGAAAGAAGAAGAGAAAAAGAAACTGCCCAAAACGACGTCATTTTGGGCAGTCGGGGGATTCGGGGAAGGGAGGATTCGAGCTACGAAGGATTATTCATATTTTTTTAACGACTAGAAATTTGGTTATATGAACATTCATATTTTACAATGTGAATATTGACATTGACATGTGAACATTCACATCACAAAACATTCACACTAAAATGTGAATATTATTAGGAGTATTTTGGTAACTATGTCACCCATAGGACTTATTAGAATATAAAAAAATAATGTAAACTAAATAGAATATAAGTAGATGAAAAATGATTTATGAAAAGTGCTCCTATTTTTATGCGTTGAACAACCAACACAAACAATCAATATCAAGAAACAATTGATTAATCATAGTTCAATGGAGAATTCTACAATACACATCTCATATCATATACGCATTTAATTACTTCATTTTTTTCTTTAATTATGACCAATTTTTTTTTTTAGTTATTATATTATTTTGATATGTTTAGTTATATCTCATGTAGTATTTAGTTATTTTTTTTTTTTTATTTTATTTTATTTTTAATATTATGACTTAGAAAAAAATGAATTTATATTATTTTCTTCTTTAGTTATAGAGTGCACATAGTACCCTTGCGCATCATATTCTTTCCCTAGTCCAATAATAAACCGGCTAGTCCAATTGGTTGTACCTTACAAACAGGTTAGTGGTTTGAAAATCCTTAGCTGCGTCTAGGTCTTGTTCCCCATCTTATGTCCCGTGTATTTATTGGAACTTCATCTCCTAGGAGTTTTTTCTATATTGGTTTATATGTTGCATTTAATTTTCATCATTATAATTGTAATACCTAACATAAATTAAATAAAAATAATTACAGTTTAATATATATATATAAATCTGACAATGAACAACTAATATAGAAAGGCCGACAATGAGAAAAAATAATACAAAGAGGCCTTATAATAAGAAAAAAAATAATTTATCATTATATCTGACAAGAATTAATCTCTTGAATACCCGGTCATTTTTTTTTATTTATTATTATAACCACTTTGTTTGGTTTAAATTTTTAAAAAGAATTTTTTGAATTGATATTTTTTTTAATATTTTCATTTTTTTTTTTTGGTTTAGATCTATTTATAGATACACTTAAAAAGTAAAATATTTAGGGCACTAAGAGGTTATTTGGGATGAACTATATAAATGCACTTTTTGACTTTTTGGATAAAAAAAATATAGGAAAAAAATATGGTTGTTTGGATTAACTTTTTGACTTTTTACGAAAAAATATGTATTAAAATATTGTATAAAATAACAAAATTATTATTTTTACCACTATGCATACTGACATGCAATCTGTGCATGTCAGTACGGTTTTAGCGGAGCTGTGTGTACTGGTTTTGTTGGAAAATAATTTTTGTTGTTATAGTTGTTGTTGTTTTCCAACCGTGGTCTGCACTTGGATACAATGTTTTGAAAAGTTTGTTTGTTTGTCTGTTTGTTTTTGTTTTTGTTTTTTGTTTTTGTTTTTTTTTTTTTTTTGTGTTTTTTTATTCTTTGGCAGTGGTGCACGTCTCCCGCAGTCATAAAAAGAAATTTTTTTTTTTTTTATTTTGTTCCTGTGATGTCTAGTGAACCTATGCCTATGCCTATGCCTAATGAACCTATTTTTCTCGCCCCTTGGCTTTTGTGAATAGTGTTAATTTTTTTGCTTTTTTAGTAACTTTTTAATTTTTTGTCTTTTATAGAGTATATCAAACAAGTACTAAGTTTAAAAGTCAAAATTTCAATTTTATTTATCCAAAAGTTCAGGTGCTCAAACACTTTGTGACCAAACTACTCTATGTATATAAACTAAACCCTAAAACAACACTCACTGACAAACCGTATCTCATCTATCTCTCTTTCTTCCTTTCACTCACTCAAATTTCACTCTCTCCTTCGATCTCGATCTATTGTCGCTGCCTCGAGTTGCCATCGTCGCCGGCCACCACTTATTGCCGCCGTGCTTTTATCTCCATCTCTCTCATGCTGCCGATCTCCCTCTTGTCTCTCACTCGCTCTCTCTCTCTTTTTCATTTTCTCTCTTGGAACCCTAGCATCTCTTCCAACGGAGATCTGGATCAGATTTTCTCTCTTCACCTTCATTTTTACCTTTATCTTCTTCATTTACTCTGCTCCAACCCTACCATCTTCGCCGCCAACCACCACCTCATCATCCTTGATGATCTGGATCTTTCTCTTAGGGTGTCAACGTCAGTGAAGGTGAGAATTATCTTTTTCTTATTTTTTGGATCGGATCTCGATCGCCACTGCCACCACCTCCATGCAACTGTCGTCGTTGCCGATTTTTGTGAGCATAGATCTATAATGATCTGTGTACATATGTGATGATTTCTATGACCACTTTCTTCAGAAACTCTCAAACACACACACACACACACACATACATATATGTACATATATTATAAAATTATATTGATTTGATTCACATATGTTAATTTTTCATTTTTTGTTCTATTACAAAAAATGAAAACTTAGCTAGTCAATTCTTGGTACTTCGTTTTGTATTGTATATGTATTGTGCACTCTCTTTCTCTCACTCCCTCTCTCCTCAAATATTTTTTTGTGATTTTGGACAGATAAATGGTGGAGATGCAGATTTGTGTATATATTTTTTTCTCTTTATTATTTGTTGTTGATGTTGATGATGATGAAATAGATTGGTGTCCTTCTTTGTGTCTTTTTTCTTTCTTTTTTTTTTCTTTTTTTTTTTTTTGATTCATTCCTACAGATAAAGTGAGAAGGAGAGAGAGAGAGAGAGAGAGAGAGAGAGAGAGATGTTATTGTTGTTGATGATGATTGCAAAAAATGATTTTTTTTCTCTTTTTCAACAGATAGGGAGAGAAAAAGAGAAATTGAGAGAGAAAACATATAAAAATTGAATGGAAAATGGGGGAAAATGAATAATCGTCAAAATTTGAATAGATAGAAAAAAAAAATTGAAGAAAAGATTTCAATAGATAGAAAAAAAAATTTTGAACAAAAATGGAAACAATTTGAATAGATAAAAGAAAAAAATTGAATAGATAGTCAATGAAAGTCAACAGATAAAAAAAAGTTAATAGATAAATTAAGGGGTAAAATTAGAAACAAAATATCATTTAAAACAAATAAAATGATTTCTCACCAAACTATTTCACAAATGGTGGATCTCTTACCAATAAAAAATATCCAGTGGACTTAATGTTTTATGTAATTACTAGATTAGATTTATCACCAATTTCTCAAATATTTATAAAAAATAATTTAAAAAATAAAAAATAAAAATGTTTTGAATTTTTTAATTTTTTAAATATTTTTTGTATTTAGTGAATATTTCGTAGAGATTTTTTTCATAAATTTTATACTTTTTAAATATATCTAGAAATAAATATATAAAATAAAAAAATAGATAAATTACAAATACACCTTCTGAAATTTGTTTAAAATGTAAATTGTCCATATTATTTTTGAAATTACATTGCATGCCATAAAATTTCTAATTCTACAACAATTGACCCTCTTTATTAATAAATTATGGGTAAATTACACTGACACCCCCTTAGATTTCTGTTTAATACAGATTCCCCCTTCACATTTGAAAAATTATATTTCACTCATTAAGATTTGTAATCTCATTACAAATTACTCCATAGATTGCTGATGTTATGCCCTAAAATTTTTTAAAAAACCATTTTGCCCTTTTTCCTACCATTTATTCTTCCTATCATCATGACTATATTTATAATTTTTTATTATTAAATTCTACTTGAATATATTCTTATTGAGTGATGATATACAAGCATAAATTTTGTATAAAATTTTTAAACACAATGATATGGCTTAATGGTGACATTTCACTTTAAAATAAAACACCCATAAACATTATTTATATTTACAACAACATCATTATCACAACATTTTATGATTTTTTTTTTATTATAAATTTTTATATATGAATAGCATTTTTCATTTTTATTTCTACCATCATTTTTCTTTCTCATCTATTCATTCACATTTATTACAATATTACCAAACACCGTCATTTACATTTATTACAGGATTACTGAATTTTTGTATTTTTTTTTTTTGTATTTGGTGAATTTAAAAAAAATACAAAATATTATACTTCTTAAGTGTATCTAAATTGGGTGTATTTAAAAAATAAAAAAATTGCTTAAAATATTAAAAAAAAATAATAAAAATAAAAAAATATGAAAAATATAAAAAAAATCAATTTTTTGTGTGAGTTAAACCAAAGAAAATTATTCAACTTGTTCGTTTTTGGTTTTCCAAAAACACTTTTTAGAAAATTTTATTTTCTTGTTTTTCATGTTTTTTTTTTACTAATTTTTTAAAATATTTTAAGAATTTTTTTTTAATTTTTAAACACACCTAACATAAATACACATAAAAAGTATATTTTTTGTGAAAAAATCTTTTAAAAATTCACTAAATACCAAAAATAAAATAAAAAAATACAAGAATTCAGTATATTTTTCGTATTTTTATGTATTTATTAACTTTTTAAAATACTTTTTTCACAAATTTTTTACTTTTTAAATATATCTAAGTAAGATGCATCTAAAAAAGTTAAAAAAAATCCTTAAAATTTTAAAAATATTCACTAAAAAAAAAAGAAAAATAAAAAACTCAATTTTCAAAAAACTTAATCCAAAAAACTAAAACCAAATATACAGATTATTATTTTCTTGAAATGATGAACAAAATATCAGTATTATTTTATTATTTTATATGTATAAAAACTAAGAGGCAAATATGTCATTTTAATCTGACATGCGGGTAAGTGTAATTTTTTCAAATATGAGGGAGAGATCTGTATTAAATAAAAACCTTAGGGGTGTCAGTGTAATTTACCCATAAATTATTATGTCAATTAATAATTTTTAATGATGTCAGAAATATATTTAATTAATTGGGTAAATTAGAAATACACCTCCTGAGATTTACTTAAAGTACAGATTGTCCCTTGTGGTTTGAAAAATTATAAATATCCTCTTGTTAGAATTTTTTATTTAACAGAATTAACTAAAAAAATGAAATTCATAATTGCTGTCATATACAGTAATAAAATTACCTAAATTATTTATTGAAACATATTTCTAACATAATTAAAATCTGTTAATTAATTTGATAATTTATTAATAGAATGAGCGATATGTTATGAAATTGGAAATCTCAGAGGTAAAATGTAATTTTCACAATGACATGGGCGATTCGTATTTTGATCAAACTTTAGGGATATATTTGTAATTACCCTAATTAATAATTCAGATAATTTTATTATTATATAAGAGGGCAATTATAATTTTTTTTTTCAATTAATTATGTTAAATAAAAAATTCTAAAACTAAGGCATTTCGCAATTTCTTAAACTACATGAGATAATTCGTATTTTAAGTAAACTTATGAGACATATTTGTAATTTATCTTTAAAAAATTTGATTACAAAATCAAAAATATTCACTAATAATAAAAATATAAGAATAAAAAATAAAAAATAAAAAACTAATTTTAAAATTTCCAAATCAAAATTTTGATTTTTCCAGTAATTTGTGATTTGTGAGTTTTTATTTCTATTTTTGTCTCTTTGATCATGTAGTTGATCTTGTTTTTGGAAAATACTTCATAGCTCGAAATTCGGAGCCCGAATTTGGCTCGAAACAGAAAAGAGAGAGAGAATGAGAAAAGAGGAAGAGAGGGAGAGGGAGAGGGAGAGAAAGAGAGAAGCAGAGGGAGAGAGAGAGAGAGAGAAGACGATCATTGCCCAGCCGCCGATCGTCGCCCCGCCCAGCCGCCGATCCACCGATTGTCGCTCAGCCCAGCCCCGCGGCAGCCTCCGACCGCCGTCGCCCCGCCTCCGCATCCTCTTCTCCCGAATATTATGCCCCTTCCAGTCCTCCTCCTCCTCCTCATCCTCCTTTCTTCCTTCTTCTCCCTAGTCTTCGTTCTTCTTCTGCAAAATAAGAGAAGAAGATGGAGTTGAAAATAAGAAAAAGAAAAGAAAAAAAAAAAAAGGGTCAAAACGTTGACCCCTCGAGCCACTGTCGAGCCACAACTTTCGAGCTACGAATCGAAACCTCTTTTTTTTTTCTTTGATGGTCATTTAGTCGATGTTCTTGGGGCGTAAAATCAAAGAAATGACTGGACAACATCTCAAACACGTAGATTCAACACAATCAACACTCAAATTTATGGCTCCAATTGAAGTCTCCAGAAGCCCACTTAGATCTTCCAAATTTCTACGCTAATTTCACTTTCCACTCTTCCAAACACTATTTTCCCATCTCCACAGTCCTCACCCCCACCCAGCACTCTTCTGGATTGGGTTCGAAGAGAAAGAAAATACAGAACTGAAGAAATTCATCCTCATCCATGGCTTCCATGACCAATAATCCTCTTCTCTCCTCAAGCTTCCTTGGTTATGGTACCCAAATCTTTGTCTCTCCTCCAACCCCCAAAACAGCTAAACTCACCCCTTTTCTCTCCAGAAGAAGAAACTTTCAATCAATTCTCAACAACAAAAGAAAACCCAATAATCTAAACAACATACCATCACAAGCCGCTTTAGCTGCCCTGCTCTTCTCTTCAATCACTCCACAAGCCCTAGCCCTAGCCCTAGACTCCCCCAACTTACCCAATAATCCTCCACCTACAATTCAAGCTGAAAACACAATACCCAGTTCTTCAAATTCGTCCCCGTTTTCTCAGAATCTTCTCTTGGCTGCCCCAAAACCCCAAACCCAGACAATTTCTGACCTCCCAGAGGGTAATCAATGGAGGTACAGCGAGTTCTTGAACGCAGTTAAAAAGGGTAAGGTCGAGAGGGTCCGATTCAGCAAAGACGGAGGTGCCCTCCAACTTACCGCCGTGGACGGCCGGAGAGCCTCCGTGATTGTTCCCAACGACCCAGATCTCATCGACATTCTGGCAATGAATGGTGTTGATATTTCGGTTTCTGAGGGTGAATCTGGAGGTGGGTTGTTCAATTTCATTGGGAATTTGTTGTTTCCATTCCTTGCTTTTGCCGGACTTTTCTTCCTTTTCCGGCGAGCTCAGGGAGGCCCTGGTGGTTCCGGCGGGCTCGGTGGCCCGATGGATTTCGGAAGATCGAAATCCAAGTTTCAAGAAGTCCCAGAGACTGGTGTTACATTTGCTGATGTTGCTGGTGCTGATCAAGCCAAATTGGAATTACAAGAAGTTGTTGATTTCTTGAAAAACCCAGATAAATATACAGCTCTTGGAGCTAAGATTCCAAAAGGGTGTCTTCTTGTTGGACCTCCTGGTACAGGGAAGACCCTTTTGGCTCGAGCAGTGGCTGGAGAAGCTGGAGTTCCATTCTTTTCGTGTGCGGCATCAGAATTTGTTGAGTTGTTTGTGGGCGTTGGAGCTTCGAGAGTTCGCGATTTGTTCGAAAAGGCGAAATCGAAAGCGCCTTGCATTGTGTTTATTGATGAGATTGATGCAGTGGGGAGGCAGAGAGGGGCTGGGCTTGGAGGTGGGAATGATGAGAGAGAACAGACTATTAATCAGCTGTTGACGGAGATGGATGGGTTTTCGGGGAATTCGGGTGTGATTGTGTTGGCTGCGACAAATCGGCCAGATGTTCTTGATTCAGCATTGTTGAGGCCTGGGAGGTTTGATAGGCAAGTTACAGTGGACAGGCCAGATGTTGCTGGGAGAGTCAAGATCCTCCAGGTGAGAGCTCAATGTCGACTCAGTTTAGTTTTTGTGATAATTACATTAGTTTCAATCTCAGTTAAAAATGTAAATTATGGCTATAAAATGATTTTAAACTTATTTAAAACTCGTTCGAGATAGGTTTCTTATGTTAAATATTCTAAGTTTGAACATAGTTTAAAGAGTATTAATTTTTTGAGCTAAGACCGTATACAAATTAAAGTTATTCAAACACTGCTTTTGATCAACATGATGATTGGTTTGAAACATATGCAAACAAAGCTCAATGTAGACTCAATTAAGTTTTTGTGATAAGTAACAATTTCAATCTCAGTCAATAATGTTAGGCTGTAAAACAAACTTAACCCAGTCAAGCATGTTCTGTTCGTTGAAAGTTTACTTGATGTCAGTTTGTTGTGTAAAAAAGTCAAGCTTGAATATAGTTTGAAGCTTGTTACATTTTTTTAGTTTGGCTCGATAAGTTTGTATAACAATTTATAAGTTACTCAAACCCGGCTCATGATCGACATGATTAAAGCTCATTTGTGATTGGTCTAAACATACCAAGTTTGAATGTTTTTTTTTAAGCTCATTTTTAAGTTTTCAAACTTAGTTTTAACAACCTATTAGTTAGCTTCATTCATCTGGATTGTAAAATATGTACTAACAGAACATAGTAATAGAGGTTTTACAGTAAACATGTTGGTGTTGGTTTAGTTTAGCAGGTAAGTGTAGCATTGTGGCAGACGGGATTTAATTTGGTTGCTTCAAATTAGTAGAACACAATTATGAAGCCTCAGCAAGTGTCTTCCAGTTTCAAAAAAGAACCTTGGTTTCATTTGATGAGGCATTGATGCTTGGTGGTTATAAGACTTGGAACAGTCGAATTGTCAATATTGGCGGTGTTCTTCAACCTGTTCGGTAGCTAGGACTTACTTTTGAAATATTGCAGTAATCTGAGCTTAAGAATATTAGACACTACTAATGCCTTTTTCTAGGGTTTAATCAAGGTTCTAAATATCAGCTGTTATGTATCGTATCACCCGTTACACATCGGGATTTTGGGCTTCTGATACAATTATTTTTGATATGTCGGTTGATATCGTCCAATATGTGACCATATTGCAAATATCTATACATATCTTGCTACTGTTAAATAAAACCATGGGTTTACTTATGGCTTTCTTATTACCTAAATAAGATTACTGATCAACAACGATGTGCAACAGGTGCACTCAAGGGGAAAAGCACTTGCGAAAGACGTGGATTTTGAGAAGATTGCAAGGAGAACTCCGGGTTTCACTGGAGCTGATTTGCAGAACCTGATGAACGAAGCAGCCATTCTGGCAGCCAGGCGTGACCTCAAGGAAATAAGCAAAGATGAGATATCCGATGCCCTCGAGAGAATAATTGCTGGACCGGAGAAGAAAAATGCTGTTGTCTCAGAGGAGAAGAAGAGACTTGTTGCTTATCACGGTATATAAAACATAAAGTCTTCACAAAATCTTGTGTTCATGTTTTGATTTTGTTTCTGGATTTGTTGACAATGTGTATGCAATTCGAGTTGCAGAAGCCGGGCATGCTTTGGTTGGTGCACTTATGCCGGAATATGATCCAGTAGCCAAGATATCTATCATTCCTCGTGGCCAAGCTGGAGGTCTTACCTTCTTTGCTCCTAGCGAAGAGAGGCTCGAGTCTGGACTATACAGTAGAAGTTACCTGGAGAACCAGATGGCTGTTGCACTTGGTGGAAGGTTAGTTATACAAACCAACTCATTTTCATTAATGCAAAGTAAGATGTATTAGGGCAATCCATGAACATTCATGGTCTTTGGGACATTCTTGAATGATAAATAGCTCTAATTGAATGCAAATTCAAATGGCAATTGGGTAGTTTTTAATAAAAAAAACAGTTTGGGATTGATTGGAGTTACCATTGTTGCCCAACTCCCTCTGATCTATATATAGCATCAGGAATAAATAAATAAATAAATTCATCCAATTGCTAATGCAGGGTTGCAGAAGAGGTTATTTTTGGCGATGAGAATGTAACAACAGGAGCATCAAATGACTTCATGCAAGTTTCAAGGGTGGCAAGGCAGATGGTGGAGAGATTTGGTTTCAGCAAGAAGATTGGACAGATTGCCATTGGAGGACCTGGTGGAAATCCCTTCTTAGGTCAACAGGTAAGAGAGTTCTGGTCCTTCCCGATGCTAAGGCCTTTTCAGCTGTACTATGTAAACCCATGTTTTTTAGGGTCCGTTTGGTTGTACTTTCATTCTTTTCAGAAACAAAACAACCAAAAGTTTGAAAACACCCATTATTCTGTTTTCATTTTTTGTTTGAAAGCAGTTTTCAGACAATTATTCCGAACAGTTCATCAAATTTTCTGTGTTTTCTGAAAAATGAAAACACGAACAGAAACACAATTGTAAATGAAATCTAATTTCTGTATGTTCTAATTGTAGATGTCCTCCCAAAAAGATTATTCAATGGCAACTGCAGATGTGGTAGATGCAGAGGTAAGGGAACTGGTAGAGAAGGCATATTCAAGGGCCAAACAGATCATAACAACCCACATTGACATCCTCCACAAGCTTGCTCAACTGCTCATAGAGAAAGAAACTGTAGATGGTGAAGAGTTTATGAGTCTCTTCATTGATGGCAAGGCTGAACTGTTTGTTGCCTAATTACGTACTACCTAAAATTTGTGTTGTACAAGTGTAACTAGTTTTTCACAATTTATTTATCGTAGATGTAAAAACAATTGGTGCAATATTTGTAATTAACAAACTATCTAACAAGTTTCTTGCATTATCTAACAATCTCTCTCTCCCCCCCCCCCCCCCCCCCCCCCCAAACCCCAAAAAAAATAAAGGGCCAGAGCGAGAGCGAGAAGAAGAATGAGCAGCAGTAGGTTGCTTGGTAGATTTAATAAAAAATAAACAATCACACCAAGCTGAAATAATAAAAAATTTCTTCCTTTGATTGTTTGTAGTGAAAATACAATTTATCTTGTAATTTTAGAAATTACATTTCACCTCTTAAAATTTATATTTGGGTAACAAATTTTCTTCTTTTTTTTTTTTTTTTTTGGTTTGGGTGAATAAGAGATAAAATAGAACAGAGAAATTCACACAAATACAAGGGGCAAACCCCAGGCCTTACCACAAACTACAACAATAACGCAAAAGAAACACAAAACTAAACTAAAATATTAAAAGAATTACATTACAGCTGCCCCCATACTTTAAAACCTGCCATAACCAAAATCAAGAACCCGGACAAACATACCAACCGAGTAGACCATATAACTTGTTCAAGAACCATGTCCCAAACAGATAGGGGTCTTGAACAATAACTTTACCAGCCCAAAAGTAGCCCTGATTCGGCAAGAGCACATCATCCACCGTGAAATCCCTATAGTCCAGCCCTATTCTAAGACTCCAGCGAATCCAACATGAAACACAAACAGCCCAAAGAGGGGAAATATTTACAATATTCAAAGAAACCAACAAACCAGAGAAGAATATATACAACCTGAAAGTAAGACAACTTATAGACCCATTAAAATGTCTAGACAAGGCGCAACTTGCAGCCATTGCCGAATAGCATTTCCAATCCGAATACATCTGCCAAGAAGGGCGCAAATTGCAGCCACCACCACACCACCATACAAATTTTAAATTAACTTGCCCAATGAGAAGGAAAAAATAAGTGCCAAGATTACATGTGTTATCATAGAGAAGAAGGAATATCATACTAAGTATGTGAGACCTCCCTTCACTCGACCGACATCTAATAATAACACTCCACTCATTATGGTTTCTCACTTCACTAGGCCCACACCTCTCCAACTCACTCATAATCTCAATTGAACTGCTGTATATAAGAGCTTCCTTAACCTGCACATAAAAATTACAATATATAATAGCAGTTAGAAATAATGTTATGAACAACCTCACATCCCTCAACCCACAGTTTAGGAATAATATATCTTGGCTCACAACACTCAACCCACACATGACAGTGCCCGAACAAGCTAAGGAGTAGCAAGGTAGCATCTTTTTGAAGCAAACATCCATAATATCCATCTGCAAAAGAGCACCCACATTAGAAAGCCCTCGGTATATGCTCACCCTCACTCAACCCTCAGTATAGGTGCACTATCCACACTCAATCTGCCCCCAGCATTGTTGTCGTGGGGTAGCTTCATAATTGTTGAAGGTAAGTTCCATTGAGCCAAATACCAGGCATCACCTGCAGAGTTGATCAAATTATTCATTGAAAGAATCCTACCTCTAACCATTTGAACAATGAGTTTTGTAACAATCTCTTCAGGTTTGAAATCCTTGCTAAAAATCCTCCTATTCCTCTCAATCCAAATCTGATAGACAGTGCAGAGGAAGGATAGTTTCATAATAGCAGACTGCAAGGTCTTACCTTGGATGGATTTGGTAGCAAAGACTACTGTCTCCAACCAAGATAATTGGGGCCAACTAACATTACATTTGACCTGAATGGCACCCCAAATCCTGGAAGAGTACACACGCCTAAAAAACAAGTGAGAGTGATTCTCCTCAGGGTCATGACAAAAGGGGCAAAGAGGGTTAGGAACAAGGCCAAACAAATGTAATCTATCCCCAGTGTATAATCTCTCATGAATAGCCATCCATACCACAAAAATGACCCTAGGAATGGAGGGAAGCCCCCAGACAAGATTAGCCCAAGGAACTTTAGTACCCTTATCCCTCCAACAATCCCAGGTGGATTGTATAGTAAAATTACCATCAACAGTCAAGTTCCAAACCGGTCTATCCTGACTATCCCTACTAGGTTTAAAAGTAGGGGGAATAGAAGAAATCCACTCCTTGACTTCCCAGGAATCATCAATGGGCCACTTCCAATCATTATTAGAGATGATAGCGCTAACTTTGGAATTAAGAGAAAGACCTGTGTCATACAATATCCTATGACGAAACCTATCCCATAAAGAACCAAGAGGATGCCAATTATCAAACCACAGAAACACCTTCTCCCCATTACCAATCATAAACTTGATAAGAGGGAAGATATTCTTTCTAAGAGACAGAATTTTCCTCCAGACCCATGAGGGGTCACTAGGCATTTTAACATACCAAAAACTCTTACCTTTGAGTAAGTAGGACTTAACCCATTGGCACCACATAGACCCTTCCCCCCAGAGAACAAAAACCAAACATGCTTAGCAACAGCCGCCCTATTCCAAACACCCATCTCTTTAAACCCTAAGCCCCCTTCACCTTTAGGCTTACAAACATTGTTCCAAGCAATCTTAGCACTATGCATCTTCAACTCAACACCAGACCAGAGAAAGGATCTCAAAATGCTATCAATCTCTCTAATCACCTTTTTAGGGAGGATAAAAAGAGAAGACCAATAAACTTGCATTGAAAAAAGGATAGTCTGGATAAGTTGAGCTCTACCCGCGTAAGAAAGAAGTTTATTAGTCCAGCTCTTAATCCTCTTAGTGATCCTCTCAATCAGAATTTGACAATCAGTAGCCTTAAGCTTCGTGGTGATCAAAGGTAACAAATTTTCATCTCCATTAATTGACCTAACAATTTATCTTAACATCATCAATATCACTATTTTGCCCTTCTGGCCTTAAAACCAGGTAACCATTACTCTCACTTTTTCTAGCTCCAATGTTTGCCTCTCAAAAGCTTTGAAGATGGGAGCTGTTAGGGCTGGAAGTCACCGCCAATACATGGTCGCAGCTCCAACCTCAACCCTTAGCCTCTCAATCGACCACCACCCCTCAACATTCACCCACGACCGTGAGTTGTAAACCATGGAATTCAACCAAATTCAACAATGTCTGAGAAAGAAGAGGGATTTGACAGCTCCAAATCTGAAAATCAGCCATGAAAATCAAGTTCAATCGCCCATCACCCACCCTCCCGACGCAGACATCATAGCGATCACATCCCACACCAATCCAAAGTGTTTTCTCATGCTTTTTCTCAACTCTCATTCTCTCTTATTCATGCAGCAAGATCTTCACATCGATCACCACTGACATTGGCAATCATGAACTACAACCAATCCATCGTGAATCATTTGCTTTTATTTTATTTTATTTTCTTGATGCTCTGTTTTGGTGTTGAGAGATTCCTATTTTTGAAAACCGTTTGGATGGCGGATGGTGGACTAAAATCAAGAACCCATGCATAAAAGTAAAAACAAACAACACTCGCTGATAATTTAAAAGAAAAAAGAAAAAGAAAAATGTCAAAATTTCAAAGTAAAGATAAACTAAGAACAAATACAGTAAAATAGCTGTGTGTGTTGGTCTTAGTAATCTGTATTCTATGTGAATCACAAAAGCAGAGAGAGATATGGAGAGAATGTTAGCCTCTGGTTTTTAATTTTAGAGAGATAAATGTTCGATACTAAATAGAATTCCTTGCATGTGGCATCTAAATAGAGTTTCTAGGATAGATTGTTAAGAGAGAGAGAACACAACAGGTAGTGGAGAATTATTTGCATAAGTTGGAATAGTGAGTAGAAAAGAAATATATATATATATATACATTCAACATGTATTTGTTTTCTTCCCCAATCCTCACATCTCTACGAGAATAGGAAGTAAAGGAGAAAATTAAGAGACAAGAACATGTGTAGTTACAAACTATAAACAAAGACTAGGACTAATTTGAGAGTGAGAAAACAAAAGACATTAATGTTGTGCTTGGTTGAAAGATTTAAGAAGAGATTTGAAAAAAAAAATGAAAAAAATAAGTGAAACGTGAATAAAATATACCTACATTTTACCTAATTTCACACCCCTTTTTCCTTTTTCCTTTTTCCTTTTCAAATTCTTCTCCAAATCTCCCAATCAAATTCAATGAATTTTTTGCCAATATCTTGGCATTAACCTGTGAACAACATGAGACGAATTTTTAACACAACACACTGACAGAATTTTAGATTTTTGCCAATAGAAGGAACAAAATTATTTCCCATAATTTTGTTTGCAAAACTAGGTAGCCAACATATAAAATAAACTAGGGATAACCCGTGCCTGAAGGCACTACGCACAATTTTTTTTTTTTTTTGGTATCACACATGCTACGAAATTCAATTATAATAAATCAATTCAAAATGATAACATCACTCCAATTTAAACTTCACATAGAAAGAGGAACAACAAAAGATATAAAGAAAAGTTAAATAAATAACAATGATCAAGTCAAATTTTTTATTTCCTAATGAATTTATCATGAATGTAGGCTTCCCACCTCGTTCACATAATTGGGGCGATGCCTGCAAGAGTTCCCACCCCATTCTCTAACATATTTTCAAAATCAGCGTTGTTTAAGGAATAGGTCAAATCAGTCTATTAAAACATCAAATATCACTTTCAATAGTTAAAATCCTCCCAACTTTTTCACAATTTCAACTAACTAACCCAAGCTACTTTGAAGACTAACCTTATTGTTGATACCAGAATATCATGGATGATACAACAAACCCAAGCTACTTTCACAACCAGCTGTGTTGAAATGTCAGAGGTCCTGAAAAGATAAATGAATTTAGAAACAAACCATGAAAATAGTGCATCAAAATACACTGGTCTTTCTTAATCAAGAAACATAATATTCATAACCATGATCAAATAGAAGGGGGGGGAGGGGGGGAACTAAAGTCAAGTATATAAAAATTAAGAGGCAACAATACTATAACATCCTCCTCCTTCAACCCACTAATAAATTATTCATTTTCAATGTAACTCTAACATACTGCACAATAGACACTAAATCTACACAAAAATCCATGTCAAGCATATGTGACTTCCACCAAAATATACAAAGATACTAAATTAAATTGTTGCACTTAAATTTAGTAAATTTTCAAGGGCACTTTACGGTCCACACTCAATAACCATCCATAAGGTCCAATGTTTTACATTGAAGTACATATCAGTAGGAAGCTTTACAAAAGTGGTTAACATCATGGATATACTTTACAAAATATTTGTCAACTTTACAAAATGTATGCCATATAATGTCTTCAAACTTGTTCTTTTACAAAAAGTACTTGGACGCCTCTAAAGTGCTTGGACGCCTTCAAACTTGTTCTCCATCACATTTTGAAATGTCCATGAATCAACTTCTGTGTACTTTTTCCAGTGAGGAGCATGCACAACAATCTAATATTTAAAAAACACTAACATTAGCATATTGAAACAATACGAAAAATAGATATTGAAACAATATGATCTAAGGATACCTCACTACAATTCCATGGGAGCAATGTAGTCTTATTTATCCTCTTGAGCTCCATAGCTTTTTCAACCCAATCCTACAAAAGTTTGACTTGATCATAATTTAAACACAATTTTAATTAAAATACACTTTCAATTTATTTCCTTCTTTCATCACTTTCAAACACAATCCTCTTTTATTTGTAAAAGATCCTTTATAATTTGTTCTGGTGTATTGCTTTTTAAGGATGCATAATTTAGTTTGAAAATTAGTAATATTAAGGATTAAAAGAACCGTGCCCATCTTCACAAACTTTACAGTAAAAAAAAGTATACATTTGTGCGTAGTGCCTTTAGGCACGGGTTATCCCTAGTGATTTTAAAAAGTATACAATGGGCCTGTTTGGTATTGCTGTGGGAAAGTGATTATAGCTTATGTCTGAACAGCTTATACATTATAACTTTAAAAAATAGCTCATTTCCAGCTTATAAAAAGCTATAATCTGCACCCATTAAGTTCCACCAAACACTTAGAAACAGCTTAACTTAAGCCAAAAGCTGAGTTAAGTTGCTTTTAAGCAGTGCCAAACAGGGTCAATGCACACCAGTGCTCGGCAGTTCTAAAAAAATTTAATTAAAAGTAAACAACAAACAATGCACACCAACCAATGCTATGTAATTTTAAAAAATAAAAAATAAATTAAAGTCAAACCTTATAGAAAACTTTTCAAATGACAATGTAAGACCGAATTTTGGATTTACCTCGTGAATACAGATCCTACTCATCACAGATAAAAACACCAACATTTATCTATTGCAGACATTGGACCTATATATACAAAAGAAAATGTATAGTAAGAAGATGAGTAAATTAAATAAGAGCAATTGTAAATAGGTGGTAACTTCACAAAATATTAAAAAACTGACACTGATTTGTAATTTTCCCAATGAAATAAGAAAATGAGTAAAGAGAGCCCATATTACAGTTTGGTGCAAATCTCCAAAAATAAAAGAAAAGAGAATTTTATTAGAAGACAATTAGAGGGGAAAAAGTGTATCTAAAAAGAAAAAAAAAAGGTGTATTTAAATGTGTGTATATCCCCAAAAAAAGGTGTGTTTGACAATGTCTTCAAATTTGTTCTTTCCCACAATTCTTATGAATGCCTCTTCAAATTTGTATGTATATCCCCAATAAGGATGAAGCACGACAATCTCATAATTTATGAAAATGATAAAATTAGTATAATAGTATGAAATATACATATCGAAAAAGTAGGTTATTCATGCTCGAAAATAATATAGAATTGCTTTACTTGCTAAATATTCCAAAAACAAACTCAAAAAGTAATGATTGAATAACCATAACAAACTCAAGAAGTAATGATTGAAGAACCATACCATTTTCTTTTTTGTTAAGACACCTCAGCCTTTTCTTAGTCCTTTCGAAAAAGAAATAAAATTTATTAACAGAATAAAAAGAAATGAATTTAATAAGCAAATAAGTTTGATAAGTGGACTTACCCAGTGAACACAGAGGGTATACCCGTGCCTGAAGGCACGGTGACCATTAATTGAATATAAAATTATTGGGTTAAAATGTAATTTATTTAATTTGTTTTTCAAAAAAAGTTGAGGTGAAAATATAAATAGATGATCCGTATGGTTTTAAATTTTCCAATGAATTTTATAATTAGATTTTTGAAAAGAGCTTGGTGTATTGTAGTGTTCTTGTTTATGTAACCCACTTGCAATTTGTAATAGAAAATAAGCATTTTATTATCCTAGCCAATAACAGTACCCAAATAAGCATTTTTTAGATAGTGAGTTTTGGTTGAAGTAAAGAAGAGAGATCTCAAAGCTATAGTTTTGCATCAATTTTAATGTAATGGGTAAAATCTACCAATTTTTATGGTTTGGTGGTCAGTTTATTGTGTAGAAAATTAAATAAATGAAAAATAAATAAATTGTATGCTGCTTGGTGAAAATTTCCAAATTTATAGGTAAACGAAATAGTGAAAAGTAAACACATAATTGTTACGTAAAATTCAAGCACAATAAAAGCATAAGATTTTAAACAAACAACAAAATGTAAATCCCATAACACAAAAACATCTATATAAAAATCAGACGAAATACGCCAACCAATGCTATGCAATAGAAAAAAAATAAACAACAAATTAAGCACACCAGCCAATACTCTGCAATACAAAAAAAAATGCCAAATAACAAATTAAGCACCCCAGTCAGTGCTCTGCAATACAAAAAAAAATGTCAAATAACAAATTAAGCACACCAACCAATGTTCTGTAATACAAAGAAAATGCAACACCCTTCCTAATACAAAGATAACCAAATAAAAATATGATTAGTTTTGTTTAACCTAATTCAAGAGCATATTAGGAAGAAAAAATATCTAACATTTACAAAAACATATATCACCTAGTGTGTAACATTTACAAAAATAAACTCATAGCATAAATCAATAATTCAAATGAAAATTATCTAACATACATCTAAACTTAGTTATAAATTTCATATAGATAAAAGGCTTTAAAAAACTATTGTAAGTAATAAATTTCACATCGATCAGAAACTTTACAAAATATGGATCATAGCTAGCATATGTACGCTTTTCACAAAAATAAATATGAGATTCAAACTTGTTCTTTCTTAGAAATCCTAGGAGCGCCTCATCACTTTCCAAAAAGTCCTCGTATCAACTTGTATGTATCCCCAGTGAGGAACATGCACGACAATCTATTAATTTATGAAAATAAAAAAGTTAGTATATTAGCAAATAAAAAAGTTATATATCAAAACACTTTCAAATTGAAATTACCTTGTTACATCCCCATCGAAGCAATCTAGTTGTATTTATATTTTTGAGCTCCATATATTTTTTAACCCAATCCTACAAAAGTCGACACATATAGTAAAATATTTTTAAAATAACAAATTTATCAATAAATAAATTGTACCTTTTGACAAAGTTTTTCTTGGAGTTGATAAAGGTTACAATTATTTTTTAGGAAATGTTAAAGAGAGCTAAAAATACTTTGTTTGAGTGTACAGAAAACAAAGAGCACACAAAAAAAATTAACAACACAGTTTATATTTTTAAAAATATACATGATCAATGTTCACTTAAACAATATGATTGGCTTTGTTTTACTCGATAAATATTTTTTTAAAGATGTTGAATATATACCATTGGACATGCGTTTTCCTTTCCTTTGTCAAAAGAAGTTGCATTTTCTTTTCCTTTAGACATTGCCTTGGCCTTTTCCTTTTCCTTTGCCTACCAAAAATAAATAAAATTTATTCAGAATACGAAAAAGAACATGTATTTATAGAATTTATTAAGATTACGAAAAAAGAACATTTTGAACTTGATATTTATACTTACCTTAGAATTGCGGATAATATTAAGATTGCACTCATCACGAATAACAACACCGATATTCCTAGTCTCATGGAGCAATGGGTTTGCATGAGTAGGGCTACAAATATTTGTTGTGTAGAAAATAAAATTTGTTAAATAAAATCTTAACAATAAGAATATGTATTTGTAGAATTAAATACAATGCTTTACCAATTCCTTTGTGAAGCTAAAGATGTGCTTGGCGAAGGTAGATGTGTAAACATTACTCCTTTCTGAGCCGGTGGAGTATTAGTTGTGCTTGGTGGAATCAATTCTCTCGATCTTTCTCGTTCACGTCACGAACGTTGTCCCAATTGATATGAAGAGCTTGCCTTATCATTTCTTTCGCGTTCTCGCCGTGCACGTTGAGCCAATGCAGCTTTCGATATAACATTATTGTTATGTGCCTAAAACATGAAGATTAATTTCATAAGATGCCTAAATTTTATCATCTACTGTTTTATACTTTTCTCTTCATTTTTCATTTCTATTAATTTATTTTATCTTAATTCCTTTTCCTTATGATATTTTGTAAAAAAATTGAAAACTTTTTCACTCTGTATCCCTCCTCCCCTCATTCCTTTTTTGTTATATTCCTTTTTTATTCTCTTGTCAATAGCAAAAAGCCAAAAAAGAATAATAATAATTTAAAACAAATATAATGTTTTTTGTACAAATCCTATTTTAGTATGCTTCAAAAAAAACATTTCACAAATTTATATGAAACTGTTTACTATAAGAACAGTATATGTCACTAATCAAGGTTCATGGTCCAAAATAAATATTTCAAAAAAAGAACTTTAAATGGAAATGTTGAAGAGCCATACGACTGAACATGCATTTTCCTTTTCCTTGCCCGAAACGGTGGTCTTTTCGTTTTTCTTCAACAATGCCTTGGCAATTTCCTTTTCTTTTGCCTACAAAAAAAAAATAAAGAAAATTTAAAGAACCTTGATTAAATTGTAGAAAGTTTAAAGAACCTTGATTTCCTTTTAAATTGTAGAAAGTTTTTAAAAAATCTATAAATAAGAATATACGGTGTATACGGTGTTTTGAATGAAATAAAATCTATATAATTAAATTGGGCCTACCTCTCGAACACGGATGACATTAAGGTCACGCTCATCACGGATAACAACATTAACATTTCTTTCTTGAAGAAATTGGACCTAAAATACAAAAGAATTAGAGGTAAAAAAAATAAAAAAATTATACATGTAAGAAAATGAGTAAAAGGAATCAGTATTACAGTTCGACGTAGGTCTTCATCCATCTGTAAATTATAAGAAAAGAGAATTTTGTTATAAGGAATTAGATAAAAAAAAATTATGAAAAGAAAAGAAAATTGACTTTTGCTTATAAGAAAAATGTTTTTTTTTTTAAATAAATAAAAAAGAAAACAACTTACGTGACCAAATATAGTAATGTTGTCCATAATTAGCGGTTGAAGGTCAATGGTGTCTCAACCTGAAAGTGCTTGGTTATGTAAATTTGACAAAGATAACTGTATGAAGGCAAAATGAGGTTTAATAATTGCCATAAAGAAAAATTAATCGCTACAAAATTAACAACCTCCTAACATATTTTAGTTAACAACCTAGTTTAAGAAGTTCGTTTGTGCATGAATATCACAGATGGAGAAATTGACCTACTACAGGATAGAAGGAAAATTACATTAAAAAGGATAGAAGAAAAATTAAATACTCTCATAGAAATCTTCATAATTTTTCTCTATTGACCAAAATGTAGAACTATAGCAATACATGATTTTGTGATTGATTCTATATAGCAACTTTGCACTAACAAAGGTTAATTCTTATGAATTGTATTGCCCATTTTTCCTACTAACAACTAAGTAAATTATAAAAAAAAATATAAATTATACTAATGAATAAAATTTTAGCAAAACTTAATTACAGAAATTTAATTACTAAATTTGTATTTTAGAATGTGAAAAAAAAAATAAGTAAAAAACTACAATAAAAATTTATAAAAGGGCTCACCACACTGTAACTGAAAAATTACAAATACCTTTTGTATGATCTGTATAATTGCAAATGCCTTTTTCAAGAAAGTATACTACACAGTAACTTATTTACTCCAAGGAGTAATACTCTCATAAAAATCATAAAAAAGTTAGTAAAACAAATTTTTAAAACTTAAACTTATTTTTCAAAAGTCCTAATAAACATCTAAAAAGTCTTTTTTTTGTTTGAAAAATTCCATAAATAAAATTGAAACAGGAAAATAAACTGGACTCTTTTTAAAGAGAGAGAAGCCTAAACATTTTAAAAGCAAATTAAAAACAATTCACTAAAAGCAAAAAAAATAAGGGTCATCAAATAAAAAGGATTAACTTTTTAATATTCCCTTTTCCTTTCAATCAACAAATTCCCTTCAAATCCTAAATCCAAATACAACCTAAGAGAGATGGAAAAAAAAAAAAAAAAGAAAAAAAAAGAAGACCTATCATATTACAAATTAAAAGCTTAATGTGTAATCTAATTATTGAAAATTCGAAGACCAAACATTCTAGGAGAGTTTATTCATTAATCCAGAACATTCATTAACCTACTGCAATTCGAAAAAGAAAGTAAGGAACTAATAAAGAATTGCAATGGTGAGACTTCCTAACCTGAGTATCTGCTTGAGAAGCAAAATTAAAGGAATCTGAGACAGAAGGATAAAAAGAAAAACACAATTAGTAAGAGCACTCCTCAACACTAAAACTGTACACGAATATATTTTCATATTTGACGAATAAGAATATTTCCATACTTACCACATCTGTAAAATTAATTTAACTCCTAATAAAATTAATAAAATTCAAACTAATAATAGATTAATTCATGCCCTAATAGATTAATTTTACAAACTAATAAACATGTGTTTTATGTAATAAATAAAACTCAAACTAAGGCCTTATTTGATTAACAGGTAAATAAAATAGTACCACTAATACTACCAATCAAACATGCCCTAAGTTTCATTCAAGGAGAAAAGACAACAAAAAAAAAAAAAAACAAAGATTAATTTAACTCCTATCTATATTGGTTAAATTTGAAACATTAGATAAAAAGTCAAAAACTAATACAAAAAATAAACCCATTCAACACAAAAACATGCCCTACCAAAGTATAAACCTCACGTCAACACAAAAATAAAATTAAAAAAACACACCTGCTAAGCAAGTCAAGAAAAAATGATAAAACTAAACAAAACACACAAACCAGAGCTATTGTACACATGTTAAAGCTTTATAATCCAAAAAAAAAAAACAAAAATTACTAAACACCAAATAAAGCACACCAGCAAGTGCTTTGCAATCCCAAAAAATGAAATTAAAATTAAAATGCACATTAGGAAACAATCTTACCAAACAATGTACACCTGCTAGTGGTACTGCTACCAATCACATTTTAATAGTTCTTTGCAGATTATAAACCCGAAATGTAGTGAGAAAAGTAGAGAAAAAAAGGCACTGCTATAAAGACCACTTAAATGGTGAGATTTACTCTCTCTATAAAAAAGGCACTGCTATAACCACAAAGCACTCTCATATAAAGACCACTTAAATGGTGAGATTTACTCTCTCTATAAAAAAAATTCCTAAAAAATACCCAAATTAAAAGGATTTGAAAGTCATACAATAGTCAACAATTGAAAGTCAACAGTTGCCAGTACCTAAAAGAAAAATTAAAATGAAAAAGTCAAATGGATTAAAGTTATTTTGAAATAAAAAATAACTAATGTTTGGTATTTCCAAATCACGTCATATAGTAAGCAATGAACTTTCTAACTGCTAAAAACTATGTTAATTCTTGTGGTATATGCTCCCATGTTCTTGACCTATTTTCCTCATCTACTTTCTCCTCTAAAGCACTTGACAAAAAATGAGCACACATGAATCATATTTTTTTAAAAATGAGCTCACATGTAGGAAGAACAATGGGACAACAAATGCGATAGAGACGGGGAAGGGAAAAAAATGTTTGCAATTTATAGTTTCTATGTAAATAAAATGTATATAAACCAAAAACCCAAATAAAATCACAATTAGACATAAATATCAATTTTGACAATATGAATTTCAAAACTTAGCACAACGTTATTCATAAAGTAACTCAAAATTTACAAAGATATATATTATCTTAAGACATGCAATTTTTTTTTTGTTAATAAGATTGGTGTGTCTGTTTTCTGTTTTATTTTTTTCATTATGCACATTTTCCTCTTAGTTGATATGGAATTGAAGTCATCCCAATAGTCAAGCCAACACTTTTTTATGGGTGGGAAACTATGCTAGGGAGTTCACAGCCCAGAGCCGTAACAAATAGCAAAATATAGAAACCAAGCCATCATGCAAAAGTTATTCTAATGAACTGCTATAATAGGCTTCTCATATCATGCAAAAGTCATTCTATTTCATTATACATCTACTGAAACCACTCACAGGAAAGGTACAAAGACTTCCACAATACCACCATTAAAAAGAAAAAAAGATTAAGGACAGAAGAGGAGGAGAGGGGTGGGAAAAAAGGGAGAGAAAAAAAAAAAGAGCACAAAATACCAAAAGATCCAACAAAAGACCCAACAAAAGACCCAATAAGTAATAGACCCAAAAAAAAAATCAAAAGATAGAAATACATACATACATAAAATACAATTATAGACTTGTATCCAAAGATAGAAATATAAATATTAAAGAAAAATCAAAACTCAATTTTCCATTTTTCCCATTATTTGTAAATCAAATTCGAATGTTATCAAAATGCTATACAAACTAATAAATAGGTGTTTTATGCCCGTGCTTGAATGCACTATCTAATAAAATTCTTATATTACAATCTATGTGTTGCAAAAATGTTAACGACCATAAAAATGTTTTATGAAAAGTGTCTCAAAGTTGTGATCAAACAACCAAAAATGTTTAGGATCAATCAATCAACCAACAAAGGCTAGATGATTTTTCGTAAAATTTTAAGAGAAATTATGTATTATGTAGCATACCCAAACAAATATAACCCTGAATAGTATATCAAAAAAACCATAGGAAGATCACTATATTAAAAGTTACATTGATCACAAATTGTTGTAGGACCATCTCAGATGAAACAAACAAATTTAGATGAGTAAACCAAACTATGCTTTAAGTCCTATCAAATGGGATCGATTGCATAAATAAAAATGTACACAATAAAATAATCAATTTCAAATTAGTTTAATAAAAATTAAAATTAAAATTAAAAAAGCCATTGCCTATTTTGAAGGGTGATTGTGGTCAGCCACCATGACAAAATAAGAAGCCACTTACACACAAATGCAAAAAAATATATTCTTGAAGCCCCAAACACATTTATCGTGTGTGATGGCATTTTTTGGTGCCCAAAATATTAGAGTGACACTTTTTACCAAGAAAGGTAATATATCTTGTATATAAGAATAGCACTATCACATGCCTCTCCAACTTTTCATCTTGTCGCACTCAAATGCCTCTCCAACTCACAGAAAATAATGCAATGGAATGGAATACATCTATTTTTGTTTCATAAAGTCAAAAAGCTAATAAAATTTTACAAACTAATAAAATTCAAATGTTATCAAAATGCTATACAAACTAATAAACAGGTGTTTTATGCAATAAATAAAACTCAAACTAAGGCCTTATTTGATTAACAGGTTAATAAAATAGTACCACTAATACTGCTAATCAAACATGCCCTAAGTGTCATTCAAGGAGAAAAGAAAAAAAAACTTGGAATAATTTAACTCCTATCTATATTGGTTAAATTTGAAACATTAGATAAAAAGTAAAAACCTAAGAGGCAGAGGAAGGTATGTTTATTTTATTCTTCCAATTTTCAATTTTTTTTTATTAAAAAAAAAAAAAAAGCCCTTTGTTTGGTTGCCTAGAAAGCAGAAACCCACTTCAATTTGTATATAGATTGGCACAGGTTTTGTTAGACATGGCTTCTCAATATTATATATACATACTGGAATCATACATAAATAGGGGTTTTGGGGTTTGGAATCATATATAAAAATAGAAATAAAAATAAAAGATTAATTTAACTCCTATCTATAGTGGTTAAATTTGAAACATTAGCTAAAAAGTCAAAAATTAATACAAAAAACTAACCCATTCTTTTCTCAACCCACAAAAAATAAACCCATCCAACACAAAAAAATGTATGTTCCTTTTCTTCTTCCAATTTCCAAATTTTTTTTTTTTTAAAAAAACACCCTCTCTTTCGTTATGTAAAATTAGAATTCTCTACTCAGAAAGACCCACTTAAGTCTTCGTTCCAATGATTTTATCAATCAAAAGCTTTTCAAAACCATAGAAAATCAACACCCATTTCCTATTAAAGAATCAAACCCATTGGATGATGTTTCCACAATAGATGTTTATCTGCCACTATAGATGTGGCAAATACAGCCCTAATTTCTATGTGTAAACATCAGATGTAGATGTTTATCCACACCCGTAGGACTATTAGATGTTGGAAAAATAATTTTATAAACATTAAAAATAATTTCCCACAATTGGATGTGGCAGATACATAAAACCATGTGAGAAATCAAACATTTCAAGTTAATTTTATAAATGCATATGAGATTGGGACCAAAATGCATATAAATAAAGCAGAACTCAATGGATACAAATGAAAGCACAACACTTCCAATTCATGTGCTATTTTTTGGTGCCAAATTATAACAATGCCAAAATTTGGCAAGAGCTCATCTCTCTATTCTCTAATGATAGAACTTATTTGTTAACAATTGTGACCATCTTAACTGTACTAAACAATTTTTTTTTATTTTTAATGTACAAATTTAAAAGGACAAATGAAAGAAACACTGAAGTTGATTTTTTTAAACAACAGAGTCCAGCAAGGAAAGACCTAGTTGAATCAAAGAAAAAGAAAACAATAATTAAACAACATATATAATTGTCCCAATAACACTAACAATTTGTGTAAAATTCCAAGTTGACTCTTTGAGAAAAAAAAGATTTCTAGATATTAGATCCAAAACACAGCATAGTGTCTTCCCAAAGAAATCTTGAAAGAGATGAGAGGAGTACATGTGTGTGTGTGTGAGAGAGAGCGAGAGAGAGAGAGAGCGTGTGTGTTCAAAAACAGAGCCATCAGATTACAGAGGGTGTGTGTTCACAATGATATATATAATACACACAAATACATACATGTTCAACATAAATCATCAAACCCATTTCATAAATCAAACCCATTAAATAATCAAGGTTTTTGGTTACGTCATTAATTTATATTACTACATAAATAATATTACATAATGTGCTTAGAGTATCCAATAATTATATTAGTATTTGTGGGAGTCAGACTCCTCGCCCTTTGCAAAGCACCAAGTGTTTAAAGAGAGTTGAATACATTACCTTCCCCTAGGAATTAAGCCTTTAGGAAAGTTATAGTGGTCAGCTAAGCTAAACCTAGTTGGTTATCCAATAATTAAACTTTACCAAATACTTTAGGAAAATTCTACTATACACATCACTCTTGTGGTATGTACCATATGCACCAATTACGATGTTTGTAATGTTTACGTATAACTATTCTGGTATTAGTTATAATTAAATTAAATTTACTGTGATATTAATTATAATATTAGTTTGATTATGTATGTCTTATGTAATATTTGATTATGGCTCAATTTTTTTTTAGTTACAACATTAAAAGAATTCAATTATGACATTTATAATGATTAATTTTATAAATATCATAATTTACATATAGTACATATATTTAAAAAATGTGGGAATTACTTAACAGTGAAGCAGAAATAAAAAATTACACTGTTAAGTGATTCTGTTATGAGGTGTAAGTAAAAAATTATAGGGATGCAAGTATCATTTGTAACCCTTTATATTTGTGTATTTTTTTTTCCCCTATTACACTATTAAGAAATTAAAAAAAAACAAAAAAGTAAAACAAACAAAATAAGTGAGCCATCTTTTCAACACATAATAAAAAACAAATATAATTGCTATTACAAAATAAAAAACAAAATCACTATTAACATACTATTAAATCACAAATAAAAAACATAAATCATAAAACCCATTTCAAACCCATTTCATAAATCAAACCCATTAAATAATCAAGGTTTTTGGTTATGTCATTAATTTATATTACTACATTCAATAATGTGATTAGAGTATCCAATAATTATATTAGTATTTGTGGGAGTCAGACTCCTCGCCCTTTGCAAAGCACCAAGTGTTTAAAGAGAGTTGAATACATTACCTTCCCCTAGGAATTAAGCCTTTAGGAAAGTTATAGTGGTCAGCTAAGCTAAACCTAGTTGGTTATCCAATAATTAAACTTTACCAAATACTTTAGGAAAATTCTACTATACACATCACTCTTGTGGTATGTACCATATGCACCAATTACGATGTTTGTAATGTTTACGTATAACTATTCTGGTATTAGTTATAATTAAGTTAAATTTACTGTGATATTAATTATAATATTAGTTTGATTATGTATGTCTTATGTAATATTTGATTATGGCTCAATTTTTTTTTAGTTACAACATTAAAAGAATTCAATTATGACATTTATCATAATTTACATATAGTACATATATTTAAAAAATGTGGGAATTACTTAACAGTGAAGTAGAAATAAAAAATTACACTGTTAAGTGATTCTGTTATGAGGTGTAAGTAAAAAATTATAGGGATGCAAGTCTCATTTGTAACCTTTTATATTTGACTTTTTTTTTTTCCCTATTACACTATTAAAAAATTTAAAAAAAAAAAAAAAGTAAAACAAACAAAATAAAAAACATACTATTAAATAGTCATATCTGACCATTAGATTAAATAATCATAAAAAACATTACATACATCTATATACACATATAAAATTTGTTCAGCATACATCTAAATCAAACCCATTTTTATGACTATTTATCTAAATCGAACATTACAAAAACAAATAATCATCAAACCCATTTCAAACCCATTTCATAAATCAAACCTATTACATACATCTATATACACATATACATATCTATATACATATATATATACATCCAAAATGCAGATTAAATACATAAATCAGAGCTTCAAATTCACACAAATAAAGCAGAGCTTCAAATTCAAAAAGCAGAGCTTCGGTTTGTTCCAGCAAACCCATTTCAATCAAATACATACATGTTCAAACCCCAACAAAATCAAATACATAAATCATCAAACAAAATCAAACCCATTTCAAACCCATGTTCAGTACGTGTCTAATTCCTACAAAATCAAACCCATTTCAAACATAAATCAAATACAAAATCAAATACATCTTATACAAAATCAAATACAAAATCATGTTGAAAATGCAAATTATACACATATACATATCTATATACATAAATCAAATCATCAAACCCATTTCAAACCCATTTCATAAATCAAACCCATTACATACATCTATATACACATATACATATCTATATACATCTATATACATCCAAAATGCAAAATATATATATTATATATACACACAAATACATACAGATTCAAAAAGCAGAGCTTCGGTTTGTTCCAGCAGTGACGACTCCCTTGTTGATGTTCCCCTGTTGACGGCAGAGAGGGAGGGAGGAAGAGAAGATGAAAACAGGGAAGCACGGCAAAGGGTGGGTTTCGACAGGGAAGCAAGGGAATGGACTCCAATGGAGGGAGAGAGAAAGAGAGAGAGAGAGAAAGTGTGTTCAAAATTTGAAAACATAACAGAGGAGAGGAGTATGTGTGAGAGAGAGGGGGCGTGTGTTGAGTGAGATGTTTTTAGCCCTTTGATCAAATTAATCTAATGGTCAAAATTTTGACAGAGGGACAACAGTCCCATCCAGATTCAAAAAGCAGAGCTTCCTTATTATATAGATATTAAACGTAACAGTAATAACATGTGACGATGTCATTATCTAATTTGTAATCCTAATTCCTGATAAGGATCCCATCATTATTGGCTCAATGAAAGACACATGGCAAATTTTCAAAGAGAAGTCGCAAAATTTTCAGGTCTTCGAATTTCACATATATATTATATGATGTGTTATACACATGTAAAACCAATTGATTATTTCAAAAAAAAAAAAAAAAAAAAAAACAAGGAAAATAATAATTATAATCATAATAATAATAATAATAACATTAACAACAGTTGAATGTCAAAAAACAAACCCATCTCCCCCTATGGTACATACATCTTTAAAATGGCAACCACAAGCCCCCATTTAAATTGTACAATAAAACCCAATGCATTTTTCTTACAAAAAACACCAACTAATTTATAAAAAAAAGAATAATACAAGGGGTTCTCAAGGTCCTCTACCGCCTCGTTGCTTTTTCTCTTCTAGTGCAGCAGCCTCATTTAACATGTCAGCTGCATCCTTGTGCATGTCCAGCTTCGCAAGGGCAACTGCTTGCATGTAAAATGCCGTGGACCAATCTGGGTAGACGCATTGTGCTTGCATTGCATCTCGAAGTGCAGCATCCGGTTGGTCACAGAGGAGATAACAAAGACTCCGTCGGGCATATACAGTTGGTGAAACCATGGTTCCCACATCCACAAACTGCACAAAACAACATGAACATATGAAGCAAGCACAGAAAATAACTTATTTCCCCCTCATCCTTCTCCAACCATTTTCCGGGGTTTATGCATCTATGGTTCGCTTGAACATGTTTGGTACTCATTTAGAGGCATTGATTTTCAAAATAGGTATTATCCCAGCACCTCATTAGCAAATACTGATAAACAATCTTACCCAATTTAATAGTCAAAAAAGGAATCCAATATCAACAGTCAGTTTGTTTTGGAGAAAAATATTACGGATTTTTTTCAGTCATTGAAATTAATGTATTAATGGTTGTATTAGTGGTGGTGGGATGGCGGCGGAGCTAGTGGGGGTGGCGTGGCAGCTGGTGTGGGTGGTGGTGGTGGTGGGGTGAAAATGGCAGTGGTGGCTGCGTCAGCGGAGGTGGTAGTGACGGCAGCGGTGATGGTGGCAGTGTGGTGGCATTGGTAAGACCTTAATCCGGAAAACGTTTATCCACTTTTTAAAAAGTGAAAAACATTTTCCGTCTAAATAGACTTGTTTTCGTTGACTGAGAAAAACGCTTTCTGTTGTACCAAACATCAGACACATGAGCCCAAACAAATAGAGCGCAAGTAAATAAATGAACTATAGCAGCCAAAGCATGACAAACAGTAGGCTGCCTAATTCAGGATCTCAGTATTCCAATATGATACCAGCTTGAATACCAGTGTGCATGGCATGACAATGACATTATCTGTATTCAAACAGTACACTCATCACAAATCGAAGTACATACCTGAGAATAACAGTCTATGGCAGTCTTAAACTCCTTGTCACGGAATGCCAAGTCTCCACGCTTCCTCGCCTCCAACATATCTCTCATTTGTTGGGTCCACTCTTGGAAAGATAGCTATGCCAATCAAAATTCTGATAAATAAGTATTCTAGCACAGAAATGGTAAGAGGCATCAACAAATCTAGTTAAGACAAATCATTACCTCATTGGTTCCTTCGTCATCTTTGTAGTGTGTCATCACCAAAATCTGATGAATAGCTGTGAGGTCCATTCTTGAACAAGCATCACCCATTGGAGAAAGAGGGTGTTGCGGAGTAGGTGGTGCTTCCTCGTGCTTTGGAATTCCTAGCATCACATAAGATGGAATCTGCATGCAAAGAATTGTGACCTTCAACACTAACTAAAAGCATATTTGATCTTTTTATGGCCCAAACTTTAATCAACTAAGCACAGATTTAATCAGTGTATATCCAACCAAGACCATGCCTACAAAGTTCCAAATGTAACTTCAGAATTCTGAAAAGCCATTTCAAAAACAGGAGTGAGAAAATTCAAAATAAAACACAACCATGAATCAATAACCTTATATGGAAATATTTTGTGTAAACTGAATATTCTAAATTAAATTTAGTCCAGCCAAATAGAAAGAAGAATATAAAAGAAATACATAAAATTTTGCTCAGAAGAAAACAGTCTATAAATGCAAGTTGCAACTTCTGCAACTGAGTTGTCACCCAGAAACTGGCAACTGGAAATGAGATACAGCTAGAGGCTAAGAAGCATGGACACGGACACGGACACGGACACGCCGACACGTCAATTTTCAAAAAATACAAGACACGACACGTGGGAGACACGTATGAAATATATAATTTTATATATTTATTATATGTTATATACATGAATATATCATTCAAACATAATAAAAAATGTAATATGACACCAATTCATATAAATTTATATGGTTTTTGTTTTATTGTTGTATTTTCAGTTGTTTTATTCAAACTTATAATTAGTTTTACCTGTGTTTAATTGATAGACACGTGTGTCTAAGCGATAAACAAGTATGTCCTCCAAGTGTCCAGGTCTTTAAAAAAAAAATTAAAAATAGGACATACTTTGAAGAGTGTCGGACACGTGTTGGAGAAATGTCCAAAGAGTGTCGGTGTCTGACACGGACACGACACGGACACGTCACCTTCTTAGAAGTGTCCATGCTTCTTAGGCTAGAGGTAAAATGAGTACTTGGGCAACAAAATGGTTGTACATGGAAGTATAGAGAAATCAGATACCAATAGGGCTAGCAAAAGCAGCAGTGACCTTCTGGCATAAAACTTTTTGGTAACCAAAAGACATCTGCATGGGACCTCTATAGTATTGCATCAGGCACTATTACTGCTTGATAACTTGGTATACCAAAAGCATATTTTACATGACAAAAGTTGCAAAACTACTCAATTTAAGAAAAAGATATTTTGAGCATTAGAACCTTGGAAAGCAAAATAAGGACTCACATCAGGTTTATTTTGCAGTGGGGCAAGTGTCGCAACAAGGTCCTTGGTATTTGGCCGCTCCCTAGGTTCATACTGCAGGCATCGTGAGGCCAGGTCAAAAACTACAGTAGCCTCTTCAGTTGAAAAGTTTCCCTCCAAATGTGAGTCCATCAATAGAAGAATGTTTTTTCCACGTATCATATCAAGAGCCTGCACACAGTAGAATTTAAGTACTCCAATGTTATATAAAACTCAAACTCCCCACAATCACAATGACTATACCATGGTCCACCCACAGGTTAGAAAAGGTTTCAATGCAGCAATTCATCACCACCAATGTAAAAAAACAACTCAATCTTGAGAATTCCTCGATCACATAACCTTAAGTTCATTAGCTCATATATCTCCTAGTAAGCCATTATACTGACAAATACCCCAATATATGATGGTTTGCGCAAGGAATGACAGAAGTGATGAATCTGACAATATAATCGGTGCAATTAAATC
Organism: Camellia granthamiana; assembly: GCA_036172215.1. Lineage (NCBI taxonomy): Eukaryota > Viridiplantae > Streptophyta > Magnoliopsida > Ericales > Theaceae > Camellia > Camellia granthamiana. Next base: position 133,326,235 of record CM069910.1, read on the forward strand.
TGTAAACCGTCCAACAAAAACAGAAAGGCCCCCTCTATAAAGTGTGTATTTATTACAGAGGAGATTTACGTTGTCGCCTCAATTTTACTGAACATTTAATTTCTACTGTCATATGATACTTGAGATAGCTGGTAGGAATTTATGCAGCTTAGTGGAATTATCTTTGCCGAGAAGCAGGTTCCTGCTGATGGATTTTTCATAGCTGGACATTCTTCCATCTCCACCCAAGCCCCTTTAGCTGCCTTGATGGGCAAGAGGAGACCTGGATGGAAAATATGGCCCAAATGGCCTGGGGGTGACAATATGATGCCGGAGCCACAAGCTGAGTGTAACCTTTGGAGTAAAACACATGAGCACCAATGCAGAAAATATCCTTTCATCTCCTGCTGATAATAAGGCTATAGGGCATCATAGATTATATCTTTCTCATTTTCAGCTTCTTGGCAGGAAACTTTGTTGCAACAAATAATGCAGCAATAGATCTAATATCATTTAATTAATTTCATTTAGCATTTTTAATTTAACCAGTTAGATCGAACAAGAGATAGATTGCAGAAAATCCAAACAAAAACAAAAGGAGGATTTGTTTTTTTTTTGGGGGGGGGGGGGGGGGGGGGGGGTGCAGTGGGAGGTAATAAATTGTCAGAAATTTCCTGATACTAAAAATCATCAAAAAAATAAAAAGCAGAAAAGCAAACAGAAAATAGAAAATAAAAGGTTTATAACAAGTTGGTGAATCAGGATGAGCAAATTTTTAAGTGAGCAGCTTTTAATTGCATCATCATCTGAGAAAGAAGCAATTCTAAGTGGACTAATAAATATCCTCCTTGATAACTATTTTACAAGTCTGCTGGGCTACGATTCCAAGTTCTAACTAGCTCAATTCAATTGCGTGAACTAACCATGATGAGATAGTGCGTATACAGCAAACTGACCAGATATTGAAGATTGTTAAAAGTAAAAGACTTACATGACTTGGTGGGATGTGTTTTCCACTGAGAAGATCCAAAAGCACAGTCCCAAAGCTGAAGATAACACTTTCTGGGGTGACCCTTCCTGCAAGTAGAGATGTAATATAGTTAATGGGTGAATGAAGTATTACGCAATAAGAAGTCATTCATGCAAGCACACTACGACTCTGATGCAATATAACCTGTGCTACAGCACAATTGAGCAACATTCTGTCATAGCAGCTGCATACCACTTTCCCCCCATTCCTCACCCCCCAAATAAATGGGCAAAATTGCTGTATATTTTAACGAGGTGTGCCTGTGCAAACTCATAACGTTGTTCTAACTATGCAAAATTCAAAATAAATTTATATAATGCCTCAACTTTTGCTCAATCAATCTTTTGCAAAATGTTCCTCAACCAAAAGAAAGTCCAAACACATAAAATCCATACACCAAACCAAAATAAACCACGTAGGTGGCGTCTATATGAATCTTTTTTCACCATTATGCTATATGAATACAAAATTATAGAGTTTTTTTTTACCAAACTCAAGAAATTTTGTATCAAACTTACCAAACCCATGATGTTTTCAACATATTTACCAAACCCATATTGTTTTGAAGTCATGTTTTGGTGTAACAAATTTAGAAGCAAAATTGTGTTTTTATCACACGAATTCAAAAAGAAAAAAAAATTAAAATAAAAATAAAAATAAAATTGTGTGATAGAAACATGAATTCATTAAAATTGTGTTTTCGGAACCCAACTTCAATGAAGTATGTATGGTAGTCATGACTTCAAGCAGAGCAAGTATTGCTTTATTGTCATGGAACTGACCCACAGCTTCGGCACAGTTGCATAAGAAATACACAATTTCAATGAAAATGTGTAACCAAAACATGATTTTAAGAAAAACGTGAAATAATCACACGCTTTCATGTTGCTAGAATTTGTTGTTCACGTGCACGTCAGATAACCTCCTCGTTTCTTAGCATGAATGCGAAATTGTAATTTCTTGGTTGCAATAACTATATTCAGTTGTGGCTCAAGGGGTAGGCAGCTTTGGTGAGTAGAAAAGGTCCCACTTATTAATTATTAGTCAAAATAATCATTGGAGTTTGGAAATATAAAAAATAAGAAGTAATACAAAAAAACTCTGTAAAATAAATAAATAACAATAATGTTAGGAATACTAACAAATATACCAACTAAACACAATGTTAGGTGCGTCTCATGTCAAGTGGTGGAACCCACATGCATGTATTGTATGTTTGTTGTTATGTTAGTGTTCCTAGCACTATTGAATAAATAATGGTAAAATATTAAATTATAAACAAAGAACTGGTCAATTCAAAAGGAGAGTATAACATCTTTCATTGGACACAAAAATGGTAGTGAAATCATGTTTTGGTAACACGAGCAAAAATCGTGTCTTAATCACACAAATTCAAAAAATAAAAATATGAATCAAACTCATGTAATAAAAACATGAATCTGCAATTTTGTTTGGAAGATTATATGTATTATCAAAGGATGATGGGATGGTGCTGTCCGTTGGCCTGTAGACTTGACGTGGGGAGCTTTTCCTCCTCGACCTTGTGCAGATTCTCCCTAGAGGCATTAGAGTTAGGAGCTGATGCTCTTCTTTTTGTTAACGACTTCAGGAGCATTGAGTAAAGGAAGGCACGGGGGTCTCATTACAAGCCTAAGGGCGGAGGTTGGGACATTGATCCAAAGCTCAAGTACGGCATGAAGCCCTTCCTCCATGAAAGGCTCGGGCAGAAGTAGAAAGGCTAAGACAAAGCCGCGTCCTAAGTCACTCAGGTATGGCTTTGGTTAAGTAAAAATACCCCCCCTTCACCAGTAGCCAAGGTAGGAGCCTGAGCTCTTTAAATTGTTTAGTACCTCATTGGTGCTCTTCACTAGATCTTTTTCAAAGCAACAAGAACTCGTGCCCCATTTCTTCCTCTTTCACTTTAGCTTAGAACAGAAGGCCAAAATATCCCAAAATCCACTTGGAAAAAAACCTCCTATAAATGAGTTCCAAAAAAAGCCGGGTAGGCTCTTTTAGAGTGAATGTCCTTTTCAAAAGCCAAATCACTGCTTTCGTTTACACCTATTTTGGTTATAGCCTGGTCATTGTGTGCGATTGTTTAGTCTGGGAGGAGTGAACTACCAGGTAGTCCAAGGCGACCTCAACCCTGCAAAAGACTTCATCTTTTTTTACGATAGTGGGTATATACCAAAGAGGAAGTACCCATTCATCAGTGTCTTATATTCGGAACACGATTTCATGGAAGACACGATTTCATGGAAGACATGCCATCATTACACAATTTTAAACAAAAATGTGGAATTGTTACACTCTTCTGGAGCTGTTGTTCCCTAGTTGATCAATCAGATTCTTAAGAGTTGAAAAAAAAATAAATAAATAACTTCCATAATATAAGAGCTAGAGGTACCTTTCAAGCTACGTCACCTCTATGTGTATAAATAGATAGCTCTTTCATTACATTGGCTTTAAAAAAAATTTGGGCATCACAAGCAAGCAAAAACTGCCAAGTGGTTTAACCATTTTACCTTGCAAAATTGTATTTACCTCCTAATTGTGAACTTTAATAACAAGGTTCTTTCATTGATATTAAAAAGTTCTACAATCATACAAAGAGTAGTAGACTAATTTTTATGTTGGACTAATTTTCATGCTTAAAATATTTTTTTTTCTTACCAAAAAATATAAATTTCCCTGCTATAAAAACAAGCAAGAAATTCACCATCTAACAAGCAAGAAAATTTGACAAACAATAAATCTTTCCTCCTTCCCTACAAGCACAAAGTTATTTAGAAAAAAATTGAATAAAGCTATGGCAATATATACAACACATGATGCATGGTATGCAATCCATGTGTTCACATTGCCGGCAGGGGAGGGGGCGGCACGGCGAGGAGGAAAACTTTGGACAAAGCAAAGGAAATACAGAGAGTTGATCAATGTGGGAAAACTTATGGCAACAGAGTTTGCGGAGAGAGAGAGAGAGAGAGAGAGAGAGAGAGAGAGAGAGAGGGAGGATGCTTGGAAAGAGTATACCTGTGCAGTATAAATAACATCACAACTACAGCCAATGGTCACCGACAAACCCTCCATTGTAGGTCTCAGTGTTTTTAAAGACTCAAGGCGCACAAAGGCGCCGAATGTCTCTTGGGGCCTAGGCACAAGGCGAAGCGCGGACTTTTACTGAAGTAAGGCACATAGTCTTAGTAAAAAAATAGATAAATTAACATAGACTAATGATTCATAGCATGTTAGTACTAGGACAATTTAAAAATAAATAAATAAATAACCGAGGCAAATTATAGAATAACTCTCACAGCCATAAAAGTACATATTACATAGTATTTCAATTTTCAAAGGTAAAATAATCCACATTTAACAACAAAAAAAAAAAAAATCCAAAACATAAACATACAACAAATACTAATCACTCCTGTTTGGTTTTGATTTCCAAAATTCACTTTTCAGAAAATTCTACTTTTTTGTTTTTGTATTTTTTTTTCATTGAATTTTCTTAATATTTTAAGATTTTTTTTTTTAATTTTAAGACACACCAAACATAAATACTTAAAAAGTATAGGCCTTGTTTGGTTTGGCTTTGGGAAAAAGATTTTGAAGAAAATTTTTGAAAATTTTGTTTGGTTTATAATTTTTCTCAAAAATTTTCCAAAATCACTCTCTCCTACACATCAATCAATCACTTTTTCTCTCATCTCTCCTTTTCAATCACTTTTTCTCTCACATACATCTACTCAATTACAACAAAATATCAAATCATTCCAAACTCCCAAACTCCAAAACTATTTTCAAAATATACAACCAAACAAACTATAGAAATTTCTAAACTCTCTTCCTAAAATATTTTTTGAAAACTTATCTCCTAAACTCAAACCAAACAAAGCCATAATATTTGTGAAAAAAATCTTGAAAATATTCATTAAATACCAAAAAAACAAAAATTCAGTACATTTTTCGTATTTTTGTGTATTTATTAATTTTTTTTAAAAAAAATTTCACAAATATTTTACTTTTTAGATAAATCTAAGTAAGATACATCTAAAAAAATAAAAAAATTGCTTAAAATTTTAAAAATATTCACTGAAAATTTAAAAAAAAAAAACGAAAAATAAAAAAACTCAATTTTCAAAAAATTGAAACCAAACACACTGAATATTAGTCTTAACATTCAAGAAATTTCAAGAAGAACACAACACAACATCAAAGAAGGAAAAAAAAAAAAAAGGCAGGAAAAGAAAACAGACACATCAGTGAAGAAGAAGAAGAACCCAGCAGCCAACAACGAATAGGAAGAAGAAAAAAAAACAGAGAGCAAGTCGAAGACGTACCCAAAAAAAACGTACAAGAAGAAGAACCTAGGCAACAAAGAAGAAGAGAGAAGGAGACGAAGAAGAAGCAAAAGAAGAACTCATTTAGGCCAGAGACGAGACTAGACGACCCAAAGGGAAGAGAAGAGACACCGTAAGATTTATTCTTTCTTTCAAATTGATTAGGGCATTTCAAATCGATTTGGGGCTGGGTATTGAGTAGTATAGCTCAGATTTCTAATCCTCAATGATTGAGGCCTTTAAAAACACGATATCAACCGTTAGATTCAATCAGAAAACAAAAAAGTAAAAGTCGCAAACGCTCACGCGACTTGTGCCTTTGTTTGCCTAGCCGAGTCGCGCAAAAGGCACGCGCTAAGGTTCTGAAAAGTGGTTGCGGTCGCTGTAACGGTGGTGGTGGCACGGTTGCGGTTGTGAGGTGTAAAGGCCGTAGCGTAACGGTTGCGGTAATCGGAGCCGTGAATTTTTTTATTTTTTGCACAATTTGAAAAAAACTTATCAATACGCATATTTTTTTCCATAATCATATTCATTGGGCTTTAAAATAAATATTGATCAATTCTTGTAAATTTTTAAATATGATCCAATATATTTCATATTTTTAAATCACTATAAACTGAGTTGTTTACATTTTATTTTAATAATTAATGACTTTATATGTCATAAATCCATATTATGCTTGTGACAATTTTTTTATTGGACTTAGATGTATGAAATTATTTTTTTAATTATTATACTTGTGGAAGTATATGCAAATTGTACCTTGAATAGTTTTAAAAAATAAATTATGCATGCTAATGTAATCATATAAAATGTAAAAATAAATTATAAAGAAATTTTTTTTTTTTTTTTAAAGGTTTGGATCACTTGAATATTCATTCTCTTTTTGGATAACCTATAAATAAAAATAAAATAAACTAGTCAAAAAAAAATTGACATATATAAAATATGTATTAATATATAATTATAGGTGTTATGTTTTCTAGATATTTTACAAAAAAATTGATCACTAGCTATTATATATAAAATAAACAATGACAAAAGTAAGAGAATAAATAAGAAGCTAAATATATATATATATATATATTTTTTAATCAAGCCAAATAGATAGACCATACTTATTATTATTATTATTATTTTCAAACAATATATAGATAGACACACACAAACAAAATGGTTGAGTGATAGCAGCTGAATAGAATAGCATAGGATAGGTCTTACAGCTTCAACAAATCAATAACATGTTCTTCATCTTTCCTCTTCTCTCACTCTATCTCTTACTCCTCTATCTTCCCCTTTCTCTCTCTATCCCTCTTCCCCTATTTTCATCTTTTTTTTTTTTTTTTTTTTTTCAAAAGAAGCAATTCAGAACCGTTACGTAACGATGCATAACACATCGTTATGGCCGTTACGGCAACGTTACGACTGCTACAACAACCGTTACGGTCGACACACTTGTGAATCTCAATCACAACGCAAAAGCGGCCGTAACGGGTGGCGGTAACCACCACAACTATTACGTAACGGCACTACGTAACGATTGTGGCCGCTTTTTAAAACCTTAGCGCGCGTCTTCTTCAACTCGCCTTGCCTTGGGTTGCTTCAGGTGCTGCACCTGCACCTTGCTGCTCCTTGCGCCTAGGCGCGCCTTTCACAACACTGGTAAGTTTTTTGTGAATGGAACTAAGTAGAGGGATGCCTTCTCCAAACAGTGACTGAGCTGATGGAAGGGTTCTCTGTGCACAGGGAAAGCTATGGCTCTGTTTGGTTGTGATTTGTAATCAATTTTCTACGTGTGTTTTTCAGTATGATGTTTGGTTATGCGTTTGAAATTAATTTTCACGAGCTCTGCAGAGAGCTCTGTGCATCAGCCTATGCATCAGCCGTTGTTTGGTGAAAATTTTACAAACGGGGACTACCACCCGGTCGTCCCTATGGACTACCACCCGGACGTCCTTGAGGACATCCACCCGGATGTCCTCTGCTGTACAGAATTTTTTTTTTTTTTTTTTGCAATTGACTCATATAATTGGGAAAAATATTTTCTGAAAATTTTTAAATTTTTTATGTGCTTTAAAATAATTTTGAATTATATGTTTAGTTATGAGTTGTAAATTTTTGTATCACATATCAAATGTCACATCAACAATTCCCCACTCAAATCAAACCTCTTTTCCAAAACTATTTTCAAAACTCTTTACCAAACAAATTTTCTACACTCAAATCATAATTTTACAACACACAAACTCAAAATACAATTCATACTCTCAAATCACATTTACAAAACACAACCAAACGCAACCTATGTTTTTAAATTTCTTCTTGAAGTCATGTGATCAAACCACGATTTTGGCTTCAAAATCATGTTCCAAGTACACGATTTCACAAACAACTTGGGTTTGGCATATATGTTGAAAACAACATGGGTTTGGTAAATATGTTGAAAACAACATGGGTTTGGTAAATCTAATACAAAAACACTTGGGTTTGGTAAAACAAACTCCAAAATTATATGCAAAATATAATTAAAATTGTTGGGACTTGCCACTACAGGCAAGTACATACGTACACATTGTGGGTATCTGTACACCTATGGTCAGCCACAAGAAAGGCATCATGGGCACCATGACAAACTTGAAAAAGGGATCTCCAGCTTGGATTCACTAGAGGTATGTGGGTTGGGAGGTTCATCAGGGTGCGTAGCCACCCTCCAATGGCTTGCGTCTTGCTCAATTTTAGAGAAAGAAAGGCCTTGACCTGAAGAATGTATCATACTTGACATTGAAACTCTTTCCCAAGTTACGATACACAAGGTCTGATCATGGACACGATGATAGTTGTGACAGCACCATATTGTCAAACCACAAGGAAGTTGCAAGCTGGCCTCCATGGTTTGGCCAACTTTTATAAGGAGGTCCCCATACATATGTTGTAACATTCTAACCATCCTCACCATCTTTGGTGGTTCATTGCTATCTCAGCATCCGCCATCTTCCTAGAAGGTCATATCCAACCACCTCACTCACAACTATTTACACAAATATATACTTTGGTCATTCACAATTTCAGAACCAAGGCAATATCTTACCAAGAGAAACACCATTCGCTTGTCAACAAGGTATTAAAACTTTTCCAATTCATGTAAAGTCGAATCTTCAGTGATGTTATAGACTTCAAAAGTTCAAACACTAAATCATCCCCGTGTGCCTTTACCACAACCTTTAGAGCTCTCAATTAGTAATGAAGCACAAATGCATGATGTAGTCATGGTGGTCTTCATTGCACTGGTCAAAATATACCTCAATACATTATAAAATAGGTTTCCATTAAACATTTACACATCTCATGGCAATAAGGGCACATAAAAAACTTATGAGACATGTTCATACTAAATTATACAAGTCTTGTAGAAAAGGGAAAGTGGATAGAACAAATCTATTTATAAGGACTCCAAAATAAATCAAAGGATGAGTGAATATAAAGATGTGTTACATCTCACACTTCAAGAATGGCCACCCAAAGGGGTTAGGCATGCATTTCACACACAAAGATCAATGACAGTGCCTCAGCACGAAGAAAGTGATTTCCAACAAATCTTGGGCATGCAATGTCCTAAATAGTCTATCGTCTTTTGCTTCAATTTTCAGTTTCTTGTGATTATTAAGTTCCATAATCAAGATTGAAGTTGACATGGATGGATGACCATTAATTGTGGTGTATCTGGTGATATATGCACCATTCTCATGTGAACATCTCTCTCATTTGGAGTATCCAAAAGGGAGCAAATAGTAGATATCTTGAAAATCCTACATCCTCCACCCCTCCCTCAAATTTTATTGATGTCATCTAAAATCTGTTTTATGGGTGTCAATGCCAGTTTACTCAGTGGGAACTCTTTCTTCAGCAGTTTCTATAGACTTCTTTAAGCCTTCATTGATGCTTCTTTAGAAGTCTTTATTTTGTACATCGCATGTAAATGGGACTTGCCCCTTCCTTTAACACGATGTTTGTTATCATTAGCAAATTATTTTCAAAACAAAACTATAAAATTATGCCTTCCCAAGTCCAGCATTACAATATAGATGTTCTGCTTTATCTTTGCAAGGACCATGACTGCCAACAATTAATAAAATTAAAAACTAAAAGAAGTGTTTACCATTTCTGAGATACTCAGGAGGTGTATATGCAAGATTCGTGCTATAACTTTTACCATCCCTGCTGTTTTTCATCAAGCCCAAACATGAAAGCCGTGGATCACCATTCTGCCAAAACCAACCAGAAAGACTTAGCTTCAATTAAACCTAATAGATCCTCTACCCTATGGCCCTGTTTGAATACAAGATATAAAGGGTGGGATTGGATATATACCGTGGGGTCCACATATCCCATGTTTGCAATTTTTTTTTAAAGAGGATATAATATACTATGAGATTGTATATCCCCAAAAATTGGAGGATATACAATACCATTATATCATATCCCATAAGTTGGGATATGATTTAAAATGTCCAATTTACCCTCTTGTCTATCTAATTAATATAATATAATTTTTGAATTTAATATAATATAATTATTGAATTTAATTTAATATTATTGAATTTAATATAATATAATATAATATAATTTAACATAAATTTTGAATTTAATATAATATAATATTATTGAAATTAATTTAATATAATATAATATAATTTAATTTAATTTAATTTAATTTAATATAATTTAATATAAACTTTGAATTTAATATAATATAATATTATTGAATATAATTTAATATAAATTTTGAATTTAATATAATATAATATTATTGAATTGAATTTAATATAATATAATTTTTGAATTTCATATAATATAATTTTTTTATTATTATCAGGTTGACATTAATATAATATAACTTACTTTTTGTTTGGAAAAATTATTGAATTTAATATGAATCTTTAATTTGTTCCAATAAAAAATAATATGAATTTTTAATTTGTTTATTTGCATTAATTCTAAATTTTTAATTTGTTTATTTGCATTAGTTCCAATATGGATATTTAAAATATATTATGAGGGCAATCTTAGAAATTACTTGTTTATATCCCATAATATATTTTGTAAAACAAACATGGATAATACATATCCAGTCTTATATATCAAGTCAACAAACATGAATTAAGGAATATATTATCCAATACACATATCCTCTTCATTATATATATTGACTAAATCTCACATCAAATTATATCCTCTATTTTATATCCAGTGAAACAAACAGGCCTATGGCCAAATTTGGGAAGACTAAGTGTACTTTTTGACTTGTTATGAAATATGGGTTGGGTTTGAAGTGATGTGTTAGAGAGGTGATGTGACTTAAATAAGATGATGTAACTTAAATAGGATAGTGACTTTTTGACTTTTTGAATTTTTTTGAGGATGCCAAACTTGGCCTAAAAAAGATCCTCTCTGTAATGATGTCTAACTGTAACTAGACTTATGTAGAAGAATGGAACAATATTTATCACCCAATGAGGAATAACCAGATACTTATTCAGACTTCAAAAGATCCATCACAACACCTCATCAAAGAGAACCCTATATGCGTTCAAGTCATGGTACAGAGGACGCCCTTCAGTACTACAATAATCCAATGCTTCGGCAATATATAGAGCAACTCTTAGGCGCATGGCCCACTCAATGGTTTGGTTCTCCCCTGTGAAGCAAGTATAAGCTGAATTTAGATATTCACAAACAAAAGACCATCCTTATGTCAACAAATTGGAAAGAACAATATCCCTATGATGTGAAAATTATCCTTCAAATGGATTAAGAGAAGTACAATCTTATACTATTATTCTTAAACTAAAGAGAGAATTTTTTTTTTTTTTTTTTGATAAATAAACTAAAGAGAGAATTTTGAAAAGATTGAACTTTCAAGAAAGATAACTATTGCCAACAAACAGATATGTATGTGAAATTGTGCACGCACACGCACATGCAAATCACTATCTTAGCATAATAAAGAATTGTATCAAAGAAGGCAACAGATCTCGTGTTCGAACCCTACAGCCTACCCGATAATTAAAAATATATGCATGAGTTTGGCTTGCTTATGGAGGAGAGCCCGCCCGGCCACACGTGAAGGGGTGCGTTGAGTATATAATATAAATAATAAAGTTGTCCCTCTCTCTAATAGCTTAAGCTTTTGGATGAGATGATGGTCAACAATTCAATATCTACACAGTCAATACTTTTTCATGTCATGAAGCTTCCCCACTCTATTGTTATTATATAAAAATTTCCTTAAATTGAATAGAATCAGTGACAACATCCCAATCCACCTCATTCTCACCATTCCCTCAAACTAGCTCCCATATATCCAGTAATAAATGCATCTTCTAAAACTTTAGATTCTAAACCATCTATTTGTCCTTCTAAACTCAATTTTAAACTACACCAACTAAATGACACAGCATTCTGAAGTTATGTATGCAACTTTGATCCTACGGTTCTATTACCAAATACCAAAATGTTAGCTTCAAATATGTAGTTACAAACTATTTCCTAGACTCCATAATTCTTTAGGCTTATAGACCTTTTATAAATTCTGCCATGCACAAAAGAGAAACCATCCCCAACCATGATTATTCCACAATATTAACCATACATTCCACATATATGTAACCGTGACTTTCAGGCACCAAAAAAAAAACCCCTAGAAACCTCGTAGGTATAACGGTGAACCCAATTCAAGCAAAACCATATCCATCAACAGCTCAACGTGACCAAAGTGAAAGCAATATTCCACTACAAGAAAATAAAACCCAGAGTCTTAAATACTTCACTCAAACACAAAACAAGAATGCAATGCAATGAAGAGAAATGCAATTTATCAAAGCATTTACTTTTTCCTTTTACTTCCATCATATTTAAAAAATAGTAGAACCCTACGTGAAACATAAAAAGCCAGGAAGTTAAAACTTTGGGAAAAAAATTTAGGTGATCCTGAAAAGAATTCAATTAACTAATATATGGTAACAAAATTATTTAAATTTTCAGCTCAGAATCAAAGAAAATTGAGTTTGAATCGAATTAATAATTGCATGATTGAATCAGAAAATAGAACCAATTTAAATAAACATACAGTGGAATAGATGTTTGGCCAAGGTATCATTGGGCATGTACTCAGCCACAAGCAACCTCTCATCACCATCGCAGCAATACCCAATCAAATTGGCAAGCCTCTTATGCCTCAACTTCCCAACCCCCCACGCTTCGTCCTTGAAAAACAATCCCAAAAGAAAACAAAATTAGCCCCTAATTCAACAAACCCTAAAACAATCAACGAACACAAAAAACAAACAAACAATCAATCATATAATCGCAATTTAGTACAGCGAATTGTTTCGGATCGGGCCAGGCCATTTTGGTAAATTTCTTGACGGCGATCCACCGGCGATTCTGGAGGCGACCCTTGTAAACGACATTGGGGGCTTTTTCTCCGCTCTCCGAGACGATGAATTCGGAGCTGAAATTGTTGGTGGCGGATTTCAAGTCGGAGAAGGAGAACTCGGAGAAGGTCGGTACGCCACCACCGGCGCCGTCGCCCACGGCGGAGACAGTGGTGGCGGTGCCGTTGGAGGGGTGGTTTTGGGCGTGGCGGTGATCCTTACCGGAGAGAGTATCTTTGAAGAAAGAGGATTCGCAACAGCCCATTAGTGTTCTCTGTTAGTGACGAACCATAACCATAGAAGGTGGATTCTAGAGAGAGAGAGAAAAAGGGAAGTATATATGCTCGTGTGGTTCGAGGAGAGAGAGAGATCTGCAGGAGAAGAGAGAGCTTTAATGGAAGATTGAAGAAGAAAAGTGGGCTAGGCTTTCCTTCTCCTTCTTGTTGAGTTCTCTCTCGCTCTCTCTGTCTTCTTCTCTATTACCTTTCTCAGCTGACAACTCTCTCTCTCTCTCTCTCTCTCTCTCTTCTCTCTAATCTACAGTTTTTTTTTTTTTTTTCCTCTCTTCTCTCTAATCTACAGTTTTTTTTTTTTTTTTCCTTTTTGATGCTTTTCATTTTAGGACAAAGGGTACTTTTGTCTTTTACAAAGACCGTGTCATTTTTTTCATTAATAAATACTAACAAAACATATATATATTATATATATAATAAAACATGATGGGTATGTTTGGTTTGTGTTTGAGAGATGTATTTTAGAGATAAAAAGTACGAAAACATGTTTGGTTTGGTTTTTTGGGAAATTTGTTTTGGAAAATTGTTTTGAGAGAGAGTTTTGGAAAAAGTGATTGATTTGATGTGTGTGTGAGAGAGATTTGTTTGGAAAACTTGTTTGGTTTGTGTGTTTTGGGAAATTTTTTTGGGAAAATTTGTTTGGTTTAATTACTTTTGAAAACTTATTTGTAGAGAAAATTTCCGAAATTTTTTCAGAAACACAAACCAAACGAACCCGATAATTTTTGAATTTGTCCTACTAAGACATTTGGACGGGTTAAATCTATTCAAATTATAAAATAACAATTGAGATACATTTTTTAAAAAATATCTTACATGTATATTTTATATTTTTCCGCTTCTATCTCTTACTTTTTCCTTTTCTCATTCATCCCTCCATGATCCCATGATCCTACATTCCTCTTTCTTTTCTTTTTATTTTTTTTATTTTCCCCCATTTTTATTTTTTCTCTCCATTTTTTTTCTCCTTTTTTTCACTTATTTTTATTAATATTTTATGGAAAAGTCTACGATCACAAAATTAGGAGCCAGATGTTACTGTGTGTAGTGGAGATTAAATTAATGAGTTTTATAGTTCACAAATTAAATAAATTTTAACAATTAATTATTATTTTTAAATATATTGAATACCTGATAAATTTCATAAATTTAGACCTTATATGAATGTTCAACATCTATATAATAAAACAGGATGGTTTTTAAATTTGTCCTACACACATTTGTCCTACTAGGACATTTGAACGGTTTAGATCTATTCAAATTATAAAATAACAGCTGAGATATATTTTCTAAAAAATATTCTGCATGTACATTTTCTATTTTTCCGCTTATCTGTCTTACTTTTTTCTTTTCTCACCCATTCTTCCATGATTCCATGATCCGTCTCTCTCTTCTTTTTATTTTTTTTATTTTCTCCCATTTTTGTTTTTCTCTCTATTTTTTTTATTTTTATTTTCTCATTTTTTTTCACTTATTTTTATTCATATTATATGGAAAAATCTACGATCCTAGAATTAGGAGTTAAATTTTACTGTGTGTAGTAGAAATTAAATTAACGAATTTTATAATCCACAAATTAAATGAAACTTAACAATTAATTGTTATTTTTAAATATATTAAATACCTGATCGACTTCATAAATTTAGACCTTATATGAATGTTCAACATCTATATAATAAAGCATGATGGTTTTTGAATTTGTCCTATACACATTTGTCCTAATAGGACATTTGGACGAGTTAGATCTATTCAAATTATAGAACAATGGCTAAGATATATTTTTCAAAAAATATTCTACATGTACATTTTATATTTTCCCGCTTCTCTCTCTTACTTTTTCATTTTCTAAACCATCTTTTCATGATCCAATGATCTCACCTCCCTCTCTCTTTTCTTTTTCTTTTTTTTTATTTTCTTTCATTTTTATTTTTCTCTCTATTTGTTTTTTTTTTTTTTCTCCTTTTTGTTCACTTATTTTACACATATTTCTATAGAATGTATGTATACCCGTAATACACTAGAACATTTTGAGCATACATACAATTTTCATATAATTATATAAGTAGAAGCAATATTATATGTGTGTCTATAGAAATTGTATGTATGTCAAGCACATCTATCTATCTAGTTAAATATTATATAAGCAAAAACAAGTTTTTGTAAGGAGTTTTGTGAGAATTCACAAATTTTATAATAATTTTGTAATTTTATCAAATTAAAAAATAAATTTAAATAGTGTTGGGATTATAATTATATTCTAATCCTAACATTATTTACACTGTGCCTTTTAGCACGGGCATACGCTAGTGTGTGTGTGTATATATATATATTATTATTAAAAATATTAGGTAGCGTTTGATAGAATTTTCTAAATATGATTTGATAATAGAATTGTATTTTGAGTTTGTGAGTTTTGGAATTATAATTTGAGTGTGGAAAATTTGTTTGGTTATGAGTTTTGAAAAGAGTTTTGAATTGAGTTTGAAATGAATGATGTGACATATGATATTTAATTCAAAAACTTACAACTCATAACCAAATACATAATCCAAAATTCTATTCAAAGCTCATAAAAAAATTTTAAAAAATTTTATAAATATTTTTTATTTAAAATATAAAAATAACAGTACAAAAAAACAAAACAAAACAAAACAAAAAAAAACAAATCGAACACTGTTCCAATCGATTGGCCAGACGTCTGGGTTAGCCAAATTTTCCCGCTTAGAAAAGAATTTTCAAAAGTGGGTGTGGAATTATAATTTGAAAACTTAAAATAAATACCACACTTAATCAATGAGTGAAAATGTGTATAGAGAGCTTCTCCAAGCACAACCTTAATTGCTCTTAATTTTTCTCTCTCTCACTGCATCTCTTTTTTTTTATTCTTTTTTTATTAAAATGAATTTTTTTTCTAAAATTTAATATTTAAAATACTTTAACTTAATCTAAATTATCCATAAACAAAACCTAATTAAATTATATATACTAAAAATATTTTACTACTTAATTTTATTATAGTTTTTTTCAGTAGTTTTTAAATAAAATATTAAAATTATTTCTTATTTTTATGTCTATCTTCTTTATAATATTAATTATATTGAATTTCTTAAATAATTAGAATCACTTTTAATTTTATAACAATTATTTATAATATCAAGTTATAATTTAATACTAATAGCACTCAACATCTCCTATTCCCGGATGGCAATACTAGCTTTACTACTTACAGACTTTCTACTCAAAGCATCGACCACTACATTGGCCTTTCCCAGATGATAGTGCAACTCAAAGTCATAATTTTCTATAAACTTCATCCATCTTCTCTAACTCAAATTCAAATCTTTCTGTGAAAACAGATATTTCAAACTCTTATGATCGGAAAACACTTAAAATCTCTCACTATATAAGTAATGCTTCCAGATCTTTAAGATAAAAATCACCGCCTCTAGCTCTAAGTCGTGAGTAGAATAAGTTCTCTCATGAGTTTTCAACTGCCTCGAACTGTATGCTACCATTTTCCCATTTTGCATCAATACACAACACAACCTAACCCTTCTCGAGACGCATCACAATAAACTAAATAACCCAAACCTCTCTCCAGAATAATTAATACTCGAGCAATGGTAAGCCTAACCTTAAGCTCTTGAAATGACTTTTCACAAGTCTCACTCCACGCAAATTTAATCCCCTTCCTCATCAATCTAGTCAATGGTGAGGCCAATCTAGAGAAGTATTTTACAAAACGTCGGTAATACTCGGCTAAGCCCAAGAAACTCCGGATCTCAAAGGCATTCTTAGGTTGTTCCCAATCTTGCACTGCCTCAATCTTAGCCTAGAAACTTAATTTTCTTTAGCCAAAACTCGCACTTCCTGAACTTAGAATACAAACAGTGTGCTCTAAGCAACTCAAGTGCAATCTGCAAGTGTTCCTCCTCAGAGGGTGAGTAGATTAAGATGTCATCAACAAAAACAACCACGAAACTATCTAAAAACCCACGGAAGATTCGATTCATCAAATCCATAAATGAAGCCGATGCATTGGTTAGCCCAAAAGGCATCACTAAGAACTCATAATGACCATACCGCGTATGGAATGTCGTCTTCTGAATATCCTCCTTCACCCTCAGTTGGTGATAACTCGATCTCAAATTAATCTTAGAAAAACAACAAGACCCCTTCAACTGGTCAAATAGATCATCTATACGAGGTAATAGGTACTTGTTTTTAATAGTTACCTGGTTCAACTTTTAGTAATTGATGCACAGTCGCAATGTGCAATCTTTCTTCTTAGCAAAGAGAGTTGGTGCTCTCTAAGGCAATGTACTAAGGTGAATGAAGCCCTTATCTAATAGCTCTTAGAGTTGAATCTTCAACTCGTACAACTCAGCATGTGCAAATCTATATGGTGCTATGAAAATTGGTGTTGTGTCAGGTACTAAGTCAATAGAGAACTCAATCTCTCGGTGAAGTGGCAAATTAGTAAGATCTTAGGAAAAGACATTTGGGTATTCTCAAACTACCCTCGATAGTTTAACTTGGACCACATCACTCTCACTACCCAAGAAAGCTAGAAGAAGACAACTAAACTCGCCCCAACCATGTGAGTCATAAATTGGAGATAAAACTTTATCAGCTCGATCCCCCAAAAAATAAAAACAGCCATCACTCGAGGTGCACACCGTAACCCTCTGACAATAACAATCTATGACAGCACGGTACGAAGACAACTAGTCCATGCGTAAAATGATGTTGAAACCTGACATGTCTAACAATATAAAAGTAAAAGCAAGTCGGCGACCGGTAACCTCTATCTCACAATTGCGACATCCCCAATCCAAGATAACCTTACCCCCAACTAATGACTTTACCCTGAGCGAAGACGCTAACTGAGCCATCTCTAACCCTAAAAAAGATATGAATGTAGGCAAAATGAAAGAATGGGATGCACCAATATCAAACAACATATTGACAATAAAATTGAACAATGGAAAGTTACCTCTTATAATAGAGGATGCTGGTAACTCATCTGGCGTGGTAACAGTATACACACGCCCTGTGGGTCTCTACTCTACTTGTTCACCCCTCAAAGCATAAGACTAGTACACTAATTGAGACGAAAAGGCTTCTTGAGTAACTCTCGAGGCTTGTGTTGAATGGGTAGGCTGATGGCTTTATGTTTGCCTCGAACCAAACACACCAAATGTGCCACCTACCTAAGGACAAAACCTCTTCAAGTGCCCCAACTGCCTACACTAATAACAGGTAGGTAGCTGCCCTCTCCTCTAACTTTGGCTCTAAGGACGAGCCGAAGTCGGTGCAGACTGTTACCCTCCTTCTTTATGCAGGTAAACTGAAGACTTGTGGCCCAACTGAACACACTTAAACAAGTGATCCCACCCTAACTACCTCTTCTTGAACAAGAACTCGATACAGGAAAAATGGATCTGAACTGTGCTGCCTAGGACTACTGGGCCCCTCTGCCGTTTGTTGTCCCGAGTTTACCCTAAAACTTCTTGACTCTTCTTTTTGGAACTACTCAATCGTTCCTCCTCTATCTAGATTACGGTTTCTAAATGAGCCGCTGTGATGACTGGGTACGTAATTTCCCTCGTTCTCTTTGAGTTATGTTGGGTTTACTCTTGTTAGAGTGTCGGGTTTTAATGTAAGGTCTTGTCAACTGTTGGATTCGTTGTTTTTGAAAACTTTTTCCCAAAATTCTCATTCTTATTTATTTCAATTCCGAGTTTCACTTGTTTTGGAAGGTGTGAGGTTAGATCCGGGGTGTCATGAATCGAGCTGAGAAATTTTCTGGCTGGGAGGCAAAACTACACATGTGGGGGCTTGGGCCGCATGTGCGAAGAGGAGGGGGTTGACAATGGTGCATTCTTCTTTATATGCACGAGCGGAAGGAGGTGCGGGAGAAAGTGCCACACATGAGGATGGGGGTGCCGCACATGCGGGAATGGGTGCTGCACGTGCAGGATAAAGCTGAGTCTAAAAATCTGCTTTTTCTTTCTTCTTAGGCTGAGTGTATATCACTTCTACATATCTCTCTCTCACTCTAAAATTATCTTTTGCTCCCCATTCTCTCTAAAAACCTTCACCAAACACCATAAACTCTTGACTTCTTCCAATCCATTAAAGTTTTGACCCAACATCCTTCACTAATTTTGGAGAGCTAAACGAGGGCTTCATTGTGTGCGGTGGAATCGGGTTTCAGCACCGTTGGATTTGGGGCTTTCATCTCTTTTTCCTTCAAGAACTTAAGGTAAGGATTTTGTGACGCCCCAAAAGTCGGAAACATCAGATAATATATTAACCATTAAATACAGGGTTTATCTAAGATTATAAGAGTAGGAAACGTCACTAATGAATCCTTTGGATAGTAACCAAGCAAGATTCCAGGAAGATCGGAGGAGTCAAAATAGCCTCCTTTCAGAGTCCAACCACCTTAGATAGCAAAGCTACCTTTTTGACAGATCTTGACAAGGTATTAACACAAGGCCTACGTGAGTTGACGGGGTATAAGGATAGGTTACAAATGTTATATATATACAAATTACAAATCATGTCTTAAATACAACATGTGATCTATCACTTACAATCTCAAACACGTTTACAAACTAGTTTTTAATCCTCCTAGGGGTAGCCATACGTTCTCAAATGCTTCAGTTTTGCCTTCGATCGGTCTAATAGTCCTCAATACCTGGCATGAAACGCCATGAGTTTTGAATGCCTAGTAAATGCACACACACCCCGTCCCTTTTTCCCAATCCAATACACCATCACATTTATGGCAAGCAAGTAGTGAAGCATGATATTCAAGTCAATAACAACAATTTTAGTAATAAAGGAAAGGAACATGTCATTCAAATAGATAACAAAGGTTATAATGTTAGTGGTTAGTATTCTAGAAATCCCCCAAAGAGATTTCATCCTCCCAACCACAAGAATTGGACACCGGGCTATTCAGAACTCCCCCATTTGCTGCTTTGTTGCAGAACTAACCTCGGATGCCTACCAATGGTTATATATTGCGTAGCGCCAACCGCAGGGCCTCAAAGGGATAGCCAAAAGAAAAAGGTTTTATCTCCTGAATCCATCCTTATCCTTCCAAAAAAGTTTTATCCTCCTAAATGTCCCATCTGGACCCAACCTTATCTCACCAATCAAACCATCGCAAAGAGTCTTAATACATCCGTTCCATTATAGGGTTTACGTGACAACCACTTGTGTAAGACTTAACCTTCAATTAGGGAGCATGTCCCATCAATCCATACTTAACACATTATTATCTCTTCATTATTCAAGTGATCAAAAACCCAATACCACCCCAATTAAGTTTTTCGTTTGGATCAATGTTTTAAGTCAAGTTAGAACAAACTCAACAAAATAGTAATATCCACATAAGCATGAGCATCATTAAAATGAAGAAGATAATGAACATAACCATAACACATGAAATACCATACCAAGACATGATCATAAACTAATAAGCATATTCATGTACATAAGAGCATAAAACACCTATGCAAAACTAAATTTCTAGATTCAATACCATTTAAAGATTAAAATCAAAAGGGCTATTTCAGATATTTCCCAAACCTAGCCTTCCTATGGTTCGTAGAGATTTCAATCTAGTTTTCAGAACATGTTTTGGAAATGTGATAGCTTTTCTAGATTTTTAGTTATTTAAGAAATTCTCCAACGTTATCCAGATTCGTCGATCGTTACGAAAATCAGATTTTCTTACAAGCCGCTCACTCGTTTTCAATAAAACCAATTTTAGTTGAAAGATAACTCCTTAAGGAAGATTTTTAAATAAAATGGAAGTCCAGAAGATTTTTATACATTTTTCTAGAAATTTCGAAAGTTGGATGAAAAATAGATTTTTCTGGCACAGTTCTTGAAAATAGAAATTTGGTGAGAAAAGAGGTCAACTAGGGCAAATTTTCCACTTTGCATGTGATGAAAACTTGTTAAGTAATATGTATTAAACTTAGAAATTTAAGGTGAAGGTGTGCCCTTGGAAATTTTGAGAGTTTGATATGGAAAAATGTAGTCTTATACCGATTAAAAGAAATACAAGAAGGGTAGAATCAAGGCTCAACTTCTTTCATTTCTAACACAAGAACACCATCAAAACACATCTGAAATGAATGTTTAAAACTTCTAAGAGCATGCATTTGAAAAAGGAAAATAAAAAAGAGAGTTGTGTTGTGGCTTACTTGAGGGTTGTTGGAATTGCTAGCAAACTTCTTCTCCTATCTTCCACCAAGCTCACCCTTCTCCCTCTCTTCTCTCACTTGAATATAGTGTGGGTGTGTGTATGGGTGTGTTTATGTGCTCAACAAATGGGGGTGAGTGGTATTTATAGAGAATTTGGTGTGAAAAGTCCCAAATGCCCATTGGTTCCAATTCAATTGAATAGTGCCTTGATTTAGTTTAAATGTAATGGAATGAGGGAGGATTAGAACCTTAATTATGTATTTAATTATGATCTAGTTAAATTTAGGGCTAATTTAAATACCTTCTAGTTAGAAGTACACTCATATATATAGCAAATCTTTATAGGTACCAAAGTCATTATTGCTCCAAGATTTCAAGGGATTTGTTTGTACTAAAGTACAATGATTATAGTCTAGGAGGTATGATGGCTAGCCATGTGATGGTGAATTGATGGACTTGTTTTATATTTTTTTTGTGTACAAATCTTGGAAATTGTAAAATATAATGTTAAAAAAAGATTTTAGGGTACAAGTGTATATACAAATATATAATGGTACTTGTTTGGGTTCAATTTGTGATTTAATAAAAATGTGAGGGCTTTGGCTCAATTAAAGTATCTATTTCAAGTGTAGAGTTAATAAATTAGTGTTAGGAAAAATAATTCGGTTTGTATTATCTTGCTTTGAATTTAAAGGTAAATAACCGAACGAAGACTGTGAAAATCGGAAGTTGAGGTTTAGAGCGATTAATCTAAAATTTGAAAGTTAAATAATTAATATTAGAGTGTTAGAAATGATTTCTAAGCTTCCAGGATCGATTAGGGTTTGTATGGGTTCGTCCGTGATGCGTTTTCGGTTCTAGGGTTTAATTTGCGAACAATCAACGAATTAAGGGCTTTATTATAATAACTCAAAATTTAGGGACCTAATAAGGTTTAAAAAAGTTAGGGGTCTCACAGATTTTCTTTGAGTCATATATACATTTTTGCAAGTTATGTTGTTGTTGGAACTCCTCCTTGTTGGATTGAACTTGGTTTTTGACTCATGAATTGGGGATGATTTTAAATGTGGATTTCCAAAATGTTTTATAAGAACCCTTGAGATTTTAAGCTATATTGTTGTAGAGAAGTGTTATCTTGAATAATTTCTTTCAAAATGAGGAAGACACCTAATTTATAGAAACCCTAGAAATTTGGGAATTGTTTTTGAAAATGTGGTGATGTTATGGAATTGGTTTTTTGAAAAATATTACGACAATGTTGAATGAAAATAATTTTATGGAAAATGAGGAATAGTTGGTTTTGAAGTTGTTATTAAAAAATGTGAATATAGTCATGAAATGACTAACTTGTTGAGAATGCATGAAATGTGGAAGTGTTACTACTCTTGGATATAAATTAATATATGTTTATGTTGTGAGATTGAATTGGAAAGGGAAATGGAAATTGTGATCAAAATGGAGGAATTGTGTGGAAATATTGCAAGTGGAAGACTATTATAATTGCTTTGATATATGTTGCATTGGTATTTCAATTTATTTGGTTGTTAAAAATTTTGAATTGAGATTTGAAAACTTTTGCATTGAAAAAGGAATGTTATGAAATAAGATTCATTGAAATGTTTTGGGGTAAATACGTTGGTAAGTCTAGATAGGGGGTGTAGATGAAATTGATTAAGTTGGCCTGAGTGTCCAGGGTAAAAAACCGAAAACATGGGTGGAGGAGGTACCACGTGCCTTCCGGTTAGCTACTGGTAAAGTAGGGGATTTAGTAGTGCTAGTTATGCCTACTTGCAGACACCAACCTAGAGATTACCTGAGTCGTATTTACCGGCCCTTGAACTTGATGTAAAATTATTGAATTGTTAAGGTTTCAAGCTTTCATTGAGCATGATGGTTCTAAAAAAAAAAAAAGTGATAACGTGATTCTCTTTTGAAAGCATAACATGGCATGTGCATTTCAATTTATGAGACTTGTATAAAATGTATATATTTTGTTAAAAATTTCCTACTGGGCTTTATGCTCACCCTATGGGATTTTGGTATAGGAAAAGATGTGGTGATTTCGCCAAACTAAGTGCGTGGATATATGTGTTGAGAGCACAAGGCTCTTGTTTTGTTGTGATTGTAATTTTTGCAAGCCAAGAACTATACTTATATGGGTTTAAGCAATTATTTTGTGTAACCAGACTTAAGCCTTGGACTTTGTAGCCCTTTAGGGCACTTATTTATTTTGACTAGATGTTTTACATGCTATAGATTCATGTACCGAAGTCATTGAATGTATATCCACATGTGAGACTATTTTGTAAACACCTTATGATCATGTATTCAAGTGTTGGAGAATTACTTATGTTATCATAAAGAGCGGTGGTTGAGGTACTTTTATTGTATATTTTCTTGGGGCGTTACAGCCACCGCCTCCATAAGGCGACCGAAATTCCTAATCATAGACCCGGCCACCTTAAAAAGGAGTTTGGTCCTTAATCTCTTCTCAAACTCAATACAACTGCGTTCCTCCATCGCCACAAGTTCTGGTACGAACCTAGAGAGGCTAGTAAAAGTTGCCTCGAACTCAGCTACAAATGTATCAACTGCTTAAGTTTCAAGAACTGATCTCTCAACTTCTTCCTAGCAGTAGGAGGGAAAAACTTATCCTGGAAAGGGTTGACAAAGGCCTCTCAAGTTAGCCTAATCCGCCCTCGCGTATACTTCCATTATTGATCTGCATCTCCCTTCAGTTGGAAGGATACCAAGGTCACACTCAAACCATCGTCCTCAATGCCAAGCATCTCGAATGTCTTCAGCATCTGCTCAAACCACTCATCTACCTAGGTTTGATTCTCAGCCCTGAGAATGTCCATAGATTCCCACACAGCTTTAGCCATTTCACGGGCCAAAGAGTCTATGGCTTGCTGACCTGCTGGCTCGGCCATGTTAGCCTGACCAACTCCCTCCTCTTGCACCGGAATATCATCCGGTAATAGCACCTCTTACTGCCTAGGCCTACCACGCTTACCACCACCACGTCTACGTTTTGACATCCTAATAAAGGTAACACAATAGTTTATCATATTTACAAATATGCCGAAGCTAATTCACTCACGTCCTAATATGGTAGATAACAAATAATTCACTCCACATAAGCACCTAATCACATAAACACAAACGAACTTCCTTTCTAGATAATGACCGTCCCGCAACATTGCTAGAGTTCCAGTTAGAAATAACAGTGATCAAGTACTCTTCTAACAGGACTTCTAAAAACTCGTAGACCCAATTAATATCTTAGAAATTAAATCACATACTCATTTAGTCACATAAGCATGTTATCACATAACATATCAGGTCTACTTCTAATATCATCTAGTGAGATAGTCCATTGTGGTAAAAACTACATCCTACGATCCCAAAGTATTCAAACTCGATAACTCTGATACCAAATTGTAACGCCTCGAAACAATTAACATTATCCCATCATATAACATTTCTTACAAATGATCAATAACGTCATATTTTCTATTTCATTTATGACTTTGAGCAATACAAAAGATGACATATGCGATATACATTCATAAATCCTAGATTCTAAATCCATAGCATATGACATGGATACAGGAAGTTAAAATAAAAATAGAACCAAATGATTATATGCCCTAATGGCTACATCTTTCCAAGTCAATGTTTGGGTACAACAAAATGAGTTCAACTCCATACAATTAAAGCCCGAGGCTTAAACAAAAATAATTACATCAAATAAACAAAATGAAACCCTTGGCTCCAAGTCCTTCCAAGCTACGTCCTTAGTGGAGGCATATCATTAACACCTGAAAGTTATTTTCTACATAAGGTGAGCCAAAGCCCAATAGAGATACTTTAACGCAATATATACATCTTAACAAAGTCATAAGATGAATACACATGCATGCCATTTGTCAAACATTTCTCATTTCTATCTCAAAGCTATGCAATGCTAGATTATGAATCAATTCATGAAAATGATCCTCTTATAACAGAAAACAGGGCAGTGGATACAAAACACTAGAAATCTCTAGGTATGTGTCTGCTAGTAAGCTATACAAGCACTACCAAAGCCATTTTACCGATACTAACCAGAAGGATTGGCACCTAACCGCGCGGGTTTCTGGACTTTCACCAAGGACACATAGGCTAACAATACAAACCACAACCACACCCCCTAACTAGATTCACCAAGGTATGCATCTTTTTTTTTTCCCTTAAAAACAAATATATTTTAAATGTTCAAGTGTGAAACGATGCTCGATGCACAATATATGAGAAGTTGGTTTCAATTTAACCTAATTCTCATGCAATTTGTACAACAATCAAGAGTATCCTCCACCAATAACCCAAAATAGATATTTCTACTCAACAGATAATTTTTCAACAATTGATAAAATCTCATAAACTTCAAAATGGGAGCGATAATATATATTTAACTCCACTATTATCATCAACAAATACATTCTCCATATCTTTTCAAAGCCCAACATCTTTTCCTTTCCATGAACCAAATATCAATGATTTTCCAACAAAATCTCCTTGGTTCTTTAAAATCTCATTTAAAAAGTAAGTTTCCAAAATTTCAACATGACCTAACAATATACACCTTTCCACCACATTCTCAAGCATTTATTTGAAAAATCCCTCTTTTACTTTCCAAAACCAAACCCTAGGTTTAACCAAAAGCTCTCAAATCACTATCCATTTTCAAAGAGCAAATAACTAAGTTAAAAACCATATTAAAGGTTGAAGAAATCCCTACCTCAAGTAAAAGACAAGAGAGAGCAAAAGGTAGAAGTTTGGCGGAGCCAAAAATAACAAAAAGAAGCCCTTGGCGGGCTCTATCATTTTCTCCAAAGGGCTAAGGTAAGAAAATCAACGGATTAAGAGTATTTGGAGCTTGAATGCAAGAACTAGAGAGAGAGAGAGTGAAGAACTAGGGTTTTTGAAATATTTAGAGAGAGTGAGAAGTGAAAAAGTGACTCAAAATGACCTTCTCTCAGACTGATATACGCGTAGACTACTCGAGCGACCAAAACACCTCTCGAGCGTCAGACACAATAAGTGACACTGCTCGAATGACCAAAAACACTGCTCAAGCGTACAATGACCCCCTCCTAGAAGTTCAGACCTGCAAAAGACCGCTTGAGTGCAAGAAAGACCCCTTGAGCAAAACACACTTTTAGTAGTTTTACAGACTGTAAAACACTGCTCGAGCGAAAAGGCAAAAATCTAGGCAACAACTCTTTTGTAAAACTAACTCCTAACATGTTTCAAACACAACCATAATTCCCAAATAACCAAAATCAACTAGTAACAAGATGAAAATCAGATAAACAATAGTCAAGGACATGGACTCTCGGATTAAAAAGTAAGAAATGGGTCAAGTCTAAACTGAAACCATTATACTCAAGAAGAATTAAAGTCCAAGTGTTGAGTCAATCGTGCGTTTAACATTTACATTGAGTATTGAATGTCAAATAAAGTTACAAGACTTGTACATTATGAGGTGTTGCATGAATATAACCAACATAAGCATTTTATGTATATATATATATCTATAATGTGTTAAGTTTATTTCTTACTGAATGTCATTGCTTAGCCCCGTTTTATGGGCTAGATACTCCCAAATTCCAGGTGATCAAGGTGTGACTCTTTCGTTGAGAATTATATGGAGTTCTAGATGGAGCACTGCAACTCTTTTGATATTTTATGTTTCAGCTACGAGCTTACCTGTCGAGATAGAATTTTATTTTCTTTGTGATCAAGGGCCTTAACCTTAAAATGTGTAAGCCTCTAGGGCAATTTGATATATATATATATATTTATAGTTTCTTGCACTGTAATTTGTTGTAATGTATGAGATTGCGAGAAAAATATATGGGTTTTTGATTTACAATTTGTTATCTTTATTTACCTGGAATTTATTATGGTTGGAATTGAATGATAATAATAGATTGGTAACTAATAAAATAATGTTAATTTTTAGGGCGTTACATTACAACTTAAAAATATATCTCATTTTTTTTTTAATTTTTCAAATCATTTGAAAAAATGCAATAAATTATAATCTAAAATTGCAATCAAACACAATTAGTGATTTTTTTATTATTTATTAAATAATTGATTTATAAGTGTTATAAAAAAGAAACAAAAATTATAAACAAAATATTAAAATTACAAAATTGTCCAAGCAAAAGAAAAGAAAAAGAAAGACACAAACACAAAGTAAAAGACAAGGGCACAAAGGAAAAGGAAAAAGAAAAAAGAGAGCCACAAACACTATAACACAATGAACTCCCTTTTATATAATAGTGTATATAATAAATGAGAAAATTGTTGAAAAATCCAATCTAGCAATCGTTTAAGGGATTACGTCTTGTAGATATATTTTTTGCTGAAAGGTCCACCATTTGTAAAATAATTTGGTGAGAAGTTATTTTATTATTTTGGAGGACATTTTATTTTTAATTTTATCTCTTAATCTATCTGTTGAATTTTTTTATCTATTTAATTTTATTGCATGTTTGTTCAAATATTTTTTATCTATTTAATTTTTTGACTATCTGTTCAATTTTTTTCCTTATCTGTCCAAATTTTATTATCTGTTCAATTTTTTCACTTATTTGTTTAAATCTATTTGTCCAAATTTTATTATCTGTTCAATTTTACATCAAACACAACATTATCTGTCCAAAATACAACAGATATATATCAGAGCTATAAATCAAAATTATATGTTTAAATTTTGATCAAACACAACATTATATGTTCAATTTTAGATCAAACACAACAGATCAAAAACAACATTATCTATACAAACCACAACAAATAAATATCAGAACTATAGATGAAAATTATCTATTCAGTTTTAAATCAAACACAATATTATCTGTTCAGTTTTAAATCCAAAAAAAAAATCATTCATAGAGAACTTTGTCACTAATCTTGATCATCATCATGAGCAGCAATATAATAGTGGCTCATCATCTTCATCATCATCACAACTGAACATATATCCTTCTTCAAAATCTTCAAATCAACCTCAAATCAAAATGAAAAATAAAATTAAAATCAAGATCTCATTAAGAAATTCCAGATCTAAATCATATCTAAACATCACCAATCAAAATTGACCTAAAAACAACACAAATTTCAAATAAATTTGAGAAAAAATTGAATGAATAGACCTTGTTGTCAAACGTAGCTCTCAACTTTCTGAAGATGGCGTTCTTATCGGAGAAGCCATCAGCGATGGCCATGGTAGAGAAAGAGAAATAAGAGAGCGAGTGAGATCCGAGAGGAGGAAAGCTCGTATTCTTCTACAATAGGGTCGATCTCGACGATGGATCGATTCTAGCATTTAATCATTTTTCTAGTACAAATCTGAGAGTGGATGAAATGATTGATGAGAGAGAGAGAGAGAATTGAGAATAAGCGACACATTTGAGGAAAATAAGTGGGGAGCAACAAATTTGAGGGAAACGGAAACAAAAACCCTAACCCGTCATTACCGACAAGCCTTCGCGGTGGAAACAGTGATAGATCTGCAACTTAGACAACCACGTGTCTTTTCTTAACTTAGACGGTCGACGAGTCTTCACGATGAAGCCATCTTAAAAAACCAGAACCACCTCCATCAAAATGCTTGCAAAACTCGTCGACGGGTTTGATTGGATCTACAGAGAAGATAAAAAGAGAGAAAATAAAGAAAGAGAGAATGAAAGAGACAGATGAGCGATGAGAGAGAAAGATGAGCTGGTTAGGGTTTGGTTTGGAACCAATAAATATATACATAGGTAGTTTGGTCATTTTGCGAGAGCTTATCCTTATGGACAAAATATTTAAGAGTGTGGAGGACCTTTGGACAAAGAAAATTCATATTTGGATTTATAGACCGAGTGCCCTATATAAATTTAACTGTGCATATAGTATAGTTCTGTATGCTTAATTATAATGTAGGCCATTGAGCTCTTATTATTTGAAAAACCAAAAAATAACTTTATATATTTCTTTATAAATGGCATTATGACATCAATTTAGTCATAGGTATAAGAAAACCCAACTTATATATATATATATATATTTTTACATAAAAAAAGATAATTGTAACGTCCCAAAAAAATAATAACAATGATTCGCCTCATGATATTCAAAGGAAAAACAGAAACTTACGTAATATTAACCTTCTATTGATATCCTTTTACCGTACAAAAGATGACATGTGCATGTATACATTCATAAATCCTAGATCCTAAATCTATAGCATATGACATGTATGAGTGAACTAAAATGAAAGAAAGTACAAATAAGTTAATGCCTTAATGTGTGACAACTCTCACCACTGTTTACTGATAATACCACTGATCAGTGCTAATCTATGATTAAGCATGTTAAGTGACTGATTGACTGAAATTCTGACTGATTGATTGAGTGTATTAGTTTGAACGCATGTCTATCTGTTTGACTGTTAATGATCTGTTCATGTTTTATGTTTAAACTGCAAATTGAAGGCCTTATCGGCGGCCGAATCCGGAACTGATTTGTGTTTTGTGTTAATTGGAATTAATGTGATTTATGGTAAATTTAGTTGAAATTTGATTTGGTATGATTAAATTGGATTAATTAGTGCTAAATTACATTAGTTGCATTAATTACCAAAATGCCATCTAGTAGGCCGCTTTTAGTAACACCTTGAGGCTTGAATTACACTTGATCACACAACATTTCTTCAGCCCTTTTCTTGAGCCAAAACTGACTAGAGAGAGAGAGAGTTAGGAGAAAGATTGATTTCAACAAATTTAGCTTGGAGACTTGAAGAATTGTAGAAGAATTGCATAATTGAGCTTCCATTCTTGGAATTGAGGACCTAAGGTAGAGAATTCATCTTCCCCATTGTGAATTTGAGTTACTTCTTGCATGGTTCTTGGTGAATTAGAGTTTAGAGTCAAGTTTTGGTTTAAAATGTTGAATTGAGTGGTAATTCATGCATGCATGTCTACATTCTTGAATTTTGAGGTTGTTTTCTTAGAATCTTCACATCCATGTCCGTATCTTGATTATGGTCCATGAATTTATCATATTTTTGGGAGTTTAGACTCATTTGTTCTTGTATTAGAAGCTTTGAGGTTGATTAAATTCATGCATGTTGCATGAACATCATGTTCTTGAAGTTATTGTTGAAATTGTGTTTTATTTGAACTACCTTTGGGTTTTGATTTTGCAAATTGATCTTTGAAACATGTCATATTATGAGTTTTAAAGTGTGTTCCAGAAAATTAGTCCAAAAGGATCGGATTTGATGCATTAAAAGTTGAATTTGAACTTGGAGGTTCAATCTGAAAATTCCAGATTTTGGACCCACGCTCGAGCGTACACTTTGTGTTCATGCATTCCGCTCGAGCGGGGAAAGTAACGCTCGAGCATGAAATGCGTGTACCCAGTACTTTGCATGTGTTTACAGTCCGCTCGAGCGGGGGAATGCACGCTCGAGCGAGGACTTGTGTCTCATGCTCGAGTGGGGGTCGAGCGTGAATTTTATGCATCCAGTACTTTTGCAGTCCGCTCGAGCGAGGCTCTTTTGTCTATATGTCCGCTCGAGCGGAGAGAGCCATGCTCGAGCGGGACCCCTGTTTCAGCAAAAATGTGAAAAATGTTTTAAAGTGCATTTTTGCATCCTCATTCCATCATAGGCATTCCTAGGCCTAGTTTAAGGCATCTTAATGAGGTTAATGCTTTAGAACCACACCGAGTCAGTTAGGGACTAAGTTATTGTTTCCCAAACGTGCAACTTAGTGTGTGTTCATCCTGTAACTGTGTAGGGTTGGCATCCGAGGAAGCTCACTAGCCTATCTATAGCCCAGAACTCTGTGAGTAACAATGTTGTAAAGATATATTCAATCATGAATATTTCCTGAATGATCAATTGTATTGCTTCCTGAAATGATATTTCTTACTGAATGAATGTTTGTCCTATTTGCGAACTGTATTCGTGGCATCCATAGCAATTTACTGTTACTGTACTGTTACTGCTACCGTTACAGAGATCTCTGTCGGTTCCCATGTTTGGAACCACTACTGTATACTGATATGATGGCCATCAATTGACTGTTCGGTCTATTAAGACCTACTGTACTGTTTGCTAGTGGATGTACCACTTATAACTGCTATGATCGAATAACTGATATACTGTTCAAATGACTGTTTTAAATACTGAGAGGACATTCATTCTTAACCTCTTTACGTATATGTTATTCACTGGGCTTTAGCTCACTGTTTATATATATATGTAGGTGTCCAGGCACCGGATCGGAGCTAGGAGCGTCGGGTTAGCTCTTGTTTTGTCAAGCCAACCATCGTGCCTCACTACGAGGTTCCAAGTGCTCCCAAGCCAAGGCTGCTTTAGGGTGTTTTAGATTCCCCCTTTCTGTTTCTGTCTTGTATATACTGTATAGACTTTTATTGTACTGTTATGGTAGGGATTTGGTCCCTAACCTGAATGCTTGTATATGTATGTACATACTGCTTTTGTTCTGAATGTGAATATGTTATGAAAAGTCTTTTTGCATACAGACTGTCACAGCTCATTGGACATCTTGTATTACTGTTTTGGCTTCCGCTAGCCCCTGTACTCTGTATTACTGTTATTACTGTTACGCAGGCCTTCGGTAATCACGGATTACTGGCCGGTTACGGTGCTAAACCCATAGGGGCGGGTTTGGGCCGTGACATAATGGCTACATCTTTCCAAGTCGATACCTGGGAACAACAAAATGAGTTGAACTCCATACATATAAAGCTTAAGGCTTATGGAACAAATATTTACATAAAAGAAACAAAAAGAAGCCCTTGGATCCAAAGTCCTTCCAAGTTACGTCCTTGGTGGAGGCATACCATCAGCACCTGAAAGTTGTTTTCCGCATAGGGTGAGCTAAAGCCTAATAGAGATACTTGAGCACAACGTATGAAGCTTAAGAAAGTCATATGGTAAATGTATATGTATGCTATGTACCAAAATGTTACACTTGCTCTTTCAAAACAATGCAATGCCATAGTTATATATCAATTCATAAAATACTACTTTTTAGATAAAAAGACAGGGAAGTGGATACAAAACACTACCAATCTCTAGGTACGTATCTGTTAGTAGTGTCATGACCCAAATCTACCCCTATGGATTAGAGTCATAACAGGCCAGTAATCATGAGATTACCTACGGCCTCAGTCAAAAATCAAACCATACTTAAAAATAGGGGGCCAAACTGTGGAAGCAATACTTACAGAAATTGTCCAACGAGTTGTGCATACATGATTTAATCAAAAACTTCCTCGTATACATATAATAACTCACACCATGCAATATTTACATTATGTATGTACCATGTACATCCAAGATCATTCAAAACAATATCAACACCAAAATCCAAGGTTATACACAAGGTTGGTCATACATGACCATAAGAGAACAAAAACAAAAGTAAGCCTCTTGCGTGAGGCGACCTTGGTTGACTACTCAAAACATGGTTTCTTATGACTCACTGGAGTTGAGGTTGGACATCCCGCTGTTCACCTACATACATATAAATAAAGAGTGAGCTAACATCCCGTGAATAATACCAAAGTAAAGGAGTTCATGAATGAGATTCGTTTAATTCATAGGTTATAACCCAAACTTGTCGGTCAATACCAACGTAAAACGACCTTAGGTCCAACATATCATATGTCTCATCCATATTCATGTACTAAACAACCTCAGGTCCAACTCATACTTACAAAACAACTCTTGGTCCATTACATGCAAAACGACATTGGGATAGTTATGTATTTCTATTTCCATTCCGGAATAGGGAGGGGTTAAAGTAGACCTGCTGGCTTTTGATGTTCAGCCTTAACTTGCTGACACTTAATTCATCTAGAGGTATGGATTCCATTTGGGTTATAGTTGATAGACTGACTAAATCTGCACATTTTCTGCCTGTAAAATCTATGTATGATGCATATCGTTTAGCTATTATTTATGTTGATGAAATTGTTTGTCTACATGGAGTTCCAGTATCTATTATGTCGGATAGAGATCCGAAATTTGTATGTAGATTCTGGAAGAGTCTTCAAGCGGCAATGGGAACAGAGTTGAGGCTTAGTACAACATTCCATCCACAAACTAATGGACAATCAAAACGAACTATACAAACTCCAGAAGATATGCTCCGAATGTGTGCTTTGGATTTTCAAGGGAGTTAGGAAACTTACCTACCATTGGCCAAATTTGCATATAATAACAGCTTCCACTCCAGCATTGGCACGGCACCATATGAAGCTTTGTATGGCCGAAAATGTAGATCTCTAATATGTTGGACTAAAGTTAGGGATAGAGTCTTGCTTGGGCCCGAGCTTGTGCAAATAACTACTGATAAAATCAAAGTTATTCAACAAAAGCTTCAGACGGCTCAGAGTCGACAAAAGAGTTATGCAAATGTTAGGAGTAGGCCTCTTGAATATGAGGTCGGTGATCACGTGTTCATCCGTGTAAATCTGATGAAAGGCTAGTTATGGTTTGGCAAGAAGGGAAAACTATCACCTCATACATTGGGCCATTTCAAATTTTGGAAAGACTTGGTCCAGTTGCTTATAGAGTTGCCTTACCGCTGGGAAAAGAACAAATGCACAATGTGTTTCACGTGTTGATGTTGAGGGGCTATTTCCGAGATCTGTTCCACGTGATTGACTATTACCGAATAGCACTTGATGAAAATATGGAGTACGGAAAATGGCCAGAATGGATCATTGACCGACAAGTAAAGCAGTTGAGGAACAAATCCATTCCAATGGTAAAAGTAGAATGGAAAGAACATTATGGTAAGGATGCCATGTAGGAGAAAGAAGAAGAAATGCGACAACACTACCCACATTTGTTTCCAACAGAAGGTAACATAAGTTTGGGGGGACCAAACTTCCTAAAGAGAGGAAGAATGTGACAACCCAACTCTGTGTTATGCTAATTGATCTTAATTATGATTATAATTATGACCTTGATATGATTTTGAGTGCTAATTATATGATTATATGTGTGTTTAAATTTCTATCTATTCATTGTAGGAAAATCTGTTTGATTTTCTGCTATAAAAATTAAATTGAAGGCTGTAGAGGCGACAGAAACCAAAATTGGCCATATTATTGTGATTAGCATAATTTTTAGAGCCTATGGTGAAATTTAATTAAAAACTGATTCGGATTAAAATAACTAGATTAAATTGATTAAATTAAGTACAATTGATTAACTCTAAGCAAGTATCATTAGTTAAACTAATCACAACTATATATGTGTATAGTTAGTGCTCAGGCTCAAGAACCTTAAGCTCATTTTCACCTTTTGGCTGAGTTCATATACTTTAAGGAGAGAACTCAACACTTAGAGAGAGAGAGAGAGAGAGAGAGAGAGAGAGAGAAGAATTGTGAAGAAATTGAGGAGATTTGAAGAATTGGACTAGGATACACTTGAATTCAAGCTTTAGGTATGATTTTTAACTTTGATTCTTGTAATTAAGACATGTAGAGGTTGAATTCATCAAATTCTTGAGTTCATTTGCATGTAATTTTCCAATGGAAGCATGAATTACTTTGAATTGGAAGAATTGAGTTGAATTGTGTACATGCATGCATGAATCACCAAGTTAAGCTTGAATTTCATGGAATTATCCACATGCATGAAGCCACATTTGACATTTCTAGAGATGTTTTATAGTCTTACCACTTTTCATCTCATGCATGAGAGTTTTGAAAAGATTTGAAAAGAAAAGAGTGCAATTCATATCATGCATGGTTTCAACCTTATGATTTAAGCTTGATTTTGGGATTTGATCGGTAATTTTGAGTAATTGGTCCCAAATTAGAAGTGTTTCCATGTCATATGATGGTTTTCCATGTTTTTGTACCAAAAATGTGAGTTTTGAGCCTTTGGAATCAAGTTATGAACTTCAAGCACAGTTCTGGAAAAACCCAGAATTCGACTTATCCGCTCGAGCGAGGAAAGTGTCGCTCAAGCGTGAAAGTCGAGCTCCCAGAAGTTTTGCAGAGGTTCGCACTGTGGCTTGAGCAACAAACTCTATGCTCGAGTGAACCTTATTTTGCAAGGCTCCCCGCTCCAGCGTCAGAAGTCTCGCTCGGGCGTGAAATTCATGTAACCAGTACTTTTACAGAGTTTTGAAGTTTGCTCGAGCGACCAAAGCTGCGCTCGAGCGGAGAGCCCTGTTTTAGAAATTTTGAAAAGTCATTTTATTATTCGTTTTCCGTTCTCTTTCATTTCTAAGCACTCTTAGGCATGCATTGGACATTCTAAATGAATTAAAGGGCACAAAATAAGCCTAAGAGCATTAAGCAAATTGAAAAACAAATTGAATTGTATTATGACCCAATGTGTTATGAATTATGTAGGGTCAAGACGAATCAAGCACCTGAACACAGTGAGTAATACTTTAGTAAAGACATGTTCGTATATGTTATTTTTTTTAATACCACTCATAAGTGTTCTAGACTTGTGAATTTGAATTATGGATGAGTATTCTTCTCGTCTGATTGTATAAGACTATAACGAAGTTGATAAGTATGAAATCACCTGAATGGACCAAAGGTCGTTTTGAACGAATATGAAATGGGCCTAAAGGCCGTCTTGTGTATTTGATTATATGGACCATAGGTCATTCTGTATGTATATGAAATGGGCTCAAGGCCGTTTTGTACAATTGTTGAATGGGCTAGAGGCCGTCCTAAATAAGGAAATGATTGGACCTGAGGTCATTTTGAATTGCATGCGAAGAGAAATGTGAACATGATCATGGATCATGAGTACGCATAAATGCGAAAATGGATTAGTTTGACCCAAGGTCGTTTTGTGTGTAAATTGGATCCAAGGTTGCTTTACATGTGATGGACCTAAGGTTGTTTCACATATATTGGACCGAAGGTCGTTTTGCCTATGAATTGGACCCAATGTTGTTTTGTATGTAATGGACCAAAAGTCGTTTTGCAAGTATGAGTTGGACCCGAGGTCGTTTAGTATATGAATATGGATGAGACATATGATATGTTGGACCTAAGGTCGTTTTGTGTTGGCATTGACCGACAAGTTTGGGTTATAACCTATGAATTAAATGAATCTCATTCATGAACTCCTTTACTTTGGTATTATTCACTGGTTATTAGCTCACTCTTTATTTATATGTATGTAGGTGAGCAGCGAGATATCTAGCCTCAACTCCAGTGAGCCATGAGAAACCATGTTTTGAGGAGTCAACCAAGGTTGCCTTACGCAAGAGGCTTACTTTTGTTTTTGTTCTCTTATGGTCATGTATGACCAACCTTGTGTATAACCTTGGATTTTGGTGTTGATACTGTTTTGAATGATCCTGGATGTACGTGGTACATACATAATGTAAATGTTGCATGGTGTGAGTTATTATATGTATATGAGAAAGTTTTTGATTAAATCATGGATGCACAGTTCGTTGGACAATTTTTGCAAGTATTGCTTCCACAGTTTGGCCCCCTATTTTTAATTGTGGTTTGATTTCTGACTGAGGCCGTAGGTAATCTCATGATTACTGGCCAGTTATGACTCTAATCCATAGGGGCGAATTTGGGTCATCACAAGTAGGCTATACAAGCACTACCAAAGCCATTTTACCGGTACTAACTAGAAGGATCGGCACCTAACTGCGCGGGTTTTTGGACTTTCACTAAGGACACACAGGCCAATATAATAAAACCACAACCATACCCCCTAACCAGATTCACCCAGGTATACACCCCTTTTCCTCAAAATGATACATTTTCAATGTTTAAATATGAAACAAGGCTTGATGCAAGATATATGAGTAATTGATTTCAATTAACCTAATGCTCGTGCAATTTCTACAACAATCAAAGCTATTTTCCACCAATGTCCTAAACAAATATCTCTATATAACAGATAATTTTCCAACAACAATACATAAGTTCAAAATCTCAAAATTGAAGTGATAATACATATCCAACTCCACTTTCATGATCAACAGATACATTCATTTTATCTTTTCAAAATTCAGCATCTTTCTCTTTTCTTCATAGGTCAATCACTAATGATTTCCAAAAAAATCTAATTTTTCTTTTCAAAAAATCACATTTAAAGGAGAAATTTATAATATTTCTACACAACTCAACCATAATTTCAATCCTACAATATTCCTCAAAAATCTATTTGAAAACTCTTCTTTTACATTTCAAAAACCAAATCCTAAATCAAAACGGCAACTCCAAATCACAATAATCTACAAGGAACACATAACGAAGCTAAGAATCATACGAAAAAGTCAAAAGAATACTTACCTCGAGACTAGAAGAGTTGACAAACAAGACACAAGATTTGATGAAACTGAAACTCAAACTTTCTCGATCAAAAGGACCACCTCTACGCGCTCTACACTTTTTCCCAAAGTACTAGGGCGACGAGATCAACGAATTTGGGTGTATTTGAGTGTTTAGGTAAAAACTAAAGACAAAGAGAGTGAAGAAATTAGGTTTTGGGATGTTTTAGAAAAAAAGAAAGCAAAAAATAACAAAAAAGACCTTTCGCCGATCTGATATACTGATCGCTTGAACATCAAACACAAGTAAGTGACATCACTCGAGCAACAAAAACATGGCTTGAGCACACAATGACCCCCTCCTAGAAATTTTGCGGACTACAGAAGACAGCTTAAGCAAAGAAATGACCGCTTGAGCGAAGATTACCTTACTCCTAGTAGTTTTGTAGACCTGGAAAAATACTGAGAGAACTCAAAGACTGCTTAAGCACAGGAAAGACCGCTCGAGCAAGCCTGAAGAAAAACATACATGAATTTCTTTGAAAAAAGAACTACCAACCTGTTCATAACACAACCAACAACTCCAAACAACCAAACTCAACAACAACAAGACAATAAGGAGTATAGACAATGATAAAGAGTATCAGATTCCGAATACAAGAACATGAAAGGGTCAGGTCTAACCTAAGCCATTATAGTAATAATAGAAAAAAAGGGTTTTTGATTTAAGGTTCCTTATATTAGAATTTTATAAGAAAAAAAATATACAACATTTTCATAGTAGTTGAGGTCACTCAACAGTTTCACAGAGAAATTTCTCTAATAATATAATTGAGAGACCTTAACTAATAAAAAAATATATATATTGAACCTCTCCTACTACCTAAACTTTAATAGAGATGTTTCACTAATTTTTTCCAAAAAAAATGGTTATATTACTATTAACAATTTATTATGTTAAAACAAGAAAATCATATTCTTCACTTTTATAATGTTAAGTTCCTTTTGTTTGTTTTATTATAGAATTTTGTAAACGAATATTTTAAGAATATTTGTTGACAAGTTTAATATGATTATATATATATATATGCGTGTATTATAAAAAACATATAATTATTTTACATTTTGATAACCAGCTAATAATTGACTTTTGCTAATAAAAAAATAAACTAACAAGACCTTTTAATATATTTGAACAAAATGTATTTCTATTTTTATTACCTACCAAATATTAATAAAAAATTCCTGAAGATTTGTAATATACTAACTGATAAATTTGATAGTCAATTTTTCAATCAAAGGGTGTCAAAATCAAATTCATTTATTCAACAGGGAAAAGAATTCAACAAAATTTAAGTAGAGAATAATGACATGTTTGTCACGTTTTAAAACGTAAAAATCAAGAGAAAAATTCTCTTTGGATTATGGATTTGTTTGATTAGAGACAAAACATGATGAAAGAAGGGGGAAAAAAAAAGTAATAAAAGGTAAAGTGAAAGAGAAAAAAATAATTTTTAGTATGTATTTGATTAAGTTAAAATTTTGTGAAAATGTTATAAAAGTTGGCTACTTTATGCTTATTTTTATTTTATTTTATTTTATTTTATTTATTTATTTATTTTTATAAGCAATTAGAAGTTGCATGAGCATGTTATTGTTGGACAATCTTTACTGTATTTAAAAGATTTAATTCTATTGTGTACAAAACAACAACTAGAATTTAAAGAAATAAAGAAAATGAGAGAATTTGTTTGATTACAAAAATCAACTCGAAATAATAAATAAATAAATAAATAACAGATTTTATTTTGTTACAAAAAAAAATTAAAATCTGATTAAATAAACAAATAAAAACAGAATAAAATTAAACAACTTACTTAGTTAATTTCTTTGAATAACTTTTCTGATCAAGTCCAGTGTTTAACACTGTGTCCTTAAGACAGATTCGTCCTCTCCACGGTGCTTTCAGAATTTGGACGTCTATCTCCCAGGATAAAATGATCTTATCAACGAATAAAAGCAGCACTACAATTTAATCGTTCGTCGAACACACTAAGTATTTACACTCTTTCTTTCAGAAATAAAATGCAGCAAAATGCAGAGATTTAAAGCAGAGGATGAAGTACGAAAATTGGAGTGAAAATCCAAATGGGAGGCTAGTCTATTTATAGATGTAAAGGTGGTTGCTGGTTTTGAATTGAACAGGTATGAAACCTGTTGGTTTTGAATTTAAACAGATTTGAATCTGTTGGGTTAACTATTCAAACAGATAAAAAAGGGGGAAGGGCCCTGTTTGGATGAACAGTAAATCCAAACCAATTTAATTCCCAAAAAGATTAGTATTGGGCCGAACAAGCCCAACCCAACCTCACACCACGCACCCGCGCCCAAGCCCAGGCCCAGTCCAGCCTGCCCGCCCGACCGGACGGACGGCGGCGGCGGCACGCGCGCACGTGTGTGGTGGTTTTTGGGTCCAATGGGTCTAGCCCATTTTGTCCATAACCTTTCCCTCTAAAACACTTGGGTACCCCTTGGGACACACCCTAAGTACCAAACCCATACCTTATAAACCCTTTCAAAACCTCCCACCAAATCAATGTGGGACAAGCCTTATTCAAACCTTTAAGGAATTTCCACCAAAACTCCATTTCCATGGAGCATACTTTGGCTTCAATTTCCCATTCACTCGGTAATGGTTTTGAGCAACCAAATATACCACGTGAATCACAACGCGGCATAGAACGCGTTACCACTTTGACCCGTGTAAATCGATGCACGAGGCCCACCTAAAAAATTAGACCAAACTTATGAAAAAATTCTGGTTTTACCCAGAATTTTATAACCATTTCCAACAATCCCCCACATGAATGGAATTTGATGACAACGGAAATGCAACAATATGCAGACTTAACGAAAGAGTATAAGTCGAAAATATCTTGCATCAGGATAGGTAGTTTTCGGCCTTGAACCTTCCCTAGTGATAACCTATCGGACTTACTGGCTAACCAATGGACGCGATGCCTTGAATTGTTCAGCCGTTTGTGTAAGCCAAGACAATAAATTTCACACAAAATATCTTCTAACACATCGTGGTTCTCACTGTTGTGTTCATTTTGGCCTTGAACACTCCTGGTTTTCACGAGTGTTTCTAGAGAATGTAGCCTCTTTCATTCTCATAGAACCGGCCCCAGTTCAACACTCATATAGGTGATTCTTATTGTGAGTATCTTCTTATACTCGTCTTGATTTTATGCCTTAATCAAGATATAAGTAATCATTAAAAGCAAAGCTTATCCTTATGCCTCTGCAGACAACATATGTTGCAGATATCACTCTCACCATAGGAATGGGTAAGGAATTTTAATCCCTTGGTGATTTCTGGCGAGCCATACATAACTTAGTTGTCCCTTTGAACTTAGTTCTTGGGATCTCCAGTCATATAAGTAGGGTTACCATTATGACGACTCTTATGTAATAGGCTTTAATCCCATCCCCTTCGATGAACTATACACTAGCTCTTTTGTCAAACCTTTTGTTAACGGATCCGCAATATTCTCTTTAGATTTTATATAATCTATTGAGATTATTCCGTTTGACAACAATTGCCTTACGGTATTATGTCGACGACGAATATGTCGTGACTTACCGTTATACATGTGATTCTGTGCCCTACTTATTGCAGATTGACTATCACAATGAATGCAAATAGCTGGCACAGGTTTTGGCCACATTGGAATGTCTTCTAAGAAGTGACGAAGCCATTATGCTTCTTCACCTGCTTTATCTAAAGCAATGAACTCGGATTCCATTGTGGATCGTGCGATGCAAGTTTGTTTCGTGAACTTCCAAGAAACAGCAGCGCCTCATAGAGTAAAGACATATCCACTAGTGGATTTTGAATCTTTAGTATCCGATATCCAATTGGCATCACAATAACCTTCGAGTACTGCTGGATATCGAGTAAAGTTCAAACCATGATCACGAGTAAATCTTAGATATCTAAGAACTCGAATGATCGCTTTCCAATGGTCTTCTCCAGGGTTACTAGTGTACCTACTCAATTTACTGATAGCATAAGCTATATCAGGACGAGTACAATTCATTAGGTACATTAGACTTCCAATGATTTGGGAGTATTTCAACTGAGACACTGCATCACCTTTATTTTTCGATAAATAAAGACTGATGTCTACAGGTGTTCTTGCTAAATTCAAATCATCCTTGATAAATTTATCAAGAATTTTCTCAATATAATGAGATTGAGATAATGCATATCCGTCAGATGTTTTAGTAATTTTCATTCCTAATATAACATCTGCGACCCCCATATCTTTCATATCAAATCTTTTGTTAAGCATTTGCTTAGTTGATTTGATCATGTTTTGACTGCTTCCAATGATAAGCATGTCATCCACATAAAGACAAATTATGACATATCCTTGGTCAGTGTTTTTAACATAGACGCATTTGTCACATTCGTTTATCTTAAACCCATTAGTAAGCATTGCATGATCAAATTTTTCATGCCATTGCTTAGGTGCTTGTTGTAATCCATAAATGGATTTTACAAGTCGACAAACTTTCTTTTCTTGCCCTGATACTACAAACCCTTCGGGTTGCTCCATATAGATCTCTTCATTTAGATCACCGTTTAAGAAAGCTGTCTTAACATCCATTTGATGGATTTCTAATTTAAACAACGCTGCCATAGAAATAAGCATGCGAATGGATGTTATTCGTGTCACAAGAGAATATGTATCAAAATAATCCAGACCTTCCTTTTGTCTGTAACTTTAACTACAAGTCTTGCTTTATACTTGTCAATTGAACCATCTGCTTTCATTTTTCTCTTGAATATCCATTTATATCCAAGAGGTTTAGAACCTGGTGGAAGATCCACCAATTCCCAAGTATGATTTTGCATAATGGATTCAATTTCATTATTAACAGCCTCTTTCCACAAAGGTGCTTCAAGACCTGTCATTGCTGCCTTAAAGCTTTGAGGTTCATTTTCTAACAGGTATGTCAGAAAATCTGGACCAAAGGATTTTGATGTTCTCGCTCTCTTACTTCGTCTTGGTTCATCATCAGTTAAATCCTGTTGATTGAGACCATTACTAGTCTCTTGTGTCTGATTGTCATTAGTCTCTTGACTTTGTGTACAATCATAAGTTCTTTTCTGTGAACTTAATTCCTGTCCTTTCTTGTAAGGAAAGACATGTTCAAAAAACACAGCATTTCCTTACTCTATAATAGTGTTCACATTTATATCAGGTATTGCTGATTTATAAGTCAGAAGCCGATATGCACTACTATTCTGAGCATAACTAATAAACACACAATCTACTGTTTTTGGTCCAATCTTAGTCTTTTTAGGAACAGGAACTTCAACTTTTGCCAAACACCCCTACACTTTTAAGTATTTGTAGGAAGGTGGTCGACCTTTCCACAATTCATAAGAAATGCTTTTGGTTTTCTTGTGGGGTATTTTATTAAGAACATAATTAGCAGACACAAGTTCTATGGTAAGCTTGAACTTAGTAACATGGCATTCATCATTTCTTTTAGGGTTTTATTCTTCCTTTCAGCAATTCCATTTTGCTGTGGAGAATAAGGGGCTGTAGTTTGGTGAATAATGCAATGTTGTGCAAAAAATTCATTTAATGGTGCATCATATTCACCACCCCTATCACTTCTAACCATTTTTATGGTTTTACCAAGTTGATTTTCAACTTCTGTTTTGTAGAGTTTAAACATTTCTAAGGCTTCATCTTTACTTCTAAGTAAATAAACATAACAATATCTTGTGCAATTATCGATAAATGTTACGAAATACTTTTTGCCTTCTCTAGTTTGAATAAATTTTAGATCTTATACATCAGTATGAATGAATTCTAGAGGTTCGGTTTTCCTTTCAACCGATTTAAATAGAGCCTTAGTTAGTTTCGCTTTTACACAAATTTCACATTTATGATTAGGATTAATTTCAAACTTTGGTATATAATCTAAACCAATTAATCTACGCAAAGCATCAAAATTCACATGACCTAATCTACCATGCCATAAATTTGACTCAAGAATATAAGCAAAAGATGTGTTATTCTTATTCATAGCAACTTTCGGTACAACTGTCATTACATTCAATTTAAAGAGACTATCACTCATGTATCCCTTACCAACATACATACTACTCTTTGTTAATACAAATTTATCAGATTCAAAGACAAGCCTAAAACCATTTTTACTTAACAAAGAACCAGAAACTAAATTCTTTCGGATGTCAGGTACATGCAGTACGTTGTTGAGGGTCAGTTCTTTCCCTGATGTCATCTTCAAGATCACTTTCCCTTGTCCAGCCACAGTAGAAGTAGAAGAATTT
This sequence comes from Camellia granthamiana, assembly GCA_036172215.1. Taxonomy (NCBI): domain Eukaryota; kingdom Viridiplantae; phylum Streptophyta; class Magnoliopsida; order Ericales; family Theaceae; genus Camellia; species Camellia granthamiana. The sequence goes on from CM069910.1 coordinate 133,370,279, forward strand.
CCCATGAAAACTTGTTCACCAATGGCAGCCTCACCGTAGGTAGTGAACATCTTCTTGTCCGCACATATGTGACGAGTTGCTCCAGTGTCAACCCACCACTCTTTGGGATTTCCAACCAAGTTAGCCTCAGACACCACAGCAGAGAGGTTGATGTCATTCACTCCATCAGAGATGTAATCCAATTCTGTTACATTGGCCTGATTGGTGGTCTTCTTACTTGTACTTCCATGATCCTTCTTAGGGCGGCGGCAGTCAGAAACTCGATGTCCAGTCTTGCCACAGTTATAGCATTTTCCTTTGAACTTTTTGTTGCCATTGTTGTTGCCTTGTTTAGGACCATCTCCAGTAAACTTCCTCTTTTTGTTATGTGGTTTTTGAACTTGTTCAACCACATTAGCCTTGGACTCAATGGGATTTTTTCCATTCCTCTTTTCAGCCTTTCGGTTTTCTTCCTCAATTCTTAATCTTACAATCAACTCATCCATGGTCATCTCTTTGCGTTTATGTTTTAAATAATTTTTGAAATCTTTCCAAGCCGGTGGTAACTTTTCCACCAAAGCAGCAACTTGGAAAGACTCGCTAAGAGACATACCTTCTGAATGAATATCATGCAAAATTATCTGAAAACTTTGAACTTGAGATATTACCGTTTGGGAGTCTACCATAACAAAATCCAGAAATTTACCGACGACAAATTTCTTCGTGCCGGCATCCTCTGTCTTGTATTTCTTCTCCAAAGAATCCCACAATTCTTTTGCTGACTTCAGAGGACTGTATACATTATACAGCATGTTGTCAAGGCCATTAAGGATGTAGTTTCTGCACAGGAAATCTGAATGTTTCCAAGCATCTACAGCGGTAACAACTTGCCGATCACTTTCACCCTCTTTAAGTGCTGGACCCTCTTCATGGAGAAACCGGGCCAAATTAAGAGTTGTAAGATAGAACAACATCTTCTGCTGCCATCTCTTAAACTCGGTACCATTAAATTTTTCCGGTTTTTCTCCATGATTGATTGGTACATGAACATGGTTCTGGATAGGGACCGATGTAGGTGTAACAATAGGAGTACCACTGCCAGATGCAGTTTCAGTTGTCGTAGCCATAATTTCTGATTACAAAAACCAGAAAAAATTAAAACACAAATTAATTTTCTAGTTACTAAAACTAGAAAATAAATTATAACACAAAATAATTTTATTTTCCTTGTTACTGAAACTAGAAAAATAAAATATCATAATAATTTTCTGTAACACAATTAATATTCTGCAATTGTTAATGACACCAGTATATTACTATTAGTTGTCAAAGAAAAGAAAGAGTATATTACTACTATCTGTCAAATAGCATAAACACTATTTGTTTTTCCAACCAGAATATGTCTTTATGAAATCAGAAAATTAAATACAATGAAGATACCAAAAAAAAGAATCTATCTTAAGATTGTTGGACAATCTTTACTGTATTTAAAAGATTTAATTCTATTGTGTACAAAACAACAACTAGAATTTAAAGAAATAAAAGGAGAGAATTTGTTTGATTACAAAAATCAAACTCCAAATAATAAATAAATAAATAAATAACAGATTTTATTTTGTTACAAAAGCAAAATTAAAATCTGATTAAACAAACAAATAAAAACAGAATAAAATTAAACAACTTACTTGGTTAATTTCTTTGAATAACTTTTCTGATCAAGTCCAGTGTTTAACACTGTGTCCTTAAGACAGATTCGTCCTCTCCACGGTGCATTTAGAATTTGGACGTCTATCTCCCAGGATAAAATGATCTTATCAACGAATAAAAGCAGCACTACAATTTAATCGTTTGTCGAACACACTAAGTGTTTACACTCTTTCTTTCAGAAATAAAATGCAGCAAAATGCAGAGATTTAAAGCAGAGGATGGAGTACGAAAATTGGAGTGAAAATCCAAATGGGAGGCTAGTCTATTTATAGATGTAAGGGTAGCTACTGGTTTTGAATTGAACAGGTATGAAACCTGTTGGTTTTGAATTTAAATAGATTTGAATCTGTTGGGTTAACTATTCAAACAGATAAAAAACAGGAAGGGCCCTGTTTGGATGAACAGTAAATCCAAACCAGTTTAATTCTGTTTGAAAACGGGAAGGGCCCTGTTTGGATGAACAATAAATCCAAACCAGTTTATTTCCGGTTAAATTTGAATTCTGGATTTTATTTTATACAAAATAAAAGCCCAACCTCCTCGATCGACGGCGCGCGCGCGCGCGTGTGTGGTGGTTTTTGGGTCTAATGGGTCTAGCCCATTTTGCCCATAACCTCTCCCTCTAAAACACTTGGGTACCCCTTGGGGCACACCCCAAGTACCAAACCCATGCCTTATAAACCCTTTCAAAACCTCCTACCAAATCAATGTGGGACAAGCCTTATTCAAACCTTTAAGGAATTTCCACCAAAACTCCATTTCCATGAAGCATACTTTGGCTTCAATTTCCTATTCACTCGGTAATGGTTTTGAGCAACCAAATATACCATGTGAATCACAACGCGGCATAGAACGCGCTACCACTTTGACCCGTGTAAATCGATGCACGGGGCCCACCTAAAAAATTAGACCAAACTTAGGAAAAGATTCTGGTTTTATCCAGAATTTTATAACAATTTCCAACAGTTGATATAGGTGGTTTCAAGAATTCAATTTTATTGCATATTCTACCGTTTTTATGTAATAAAAAAAAAATACTCAAATTTTTGAATCCTTGCATTTTTCCATACTTTCATTCTAACCAAACTTGGTATAATAGTCTTTGTAAGTTAATGAAATGGAAGGTTGGTTAATGAAGAGGAATGACAAACAAAAGGTTGTGTTTGGTAACGAACCTCCAAAGAGATTAAACCATTAAATATGGAATGTCTCTTTCTTATGCTTGAACGACAACTTTTTATTAAACACAACTCTTTGATCAAAAAAATAAAGAATGGAGGGAGGTTGTAGAGATGATTATGCAAAGTTAATTATTACAAAAGTGGGACTCTTTACATGAAAACTAGGTAATGAAAGCTATCAATTCAAATGACTCGATGTATAAGGCCTAAACAACCGAAGTCATGAAGACTTACAACCCAACAAGTATAATATTTAAAGCATAAACTATTTAAATGAATTAAACAACCCCTAAAATGTTAAAAAACAGTACCTTAAACCATGTCATGTTTAAGAGAGCACAAAATATAGCCAAAAACAAGGAAATACAAAGCTAGAAAGCAAAACTAAGGAGGGGTGGCTAACCTCTCCACTTTTGGGCTTCTAAACCATATTTTTCAGCCTTTTAAAACTCTGAAAATCAGTACGTAAACCAAAGAAAAGAGTAGGAAAACAAAGGGTATGAGTTATGGGATAAGGTTCAAGAAAGGGTGATAAAGCCCCTGCACTTTTGATAGCTCTTTAACCCCAAGTTTCAACACTTGGAATTGATCCAAAACAGTATGAAAACACAAGAAACAGATAGAAAAAGATTGAAATGAAAGCAAGGAAGAAGATGGCAAGCTTATACCTCTTGAAGAGAGCAAGCTTTTGTTGTAAACCAAACTTGATCCTAAGGCACTCTCAAGTGTGAATTATGGTTTTAAAGTCTCAACCAAGCTCCAAGCTTAAGCTCTAAGGGTGTGTATAGTGTATAGATATAGCTCAAAGATGATATAATAACACAAAGATGACTTGCAAAGAAAGAAGGAGCTCTCAAAGGTGTTTTAAGCTCTTTGAAATTTTTCTAACCCTCAAAATAGAGGCATTAGCTCATATTTATAGAATTTGAGGTAACTAGATCATAAATATCTTCAAAAATAGACAGCTAGCGGATTCCGCCCAGAATAGTGTTTATCGCCCAAAAGGCACAGCCGGGCTCCAATGTGGTTCCCCTGTTTTTCAATTTCAGGTTCAATGTAAGTTGGCACAATGCTCAAAAATGGATTTCTGAGGTAAAAACAATGTGGGCATGGAAGGTTGGGATTGTTTAGAGCTCAAAACCGGATTCCTTTGTTGCGAATTCAAACTATTTACACAATGTAACTTTCATCATCGAGTGCTCAAAATAAAGCGTGTAGCTCTTGTGGGCGGTCAAAAATAAGGTGTCTACAATAATCCATCCCATAATATTACTCATAAATGATCAAACGGCATCGTATCTTCTATTCCATTCATTTCTTGGATCAATGCAAAAGATGACATATGCAATATATATTCATAAATCCTAGATTCTGAATCTATAGCATATGATATGGATACATGAATTTAAAATAAAAGTAAACCAAATAATAAGATGCCCTAATGGCTACAACTTTCCAAGTCGATGCTTGGGTATAAAAAAATGAGTTTAACTCGATACAGGTAAAACATGAGGCTTAAACAAAAATAATTACATCAACAAACAAAAATGAAGCATTTAGCTCCAAATCCTCTCAAGTTACGTCTTTGGTGGATGCATATCATCAGCACCTGAAAGTTATTTTCCACATAAGGTGAGCCACAACCCAATATAGATACTCTAACACAGTATATGAATCTTAGGAAAATTATAAGGTGAATGCACATACATGCCATTTATCAAACATTCCTCGTTTTCCATCTCAAATAAGTCCATTCATGAAAATAATCATTTTATATCTATAGGTACGTGTTTGCTAGTAGGCTATACAAGCACTACCAAAGCCATTTTACCGGTACTAACTGGAAGGATCGGCACCTAACCGTGCGGGTGTTTGGACTCTCACCAAGGACACGCAGGTCAACATCATAACCACAACCACACCTCTAACCAGATTCACCAAGGTATTACTCATTTTTCTCAAAATCAATACATTTATAATGTTCAATATGAAATGATGCTCAATGCACAATATATGAGAAATTAGTTTCAATTTAACCTGATCCTCATGCAATGTCTATAACAATCAAGACTATCCTCCACCGATAGCCCAAACCAGATATTTCTATACATAGATAGTTTTCAATCAAAAGATATAATTCCATCATTTTACAATGAGAGTGATATTACATATCCATCTTCACTATCATCATCAACATAATCATTGTTCCAATCTTATAAAACTCAACATCATTTTCCATTTCCTTTCACAATCCAAATATCCAAAATTTAGAACACAACCCCCTTTTCCTTACAAAATAAATTTTAAGAAAAGATATCCATCATTTTAACACATCTTACTCATGAACACATCCCCATAACCATTCTTAAAAATTTATTTAGAAAACCCTTATTTTGATTTCAAACTCAAATCCTAGGTTTTCTAAAAAATTCCCAAATCATTGAACCTTTCAAGGAGCAAATAATTAAGCTAAAAACCATATTAAAGGTCAAAGAAATCCCTACCTCAAAATAGAAGACAAAAAGGAAACAAGGGGTAGAACTTGACGGAGCTGAAAACAGTAACTTCATCGATTAAAACAAAGCCCTCGACGTGTTCAACGTAAATCTCCAAAGAAATAAGGAGAGGAAACCAATAGATTGAGAGTATATGGAGCTAGAAATAAGAGCTAGAGAGAGTGTGTGAAGGATTTTAGGGTTTTGAAATGTTTAGAGAGAGAAGGAGATGGAAAAGTGACTCAAAATGGCCCTCTCTCAGACTAATATACGCATAGACCGCTCGAACGACCAAAACACTGCTTGAGCGAATAGACACAATAAGTGACACCGCTCAAGCGACCAAAACCATTGCTCGAGTGCACAATGACCCCCTCCTATAAATTCAAACCTACAAAAGACCGCTCAAGCGCAAGAAATATCGTTCGAGTAAAGATATTACACTCCGGTAGTTTTATAGTTTGTAAAAGACCGCTCAAGCACAAGAAAGACCGCTCGAGCGAACATGCAAACATCTGGGCAACAATTCATTGAAAAACTAACTGCCCAACCTATTTCAAATGCAACCAAAACTCCCAATAGCCAAACTCAACAAGCAACATAATGGAAATGAGATGAACAACGGTTAAAGTATATGAGTTCTCAAATCCACAAGCAAGAAAATGGATCGGGTCTAAATTATAATCATTATAATACAATTATAAATATCTTAGCTCATTACGTTTTGTTTCTTCATTGACATAGTTTAGGGTTTACTGTGCTGTAGATTAGATTTAGAAAACATGTAGAACAACGGACAGATTGCGTCGACGGGCATCGGCGGCTCGTCAATTCTACCATTCCCAACAGCGCAGCCGACATACACTGTCGTGCCGTCTCGGGTGGATATAGGGGCTCGTTTGGAAGAAAAGACAAAAAAATGGATGCAAGAGTGTTCTCTCGCAATTTTTCCTAATTTTGAACCAGACTAAAACTTTTCTCTCTGTTTTGAAATGTGTCTCTCTTCTTTCTCACTCTATTTTGAAATGTGTAGCCTTACGGTTTCCATCAAAAATTTGAACATATTAGTCCATTAGGTGCACAAAAATTTAAACAGATAGAGAAATTTGAACAGATCAGTCTAACAGATAGAAAAATAAGTTGAAATTTTGACAGATAGATACAAATTAAATAGATAAAAAAATTAGATAGAAAATTTGTACAAATAAAAATTTGAAAAAAAAAAAATTCAACAGATAGGTGTAAAAATTCAATAGATAAGTGTAAAAATTGAACAGATAGTTAAAATTTTTGAATAAATAGATATAAATTTGAACAAATAATTAAAAAAGGTCAACAGATGAAAATATTAACAGATAAATTAAGTGATAAATTTAAAAATAAAATGTCTTCCAAAACCAATAAAATGATTTCTCACCAAACTATTTCAAAAAATATGGATCTCTCATTAATAAAAAATATCTACTGAATCTCATACCTTATACCTTTCTCAGATTGAATTTATTACTAATTTTCTCTAAACTTTTTTGTGTATCCAAAATAGACCGTTGGTCTCGTTTGACATCTATATATTTTAATTAAAAAATTATTATAAATTTTTTACATTACTCTTTTTTTATATGTTTTTTATCAATAGTCTAAAAATTATTAAAATAATTCAGTGTGTTTGGTTTGAATTTTTTAAATTAAGTTTTTTGAAAACTGAATTTTTTGATTTTCGTGTTTTTTTATTTTTAGTGAATATTTTTAAAATTTTAAACATTTTTTTTACTTTTTTAGATGCACCTTACTTAAATGTATCTAAAAAGTAAAAAAATTGTGAAAAAATATTTGAAAAAATTATGAAATACATAAAAATATAAAAAAATGTACTGAATTATTGTATTTTTTTTTTTATATTTTTGGTATTTAGTGAATTTTTAAAAGATTTTTTTTATAATTTTTTTACTTTTTAAGTGTATTTATGTTATGTGTGTCTAAAAAGTAAAAAATTTACATAAAATATTAAAAAAATTCAGTAGAAACAAAAAAATAAAAAAAATAAAAAAATAAAATTTTTTGAAAATTATTTTTAGAAAAATAAAACCAATCAAGCTGATTCATCATTTCCAAACGAGATTTTGATTTTATTTTATTTTATTTTATTTTTCTTCTCAGGTAAACATGCGTTTACTATTGAATACGATGAACACGCGTCGTCGTGAGGGTAAATTTTACTTTGAACAAATGGCTTTTCTTTTTCTATTGGTTCACGCCTTTTGCTTTTGATCTGTTCTCCGTACGCAAACCACACTACACGTTTGTCGTAAAGCAGGTTGATTTTTCGGATGTCGTAATTACGATTATACCCTCCATTTTTTAATTTTGAATATAATAATAATAATAGACCGTAATAATGACGTCAGGCAGACTAATAAAAAGGACAGCCCTCCCACGTGAGCTCGTCCTCTCAAAAGTGTCTTGTGGAGAGCTATTTGGTGGAACAATTCTAAAGTCATGTCTCATATACAAGATTAAGGGTGGGTTTGGAGTGTCTTAAAAAAGTGTATTTTTTGTCTTTTTATGAAAAGATGTGCAGAAAAGTAGAGAGGTGATATGATGGAAAAAAGATAAAAAGATAAAAAGATGGATTATATAGGTTATGCCAAACAAGGCCTTAATAATGAAATATTAATAATTTTATTAAATTAGTGTGATATTTATCATTCAATTGGATTAATATTCATTAGATTAATAATCTCACCCTTATTCCATTACTAATTCTACAAATTTGTTAGATTAATTATTCAATTGGATTAATAATCCTAAACTAAAATGTTAAAACAAACATAGGATAATTGGGCTTACGAATTAATAATCCCAATCCTATACTCTAATTCATCCAATCAAACATGTCCTAAGGATTTTGGAGAAATTACTATCCAGTGAAATGAAATAGAAGAAAAAAAAAATTATAAAAATATAAAAAAGTACAAGTAAAACTTGTACTCCATAAATTTTCACTTACACTCCATGGATTACTTGCACCCCTTATGTATTTACAATTTTTTTTTTTTTTTTTTTAAACTTTCCAATGGACGTAATTCTCTCTTACGACTTTTACCAAAAATTTTATCAAAGCAAGTGATTTTTTATTTGAACTTATTGATTTTTTTTTAAATGTGAAAATAAAAATAAAAATAATATGACTCAAATAAGTTAATAAGCTAATAAACTAACTTTTTTCTAGTTATCAAGAGAGACGTGAGTGTGATCCCACACTCACATAGGTCCTACACTCATATGTGATTGTTTGGTAAAACTTTGGAAATCTTTAGTATTCTTATTGGATAAATTATAAATACAATCCTTGAAATTTGATTAAAATATGAATCGTCTCTTATGGTTTTAGAAATTATATTCCATCTCTTGAAATTTTTAATTTCATAACAAATCATCTCATTTATTAATAAATCATCAAATCAATTAACACTTTTTAATAATATTATAAACATGTTTCAATTAATAATTTATATAATTTTATTATTGTATAGGAGAGCAATTATAAATTTCATTTTTTTAAGCTAATTCTGTTAAATAAAAAATTGTAATAAGAGAATATTTGTAATTTTTCAAACCACAATGAGCAATCTGTATTTTAAGCAAATCTTAGGAGGTATATTTATAATTTACCCTTCTAACAAAAAGTATATTGAATTTCACAATTTTAACCAAATATTAAGTTGGAGCACCATATGACAATGTCCAAACCCCACCAAATAATTGAGAGCTTATTTAAAATGCATTTGAAAATTGATTTTTTTTTTTATATTTTAAATTTTTTTATAAAAAGATAGGTAAGGAAGTAGAAAAAAATTAATTAATTTTCGGAATGATTTTTTTTTTTTTTTTATAACTTTTTAACTGTATCACTCACTTTCCAAACACCTCTCTAGAGTAATATTTCACACTGTTAATCACATAACATATTTCACGTTGTTTTTCAAAAATTAATACGAAAGTACTAAAACCTATTGTTTTAAGGAAAAATTACAAAAGAAAATTTCAGAATTTGACTCCATAATAAAATAAATCTTGATTTTTAATTTTTTCAATTTAAATTTTAAACATTTGATTTATTTTCAATTTAAATCATTTGTGTGTTTTCGTTAAGTAAAATTGCAAAAAAAATGTATTTAAGTTATTAAACTTAACAAAAATATATATTTTAAATATTTTATATACACCTACATTGAGTTTAATAATCAAATAACATTTTTTTGTTGATTTTAGTTAACAAAATAGGCAGATAATTTAAATTAAAAATAAATTTAAATTGATAAAAATAAAAATAAATATTTTATTTTATTTTAAGAATCAAATTCTGTTTTCTTCTTCTCTTTTTTTTTTTTTTTTTTTTTTGTGATTTCTCTAAAATTAAATTATAGTACCATATGAACTTCTCCAATACCACCAATAAAGTCTCATTTGGCAACTTGAAATATTAGTAAAAAAATTATTATAAATTATCACATCACTCTTTTTATTTTTTTACACGTCTTTTTATAAAAAATAAAAAAATTACTAAAATAACATATTCTTAAACCAAGCCTAAGTCTAGGAACATGAACATCAAACACAAAATAAGATACATATGCCTCACATAGGATGTGTTCTACATGTAGATCCTACATGAAACCCATTTCATATGAGATATATGTGTCCGATTTCTACATGTATGGGTCTCACAATTGTTACCGTGAACGCGCACGCTTCCAAGTGACAACCATATGCATGCACATACTTTTTCTGGAAAAATTACAAATCATTCTAAAATACTAAAAATGATTATAAATACAACGGAAAAATTGCACTTCTAAACTTTTGATAAATAAATTCTCCACTTTTCACACTCTTATAATTTTTTTGGGCAAATTACACAAATAGTCCCTATAATTTGAGGCGTGTGTCACTTTGGTCCCTGACTTTTTAATTGTAACACATTTGACCATGGATTTTGAATCTTGTTCCAAATAAGGACAATTGAATATATAATTAGATTTTTTAAGGGTAAAATTGTCAATTTGATAAAATATAAACTAATTTGATAAAAATAAATGTCAAACAAATATTTTTGCATTTTAAAAAATTATTTCTACCTACTAAAAATAAAATTATGTAAAATTGATAAATCTTTTAGACATTTATTTATTTATTTTACTAAATTAATTTTTATTATGTATTTGGATGATGATCATGTAAAATTAATTTAAAAAAATTAATCATGTAATTTTTATTAATTTTACATAATTTTATTATTGGTGGATAAAAATAATTTTAAAAAAATTAAAAATATTTTTTTGACATTTATTTTTGTCAAATTAGTTTATATTTTATCAAATTGACGATTTTACCCTTAAAAAATCTAATGATATTTTCAATTGTCCTTATTTGGAATAAAATTCAAAATTCAGGGTCAAATGTGTCACAATTGAAAAGTCAGGGACCAAAGTGACACAAGTCCCAAACTATAGGGACTATTAGTGTAATTAACCCAATTTTTTTTTGAAACTTACGTATAAGTCTTAATAAGTGGTTTTGTTATCTAATAGGTCCTATAATAATTAATGACATTTTTTTATTAAACACTATTAAAAAAAGTCACTAATTATTAATTTTTAGTGACAGTTTGAAAATTTTGTTTCAAAAAATGTCACTAATTATAAGTTTTAGCGACAGTTTAAAAATTGTCATAAAAAGTCACTAATTTACAACTTTCAGCGATAGTTTAAAAATTGTATCACATTAAAACGTCACTAATTGTACGTTTCAGCAATAATTTATAAAAATTGTGACAAAAAAGTCAATAACTATCAATTTTTAACGACATATGTAAAAAATCGTTATAAAAAATTATTTTTAACAACAATTTTATCAGGACTTATTTTCAATAGGACTTGATGAAAATTAAATCTAACTATTAGGACTTATTAGTAATTTATCATTTTTTCACTCTTTTTTTGTTTGTTTGTTTGTTTTTTTTTTTTTTAATCTTCTTCTTTTGGATAAATTACATAGAAATCCCTTGAGGTACAAAAAAGATAAAGTTCCTTCATAATTTTGATGTAATTATATTGAACTCATTTCTAGCCAGGCTAAAGCTACGGAACTAATGCAAATAGCATAGAATCATCATGATAAATAATAAAAAAAATATACATTTCAATATAAAAGATATGACATCATTATTTTTTCATCAATATAACTCGTGAATTATTGATAAAAAAAAATATTATGTAAATTAAAACTTTAAAGGAGCTCAAATAATTATACCAAAATTGTAAACCTCGTTGTAGGCTATATAGAAAAAGTGAAATAATATAATTATGACAAATCTCTTTTGAAATTTGAAAAAACAAAATACAATTTCATCATAATTATATTAATCTTCCTTTTAGAAAGGTTAAACATAGCGAAACTAATGTAGATAGTGTGAAAATACAAAGACAAACATGGTAAAGTATTGTGGGGGTTGAAATTTGACCTCACAATTAATCTCATATCATCTTTGAGATTCAGGGAATAAAGCCGAGGAATACGCGGCAAGATAGAAAGACCTAATACCTGCATACACTAAGACAACAAGACCAGTGGCTTGTCCACTCGGGGAACACTCCAAACAATCAGGTCAGTAAACTTATTTCTCAAAGATATTAACTTAATCACACAACTCACAAAAAAAAAATAAAAAAAATTGTACCTTAAACCCACGGGGTGCCCTCTTTATATAGTCAACAGTGCCAACTTTTTCCTAAAAGTCTAACTTCATAGGATTCTATCATTTACAAGTATATCGCTCATCCAAGACTCCTCTTATTTAGATTAAGATCAACTCTCTCAAGAGTCCAACCTTACTCAAACAGGTAGTCTATCATCATCTGGGACTCTAATCCCTCATTTGAACATTTCAGAGTTAGATCTAGTCTAATCACACCTCAGTCAATTAGAATCATCCACGTGTCATCTCGGTTAACTACTTAGGCCACGTGGACAACTAAAAAATATGTCCCTACAAGTATACATTTCAATATAAAATAAATGACAATATTATTTTTTTTATCCATATAATTAATGAATTACTGATTAAAATAATGAATTAAACCTTTAAAAAACCATTTACTATATTTTTTCCAAAGAGGTTAGTGTAATTAACTTCTTTTTTTTCAACACTGCAAGCCCAATTTGGCTATTGGCACTCCTTAAAAGTGGGTTTTGGGCCTTTAAACCCAAAATATCAAATCTCTTCAATGATTTTGCGGGGATTTTATCATAATAATACATAAGTGAAAAATTAATCTAACAAGTCAAATTTATAATTAAAAAAAAGACATATAATTAAAATATTATTTTTATTTTAAATTACACATCTCTAAATTGTATCATTGTGCTCCAATTTAAAATTTGGACAATTAAATTATCAAAGTAAGATGGAATGATATAAAAAAATCTTAATCCAAAAATGTCTCCATCATGTTAATAGGGAAAGTTATTTTTTAATTTTTTTCTTTTTTTGGTTGTGTTTTTTTCACTCCAAAGTAAGATACAGCTTTTGCATTTTGACAAAAACAAAAACAAAAACAGAAAGAGAGAATGACTTCTAGTCCAGTCCCAAGTCTTAAGATGATTTATCCTTTATATTTTTTGTAAATTAAAAGTCAAGCTTTGTCCATTCACTAATAAAAAAAATTATTTAACGCTATTTTTTATTTTTTATTAATTAAAATATAAAAAAGTATATTTTTTCACTTAATCACTTTTTCATCTATGTGCACCAATAATACTCTTTATTTTACCAATATGTGGGTGTTAATTTTGATCTTGTTAGAACAATCTTCTGTGTAAATAAAATAAATTGAAATAATTCAAACAAAATAAAATAAAACTTACAGAATTTATTTTGTTGAACCGAATCAATAATTAAAGACCAAGTCGAGTGTGTGACACTCTGTCCTTAAGACAGATTCGCCCCGCTATGGTACTTACGGTTGAGTGGCGTCTATCTTCCAGAATACAATGATCTTAACCAATTTGTAGTAACACTCCAAAACAAATTGTTGTTCGGCGAACCAAACCTGTGATCTAACTCTCTGAATATTTATTCTAAAACTAGAATGAAGAAATAATGCAAAAGGAAAATCTGGACAGCAAGAGAAAAGATTTTCAGACTGATTTTTCGGATGTCTCTAAGTGTAAAAATTACTGTAATAGAATCTCAATTTATAGGCAACATAGTCCCCGAACAGGTACAACAATTTGAATGAACTGATGCACTTTTGAAAGAACAGGTGCAATAGTTGAATTCAAACAATTCTGATCGTTGTACATGAACACTACTATTCAAACATTTGAAAAGTGTCCGTTAGTGGACAAACAAAGGAACTGTTCGGATTTTTATTATTAATAACTATTTGGAATATATATATATATATTAAACTATTTGAATATATATATATATTAAACTATTTGAATAGTTTAATAAATAAAGGAAGAGGTACAAACTTTAGGAAACCACTTAGGAATCCAAAATTTGAATTTAGAATTAAATTAAATTCCCACAATTATAAATTTTAGGAAACCACTTAGGAACCCAAAATTTGAATTTAGAATTTAAATTAAATTCCCACAATATTTTTTATTGAAAAAATTCAAATGAATTTTATCTAAAAAATTAATGTTAGACCAAAAAACGGCGTCAACTTCCTATTCACTCATAAATGGTTTTGACGTTCCGTCTTCACTGTGTGACTTGCCACGCGGCAAGGAACACTTCACCTCTTCGGACCCACCCCAAAAGACGTTTGGGGCCCACTCAAAATTGGGCTAAAAAAATGCCTATATTAAACCATTTTTCCAACAATCCCCCACATGAATGGAATTTGACGGAGAGAAAATGCAACAACATGATCTAATTATAGAGAGTACAGAAATAGGAAATATTCTGCAAAAGATAGGTAACTTTTGACTTTGAACCTTCCCTTGTGAGACACTATCAGATTTACTAGCTAACCAGTGAACATGATGTCTTGAATTGTTCAGCCGTTTGTGTAAACCAAGACAATAGAACTCACACAGTATATTCCCAGACACAGTTTAGTTCTCACTATTGTGTTCATTTTGGCCTTGAACAACCTGGTCTTTCATGAGTGCTCTAGAGAATTGTAGCCCTTCACAAATCTCACATAACCGGCCCAGTTCACACTCGCATAGGTGATGCTTATGAAGAGTATCCTGCCATACTCCACTAGGTTTACCTAGATATAAGAATCATGAAAATTTTACTTAACCTCAAATGCTACAGTCATCACTATTTCATCATAGAAATGGGTAGTAGTTTAACTCCCCATTGATTCTTCTGAGTCATTCATAACTCGGTTGTCCCTTTGAACCTAGATTTTGGGATCTCCAGTCAACTAGATTGGGTTGCCGTTGTGGTAACTCTTATGTAATAGGCTTAAGTCCTATTTCCCTCGATGAATTCTCAACTAACTCTCTTGCTAATCCTTTGGTTAGTGGATCCGCTATGTTGTCTTTAGACTTAACATATTCTATGGAAATAATTCCATTAGAGAGTAGTTGTCTTACGGTGTTATGTCGACGACGAATGTGTCGTGACTTACCGTTATACATATGACTCTGTGCTCTACCTATAGCTGATTGACTATCACAATGTATGCATATAGCAGGCACCGGTTTTGGCCATATTGGAATATCTTCAAGGAAGTGGCGAAGCCATTCTGCCTCTTCCCCTGCTTTGTCTAAGGCTATGAATTCTGATTTCATAGTAGACCTAGTAATACAAGTCTGTTTGGAAGATTTCCAAGATACAGCTGCCCCACCAAGAGTAAAGACATACCCACTGGTGGACTTTGAGTCTTTAGTATCCGATATCCAATTTGCATCACAGTATCCTTTAAGTACTGCTGGATATCTAGTATAATTAAGCCCGATGTTACGAGTAAATTGGAGATATCTCAGAACCCTTATAATTGCTTTCCAGTGTTCTACTTTTGGATTACTCGTATATCTACTTAATTTACTTACTGCATAAGCTATATCTGGGCGAGTGCAGTTCATCAAGTACATTAAGCTTCCAATAATTTGGGCATACTCTAATTGAGAAATACTTTCCTGTACATTCTTAGAAAGATACAAATTAACGTCTATAGGTGTTCTACCAAGATGATCATCATCTTTGCTGAATTTGTCAAGTATTTTCTCAATGTAATGAGATTGTGACAAAGCATATCCTTCTGATGTTTTGGTAATTTTCATACCAAGAATTACATCAGCAATGCCCATGTTCTTCATGTCAAAATGTTTATTCAACATTTTCTTGGAAGTTTTAATCTTGTCATTATTACTACCTATGATGAGCATATCATCTACATAAAGACATACAATGACATAACATTTGTTTGTGTTTTTAATATAAACACATTTGTCACACTTATTTATTTTAAATCTATTTGATATCATTGCCTTGTCAAATTTCTCATGCCATTGCTTTGGCGCTTGTTTTAAACCATATAATGATTTAACCAATTTATACACTTTCTTTTCTTTTCCTGGAACAGAAAAACCTTCTGATTGTTCCATGTAAATTTCTTTATTTAACTCACCATTTAAGAAAGCGGTTTTCATATCCATTTGATGAATTTCTAGATTGCATAGAGATGCAATGGCAATTAGCATTCTAATGGATGTTATTCTAGTAACCAGTGAGTATGTGTCAAAGTAATCAAGACCTTCTTTTTGTCTAAAACCTTTGACCACAAGTCTTGCCTTGTATTTGTTAATTGATCCATCCGCTTTCATTTTTCTTTTGAAAATCCACTTAAAGCCAAGAGGTTTACAACCTGGTGGCAAATCCACTAATTCCCAAGTGTGATTTTGCAAGATGGATTCAACTTCACTATTGACAGCTTCTTTCCATAAAGGAGCTTCAGGACTGGACATAGCCTCTTTAAAAGTTAAAGGCTCGTTTTCTAACAAAAAAGTTAGGAAATCTAGACCAAAAGATTTTGAGGTTCTAGCACGTTTACTACGCCTAGGTTCCTCTTCCTCATTTTGATCTAACTCTTGTTCTTGATCATGCTCTTGATCCTGAGTAGTAATAGCATCATGGGATCTCTTATTGTTACTAGTCTCTTGTTTAGTTTTATTTGGAAATACATGTTCAAAGAATGATGCATTCCGAGACTCAATAATAGTATTTACATGCATTTCGGTATGTTCTGATTTATGAATCAAAAACCGATATGCACTACTATTCTTAGCATAACCAATGAAAATGCAATCAATGGTCATAGGACCTATCTTAGTCTTTTTAGGACTAGGAATAGCCACTTTAGCTAAACACCCCCACACTTTTAAGTATTTGTAGGATGGTACTCTTCCATGACACAATTCATAAGGTGTTTGATTCACTTTCTTTCGAGGTACTTTATTAAGTATATAATTAGCAAAAAGTATTGCTTCCCCCCATAAGTTCTGAGGTAATCCAGAACTGATTAACATGGCATTCATCATTTCTTTTAAAGTCCTATTTTTCCTTTCAGCAATTCCATTTTGCTGAGGTGAGTAAGGAGCAGTAGTTTGATGAATTATTCCATGTTCTTTACAAAACTCACCAAAAGGTGATTCATATTCACCACCTCTATCACTTTTAATTTTCTTGATTTTCTTACCAAGTTGATTTTCAATTTCATTCCTATATTGAATGAAAGTTTTCAAAGCTTCATTCTTGGTAAATATTAAATAAACATAACTATATCTAGTATAGTCATCTATAAAAGCGATAAAATATTTTTTCCCACCTCTAGTTTGAATTGATTTAAAATCACAAATGTCACTATGAATTAATTCAAGTGGTTCCGTACTTCTTTCACTTCAATGAAAAGGAGTTTTAGATTAATTTTGCCTCAACACAAATTTCACATTTATGATTTGAATCAATGTCAAATTTAGATAAACATTCCATATTAATTAATCTACGCAAAGATCCATAATTAACATGTCCTAGTCTACCATGCCATAAATTTGAAGACTCAAGCAAGTAAGAAGAAGATGTAGTATTATTAATAACTGAGGGTACAACGGTCATTACATTTAACTTGAAAAGGCCATCAGACATGTAACCTTTTCCTACATACATCCCATTCTTAGTAAGTACAAATTTATCACTCTCAAATACTAGCCTAAACCCATTCTTACTCAACAGAGATCCGGAAACAAGATTTTTGCGAATATCCGGTACATGCAGCACATTGTTGAGAGTGAGTTCCTTTCCAGATGTTATCTTCAGTACAATCTTTCCTTGTCCTTCAACTTTGGAAGTTGACGAGTTGTCCATAAAAAGTTATTCACCATTGTCCGCTGTAGAATAAGATGTGAACATCTTTTTGTCGGCACAAATATGGCGAGTAGCACCATTGTCCACCCACCATTCTTTAGGATTTCTGACAAGATTTGCCTTGGAAACAACTGCAGAAAGATTGATATCATCTATACCATTGGAAATATTGTCCACTTCGGTCATATGGGCTTGAGCAGGCTTCTTGCTTGTTCTTCTTTTGCTTTTACCTTTGCTACGGCAATCTTTGGCCTGATGTCCCTCTTTGTCACAGATGTAACATTTGCCATTAAACTTGTACTTTTTATTTTCCCTCCCTTTAGAGCCTTGTGATGAACTTTCTCTAGAAGACTTTCGTTTCTTGGTTTTTGAAGCATGTTCCACCACATTTGCCTTAGACTCCATAGGATGCTTACCCGCTCGTTTGTCAAAATTGCGGTTGTCCTCCTCAATCCTCAAACGCACAATTAATTCTTCCATAGAAATTTCTTTGCGCTTGTGTTTGAGGTAGTTCTTGAATTCCTTCCAGCTTTTTGGTAATTTTTCAATTAAGGCTGCAACTTGGAAGGATTCATTGAGAGACGTGCCTTCTGCGTGAATGTCATGCAGAATGAGTTGGAAATCTTGAGCTTGGCTGATCACAATTTTTGAATCAACCATTACAAAATCCAGGAATCTACCTACCACAAATTTATTTGAGCCGGTATCTTCTGTTTTGTATTTTTTCTCCAAAGACTCCCAAAGTTCCTTTGCTGTTTTGATAGGACTGTAGACGTTGTATAATGTGTTGTCAAGTCCGTTCAAGATGTAGTTCCGACAAAGGAAATCGGCATGTTTCCAAGCATCAACCGCACCAACCACTTGCTGGTCGATTTCATCCTCTTTCAGGATAGGAGCATCTTCACGGAGGAAACGAGCCAGGTTCAGAGTTGTAAGATAGAATAACATTTTCTGTTGCTATCTTTTAAAGTCAGTTCCTGAAAACTTCTTTGGCTTCTCTCCATGATTTATTGGTACTGTCACCACAGGAGAGGGGGTTGGTGCAATTGCAGCCACCACAGTAGTACTTGTTTGGGCATTAGTTTCAGTAGCCATCAATTATAATTTATAAAACAAAATTATAATTAGAATTTACACTACACAGAAAATTAAACCAAATTTACAGAATTAAATTCTGTAAAAAATAAAAGAAACAAGAATGTAACTTTTATTTTCCAATTAATTTGGAAACAAAATAAAATTTTATTCAACCAAATTAATTCCACACAAGAAATTAAATTCTGTAAAAAATAAAAGAAACAAGAATGTAACTTTTATTTTTCAATTAATTTGGAAATAAAATAAATTTTTTTTCAACCAAATTAATTCCACACAGGAAATTAAATTCTGTAAAATAAAAGAAATAAGAAAATAACTTTTATTTTTCAATTAATTTGGAAATAAAATAAAATTTTATTTAACCAAATTAATTCCACACAGAAAATTAATTTTTGTAACACTTCAATAATTAAAATACTAAAACAGAATTTTAAGTAATGAAAACTCAGAAAATAATTTCTAAAACCCAAAATTAATTTCTGAAAAAATTTCACAAAAATATATTATAAATTGTTAATGACACCAGTATCGTATTACTAGTTGTCAAAGAAAATAGACAGTATATTACTACTATCTGTCAAATAGTATATAATCACTATTTATTTTTCCAACCAGAATATTATTTTGTAAATCCACAGAAAATAATTTTCTTAAAAGAAGAAAGAGAAAATGAAACAAACGAAAAATTCTGTAAACAGAATAATTCGAATCTGTCTTAAGATTGTTGGAACAATCTTCTGTGTAAATAAAATAAATTGAAATAATTCAAACAAAATAAAATAAAACTTACAGAATTTATTTTGTTGAACCGAATCAATAATTAAAGACCAAGTCGAGTATGTGACACACTGTCCTTAAGACAGATTCGCTTCGCTATGGTGCTTACGGTTGAGTGGCGTCTATCTCCCAAGATACAATGATCTTAACCAATTTGTAGTAGCACTCCAAAACAAATTGTTCGGCGAACCAAACCTGTGATCTAACTCTCTGAATATTTATTCTAAAACTAGAATGAAGAAATAATGCAAAAGGAAAATCTGGACAGCAAGAGAAAAGATTTTCAGACTGATTTTTCAGATGTCTCTAAGTGTAAAGACTGCTGGAATAGAATCTCAATTTATAGGCAACATAGTCCCCAAACAGGTATAACAATTTGAATGAACAGATGCACTTTCGAAAGAACAGGTGCAATAGTTGAATTCAAACAATTTTGACCATTGTACATGAACACTACTATTCAAACATTTGAAAAGTGTCCGTTGGTGGACAAACAAAGGAATTGTTAGGATCTTTATTATTAATAACTATTTGGAATATATATATATATATTAAACTATTTGAATAGTTTAATAAATAAAGGAAGAGGTACAAATTTTAGGAAACCACTTAGGAACCAAAAATTTGAATTTATAGTTAAATTAAATTCCCACAATTACAAATTTTAGGAAACCACTTAGGGACCCAAAATTTGAATTTAGAATTTAAATTAAATTCCCACAATATTTTTTATTGAAAAAATTCAGATGAATTTTATCTAAAAAATTAATGTTAGACCCGAAAACGACGTCAACTTCCGATTCACTTATAAATGGTTTTGACGTTCTGTCTTCACCGTGTGACTTGCCACGCGGCAAGGAACACTTCACCTCTTCGGACCCATCCCAAAAGACGTTTGGGGCCCACTCAAAATTGGGCTAAAAAAAATGTCTATATTAAACCATTTTTCCAACAGATCTTACAACCAAATCGGATCTCTTCATCGAGACCCTAAGAACTAAGCTGTAGAGCACGTGCAGAAATAGAGAAACCCAACACCTACACTCAAGAAGACAATAAGACCAGTAGCTCGTTCACCCAGGAGCACTCTAACGATCAAGTCAATCAGTTTATCTATCAAAGATATCAACTCAAAATAACACACTAGTTCAGAACATATCTTATACCCCACGAGGTGCCTACCTTTTATAGTCATCAGTGCCCTACTTCCCCTAGAAGTCTTACTTCATAAGACTATCTTTTACAAGGATATCACTTATCATAGACTCCTCCTATTTAGATTAGGATCAACTCTCTCAAGAGTCCAACCTTATCCAAATAAGTAGTCTGATATCAACTAGGACTCTTGTCTTTTGTCTAAATATCTCGAAATCCGATATAATTACATCGTATCTTGGCAACTTGGATAACCGACATAACCTACAAGGCACCTCTGCTAACAACCTAGGCCACATGGACAACCCCAAAATTATGTCCCCACAGCTAAATTGTGGGCGTTGAATTTTCACCTCACAACTAAACGGATCTTTTCGCCGAGACCATAGGAACTAAGCAGTAAGGCACGTGCAAAAATAAAGAAGTCCAACACCTCCACACAAGAAGACAACAAGACCTGTGGCTCGTCCACCCGGAGGCACTCCGACGATCAAGTCAGACAACTTATCTCTCAAAAATATTTGCTCAAAATAACACACTAGTCTAGAACATACCTTAGACCCACGGGGTGCTTACATTTTCTAATCATTAGTGCCCTACTTCCCCTAGAAGTCTTAGTTCATAGTCTCTATCCTTTACAAGGATATCTCTTATCCAAGACTCCTCCTATTTAAATTAGGATCAACTCTCTTAAGAGTCCAACCTTACCCAAACAGGTAGTCTGATATCAATTAGGACTTTTATCCTTTATCTGAATATCTCGAAGAGTTCGATATAATCGCATCATATCTCGACAACTTGGATCATCCATGTGGCACCTCGACTAACAACCTAGGCCATGTGGACAACCCCAAAATTATGTCCCTACACAATCTATTCACACAAATTGTTTAAAGAGCCTCTCAAGACTATAAATCCAATTAGCCTCGAAAATTTTGTTTAGCCAATTGAAAACAGTAAAATAGAATGAGACTAGTTACAATAGCCAACAAGCATCTTTTAAAAAGTCCGTTAAAAATGTTCTAATATTAGATTAGATATTTTAGTTAAATTCAAATTTAATTGTGTATGTTGGTCAAATTTGAGTCTTTGATTTGCACAAAAAAGAAGAAGGTGAGGATGAACTATTTTTCAATATGGTTCAAATTGGAGAGACATTGCACTTAGAAAGAAATTAAAAAAATAAAAAAGGGTTAGCCAAGAATTTGTATGCCAAATTAGAAAGATTAGAGGTATAATTCTCCACACTTACATGTATTTTTTTCCTTTTCTTTTTAAGTCCTACACCATTTTACACTGCAATGGACATACTATCCATTGTGAATAGACATTGTAAAATAGTATAGAAAAGAGTGTGTCCGTAACATAACTCTTTTTCTTTATACTATGTTAGAATTTTTCTTTATTTATTGAATTTGTTGTATGTATATATATCTATTTATTGAATAATTATCATAAATGAATGTCTGGTTTGATATGATTTTCATAATGTGTAATTTACTAACAAAAATGCAATATATATATATATATATATTTCAGATTGGTAATTTTCTTTATTTTATTTTTTTTTCAAGTTCAAAAGTCAAATTTTAAGCAAGCCAAACAACATTATTATTTTTTAAAATCTTATTAGCCTAACAAATTATTATTTGAATAAGTGTTGAAGTGTTCTTATGGATGGTTAATAATATTAAAATAGTAGTTGATTTTTGGACACAATGAGAAAATTAGGGAGTGTGGCCCAACCCTACCCTTCGGTGGTTACAACATATGACAAAAAGACTATGGAGATGATTTACAAATTCAATTTTTTTCAAACATTTTTATAATTTTAAAACATTACTTTTTATTGATCTAAAATAATAGGATTCATAATTTAAAGTGAGATCAACATATTTTTTGAATAGTAAAATTTTAGGAAAATTTGATCAAAACTCCCTCATAATAAAACTTTAATGCATTAAAGATAAGCACAAAAAGTTTTCTTTAAAAAGTCCAACTCATACCATTATTATCAAAATATTAATCTTTAAAATAATATAACTTTTGATGTAAATGTTGGTTTTTAATAAAATTAGTATTTTTAAAATTTTCTCATCAAAATCTATCAAATAAGATCCATATTGACTATGAAATTCTTAAAGAAAGAAATTTTTTTTATTGCCATCGAAATTGATGTAAATAGTAATAGTAACATGTTACTCTATTTGACAGTAACATGTTACTCTAATGGACAGTTATTCTATTTGATAGTAACATGTTGTTATTTTGGTTCACAGTAACATGTTACTTTGGTAATATTGTCCAAGAAAAAAAAAAGAAGATATTTTACTTTGTCCTTACTCAATTATGTATTTTCTCCTTAGAGGTTTATGAAGCAAAATAAATTGGACTATCATTTTCACCAAACAAGGGTCCAATAGAGGGGTTTTGACTAAATTTTTCAAAATTTTAAATTATAAAATTAATCACAAAATTAGATACAAGTCTTTTTGGATTCTATTTTTTCATTGGATCGCACAACACCCGTATAAAATAATTGTTTCAAGTTATGTTATTGATTTCTATGCAAATTGAAAAATTATTTTAGATATAAGACTCATTATTTTAAAGTAATCAAATTTTGTGCCTCATTCACACAATTTAAAAATATGATAAAATCATTTTCCAAATGATATGGTCAACAACTACTTAATAGCCAAAAAAAAAAAAAAAAACTATCTACAGAGGGCTAACCTTTGGGGCTAAGCCCCATGAGAAGTTGAGGTCCCAGAGGTCACCCTTAGGTGGTTGCTACATAGTAGGGTCACTCAACTATGTAGCGATAAGTCATGAACTCCCACACAAGTGGGGATTCGAATCCATACTCAGGCAGGGATTTGAACCCACACTCCTGACACTGGGTCTGGTTCGCCCAAGCTTGGAAAGTTCATCCTACCAATCATATGTGTTATCGCCTAAATGGTTGACCCTAGAGAAAGTGGAACTTAGGACCTCAGGCTTATGCCCCAAAATTTTACCAAAGTGCCATACCCCCTTGGGTTCTACTCAAGAGTAGTGATCGTCTATTGACCATTTATGTATTGAAGCAAGTTCTCAAAAGGGACTTCACTGTCCATGACTTTCTCACACTAAATAATTGTACCAAACACTCAAGATTAGGGTGGTGAATTGTATATATTTGCACACTCTTTCCTGGGCAATTTGATGCTACTTGGTAGACCCTGCACAAAGAAGCAAGACACCAGAACTCGACAAAGGTTTTTGCTAGATAAGCACTCTGATGGTTGAGTTAGAACTTAAACAAATGGGCAAATTATATTGGTAGTCTTTATATTTTAGTTCTTGTGTCATCTCTAATTTCAATTTGTTCAATTTTAGCATGGAATTTATGATTTTGTCTAAATTTGATCTAATTGATTACAATTGTTAGTGATTTTTGATTTAAAAAAAATGCACACCTGAGAAGCATGTGCCATGTTTTTAAAGGAAAAAAAAAAATGTAAACTTGCACAATACAATGAGTTAACCTCAACCAATTTAGTAAATATCTTTCGTCAAAAACATTAATTGTCATTATCAAATGGATCAAATTGACACAAAATCAAATATTAAGGGTTAAAATTGAGTCAATCAAAAATGTAATGACCAAAATTATACAAGCGGCAAAATGTAGGGACTACTAACATAATTTGTCCTAAAAAAAGTGTGTTCATTCTCTTAGGAGGTAGAAACAACATACCTCTCCTTATGACAATCATCCTTTATTTATAGATGTACTTGGCGTGTATTTACGCTCTCTTGTTGTTGAGAATACACTTGGCGTGTGTGTTTTCGTGCATTGGGCATAGCCCCATGCTAAGCTTGACTATACTCCATCGTTGTTTCAAGGTTGTTTGAAAAATCTAAAAACTCTCGAGATATTGATTTGTAATTATGTATCAATTTTAAATAGTGAATATCAATCCCAATCAAACAATCAACCATAAATCGGCACAATGATTTAATGTGAAAAAAAATCACAATTGGAGCACCTCCAATTGTGATAAAAAAAAAAAAAAACCACGGGCTAAAGCCACAAAACAATCTACTAAGAAGATAAAAAAAATTACACACGAGTACCTTCAATTACCTAGCAAATCCATGCCCAAATTGAACCAAACTCGATGTGTCTCTTCTACCACAGTCTTCATATCAGAATTGCTTTGCCCAATGTTGAATCCACAATGCCAATATTGAATCCACAACGATGAGCCACTCTAGAATCCATCAAAGCTTCAGGCCCAAGTTCTTCAGAATCCATCAATGAACACCTCTCTCTTTTTGTGAATAAACAAACAAAATCAACCCTTGATGTTTACTAATATGTAGTTCGTTGATCAATCAAGCACTTTCTATATATCAAGGAAACTCATACAAACCACCCTCCAATAGAGAATACTTTGTATTTTACTCCTCTCTGAGAATCTAGATGGATTAAACCCTAAAAACAGCAACCAATTTTCTTTATGGATTAAACCCTAAACAGAGTCATGAAGACCGCTCGAGCGCACAATTTACCGCTCGAATGGTATGAGAAAAGGCTGTGCAAAACATATAAGCCAACTGCTTGAGCACAACTTCCATCGCTTGAGCGGTGAAACATATTTCTTGGAAGTTCAGTTTGCAGGCAGAGATATTGGATGATCCATTTCACCGCTCAAGCGCACAAATGATCGCTCATAGTCAGTGAAGTAGCAAACAATGAATGCTCAAGATACAGAAAGTCATCACAAACTCTTCTACAAGGGCACAATTCGGGTTGGATTCACATCTAATCACTCACAGTCTCACATAAACAAAAAAGCAAATAAAATTACACTTAAAAAGAGTTTGTCAAATGAGATTGCCAATTACAAAAACCTAACAATCTCCTCCTCTGGCAATTCCGTGACAAAACACACCTAACAAAGAAAATCATAATCACCCCAACCCCATTATACCCAACAAAGACAAACTTTTTTAAGGTCATGATCAACAAAATAGCTGTTAGTATCACGAGAGTATATGATAGCATGAAACATCTGACAATATGAAAATCTGAAAAGAACATCATGCTAAAGCAACAAATCTCCCCCTCAAACATTGTCCTTGCTTTGACTTCTACACCATTCTTATGATGCTCCATTTGTTTCTTCATCCTTTTGTACAGGCTTGACACGTCACTATCTTACCTTTTTGAGTAGAGTGATTATGTCTTTTAGTTTCCTTGTATGCCGAATGACTTTATATGTATATGATTGGCAGGCAACTATGTCGAGCAAGGTTGATTATATCAGGGATAACATATTTTGACCCCTATAATTATGAATAAACAAATAAAAAATTACTCACAAGATGATAAGTTGAACATTTATTAATCTTGAGCTCTCATTCATGGAAGGAAAAATAAGCTTCTCGGGGTCTAGGAAATAATTTTGGTGACGTGGATGAATGAATGCCTTGCTATATTTGACAGAGTACATTCTAATGATAAATCAACAATTATTCAAAGGAACACAAGAATGCTACATGTAGACACCCCATTTTTGACCGCCTTTAAGACTTGGGCACCATTGATTGATTACCCAATAATGAATTTTTACGCTTGTCAAATGCTTGATTTCCTTAGCAGGAAGCCTCTGTTTTGAGCTTCAAAAACCCACAAACCTTGCACCATTTGTTTTGGACCAAAACAGTAGTTTTCCAAGCCTGACCAAGCTTGACCACCTAGAGGCCTGCAGGCCACAAATGAGTGTAGGACTATCCCCTTAGTGTCCGACTGGCCACTTGTGTCAATAAAACCAGATATTTTTGCCAACTGTGCCAGCTATCTCCACAGGTACATGCACTGCACCAGTTGTTTCTATATTGATATTTTCGAGAGCCTAACATATTTTTCTATATATACTTGACCCCTTCTCATAAAATTAGGTTAGAAAAATTTGGAGAAGGAAAATTCTTAGAAAATATTTCTCTCTCTACCTTGTAACCTATACACACCTTTACCTAGACTTCTAAAACAAGTTTTTTGAGGTCCTTTTGCTAAGGTACTTAAGCTTGCATCTTAGCTCTTGAGGGTGTGAAATTGGTGGTTTGTAACTCAAAGGGTCATTCATCTTCAAGAGGTATAATTCCTAGCTTCTTTCCCTTATTTATTTATCATCTTTATTTGCTGTTTTTAGATCATTTTTCAACTATTTTTATGGGCTGAAACTTGTGGTTAAAAGCTACCCAAGGTAGAGGGGTGGACTACCCTTCTTTGAACCTTGTCTTCCAAAGCTTTTGCCCTTGTGTTTCCCATCTTTTCATCAACTTGTTTTGAGCTTTTTACCACTGAATTTTAGAGGGTTTAAGAGGCTAAAAATGTTGTTTTGAAGTTCCCAAAATGGAGGGGTTAGTCTCCCCTCTTTGTGCTTGTTTACTAGCTTAATTTCCTCAATATTGTAGCTTACTTTTTCAAACCTTTCCATGTGAATACCAGCACTATTTTTAACTGTTTTAAGACTATTTTTATGTGTTAGTTTCATTTATGTTTCGTATGACATGTTTGTAGTATAATGGTTCTCATAGGTTTGGTGTATTAGGCATTAGACACCAACCTATTTGAGTTGATAGTATTTATTTAGTACTTTCCATACTTGTGTTCACCTCTAATCACCTCTGTAACCTCCCTCTTTTCTTGGCTTTTTCTTTGCTTTGAGAGTCACTTCAAATGGTCATTGTTTAAGCTTGAGATAGAGATCCTTGTGCTTAATGGTTTAATCTCTTCGGAGGTTCATTACCAAAGGCATGACATCTCTCTCATGCCCAAAACAACCCTTTGTTTGACACTTCTTCCCATTAGTGGACTTAATCTTCATTATTGGACTAAAATGACTAATGAATGGGAAGGTCATTAAAAAAGGTAATGAAATTGAACTAAGAGGTAACAAGATAATAAAATCAAGTTTGGGGTTCAATCGGACGTTAATTGAACCCATTGAGTCTTGAAGCTTTTCATACTCTTAGTGATGAAAATGGTTCAAGAATCAATGTCAATGGCTTCCCTTGATCAATTCCATGATAAAGAGAAGGTTCATGAGTCTTTCATCGAAATTGTATCCCTTGATTCACAAACCATCATGCAATGAATTTACATCAATTGATGGCTTGTAAATTAAGCCTACCCCTTCTTTGATCTATTCGATGATAAGGAGAGGCATGGTGGACAAACATCCCCTGAAAATCCTCTATTTGTGCTCTGTTCCATGTCTACTGTAACAAGGCAGTACCAAACATTAGTGGCCGGCCAGCCACCTGTACTATACGGTGGACCACTTATTCTGGCCGGCCAGCCGGCCACATTTTTTTAGCTAGGCAGTGTTATTTTTCCTGTAGAACAGAGCAGAGGCTGAGGTGAAAATCAGTGTAATTTTCTAACTGTGCAATAGAAGCACTCTGGCAGTAGAACAGAGAACATTTTTGGGTGGAAATCCGTGCACATGCATGAGTCATCCCTTGTTTCTCGGGGTCCATAATAGTTAATTAACTTAGTTTCATATTATGCTTAATTAGCTTAATTCTAATTGCTAGCAAAATTGTGTTGTAATTAATGAGTTAGGTGTGGTAACTAGTTAATCTTAATTTGTGATAATTAGCTAGTGTATTTAATTTATTTCATTTGGTTTGTAATAGCTAGGTAATTCGTAGTAATTAGGTAGGACATTCATTCGGACCCTCCTGCGCGAGGGCAAATTGTAATAATGTGTATGTCATCCAATCCTTGATTTCTTTCTCCTTTTTATTTATCCGCTTATGATGGACAGTATAGAACATCATGTTTCTTTTAGCATTTTCCATGATCTGCATCCATTACTCTTGTATGCATAAGGTTCGGTTCATCATTCTAACGTCATTGTCATTTATTACTTCCTTGAATACACGCCCTATCACATGCTATCAAAGTGATTTACATGACATATTAGACAACCAGATCTATTAGTTGCATTTTTGCATGTGCTACATTAGCCATCTTGTATCATTAGGATTATGCATTTTTTTCTAACTCTTTTGTTTCTTTCGGCTTGCCTTAGATTACGAGGTGAGTACTTATTGCTTTAGCATATTGTATGAGTGTTAGTGTTGCCATATCAAGCATGATTACCATGAGACTAAGTGCTTCAGTGATATACCTGTTTGAATGCATATGGATGAAGGATAATTGCTTAAATTGGGATGTTTTGATTAATGCACATACAAATTCACTTTTTTTCAAGTGACGCGTATTCAAAACTCTTTTCAAAACAAGCATGACACGTATTCAAAACTCTTTTCAAAACAAACGTGAAATCGAAGTGTTCCAAATTGAGAAAATTAGTCTATACTTGTATGCATCACATAGTAAGAATAGCCTAATAATCGGAACAAGAGCATATAATGTAAATAAGAATCACATCATGATTAGTAGAGGCCGATCTTTGATTGGGCGAGTTAGGTGCTCAATTCATGATCTTCCCTTCTTGTACCTAAGTTCCCAAGCCAAAACACTTTGGTGATGATGGACACGTGGCCTTTGGCACGAGTCATAGGTTTCCTAAATTTTCTAAAAATATTTAGGTGGCGACTCTGAAATCTAGCAAAGCAGTCTATTTTTGACATTTTTTATTCAAAATTGATTTTCCAAAAGATTTGCTAGATTTGGACTCATTTGTGTTTATGTATTTCACATTGCACTTGTGAAATTAGATTTAGAACCACAAGAGTCTGAACTGTAGGGCTATCGTATCTGAAATGAGCACGAATAGCAAGCTAAAGTTTCTGGTGACTCTGCTGGGGATAATAGAGAACTTGACTTGAACTTCATGATATGACATTTTATTTACATATATATGTTCTTGCATTGTATTTGCATTTGTTACTATAAGTCACTGTGTTTTCCATCTGCTATTTTTGGACGGTTTGCCGGAGGCTTGCTTAAAACGCTTGCCAAAAGGCTGACCGGTCGTTGGCTCTGCCATGTTGGGAACATAACCCTCGGATCTGGACTACCGCTGTACCGCTTGATCTTCCTTTCATTTCTCGGTGATAGGTGTGAAAGGTATATCAGGTAGTCTTGTTGAGGTACCCTCTTTGACCATTTGGCCTAGTTGCATGTAGTAAGCCATAGTGACTATTCCAAACTAGGACAGGATGCTCACCCGTGTGCAAGATTGCGTGAGATCGCTTGATTGAAATAGTGAAACCCTAGTTCATGACAAAAACTAGGACATGGTAACCCTAACCCTTGTAGGGGTGTTTTTGGCTCTTTTAATTGGTATGTGATTTATAATGAAACTATACAGGAATGTACATATCAGTTGCAAGGTTGGTAGCTATTTTGGGCAGGATTTAGTGTGGAGTACAGTCCTACCACTTTGATAATATCTGTGTTGATAAACATCTTAGCTGAGGTGCTGTGCAGTTTCTGATTACTGTTCTCTTTTGCTTTATTTCTTTTGCTAGGTAGTTTCAAACCATAGCTTCAAAAGGTTCTGATATCCCCCAAGTACTTTGGACCCGTGTTGGAAAACTTTGCAAGGTCGGAGATCTTGTTCGGGGACAGCCTGTGTTTACCTCGCTGTCACCAGTTGCAAGATGGAGGAGCATCAGACAAAATTCACTAGTCTAGTTCTTACAACAATCAACTCTCAGCTCACCTGTATTCAGCTCGGTTCAAGAACAATCAGTTACTTCCAATTCAGCTTAAGAACAGTCACCTATTCCAATGACACAGTATTTCCCGGCAAATATGGAGGACTTAATACTCCAACTGCAACAAACAGTTGAGACATTATAGCATGATGCGGCCCGTTAGGCCAAGGTTACGGCTCGTCAGGCCGAGGTTATAACTAGGCTACAGCAACAGTAACCGCAGCAGGATATTATTACTGATGATCAGGAACAGGCTAAGAGGCCGTTTATTTGCAGTACCAATGCTACCAGTCGTAGCACAGTTGCGAGGCCATCTGATGTAAGTGTTGTCACCACAACAAAAACTGCCGACCCCTTCGTTAACATAGGCCCACAAACATCATCCAACCCTACCCGACCTCAGGGTAGAACTTTTAACCAACTATACATGACTGTATCTAATGCCATGCAGGTGTTGGTCAAGAAAAGGCACCTAAAACCCTTAAAACCTTGCCCACTTCCTGACCCTCTTCTACCTAAGCATAACCCCGCAAAGTATTGTGCTTTTCACCAGCAACACGGTTATGACACCGACTAGTGCTTCTATTTGCGT
The DNA here is from genome assembly GCA_036172215.1 of Camellia granthamiana. Classification (NCBI taxonomy): domain Eukaryota; kingdom Viridiplantae; phylum Streptophyta; class Magnoliopsida; order Ericales; family Theaceae; genus Camellia; species Camellia granthamiana. Next base: position 133,401,344 of record CM069910.1, read on the forward strand.
CATGAGATTCAGGATCTCATTGACAACAAGGTCATCGCTCCACCTCAGAAACCAAATGTAACCACAAATCCACTCACGACCCATAATCAAGTCCCCCCCACCTCGAAACCTTAACCTTATTCATACACTGGCCACCTCTTATGACCCTCACGTATATGTTACCCCCTCCTATACTAAAACCGACACTGCTCATCCTTGAGGGCACAAACTTGTGCATGATAGATACATCTAATCCACAACCTGAGCCTCACAATGTGGTGACAATACCTGCAGTAAAGGAGGCTTTGACCTCAGGGGGAGGTACTGGTCTGTTGTTGGAGTGTTTCGGGGACTTATTTGAAAAGACATATGATCCAAGTTGCTATATTGTGCCAACCACTCAAACTAGGCCTGAAGTGGTGTTACCAACCTTGGTAGGCATTAATATGGTTAGGGAGGATGGCCCAAACCAAGGGTTGGATGACCTAGCAAATCTTGAAGAAGATCTGGACAACTTGTAGTTCTTTAATGAGCATGATCAGGGAGATGTGCAGATTGGGTGGTTCGACCTGAACGGATTGACTGATACTACCAGATAGCTGAGTGATGAGCCAGATAAGGAAGAAGAAATTGGGATGAAACTGGAGGGAAAGGAAATAGAGGTAGCTGCAATGGTCGGGAAAGCTAGTGAGAAAGGAAAACTACCAGAGGGCACATGTGCGGTAAAATCCACTCAAAAAGTGAATATGATGGGAACCATAGATACTGAATAGGAAGCTACATTGAGGCAGTTTGAGAGAGAAAGAATTGAAGACAGCCTGAAAACCATAACCGTGTGTCACCCCGAGGGGAGCATTTGTATTGTGAAGATGATTCAAGTGGAGTCGGACAACTGTTTGTCGGTGGCTGATGGCGAGTGGTGGGATGACAATGATTTGCATCTAGCCCATGCTGACGAAGACTGGGGAGACTGCATCTTGAATAATACATGGGATGCTGAAGAGATAGACCATCTTACCCGAAGTGGACGGTTCTTTAAGCTGCCACACTTGGATCAAGCAGAGCCATCAGGAAAAGACAGGGAAGTCGAGAAATACATGGAGAAGCAACTAGAAAATGAATTAGTTCTGAAGCAGCTCAAGAAAATCCAAGCTGATATCTCTATCTGGGGACTCCTTATGGTTTCACTGGTGCACCAACAGACAGTATTGTCGGCAATGGACAAGGCTAAATTATCTATTGATACTATACCCGAGCAACTTGTGGGCCTGGTCTTTCCAAGTGGTGCCAAGCCAATACTCACTTTCTCTAACAAAGAGCTGCTGTCGGAAGGCTCGGCTCACAACAAGCCATTATACATATCTGTGGAATGCAGAGAGAAGTGGATACTAGTGGTGTTGTAGATACTGGTTTTGTGATTAATGTTTGTCCTTTCCGAATTGCCTATGTAGTTGGCCTCAAATCGGCAGACTTTATCCCCATAGCCTAGGTGATACGGGCGTATGACAATACAAGTAGAGAAGTCATGGGAACAATGAAAGTACGGGTTTAGGTAGGCCCGTCAGAGCAAGAGATCGAGTTCCATGTCTTGGATGTGCTAGCTATTTTTAACCTGCTATTAGGGAGGCCTTGGTTACATCACGTAAAGGCTGTCTCCTCCACCCTCCATCAGATGTTGAAGTATCCTTATGAGGGTGGGGTAACAACTATTTTTGGGAACTCATCTATCCATCCACCAATAGAGGTGACTACGCCAGTACTAGAGATCAATCATGGCGATGAGGATGTATTCCTCTTGGGATATACTCTGGCGGAAGCCCGAGTAATGCATACAATTCTGGCCACGGACGAAGGCATCTACATTAGTGTCTAGGCCATATACTTCTTGAACAAGCTGCGACATATTCTAGGAATAGGGCTCGAAAAGAGTGGGCGGAAAGGTGTTGCAGCATTAGCAGAGGTGCCACATAACCCACATGCCTTTCGACTGGGCTATGTACCCACTAAAGAGGACTGGATAAGAAAGGGGGAAGAGATGAGGGGCAGAGCCAAAGCCAAGAGAGCTGGGAAGCATTATGAGCTCGTCCATAGGCCGATCCGGGGGACGTTGAATGGCTGTTTTGTTCGAGAATGAGAGGATTTCCCTTTTTACAGCTTTCCCTAGCCTTGGGTAAATTCCTCAAAGAAGTGCGTCCCTGGGTTTGAGATTTTCTTTGATCTACAACTACAGGACAGTGATAAGGAAATGGTTGAATCAAGCATCAACATTGACCAAAGCAAAGAGGATGACTCAGACAACAGCGAGGCTGAAGCAGGCGCAGCACTGGCCAATCTCCTGACAAATCCCGTGACCGACCTAGAGAACTTGGGGGATAACATTACTGTCTCTATGATAGGAGAGGAACTAGGTATGGATTACACTAGTGGTATTGTGGATGCATCGAGGGCACCATGTCTTGCGTGGTAGCTGGAGAAAGGCTTTCTTTCCAGTTCTGAATGGGGTAAAAAGCTAGAGTCTGATTCCACTGAGTCTGTGGGGTTGGAATCAGATTCAAGTCAGTCCGGGGGGTTGGAGTCTGGCATTCTCGGGGGTGGTAACCCGGATGCCAAGGTCCTATCGCAGTCTTCTTTTTCTTTTGCTTTTGAGTCTGTTGTAACAGAAGATAGCGACCCTGGTTTTTCGTAAGTCTTTATTTATTATTATTATTATTATTATTAGTATGATCTTATTTTATTTTTGGCTTTATTAATTGTGTGGTTACATAAGAATTTAATGTGTTATTTAATTAATTTAATGTGATAGTTAATTATATGTAATTAATTCGAATATTGATATATTTATTTTATACATATAAAGTGTTGTATTTATTAATCTTATATAGGATATTTATATTCATATATATGGTATTTATATAATATAATGTTATTAGGTTAGAATAGTTATTAGGTAATCAGCAAGAAAAGAAAACAAAAAAAGAGAGCAGCCGGCCGAGAGAGAGAGAGAGAGAGTGTGTGTGGTTTGTCATCAAAGAGATTAATCATAAAGAAAGGGGGCTGTGTGTGTACAGGTGAGTTACGAGAGAAAAGAGAGACGGTAGGAGAGGGGAGAAAAGAAAGGGTTAGGGTTTTATTTTGGTGGCTCTATTAATTCTCTAAGTGATTCTTTGATCTTCAAAAAAATATTGTGAGTACAAAATCCACTTCCCTTGATTTATGTTTAATTCGTTGTTTTTATTTATTTATTTTTATTTATTTGATGTTACTTTGATTTTGTATTTACATGAAGACGATAGATTGATTTTAATTATTTTAATTAGTTGTGTATGTCAAGTTTAGGGTTTTTATATTTATTTATTTTATGGTTTCAATCACACTCTTGGTTATATGAAATTAAAATAAACTTAGAACCCATAGATAAATTCCTTACACTCCACCATGACCCATGGATTGTTATTTTATTTGAGTGTTGGTGAGGAAGAGTTTATAAAAAAAAAAAATGTGAGGATTTTGAGATTTATTTGAATGCCTTAGGCTTGGAATTGTTATGTTTGTTTTTATGAGTAGATGAGAGATTATGTATATAAATTGTTTCCTCGTTCCCATGAGTAGACGAGTGCTTTGATTTATGCATGTATATATATACTAACCATTCGGGGAGTGTGGGTCAAACTCGGGACAATATCCCCATGCAAGTTTGGCTTCGGAGCGGTGTTAGGTATATGGGAGGCACATGTGATATATGTGTAGGCCGGAAGTGAATGGCTGAAGTGGTGGAGTTAAGGTATAAAGAATTTAATTATGAGTTTGTTGGTGTAGTGTGAATTGTATTGATTTGTACATATTGAAAAATTGTAAACAACCTTGACAAATTATGAAATTTAGGCTGAGGCATGTACATGTAATTCTAGACAACTTTTGTATTTTAACTTTGTATTAAAAAGATCGATTAGAACTTGTAATCGGATGATCTTGGTTATAGTAGTTTTATTTATTTTAGTAATGCAGATTTTAGATGCTATTTTGACCCACGAAATGAGCTCATTTTTATTGGTTTTGCGTAAACTGAAGTAAAACATTATTCTGAACACATTTCTTGTTTTGAACTTTTTCGAAAAATCATCTTAGGGCAGTTTCTTTTTGTTTTCAGCTTTAGATTTTTTGAATGAATTCTGTTTAGATTCTTCTATCAAGTTTTTCTCTTAACCTTTTCAGTTTCTACTAAATTCGTTCATGATTCCTTTTAGAAAATTTGATTTTGTACAACTTTTGTTCTTTGAGTTTTGGTCAATTCGAATTATTGAAGTATGAAACAGTGCATTTTTATACTTTTTCAGCAAGTTACTTATGATTAAATTATACTAACTTTATTTTTTTTTTGCAGAATGGTGGGTCTTACTAACTTTTTATGTAGGGTTGACCCACCATATTTTAATTTTTATTTGGTTTATTTTATATTCAATTTATCTTTAATTGTGTACGAGTAAGAAACTAAATGCCATTATATCTTGGGAAACTACCCCTTCATCTCAGTGCGAGTGGAACTACTTGTCTTATCTCGTAACAAGAATTAAATGTACTTTTGTTTGTGTCTGGTACACGTGGGTGTCAAATATTTGTACTCATACCGGTATACTTGTATACTGACCCGTTTTGTCTCTTGGCAACTCGGGTGCGTTCTGTTTGAGCGCAGCCGAGCTTCTTTTGAAGGATTAGTTGGGACTACGGTGGTGAAGAGAAATAACTATAGTTGTTGGACATGTCATTTGGACTTCTTTTGTTTTCTTGAGTTTAGGGTTGACATTAGTTTATGTATTTATTATTTTTTTTTATGACCTTAGTATTTTGATAATTTGGCATGGTTTGTAACTTTACATTATTTAAGTTGTTTTGACTATTTATTGTTACTTTAATGTTGGAGGTATTGGTTAGTTATGAAATTATGATGGATGGTTTGGTTGGCGTTTTGTTAGTTTTTTTTTTTTTTTTTTTATCCCTTGTAATCTTTTGAGGATGGAAATTTACTTAAACCCTTTGGGGACGTGAACGTTTAGATTTTGTTTCACCCCTAGGATTTGGATGATGGAATATTGATTGGGGTTTAGTCCTAATTTAATATTTAATTGTCCAAATTTTGGGGCGTGACAAGAACCGGAACTTATGAATGAGAACACTACAGATTCTGTGTACTACTCTATGCCGCTGATTTATTGTATCGACCAAGATTTTCAGAACTTTAATGAAAACGAAGAGGAAGAAATTCCTCTGGCTTTGGAAAACTTGATTAATCGAGAGGAGGAGAGGCATGCTAAGCCTTGTATTGATGAAATCATTGCCATTAATGTGAGTACTAAGAAGGATCCACGCTTGGTCCAGATCGGGTCCACATTGTCTTCGGAGGAATGCGAGCATTTAATTGCTTTGTTAAAAGATTTTAAAGATGTTTTCGTGTGGTCTTATGAAGACATGCCTGAAATCGACCCTGAGATCGTACAACACTAGATCCTTTTGGACCCTGAGGCCCGACCAGTCAAACAAAAACTGCGCAGAGTTCATCCAGATTGGGCACTGAAAATCAAGGAAGAGGTCACCAAGTAGATTGATACAAGATTCTTGTTAGTATTTGAGTATCTTCTTGGTTGGCTAATATCGTCCCAGTTCTGAAAAAAGACGGTCGAATCCGGGTTTGTGTCGACTTTCGGGACTTAAATAAAGCGAGTCCGAAGGATGACTTTCCATTGTCGCAGATAGATGAATTGGTGGGCTTTACTGCAGGCCACGCCTTGCTTTCCTTTATGGATGGATTTTTTGGGTACAATCAGATTCTGATGGCACCGGAAGATAGGGAAAAGACTGCTTTCACCACACCATAGGGTACGTACTTGTAGATACCCCATTTTTGACCACCCTTAAGACTTGGGCGCTTTATTATGAACACCCGATGATGAAAATTACACTGTGCAATCTTTTGAATTCTCAGTGAAGAAATTTGGATTCAAGCTCTAATTGCAAACCTTGCACCCCATTTTGGCCAAACTATTTTAGACCTTAAAACCCTCATTTCAAAATATTTTTCCAAATGTTTCTACGATGTTCTGAGGCTCACATTTCGTTTAAAATATTGTACTTTTTGGTAAACCGAGTAAGGACAAAGTGAAAATAAATGGAAGAGAGGTGAACCCTTTGAAAAATCTTTAAAAACATCTTATTTATAGGTTTGGAGTTGAAGGAAATACGAGGAGTTGGCAGAAAACTAGTTTGGGGAAATGCTGGGCATTAATTCGTTAAGAGATAAATGAGCAGCCTTCATTAAATTAGGCATATCTCTTTTCACACTTAGAATTTAGAAGTGAGGCCACCACCATTGGAAAATAAACTTCTGGGGCTTCAATTTAGACTTAAGAAACATCTAAAACCAAGTATGAATGAAGGAGATATGCCTGTTTGAAGTCAGGCCTGGAATGCAGATTTTTGGATCCGGCCGAGTCCATTTAGAACCAGTCGTGGCTCATTTAGACAAGGTCGGGTCTCAATGAAAACTTTTCCAGAGTTGCTTTTTAGGCCCGGCCGGGTCTCAATAGTGCCAAATAGAGAGCTGGCGGGAATCAGCTAGCTGTCCATTTTTGAAGATATTTTTGACCAAATTGGCTCAAATTCTATAAATAGACACCATGCATTCAGATTTTAAGGTAAGCAAAATTTCCAAAAGATTTGAAGAGCTAAAAGAACCTCCTTCCATCTTCTTTCCTCCTTTGATCTTCAGACCTTCTTTAGCTATGCATACACAATACATACACCATTAGAGCTTGTTTTTGAAGCTTTTTGCTAGAGTTTCAAACCATATTTCATAGACTTGAGGGTGTTGGAATCAAGTTTGTTAACTAAGAAGCATCCTCTCTTTCAAGAGGTATAAGCTTCTCCCCTTTTTCCTTGCTTTCATTTCAATCTTTTTCTTGTGTTTTTCTACTGTTTTGGATCCATTCCAAGTGTTGGAACTTGGGGTTGAAGAGCTACCAAAGGAAGAGAGGCTTAACACCATTTCTTGCACCATATCCCACAGTTCATACCCTTTGTTTTTGTACTCTTTTCTTTGGTTTTACCACTGATTTTCAGAGTTTTAAAAGGCTGAAAAACATGGTTTAAAAGTCTCAAAAATGGAGGGATTAGCCACCTCTCCTTGATTTTACTTACTAGCTTTATATCTCTTGCTTTTGTCTATCTTTTTGTGCTCTTTAAACACACTTTTTCACTGTTTTTGGACTGTTTTGGGACTGTTCTTGGACTGCTTTGGGGTTGAAACATGTGATTTAAAATTACAAAAACTGGAGGGGTTAGCCACCCTTGCTTAGGCTTTGTTCCATAGCTTTTTCTCTACTCTTTTTACTTATTTTCTCTTGTTTTTAGCTACTTTTTTTTTTAAAATTTTTTTTTAAATTTTTTTAGGGGCTATTAGGGGATTTTTAATTCATTTAAATAGTTTATGCTTTGAATATCATACTTGTTGTGTTGTAAGTCCTCATGACTTCGATTGTTTATGCCTTAGACATCGGGTTATTTGAGTTGATAGCTTTATTTGTTTAATTTCTATGTTGAAGAGTCTCATTCTAACAATTGATCTTGCAATCATTTCTGCAACCTCTCTCTTTTTTTCTTTTCTTTTGTTCGAAAGCTGTTTCAAAAGATTGACAGTTATTCAAGGCATGGGAAAGAGACCTATGCTCAATGGCTTAATCTCTACGGAGGTTCATCGTTAAGGCATAGGCTCTCTTTCATGTTATGAATCACTTCTCGTTTGATATTGCTTCTCGTTTAGTGGACTTAAACATCACTTCGGACAAATTGATTAAAGAATGGCAAGGACTAATAAAATTGGTTTAAAAAGAATGAAACTGACATAAAAAAAATATTTAGAATTGGTTGGATTCGGTTGGACGTTATGCCGAGTCCATCATTTCGAGAATTGTCACTTATCAATCCATGATATTTTGACGAAACTTGAAGCATGTCTATCTCCCTCTTTGAGCCTTCATGATAAGAGGGAGGAATGGATTTTCATTACATTTATTCAATTTTGTCCAAATGTGTTTGAAATCATCAAGCCATCCAATTGTGCTTGTTGGTGGTTTTGGACTCGAAATCGTCCTTCTCTTGAGTTTCCCATGACAGAGAGGGGTAGAAGGGACAAACAGGGCCTATAAAGGCTATGTTTGCACTGTTCTCATCTCAGAGTACAAAACACTTTTTGGCATAAAATTTGGTGCCGGCCGGCACTGTTTTGGCCCAGCCGAATCTCATTTGGGGCCGGCTGGCTCCCAATGTTTGGTAAGCAGTGACCTTCTGGCAGAAACAGAAGGCAGTGGCTGAGGGTGAAAGAGAGCAAGTCTGAGCAAACAGAGTAGTTTCTAAACACTGTCTTCATCAGCGCACATGCGGTCTTTGTGAGTTCTTATTGTTATAATTGTTGTAATAAATTAAATAGTTAGTTAGCTATTCATTATTCATTCGGTATTGTAATAGCTAGTAACTAATCCGGACACTTATTCGGACCCCCTTGCACGAGGGAAAATATGTAATAAGTGTGTGTGTCTTCCAATCCTCATTTCTTTCTCCCTTTTATTTCTCCACTTATGATGGTAGTGTAGAGCATCGCGTTTTCTTAAGATTTTCCATGCTTTGCATACACATGTCTTACACGCATCAAAGCTTGGTTCATCATTCTAATAAAGCATTTTATTGCTTAACTCTTTGAATACGTGCTTGGACCACATGTTATCAAATCACTTCAAATATCATGTTAGTAGCCGAGCCTATTAGTCATAATTGTTTGTGTTGCATTAGTCATATTGCATTAGTTAGAATTATGCACTTTTTCTAACTCTTTTGTTTTTTTGGCTTGCCTTGGAGTACGAGGTGAGCAATTATTGCTTTAGCATACCATATATATGTGATTGTTGCCATATCAAGCATATTTTCCATGAGGCTAAGTGCTTAAGTAATATACCTATTTTGAATGCCTGTGGATAAAGGCTAATTGCTTAAATTGGGATATTTGATAAATATACATATGAGATCACTTTTTCAAGTGGTACATATTCAAAACAATTTTCAAACAAACACAAAATCAAATGTTGCAATTTTGCAAATCAGTCAATACTTGTGTGCGTCACATAGTAAGATAGCCTAACAAATCGGAATAAGAGCATATAATGTAAATAAAAAATCACATCATGATTAGCAGAGGCTGATCTTTGATTGGGTGAGTGGGGTGCTTAATTCATGACTTTTCCTTCTCATACCTAAGTTCCCTCTCATACCTAAGTTCCCGAGCCAAGACACTTTGGTGATGACAGATAAGTGGCCTTTGGCACGAGTCTTGAGTTTCCTAAATTTTCCAAAAATATTTAGGTGGCGACTCTGACAAAGTAGTTCATTTTTGACATTTGATTCAAACATCGATTTTCCAAAAGAATTGCCGGATTTGGACTCTTTTAGTGTTTTCACTATTTCACATTGTACTTGTGAAATCAGATTCAGAACCACAGAAATCCGAACTGTAGTGCTAGTATCCGAAAGGTGCATGAAAAGCAAGCTACAGTTTCTGGCAACTCTGCTGGGGATTTAGAGAACTTGACTCAAATTTCATGATGTGAAATTATTATCTATACTTACGTGTTCTTTGCATTGCATCTTCATTGTTACTTTAAGTCACTGTGTTTTTTATCTGCTATTCCTGGATGGTTTGCCAGAGGCTTGCCCAAAAGGTTGCCAAAAGGCTGACCAGTCATGGGCTCTGCCATGTTGGAAACATAACCCTCGGATCTGGATTACCGCTGTACCGTTTGATCCTCCTTTCACTTCTCGGTGTTAGGTGTGAGAGGTATATTAGGTAGTCTTGTTGAGGTACCCCTTTTGACCAATCGGCCTAACTGCATATAGTCAACCTTAGTGACTTTTCAAACATAAGACACGATGCCCTCCTATTTACTAGGCTAATGTGTGATGCAATCCTGGTTGAGTCTTAATCTTGTGGCGATTCCTTTTAAACTTGAGGGTCATATCAGAATCAGAATTTGGGTCAAAATTTAGGGGTTTGTGTTTGATATGGGGGAATTGTCAGCAAGACCAGAACCAGGGCCAAAAATTGTATCTTGCTTTGTTTTGACTAGCATGCCTAGTATCCTGATCTGATGGGGCATTTGTTTTTAATACTAGGTTTGTTTGAGCCAAAGAAGGAGTAATACCCAACTCAGCAAAGGCCCAACCCAATCCGACTTGGAAAGCCTTAATCCATCCCAGTCCATCCAATCCAAGAAAAACCCACTCAACAAAGGTCCAGTCTATCTAATCCCCAAAGGCCAGCTCAGAAAAGATCCATCCAATGCCAAAAGACCTATTCTAAAAAGCCCAATCTAGTCAAACCCATCTAGACTAATCCAGTTCAGATACATCAAGTATAACCAGGACAAAATCCTTGATAGTCAGCTACTAGGTTAACCCATCCGTTTCCTTGATTGCCAACATTAGTAGACCCGTGATGGCTCAGAGTCCAAAAGAAGTTGTGGCCATGATAACGTCCCTAAACCAGGGAATTGCCATGCAGGATGAAACCAGTACTGAAATACAACGCCCATCTGGGGCATCTACCACACATCTAGCCTTGGACCCCCAGCCAAACTTTGACCCACCTCTGCCAGCTGAAGATTTGCAAGGTCCAGATCCTCGAGAAGGGTTGGCTCAAGCTCGAGTTTTTAGACCCCTGGTGCAGCCTAATGAGGGCCTTTTTCCCTTTGATATTAATGATCTCAACCTGACCTTGTTAAAAATTGCTAACCTCGAGAAGCAATTCAAAAAGGCACAGGGAATTAACTCCATTCTTGACATTGAGGATGGGTACACTGAGGCTGCCGTAAGGCTCCCAGACAGATTCAAAATGCCACACATTGACCGTTTTGACGGGTTTGGAGATCCTATGGTACATATTCGGCTTTTCTTGAACGTCCTGAAAGTGATGGGTCTGACTAAACCTCAGAAACTCTCTCTGTATGGAAGAACCTTGTCGGGTATAGTAGCCATTTGGTACGCCAAGTTGGAGGATAAAGTGAAGCAGAACTAGGAAGATTTGGCTGAGGCGTTTGTCGGTCAATATTCTTACAATACCCAAATTGAAATGACCACCCAAGAGCTTGAAACAACCCACCAGAATCCTAAAGAACCTTTTGTGGAACTTGTTGCAAGGTGGAGAACAAAGGTAGCACAAATGATAGATCTACCTTCTGAGAGGGACCAAGTGTAGATAGTGGTGCAGAACCTTGAGCCAGATATGTTACAAAAGTTAATAGTCGCTCCACTGTTCACTTTCAAAAATTTGCATGAGTTAGGGGTTTAGATTAATAGCGCATTTAACAAGGGGATTATTCCTAGAACAAGCGAGCCAGCAATAAGAGTGTTTTCCAAGAGTTCCAAGCTAGCAGTAGCACTATTCCGAAACCCACTAAAATCAATACTGTTGTCACTCCTAAAACTGCCGACCCTTTCGTCAATACCAACCCACAAACAGCCAGCCCAACTCGAGCTTAAGGCAGAACTTTCACCCCTCTCTATATGAGCCTAACTAGCGCACTAAAAGTCCTGATGGAAAGAGGGTATCTCAAACCCCTTTATCCCTAACCTCTTCCTGACCCACTCCCTACTAGACATAACCCCACCAAATACTATTCGTACCATCAATAGTGCGGTCATGGTATTGATCGTTGCCACCACCTTCGTCATGAGGTTCAGAATCTCATCGACAACCAAATGATAACTCCACCTCGAGAACCTAATGTTACCACTAACCCACTTTCCATCCATGACCAAGTACCTCCTTCTCACCTTAACCTCATACATACACTACCACCTACTTTCAACCCCAGCATATACATCATCCCAGCCCATCTCCCCAAGCCGAAGGTGTTTATTGTTGAAAGTACCGATTTGTGCATGATGGATACACCCAATCCGGTTCGGGTACGCCAAGAGCACCAAATGGCTAAACCCACTGCTACTGAGATGTTGAGAATGATTGAATACCTTCAAGGAACGGTATTTGGGGTTTCAATCCCATTAAAAAGCTCCCAATCTTGGGGCGAGCTGCCGTTGGAAATGGCTAACTCGAAGCTTTCTCAAGTCCGGGTGATGACATATAGCCACCCAATCCCTTGGCCAAGCTGAAGTAAGTGGCAAGAATAAAACTGGGACAGGTATCGATCCCTATGCACATCTTCGGTGGGCTATTGAGACTTTGAAGGTCAAAGGGTTGAATAAGTAGCAAGTGCTCGTAGTTGTTGTAAAGATTGTGGATGACACTTTTGTCGCTCAGGTTGAGAGCATTTTGAATCAAGGGGCAAACAATGAAAAGGGATGAGAGCATTTTGAATCAAGGGGCAAACAATGAAAAGGGATGCTTTATCAGAAACACTCATCCCGATTCCTGTCCCAAGCCCATGAATACCTAGCCAACACCTGCCAACCCATTTGCCAATGTTTCTAAACCTGATGCTTCATCTTCCTAAAAATGAACCTTCACCCATCTCCATATGAGCCCAACCCGTGCATTGAAGGTACTGATGGAGAAAGGGCATCTCAAACCTCTCAATCCTCAACCTCTCCCTAACCCTCTCCCACCTAGACATGACCTTACCTAATATTGCACATTCTATCAGTAGTACGGCCACCATACTGACCGTTGCTTTCGCCTTTGCCATGAAATTGAAGACTTGATTGACAATAAGGTTATCACCCCACCAAAACCCAAAGTTATCAATAAAACTCTCCCTAACTGCAATAGATTGCCACCCCATAGCATAAATCCCATCCATGGTTTTCCAATAACCAACATTGACCCTAGCCAGCACGGCCAAGGAGATGTGTGGGGACAACTAGGATAATTGTGAAGCTTAATCTGTGAGACTCAGTTCGAAAGTTTGAAATAAGTCCTACTGGGTGTGGATGTTAGTATTGTTGAAATGAAGGCTGGTTTGAACCTTCCCGTGGGCTACTTGAAGTTGTTTTGCATTCCGCAGATGGACTTGGAGAGTGAAAACCCCTTGTGTCTCAAAGGTGCTAATTTTGTTTTGGGTTGTGTCTGGTAAATAGTTCAGTTGTGAGTTTTATTTTCTTTGTCTTTTATTGCATTGTTGCGTTAGTTAAGTCTTTTCCCTTGAGTCCCTCTCATGTACCCTCAGGTCTTCGTTGTTTTCAATAAGAAAGCGGGAGTCAAATTTTTGATCACTTTGTTGTGCCTACAGTAATGCATGTGTAACCTTTTTGAAAATGGAAAAAGCTTTGAATTTTTTTTTTCTTGAATGAGATTTCGTTAATAAGCGTGAGTGTTGAGAAAGATCCTCGAAATGGTTTGAGTGAATTCTGCCTTATTGGCGCAAAGCCCTTCATGATCTCAAAAGTTTAAGCTGCTTCTTCAGCTGTTTCTTCTACAAAACTTGCGAAGATAGATTTAAAATTGTGCGTGGTATTCTGCATTGTCCTGGGGATGCTCTTCACCTTTAGGAAATCATTTTGGCAAGCACAAGACGATTTTCAGACCTCACAATCATAGAATTTCTCCACTTGGTGTTTTCATTATTTCAGAAAGAAATGGATGAGCGAAGTTGAAAAAGAAGAAAAAGAAGAAGAAGAAAAAGAAAAAAGAAAAAAGAAGAAAGAAAAGAAAAAAGAAAAAAGAAAAAGGAAAAGAAGTCAACCATTAAGCTAGGAGCATTCATTGGAATGAAATCCAATCAACCAGGAGGAAGGGAACTGTTGACTGAATCTGGGGAAACTAATGCGAGGAAGTACCACATTGCAAGAAGAACCAACTCTGAAATGGAGCAAAAGAAAAGAAGACCTGCATAAGAAAATGGAGAACCAAACTCAAAATCAAGGCGAAGCTAGTTCCAGTGTCAGGGCAAGGATGACTATTGATCATATTCACCACAAATGCTGTAATGCTATCTTTGAGAGGCTCGCTAGGCCGAAAACTCGATAGGGTGACCTAGGCAAAAGTTAGAGCATGAAAAATGAGAAATCAAACAAATAGAGCTCGCAAGGTTGAAAACCTTGAAGGGGCAACTTTGGCAAAAGTTAGAGTGCAAAAGGAGAGTGTCAAAACCCGAGTGAACCTTAGCCATGAACTACGTTGACCTGATTCCCATTCTTGGGATACATAGGCAACTTTATCCTAAAGTGCGGTCTCAACCATATCCATCTTGTTCGTCTCGACCCAATCATTTTGCTCGATTCATGTCGTTAGCTTCACATCAATCCATGAGCTACACCAACTGCTACACATATCATACTTGCGTTGGGTAAGAAAGAACTAGCTTGAATCAACAAGTGGAGAAATTTCAATACTTGAACTTATCAGTAGAATCTCTAACTTAAGCAACAAAAACTGAATCAAAACTCGGGTTTTACTAAATTGAGTTTTAAAGGGAACATAAGTAATATTAGGGGCACTATGAATGATCAGTCACCTTGAGTCTTCTTTTTCTACTTTTGGGTTAGTTGTAAGTTCTGTTGTGTCATTCCTATTGTTTGTTTCAGTCAGCGCTCTTCATTGAGTCACCATAGCATGTTTGTCGCTCAAAGTCAAATAGAGTGGCATGGTCAAAATTCCATACACGAGCGTTCGTTTCGAACTCTAAAAAAAATCCATGTGTGGAATTCATAAACAAACTGAGAGTGCCCATATAAAGGGCATCGAATTCATGATCATTGCAAAGTGTATGCGAGGAATTCATCACTACTTTGGAGGACATTAGAGTAATGTTGGGGTAGAAGAGAAGCATGAGTCTAATTGGTTGGCAACTATTCTAGGATCTGATGATCCCCATCACACGTGCCTACATAAATGTTAAAAAGTGGCCAGTGGCTAGACACTAGGAGCAACTTCGGTACATCTGATTAGGCCATCCATCGAACAAGGGGTATGAACCCAACTGGTGGCCAATGACTGGATATTAGGGGCAATTTTTAGTGCGTCTGATCGGGTCATCAATTGAACAAGGGGCATGAACCTAACCTTTCTGTCGGTCCGCTCAAAGCCACTTGTTGGGTATTTTTCCTTGGATTAGGGTAGTTCACCCCCAAGATGATTCTGATATGGTTCGACTTTCGAAAGTTGTCTCCAACCATTTTAAAACTCTCTTGGGATTGCCATCTTCCCTCTGATTAATACATGTGCTTTATGCATGCATGCTCATACACTCTGGTTGATTTGAACTGCATGATTGGTTGCTCTTACTCTTCACTCTGTTCTGTACTTAACAGAGTTTTGTCAAGTTGCCTCCCTTTGTGTTACATTTCAATGAGTTATGACAAGCTGCCCTTCACTCATTTCATAAGGTACATGACGCATTACTCTGAGTACTGCTCATTTCCCTCTACATACCATGCATCTTTCAACTTGCATCACACTGTTTTGTGCATCCTGTATTGCACTGTTTTGTGCATTCCACCTTGTATCGCATTGTTTCGTGCACCTTGTATAGCACTGTTTTGTGCACCTTGCATCGCATTGTTTTGTGCACCTTGCACCATACTATTTTGTGCACTTTGTTTCGCACTGTTTTGTGCATTCACCTTGTATCGCACTGTTTTGTGCACCTTGTATCGCACTGTTTTGTGCATTTACCTCGCATCGCACTGTCTTGTGCATTTATCTTACACAACACTATTTTGTGCACCTTGAGTTCGCACTATTTTGTGCACCTTACACCTCGTCCGTACTATTTTGTGCACCATGTATCGCACTGTTTTGTGCACTTTGCATCACACTATTTTGTGCATTCACTTTGTATCGCACTGATTTGTACACCTTCAGTTCGCACTGTTTTGTGCACTTTGTGTCGCATTATTTTGTGCATTCTCTTTGTATTGTACTATTTTGTGCACTTTCATAGCAATGTTTTGTGTACTTGCATAGCACTGTTTTGTGCATTCATTCACTCCGCACTGTCTTGTGCATTCACTGGGTCTAGGAGACCTTAAATCCTCTAGAGGTGTAATTCCTTTGGTGTTTGTCGTGCCTGAATGGCTTTAGGTAGTCTGGTATAGCCACCTGAGTATATTTGTAGTGAGTTCCTAGGAGACCAACTGAAACGGTGGAAACTAGAGTTCAAATGGCCAGGCCTAGAATGCAAATGTTTGGAATTTTTAAGACTAAAGTCTGGTTTAAATACCCAGGGGTGTATCCTCGTCTTGAAATCTATATGGCAGCCTGTAGACACCCCATTTTTGACTGACCTTAAGACTCAGACGTCACCGATTGAGCGCTTGGTGATGTTGCATATCGTGCTCGTTCAGAGGTTTCAGAGTCTCGGCTGTGAGCCTTGCCTCCGGACTTCCGGACTCTTTCATGCTTTGCCTCGGTTTGTGAACCAGGCTCGGTTTTCTCTGTTTCTCTTCCAGAAGGGAGGGAGAGGTCTCATAGACCATCTCTCAGTGGCCGTAGGCTACGTTTCGTGGTCGTAGGCCATTTTGCCCATTTGGAGTCCGGTTTCTGGTTTTTCGGAGCCATTGGCCGTGTGCCTCGGTTCGGGACCGCTTGACCACCTCCGTTTGCTCCGGTTTTTGGCACACATCTTATTTACTCCCTTTTGAGGGACACTGTGGTCCGAAAGACCAACTTCGTGGTCGAACACCCCTTCCGGTGTCTAATAGTCAGTTTTCGGGGCCCCAGACTGCGCGTTTTGGCCCCTGAACCTTCATTTTGCATCGGTTTTGGTTCATTTTTGGTGGAGGCCTCATTTTCATTGTTAGAAAGGTCGTAGAGGGGTGGGAGGCCAATAATTGTTCTGACAACCAGTTTTATTCCTTCATCGCCCTCCGTCGCCCGTTTTTCTCACTTCAAAGCCAATGTTGACCACCCTTGGGCCATTTTCTTTAAACCTAAACCCCATATTTGTGTTGTACACACCTGGGAGGCCACCAATATCACATGGCCGGCCAGTAATTGTGTGTGACCCTTTTGAACCCCTCCTAAAAGTGGGTTTTTCTCTCTCCTGGTTCACTTTCTCCAGTTTTTGACCACATGGTTGTGTTGTGCACACATGGGAGGCCACCAATCTGGGGTGGCCGGCCACTAATACTGCTTGAACCTTTTGACCCTTGGCCGGCCGGCCACCTGCAACTTAAATACCAGGCCGGCCTTGCTCCCCTCCTCTGGTACATTACAAATTTGTATTTTGTTTCCCCTCAGATTGTGTATCCGGGGGGCTGCACTTTTGGGGGGAAATTTGAAATCCATTTCCCCCCCTTTTTCCCCACACTCTTGCCTATATAGCCAGCCCCTCCCCTTCAGTTTTAAGGGTTAGAAAATTTTGTTTAAGCCTCCTACATTCAATTCCTCTCTCTCTATATTCCAAGCATCAAAACCCTTTTGTTCTTGGCCCCCTTTCTACACCACCACATAGCACCACCTCCCCACCATCCTTTCCAACACTTGGAGCTGGTTTTCCAGAGGCAAGGAGCACCTTTTCTCAAGCCAAGAGGCAGTTGAAGTTTGGTCTACAAGGGTGAGCCACACTTTCCCTCTTTCTAAGCTTCTTTTGCATGCTTTCTAAGCCATACTTGCTTACATTTTTGGGCTCTGACCCTAACTGAAAATAGCATTATTTTGAGGTCTTTTTCATGTTTTTTTTAGGGTCCTTCCACGTTTAAGGTCTCTAGCTACCACTTGCCTCTTTACCCCTCTTTTGGCCTTATTTTTGCATGCTTTGTTATCCCCTTGTGCTTATATTTTTGGGCTCTGGTCTGAACTGTAAATAGCCTTATTTTGACCCCCTCTTCATGTTTGATCAAGGGTATTTTGTTGTTTGAGGCTTCTTTTTTGCTCTTTGTGTTTAAACCTCTTTTTAGGCCTTATTTTGCATAGTATTTTAACCTTGCATGTACACTGTTTTGGGTTTGGTCACTAACTGTAAAATACCATGTTTTAGGCCCCTCTTCAACTTTGTTGAAGGGCCCTCCTCTGTTTGAGGCCAGAAACCATCACTTGCTTCTTTGTCTCCCTTTTGGCCCATTTCTTGCATAATGGTTTAGCCATACTTGTGTTTGTTTTCGTGGCTTGTCATAAACTGTAAAGTGCTTCATTTTGAGCCCCTCTTCAACTTTGTTGAAGGTCTCTTGGCCATTTAGGGCCAGAAGCTGTGACTTGCTTCATTATCTCTCTTACGGGGCCATTTTTGCATGCTAGCTTAGTCCTATTTGTGTTCACTGTTTGGCCTTGCTTAAAGCTGTAAATATGCTTGTTTTGGGACTATCTTGATTCTATCTTCATACTTCATGTTCAAATAATGCATGCTTTGTATAGCTATAAGTCATTCCATGCGTCTAGTTTCGAGTTTCGAGTCTCATCTCATGCATCGGGTGCCATGTTTCTATGATTCGGGGCTGTTTTGCATCACATTTCAGTGCTGAAATTCATGTGTTTAGATGCCATGTTCCATGCCTTGCCATGCTTTGGTAGAGTGGCCTTTGTGCCTTAGGTACGGTCCTCGGTTTGCGTGCATGTGTGCACGCATTTCGAGTGTCTCGTTTTCATCTAATGGCCTCCTATGTGAGTGTGGCCGAGGTCCACTTGTGTTGGTGTAAGTCCATTATGCATTTTGTATGCCATTTCATTTCATAAGCATTGTGTATGCTAGGTTGTATGTTAGCGCATTGTGTATGCCATGTTACCTCGTGCATCGTGTATGCCATTTCATAGCATTGTGTATGTTAGGTTGTATCTTAGTTGCATTCATGCATGTCATGCATATTGCATTGTGTTTGGGGTAGGAGTTAGCCCGAGCACGGGAAACGAGGTACGTTTCGTACTCCGAGTGACGGAACGTGTCTCAATTCCCCAGTCCCCGACACTCCGGATTACCCATGATAGAGTTTAGGTCTTGTTGTGTTTTCATGTGCATTCATTCCATATTGAGTCGTGCAAATTCGACTCCTCGGCCATCATGCATTGAGATGCGTGATTGGTGGCACGAGGATCGAGACATGCATACATATGTGAAAATACATTACTATGCCCCTTTCCTGCTCTCTGTTGCAGCAAATCAAGAATTAGTAGCCTTCCAGAAGTTGGCGCGCTTTCCAAGAATAATTACAAAACAGAGGCTAATTGGGGGCATCCCAGTGGATTTCCGCGCAAGGCAGCCCAAACATACATCATTCATCAGAGTCGAGGCAGTCCCCGGGCTTGCATGCCAATTTATAGCTTTCCTAGATTAATTTGTAAATTAATTAGGATTTTTGTACTTGTTCAGGACTGTATTTATTTGGGACTGTATATTATTCTTTCGGACCCTCCGAGTGAGGGCAATGTTGTAATAAGTGTGCGTGAGTGTGATGTATGTCTTCCAACCCCACGTCTTTCTCCCTTTTATTTACCAGCTTATGATGGTTAGATTAGGGCATGTTTCAATTAGCATACAGTATGATAGCATGTTTGCATTCATTCATCTGTTTTGCATGCATCGGGCTCGGCGCATCATACTAACTGCATCTGTATTTCAATTCCAAATTGAATACTTGTTAACTATTGCATCTCATATGCCATGTTTAGGATAGTCGAGCCTGCTATAGTTACATTTTTGCATGTGTTGCATTAGGCATTTCTGTATACTTAGGATCATGCATGGATTTCTAATCAATTTCTGTTTTGGCTTGGAGTACTCGGTGAGTTTTTATGCTTTAGCATCCTTGCATGTGTGTGAGTGATTGCCATGATAGCATGCTTACCATGAGGCTATGTGCTTATGTGATGTAACTGCCTGAATGCCTGTGGGTGAAGGTTGGGTTATTTGGATTGGAACAATTCATTCACTGTGAGTTTTAAGCCCACTAGATAGTGGCAAAATCATCTTTTCTAAGCCCACCTAAGGGTGGCAAAATCTGCATTTTAAGCCTACTTGCGAGTAGCAAATCATTTTCAAAACAAACATGAAATGTTTTGTTCCAATTCAGGCGACCCGGTCTATACTTGTATGCTGTGCGCATCACATAGTAAATCTAGGCTAATAACCGGAATGAGAACGCATAATGTTTTCAAAACTAGATATCATGGTTAGTAGAGGCCGATCTTTGATCGGGCGAGCGGGGGTGCTCACGAAGTGACCTTCCCCAATCGTACCCAAGTTCCCGAGCCGAGGCAACTTTGGTGATGACAGACACGTGGCCTTAGGCAACGAGTCAGGGTTTCCTAAATTTCCCAAAATAAAATATTTAGGTGGCGACTCTGTATCTGGCAAAGCAGTCCATGTTTGGCACTTCTTTCAAAAATTTGTTTTCTCAAAACGATTTGCCGGATTTGGACTCTTTGGTTCAAGATTAAGAACCGTAACACGAATCGAGTCCGAGCTGTAGCGAGGTCCCCCGCGGGCTTGTTACAGTTTCTGGCGACTCTGCTGGGGAGTTAGAGAACTTGACTCAAACTCGTGATATCTTGTTTTGACTACACTTGTGTGTTTCTTTGCATTGCATTTGCATTGGTGCGCCTAGGACACCGTGTTTGCCATCTTCTATTCCTGAACGGTTTGCCGGAGGCTTGTCTTGTCAAGGCATGACCATAAGGCTGACCGGTTGTGGGCTCTGCCAGTATGGGAACACAAACCCCGGTTTTACCGGGGCACCCTTTTTGACCATTTGACCTAGTGCATATTCGGATCCATAGTGACCATTCCAAACTAGGACAGGTTGCTTACCCGTTTATAGGTTGTTTGAAACCGCTGCGTGCGTAGTGAAACCCTAGCTCCTGACAAAATAGGACAGGGAAACCCTACCCCAACATAGGGGTGTTTTGGCTCTCACTTATCTGCTATGTGCTTTTAGAGTGTGTCTCTACAGGGAATGCATGTATTAGTTTATGAGTTTGGGCATCAGGCTTGCGGGCATCAGTCAGTATTTGAAAGTCAGTTATCTGCGGGCATCAGATTCAGTTTTCGGGGGCAGTGATTCAGGGATAATGATCAGTGTTGGAGGACAGTGTATATTCAGCTTATCGACCGTGTGTTATTATGCCCAGCCGTGTGTTGTGTATTTATTTTAAGCTGTTATGCTGTCCGTTTATTTGGTTGTTTATTTCCTTATTGCTTTATTTATCTTTTTGCTAGGACAGTTTTAGCACAATTGCTTCCGACCTAGTAAATATTCCCCAAGCACTTTGGACAAGAGGTCGTCGGCTCAATCGATCTGAGGATCTGGTTGACGGATAGCCAGTGTTTCATTCTCTACCCCCAGTTGTCAGGAGAAGGCCAAGAAAACGCAGTGTGTTTGAGCAGAGGTTACCAGAACAGTGGTCTACCTTAGCAGTAAATACTCGGGCTGAGGTTTCAGTATCTGCCATAGAAATACATATACCAGTCAGTCAGCAGGATCAGCAGAGCGTAGCCGGAATGGAGGAAATGATGTGCCAAATGCAGGAAAGCATGAGACAAATGCA
This sequence comes from Camellia granthamiana, assembly GCA_036172215.1. Lineage (NCBI taxonomy): Eukaryota > Viridiplantae > Streptophyta > Magnoliopsida > Ericales > Theaceae > Camellia > Camellia granthamiana. The sequence goes on from CM069910.1 coordinate 133,422,792, forward strand.
GGAGGACGCTGTCCGCCAAGCGGAGTTCTCTAAACAGCAGGCCACAATCATGGCCCAACAGGCTGAGCTCATCACCCGGCTCCAACAGCCAACCGGAACATCAACCTCACACCCAGCACCTCCTCCACCAGGGGTCCCGTTACCCGAGTAGGCACCTACTGTTCAGAATGCCCTGCCAAACACCCAGAACACCTTACCAAATGTCCAGAACATCCAAGGGGACACAGGCCTTCCAATGGGGCCGGGCCCGCCCCCACTTCCGCCTCAACTGTCCAAAGCACCTACACCCATCAACCACTCGGACTCTCCCTTCGAGTTCGAAATAGACCCCACAGCACTCAAACTGAGCAAGCTCGAGAAGCTTTTCAAAAAATCCCAAGGGGTGAAGGCTATTCCGGATATCGAGGACGGATATACCGATGTGGCCGTGACACTACCGGATAGGTTTAAAATGCCGCAGATTGATCGCTTCGACGGATCTGGTGATCCCATGGTCCACCTCCGACTATTCTCAGATATATTACGGCCAATGGGCCTCACCAGACCCCATAAGCTTTCGCTATTCGGCCGGACCCTGTCGGGTGTGGCCGCCATCTGGTATGCAAAGCTGGAGGATGATGTCAAGAGGAGTTGGGATGAAATGGCTGAAGCCTTTGTTGCGCAATACTCTTACAATACCCAGATTGAGATTACAACCCGTGATCTCGAAACGACAAGGCAGGAGCCCAAAGAGAGCTTCTCAGATTTCGTGACCTGGTGGAGGGCGAAGGCCTCGATGATGACTTTAAGGTCCACCGATAAGGACCAGATCATGATGATTGTGCGCAATCTCCAGCCAAAACTGATGCAAAAATGATTGTGCTCCCCTTCCCCACCTTTTCAGATCTACACGAGATGGGGGTGCAGATTGAAGATGCGATGAAACAGGGTCTGATTGACCAAGATCGGGAACAGCCTAGGAGGACCTTTAACCGTAACAACAATGCAGGCCCGAGTGGCGCTACAACTGCAAGAACTTCGGAGGTGAGCATGGTCACCACCATTCCCCCTCCCCTTCCGAAACCCATGGCAGCCACACCTTTCTCCAGTGCATCCGGAAGCAATACCCAAACCACTAAATACCAACCCAGAGGCCAAAGAACCTTTACACCCCTATATATGCCCCTGTCCAAAGCTCTAGGGGTATTAATCAGGAAAAAGCATTTGAAACCCCTGGAGCCGAGGCCATTACCAAATCCACTACCTCCCTCTCATGACCCAGCTAGATACTGCGCGTATCACCAACAGCACGGTCACGACACCGACCGTTGTTTTAGACTGCGTCACGAGATCCAGGATCTTATTGACAAGCAGGTGATCGCGCCTCCCGACAAACCCAATGTCACGACAAATCCCCTCCCACCACATAACCAAGCTCCCCCTCCCAACAGAATCAACTTTATCCAAACTGGGGTCGTGTCTTACGATCCTAGTGTCTATATCACCCCATCCCACCTACCTAAGCCGGAGGTGCTCCTTCCCGATTGCACCGACTCTTTGTGCATGTGGGACATCTCCACAACCCAACCAGAGCCAACGGTGGTGACCATCGAAGATGGGGCAGGGCAGATTTCAGAACAAAGTGGAATTGTTGAGTATGGGATTGAATAGTCTAGGAGTTTCACCAGGGAAGCCTATGATCCGAGTGAGTACATTCTGTCAGCAGGCCAGATTGGTTCGGGTATAGAATTGTCAAAGAAGACAGAGCTGTTTGATCCGGGGGGATGGATTTGAGCAAGGGCCAAATGATTTGACGGCTGTGGAGGAGGACTTTGCCAACCTCCAATTTTTAGATGACCAAGAATCAGGGGGCGCGGCAGTCAACTGGTTTAATTATGAGGAATCGGCAGAGGCCACTGGATGGCTGGATGATCAACCAGACGTTGTGGAAGAGTTCCAACCAGAACAGGGCCCAGCAGGGGTAGGGCTATTAGCTGTGGCCGGAAGGGCCGAAAGTCAGAATACATTGCCGGAAAGCACCGGTACGAAGAATTTCGCTTGAAACTGGGATAGTGTGAATGTAGGGAAAGCTGAACAACAAACTGCGCTAACGCAGGCAGAACAAGAAAAGTTTTGGGATTCTAAGAGGATCCGGAAAGCCAAAGCCCATGAAGGGATTGAAAGTGCTGTGGGCACGAAGACAGAAGATGCTGCGAGCATGTGGGCTGAAGGTGCTGAGAGTACAATAATGCCAGAGCCAGACAGGTGCCTTTTTAATGCTAATGGAATGTGGTGGGAAGACGAGGATTTATGTCTTGCCCACATAGACGACGATTGGGGAGGTAATCAACTAGACGACACCTGGTACCTCGACGAGGTTGATCACATGACAAGAAGCGGGCGGTATTTCAAACCCTCGCACCTAGACCGGCCAGAAGCATCTGGGAAGGACAAGGAAGCTGAGAAGCAGAAAGAGAAACAACTTGAAGAGGAGGCTGTGCTCAAACAGTTAAAGAAAATACAAGCAGACATCTCCATCTGGGGACTGCTTATGGCTTCACGGGTGCACAGACAGGCTGTCCTATCTGCTATGGACAAGGCCAAACTCTCTATAGATACCACACCAGAGCAGCTGGTTGGATTGGTTTTTCCGGGAGGAGGTTCCCCGGCATTATCCTTTTCAGACAAAGAACTACCGCCTGAGGGCGCAAATCACAACAAACCCCTGTACATTTCGGTGGAATGTAAAGACAAGTGGGTGCCAGTGGTTCTCATCGAGACGGGATCCGCCATAAATGTGTGCCCGTCAAGGACAGCATATGCGATTGGGTTGAAGCCCGCGGACTTCATGCCAACTACTCAGGTGATCAGAGCCTACAATAACACCAGCAGGGAGGTGATGGGGACTGTCAAAATCCAGACCCAGGTTGGTCCAGGACAACACAACATTGAATTCCATGTCTTGGACGTTCCTGCGACCTTTAATCTACTCTTGGGGCGGCCGTGGTTGCACCAGGTGAAGGCAGTCTCTTCCACTTTGCATCAAATGTTGAAGTACCCTCATGGGAAGGGGGTGGCCATTGTTTTCGGGAATTCATCAATCCATCCACCGCCGGAAGTGTCTACACCAGTCTTGGAAATAGAGCATGGCATGGAGGATGTGTTCTTATCAGGGTTTACTCTGGCTGAGGCTCGGGTTGTGCAGAATATCATGGCTGTTAATGAGGGAGTGTACGTCAGTGCTCAATCTGTATACCTCATGAACAAGCTACAACACATCCCCGAGATGGGATTAGGAAGGAGTGGCCGGAAGGGCGTCGCAGCATTGGCCGAAGTGCCACACAACCCTCATACCTTTGGCTTGGGTGATCTGCCCACCAAAGAGGACTGGGTAAGGAAGGGAAAAGAAATGGCTGGAAGAGCCAGAGCAAAGCAGGTTGGGAAGCCATTTGAGCTGATGCATAGACCCATTCAGGGTACCCTAAATGGACGCTTCGTCCGAGAGGGGGAGGACTTTCCGTTTTGTGGCTTCCCAGAGCCATGGCTGAATGCGGAGAAGAAGCGCGTGCCAAGTTTTGAGATCTTTTTCGACCTGCAATTACCCGGGGAGGATGTTGCCGAAGAGCAGACGGACCCATCAGCTGAAGATGAGCCGTGTAAGGCAGTGGACTCCGAAGGCACTGAAATTGAAATGGGGGTAGCACTGACATGTCTACTTTCAGATCCTCTGATCAACCAAATGTGCTTGGAGGATAGCTTCTCGGTTTCCATGATTGGGGATGAAACGGCTGCGGGCCTACCAGCAGCTATCTTGGATGCATCTATCACACCCTCTCTAATTTGGCAATTTGAAGGGGGATTTTTGTCCAGCAGCACCGGGTTAGGTAGTGAGCCGGAATCTGATTCCACCGAGTCTTGTGAGTCGAAATCAGGTTCCAGCTCGACTGAGTCTGAGTCTGGTGATCCTAGGGGATGATAACCTGGATGCCACAGTCTTGTCCAGGTCGTCTTTTTCTTTTTCATTTGAGTCCATTGTAACCGAGGGATCAGACGATTTGGATATGCTTAATGAGAATCAAGTAACTGTGGTTTCTGAGTACTTTTCTGTGCCCCTGATTTATTGCATTATTTGATAAAAACGACGAGGACGAAATTCCTCCGGTTTTGCAACGTTTAATTGAGCAGGAGCAGGAGAGATTTGTCAAACCTCTAATGGATGAAATCACTACCGTGAATGTTGGTACTGAAGAGGACCCGCGGCTGGTCCAGATCGGGTCCACGTTGTCTTCGGAGGAATGCGAGCACTTAGTCGCTTTATTAAAAGATTTCAAAGATGTTTTCGCGTGGTCCTACGAAGACATGCCTGGAATCGATCCTGAGATTGTACAGCATCGGATCCCTCTTGACCCCGTGGCCTGACCCGTCAAGCAGAAACTCAGGAGGACCCGCCCAGACTGGGCTCTCAAGATTAAAGAAGAGGTCACCAAGCAAATCGACACAGGCTTCCTGCTGGTATCCGAATACCCGACTTGGTTGGCCAACATCGTTCTGGTGCCAAAGAAAGATGGCAGGATCCGAGTATGCGTAGACTTCAGGGATTTGAACAGAGCTAGTCCGAAGGACGACTTTCCCTTACCGCATATTGATGAGTTAGTGGACTTCACCGCAGGGCACGCTTTGCTTTCATTCATGGATGGCTTCTCCGGCTACAATCAGATAGTAATGGCACTAGAAGACCGGGAAAAGACTACATTCACCACCCCGTGGGGGACATACTGCTATAGAGTCATGCCGTTTGGGCTGAAGAATGCTGGAGCTACTTATTAATGGGCCGCGACCACAATATTACATGATATGATCCACAAGGAGGTTGAGGTGTACGTGGACGACATGATTGTCAAGTCCAAAGATAGAGAGGGCCACTACACCGCCTTGCAAAAGTTCTTTCAAAGGATCAGAGAATTTCGGTTGCGGTTGAATCCTCAGAAATGTACATTCGGTGTTACAGCGGGAAAAATGCTGGGGTTTCTGATTACACAAAGAGGCATCGAAGTCGACCCTTCCAAAATCAAGGCCATCTTAGAAATGCCACCACCAAGGACTGAAAAGGAGGTGCGAGGCTTTCTGGGTAAAGTGCAATTCATAAGACGGTTTATCTCAAAATTAACCTTGACTTGTGAACCACTTTTTGGTCTCCTCAAGAAAGGAAAGAAGTTCCAATGGGACGGCCGATGTCAAGCTGCGTTTGAACAGATTAAAGAATATCTACAGAACCCGCCCGTTTTATCACCACCAGAACCGGGGAAACCGTTGATATTGTACCTTTCAGTGATTGAGACCACCATGGGCTGTATGCTCGCACAAGAATCTGAAGACAAAGTGGAGAGGGCCATCTACTATCTGAGCAAGAAGATGCTAGAGTATGAGACTCGCTACACACCACTGGAGAAGGCTTGCTTGGCTTTGGTATGGGCTACCAGGAAGCTGCGGCACTACCTGTTAGCTCACTCTGTAATGTTGGTTTCACGACTCGATCCCATCAAATATCTTTTCGAGAAACCGGCACTTATGGGTAGGCTAGCTCGTTGGTTGCTGTTGCTCTCCAAATTTGATTTGAAGTATGTAACACGCAAGTCAGTCAAGGGAAGGGCAGTAGCAGAGTTCCTAGCCGATCATCCGGTAGAAGGGGGTGAAGCAGTTGAGTACTTATTCCCAGATGAGGCCATTTTGCACATCGACGATGAAACTTGGACGATGTACTTTGACAGAGCGTCAAATCAGTACGGATATGGGATAGGGTTGTTGCTGATAGCACCCGACGATTCCCGTGTCCCCCTAGCCTTCAAACTCCGATTCAAAGTCTCGAACAATGAAGTTGAATATGAAGCATGCATTGCCGGTTTGGAAGCAGCCCTGGAACTAGGGGCAAGACGGTTGGACGTCATCGGGGACTCGAACCTTGTTGTGTCTCAAGCAAAAGGAGACTGGAAAGTCAAAGAAGAAAAGATGATGATGTATCACCAAGCCTTGGACTTGTTAATTCCTCGGTTTGAGAAGCTAAACTTTGCTCATCTACTAAGAGAGAACAACAGGTTCGAAGATTCTTTAGCAACTCTATCTTCCATGATAGACATCCCATACGAAGTCCGGATGCGTCCAGTCATCATTGACCAGAAGTTTGCGCCAGCCTACGAGTCGATTGCTGCTATAGATGAGGTTCAGGATGAAAACCCCTGGTCTCATGACATTTGGAATTTCCTGGAGAAGGAAGCATATCCGCCAGGGGTAAATGCCAAGGATAAAAGGGCAATCAGAAGAATGGCCATTCAGTTCATCATCTGTGGGGGTAAGCTGTATAGAAGAGGTCATCTGGGAATGCATAAGCTGTGTGTTGATGCCGAAGAGTCGAAGAGTCTAATGGAAGCCATCCACGGAGGAGAATGCGGTGCGCACATGAATGGAGTAATGCTGGCACGGAAGATCCTCAGACAGGGTTACTACTGGTCCACCATGGAGGAGGATTGTATCAGCTTTGTTCGGCGATGCCACAAGTGTCAAATTCATGCAAATCGCATGAACATCCCGCCATCAAAACTGTACAACATGACTTCGCCATGGCCGTTTTCAGTCTGGGGAATTGATGTGATCGGGGCTGTCACTCCGAAGGGGTCAAATGGGCATGAGTTCATCCTGGTTGCGATAGATTATTTCACGAAGTGGGTCGAGGCCCAATCTTATGCGGTGTTGAAAGCTTCACACGTCACAAAGTTTATCAGAAACAACATCATCTGTCGCTACGGGGTCCCAAACGAGATAATTTCAGATAACGGTTCCCACTTCAAGAAGGAAGTGATTGACTTGTTGGAAAAATACAATGTGGCTTTTCATAAGTCATCTACCTATCGGTCGCAAACCAATGGAGCGGTTGAGGCTGCCAACAAGAATATCAAACACATACTACAGAAGATGGTGGAAACCTACCGGGACTGGCCAGATAAGCTGCCGTTTGCTCTGTGGGGCTACCGGACTTCAATCAGAACTTCTACTGGGGCGACTCCGTATTCATTGGTCTATGGGATGGAGGCCGTTCTACCTATTGAGATTGAGGTTCCGTCATTGCGAGTATTAGCTGAATGTCAAATAGCCGAGGCAGATTGGCAACAAAGCAGGTTTGAGGAACTCATGCTTTTTGATGAGAGAAGACTGAAAGCACTGTACCACGTTCAAGGCTATCAACGCAGAATCGCCCGGGCTTTTAACAAGAAGGTTAAGTCCAGGAACTTAAAGGAAGGAGATTTGGTGCTCAAGGACAACCGAGCTCCCATCCACGACCCTAGGGGCAAGTTCAGACCCAATTGGACTGGTCCCTACATCATTAAGTCAATCTGGTCAGGTGGAGCTGTGGTTCTGATGGATCTAGATGGCTTAGAGTTCTCCCAACCGATCAACATGGACAAGTTGAAGAAATATTACCCTTGAGAGGCTCGCTAGGCCGAAAACCCGAAAGGGCGACCTAAGCAAAACTCAGAGCACAAAAAATTTGAAATTATAAAAACTGAGCTCGCAAGGTTGAAAACCCGCAAAGGGCGGCCTTGGCAAAAGTTTGAGCGTAAAAGGAGAGCAAAAATACCCGAGCGAACCTGAGCCTGAACTACGTAAGGCTTGATTCCCATCTTTGGGATACGTAGGCAACTTCATCCTGAAGTTCAGCCATAAACTTTTCCCTGATCAACTTCGTCCATTTGATCATCTCAGTCATCTTTGTCCATCAGCATTCTTCGTGATCTCCGGTGCAGTGCTTCTCAGACTAGGGGCAGCTTTCTGTTGCTGTGCGGTGACGCGGTACTATGCAGACTAGGGGCAACTTTCCAGTTGCAGGGGTCCGGGGTTGTGCATCTCAGTGACAGATCTCAGGCGTGTCCAGTTCTGATCCATATCGAAAATAGTTTTGAAAAGTTTTAATAAAAGTTGACTTTGTTCAAATTAATCTTTTTACAACTAAGACCATTTTTGGACCAAACCAGAAAATTTTCAGTACCCACAACCTTCAATTTCATTGATTTCAAAACAGAGTTCTCCTGCTCTTGCATACAAATTGAAGTTGCTTTTTATTACATTCATGAAGAAAACTTGAAAGTACTAGTAAAGCAATAAATACGGGGCATAGTCAAGTCAGGTGTCCCTGCGCCCCCTCCCAGAGCTAGTCGAAGCCTCTGATGCCAAGCTGGGCCCAATCTGTGCCTCCTCATTGAGCCAATCCCAGCATTCGTCAGACAAAGTGCAACTGAAAGTAGGAGCGGGGGCTAGGAGCTCTCTAGTCCTCCATGCTACGGCATATCGGGCAAGCTGTGCGCCTCGGACCAGGAAAGCAGCCGGGTACTCTATCTCCTCTGGCGGGCAAGTCTGATCGTGGCCAAACTGGCGTTGGAATCAGAACGGAAAGTAGAACACACAGTGGGTCAGACCAATCAACTGGATCCCGATCAGCCGGGACATGCTATAGCTCATCGCCGGGAGATTGAGCCAAGGACAGCGCCAAGCAATGCGATCTGCAGATAAATGGCACATCCAGTTGAACCACCACCCCTCATCAAGGGCGTCGACTAAGCGTTGACGAAAGAAGTAGCCGCGAGCTGAATAGGCTGGGCAAGAGTCCACAACCTGCAATTTATCCATCAACCATACCTGGGGAGGGATGAAAAATGAGAGAATAAAGAATAGAGAGGTGTACGATGAGAGAAAAGCGAGAAAAGGGTTTTTGTGAGAAAAAACGAGCCCGAAGGCCGAGTGATGTGAGCAATATATATGTGAGGTTGGGTGGGAAACATTACCTGCAGCAGTAGTGGACTCCCCGCAAATCTGGTCGTCTCCCGGCGATAGAAAGCATCCAAGCCCATCAGCATCTCGGCCAATGTCATGGCGATACAGCTCTTTCCTTCTTTCAAGCCTTGAGCAACTTCAATCAAACGAATGCTAGATCCACCAAAGCCTGGAGCGAGCAAAAAGTGAGATAGCATACACAAGCAAAGGGCGTGTTGCCGAAAACCTTGCCAATAATGGTTGCCGCGGTCACCGGCATCAGAAAAGCGATGGATCAAGCCGAGGATGTCCAGTTCCCCGTTGCAGATCAGAGACCGAGCATCATGTATGGTAAGCCCACACATCTCCCCTAAGCTTGGGCGTGGCCGAAGCGAAACTGAGGCAAAATCTCTTCGTAGCGTGCAGATTCCGTCAAAACTTGAAAATCTTCGAAAGTTGGACATACCTCTTGCCCGCCGAAGCTGAAAACATGTGTCACTAGGTTCCAAAACCTCGCCGCGGCATGGAGAAAGGGAAAGTGCAGCGGAGTGCGGCTCATCGTGAATAGTGCGTTCAAGCCGAAACCCCAGAAATTCAACTTTTCCGAGCCATCTAAAGAAGCCATCCAAACTGTGAGATTTTCGGCGAGGAAGGCCTCCATTTTGGTGAAAAAACTAAGATGAAATGAATCAACCATGGGTTTGAGGCTTTTAAAGAGGATAAAACACTATTCGGGGACACGTGTCAAAAATTTGGCGGTTGCTGGACTAAGTGGCCGGCCGGCCACCTTTTCTAGCAGGCCGGCCACCTTTCTCCCCTTGGATGCAAAAGGCTGGCCAGCCAACTCCCAAAAGTGGCCGGCCATGCTCCCATGTGTGCCATTGGTCCTGTTTTACCCTCCGGAAGGAAGTTCCAAGCATTTCCATGCACCGGGTGTGTTGAAGGCCTCCATTTCCCTCTGTTGCGGATGTGTTCCGTCGCCCAGATCGTCCGAAATACACTTTGTTTATTGAGTTGTTATTTAGTCTTGCTTATCGAGTTGTTGTTTTTCTTATCGAGTTGTTGCTTTGTTAGTCGAGCTGTTTTGTTTATCAAGTTGTCAAGTTTTGTGTATTTGAGTTGTTACTCTTTACTTATCAATCTTGTTTTGTTTTGCTTATCGAGTTGAGAACTCGCTAAGGTTTTGTTGCTTCTTAATAAGTTTAGTTGTTTGGTTTGTTGTGTCGGTTCACTACCTGACCTGGTAGATACACAATGCACATTTCCATTCAAATCTCATTCTTGTGCAAAATGATGCGATGCGATGCTGAGAACATAAAATACAACACTTTTTCAAAAAGCCGTTTCATTCCATCATGCTTCCTTTGTTACAACATTTTGCAAATGAGGGTACAAGTTTTACAGAAAATAAAACTGTCTAATAATGTACAATGTGCTACAACAACTAGCAAAAAGGTAAATAAAATAGGGGATTGCAGCATCAATGCTCTCGGGAGCAGGAATAAGAGGCCCTCTTCATCCTCTTCTGCGAAGCAGCCTCTGCACCGCCACTATCATCCAAGTCGGAGCTACTATCCTCGGGATCCCCCTCAACCTCGCCTCCACTCCCCGAACCAGGATCGGAGCCAGCCTCTCTATCAGCAGATGTCTCCGACTGGAGATCTGCAGCCTCCTCCTCCTCCTTACCGGGATCCTCCTCTATAATGTGTGCCCTACGTCTGCGAGATGATCCCCCTCCCCGGGCTCCTCGAAAAGGCCTGGATGGCCCAGCTCCTTGAGAAGGCCTGGATGGCCCGGCTCCTCGAAAAGGCCCAGATGGTCCACCTCCCCAAGAAGGCCCAGGTGGCCCGGTCTGCGGCTGAGCATATACCGGAGGCATCTGAAAAAAAACAAAGAGTTCAATTTGAATACATCAGCTCAAACATGTATATCAGATACAGATACAAGAAGACTACATGAAGTGGGTGCATGTAAGTACAGTATGAAAGTGGGGTGTGTGTCAGATGTGCTCTACACAAGCAGCCTATCAGTACAGTAGAATGTCCAAGATCAGCATGTCATCGGAAATGTGAGAAATGCAAGAAAACTGAAAAGTACCTGGACACCCATAATGGCCAACTGTGCCTCCCTCAGCAGGACCATGCCCTCGAGTGCGGTCATCATCCCGAGCATCTCATCCACATACTCGACAGGAGGCTGTAGATACAAATGCAAAACTATCAGTAGGGGAATGAATGTCCAAGTGCCTGACTGATAAATCAAAGCTGTAAAGGCATACCGGTGGTGAGTCAGGATCTCTGACGTATCTGTGGTCAAGCAAGGGAGGCTCTATCGGGATTGGGTAAGGCGTCCCGAATCGCCACCCCGTCAACTCGGTCGGCATATCTGGCCATCCAGGATGATGGTGAGTCGGAGGAACCGGGGGAAGAAATCCACCTCCACCTCTAGATGTACCAGCCCTGCTGGTGAAAGGAGCGTCTGCAGCCCGAGCCTGGGCCTGGCTCGAAGATGGCATGCCAGCAGGCCTCATCGTCGGAGTACAAACTCTCGTCAATGGAGGCATCAGGTATATGTGACGGTAAGTGGCATAATCTCCCTCCTCAAGATGCAGTAAGGCGTCAGTACCCAGCATAGCACTAGTAACATCCCAGGAAGAGAGCCTGTCAGCAATCCGCATACCAACTGGGGGTGCTGAGGGAGGGTCCTGAGAAGTATAGCCCCATACCTGACGCAAGAAGCGCTCCCCCAGAAACCAGGCCCTACCAACTGGCCCTTCGAATAGGATCCTGTACTGGGAGGCACCCCGCCCTCCGGCAAACTAGAATTGGAGACCTTCACCTAAGGGTGCCCAGGGCTGCCATGTGATCTGCGGATAACCGATGCATAAACCAATCAGAAATCGGGAAAGTACAAGACAAATCAAAGATGAAAACAGAAAGGACTGAGAGTTCTGAAATACCTCCGTCGACCGCACCGTGTCGAAGTACTGCCGTAGATAAAGAAGAGACTCCCGAGGTCTCGGCCGGTGCTAGCCCTCGAATACAAGTGAATACGGGGTCACGAGGGGCCCCTCTACCACCAACTCCGGGGCTAATGTCGGGAAGTACACATAGACCCATAACTGTGGAAAACAGTGCAGAATGTAAATGCAAAGTGCTGAGGGCAAAATACAGAGTGTAGAGTGCGCCATGTGTGCAATGTACCAGTAATGAGGAGCAGAAATATAAATCGAGAGGGCAGAAAGTACCTCCCAGGCTCTCCAATAGCCGCCAAGTAAGTCCCACCGTCCGCGGGAGGTCGCACTCATGTAGCAGTAAAGAGTAGCCAAGCCGGCGCCACCCCAATCATACCGTCTGACCTGTGATAGGTCCACCAAAGCACTCAACAGATATAGCCCAACAGTGTTCCCCCTATCGGCAAACAAAGTAGTCCCGAAGAGGAACATCAGAAAACCACGGGCATATTGTGCTGCCTCCTCAGGAGTCCCGGGCTCCATCTCCACCCTCCGAAAATGGGAAGAGAACCAGGTGTATCGGACCCTGCCCGAAGACCTATCAACAGGCGGGTGAGCCCCCAATAAATATATCCAAGCGGCCTCCCACTCGCCCATGTCCTCGTCGTAAGGGATGGGCCAACCTCCCACGTCAAGGCCAGTCAATACGGCAAAGTTAAGCGGGGTCATAGTCAAGTCCCCCGTCGCAGAAAAATGGAAGGAGTTGGTGGTGTCCCACCATCTCTCCACCAAGGCGGCCATCAACGTCCTCCTGGCAGGACAACGAGATAGTCCAGTACAGAAGGGCCCAAACCCTGCCAAGTCAACCAAATCCCGGACGGCCTCCGGGAGCTCGGCATACCAATCTCTCGCCGCGGTAGAGCTATATCCCCGCACAGTGCGAGAAGTCACCTGCATTCAGAATGAATACGTGTTTCAGCATTTTAGAATGAAATGAACAAAGCTGCGTGCAAATGAAATGAATGGGCTGTGTGTTCAGACAATCAGTGTGTGCTGCGTGTTAACCTTCAATTTGGGCTGTGTGTTCAGGAAATCAGTGTTTGGGCTGCGTGTTCAACCCTCAATCAGTGTGTGCTGCGTGTTCACCTTCAATCTGGGCTGTGTGTTCAGGAAATCGGTGTTTGGGCTGCGTGTTCAACCCTCAATCAGTGTGTGCTGCGTGTTCACCTTCAATCTGGGCTGTGTGTTCAGAAAATCAGTGTTTGGGCTGCGTGTTCAACTCTCAATCAGTGTGTGCTGCGTGTTCACCTTCAATCTGGGCTGTGTGTTCAGGAAATCAGTGTTTGAGCCACGTGTTCAACTCTCAATCAGTGTGTGCTGTGTGTTCACCTTCAATCTGGGCTGCGTGTTCAACTCTCAATCAATGTGTGCTGCGTGTTCACCTTCAATTTGGGCTGTGTGTTTAGGAAATCAGTGTTTGAGCCGCGTATTCAACTCTCAATCAGTGTGTGCTGTGTGTTCACCTTCAATCTGGGCTGTGTGTTCTGGAAATCAGTGTTTAGGCTGCGTGTTCAACCCTCAATCAGTGTGTGTTGCGTGTTCACCTCTAGTTCGGGCTGTGTGTTCAGAAAATTAGTGTTTGGGCTGTGTGTTCAACCCTCAATCAGTGTGTGCTGCGTGTTCACCTTCAATCTGGGCTGTGTGTTCAGGAAATCAGTGTTTGAGCCGCGTGTTCAACTCTCAATCAGTGTGTGCTGCGTGTTCACCTTCAATCTGGACTGTGTGTTCAGGAAATCAGTGTTTGGGCTACTTGTTCAACTCTCAATCAGTGTGTGCTGCGTGTTCACCTTCAATCTGGGCTGTGTGTTCAGGAAATCAGTATTTGGGCTGCGTGTTCAACTCTCAATCAGTGTGTGCTACGTGTTCACTTTCAATCTGGGCTGTGTGTTCGGGAAATCAGTGTTTGGGCTGCGTGTTCAATCCTCAATCAGTGTGTGTTGCGTGTTCACCTCTAGTCTGGGCTGTGTGTTCAGGAAATCAGTGTTTGGGCTGCGTGTTCAGCTCTCAATCAGTGTGTGCTGCGTGTTCACCTTCAATCTGGGCTGTGTGTTCGGGAAATCAATGTTTGGGCTGTGTGTTCAATCCTTAATCAGTGTGTGCTGCGTGTTCACCTCTAGTCTGGGCTGTGTGTTCAGGAAATCAGTGTTTGGGCTGCGTGTTCAACTTTCAATCAGTGTGTGCTGCGTGTTCACCTTCAATCTGGGCCGTGTGTTCGGGAAATCAATGTTTGGGCTGCGTGTTCAATCCTCAATCAGTGTGTGCTGCGTGTTCACCTCTAGTTCGGGCTGTGTGCTTAGAAAATCAGTGTTTGGGCCATGTGTTCAATTCTCAACCAGTGTGTGCCGTGGGTTCACAATCAATTTATGGGCTGAGTGTTCAGAAATTCAAGTGATTAAACCGTGTGTTCAGAATACAAACAGAATGCATGAAAAATTCATAATATATTGCAAAAAAGGTAAGAACGAAGTAAATACCTCTCGTGCCTCATGGGAGAGGTGATACTCTGGCTCCCGCAGAAGGAGATCCCCGGGCGCTCGATCGTCAAAATCAGTAAAGTGATAGAAAATAGCCTGCGGAAGAATATGTGCTGGAGGGGTGTACCTCTCGGGTATGAATGGTCGAACCCTCGGGGGCAGAGCCATAATGTCAGGATCATCCCCGGCGCCCGGAGGGCCTCCACCATGAGGGAAATGACCAGCCATTTCAGAAAATCTGCAAAAGGGGCAAAAATGAGCAAAAATGAGCCAAAATTGGAAAAAGTCAACAAAAGTCAACTCTCGGGAAATGAAAAAGTCAACAAAATTCAACTCCCGAGAAAATCTTCCAAATATTGAGACAAACTCACCTCAAGTGGCGAAAATGAGAAAAGAAGCCCCGAAATCAAAATTTAATCGGTTCAAAGTGCTTAAAATTGAAAGATTTCGCGAAAACAACTTGCGTGGGACGTTGGAAAACGCGTATAGAGCACAGATCTGAGGGAGAAAATGGTTTGGGAAGCTAGAGGAGATGATTTTGGAGCTGCACTTGTGAGCACAAAGTGTTTGGATGAGTATATTTAAAGAAAAGAGGGTGAAAAGACAAAACTGCCCACGGATTTGGCAAAGTGGCCGGCCGGCCCCCTTTTCTGGCAGGCCAGCCATTTCCTTTTCAAAAACTGGCTGGTGGCCTCCCCCTGGAGAGAAAACTAGCCGGTGGTGTCCCCCACATGCTCCCTGAGGTGCCTGCAAAATTTGGTGATGATTGGAGTCCCCGGGACCTGAAAAAGTACAAGAGAAGTGCACTTCCTGTCGCGAAATCGCTCCGCCGGAACCTCAGCTTCAACTTCTGATGCGTGTCCCATCATTACTCATCGAAAGTGAGATATATCCTTTTGAACATGTTGTAACCTCTCCGGGGGGTGAACCAGAGGCCGCGATCGAGTCGCCCTCGCCGAAACGCGCATTTCCTTGCTCGTTGTTTTGTGACAAACATACATCCTGGTTTACGCTTGTTCTGCATTGTTGTGTACATAACTTGCATTTTCATGCATATACTTGCATTGTTATGCACGTTTCCTTGATATTACCAAGCCTCCGTGCTTAAGCTCGCGTTGCCACGCGCGTTTTTCCTCGCATTGTGATGCACCTTTCCACCGACACCACGTTTGTCTGAATTCGAAATCACATTGAACGTATGTTGTCAAGTATGTTGTGCTTGTTGAGTTTCTTTCTTTTGCAGGCATGATATTGTATGTACGGTTCATTTGAAGCTGGTGTGACCAGACGAATCGCGCAAGTATCGTATCTTCTCCGTGTGAGACGCGACGAGAATTGAATAATTCTCTGCATTCCTAACTGCATGAAATGTAGTTGTTGCCTTGCATTCTTGCTTAAAACTGTTGAATCTATTTGCGAATACTTGCTTCATTACAGCTCGTTGCATTTGCATGATCATCAAGTCACATCTGGCCTTGTGCATACCATTTTGCATTTTTGCCCCCTGCTTGCGGGCACGCCTGCGGGCACATCTCTGTTTATCTCACCTGTTTGTCTAAGTCTTCGGCCTTGTCAAAAATGGGTCGTCTCTGGGCTTTGACATTCACTCCCGTCACTTATGACTTTCGAGTTCTGTCAAAGAGGGGCAACTGTAGACATCCCATTTTTGACCGACCTTAAGACTCAGACGTCACCGATTGAGCGCTTGGTGATGTTGCATATCGTGCTCGTTCAGAGGTTTCAGAGTCTCGGCTGCGAGCCTTGCCTCCGGACTTCCGGACTCTTTCATGCTTTGCCTCGGTTTGCGAACCAGGCTCGGTTTTATCTGTTTCTCTTCCAGAAGGGAGGGAGAGGTCTCGTAGACCATCTCTCAGTGGCCGTACGCTACGTTTTGTGGTCGTAGGCCATTTTGCCCGTTTGGAGTCCGGTTTCCGGTTTTTCGGAGCCGTTGGCCGTCTGCCTCGGTTCGGGACTGCTTGACCACCTCCGTTTGCTCCGGTTTTTGGCACACATCTTATTTACTCCCTTTTGAGGGACACTGTGGTCCGAGAGACCAACTTCGTGGTCGAACACCCCTTCTGGTGTCAAATAGTCAGTTTTCGGGGCCCCAGGCTGCGCGTTTTGGCCCCCGAACCTTCATTTTGCATCGGTTTTGGTTCATTTTTGGTGGAGGCCTCAATTTCATTGTTAGAAAGGTCGTAGAGGGGTGGGAGGCCAGTAATTGTTCTGACAACCAGTTTTATTCCTTCATCACCCTCCGTCGCCCGTTTTTCTCACTTCAAAGCCAATGTTGACCACCCTTGGGCCATTTTCTTTAAACCTAAACCCTATATTTGTGTTGTACACACCTAGGAGGCCACCAATATCACATGGCCGGCCAGTAATTGTGTGTGACCCTTTTGAACCCCTCCTAAAAGTGGGCTTTTCTCTCTCTTGGTTCACTTTCTCTAGTTTTTGACCACATGGTTGTGTTGTGCACACATGGGAGGCCACCAATCTGGGGTGGCCGGCCACTAATACTGATTGAACCTTTTGAGCCTTGGCCGGCCGGCCACCTGCAACTTAAATACCAGGCCGGCCTTGCTCCCCTCCTCTGGTACATTACAAATCTGTATTTTGTTTCCCCCCAGATAATGTATCCGTGGGGCTGCACTTTTGGGGGGAAATTTGAAATCCATTTCCCCCCCTTTTTCCCCACACTCTTGCCTATATAGCCAGCCCCTCCCCTTCAGTTTTAAGGGTTAGAAAATTTTGTTTAAGCCTCCTACATTCAATTCCTCTCTCTCTATATTCCGAGCAACAAAACCCTTTTGTTCTTGGCCCCCTTTCTACACCACCACATAGCACCAACTCCCCACCATCCTTTCCAACACTTGGAGCTGGTTTTCTAGAGGCAAGGAGCACCTTTTCTCAAGCCAAGAGGCTGTTGAAGTTTGGTCTACAAGGGTGAGCCACACTTTCCCTCTTTCTAAGCTTCTTTTGCATGCTTTCTAAGCCATACTTGCTTACATTTTTGGGCTCCGACCCTAACTGAAAATATCATTATTTTGAGGTCTTTTTAATGTTTGTTTTAGGGTCCTTCCATGTTTAAGGTCTCTAGCTACCACTTGCCTCTTTACCCGTATTTTGGCCTTATTTTTGCATGCTTTGTTAGCCCCTTGTGCTTATATTTTTGGGCTCTGATCCGAACTGTAAATAGCCTTATTTTGACCCCCTCTTCATGTTTGATCAAGGGTCTTTTGTTGTTTGAGACTTCTTTTTTGCTCTTTGTGTTTAAACCTCTTTTTAAGCCTTATTTTGCATAGTATTTTAACCTTGCATGTGCACTGTTTTGGGTTTGGTCACTAATTGTAAAATACCATTTTTTGGGCCCTCTTCAACTTTGTTGAAGGGCCCTCCTCTGTTTGAGGCCAGCAACCATCACTTGCTTCTTTGTCTCCCTTTTGGCCCATTTCTTGCATAATGGTTTAGCCATACTTGTGTTTGTTTTCGTGGCTTGTCATAAACTGTAAAGTGCTTCATTTTGAGCCCCTCTTCAACTTTGTTGAAGGTCTCTTGGCCATTTAGGGCCAGAAGCTGCTACTTGCTTCATTATCTCTCTTACGGGGCCATTTTTGCATGCTAGCTTAGTCCTATTTGTGTTCACTGTTTGGCCTTGTTTAAAGCTGTAAATATGCTTGTTTTGGGACTGTCTTGATTCTGTCTTCATACTTCATGTTCAAATAATGCATGCTTTGTATAGCTATAAGTCATTCCATGCGCCTAGTTTCGAGTTTCGAGTCTCATCTCATGCATCGGGTGCCATGTTTCTATGATTCGGGGCTGTTTTGCATCACATTTCAGTGCTGAAATTCATGTGTTTAGATGCCATGTTCCATGCCTTGCCATGCTTTGGTAGAGTGGCCTTTGTGCCTTAGGTTCGGTCCTCGGTTTGCGTGCATGTGTGCACGCATTTCGAGTGTCTCATTTTCATCTAATGGCCTCCTATGTGAGTGTGGCCGAGGTCCACTTGTGTTAGTGTAAGTCCATTATGCATTTTGTATGCCATTTCATTTCATAAGCATTGTGTATGCTAGGTTGTATGTTAGCGCATTGTGTATGCCATGTTACCTCGTGCATCGTGTATGCCATTTCATAGCATTGTGTATGTTAGGTTGTATCTTAGTTGCATTCATGCATGTCATGCATATTGCATTGTGTTTGGGGTAGGAGTTAGCCCGAGCACGGGAAACGAGGTACGTTTCGTACTCCGAGTGACGGAACGTGTCTCAATTCCCCAGTCGCCGACACTCCGGATTACCCATGATGGAGTTTAGGTCTTGTTGTGTTTTCATGTGCATTCATTCCATATTGAGTCGTGCAAATTCGACTCCTCGGCCATCATGCATTGAGATGCGTGATTGGTGGCACGAGGATTGAGACATGCATACATATGTGAAAATACATTGCTATGCCCCTTTCCTGCTCTCTGTTGCAGCAAATCAAGAATTAGTAGCCTTCCGGAACTTGGCGTGCTTTCCAAGAATAATTGCAAAACAGAGGCTAATTGGGGCATCCCAGTGGATTTCCGCGCAAGGCAGCCCAAACATACATCATTCATCAGAGTCGAGGCAGTCCCCGGGCTTGCATGCCAATTTATAGCTTTCCTAGATTAATTTGTAAATTAATTAGGATTTTTGTACTTGTTCAGGACTGTATTTATTTGGGACTGTATATTATTCTTTCGGACCCTCCGAGTGAGGGCAATGTTGTAATAAGTGTGCGTGAGTGTGATGTATGTCTTCCAACCCCACGTCTTTCTCCCTTTTATTTACCAGCTTATGATGGTTAGATTAGGGCATGTTTCAATTAGCATACAGTATGATAGCATGTTTGCATTCATTCATCTGTTTTGCATGCACCGGGCTCGGCGCATCATACTAACTGCATCTGTATTTCAATTCCAAATTGAATACTTGTTAACTGTTGCATCTCATATGCCATGTTTAGGATAGCCGAGCCTGCTATAGTTACATTTTTGCATGTGTTGCATTAGGCATTTCTGTATACTTAGGATCATGCATGGATTTCTAATCAGTTTCTGTTTTGGCTTAGAGTACTCGGTGAGTTTTTATGCTTTAGCATCCTTGCATGTGTGTGAGTGATTGCCATGATAGCATGCTTACCATGAGGCTATGTGCTTATGTGATATAACTGCCTGAATGCCTGTGGGTGAAGGTTGGGTTATTTGGATTGGAACAATTCATTCACTGTGAGTTTTAAGCCCACTAGATAGTGGCAAAATCATCTTTTCTAAGCCCACCTGAGGGTGGCAAAATCTGTATTTTAAGCCTACTTGCGAGTAGCAAATCATTTTCAAAACAAACATGAAATGTTTTGTTCCAATTCAGGCGACCCGGTCTATACTTGTATGTTGTGCGCATCACATAGTAAATCTAAGCTAATAACCGGAATGAGAACGCATAATGTTTTCAAAACTAGATATCATGGTTAGTAGAGGCCGATCTTTGATCGGGCGAGCGGGGGTGCTCACGAAGTGACCTTCCCCAATCGTACCCAAGTTCCCGAGCCGAGGCAACTTTGGTGATGACGGACACGTGGCCTTAGGCAACGAGTCAGGGTTTCCTAAATTTCCCAAAATAAAATATTTAGGTGGCGACTCTGTATCTGGCAAAGCAGTCCATGTTTGGCACTTCTTTCAAAAATTTGTTTTCTCAAAACGATTTGCCAGATTTGGACTCTTTGGTTCAAGATTAAGAACCGTAACACGAATCGAGTCCGAGCTGTAGCGAGGTCCCCCCGCGGGCTTGTTACAGTTTCTGGCGACTCTGCTGGGGAGTTAGAGAACTTGACTCGAACTCGTGATATCTTGTTTTGACTACACTTGTGTGTTTCTTTGCATTGCATTTGCATTGGTGCGCCTAGGACATCGTGTTTGCCATCTGCTATTCCTGAACGGTTTGCCGGAGGCTTGTCTTGGCAAGGCATGACCATAAGGCTGACCGGTTGTGGGCTCTGCCAGTATGGGAACACAAACCCCGGTTTTACCGAGGCACCCTTTTTGACCATTTGACCTAGTGTATATTCGGATCTATAGTGACAATTCCAAACTAGGACAGGTTGCTTACCCGTTTATAGGTTGTTTGAAACCGCTGCGTGCGTAGTGAAACCCTAGCTCCTGACAAAATAGGACAGGGAAACCCTACCCCAACATAGGGGTGTTTTGGCTCTCACTTATCTGCTATGTGCTTTTAGAGTGTGTCTCTACAGGGAATGCATGTATCAGTTTATGAGTTTGGGCATCAGGCCTGCGGGCATCAGTCAGTATTTGAAAGTCAGTTATTTGCGGGTATCAGATTCAGTTTTGGGGGGCAGTGATTCAGGGATAATGATCAGTGTTGGAGGACAGTGTATATTCAGCTTATCGACCGTGTGTTATTATGCCCAGCCGTGTGTTGTGTATTTAT
The DNA here is from genome assembly GCA_036172215.1 of Camellia granthamiana. Taxonomy (NCBI): domain Eukaryota; kingdom Viridiplantae; phylum Streptophyta; class Magnoliopsida; order Ericales; family Theaceae; genus Camellia; species Camellia granthamiana. The sequence continues at coordinate 133,443,524 of CM069910.1, forward strand.
TTTAAGCTGTTATGCTGTCCGTTTATCTGGTTGTTTATTTCCTTATTGCTTTATTTATCTTTTTGCTAGGACAGTTGTAGCACAATTGCTTCCGACCTAGTAAATATTCCCCAAGAACTTTGGACAAGAGGTCGTCGGCTCAATCGATCTGAGGATTTGGTTGACAGACAGCCAGTGTTTCATTCTCTACCCCCAGTTGTCAGGAGAAGGCCAAGAAAACGCAGTGTGTTTGAGCAGAGGTTACCAGAACAGTGGTCTACCTTAGCAGTAATTACTCGAGCTAAGGTTTCAGTATCTGCCATAGAAATACATATACCAGTCAGTCAGCAGGATCAGCAGAGCGTAGCTGGAATGGAGGAAATGATGCGCCAAATGCAGGAGAGCATGAGACAAATGCAGGAGGACGCTGTCCGCCAAGCGGAGTTCTCTAAACAGCAGGCCACAATCATGGCCCAACAGGCTGAGCTCATCACCCGGCTCCAACAGCCAACCAGAACATCAACCTCACACCCAGCACCTCCTCCACCAGGGGTCCCGTTACCCGAGCAGGCACCTACTGTTCAGAATGCCCTGCCAAACACCCAGAACACCTTACCAAATGTCCAGAACATCTAAGGGGACACAGACCTTCCAACGGGGCCGGGCCCGCCCCCACTTCCGCCTCAACTGTCCAAAGCACCTACACCCATCAACCACCCGGACTCTCCCTTCGAGTTCGAAATAGACCCTACAACACTCAAACTGAGCAAGCTCGAGAAGCTTTTCAAAAAATCCCAAGGGGTGAAGGCTATTTCGGATATCGAGGACGGATATACCGATGTGGCCGTGACACTACCGGATAGGTTTAAAATGCCGCAGATTGATCGCTTCGACGGATCTGGTGATCCCATGGTCCACCTCCGACTATTCTCAGATATATTACGGCCAATGGGCCTCACCAGACCCCAGAAGCTTTCGCTATTCGGCCGGACCCTGTCGGGTGTGGCCGCCATCTGGTATGCAAAGCTGGAGGATGATGTCAAGAGGAGTTGGGATGAAATGGCTGAAGCCTTTGTTGCACAATACTCTTACAATACCCAGATTGAGATTACAACCCGTGATCTCAAAACGACAAGGCAGGAGCCCAAAGAGAGCTTCTCAGATTTCGTGACCCGGTGGAGGGTGAAGGCCTCGATGATGACTTCAAGGCCCACCGATAAGGACCAGATCAGGATGATTGTGTGCAATCTCCAGCCAAAACTGATGCAAAAAATGATTCTGCTCCCCTTCCCCACCTTTTCAGATCTACACGAGATGGGGGTGCGGATTGAAGATGCGATGAAATAGGGTCTGATTGACCTAGATCGGGAACAGCCTAGGAGGACCTTTAACCGTAACAACAATGCAGGCCCGAGTGGCGCTACAACTGCAAGAACTTCGGAGGTGAGCATGGTCACCACCATTCCCCCTCCCCTTCCGAAACCCATGGCAGCCACACCTTTCTCCGGTGCATTCGGAAGCAATACCCAAACCACTAAATACCAACCCAGAGGCCAAAGAACCTTTACACCCCTATATATGCCCCTGTCCAAAGCTCTAGGGGTATTAATCAGGAAAAAGCATTTGAAACCCCTGGAGCCGAGGCCATTACCAAATCCACTACCTCCCTCTCATGACCCAGCTAGATACTGTGCGTATCACCAACAGCACGGTCACGACACCGACCTTTGTTTTAGACTGCGTCACGAGATCCAGGATCTTATTGACAAGCAGGTGATCGCGCCTCTCGACAAACCCAATGTCACGACAAATCCCCTCCCACCACATAACCAAGCTCCCCCTCCCAACAGAATCAACTTTATCCAAACTGGGGTCGTGTCTTACGATCCTAGTGTCTGTATTACCCCATCCCACCTACCTAAGCCGGAGGTGCTCCTTCCTGATTGCACCGACTCTTTGTGCATGTGGGACATCTCCACAACCCAACCAGAGCCAACGGTGGTGACCATCGAAGATGGGGCAGGGCAGATTTCAGAACAAAGTGGAATTGTTGAGTCTGGGATTGAACAGTCTGGGAGTTTCACCAGGGAAGCCTATGATCCGAGTGAGTACATTCTGTCAGCAGGCTAGATTGGTTCGGGTATAGAATTGTCAGAGAAGGCAGAGCTGTGTGATTCGGGGGGATGGATTTGAGCAAGGGGCAAATGATTTGACGGCTGTGGAGGAGGACTTTGCCAACCTCCAATTTTTAGATGACCAAGAATCAGGGGGCGCGGCAGTCAACTGGTTTAATTATGAGGAATCGGCAGAGGCCACTGGATGGCTAGATGATCAACCAGACGTTGTGGAAGAGTTCCAACCAGAACAGGGCCCAGCAGGGGCAGGGATATTAGCTGTGGCCGGAAGGGCCGAAAGTCAGAATGCATTGCCGGAAAGCACCGGTACGAAGAATTTCGCTCGAAACTGGGACAGTGTGAATGCAGGGAAAGCTGAACAACAAACTGCGCTAACGCAGGCAGAACAAGAAAAGTTTTGGGATTCTGAGAGGATTCGGAAACCCAAAGCCCATGAAGGGATTGAAAGTGCTGTGGGCACGAAGACAGAAGATGCTGCGAGCATGTGGGCTGAAGGTGCTGAGAGTACAATCATGCCAGAGCCAGACAGGTGCCTTTTTAATGCTAATGGAATGTGGTGGGAAGACGAGGATTTATGTCTTGCCCACACAGACAACGATTGGGGAGGTAATCAACCAGACGACACCTGGTACCTCGATGAGGTTGATCACATGACAAGAAGCAGGCGGTATTTCAAACCCCTGCACCTAGACCAGCCAGAAGCATCTGGGAAGGACAAGGAAGCTGAGAAGCAGAAAGAGAAACAACTTGAAGAGGAGGCTGTGCTCAAACAGTTAAAGAAAATACAAGCAGACATCTCCATCTGGGGACTGCTTATGGCTTCACGAGTGCACAGACAGGCTGTCCTAACTGCTATGGACAAGGCCAAACTCTCTATAGATACCACACCAGAGCAGCTGGTTGGATTGGTTTTTCCGGGAGGAGGTTCCCCGGCATTATCCTTTTCAGACAAAGAACTACCGCCTGAGGGCGCAAATCACAACAAACCCCTGTACATTTCGGTGGAATGTAAAGACAAGTGGGTGCCAGTGGTTCTCATCGACACGGGATCCGCCATAAATGTGTGCCCGTCAAGGACAGCATATGCGATTGGGTTGAAGCCCGCGGACTTCATGCCAACTACTCAGGTGATCAGAGCCTACGATAACACCAGCAGGGAGGTGATGGGGACTGTCAAAATCCAGACCCAGGTTGGTCCAGGACAACACAACATTGAATTCCATGTCTTGGACGTTCCTGCGACCTTTAATCTACTCTTGGGGCGGCTGTGGTTGCACCAGGTGAAGGCAGTCTCTTCCACTTTGCATCAAATGTTGAAGTACCCTCATGGGAAGGGGGTGGCCATTGTTTTCGGGAATTCATCAATCCATCCACCGCCGGAAGTGTCTACACCAGTCTTGGAAATAGAGCATGGCATGGAGGATGTGTTCTTATCAAGGTTTACTCTGGCTGAGGCTCGGGTTGTGCAGAATATCATGGCTGTTAATGAGGGAGTGTACGTCAGTGCTCAATCTGTATACCTCATGAACAAGCTACAACACATCCCCGGGATGGGATTAGGAAGGAGTGGCCGGAAGGGCGTCGCAGCATTGGCCGAAGTGCCACACAACCCTCATACTTTTGGCTTGGGTTATCTGCCCACCAAAGAGGACTGGGTAAGGAAGGGAAAAGAAATGGCTGGAAGAGCCAGAGCAAAGCAGGCCGGGAAGCCATTTGAGCTGATGCATAGACCCATTCAGGGTACCCTAAACGGACGCTTCGTTCGGGAGGGGGAGGACTTTCCGTTTTGCGGCTTCCCAGAGCCATGGCTGAACGCGGAGAAGAAGCGCGTGCCAAGTTTCGAGATCTTTTTCGACCTGCAATTACCCGGGGAGGATGTTGCCGAAGAGCAGATGGACCCATCAGCTGAAGATGAGCAGTGTAAGGCAGTGGACTCCGAAGGCACTGAAATTGAAATGGGGGTAGCACTGGCATGTCTACTTTCAGATCCTCTGATCGACCAAATGTGCTTGGAGGATAGCTTCTCGGTTTCCATGATTGGGGATGAAACGGCTGCGGGCCTACCAGCAGCTATCTTGGATGCGTCTATCGCACCCTCTCTCATTTGGCAATTTGAAGAGGGATTTTTGTCCAGCAGCACCGGGTCAGGTAGTGAGCCGGAATCTGATTCCACCGAGTCTTGTGAGTCGGAATCAGGTTCCAGCTCGACTGAGTCTGAGTCTGGTGATCCTAGGGGATGATAACCCGGATGCCACAGTCTTGTCCAGGTCGTCTTTTTCTTTTTCATTTGAGTCCGTTGTAACCGAGGGATCAGACGATTTGGATATGCTTAATGAGAATCAAGTAACTGTGGTTTCTGAGTACTTTTCTGTGCCCCTGATTTATTGCATTAATTCAGACTTTCAAAACTTTGATAAAAACGACGAGGACGAAATTCCTCCGGTTTTGCAACGTTTAATTGAGCAGGAGCAGGAGAGATTTGTCAAACCTCTAATGGATGAAATCACTACCGTGAATGTTGGTACTGAGGAGGACCCGCGGCTGGTCCAGATCGGGTCCACGTTGTCTTCGGAGGAACGCGAGCACTTAGTCGCTTTATTAAAAGATTTCAAAGATGTTTTCGCGTGGTCCTACGAAGACATGCCTGGAATCGATCCTGAGATTGTACAGTATCGGATCCCTCTTGACCCCGTGGCCCGACCCGTCAAGCAGAAACTCAGGAGGATCCGCCCGGACTGGGCTCTCAAGATTAAAGAAGAGGTCACCAAGCAAATCGACGCAGGCTTCCTGCTGGTATCCGAATACCCGACTTGGTTGGCCAACATCGTTCCGGTGCCAAAGAAAGATGGCAGGATCCGAGTATGCGTAGACTTCAGGGATTTGAACAGGGCTAGTCCGAAGGACGACTTTCCCTTACCGCATATTGATGAGTTAGTGGACTTCACCGCAGGGCACGCTTTGCTTTCATTCATGGATGGCTTCTCTGGCTACAATCAGATAGTAATGGCACCAGAAGACCAGGAAAAGACTCCATTCACCACCCCGTGGGGGACATACTGCTATAGAGTCATGCCGTTTGGGCTGAAGAATGCTGGAGCTACTTATCAACGGGCCGCGACCACAATATTACATGATATGATCCACAAGGAGGTTGAGGTGTACGTGGACGACATGATTGTCAAGTCCAAAGATAGAGAGGGCCACTACACTGCCTTGCAAAAGTTCTTTCAAAGGATCAGAGAATTTCGGTTGCGACTGAATCCTCAAAAATGTACATTCGGTGTTACAGCGGGAAAAATGCTGGGGTTTCTGATTACACAAAGAGGCATCGAAGTTGACCCTTCCAAAATCAAGGCCATCTTAGAAATGCCACCACCAAGGACTGAAAAGGAGGTGCGACGCTTTCTGGGTAAAGTGCAATTCATAAGACGGTTTATCTCAAAATTAACTTGACTTGTGAACCACTTTTTGGTCTCCTCAAGAAAGGAAAGAAGTTCCAATGGGACGGTCGATGTCAAGCTGCGTTTGAACAGATTTAAGAATATCTACAGAACCCGCCTGTTTTATCACCACCAGAACCGGGGAAACCGTTGATATTGTACCTTTCAGTGATTGAGACCACCATGGGCTGCATGTTCGCACAAGAATCTGAAGACAAAGTGGAGAGGGCCATCTACTATCTGAGTAAGAAGATGCTAGAGTATGAGACTCGCTACACACCACTGGAGAAGGCTTGCTTGGCTTTGGTATGGGCTACCAGGAAGCTGCAGCACTACCTGTTAGCTCACTCTGTAATGTTGGTTTCACGACTCGATCCCATCAAATATCTTTTCGAGAAACCGGCACTTACGGGTAGGCTAGCTCGTTGGTTGCTGTTGCTCTCCGAATTTGATTTGAAGTATGTAACACGCAAATCAGTCAAGGGAAGGGCAGTAGCAGAGTTCCTAGCCGATCATCCGGTAGAAGGGGGTGAAGCAGTTGAGTACTTATTCCCAGATGAGGCCATTTTGCACATCGACGATGAAACTTGGACGATGTACTTTGACGGAGCGTCAAATCAGTACGGATATGGGATAGGGGTGTTGCTGATAGCACCCGATGATTTCCGTATCCCCCTAGCCTTCAAACTTCGATTCAAAGTCTCGAACAATTGAGCTGAATATGAAGCATGCATTGTCGGTTTGGAAGCAGCCCTGGAACTAGCGGCAAGACGGTTGGACGTCATCGGGGACTCGAACCTTGTTGTGTCTCAAGCAAAAGGAGACTGGAAAGTCAAAGAAGAAAAGATGATGATGTATCACCAAGCCTTGGACTTGTTAATTCCTCGGTTTGAGAAGCTAAACTTTGCTCATCTACTAAGAGAGAACAACAGGTTCGAAGATTCTTTAGCAACTCTATCTTCCATGATAGACATCCCATACAGAGTCCGGATCCGTCCAGTCATCATTGACCAGAAGTTTGTGCCAGCCTACGAGTCGATTGCTGCTATAGATGAGGTTCAGGATGAAAACCCCTGGTATCATGACATTTAGAATTTCCTGGAGAAGGAAGCATATCCGCCAGGGGTAAATGCCAAGGATAAAAGGGCAATCAGAAGAATGGCCGTTCAGTTCATCATCTGTGGGGGTAAGCTGTATAGAAGAGGTCATCTGGGAATGCATAAGCTGTGTGTTGATGCCGAAGAGTCGAAGAGTCTAATGGAAGCCATCCATGGAGGAGAATGCGGTGCGCACATGAATGGAGTAATGCTGGCACGGAAGATCCTCAGACAGGGTTACTACTGGTCCACCATTGAGGAGGATTGTATCGGTTTCGTTCGGCGATGCCACAAGTGTCAAATTCATGCAAATCGCATGAACATCCCGCCATCAAAACTGTACAACATGACTTCGCCATGGCCGTTTTCAGTCTGGGAAATTGATGTGATCGGGGCTGTCACTTCGAAGGGGTCAAATGGGCATGAGTTCATCCTGGTTGCGATAGATTATTTCACGAAGTGGGTCGAGGCCCAATCTTATGCGGTGTTGAAAGCTTCACACGTCGCAAAGTTTATCAGAAACAACATCATCTGTCGCTACGGGGTCCCAAACGAGATAATTTCAGATAACGGTTCCCACTTCAAGAAGGAAGTGATTGACTTGTTGGAAAAATACAACGTGGCTTTTCATAAGTCATCTACCTATCGGCCGCAAACCAATGGAGCGGTTGAGGCTGCCAACAAGAATATCAAACACATACTACAGAAGATGGTGGAAACCTATCGGGACTGGCCAGATAAGCTGCCGTTTGCTCTGTGGGGCTACCGGACTTCAATCAAAACTTCTATTGGGGCGACTCCGTATTCATTGGTCTATGGGATGGAGGCTGTTCTACCTATTGAGATTGAGGTTCCGTCATTGCGAGTATTGGCTGAATGTCAAATAGCCGAGGCAGATTGGCAGCAAAGCAGGTTTGAGGAACTCATGCTTTTTGATGAGAGAAGACTGAAAGCACTGTACCACGTTCAAGGCTATCAACGCAGAATCGCCCGGGCTTTTAACAAGAAGGTTAAGTCCAGGAACTTAAAGGAAGGAGATTTGGTGCTCAAGGACAACCGAGCTCCCATCCACGACCCTAGGGGCAAGTTCAGACCCAATTGGACTGGTCCCTACATCATTAAGTCAATCTGGTCAGGTGGAGCTGTGGTTCTGATGGATCTAGATGGCTTAGAGTTCTCCCAACCGATCAACATTGACAAGTTGAAGAAATATTACCCTTGAGAGGCTCGCTAGGCCGAAAACCCGAAAGGGCGACCTAAGCAAAACTCAGAGCACAAAAAATTTGAAATTATAAAAACTGAGCTCGCAAGGTTGAAAACCCGCAAAGGGCGGCCTTGGCAAAAGTTAGAGCATAAAAGGAGAGCAAAAATACCCGAGCGAACCTGAGCCTGAACTACGTAAGGCTTGATTCCCATCTTTGGGATACGTAGGCAACTTCATCTTGAAGTTCAGCCATAAACTTTTCCCCGATCAACTTCGTCCATTTGATCATCTCAGTCATCTTTGTCCATTAGCATTCATCGTGATCTCCGGTGCAGTGCTTCTCAGACTAGGGGCAGCTTTCCGTTGCTGTGCGGTGTCGCAGTACTATACAGACTAGGGGCAACTTTCCAGTTGCAGGGGTCCGGGGTTGTGCATCTCAGTGACAGATCTCAGGCGTGTCCAGTTCTGATCCATATCGAAAATAGTTTTGAAAAGTTTTAATAAAAGTTGACTTTGTTCAAATTAATCTTTTTACAACTAAGACCATTTTTGGACCAAAGCGGAAAATTTTCAGTACCCACAACCTTCAATTTCATTGATTTCAAAACAGAGTTCTCCTGCTCTTGCATACAAATTGAAGTTGCTTTTTATTACATTCATGAAGAAAACTTGAAAGTACTAGTAAAGCAATAAATACGGGGCATAGTCAAGTCAGGTGTCCCTGCGCCCCCTCCCAGAGCTAGTTGAAGCCTCTGATGCCAAGCTGGGCCCAATCTGTGCCTCCTCATTGAGCCAATCCCAGCATTTGTCAGACAAAGTGCAACTGAAAGTAGGAGCGGGGGCCAGGAGCTCTCTAGTCCTCCATGCTGCAGCATATCGGGCAAGCTGTGCGCCTCGGACCAGGAAAGCAGCCGGATACTCCATCCCCTCTGGCGGGCAAGTCTGATCGTGGCCAAACTGGCGTTGGAATCAGAACGGAAAGTAGAACACACAGTGGGTCAGACCAATCAACTGGATCCCGATCAGCCGGGACATGCTATAGCTCATCGCCGGGAGATTGAGCCAAGGACAGCGCCAAGCAATGCGATCTGCCGATAAATGGCACATCTAGTTGAACCACCACCCCTCATCAAGGGCGTCGACTAAGCGTTGACGAAAGAAGTAGCCGCGAGCTGAATAGGCTGGGCAAGAGTCCACAACCTGCAATTTATCCATCAACCATACCTGGGGAGGGATGAAAAATGAGAGAATAAAGAATAGAGAGGTGTACGATGAGAGAAAAGCGAGAAAAGGGTTTTTGTGAGAAAAAACGAGCCCGAGGGCCGAGTGATGTGAGCAATATATATGTGAGGTTGGGTGGGAAACATTACCTGCAGCAGTAGTGGACTCCCCGCAAATCTGGTCGTCTCCCGGCGATAGAAAGCATCCAAGCCCATCAGCATCTCGGCCAATGTCATGGCGATACAGCTCTTTCCTTCTTTCAAGTCTTGAGCAACTTCAATCAAACGAATGCTAGATCCACCAAAGCCTAGAGCGAGCAAAAAGTGAGATAGCATACACAAGCAAAGGGCGTGTTGCCGAAAAGCTTGCCAATAATGGTTGCCGCGGTCACCGGCATCAGAAAAGCAATGGATCAAGCCGAGGATGTCCAGTTCCCCGTTGCAGATCAGAGACCGAGCATCATGTATGGTAAGCCCACACATCTCCCCTAAAGCTTGGGTGTGGCCGAAGCGAAACTGAGGCAAAATCTCTTCGTAGCGTGCAGATTCGATCAAAACTTGAAAATCTTCGAAAGTTGGACGTACCTCTTGCCCGCCGAAGCTGAAAACATGCGTCACTGGGTTCCAAAACCTCGCCGCGGCATGGAGGAAGGGAAAGTGCAGCGGAGTGCGGCTCAACATGAATAATGCGTTCAAGCCGAAACCCCAGAAATTCAACTTTTCCGAGCCATCTAAAGAAGCCATCCAAACTGTGAGATTTTCGGCGAGGAAGGCCTCCATTTTGGTGAAAAAACTAAGATGAAATGAATCAACCACGGGTTTGAGGCTTTTAAAGAGGATAAAACACTATTCGGGGACACGTGTCAAAAATTTGGCGGTTGCTGGACTAAGTGGCCGGCCGGCCACCTTTTCTAGCAGGCCGGCCACCTTTCTCCCCTCGGATGCAAAAAGCTGGCCGGCCAACTCCCAAAAGTGGCCGGCCATGCTCCCATGTGTGCCATTGGTCCTGTTTTACCCTCCAGAAGGAAGTTCCAAGCATTTCCATGCACCGGGTGTATTGAAGGCCTCCATTTCCCTCTCTTGCGGATGTGTTACGTCGCCCAGATCGTCCGAAATACACTTTGTTTATTGAGTTGTTGTTTAGTCTTGCCTATTGAGTTGTTGTTTTGCTTATCGAGTTGTTGCTTTGTTAGTCGAGCTGTTTCAAACAACCTAATATCGGGTGAGCAACCTGTCCTAGTTTGGAATGGTCACTACGGATTTCGATATGCACTAGGTCGAATGGTCGAAAAGGGTGCCCCGGTAAAACTGGGGTTTGTGTTCCCATACTGGCAGAGCCCGCAACCGGTCAGCCTTACGGACATGCCTTGACAAGACAAGCCTCCGGCAAACCGCTCAGGAATAGCAGATGGCCAACACGGTGTCCTAGGCGCACCAATGCACATGCAATGCAAAGAAACACATAAATGTAGTCAAAACAGGATATTACGAGTTTGAGTCAAGCTCTCTAAAGTCTCCCCAGCAGAGTCGCCAGAAACTGTAACATGCCCGTGGGGGACCTCGCTAAAGTTCGGACTCTCTTTTTTGTTTGTTGCGGTTCCAAATCTGAACCAAAGAGTCCAACTCTGGCAAATCGTTTTGAGAAAAATAGATTTTTGAAAAGTAGTGCCAAACATGGACTGCTTTGCCAGATTACAGAGTCGCCACCTAAATATTTTAAAATGGGAAATTTAGGAAACCCTGACTCGGTGCCGAAGGCCACATGTCCGTCATCACCAAAGTGGTCTTGGCTCGGGAGCTTGGGTACGATCGGGGAAGGTCAGCTATGAGCACCCCCTTTCGCCCGGTCCGAAGACCGGCCTCTACTAACCGTGATATCCGTTTTTGAAAACATTACATGCTCTTATTCCAATTATTAACCTAGAATTACTATGTTATGCGCGCAGCAAACAAGTATAGACTAGATTGCCTAATTTGGGAATAAACATTGCATATCCGTTGGTTTTGAAAATGCATTGGAATTTGCTACTCGCAAGTAGGCTAAAACACGGATTTCAACGAGTTTTCCCAACTCAGGCAATCTAACCTCCACCCACAGGCATTCAAACAGTTTATCTCACATAAGCACTTAGCCGCATGGTAAGCATACTGTCATGTTAGCATTCACACGCATGCGGTATGCTAAAGCAAAAATACTTACATCGTACTCCGTGCCAAAACAATAAACTAGTTAGCAAACATGCATGCCCTAGTTCATGTTAGAGTGTCTAATGCATCGCATACAACATGTAATTAGGATAGGTTCGGCTAACCCTAAAAATGGCATGTGAAATGCACTTTATTCGATGCACGTATTCAATTTGGAATTGAAAATACAATGCGGTTAGCGTGATGTGCCGAGCCCGATGTATGTGAACAAATGCATGAATGCACGCATGCATAGCATAAGGTATGCTAAAATAAATATGCCCTAATCTACCATTATAAGCCGGTAAATAAAAGGGAGAAAGAAATGGGGATTGGAAGACATACACCCACACACCCACACTTATTACAGATTTGCCCTCGCTCGGAGGGGCCGAATAAATATTACAAATTAATTAACTACACAAGCTAATTAAATATTACAAATTCACTAAATTAATTAACAAATTAACTAAGTTAATTAAAGCAGTAAATGCCTCAGGAAGAGGGCAAGATGCACCACGCGCCCGGGACTCGCTCGGAATCGCACTGCCATGCATGATTGCCCCTGTTTTCCCTGCTTTCCCCCTCTGAAGAATTCCAAAACTTCAGGAATATTCCCTTGGGCACTGGAGATCACCACCGGCTGGGGTAGAATACCACCGGCTGAAGGATGTGGCCACCGGCACTGAATTCATCCATCGGCTGCCAGTGTATTGCCGGTCGGCACTAAACAGTGCCGGTCGGCACAAAATGCCTGCAGAACCTGCAACTCATAGCAGCAGAGGACACAACTTGCATGGCAATGTAATTCAAAGCATGTATGCACCAAACACACTCCTTATCATGTTTTTGACTCAAAGGAAGATGTGCCTCGGTTCTCGGACCACCGATCACGCATTTCCATGCATGATGGCCCAAAGAACCAAGGGTGCAACTTCTATTTCAAATGCATGCAATGCAAACAAACAAACAAGGGTGCTAAACCTCTATCACACTCACTTCAAGAGGCTTAGCATGCATGCCAATATGGTGCAATCCTAGACATGTCAACTAGTATGCAAAATGGGCAATGCAAGCAAGCAAACCATGCTAGGTGCACAACCTAAGCAAGGAAGCATACGAACTAAGCGAGGGGGTGAACTCAAACATGGATTAGGCAGCTCCAAATAGGCCTAAAACTATTGACCAAAATGCTAAATCATGAGGGCCAAATACACATGCACACATGCACAAGTTAAGGCACCAACACTTAAGCATAATAAGCAACATTCAAGCACACTTGAAATGAGTTAAACATGGACTACTAGCATGCATATAAAGCTCTGAAAATTGTGCAAAACATGATGCCAAATCATGCAACAAAGTAGGCTAAACATGCAACAAATGGCCCAAGTACTTGAGGTTCACCAATGAGGCTTTGAACTACACATAGTACAACCACACATGGCAATACTTAACCAACTAAAAACAGAGTTTTAACACATAAAACTAAAGCCAAAAGACTACTTAGATGGCATCTAAGAGGCTTGAAATCAAAGGCATGCAACATGACCAGAACATGGAGCATTCAACACATGCTTTTAAAGCATTAAAGAGGCATGCAAGGCAATCAAACAAGCATGCTAAATGGACTGAAATGACATGCCAAATGGTTCCAAACCATCAAAATAAGGTAAGCAACACATGCTACACATGCATACTCGAAGGCTAGCAAGCCTAAAATGCAAAGGAGCTACAAGATACATGCTAAGATTGACCAAAATGACTTAGGACGGACCTAAAACATGGCAAAATAAGCATATACACTTCATGGATCTAGGCCTAAAACATGCTCAAACTAGGGCTAACAACCTAGGCATGTTAAGGGACTATTAAGGCATTACAAAGCAACTATGCAAAGCATGCAAGGAGTGCTAAAACCAACACTTAGCAATGTCATATTAGGGCATAATAAACATAAAATGCAGCCAAGACATGCTCAACAAACCATCAAAACTATGCTCCCTTAAGAGGCCAAATCTTACCCTTTTCAAGGACATCAAGGAGAGGGGGTGGCCCTCTCCTTCTTGGGACCTCAAGGCACCATCTTCACCACTGAAATCCCTCAAGATTTCAGTGGTGAAGAGGCCCAAGCACCAAGGTCTCGGATCTCTCGCAAAATAGCACCAAAAGTGGCCTTTTCAAGGCCTAAGGGTGATCAAACCTACCCAAACCACCAAGCACTCTTAATAAACAATAAAGAGGCTTAAAAAATAGAACTTTTATGTGTTATAGACTAAGCACAAAAACTGTTTTAAACTAGGCAAAAATGGAATGCAAGGATGGGGGAAAAAGGGGTAGTTTCTTACCCTTGATGATCAACTCCAACAATGGTGACCTTGATGCCTCTTTAAGCTTCAAACCAGCCAAGAACACCAAGAACAAGCCCTTAGCACCTCAGTTCCAAGAGGAAGGTGAAACACTAGGTGTTGGTGAGCAATAGTAAGTCACAAACACCTAGTGTACAAAACAAGAGAGAAAGAGAGAGATAGGATAGATACACAAAACCTAACCTAAAACTAGAGCTTCTCCCTCTCCTAAAATGTCTAATTCTCCAAATCTTCTAACCTTTGAGCCAAGAGGAGGAAGCCTTCTCTTATAGGCACCAAAACTTACAAGTTAAGGCATCCAAGGGCTCATCCCTCCATACACGTGTATGGAGGGGAAACAAGTGCAAGAAAGCTGTCTGAAAATATCTCCAAAAACAGCTGTAAAGGAGTCGACAGGGCAAAATGGTCATTTTGCCAAAAATAGTGCCGACCGGCAACAAAAAGTGCCGACCGGCACAACAAAGTGCCGATGGCAACTACAGCCAGCCGGTGGCCTCTAGCCACAGCCGGTGGTGTGTGGGGATGTCTCAAAAAGCATTCCTTGCCCTTCTAGGGCAAAACACAGGTGTTTGGTGCAAAACCAGACACAAAACGGTCGAGTTCGGAGGTCCTGAGGCAAGGCGCGTGTAGCCGAGAACTCCAGGAACTCCAAGCGAACACAAACATGGATAATCACCGAGTGTTCCAACGGTGACGTCCAAGTCTTGAGGACGGTCAAAAATGGGGTGTCTACAGTTGCCCCTCTTTGACAGAACTCGGAAGTCATAACAATGACGGGAGTGAATGTCAAAGCCCAGAGACGACCCATTTTTGACAAGGCCGAAGACTTGGACAAACATGCACGACAAACAAGGTATGCGCCCGAAGGCAGGGGTAAAATGCAAGACGATGCCAGAAGCCGAGAATAACTTATGATCATGCAAAGAAAGCTGTAATGAAGCACACATGCGACAGTTTTAAGCTAGCATACACCGGACTACACTACAATGCATAAAGGATGTAAGAGAATTATGTAATTCTCAAAACGTCTCACGCGGAGGATACAATACCTGTGCGGTTCGTCCGGCTGCACCGGCCTCAAATGAACCGTACATACAATATCGTGCCTGAAAAGAAAGCAAGCTTAACAGGTACAATATCGTTAGCAACATGCATGACAATGCGAAATGAATGCAAGATGATATGCAATATATACAAAATGATGTATAACAATGCAAATGATAATGCAATGCAATTGAAACTATGCAAACTACATGCAAAGCAATTGAATCATGATTCAATCATGAGCGGTTCGAAACCTCACAAATGTCAAATAGGTTGATGGAAGTAACAAGTCCGTCTACCATAGAAAAGGGTGCCGCAACCTCAAACCAACATACCAGCGTGGAGTAGGCGCGATACACATGCAGAACTATGAGTGATGCAGACGGACACAAGAACAAGTATTGGGTGAAATGACATAAGTGGGGTGACGACCCGCTGAGGAAAGAACAATGATCCTAATGTCGGATGCAACAATTACACTACAATGCGATATGCGATTATGGCACGCGGGCCAAACCGTATCTCGCTTAGGAAAGGCATGCACACATACAAGCCATGTCTAACACAGAAAAGGTGCCGCAACCTCAAAACAAGTTCATCAAGGAGTAGGCGCGATGCACATGAACCATGCTTTGACGTGAAAAGTAAGGGCACATACCAGACCAAGCTCAACAAGGAAAGGCGCAAGCCATAGATGGAAGATGATGCAGTGAATGCATGCAACTACGATGCAATAGAAATGGATATTTACAAAAAATGCATGACATATGCACTATACTACAATGATGATACATGACGTATGCATGTTTTTTGTATTTTTGAATTTTGTTTTGAAATGCATGACATATGCAATATTTAGAATGATGCATGTCAATGCAGTATGATGCAATGGCTGCGATTGCGGCTTTCCCTATCTTACCAACAGGGCGATATACTAGGTTGGTTCGGTATCCAGAATTGAGGCGTAAACATGCCGCCTCAACCTATGGGGCTTCCATACAGATTTCAAGCCGAGGGTACACCCCCTGGGTATTTAAAGCAGACTTTAGTCTCGGAAATCTCGAACCTTTGTGTTCTAGGCATAAGCCATTCGAACTCTAGTTTTCACCGTCCCCATTGGTCTCCTAGGAACTCACCGCAAACACAGACAGGTGGCTTTACCAGACCACCGAAAGTCGTTCGGGCACGACAAACACTGAAGGAATTGCACCTTCAGAGGATTTAAGGTCTCCTAGACCGGGATGCGAAATGCATGCATGACAATGCATGTTTTCTGAAATGCGCGGCAACGCGCGGTTTTACGAATGCATGACAATGCATGAATTGAGATGTGGTGCACAAGACAGTGCGATGTGATGAATTGCGCGATGCGATGCATGCCAAATGCAATGAGGTGTGCACCTTAATGCACCGAAAGTCTTGCACCTCCCAAGGATTTAAGGTCTCCTAGACCGTGCGTGTTTAAGGTCTCGCCAGACCCGGGGGGAACAACTGATGAGGTGCGCGAAACAATGCGATGGAATGCATGCCAAATGCAATGAGGTGCACACCTTAATGCACCGAAGGTCTTGCACCTCCCGAGGATTTAAGGTCTCCTAGACCGCGCACATATGGTGAAGGTTTCGCACCCTCCAAGGATTTAAGGTCTCCTAGACCGTACGTGTTTAAGGTCTCGTCAGACCACGGGGGGGACAACTGATGAGGTGCGCGAAACAACGCGATGGAATGCATGCCAAATGCAATGAGGTGCACACCTTAATGCACCGAAGGTCTTGCACCTCCCGAGGATTTAAGGTCTCCTAGGCCGCGCACATATGGTGAAGGTTTCGCACCCTCCGAGGATTTAAGGTCTCCTAGACCGTACGTGTTTAAGGTCTCGTCAGACCACGGGGGGGACAACTGATGAGGTGCGCAAAACAACACGATGGAATGCATGCCAAATGCAATGAGGTGCACACCTTAATGCACCGAAGGTCTTGCACCTCCCGAGGATTTAAGGTCTCCTAGACCGCGCACATATGGTGAAGGTTTCGCACCCTCCGAGGATTTAAGGTCTCCTAGACTGTACGTGTTTAAGGTCTCGTCAGACTACTAAACAACAATGAGGTTACGTACATGGGATGCGTATGCCAATACAAATGAGAAATGGAATGCAAAACGAGGCACACGTACCTCGAGATGCAATGAAATGCAAAATGAGGCACGCATCCCTCATTGAATGGAAAATGGAATGCAAAACGAGGCACACGTACCTTGAGATGCAATGAAATGAAAAATGAGGCACGCATCCCTCATTTGAATGGAAAATGGAATGCAAAACGAGGCACACGTACCTCGAGATGCAATGAAATGCAAAATGAGGCACGCATACCTCATTGAATGGAAAATGGAATGCAAAACGAGGCAGACGTACCTCGAGATGCAATGAAATGCAAAATGAGGCATGCATACGTCATTGAATGGAAAATGGAATGCAAAACGAGGCACACGTACCTCGAGATGCAATGAAATGCAAAATGAGGCACGCATACCTCATTTGATGGAAAATGGTGCAAGTGTGACGCGCATGCCCCACGAAAAAAATGCAAGACAGTGCAAGTCACAAGGGACGTGCAAGACGGCACGACGCGACGCACTAGACAAAAGGACGGATGCGTGGAACGCACACGGGGCAACTTTTGAATCTTATAAAAGACAAAAGGATACAAAAGGATACAATCTTTGCTTGAATTTGAGTGTTACGCACAGTAGACACGGTCCGAAGTCAAAACGGAGGCCGGTTGAGCATCGGGGCGCATTTTCTTGCACTTTCTTGTGCTATGAAGACCAACAACTACTCATTTTGCCTAAACAAGACCTTGGGAACACCACCGGCTGGATTAGAAAGCCACCGGCTGGCCACCGGCTGCAGAAAATGTTTACCGGCACAATATTGTGCCGACCGGCACAAAATAGTGCCGACCGGCCAAAAGTTGTTGATCGGGGGCAGTTCTGCCATTTTGCTCCGGGTCTTATAAAATAGGGTTCCCAAACCCTATTTTTTCATTCCTCTACCGCCGAAATCCAACCCTCTCTCTCTCTAGAGCATTCTTCCTTCATTCTTTCGCCATTTTCTTCGCGTTCTAAGCCCGTTTCGTCGTCGGATTCGCGTAGTTCATCGCGTTTCGGACACTTTCAACCGAACGAAATCTCGTTTCGGTGCATCCTTTGCCATTTCCTCCTTTTCGGGACTTGTTCCCCTCGATTTCATCTTCCTTTCCGTGCCTTTTCACCTTCCGACTTTTCCGGCCATTTCCGGCCCTCTCGGGGTTGACCTTCTCGGTTGACTTTTGATATTCCGGCTTTTCTGGCCATTTTCTCACCACCATTGCCATGGCTGACGACATTTCACATGTCGGGACTCCTACGGACCATGAGATGGACCCCGGGGTCGAGCTCCTCCCTCTGAGTGAGCGTCATTTCGACCCGGCGACCTACCGCCCGACGATTCACGTGCTACCACCCGATGGACTTCGCCAGTTCAGGAGTTTTGACAGGGCACTGGACCCGGAGCTTCTGCTACGCGAGCCTGCCTCTCACCTCTCATTCGGCGCTTCCGAGGTAACCCTTTTCTCTGTTTTACTTTCTGCAATGTAGAACTGTAAACTGTCAACTGCCATAGCTGATTACAACCTTTAATTGCTTAGCTCTGATATACTATACTGTAGTTGATCGTAGACAAACTCACAACTGATATCTATTTTAGGACCGACACGTGCACACACACCGCACTAGCCTTAATCACCCATATACACGGCACACCGTATTTCACTGCAAACTCACCGATACCCGGTACTTATTTGAATCTGAAAACATGCACACATGCTAGATTTATACTGAATCACTCAGACACATTGACGCATCAGACGTTGTAGTTCACTGTAGGCACACCGGCACCTGATATCTGTTAGAATCTGAAAATCTGCACACATGCTAGATTTGTACCAATCTTAACTGTTTCTTAAAAAAAAAAACTGTACATTTTATATTGCTTAGCAATTATTTGTTTGAAAACAGGTAGATTCCCATACCATCCGCGGGTATGGGAATGTTGCTGCGCGAGATTGGTACGCGGAGCTTCCCGAGGCGGTTTGCCGGATCGTGGACCGAGCCGGCTTCGGCGCTTTCTGCAGGGGGCTGTCCCGATTTACTGCCTGCAGACCTCTTCTTGCTGCTCTGGCAGAGAGGTGGTGGGACACCACCGATTCATTTCATCTGTCGGCGACCGGGGACATGACGATGACCCCTTACGACTTCTCGATGCTCACCGGCATCGGGGTGGGGGGTGATCCGATCCCCTTCGACACCGATATGGATGAGTGGACCGCCGCTCAGATTTATCTGCTTGGCGAGGCGCCACCTCTTGCTCGTCCGGGATTTGTTCGCTACTCCTGGTTCGAGGTGCAGTTCAGGGTCCAGCCTACCCTTGTTGGTGCAGCTCCGATGACCCAGGAGGCCGTGGAGCGGTACGCACGCGGCTTCTTGATGTTTTTGCTAGGGACCACCCTATTCGCCGACCGGGCGAACACCGTGCCTCTCTGCCTCCTCAGCGCACTGGTGGACGTCCGACGGATTGTGCAGTATGACTGGGGTGGCGCGGCTCTGGCCACCCTTTATGGCTACATGAGCTCCGTCTCCCGTGGCAGCGGGCAGTTGCTCGGGGGCTACTGGCGAGCTTGGGAGGTATGTCTTCTTCTCTTCTTTATATTTCGGCTTTGCATTTTCTGTACTCTGTACTGCACACACTGTAGTCTGTTTCGAGCTGACTGTATACTGTACACACGACACACACATACTCTGCTTTACACTGACTGTATACTGTACACACGGCACACACACACTCTGCTCAATCCACTCCACAACACACGGCTCTGCTATTTCTGCTTTATTCTTCATTCCTGCTTTATCTGATGATCATACTGACATCTGTTTTGCAGTTGTGGGTCTATGCTTACTTTCCCAGGCTGGAGCCAGTACCGGAGACGGAGACTCCTCTGGTCATCCCCTTCTCACGCCGTTATGACGGAGGTGCACACGGCGGCCTCGTGATACCTTTAGCTTCTTCTGTCGATTCTTCGACACCATCACTCCCGCAGAGGTATGTTTTACTTACAGTTCATTCAAACTTTGCTTTTGCATTTGTGTATTTTGATAACCAGCAAATAACCAACTGTTTCAATTCAGGTCACCTGGTGGCCGTGGGCTACGGTGCCGGCAGATATTCAGGATCGGTTTGCCGGTGCGGAGGAGACCTCTCGTTACCGGATTTTGCTGGAGGGCCCGGTCTGTCGGGCTTGGTACCTGGGTGAGCGTTTCCTACGCCAGACCCTAGGGTTGCCAGAGCAGATAGTCCCGGTTCACCCTCCTGAGCACATGAGGGACACCGAGAGGTTTTCTCTGCAGCAGATGGAGGACTACACCCTTGGCTGGGACGAGGACGGCTATAGGGGCGAGGGCGACTACTCAGAGTACGTCCGGACCTTCCTTATGCGGCCTCTGAGCAGGGGCTCCCGAGCTGAGCCAGAGAGACCTGCGGCGCCGGTGGCTAGGGCAGAGGTGGGAGCAGGAGCGGGATCGTCACAGAGAGCTCGAGCTCGCGGCAGGAGGGGAGTGCAGAGGGGACGAGGGACGGGCTGGCCCGCTCTGCCTACCATGCTGACATACAGGGGGCAGAGTGGGGAGACCTACCAGATCCCTTTTGCTCCTCCCCCGGCTGGTCATGAGTTGGCTGGCATTCCTGACTTGCCTCCGGTATGTACCACTTTATTTCTGCATCTTGCATTGTCATTTCAGTTTAGTTCATCTGATACTCCACAGAATATTGATGCATCTAATACTTTTGCAGGCTTCCTCCGAGTACACACAGCAGTCGGTGGAGTTGTGTGCCTCCCTGATGGGGATGCTGCAGCGGACCCTTGATGTCTTGGCTGTCTACAGTCTTCCGGTATGTTCGTCTGACCACAGCCTGATACCACACATTGTTTCATACAACCTGATGCATTACACAACATCTGATAAACTGCTCACGGCATTCACACATTGTACTCATACACTGCATTCTGCACTGATTCACTGCTCACGACATTCACACATTGTACTCATACATTGCATTCTGTACTGATTCACTGCTCACGGCATTCACACACTGTACTTATACACTGCATTTCGTACTGATTCACTGCTCACGGCATTCACACACTGTACTCATACATTGCATTCTGTACTGATTCACTGCTCACGGCATTCACACACTGTACTCATACACTGCATTCTGTACTGATTCACTGCTCACGGCATTCACACACTGTACTCATACACTGCATTCTGTACTGATTCACTGCTCACGGCATTCACACACTGTATTCATACATTGATAAACTGCTTCATGTATACTGATGCATTTGTCTTTTTGCACTTTTCAGCCTCCCTTCCCGATTCCTCCCGTGGGTGGTGGCGCTCCATCTGGACCTCCCATTTCTACTCGGGATGGCAAGATATTCCCCCGCACCAGAGGGGGGCGCGGCCATGTGGGGAGCAGCTCGCAGGCTCCAGTTGCAGGGGATGGCGAGTCGGAGGTGGAGGCCTCTGAGGAGGAGGCCGGGGGTAGCTCGGGCTCGGGCTCCGACAGCGACACTTCTGACGATGCTCCTGTGCTTCTGCCCAGGAAGAGGGCGAGGATGGATCCCCCGGCGCGAGGCCATTGATGATGATTACAGACTTCTGCTGTTTTTCTTTCATTTTCTTTTATTGTACTTTTCTCTTTTTGGTAGATAGAGTATTATGTACTGCCGCAGGCAGATTTTGCTTTCCTTAAAACTTATGTACTTGAAAAGATTATGAAACGGAACGAACTTTTTATCTAAAAAAAGAGTGTTACATTTGTATGTATATGCATATTTCATACCTTGCACTGCATTGCATCATATTACACCTCAAATGTAAATGAAAATGATCTGTTGTTTGAAAACCGAGCACTCGCACTGTACTAATCAGATAACCAACCGACTAAACAGCAAAACAGCTCATACAAATCCCTGCTCAATCCGAACACACAGCCTATACTCTGCTGGGGACTAATCTGCTGGGGATTGATCTGCATATAGCCCATAACATAGCATTTGGTTCATTCTGCACACAGCAAACTCTGAACAAACAGCCCCATTCTGACAAGATGGACCACAGCAAAAATTTTCCTTTTTCTTTTCTTGCCTCGTATGGATGTAGAGAACGGCACAGCACCCTGAGCACAAACGATTTGTGAAAAAGAAAAGGGTTTTCAACCTGGGTATCGAGCCTACAACTGAACATAGCGGGAAGACTCGGCAAAGGAAACAAAAGGCGCACGACCTAAACACGACGAGACACACTCGGGAAAGACTCAAAACAACAGTTGAGACTGGCAATCAAAAGACATGACACACGGACGTGTTTAGAGAAAACAAAAGACTACAGATTCCGAGGAGCCAATTCCTCCGGGCATATTATTCCCACCCTTTCTGATTTGTGATACTCACATCGCTCGGCCATCAAGCTCGTTTTTTTTTTTTTTTTTTTTTTTTTTTTTTTTTTTTTCACAGAAACCCTTTTCTTACTTTTCTCTCAATTCACACCTCTCTATTCTTTATTCTCTCATTTTTCATCCCTCCCCGGGGTGATTGACGGATGAATAGGAAGTCGCGGGTTCACGCCCAACACTGTTAGCTCACGGCTATTCCTTCTGGCGGATGGAGTGCCTTTCCGGCGAGTGCGTTGGCGCGGGTTCACGCCCAACACTGTTAGCTCACGGCTATTCCTTCTGGCGGATGGAGTGCCTTTCCGGCGAGTGCGTTGGCGACGAGGGGGGGAAGACGGAACATCCGACTCAACTGTGCCCCTAGTTCGTCATTTGGACCATTTTTCGTTGTTTTTCTAAAACAGTTTTGATCAAAAACGAGAGTTGGATGAGCACACTTATTCGATTTTTGATTTGAAAATCATGCGAATCAGGCTATGAGTACTGAAAATTCTCCTTGTTGGGTCTAAACATGGTCCAATTTTGAAAATGAAACAGTTTTCGAGAAAATAAGTCAACCTTAGTGAAAATTTTCAAAAACTATTTTTGCAAACAATCGCTGCTAGACAAGCACAGAACTTACCCTCGAGACGCGCAATCTCAGATCGGGGACGATGGAAAATTGCCCCTGGCTTAAAAGGGGGATAAGGCAACGGAAAGTTGCCCCTGGTTCGGACGGTAACTCGGGCAACTTATGGCAATGGATGGCAACGGAAAGTTGCCCCTTGTTTGGATGGTGCCTCGGCACATTGTAAGCCAGTCTTTGTTGACGACGACCGGACCCTCGGGCACGGAGGAGGCGAAGACGGTTTGAATCAATATATGGACACAGTCACCTGGAAGGTGCTGGTGATTTGGACTTCAAGAGGAAGTTAATCACGTAATTCCGGGTTGCTGCAATCGAGACATTGGATTCGGAGGAGGCGCAATTGATCAAAACCATGACATGGACTGAGACGCTATGGAAGCGTTGGGGGCTGGACTTCAGGATGAAGTTGCCTACGTATCCCAAACATGGGAATCAAGCCTTACGTAGTTCCGGTTAAGGTACACTCGGGTATTTTAACCTTCACTGTTTAGGCTCTAATTTTTGCCAAGGCGCCTGTTGCAGGTTTTCGACCTTGCGAGCTTTGTTTTTCTTCTCTTTTCTTTTTTTCTTTTCTTTTACATTTTCATTTCTTTCTTTTCTTTTCTCTTTTTGCTTCTTTTGTATTTTTCTTTTTTGTATTTTGTATCTTTTTTCTTTTGCTTTCTTTTTCTTTGCTCTAACTTTTGCCTGGGCCGCCCTTCCGGGTTTTCGGCCCAGCGAGCCTCTCAAAAGGTAAAAGTGTAGCAAGTCCATGCCAAATGGTTTTGAGATTGAAGCCTCTCCGTATCCAGGAGAGCGACTGTTGTATTGTCTTGCAGGAAAAATCCATCACGGCTACTTCTCGAGCTTTGCTTAGTGGGATCTGATCTTCCTGATCGAACTTTGATGCCTCTTGCTCGAGGGCTGCTTCGAATTGGGCCACACAGGCGTTTCATGATACTGATCGTTTCGAACGGATTCCGGTTTGCAACAGATGAATCAAATCTCGAGACTGGGAGCGATCCTGGGCTGCACCATCTCAAGAGCGGTTCCACACGGGTCTTCGCGAGACCGCGCAAAATATTTTGTTTTTTTTTTTGAAAGTTTTTAAGAAGGTGACGAATCGCTCGTGTTAAAGATAGTGTGGAACCAGTCTGGATCAGGCCAGCGTCCTTCTCAGTATTCACGCCGACAAGCATGATTTCATTCATTAAAAGCTTAGCAGGCCTCTCTTTCTCTCAAGATGATCAAAATTTTGCAAATACCCGAGGAATTCCTTCCTCTTCGTTTTTATCACCGCAGTGTTCGAAAAAAAAAGGGGTTTTATAAAAAACTTAGGTCATCGCAACGATGTTCGAGGCACAAGAGAGTAGGTGAAATGCACTGTCATTCCATTCAAATCCTCTGGCACGGCTAACTCAAATAGCAACAAGTACGGAACGTGATAGCCACAGCTGTTTCATTCAGATTTGTTGGCGTAACTGGCTCATCGGCAGCAAACAGGCTCAAAAAGCAAAAGCAACTAATTGAAAGACAAAACGGTGTTTGAGGCAACAACCCCGAAATCACCTGGTATACTATACAAAAGGGACTGACTTGTTACAGCAAGACAGACTCCGTAAGCAAAAGACTGACTCAATACAGAGAGACAGACTCAAAACAAAACAAAAGACTGACTCGACACCCAAGTCAGGATTTACAAAATTAGCAATGGCAGGTGCTCAAAAATGCGTGCCAAACGCCACATCCAAAAATGTACCAGACACTGGCCACAGGCGGTTCACCTTCCGATTACATACTTGCAGTATCTGTGTCCTTGAAATCCAACAACTGAGTGGTGACGGACTTCGCTGAGGTGGGCGGGAGGATAACCTCGTTGTCAATCAAGTCTTGTACCTCATGACGGAGGCGGAAGCAATTATCAGTGGCATGGCCAGTTTGTTGAAGGTGGCAAAATCTTATGTGACATAAGCTCAAAAATGCTTATGTGATATAACTGCCTGAATGCCTGTGGGTGAAGGTTGGGTTATTTGGATTGGAACAATTCATTCACTGTGAGTTTTAAGCCCACTAGATAGTGGCAAAATCATCTTTTCTAAGCCCACCTGAAGGTGGCAAAATCTACATTTTAAGCCTACTTGCGAGTAGCAAATCATTTTCAAAACAAACATGAAATGTTTTGTTCCAATTCAGGCGACCCGGTCTATACTTGTATGCTGTGCGCATCACATAGTAAATCTAGGCTAATAACCGGAATGAGAACGCATAATGTTTTCAAAACTAGATATCATGGTTAGTAGAGGCCGATCTTTGATCGGGCGAGCGGGGGTGCTCACGAAGTGACCTTCCCCAATCGTACCCAAGTTCCCGAGCCGAGGCAACTTTGGTGATGACGGACACGTGGCCTTAGGCAACGAGTCAGGGTTTCCTAAATTTCCCAAAAATAAAATATTTAGGTGGCAACTCTGTATCTGGCAAAGCAGTCCATGTTTGGCACTTCTTTCAAAAATTTATTTTCTCAAAACGATTTGCCGGATTTGGACTCTTTGGTTCAAGATTAAGAATCGTAACACGAATCGAGTCCGAGCTGTAGCGAGGTCCCCCGGGGGCTTGTTACACAGCCCCATATGTTGAGGTTGCTTGTGTGCTCCTCAATTCTGGGTATTGAACCAACCTAGCCTGTCACCCTGTTGGAGAATAGGGAAAGTTGCAAACATAGCCAGAGAGAAAAGTAGTACCTGTAGCCAGGGAGAAAAGTAGTACTTGTGGTTTCAAAGCACAAGATAAAGGAAAAAACCTTAAAACCAAGAAGAAGAGGAAGCTCCCCAGCAGTGTAAGATGAGTCCTAGACAATTGCCCCTGTAAGGTACTTTCATTTCCTAGCTGCGACATCATATTCATCATCTAGTATCATTTATTACATTGCATATAGCATCTATCGCATGCATCTACTACATTGTCCATTGTACCATTTTATTACCTGCATCCTTTCCATGTTAAGCTTAGTTTGGCATGTGCTCATACCTTTCCCTCATTAAAACATGGTTCTGTCATGTGTAAGTACCCATGCTGCGCTGAGGCCAGTATTGAGGGTGTCGGCACCCTTTCTGTGTTAGACGTGGTGGGTTTTATGTCATGTCCTTTCTAGGTAAGATATAGTTTAGCCTACGCCGTTTATTCACTGCATCCATTGCATTCATTGCATTGTACTTTGTCTTGTTGCATTCAGCATTTAGGATCATTATCTTTCCCCAGCAGATCATTCCTCACTTATATCATACCAATCAATTACTTGTACTCTTTCTCTTTCTAGAAAAACATAGTTTTGCATGTGCTCGCACCTCTTTTACGTTAAAACATGGTTCTATTATATGTAAGCACCCATGCTGCGCTGAGGCCAGTATTGAGGGTATATGCACTTAGCCTGTGTTAGGTGTCGTTTAGTTGTGGCCACTTCCGTCATGTGTAAGCACTCATGCTGTGCTGAGGCCAGTATTGTCACGTCCCAAAACCCGCCCCTAAAGGTTTCGGGCATGACCTATTCAGAAATGGACACTTAACCTGTTATACGTAATATATGGGGCCTTGGCGGAAGCACTAAAATTTAACGTAATAACAAACTCCATTGAGCTACCTCTAATATGCCAGGATCACATGCATCATATACATTATAATAACCAGTCACAGGCCAAAATTATACTGTGAGCATCAGTCATATAGATATACATATACAGCCCCAGCTCTAAGATTGGGCATAAACAAAAACATTGAAGTCATGTACATTTAACCTTAAATGAGTAATCAAAAAAAAAACAAGACAATGTTTAACAAAGCTTCACAAAACTGAGTGATCTCGCTTAGTGCCTGGACTCATAAAGGTTGACAAAAGGGAACGAACGTCCTGGGTTAGGACTGACCTCCTGGTTGGTTACCTACAGGAACAGACATACAGAGGGTGAGCCAAGCTCAGTGAATAGTAATACATAAATAAAATAATGCTTAACTTGAAACATTGTATAATAGAAATACACATGGATTTGTAACTTCTCAATATTTATTGAACCATAAATTGTGTCTAACATGCTTTGGAAATAAGTGAGGATAGACATACGAACTAAATGCAACTTTTCAAATGTTCTTGAACATGGGTCTCCGCTCGAGCGGACCATGCAATTTCTGAAATTCTACAATGCCAAGTAAAGTTCCAACCTGGTATTCAAAGCTTCAAACATATACTTACTAAGCTTCAAAACATATACCTATCAATCTTTAAAACATATGCTTACCAAACTTTAAAACATATACTTATCAATCTTTAAAACATATGCTTATCAAACTTTAAAACATATACTTATCAATCTTTAAAACATATACTTAAGCATACAATGCAAAGTCCACATGATTTGTCTGAGTCTGTTTCACTTTATAGGCCCTTTCTTGAAACATATCAGCTTGAACATAATGGTTGGCTTAAAGCCCTTGAATGGTGCGGCATAAGCCCTTAAACATTGGCATAATGCCCTTGGAAGGTGGCATAAAGCCCTTGAAAGGTGGCATAAAGCCCTTAAACATTGGCATAAAGCCCTTGGAAGGTGGCATAAAGCCCTTGAAAGGTAGCATAAAGCCCTTAAACATTGGCATAAAGCCCTTGAAAGTTGACATTAAGTCCTTGCAAATTGGCATTAAGAATGCCCTTGTAAATTGGCATTAAGAATGCCCTTGTAAATTGGCGTTAAGCCCTTGTAAATTCTTGTATGAGCTCAAGAGGTGTCTCACACAGGTTCTAGCGGTGACTCACAAGGTAGCACTTAGTCCCGTGTAGCACTTTGTTTCATAACGTAGTTACTTATATCGTATGGCCAAAGGCCCATAATCTTAAAGAATGAAAACACTTCATTTTTCCTCCTTTCTTTATATACACATATCAAAACATAACGTAATTACATATCGTGTATAAACAAGGTGTTAATGACAATCATTAACTATATATATGAAGCAGATAATGGTACTACTACTCACAGTGCTATAACGGAGTGCTTGTCCTTCTTGGGTTATGCCCTACACATGTACACAACTTATACATTAAGGGCATCAAACACAAATTCCAGAAATACCAGAGGGTTAAGCACGTAAAACAGAGCAAACAATATTTTGCAGCATGAAGTTTCAAACCTACTTCTCCAACTCAATATATATATAAAAGATTACTAGTCTTATAAAACACATTATGGAATTTACACCCATTCATCTTCTATTCAAAGAAAGAAAGGATTTTTATGAACATTTCCATGTTCCCCAAAACTCCTTAAATTTCTAGTGTTTTCACCAAAAACCAAACATTTCCCCATCCCCATAAGACATCCTACTAAATCATTCTCTTGATTTAATAACTAAGCAAGCCCACAAATATTTAGTAAAATGATTTGGGATTAAACCCATTCTTGAAAACTTCACATTTTAGGTCACAAAAATTAATATCAACATAGTCAATACCATCCCACATAATCATCACAATTCAACATATCTCAAAGGAATTCTTAAATTCCATTTCAACATTCCATAATCAAATTTATATCATCCACATTATCAACAAATCTTTTCCCCCAATTTCCCTTTTATTAAAACATAATTTACAATGCATTTAACAAAGTTCAATCGCAAAGTTTAAACATAATTTTCAAACATAACCAAATTCCAATTAAACTTGAACACAGCTAATTTAACCTACCACTTTCATGATTCAACTATCAATTTAGGCCAAATCATTGATTATCATAAAAAATCAACCTAGGGTTTCTAAGAAATCTACAAATTTCAAATAAAATTTTAAATCTTCTTAACCCATTACTTTTTATTTCAAATCTTCCCATTTATTAGGCACTCTAGGTCCATAATCCATAAACCATAATCTAAACCCCATAAACCATACCCTAAACCCCATAATAGAACCCCAACATACCTCAAAAATTTCGAAATTCCATTCGGTAGAAAGTGGTGATCTCCTCTTATTCTCCATCCTTGATGCAAGATCCATGGTTGATTTGTTGAGAAAAGTGGAGGAAATCAAGGTTTTGGGAGCTAGGGTTTCGAACATGGAAGAGGGGAGAAGAAGAGAGGAAAAGAAAATCTAAGAAATGACTCAAAAATCATGTTTTTGAGCTGCTGCCCCGCACATCGCCGCACGTGCGCCGCATTTCCCGCACGTGCGGTCCTGCTTCTAGCACATATATGAAAACTTCAAACAGGCGTAACTCTCTCATCCGGACTCCGTTTTAGGTCATTCTTGTGTCCAAATTGTAGCCCCGAAAATAAGCTTTCCAATGGTTCTAACCTCACATCCAAATTCTAAATGTGGAAAAAGAAAAGGGCAAAAGAGTAACAGCTGATCGTGGGCGATTTGGTCGAATTAAAGTTTTTGGTCCAATCTTACCTTACCATCATATTACCACCACAATCAATTCCCCAAAATAAAATAGGGAGGTTCCAAATACACTAATAAAAATGCCACAGATATAAATCAATTTTCACAGAAAGCAAGTAAATGCATAGAATAACAGATCGAAAATATACCAGAAACAGATATGAGGGTCGGGTTATTACAAGTATTGAGGGTGTAAGCATTTGGCCTATGTTAGGCGTTGTTTGGTTATCCCCATTCCTTTATGATATTTGTGTGTTTTGCACTACTTGTGGTTTGATTATTTCGTTACATTGTGTATCATTTGCATCCTGTCCCCAAACTACGCTGGTTTCATTCTATGCAAAGGGATACGTAGGCAACCCTCGGGTTTAAGCAACTGCATCTGCATTTTGTTTGTTTGGCCAAGTCTTATGTGTAACGCCCCCAAAATATAACCATAGATTCAACCGAAATATATATAAATAACCACATGAATCAGAGTGTAATGTTCTTTCATTTCATAGAGTTAATAGTACAAGAGAGTTTAACATAAGTAAATGCCCTATAGGCTTATACCTTTCCAAGCCTTGGCTTGGTTACAACAAAAGTGAGACTAGCTCATACAATTTAAGCCATAGGCTATACAAAAGTGAAACAAAACAAAGAAGCTCTTGCTTCCCAAAAGTCCCTCAAATGCTATTGCCTTGGTAGAGGCATGCCATCAATACTTGAAAATATTTTTCCCAAATAGGGTGAGCCACAACCCAGTAGGAATAATCTAATATAATGTATAAGATTTAACAAAGGTATAAGTACAATATGCATAAACAATGCCTGTGACAAAACATTCATATTTTATATAGTCAAAAGATACGAAATTCAAACCTCCAATCCATACCCATTCAATTCATCCCAATACATGAGTCAATTTCATTATCTTTTAGTGACATAATTGAGACTACAACTCAACGGTTCTACAATCACACAATTACCACACAAATACTTCAATCTGCCATTTTACGGAAATTTCATCCGCGGGATCCACACCCATGTATAAATTTTGGGACTTTCACCGAGGACATTCCAGCCAACTTAATTATAATGGAATCCATCCTCTTTCTCCTCACAAACAATGGAGTCCATCTCGTTTCTTCTCCCAAACAATCATACATATGCAATGTATTTAAACACATAATCACACATGGAGTACATCCTCTTTCTCCTCCCAAACAATCATACATATGCAATGTATTTACAACATGATCATATTCAATGATAATCAACTATGGATTAGTTTTAATTCACCTAATCCTCATGCAATTTCTACAACAATCATAACTATCCTCCACCGATAGCCCAATACCGATATTTCTAAATAGATATACAATCTCAAGATATATATAATTTATTTAAAATTTTCCAAAGATGAGACGTATCATCTATTCAATTCCACCACGTATTTCAATACTCATCCAATTTCATATTTACAACACCAATTTCATTTATTTTTACAAAATAAATATCATAACCATTTTAGGGCAAACCTCCCTTTTCTCCCAAGTATCAACCAAGTACCAAAACCAACAATTTGACACCATGCAACATCATTTTCAAACCCCACAATCATTTATCCCTCATTTATCAAAACACCTCTTCCCATTTTACACTAAATCCCTAGGCTTGTTCACATTATCCCCAAATCCCACCATTGTTACACAACGACAAATAACTAAGTTAAAAATCATATTAAAGTGTAGAAAATCCCTACCTCAAGTTTAGAAGATCAATGGAGCAAGGATGAAACTTTAACGATGCCAAAACCAAGCTTCAATCGGATCAAAATGAAGCTTTCAAGGTGCTCTACCCTTTTCCCAAAGACATTAGGGCGGAGAGACCAATGGATCTAGGAGAAAAAGTAGAGAGAGAGAGAGTATTTTAGAGAGAGGGACTCAAGTTCTAGGTTTTTGAAAAGTTTTAGAGAGAGAAAAGAATGAAAAAGTGATATAAAATGTCACTTTCGTGATCTGATATACGCACAGTCCGCTCGAGTGGGAGATTTGACGCTCGAGCGTCAAGCACAATAAGTTGTTCCTCTCTAGCGCAAGAAAGACCACTCAAGCTCCAAGACACAACGAACGCTCACCACTCGAGCGCAAGAATTCACCGCTCGAGCATAGAAAACATACATCCAGAAGTTTTGCAGACAACAAACCAACGCCCAAGCATAGGAAAGGCCGCTCGAGGGCCCATCCGCTCGAGCGTTGAAAACACTCTCCCTGTAGTTTTGCAGACCTGCAAAGTACTGAGAGTTCGCAAATCCCACTCGAGCACAAGAAATGCTGCTCAAGCGGAGGAGCAAAGATTGCAAAGCCCACTCGAGCACAAGAATGGCCGCTCGAGCGGAGGAGCAAAAAATCTAGGCAACAAAGGTTTGGAAAAACAAGCAACCAACCTATTCCAAACGCACAACTGCAATCCAATAACCACAATAGAGGGGAGACAACGGAAACAAGATATGAATTACCATTGAAAATCATACAAACCCAAGTTCGGAATACAACAAGTAACAGGTGAAAACCGGAATCGCTATAATCTCCCTCCCTTAAAGAATTTCGTCCTCGAAATTACAAATCAAGTTCAAAATCAACATTAGACCATTCATAACAATGTTATTCTCACATATTCAATACCATGACCCATTCGTCGGTCATCCATTCTCATTAACTTGATACACAAGTCCCATATTAAAATGAAATTTACAATTTCCCAAAACATTGACAATGTTCAATCAAAATCCAAGTTTTCCAAAATTTTCACAATATATACAATGCTTCCAAAAGTGATATAACACACAATATTCCATATTCTCAAAACATATGCAACGCTTATATTGAATCCATGTTTTCAAAATGCCCATAACATATACAATGTCTTTACATTTCTTTTACATAATGAAAATCTCAATATAAAATTACACATCAACAAATAAGTCCGGATATTTCTCTCAGACTTCCAATTCACGTTCCCAAGTTGCTTCCTCAACTCCGAGATGTTTCCACAATACTTAAACCAAGGGAATTGTCTTGCCTCACAAAACTTGATCCCGAGTATCCAAGACTCTCACTGGTTTCTCCTCATACGAGGCATCCTCATCTACCTCCAAGTCGGTCCAATCCAACACATGCAATAGATCCGACTCATACTTCCGAAGCATACTAATATGAAACATGTCATGAACTTCGGAAAGTTGTGGCAGTAATGCCAAACGATAAGCAGCCTCCCCAATCCGCTCAAGGATCTCAAAAGGGAATAAACTGAGGGGACAACTTCCCATTCTTCCCAAATCTCATCAAACTCCACCTAGGTGATAATTTCAAAAAGACATGATCTTCCACCTCAAAAGACAAGGGTCTCTTTCTACGGTCGACATAACTTTTCTGGCGACTCTGAGCTGTAACCAATCTCTTACGAATAAGTGCTACCTTCTCTGTCATTTCCCGAACTAACTCTGGGCCCAACAAAGGTGCATCACCCACCTCGGCCCAACACACTGGAGATCTACACGGTTGGCCATACAAGGCCTCAAATGGTGCCGTGCCAATACTCGATTGGAAGCTGTTATTATACGCAAACTCCACTAAGGGCAAGTGCCTCTCCTACGATCCCTTAAAGTCAAGGACACAACCTCGAAGCATATCCTCAAGAATCCGAATAGTATGCTCGGACTGCCTGTTAGTCTGAGGGTGATACGCTGTGCTAAAAGTCAGTCTAGTGCCCAAGCCACTCTGCAAACTCTGCCACAATCGAGCCGTAAAACATGGATCTCTATTTGAAACAATCATTATAGGGACCCCATGCAACCTCATTATGTCCCTAATGTAAAAGTTGGCAAGATAGTCTACCGAATCGCCTACGCACATGGCTATAAAGTGTGCCGACTTGGTCAACCGGTCAACTACCACCCAAATGGCATCATTACCCCATTGAGTTCTTGGAAGGCCCACAACAAAATCCATCGTGACATGCTCTCAATTCCATTCGGCTATAGGCAAGGATTGCAACAAACCCGCTGGCCGCTGATGCTCAGCCTTCACTTGCTAACAAGTAAGGCATTTAGATACAAACACAACTACATCCTTCTTCATACCTCTCCACTAAAATTGACGACTAAGGTCGTGATACATCTTTGTGCCTCCCGGATGCACCGCAAGGCGCGAATCGTGAAACTCTCAAAGTACTTCCTCTCGGCAAGACTCCGGCATGACAAGACGGTCACGGTATCTAATACTCAAGTCAGGATACACGCTCAAGCCCCGTTCTACCTTTCCATTGGAGATCTTCTCTCGGAGCGTTTCTACTTCAAGGTCACCTTTCTATGCCTCCATCACTCGGTTCACAAGTATAGGTTGGGCAACTATTGTAAACAAAGTCGCGGATTCAATGGACTCACTAAGATGCAAGTCAAACTCCCTAAGAGCACCCAACATTTCCCACTCTTGGATGACAATACAAGTTGCGTTGCTAACAGATTTTCTGCTCAAGGCATCGACCACTACATTGGCCTTCCCAGGATGATAATGCAACTCAAAGTCATAGTTCTCAATGAACTCCATCCACATTCTCTGCCTCAAATTCAAATCTTTCTGAGTGAACAGATACTTCAAACTCTTGTGATCAGAAAATACCTCAAATTTCTTACCATACAGATAGTGCCTCTAAATCTTCAAAGCGAATATCACCGCTGCTAACTCTAGATCATGGGTAGGGTAATTCCTCTCATGTGTTTTCAACTGCCCTGAGCCATAGGCTACTACCTTCCCCTCTTGCATCAATACACACCCCAAACTTCTCATGAGGCATCACAATATACTGAATAGCCCAAACCTCTCTCCGGAATAATCAAGACTAGAGTAGTGGTAAGTCTAACCTTAAGCTCTTGGAATGACTTCTCACAGGTTTCATTCCACACAAACTTAACTCCCTTCCTTATCAGTCTAGTTAACGGTGAAGCTAATCTAGAGAAGTTCTTCACAAATCTTCGATAATACCAGACCAACCCCAGCAAACTACGGATCTCAAAAGCATTCTTAGGTTGTGCCCAATCCTGCACTGCCTTTATCTTGGATGAATTTACAGTCACCCCTTCCACGGATACCACATGGCCTAAGAATTTAACTTCCTTCGGCCATAACTCACACTTCCCAAACTTAGCATATAGCTTATGGGTTCTAAGCAACTTAAGCACTACTCGTAAGTGTTCCTCGTGTTCTCCCTCAGAGGGTGAATAAATCAAGATATCGTCCACAAAGATGACCACAAAGCAGTCTAGAAACTCACAGAAGATCCGATTCATCAAATCCATAAACACCGCTGGAGCATTAGTCAACCTAAAAGGCATCACTAGGAGCTCATAATGGCCATGCCGCGTACGGAATGCCGTCTTCGGGATATCCTCCTCTCTTACCCTCAACCAATAATAACCCAATCTCAGGTCTATCTTAGAGAAGCAACAAGACCCCTTCAACTGATCAAACATATCATCTATACAAGGCATTGGGTACTTGTTCTTAACAGTTACTCGATTCAACTTTCAATAATCAATACAGAGTCATAAGGCTCCATCTTTCTTTTTAGCAAAGAGAGCTGGTGCTCCCCAAGGCGAAGTACTAGGGCGGATAAAACCCTTATCTAACAATTCCTGGAGTTGAATCTTCAATTCACTCAACTTAGCAGGTGCAAACCGATACGGTGTCATAGAGATCGGTGCTGTGCCAAACACCAAATCAATAGAGAACTCGATCTCTCAGTGGGGTGGTAAACTAGTAAGATCCTCAGGAAAGACATCCGGGTATTCACAAACCACCCTTGGCAACTCAACCCAGCCTTTATCACATTCACTATTCAAAAAGCTAGCAAGGAGACAACTAAGTTCACTCCGTCCACGCAGATTGTATACCGGTGATAAGACTCTATCCACCCGGTCCCCCAAGAAATAAAAGCAATCACCACTTAAGGTATATACAATAACCCTCTGACGGTAACAATCTATAACTTCCTGGTATGATGATAACCAATCCATACCCAAAATAGCATCAAAACTAGTTATATCAATCAACACAAATGCAAATGAAAGTCGACGATCGGCAACCTCTATGTCACAATCCCGACACCCCTGTTTCAGAATAACTTGACCACCAATAGGTGACTCCACACAAATAGAAGATGCTAACTGTGCCAACTCCAACCCCAAAACTGATGCAAATACAGACGAGATAAAGGAATGGGATGCACCCATATCAATCAATACATTAGTAACTGAATTGCAAAACAAAAAGGTACCACTCATTACAGATGGAGCCTGCACAAGATCTGGCACGGTAACAACATACGCACGTCCTTTTGGCCTCTAATCTACCTGGTCACCCCTCGAAACATAAGCCTGCTGCGTGGATTGAGCCAAAGAGGCTCCCTGATTGGCCCTCGAGGCCTGTACTGACTGAGTAGGCTAGTGGCTCTGCGTCTGCCTCGAACCAGACACACTAGACGTACCACCCAACTGTGGGCAAAACCTCTTCATATGCCTTGCTTGCCTACACTGATAACAAGTGGGCGGTTGCCCTCTACTTTGATTCTGGTCCTGAGAACGAGCCGAAGACAGTGCAGACCATTGCCCTCCTCCTCTCTACGGGCAAGCTGGAGACTTGTGGCCCAATAGACCACATTTGTAGCAAGTCATATTTTCCTGACCTCCTCTCCCAGAACCCGAACTCAGTACTAGAAAGGCGGGCCTTGACTAAGCTCCCTGGGACAACTGAGGGTTAGAACCCCTCTACCTTTTACCGTCCCCCTGACTATCCTGACTCCTCCTGGAGCCTCTCATCCTTTCCTCCTTTACCTGCATAATGGTCTCAAGATGGGCCATCGCCTCCACAAGGTGCCTGTAGTCTCTAATCATGGATTCGGCCACTCTAAACATGAGCTCGGTCCTCAGCCTCTTCTCAAACTCTAAACAACGGCGCTCCTCAGTCGCTACCAACTCAGGTGTAAACCTAGAGAGGCTAGTGAATGTGGCGTCAAACTCAGCTACTGGTGTATTCAACTACACCAGCTTGGAAAATTGGTCCCTCAATTTCTCCCTAATAGTGGAAGGCAAAAACTTCTCCTGGAAGGTGTCGACAAAAACCTCCCAAGTCCCTCCAATGCGTCCCTACGTATACTTCCATCATTGACCCGCGTCTCTCTTTAACTGGAAGGACGCCATGGTCACTCTCAAACTCCCGTTTTTGATGCCAAGCATTTTAAAAGTCTTCACCATCTGCTCTAACCACTCATCCGCTTTCAGTGGTTCCTTAGGATCACCTAAAAACTTATCTGGGTTCGACCGAAAAAACTCCCTCTTCAGGAAAGATGGCCCTGCCTCAGCAACATGAGCCTGGACTTGATTCTTAGCTCTGAGAATGTCCATAGATTCCCGCAAAGCTCCAGCTATTTCACGGGCTAAGGTGCCCATGGCCTGTTGACCTACTGGCTCAGCCACATTGGCCTGATCAACCCCTTCTTCCTGTGCCGAAATTTCATCTGGTATAGGCATCTCGTGCTTCCTAGGCCTACCACACCTACCACGTCCTGACATCCTAAATAAAGGTAACAAAGAGATTAGCACATTCACAAATGTGCCGAGGCTAATTCACTTGCGTACTAATGCGATGGACAATAGTAAATCACTCAATATAAGCACGTAATCATATAAACACATACAAATTTCCTTCCTAGATAATGATCTTCCCGCGGCGTTGCTGGAGTTCCAATTAGAAATAGTAGTGATTAAGTGCTCTTTTAATCAGACTTCCAGAAACCCATAGATCCAATCAGTATCTTAGGAACTGAATCCCATACCCATATAATCATATAAGCATGTTATCATATAAGCATACAATGCATACTAACGTCTTAACTAAGCGAGACAAACCCAGTGTGGTACTAACCACTTTCCACGTACCAAAGTATTCAAACCCGGTACGGTCTGATACCAAGTTGTAATGCCCCCAAAACATAACCATAGATTCAATCGAAATATATATAAATAACCACATGAATCAGAGTGTAACGTTCTTTCATTTCATAGAGTTAATAGTACAAGAGAGTTTAACATAAGTAAATGCCCTATAGGCTTACACCTTTCCAAGCCTTGGCTATACAATTTAAGCCCTAGGCTATACAAAAGTGAAACAAAACAAAGAAGCTTTTGCTTCTCAAAAGTCCCTCCAATGCTATTGCCTTGGTAGAGGCATGCCATCAATACCTGAAAATGTTTTTTCCAAATAGGGTGAGCCACAGCCCAGTAGGAATAATCTAACACAATGTATGAGATTTAACAAAGGTATAAGTACAATATGCATAAACAATGCTTGTGACAAAACATTCATATTTTATATAGTCAAAAGATACCAAATTCAAATCTCCAATCAATTCCCATTCAATTCATCCCAATACAAAAGTTAATTTCATTATCTTTTAGTGACACAATTGAGACTACAACTCAACATCTCAACAATCACGCAATTACCACACAAACACTTTAATCTGTCATTTTACGAAAATTTCATCCATGGGATCGACACCCATGTATAAATTTTGGGACTTTCACCCAGGACACTCCGGCCAACTTAGTTATAATGGAGTCCATTTCCTTTCTCCTCCTAACCAATGTAGTCCACCCCCTTTCTCCTTCCAAACAATCATACATATGCAATGTATTTAAACACATAATCACACATGGAATACATCTCCTTTCTCCTTCCAAACAATCATACATATGCAATGTATTTACAACATGATCATATTCAATGATAATCAACCATGGATTAGTTTTAATTCACCTAATCCTCATGCAATTTTTACAACAATTATAGCTATCCTTCACCAATAGCCCAATACAGTTATTTCTAAACAGATATACAATCTCAAGATATATATAATTTATTTAAAATTTTCCAAAGATAAGACGTATCATCTACTCAATTCCACCATGTATTTCAATACTAGTCCAATTTCATGTTTACAACACCAATTTCATTTATTTTTACAAAATAAATATCATAACCATTTTAGGGCAAACCCCCATTTTCTCCCAAGTATCAACCAAGTACCAAAACCAACAATTTGACACCATACAACATCATTTTCAAACCCCACAATCATTTATCCCTCATTTATCAAAGCCCCTCTTCCCATTTTACACTCAAACCCTAGGCTTGTTCACATTATCCCCAAATTCCACCATTGTTACACAATAACAAATAGCAAAGCTAAAAAGCATATTAAAGTATAGAAAATCCCAACCTCAAGTTTAGAAAATCAATGGAGCAAGGACGAAACTTCAATGATGCTGAAACCAACTCCAATCGGATCAAAATGAAGCTTTCAAGGTGCTCTACCCATTTCCCAAAGACACTAGGGCGGAGAGACCAATGGATCTAGGAGAAAAAGTAGAGAGAGAGAGAGAGAGTTAAGATCAAGGTTTTTGAAAAGTTTTAGAGAGAAAAAAGAATGAAAAGTGATATAAAATGTCACTTTCGCGATTTGATATATGCACAGTCTGCTCGAGTGGGAGATTTGACGCTTGAGCGTCAGACACAATAAGTTATTCCGCTCAAGCACAAGAAAGGCCGCACGAGCACCAAGACACAATGAATGCTCACTGTTCGAGCGTGAGAATTCGTCGCTCAAACATAGAAAACACACATCCAAAAGTTTTGCAGACAACAAACCAATGTTTGAGCGCAAGAAAGACCGCTCGAACGCTCACCCGCTCGAGCCTAAGAAACGCCGCTCGAGCATAGAAAACACTCTCCCAGTAGTTTTGTAGACCTGTAAAGTATTGAGAGTTCACAAATCCCGCTTGAGTGCGAGAAATGCCGCTCGAGCGGAGGAGCAAACATTGCAAAGCCCACTCGAGCGCAAGAATGGCCACTCGGGCAGAGGAGCAAAGATCTAGGCAATAAAGGTTTGAAAAAACAAGTAACCAACCTGTTCCAAACGCACAACTAAAATCCAATAACCAAAATAGAGGGGAGACAAGGGAAAGAAGATATGAATCACCATTCAAAATCATACAAACTAGAGTTCGAAATATAACAAGTAACGCGTCAAAATCAGAATCTCTATATTACGGCCTTGTCAAAATGGGTCGTCTTTGGGCTTTGACATTCACTCACGTAATTTCATGACTTCGAGCTTTGTCAAAGAGGGACAACTGTAGACATCCCATTTTTGACCACCCTTAAGACTTGGGCGCTTTATTCCGAACACCTGATGATGAAAGTTACACTGTGTAATCTTTTGAATTCTCAGTGAAGAAATTTAGATTCAAGCTCTAATCCTGAACCTTGCATCCCATTTTGTCCAAACTATTTTAGACCTTAAAACCCTCCTTTCAAAATATTTTTCCAAATGTTTCTACGATGTTCCGAGGCTCGCATTTTGTTTAAAATATTGCACTGTTCTATAAACTGAGTAAGGACAAAGTGGAAATAAATGGAAGAGAGGTGAACCCATTGAAAAATATTTAAAAACATCTTATTTATAGGTTTGGAGTTGAAGGAAATATGAGGGGTTGGAAGAAAACCAATTTGGAGAAAGGTTGGGCATCAATCCGTTAAGAGAGAAATGAGAAGCCTTGACTAAATTGGGCATATCTCTTTTCACACTTAGAATTTAGATATGAGGCCACCATCATTGGAAATTAGACTTTTGGGGCTTCAATTTAGACTAAAGAATCAACTAAAACCGAGTCCAGATGAATGAGATATGCCCATTTGAAGTCAGGCCTAGAATACAGATTTTTGGACCCGACTAGGTCCATTTAAAATTGGCTGTGGCTCATTTAGGCCCAGCCGGGTCTTAATGAAAACCTTTCTAGAGTTGCTTTTAGGCCCGACAGTGTTTTTTTGGGCCCAGTTGTGCGTTTTTGGTCCTGGTTGCGTCTCAATAGTGCCAAATAAAGAGCTAGTGGGAATCAGCCAGCTGTCCATTTTTGAAGATATTTTCGATCAAATTGGCTCAAATTCTATAAATAGACCCCCTGCATTTGGATTTTAAGGTTAGCAAATTTTCCAAAAGATTTGAAGAGCTAAAAGGACCTCCTTCCATCTTCCTTCCTCCTTTGATCTTCAAACCTTCTTTAGCTATACATACACCATTAGAGCTTGTTTTTGAAGCTTTTTGCTAGAGTTTCAAACCATATTTCATAGACTTGAGGGTGTTGGAATCAAGTTTGTTAACTAAGAAGCATCCTCTCTTTCAAGAGGTATAAGCTTCTCCCCTTTTTCCTTGCTTTCATTTCAATCTTTTTCTTGTGTTTTTCTACTGTTTTGGATCCATTCCAAGTGTTGGAACTTGGGGTTGGAGAGCTACCAAAGGTAGAAAATCTTAACACCCTTTCTTGCACCTTATCCCACCATTCATACCCTTTGTTTTTGCACTATTTTCTTTGGTTTTTACATTGATTTTCAGAGTTTTGAAAGGCTGAAAAACATGGTTTAAAAGTCTCAAAAGTGGAGGGATTAGCCACCTTTCCTTGATTTTGCTTACTAGCTTTATATCTCTTGCTTTTGTCTATCTTTTTGTGCTCTTTAAACACACTTTTAACCACTATTTTTGGACTGTTCTTGGACTATTTTGGGGCTGAAACATGTGATTTAAAATTTCAAAAAGTGAAGGGGTTTGCCACCCCTCCTTAGGCTTTGTTCCATAGCTTTTTCTCTATTCTTTTTACTTACTTTCTCTTGCTTTTAGCTACTACTATTATTATTATTATTATTATTATTATTATTTTACATTTTAAGGGCTATTAGGGCCTGTTTAATTCATTTAAATAGTTTATGCTTTGAATATCATACTTGTTGTGTTGTAAGTCCTAATGGCTTCGGTTGTTTAGGTTTTAGACACCGGGTCATTTGAGCTGAAAGATTTATTTGTTTAATTTCTATGTTGAAGAGTCTCATTCTAATATTTGATCCTACAATCATTTCTACAACCTCCCTCTTTTCTTCTTTTCTTTTGTTCGAAAGCTATTTCAAAAGATTGACGGTTATTCAAGGCATGGGAAAGAGACCTATGCTCAATGGCTTAATCTCTACGGAGGTTCATCGTTAAGGCATAGGCTCTCTTTCATGCTACGAATCACTTCTCGTTTGATATTGCTTCTCGTTTAGTGGACTTAAACATCACTTTGGACAAATTGATTAAAGAATGGCAAGGACTAATAAAATTGGTTTAAAATGAATGAAACCGACATAAAGAAAATGTTTAGAATTGGTTGGATTCGGCCGGATGTTATGCTGAGTCTATCGTATCGAGAATTGTCACTTATCGAACCATGATATTTTAACGAAACTTGAAGCATATCTATCTCCATCTTTGAGCCTTCATGATAAGAGGGAGGGATGGTTTTCCATCACATTTATTCAATTTTGTCCAAACGTGATCGAAATCATCAAGCCATCAAATTGTGCTTGTTGGTGGTTTTGGACTTGAAATCGTCATTCTCTTGAGTTTCCTATGATAGAGAGGGGCAGAAGGGACAAGCAGGGCCTAGAAAGGCTCTGTCTACATTGTTCTCACCTCAGAGCATAAAACACTTTTTGGCATAAAATTTTGGTGTGGGCCGACACTGTTTTGGCCCGGCCGGATCTCATTTGGGGCCACCTAGCTCCCAATGTTTGGTAAGTAATGAGCTTCTGGCAGAAATAGAAGACAGTGGCTAAGGGTGAAACAAAGCAAGTCTGGGCAAACAGAGCAGTTTCTGAACACTGTCTTTATCAGCGCGCATGCGGTCATTGTGAATTCTTATTGTTATAATTGTTATAATGTAATTGTTGTAATAAATTAAATAGTTAGTTAGCTATTCATTATTCATTCGGTGTTGTAATAGCTAGTAACTAATCCGAACACTTATTCGGACCTCCTTGCACGAGGGCAAATATATAATAAGTGTGTGTGTCTTTCAACCCCCATTTCTTTCTTCCTTTTATTTCTCCGCTTATGATGGTAGTATAGAGCATCGTGTTTTCTTAACATTTTCCATGCTTTGCATACACATGTCTTGCACGCATCAAAGCTCGGTTCATCGTTCTAACAAAGCATTGTTATTGCTTGACTCTTTAAATACGTGCTTGGACCACATGCTATCAAATCGCTTCAAATATCGTGTTAGTAGTAGAGCCCATTAGTCATAATTGTTTGTGTTACATTTGTCATATTGCATTAGTTAGGATTATGCACTTTTTCTAACTCTTTTGTTTCTTTGGCTTGCCTTGGAGTACGAGGTGAGCAATTATTGCTTTAGCATACCACATATATGTGATTGTTGCCATATCAAGCATAGTTTCCATGAAGCTAAATGCTTAAGTGATATACCTGTTTTGAATGCCTGTGGATGAAGGCTAATTGCTTAAATTGGGATATTTGATGAATATACATATGAGATCACTTTTTCAAGTGGTACATATTCAAAACAATTTTCAAACAAACAAAAAATTAAATGTTTCAATTTTGTAAATTAGTCTATACTTGTGTGTCTCACATAGTAAGATAGCCTAATAAATCGGAACAAAAGCATATAATGTAAATAAAAAATCACATCATGATTAGTAGAGGTCGATTTTTGATCGAGTGAGTGGGGTGCTCAATTCATGACCTTTCCCTCTCATACTTAAGTTCCCAAGCTGAGACACTTTGGTGATGACGGATATGTGGCCTTTGGCACGAGTCTTGGGTTTCCTAAATTTTCCAAAAATATTTAGGTGGCGATTCTGAAATCTGGCAAAGTAGTCCATTTTTGGCAATTGATTCAAACATCGATTTTCCAAAAGAATTGCCGAAGTTGGACTCTTTTTGTGTTTTCACTGTTTCACATTGCACTTGTGAAATCAGATTCAGAACTATGGAGTCCAAACTGTTGGGCTAGTCGTATTCAAAAGGAGCACGAAAAGCAAGCTACAGTACTGCTATCGAGTCATGCGTTTTAAGTTGAAGAATGCTGGGGCTATCTATCAGAGGGCTGCGA
Organism: Camellia granthamiana; assembly: GCA_036172215.1. Taxonomy (NCBI): domain Eukaryota; kingdom Viridiplantae; phylum Streptophyta; class Magnoliopsida; order Ericales; family Theaceae; genus Camellia; species Camellia granthamiana. The sequence continues at coordinate 133,486,826 of CM069910.1, forward strand.
CCACCATTTTGCATGGCATGATCCACAAAGAGGTTGAGGTGTATGTGGACGACATAATTGTCAAGTCCAAAGAGCGAGAAGGCCACAACATCGCACTAGAAAAATTCTTTCAACGGATTAGGGAATACAAATTGAGGTTAAACCCGCAAAAATGCACCTTCGGCATAATGGCAAGGAAAATAATGGGATTTCTAATCACGCAAAGGGCAATTGAAGTAGACCCTTCCAAAATTAAGGCCATCTTAGAAATGTCATCACCAAGGACTGAAAAGGAGGTGCGCGGCTTTTTGGGTAAAGTGCAATTCATAAGACGATTTATTTCCAAATTAACCTTGACTTGTGAATCACTATTTGGTCTCCTGAAGGAAGGGAAGAAGTTCCGATGGGACAATTGATGTCAGTTTGTCTTTGAGCAGGTCAAGCAATACCTTTAGAATCTGCCTGTCTTGTCGCCACCAGAGCCGGGGAAGCATTTAATTCTGTATTTGTCAGTGATTGACTTAACCATGGGGTGCATGTTAGCTCAAGAATCTGAGGATAAGGTGGAGAAGGCTATCTAATACTTGAGCAAGAAGATGTTGGAATTTGAAACCTGCTATACTCCCCTGGAGAAAGCTTGCTTAGCCTTGGTATGGACTACCAAGAAGTTGAAGCACTACCTATTAGCTCACTTCGTAATTCTGGTTTCGAGATTAGATCTCATTAAATATCTCTTTGAGAAACCAGCACTTATGGGTAGGCTAGCTTGTTGGTTGCTTCTTCTCTCTGAATTTGATCTCAAATATGTCATGCGCAAATCTGTTAAAGGGAGAGCTATGGTGGAATTCTTGGCAGATCACCCAGTAGAAGGAGATGAGACAATGGAGTACCTATTCCCAGATAAAGATATTCTTCAAGTGGAAGAGGAAACATGGACGATCTACTTTGACGGAGCATCTAATCAGTACGGTTACAGGATAGGTGTGTTGCTGATAGCACCTGATGATTCCCATATACCCCTAGCGTTCAAAGTCCGGTTCAAAGTGTCTAATAACAAAGCAGAACATGAGGCGTGTATTGCTAGTTTAGAAGCCACCCTAGAACTAAGGACAATACGGTTGGATGTTATCGGAGACTCGAATTTGGTTGTTTCTCAAGCTAATGGAGACTGGAAAGTCAAAGAGGAGAAAATGAAGGTTTACCATCAGGCCTTGGATATTCTGATTCCGAGGTTTGAAAAACTGACATTTACATATCTACTGAAAGAGAACAACAGGTTCACTAATGCTTTGGCAATTCTATCTTCTATGGTAGACATCCCGTTGGGAGTAAAGATGCGTTTGATTATTATCGAACAGAAATACATGTCGACCTATGAGACCATTGCCGTAATAGATGAAGTTCAAGATAAAAACCCCTGGTATTACGATATTTGGAACTTTCTAGAAAAGGAGACGTACCCACCAGGGGCAAATGCCAAGGACAAATGGGGAATACAGCGTCTGGCCATCCAATTTATCATCTGCGGAAATAAGCTATACAAAAGAGGTCATCTGGGAATGCATAAGCTGTGTGTGGAGGAAGAGGAATCGAACCGTCTCATGGAGGCTATCCACGGAGGAGAATGTGGGGTACGCATGAATAGTGTGATGCTAGCGATGCCATAAATGGTCAACCATGGAGGAGGATTGTAATGGTTTTGTACAGCGATGCCATAAATGCCAAATTCATGCCAATCGCATGAATGCACTGCCGTCTAAGCTTGACAACATGACTTTGCCATGGCCTTTCTCAGTTTGGGGAATCGACGCTATCGGTGCAGTCTCGCCAAAGGGGTCAAATGGACATGAGTTCATCCTGGTGGCAATTGACTACTTCACAAAGTGGGTGGAAGCTCAGTCCTATGCGGTGTTGAAAGCATCGTATGTAGCCAAGTTCATTAGAAATAACATCATCTGCCGGTATGGAGTTCCGAACGAGATCATATCAGATAACGGCTCACACTTCAAGAAAGAGGTGGTGGATCTGCTTGAAAAGTATAACATGGCTTTTCACAAGTCATCAACATATAGACGACAGACCAATGGAGCTATTGAAACCACCAACAAGAACGTTAAGAATATCCTGCGGAAGATGGTTGAGACCTACCGGGACTGGCCGGATAAACTGCCGTTTGCTCTCTGGGGCTACAGAACGTCGATTCGGACATCCACAGGAGCAACCCCCTATTCTCTGGTGTACGGGATGGAAGCCGTTCTGCCAATTGAAATTGAAGTACCATCCCTGCGAATTATGGCTGAGTGTCAAATAGCAGAGGCGGGTTGCCAATAGAACAGGTTTAAGGAGTTGATGCTATTCGACGAGAGGAGGTTGAAGGCATTGTATCACATTCAGGGCTACTAGTGCAAAATTGCTAGGGCTTTTAACAAGAAAGTTAAGTCCAGAAATCTCAATGAGGGAGACCTGGTACTAAAAGACAATCGAGCTCCCATCTACGACCCTATGGGCAAGTTCCGACCCAATTACATTGGTCCTTACATCATCAAATCTATCTGGTCAGGAGAGGCGATTATTCTTATGGACCTAGATGGCCTGGAGTTTTCACAGCCGATCAATATGGACAAGTTGAAGAAATACTATCCCTGAAAGACTCGCTAAGCCGACAACCAAGAAGGGCAACCCAGGCAAAAGTTAGAGCATGAAAAAAATAGAAAAAGAAAAATAGAGCTCGCAAGGTTGAAAACCCGAAATGGCGGCCTTGGCAAAAGTTAGAGCGCAAAAGGAGAGAGTTAATACTTGAGTGAACCTGAACCGAACTACATAAGGCCTGATTCCCATCTTTGGGATACATAGGCAACTTCATCTCGAAGTTCAGCCGTAAGCATCTCCAACTCAGTTGTCCTTTCGTTCATTTTGATCAGGCCATCTTTCTCCATTATTTGTTAGCTCGGTTGTGTGACCTTCATTTTGGCAGAAGGGATGGTATGGTGAATGCAGTTATAGGCAGTTGCGATCTGATGATTCGGGGTTGTACATCTTAAGGGCTGATTCCGTGCGTGTCAGGTAGTGATCATTTTCAAAAATGGTTTTGAAAAGTTTTAATAAAAGTTGATTTTCCTCAAAGTTTACCTTTTACAACTTAGACCATTTTGACACCAAAAAGAAAATTTTTAGTGCTCACAACTTTAATTCCATTGATTTTAACACAAAGTACATTCTCCAACTCTCTGATTTAAATCAAAGTTGCTTTTACATTATAAAACTTGAAAAGAAAGGTCAAAGTAATAAACTAGGGGCATAGGTGAGTCTGGTGTTCTTGCATCCTCTGCTCGTGCTCACAGAAGTCTCTACAGTCAAAGTTAGCCCAACCTGTGCCTCGTCTTCAAGCCAAGACAAGCACTCACCAAAAAGGACGCAACTAAAGCTAGGGGCAGGGGCCAGAAGTTCTCTTGTCCTCCAAACAGTGAGGTACCGAGTCAGGTACGAAGCACAAATGAGAAATAAAGTTGGGTATTCCACCCCATCTTCCAGTCGGGTCTGATCATGACCAAACTGGCGTCTGAACTAGAAAGGGAAATAGAACATGCAGTGCGTGAGGCCAATCAACTGTATGCTTGGTTGTCGGGACATGCTATAGCTCATCTTAGCCAAATTAAGCCAGGGGCAACGCTAGGCGATGTCAGTTGTAAATCTATTGCACATCTAGTTGCACCACCATCCCTTTGTGGGAAAATCCACCAGCTGCTAGTGAAAAAAGTAAGCTCTGGCTAAATACACGGGGCAAGGATCCACTACTTTCAGCTTATCCATTAGCCATACCTGGGAAGGGATGAAAAATAAGAGAGATTAAAGAATCGAGGGATGTACGTTGAGAGAAAAGTAAAGAAAAGGGCTTTGAGAGAAAAATAGAGTGCGAGTGCTGAGTGATGTAGAATCATAAGTAAGAAATGGTGGGAAATAATACCTGAAATAGCAGTGGACTCCCTGTGAACCGAGTAGTCTCTCGCCTATGAAAAGCGTCCAAACCCATCAGGGTCTCAGCCAACACCAAACCAATGCAGCTCTTACCCTCTTCCAAGCATTGGGCCACTTCAATCAGCTTAATGTTGGCTCCGCCATAACTAGGGGCAAGAAGGAAGTGCATGAGCATACATAGACAGAGGGCATGTTGCCGATAACCTCGCTAGAGGAGGTTACCTCTATCGCCGATGTGAGAAAATTGATGAATCAAGCCGGTATATCTATCTCCCCGTCGTGAACCAAAGATCGAGCTTTGTGCAAAGTGAGCCCACACATCCGTCCCAAAGCCTGGGCATGGCCAAAGCGGGGCTGAGGCATGATCTCCTCATTGCACCAGGACTCCATCAATGCTTGAAACTCTTCAAGAGTTGGACATATTTCCTATGCACCGAAGTGAAATATGTGTGTAACTGGGTCCCAACATCGGACCACAACATGGAGGAACAAAAAATAAAGTGAAGTACGGCCCAACGATAAAAGTGTGTTTATGCCGAAACCTCAGAATTTGACCTTTTCCATGCCATCCAAAGCGGCTATCTAATCTTTGAGCTTCTCGGCAAGGAATATCCCCATTTGTGGAAGAAACAATAGCAAAAATGGGGTTCTATCGAAGAAATTGCGAAGGAAGACCTTTTATAGAAGATAAGGCTGTACGTGGATGCCAACTGTCAGCCAGCTGATGAACCACCACAACTGGCCCGGCCAGCCACATTTACTGGTCAGCCGTCCACTATTGTGGGCTTGGCAATTTAGTAGTCTGGTTTTGTTCCAGTCTTTGTGTTTTAAGGTCATGTTTTGAGTCTTTTTTTTTAGCCAGTGTAAATAGCTATGTTTAGGTTTTTTTCACTTTGTTTTCTGTTTATCAAATTGTATTTTGAATTTTAGTTGGTCGTTGGTTCATTACCCGGTTGAGAACATTATTCTAATGTAAATATTTTCGATTTCAAATTCAATTCCATTTTCATTCTTTGCAAGTGTGGTGCTCATGATGCAAAAATAAAGCTCTTTATATAAAACTATAGGGTTTTACCCGGATCATAGTTTTTACAAAAAGAGAATACAAGTCTTTTCAAAAGTAAAAGTAAAGACCTATCTAGAGCTATACATGTACTAAGCTACCAAAATAAAAGAAACTAAGCAAAAGAGTACAAAAATCTGCGCCAGTCGCATCAAGCTCGAGAGGCCCTCTTCATCCTCTTCCTCGGAGGGGACTCAGGGGCACTGTCTCCGTTGGCACCACTATCAGAATCAGACTCCGACCCAGAGCTGGCGTTGCTATCTCCACTCTTTGACTCAGAGCTGGCATCATCATCCTTGCTCTCAAACTTAGAGCATCGACTCACTACCTCCTCAGTGTCGCTGGTCTCAGTATCATCCTTACACAAAACTGGCTTCGAGGAAGAGGTGGTCTCCTCTGTCTGGGCCTCGCTGTTCAGACCACAAGCACCTTTGCCCCTGTCTCGACCTCGACGCTCATCTCGGCTGCATGCTGGGGCCTGTCTACCTCTCCTCCCTGCCGCTGGAGGAGGTGCCGCCGGTGTTGCCACTGCCACTGGTGCCCTCAGTGTAGTTCGGATCTAAAAAACAAGTATCAGAGTATCAGATATAGTATGTTGCAAAATGTATGATGCGGTATGAATATGATACAGAAAACAAATTCAGTATAAGTGCAATGTGTCAGTGCAGTGTGCAAAGTGTAGTGTGTCAGTGCAGTGTGCAAGGTGCACTGTATCAGTGCAGTGCAAAGTAGTATCAGAATGCATGTCAGTACACAGTATATCAGTGTGTGTTTTGCATATCAGTGTGTGTTTTGGGTAGGATGGTGAACAACAATCTGAGTATGTAATGCAATGCACCAGAGGAAGGAAAATATACCTGAATACCGTGAAAAGTGAGCAACGTCTCTCTCCTCTGTACCATGTGAACTAGAGAAGCAACCAGTTGAAGAATGCCCTCTGTGTACTTTGTGAGCACCTGCAAGTGAATTTGGCTAATCAGTATCTAAAAAGGAAAATGCGGGATGCATGTTGTCAAGTGTGATCCATACCTGAGGTACACCCAAAGCTCTGATATACCTGTGCCCCGCCTCCCGTGGCTCTATCGGTATCTGATAGGCCATCCTGCTCAGTTGCCTACAAGGAATCGCAGTAGAAATCACTAGCTAACCGACTGCATGTACGGTAGGAGGGGCCTCTCTAACATCAGCCTCCGCCTCCTAGGTAGGCTCTCCAGTAAAGGGGGCACTTACAGCATTGCCGACGTGAACTCTAGTCAGGAGTGGCATGAGGTGAGTCCTGATGAAGCTTGTGTAGTCTCCGTCTCGCAAGATGTAGTCTACATCCTGTCCTGCCATGAATTGAATAATAGCCTCAATTGGGAGGTTATCGGCTGACCTCATCGACATCGGGGGCGGAGCAGGAATAACTGGAGCAGGTAGGGCCATGGTCTGGTGTACGAAACGCTCGACCAAAAACCAACCCCAGCAGAACGGGTCCTCCTGCAAGATCCGGTACCTTGACTTTGGCCGGCATCATTGCCCATGGCTACCATGCGATCTATAAATGTAGAAGTTACAAGTTGTTAGTTACTGTCAGTTGTTAAAGTATGGATCAGAAAAGTAGCAATGGAAATAAAGACGAAATGACTGTAAGTTTTAGGATTACCTCACGCGTCATCGCTGTGTCGAAGTATTGACGGAAGTAAGCGAATGTCATGTCATCGTGGGGCCGACGTCGGCAATTGCCATCATACCGCCGCGACTAGGGCACGGCCGGTGCTGCCTCCTCTACCTGTACCAAGGCAAGGGCCAGGAAATAAGCATAAGCCCAGAACTGCAAGGAGAGACCAGTTATGAACCAATGTGTGACCAGTGTAAAAGCAGAAAGTGCAAAGCAGAAAGCACAATGCATGAACAAATATGAAAGCATAAAGTGCAAAGGAGAAAGGATAAGAAGAAAACTGACAATGAAAGTGCAGTGCGTACCTCCCAGGCTCTCCAATAGCCTCCAACCTTGTTCCCCTTCATGCGGGAACTGGAGCTCATGTAGCCATAGAGGGTGGCAAGGCCGGTTCCACCCTAGTTATAAATCGGACCCGGGGCAAGGTCATAAGGGCACTCAATAGATACAAGCCCTTGGTATTCCACCTGTTCGCAAACAAGGTGGTACCAAGAAGGTATATCAAGAAGCCCCGGGTGTACTGCACTATCTCCTCCTGAGTCTCGGGTTGACTCCTGTGGAAGCGCTCGTAGAACTAGCCATATTTGGCCATAGCTGGCTGTAGATGCGCCCTTGGGCTTCATGCTACAGTTCGGACTCAAATGTCACGGTTCTGAATCTAATCTCGCAGAGTGCAATGCAAGACCGATTAATCACCAAAGATTCCAAATCCGGCAAATCATTTTGGAAAACTGATTTTTAAGAAAGAAGTGCCAAACATGGACTGCTTTGCCAGATACAGAGTCGCCACCTAAATATTTTATTTTGGAGAATTTAGGAAACCCTGACTCGTGCCTAAGGCCACGTATCCGTCATCATCAAAGTTGCCTCAGCTCGGGAACTTGGGTACGATTGGGGAAGGTCATCTATGAGCACCCCCGCTCGCCCGATCAAAGATCGGCCTGTACTAAACATGATATTTTGTTTTTGAAAACACATGTGCTCTTATTCCGTTTAATTAGCTAGAATTACTATGTGATGCGCACAACGCACAAGTATAGACTAGATCGCCTAATTTGGAACAAAGCATCACATATCCGTTTGTTTGGAAATGGTTTGAGGTTTGCTACTCACAAGTAGGCTAAAACACAGATTCAATGAATTGTTCCAATTCAAGCAATCCAACCTTCACCCACAGGCATTCAGGTAGTTATATCACATAAGCAATTAGCCTCATGGCAAGCATGCTATCATGACAACACTTACACACATGCAAGATGCTAAAGCATAAACACTCATAGTGTACTCCGAGCCAAAACAAGAAACTAGTTAGAAATCATGCATAATCCTAGTTCATGTTAAGATGGCTAATGCAACACATGCAAAATGCAACTAGAAATAGGCTCGGCTATTCTAAGATGGTATATGAGATGCGACAACTTGATACATGTATTCAAGTAGGAATTGAAATACGATGCAGTTAGTATGATGCGTCGAGCCCGGTGCATGCAATACAAATGGATGGATGCAAACATACATAGCATAAGGATGCTAAATGAAACATGCCCTAAAACTAACCATTGTAAGCGGTAAGTAAAAGGGAGAAAGATGTGGGGTTGGAAGACATGCATCACACACACGCACGCTTATTACACAATTGTGCCCTCTCGTCGGAGGGTCCAAAAGAATAATACAAATCAACTAATTAACTAACTAACAAGCTAATTAATTAATTACACAACCAAATCAAAATGAATAACTATTCTAAGTTATTGAAGCACTGAAATGGCCTCGAGACGAGGGATGAATGCATGCTCGGATGGCTTCCCTCGGAAATCCATCGCCATGCTTCATGTTGCCTCTGTTTGCATTGCTTTGTACCTCTGAAAATTGTGCCAACTTCTGTGACACTTCTAAACGACCTTGTGGGCATACTGTGAGGCCATCGGCCAAAAGATGAGGCCATCAGCCAAGGTAAACTGGTCATCGACCACTAATAAGGCTCTCGGCCAAATGTTTGTTGCCGATCGGCACTGAACATGGTCGATCGACCATCTCTTCCTGCAGAATGCTGTGTTGCTGCAGCAGAGGACAAATAGAGCATGGCAATACATTTGCATGACAATGTCTGCACAACTACACCCCTTATCATGTTTAAGACTCAAAGGCGTGTAGTTCTCGACCCTCGGACCACCAATCACGCATTTCAATGCATGATGGCCAGAGGAGCCAAGTGTGCAATTCAATATCAAATGAAATGCACAAAACACATAAGGGACCCCAACCTCTATCATGCTTGATCAAGAGGCAAGGAAATGCACACATAATGCAATGCAACCTAAGTATGCAAGCAAAGCTAATACAACGTGAGCATGTTAACAACAATGCCATGTAATGCAACTAGCATATAACAATATGCAAAGGGACAAGTATGTAACAACATGTTAATTAGCAAGCATGTGACAAAAAGCAATTTGACAAGCATGCAACGAGCATGTAAGCATCATTTAATAGGACTAGCATGCAACAACATGCAATGGAACTAGTATGCAACAAGCATGCGACAACATATAAGGCAAGCATGCAACAACATGCGAAGATGGACTTAAACCAAAATGGGAGGACCTCGGCCATGCCCAAATCAGTGGCCAAAATGCTAAGAAATAATGGACAAAAGCACATACAAACATGCACATGTAATGGCCTATCACCTAGGCATAAAAGGACAACTTTCAAGAGCACTTAAAAGGAGACAAATATGGGCATGTGACAAACATGGTAAGCTCTGAAATCATGCATGGAAAGGTGCCAAACCAACCAAATAAAGCAAGCAAAGCATGTAAGGAAGCTCAAAGCTTGAAACTAGCATAGAGATTTGTACCAAAGCCACATGAATCGAACCCCAAAGGGCCAAGGACAACCAAAACAGTCCTAGAGCATGCCAAAACAATGACAAAACATGCATGGAGCAAAGCCAAAACAAGCTAGCATGAAGGGTCAAAACATGGAGTATGCAAGGCCAATAAGGAGGTTTACACTACACCTACCAAAGCCAAGCATGTGATGACTTAACCAACAAAAATTAGAGTTATGGCATGTCAAACTAACACCAAAAATGGGCTAATACTAAGTCAACACATACTAGAATAACAAGCTCACTCATTAGGCATGCAAGACTAGTAAAGAGGACTTACACTACAAGTGTAAGAAGCAAATGAGGGATGCCATAACCAACCAAAAACAGAGTTATATCATGGCAAAATAAGACCCAAAACACACTGAAATGGTGGTCCAAAAGCCTAGGCAAGATGGCATACACATGGGCTCTTTTTTAAGACATAAAGCATGAGCCCTTCAAAGCATGAACCCTTCAAAGCATTAAAGGAGTGAAACATGTGAGTGCATGGCAATGAAACATGCTCTAAAATCACATATGAAATGATGCCAAATCATGAAAATAGTCCAAACAATGCATGCTAGTGGACTCAATACACAAAGCTAATGAGTTAGATTGAACCATGGCTATACAAAACAATGCAAGCATAACCAAAATAACATAAATCAGACTTAGAGAATGCTAAAACATGACCAAAAGCTTCTCAGAGTCAAGCCAAAATCATGCTAGAATGATAGTCAAAAGCATGATGCATGTTAGGCTAGTGTGCAAATTTACACTACAAGTGTATGGAGCACGCAGGCAACAACCAAACCAGCTTAAAATAGAGTTAGAGCAGGCCCAAAAAGTCACAAAAACATACTTGAAAAGAGCTAACATAAGCCACAAAAAGATGCTACTTTATAGAGCTAACAAGGCATGGTATGGAGAGACAAGGAGGGGAGGCTATCCCCTCCCACTTGGGACCTCAAAACAAGCTTTTTACCACTGAAAATCCTCTGGATTTCAGTGGTTCTAAGGCCAAGAAGAGTTGTTTTGAAAGGCCTTAGAAGATGGCTCAAAAGCTATACAAGTCAAGGAGCAAAAGGGAGAAAACACCTCCTAGCCAAACAAGGTACAAACCAAAACTTTAAGGACTGAAAAACAGAGTTTTCTTCAGTTCAAAACCAAGCCAAAAACAGTTTAAAAAGGTGGAAAAACAAGCATGCAAGAATGGCTAAGATAGTGTACAAAAATGAGCTTAAAAGAGGGAGATGCTTACCCTTGAAGCACAGCTGCAAAACAACCACTTTTCTGAGCCAAACAACCTTCAATCAGCCCAAAAATGGGTTCCAAGGGACCTCAAGCCAATGGTGATCAACTTTGATGAAGGAAGTGTATGCAAACTAGAAGTATTTCTTTATTTCTATGCACTTCTATGCACAAAAGGAGAAAGAGAGAGAGGCTCTAGAGAGAGAGGCAGAGATCTTGCTCTGGAAGTTTTGTAGAGAGAGAGGGATTTTAGTGAGAGAAGCTCTCAAGCTTGTCCAAGAAGTTCAACCCTTTGAAAATGAGATATAAGGCTTCATTATATAGCAAAATATCAATTTTTGTCGAAAATATCTAAATTGGGACAGCTGGAGGAGAAATATCTTCAAAAAAATGAATTTGGGTCACTTTTGGCCGATCGGCCATCTTTAGTGCCGATCTTCTACTTGTGATGGCCGATCTGCTACTTTTGTGGCCGGCTGCACATATTTGTGGCCAACAGGAAATTCTGCTCTGCAGGTCCAACTTCAAATGGGCATAACTCCTTCATATGAACTCCTTTTCAGGTCATTCTTGTGTCCAAATTGAAGCCCCAGAAGTAATCTTTCCAATGGTTTCAGCCTTGCATCAAAATTCCAACTGTGCTAAGAGATATCCCTCTTTTAGTGAAGGCTACTCAGTTTCGGCCCAACCGGAATGATGCCCAACTTCAACCGACCATATCTTCCCCATCCGGACTCGGCTTTAGGAGATTTTTGAGTGTAAAATGAAGCCCTGAAAGTCTTATTTCCAACGGTGGTGGCCTCATAGCTTAAATCCTAGTGTGTAGACAGATAAGCCTGATTTAGCGAGGATCGCTCGACTCTCTCTTAGCGATACCCAACTTCTTCCTCAGCTAGGTTTCTTCCCTCTTCTCCTCTTTTCCTCAACTCCAAACCCCTAAACAAGGTGTTTTGAAGGATTTTTCAAGTATTTCAACTCTCTTTCATTCATTTCCACTTTGTCCTTGCTCAGTTTACCGAAAAGCGCAACATTTGACAAAATGCGAGCCTCGGAACATCGTAGAAACTTTATTTCAAAGATATTTTGAAAGAAAGGGTTTTAAGGTCTAAAAACCATCCAAAATAGCTTTGGTCCAAAATGGGGTGTGAGGCTATGATTTAACTCTCCTCTTGCCGAAGAAATCGAACCTTTGCCCTGCATACCTTTCACCACCAAGTAGACCATCAGTAGCGCCCAAGTCTTAAGGGCAGTCAAAAATGGGGTGTCTACACTGGCCTGTATAGAGGTGGGCCTGCTCCAAGTAGGTAGATCCAGACTACCTCCCACTGGCCCATATCCATATCAAAGGGGATTGAATCACCCCCTACTCCCAAGCCAGTGATCATCGAGAAATCATAGGGAGTCATCGTCATCTCCCCGGTAGAAGAGAAGTGGAAGGAGTTGGTGGTGTCCCACCACCTCTCCACCAACGCTCTGAGTAAGGCTCGACTAGCAATGTGGCGTGAGAGCCTAGTGCAGAATAAGCCAAAGCCCGCCTTGTCAACAAGGTCGCAGACCCGGAGGGGGGGCTCGTGAGACCAGTCCTTGGCCATCACCGTCCCATAACCTCTCCAGGAGCGAGAGTTCTCTTGTGATGAAATGAATAAAACACAGTCAGGTGAAAAGCAGTGATGTAATGAATAAAAGACAGTCAGATGAAGGGCAGTGATGAAATGAATAAAAGACAATCAGATGAAAGTGCACGAAAGCAAAGTTTGTACCTCAGAAGTGCCGTAAAAAAGGTGGGAGGTCCGCTCCCTAAGCAAAACATCCTCCGGCATGCCACCAACAAAATCATCGAACCGCATCATGCCGCTGGGGACCATTGCGTGCGTCTATGGGTGGTAAGTGGCCGGATCAAATGGTCTTAGCCTCAGTGGTAACAGCTCGGGCTCGGGCCCAAGTGGAAAGACTGTCTTTGCCTCGGCCTCAAAATCAGTGCCGATATCCTCCGCTGCCCCATCGGCCTTGACAACCATTGGCTCCTCTACCTCGACTATGGCTGGAAGCACAGGTACCTTGGGAGGGGTACCCTCATGTGGGACATCATCTACTATTTGGAAAGTGGGTGAAAAATGGTGAAAATTGGAGAAAATGAGAAAAAAGTTAGAAAAATTAGAAAAAGTCAACCCTAGGAGAGGGAAAGTGCAAGAAAAAGTCAAAACCCGGGAAAGTTTGTAAAACCCAAGAAAAACCCAAGGGAAATGAGCCCAAAGTGATGAAAACTCAAAAAAATCAACAAAAACAAAATCTGATCGGTTCAAAGTGTAAAGGACTGAAGAGGTTTTAAGAATAAAGTTTGCGTGGGGCGTTGGAAAATGTGTACAAAGCACAAATCTAGAGAGAGAAAACACCTAGAGAGAGAGATGAAAGGATTTCAGTGGTGTGGGTATGTGCAAAATGAGGTTTGGTGATGATTTAAAGAAAACTTGAGTCAAAATGTCCAAATTGCCTTGTAACTACCACAAGTGGCCGGCCGCGCACTCATTTGTGGCTGACCGACCTCTTTTGTGGCCTAGGGCTGGTTTTTGCTACCATCTTCCTCAAACAATGTATGGGAGGTCCTTTTTGGGTCTGGAAAGGAGGATTGAGGTACTTGAAGTGGAAAGAGTTTTTGGGGATCTTGAACTTGTTTTCCGGTTGCATCGCTCCGAATCTCGTTGTGTCTCCGGTGCATGCATGTGCCCTGATTTCAAAAGTGAGCAAGTTGTATCCTTTTTGCACATTTTGCAGAGCCTTTGAGTGGTAAGGTGGAGGCCATTGTCGAGCATCGTTTTTGTCCATTTTTTGATTCACATATCTTTTGCATAGAATATGTATTCTCACAAATCTCTTACGTTGCATGTGCGCATTGCATCATAACTCATCTACCCACCTTGTTTGCATAAAACGCGCATTACATCTATTATGTTGCATAGAACATGCGTTGTCATCATACAGATTTTCAATTACATCGCCTCGTGTCCTATTCATGAGCGGTGTTCACATTCATACCACATTGTGCATCTATCGCACGGTTACAATCTCACTACTCTGTGCATCTATCGCACATTTTTACACTATGCGTCTATCGCACGATTACATTCTCACCACATTGTGCATCTATTGCACAATCATTCTACATAGTGCATCTATCGCACATTTTACCACTCTGTGCATCTATCACACGATTACAATCCCATTGCTCTGTGCATCTATCACATGATCGTACTACTCCGTGCATCTATCGAATGATTTTACACTGTGCATCTATCGCATGATTACAATCTCATTGCTTTATGCATCTATCGCACAATCTCACTATATTGTGCATCTACCACATGATTCTATCGCATGATCATCGTACTCATTGCATCTCGCATCATCATATTTTCTCTTCTTACATTTTTAGCGTGATTAGAGTATCTCAAGGTGTGCGGAAGCATGACCCTAAGCGATCTTTTTCTTTTCCTTTCATATGAAACGTGTTTGAAATTGACTGTTGCTTATTTGGTTGGACCTATTTTGATATAAGCTTGTTGCATATGTTGTTATCTTGTTATTTCTCATTGCATTGTCATGTATGATCATGGTTTTTCAAAATAACTGGCTTCGCAAAGCGTGTAAGTCCAGCTTTCAAGTGTATTCTTTGTGCATTTCATTTGCATCTTGCCTCTGAACTACGCTGGTTAGATTCCTTGCAAAGGGATACGTAGGCAACCTTTGGGTTCAACCAATTTAATTTATGTCTTGATTGTTTGCCCAAGTCTTACGGCCTTGTCAAAATGGGTCGTCTCTGGGCTTTGACATCACTCATGTCATTGCATGACTTCGAGTTCTGTCAAAGAGAGGCAACTGTAGACATCCCATTTTTGACCACCCTTAAGAATTAGATGCCACTGATTGATCACCCAGTGATGAATTTTTATGCTTATCAAAAGCTCGATTTCCTTAGCAGGAAGCCTCGGTTTTGAGCCTTAGAAACCTAAGAACCTTGCACCATTTGTTTTAGACCAAAATAGTAGTTTTCCAAGCCTGATCAAGCTTGACCACCTAGAGGCCTGCAGGCCACTTGTGGCCGGCTACCCACAAATGAGTGCACGGCCGTCCCCTTAGTGGCCGGTCGGCCAATTGTGTCAATAAAACCAGATATTTTTGCCAGCTATGCCAATTGTCTCTACAGGTGCATGCACTACACCAGCTGTTTCTATATTGATATTTTCGAGAGCCTAACATATTTTTCTATATATACTTGACCCCCTCTCATAAAATTAGCTTAGAAAAATTTGGAGAAGGAAAATTCTTAGAAAATATTTCTCTCTCTACCTTGCAACATGTACACACCTTTACCTAGACTTCTAAACAAGTTTTTTGAGGTCCCTTTGTTGAGGTACTTGAGCTTGCATCTTAGTCTTTGAGCGTGTGAAATTGGTAGTTTGTAACTCAAAGGGTCATTCCTCTTCAAGAGGTATAATTCTTAGCTTCTTTCCCTTATTTATTTATCATCTTTACTTCTTGTTTTTAGATCATTTTTCAACTGTTTTTATGGGCTGAAACTTGTGGTTAAAAGATACCCAAGGTAGAGGGGTGGACTACCCTTCTTTGAACCTTGTCTTCCTAAGCTTTTACCCTTGTGTTTCCCATCTTTTCATCAACATGTTTTGAGCTTTTTACCACTGAATTTCAAAGGTTTCTAGAGGCTAAAAATATTGTTTTGAAGTCCCCAAAATGGAGGGGTTAGCCTCCTCTTTTTGTGCTTGTTTACTAGCTTAATTTCCTCAATATTGTAGCTTACTTTTTCAAACCTTTCCATGTGAATACCAGCACTATTTTTGACTGTTTTCGGACTGTTTTTATGTGTTAGTTTCATTTATGTTTCGTATGGCACGCTTGCAGTGTAATGGTCCTCATAGGTTTGGTGTATTAGGCGTTAGACACTAACCTATTTGAGTTGATAGCATTTATTTAGTGCTTTCCATACTTGTGTTCACCTTTAATCAACTCTGCAACGTCCCTCTTTTTTTGGCTTTTTCTTTGCTTTGAGAGTCGCTTCAAATGGTCATTGTTTAAGCTTAAGATAGAGATCCTTGTGCTTAATGGTTTAATCTCTTCGAAGGTTCATTACCAAAGGCATGACATCTCTCTCATGCCTAAAACAACCTTTTATTTGACACTTCGCTACAACAATTTACACTTTTGGCGACCAAATTTGGCGACTAAACTTTTTTTAGTTGCCAAAAGTTATAGAATAGGCGACTAAAAATTACATTAGTCGCCGTTAAATATGGTTTTTAGATACTAATTTTTTTAGTAGCTATATCTTAATTATTGGCGACTAAAAAAAAATTAGTCGCTAAATATGCCACAATAGGCAACTAATAATTGTTTTAGTTGGCATTAGATCATGTTTTAGGCTACTAAATTTTTGTTAGTCATGGTATACTAGTTATTGGCTACTAAAATAAATTTAGTTGTTAAAAAGATAGTGTAATGTTTGCTATTAAACTTTGGCGACCAAAGTTTTGGTCGGCAAATATTCATTTTCGGTGACTAAAAAATTTTTAGTTGCTGTAAGTTAATTTTTACCTACTAAAATAATTTAGTCACTAAATAAAAGGAATAAATTTTACTTTTATCTTTGGTGACAAAATTTGATCGGTGAATATTTCTTTTTGGTGACCAAAATACCTTTAGTCGCCAAAATGATTACTTTTGGCGACTAAAATATTAGTTGTTGTTAGTTAAATGTTTGGTTACTAAATAAATTAGTGGTTATAAATTAACCTTTGGTGACAAACAAGAAATTTAGTTGCCAAAGGTATATAAATTTTAGTGGGAAACATTAAAAAGATTGGCGCCCAGTTCTTAGTATTTTCGAAAACAGGGTTCTTTTCCTCTCTCTCTCTCTCTCTCTCTCTCTCTCTCACACACACACACACACACACACACACACACACACACACACACACACACACTCACACACACACACATACACACAGACACAGAACCAGTCACCACCAAACCTCACCTCATTGCAGTCGCTCACTACCATTGCTCACCGTAAGTCACACATTGCCACCGCCACTGCTGCGAATCACACCGCCATCGCTGCAAGACAAACATGTTCTCTCTCGCTTGCTTTTTCTCGCTTGCTCTTGCTCTTGCTCTCTCTCTCTCTCTCTCTCCCTCCCTCCCTTCCTTTATTTCCCTATTTCTCACTCTTGCTGTAGGGTTTATATGATTTATTTTGTTTAATTTCCCGTTTAGCTTGTTTTTGGTTTAATTTCGTCAAATTGCTATAAATTTGGAGTTGCATTGGTAAAGTGTCTAGCTAATTTTGCAGTTCTCTTTGTTTTTGTTGGGGGAAAAATTTGGCTTCAGTGAGGCATTTGAGTTTATCAAGGAAAAATTTGTGGTCCCTGCGGTTGTGTGTCCTGCTTTTGGGGGGGTTTAGGACCTGGGTTGATAGCTCTTAAGTATCCTAAAATACTCTATTGAGTTTCACTAATGTTGATGAAAATTTTCGTATTGGAAAGTGGGCTTTGGTCATTAGTGCTGATTCATAGGTGTGGGGGAGTGGTTCTGGAAATACTCTTATGATCCAATGGGGCACTCGAGATCCTCAGTTAGTAACCTAAAAAAGAATGAACACTCCGGTCGGGGGTGCTGAAATTAGCACTCCGACGGATAAGTCAGTATATACTCTCTTGATTGCTTGTACCTTAAGTTAAGCGTACTAGTTCTCACATACCTCTTCTTTGGCTGTTGTTTCTTTATTTATACTTGCTCCCTAGGCCTCAGGGTTTGGCCCACTTAGACATCCACCTTGTGGATGTTTATTCGGCTTCTTGCTTAATTAGTTCTATATCCAGTTGGTATATTCGGCTTTCGGATGAGGCAAGATGGGGCCGAATAAGATGTTCGTAGAATAAGCTTCCAATTATCTATTGGGCCCCCCTCTACAATCGTAAATACTCGGCTTCCACAATTGCCCCCTAAACACTCCACTAATAACGGTTAGCTGGTGTGTTTGGTTTCGAACTCAAAAAGTCAGAGCCGAAATTTGGCGGCTAACCTCATTCCAACGCGGATGTCAAAGTTCACACGCCTTTCGGTCATCATTACAATTTCCCGCCCCTTTGTACATTTCCCTCATTTATTGCGATTTGAAACTTCATTGTCTCTTCGAATGCATGTTTTTTAAGTACTCGAAGCTCCTGGACTGCCAGTCGATATACATCCTCCATTTCGCATCCTCTGCAACTTCTTTCCGTCTGTCGTTGTCTCCTTTGCTCCTTGTAAGTTCTGTTCCCCTTCTTTTCGAATCCCATTTCCTTATTTTTATTTTAGAACTCTCCTTAAACTTGCTAGTATGGCCAAACATTTGAAAGACCTACTTTCTACGGACCGTATTTTTGGGTTCCGACGCCATTTTTCCATCCCCAACAATGTCCATCTATCACTCGTGACAGACATCACTCTTGATATGGAGAAGGATGATGAAAGTACAATCATTTTTCCTCTCCTATCTATTGTTGAGGGCGGAGTCCGTTTTCCCCTTCACCCATTTCTTAAGGCCGTCCTCCGCCATTGGGGTTTGATTCCTTCACAACCCAATGTAAACTTTTTCCGCATCGTAATGGGGATTATAGAGTTGAACCGGCATCTTAGGATCAACCTTGGCATACCTGCCATCCGACACTGTTATGTTTTGGCCAAATCATTTGGCCGGCTAGGGCACTATTTTCTCAGGGCCAAGGACACTGACCATTAGTTGGTAACTATGCTTGCCAGCTCTGGCAAGCGAGTCGACGATGTCATGGTCGTTGTCCAAGGTAACTGGGAATTCGGTGAAGGCGAGGATCGCCTAGACCCTATACCTAGATGGAAAGGCGAGCCAGGTTGCTTTGTAGCTCCTTACGCTTATCTACTTTATATTTACTCGGCCTTCTCTCGAAGTACTAACAATGTTATATTCGTGCAGGCAATAGTTTGAAAAAAGTACTGGTTTTGGCCGACGACGCAGTTCTTGCGGACATCAAAACCGCACTCTAGTTTTTTGGCCGTCCAAATATCCAAAAGCAAGGGAGAGCCGCCCATATACTTCTGAGGTACGAGCCGACTTACACAACATTTTCGGCGGCGGAAAACATTCCAATTCCACGTGGTGAACAACATCTTACAGCTCTCATCTTCTCCTATTTCAAAAGCCTTAGGCAAATCAGTTTCGAAACCTCCGATTCGGAGCAGGCCACAGAGCCAGTAGCCAAGGATATCATCGAAGAACCGAGCCAATCTGATTTGGAAGCCGAAGTCGACG
Source organism: Camellia granthamiana (assembly GCA_036172215.1). NCBI lineage: Eukaryota > Viridiplantae > Streptophyta > Magnoliopsida > Ericales > Theaceae > Camellia > Camellia granthamiana. The sequence continues at coordinate 133,505,967 of CM069910.1, forward strand.
AGGCCCTTCACTCGGCGTTTGAAGCAGCCGGCCTGAATCAATCCGATCCTCCCTCCACTTCAGGTCGGGGGGAAATCCCCTTCGAAGATATCTTTACTGATTTAGGTGATCTCCTCGGCTCCTATCTTGAGGACATTGCGGGGGAATCGCTTATGCAATTGGCACGAAGGAAAAATGCCGAACGCATGGCCACCCGGCGTAGAGTCGAGACCATCTGTTCCGAACCTGCGATGGCTCAATCCTTCGAGCCCGTTATCATAGAAGAAACGGCGCAGGTTGAGACGGCCGAGACTGAACTGGTAGTCGAACGGCCGATCCCAGAACGGAGGGAGAAACATCCCGCCGAGAGCGAGGCCAGCTCTGAGGAAAACTTTATTGATAAACGGCCGCGCTTAGAGGAGTCGGATGTGGTTGCTTCTTTTGTTGTCCAACCAAAGATAAAAAAACACGCCGATCTCCTCTGAAGCGTCGGCCTTGAAAGATCCAGCCGTGGCGTTGATCTTGGCTTCCTTGGTCTCATTGCCGGTTGACAAGGCAACCTATCGGGCGGAGCCGGACTTGGTGGCAATAGCTTTAGCCGCTCAGTCGGCCTTTTTGGTATGTGACTTTATCCTAACTTCCGCTTTCTGTGTATATTGTTTTGGTTCTGTTTTGGTTTTAACTCCCTATTTTACAGACGGTCGGAAGGATAGCCGAAATAGGCCGCCGCCAGCATGACGCAATTGAAAGAATTGGCCGTTTGAAATCGAAAATTGAGGATGAGAGGTGCAGGGCTGAGTTCGAGGCGGCGAGAGCGGCAATGGAAAGCGCAAGGGTCGAAGTCGAGGCGGAAAGGGCGCGGAGTGCTGACCAACTCAGATTGGCCGCCAAGGAGAGAGCAAACGCGAGCGAAAAATCGCTCAAGTTGGCCAAGGAGGTGATTGCCAGGCTAGAGGCCGAAAAAGGCGAATGAAGTAGCCGACTCCGAGGCTTCCAAAGCGTTCGAGGCTATGAAGGACGCCGCCCTTGAAAACTATGTAGAAGAAGTCCCCAAATTCGAGAATCGGGGATTGAAGCACGGCTGGCTCAAAGCCCTTGCTGCTGCTGACGTGACATTGGCCATGCCGATTCCATACGAGCAAGTGGATGTTGAGCCGCTTGAGTCTGACCCCGAAGATTGATTTGGGCGATACTTTAGTTTTGTTAGGAATTTTGAATGTATGTTCTTGCAAACATGTTTTGGTTTTTAGTAGACTTCAATTCACTTCGGGTAATCTTCATATATAAAATGATGACTATCTGTATTCACTTTATGAATGAAAATTTCCCTTGCTTTGCGGTATTGCCTGTACTCAATTGTTGTTAATGAAGGGTTTTTCTTTTCACTACTTTGGATAAAAATGGTTACTGTCTGTTGTGCATGCTAACCATCGATCCGATAGGATGTAGGAACATATGATGAATAACTTAGACATCCCAAAGAATATCTGCCGAATAAATAGCAGTGCAACCTGGCAATTTAGTAACTTAGCCGAACAAGTAAATCGGCTCAGGGCCTTGTCACTTGGCTGACTAGGCTAATTAGTCTGCCCTTGCCCCAGCCAATGCATGAACTGGGAAGTCGAATACAATTAGTTCATGGAGTGGCTGTGGCACATAAGTAGATCGGCTCCAGGCTTAGATATTGGGCCGATTAGATTAGCAAATCTGCCCTTGCCCCAGCCAATGCTTGAACTGGGAGGCCGAATACAATTAGTTCATGGAGTGGCTGTGGCACATAAGTAGATCGGCTCCAGGCTTAGATATTGGGCCGATTAGATTAGCAAATTTGCCTTTGCCCCAGCCAATGCTTGTACGGCTGATTGGATCCCTAAGGCTTTTGAAGTCTAGCAGTAATGAGGTTGCCTCGGGGGTGCTGCGCCCGTAAGGAGTAAATGGGGTGAGTGTCTCGTTCGCTTAGGTTCCATCAGTGTGCTTAAACTCAGTAACTCGAACCAGTTTGTTGAGGAAGGTTGGACAAGTGCGAATGTCAAGTAGGCTATTCTTCAACATTAAAGGAGAAGGGAGGACATTGGCTGAGCTGGATACTAAGATGAATCGAAGTGGTGAGCCCATGTGCACGGGAAGTAGGACCTCGAAGGAGTGGGAAAAACGTTAGTCCCCACATCGTCGCAGCAGGTCTCCTCGAAGGGAAAAATAGCAACGGGGCAACTCCCCTCGACCACGACCGAGAGGTGAATTCGGTGAGACACTGCGCCTGTTGAGTTTTGTGGTGTTTGTGGGGAATAAATCGATGACTGAGGCAGATTCAACTGTTCACGACCCAAACATGGCTGTCGACTTTGCTCGATAGATTTTTCCACCAGAAGTCTAGCAGTCGATGGTCGGTCGACAGGACTTCGAAGTGTTTCGAGACGGCATCCACGGAGCAGTGAAAGGGCTGTATACCGCCTATGAAATCGGCATGCGTCTACGTGTCGCGCGGCGGGAGATAGAGCAGAAGAATGAATGAATTCGAAACTTGGAGGCTTGTGCAGAGAAAGCCGAGCGTGAGGTAAGGAAGGCCAAAACTGCTTAGCCGCATGTTGTCGGCCAATCTAACCCAGTCATGGAGGAAAGGGTGACCCAACGGCTGATAAGTAATGTGATTGCTGATCGAGATATGGCAAGCATGTTTGCAGGAGAGACCGCGAGGTCCAGAGGTTAGGAGAAAGGCTTCCACGACGGCCGGAAGGTGGAGATAGATAAGACCAAGGAGAAACTCGCCGAGGAAGTATGCCGATGCGAGAACCGGGGATTCAGGCATGGGTGGATTAAGGCTCTACAAGCCGTAGAGGCTCTCTGTGAAATGGGCATTGAATCGGCATCGCCGTTATACCAACGTCAACACTTTCCCTTTGGCACTTTCAAAATCGAGAAAAGCGATGATGAGGGTGATGCTGAATAAAATTGAACATTTTGTAAACGCTCCACACAGATTAGATGCAAATTATGTACTTATTGGTCAATTTAATAAAACATCCTATTTTAAATGTTTGTATGTTTATACATTCTGAGACAATCGGTCAATGTAATGAAACAATTCATTTTAGCTTCATTTTTAATGCTTGCATGTTTCATCTTTTGTCAACAACGCGCGCTCTTTAATTGTAATATTCATGAGAAGTACGCCGAATCCGGATTACTATTCGGCCCAAGCGCTTCATGCGCTAATGGGCGCTCCGAATTCGGAGACTTAATCGGCCCAAAAGTCTTGCGCTGATTGGGCTTCGAGTTTGGAGACTTGAATCCTGGCCAATCGTGATATCCACAGAGGGCGCTCCAAATCCGGAGGATTAATCGGCCCAAAAGTGTCATGCACTAATGGGGCTCCGAATTCGGAGACTTAAATCTTAGCCAATCGTGATATCCACGAAGGGCGCTCCGAATCCGGAGGCTTAATCGGCCCAAAAGTGTCATGCACTAATGGGGCTCCGAATTCGGAGGCTTTTTTTTTGTCTTGGCCAATCGTGATATCCACGAAGGGCGCTCCGAATCCGGAGGCTTAATCGGCCCAAAAGTGTTATGCACTGATGGGGCTCCAAATTCAGAGACTTAAATCTTGGCCAATCATGATATCCACAAAGGGTGCTCCGAATCCGAAGGCTTAATCAGCCCAAAAGTGTCAGGCACTAATGGGGCTCCGAATTCAGAGGTTTTTTTGTCTTGGCCAATGGTGATATCCACGAAGGGCGCTCCGAATCCGGAGGCTTAATCGGCGGAAAAGTGTCATGCATTGATGGGGCTCCGAATTTAGAGACTTAAACCTTGGCCAATCGTGATATCCACAAAGGGCGCTCCGAATCCGGAGGCTTAATCAGAATACTTTTGAACTGAATTTTGCAATGAGAAAACACGAAACTTTGCATTGCAAGAGTGAAATATGTACATGGTGAACCATTCAAAGCAAGTATCATGCCCCACAAGTCGGGTTTAATGATATAATTTACACAAGTGCGTTGAATTTCAAGGCCGTGGCAGACTCCTCCCAAACATATCTTTGAGCCGATATGCCCTTACTCCTGCGATTGAGTCGATCTGATAGGGGCCGTTCCAGTTAGGACCCAATTTTCCATCAACCGGATTCCTGGCAGCTGGAAGTACTTTCTTCAGGACCAACTCTCCTGGTGTATAGCGGCACAGCTGGACACGTTGATTATACGACTTAGCAAGCTGCTGCTGGTACCATGCCATGGATGCGAGGGCACGGTCTCTTCGTTCTTCAATCAGAATTAAATCCAAAGCTAGCATCATGTCATTTTGGCCCATATCAAAAACTTTTGATTTCAAAGTTGGGAGGCCAATCTCTAAGGGGATGATTGCCTGCGTTCCAAAGCACAAAGCGAACGGCGTCTCCCCAGTGGACCGCCTCAGAGTAGTGCGATGAGCCCACAACACACTCGGTAATTCGTCGACCCATCTGCCTTTAGCTTTCTCCAACCTCTTCTTGATGCCATCCAAAATAGATTTATTTGAGGCTTCAGCTTGACCATTACTCTGAGGATAAGCCGGGGTGGGAAAATAGGGTCGAATGCCATACTTGCTGCATAGTTCTCGGTAGACACCGCAATCAAACTGGGTGCCATTGTCTGAAATAAGTGCTCTCGGAATGCTGAATCGTGTTATGATATTTCTCCATACAAAACGTTTCACATCAGTATCCTGAATGTGCGTTAGTGCCTCCGCTTCCACCCATTTTGTGAAATAATCTATTGCGACAATAAAAAATCGCTTATTGCCCGGGGCGCGAGGCAATGGTCCGACGATGTCAAGTCCCCATTGGGTGAACAACCAGGGACTGGTTATAGAGCTTAACCCTTCAGCAGGCAGATGGGTTAAGGGAGAAAACTTCTGGCACTGTTCATATTTTTTCACATAACATTTGGCATCAACTCTCATTGTCGGCCAATAATACCCCTGTGTTACAGCTCGATGGGCTAAAGAGTGCCCGCCAGAATGGGCACCACAGCTACCTTTATGTATTTTAGTCAGGAGTTCGTCGACTTTATCTGGATGAACACATTCTAGGTATGGGCCAGAAAGGGATTTTTTGTAAAGCTTTCCTTGCGGATCCCAGTAGTATCGCAGGGCTTTGTTTCGCAGCTTGTGTGCTTCTTTCTTATCCGACAGGAGCTGTTCGGAAGATAGGAATGTAGCAATGGAGTCCATCCAACTCGGACCTGACTCTATGACATTGATTTGGACTTCCTCTGAAGGGCCAATGCTCGGCTTAGGGATGAAGCCCACTTCAATTGTCCGTTTAATCTCTGAGTTAATGGCGGAGGCTAGGCATGCCAAGGCATCTGCATGTGTGTTCTGATCACGGGTTATTTGGTTCAATTCATGATGATCAAATTTTGCCAGCAAGGAATTTGCCGTTTTCATGTAAGCGGCTATACGGTCATTTTTTGCCGCGTACTCCCCTTTTAGTTGATTGATCACAAGTTTTGAATCACAAAATATAAGCAAACGCCGAGCACCCAGGAGATGTGCATTCCGCAAGCCAGTTAGCAGTGCTTCGTATTTGGCCTCATTGTTCGATGCTTCGAAGCCGAGTTTGACAGCCTGCTCAATTATTGCTCCATCGAGAGCCATGATCACTACTTCAGCTCTGCTGCCTCGTTGATTGGACGATCTATCACAGTACAACTGCCAAATGTCCCCAACATAAATTCTCCAGTTCGGCTTAGGTTGAATTTGATTAGACTTCAAGTCGGCAAGACCTCCAGTGAATTCGGCCACAAAGTCGGCAAGCACTTGTCCCTTGATTGAGGTTCTAGGTAGGAACTGAATATCATACTGGCCGAGTTCAAGAGCCCACCTTGAAACGCGCCCTGACGCTTCTGCATTGCGGAGTACTGCCCAGAGGGGGTAGTTCGTTAGTACCCCGATAGAATGCCCCTGAAAGTAATGCATCAGTTTTCTTGCTACCATGATGAGGGCTAGGATGAGTTTTTCCAACGGAAGGTAACGTGTTTCGGTGTCAACCATTGCCTTGCTCCCATAATACATTGGCCGTTGCTCCCCAAGCTCTTCCTTTATCAGTACGGCGCTGATGGCCCAGTCAGAGACTGCCAGATATAAAATCAGCGGGTCACCTGCCGAAAGTGTCGTCAAGAGTGGAACTGATCGGAGGTAGGTCTTCAGACCATTGAAAGCGGCTTCGCACTCGGAGGTCCATTCAAAAGCCTTACCCTGCCGTAGGGTATGAAAGAATTGTCGGCAGCGATCCGTGGAATGATTGATGAACCTGTTGAGTGCGGCGACCATCCTCATCAACTTTTGAACCTCCTTTACTGATTGAGGGGGGCCGAGTTCCAAGATTGCTGTGATTTGCCTCGGGTTGGCTTCGATTCCTCGATGGTTGACAATATAGCCAAGGAATTTGCCGGATCCGATCCCAAATGCACACTTGGAAGCGTTCAGCTTCATTTTGTACTTTCGTAAAATGTCTAATGTCTCCTCCAGATCGGCTAGATGAGTTTGCTCTTTTTTCGACTTAACCACCATATCGTCAATGTACACTTCCATAGTATGGCGAAGTTGCTCCTTGAACATGGTGGTAACTAGCCTTTGGTAAGTTGCCCTGCATTCTTCAGCCCAAAAGGCATAACTATATAGCAATAGGTTCCTCTTGGGGTGAGGAATGCAGTTTTGTCTTGGTCCTCCGGATGCATGACGATTTGATGGTAGCCTCTATAGGCATCGAGGAAGCTCATATGTTGATGATGCGCTGTGGCATCTACAAGTTGGTCTATTATGGGGAGAGGAAAACAATCCTTGGGGCAAGCTTTATTTAAGTCTGTGAAATCCATGCAAACACGCCAAGTCCCATTTTTCTTCTTGACAACCACAGTGTTTGACAGCCATGTAGGGTAGGTGACTTCCCGGATTGCCTCGGCATCAAGCAACCTGTCAACTTCCTCAACAATGGCAGCAGTGTGTTCTGCGGCTGACTGTCGGCTTTTCTGAATAACCGGCTTGCAATTAGGGTCAACGTTTAATCGGTGCTGCGAAACAGACGGATCTACACCCGGCATCTCATATGGTGTCCACGCAAATACATCAAGGTTGCCGAGCAAGAAGGAAATTAACTGCTGCCTGTCGGCTTCATTTAGGGAGGCGCCGACCATGAAGAACCTGTCTGGATTCCCATTAATTTCAACTCGATCCAGGGCTTCCATGGCCTTTTAACTTGGGAGCCGCCCAACATCATCGAGGCTCTCTCGATCCGACACCTTAATAGAATTCACTTCCAACTCTTTTGGTGTCTTTGCAGCAAGGAGATAACATGCTTGTGCCGATTTCTGGGAACCACGGATTTGCTCAATGTCGCGTTCTGTCAGGAAGCGGAGCAGTTGATGATAGGTGCTTGGCACAGCCTGCATGGTATGCAACCAAGTTCGCCCCATGATGAGATTATACAGCGAAGGCAGCTTGATGACCAAGAATTCCACATCCACTGTTCGGGAGCCCGCTCGAACTGGTAGTGTGATTTTGTCCAACGAGTACTCTAGATTAGCGTTGAAGCCAAATAATGGATAAGGAGCCGGATACAAGTCTGACTCGGTGAACCTGAGTTTGATGAAGGTCTTGTAATACATAACCTCTGAAGTACTCCCCTGGTCTATGAGAACGCGTTCAACGGTGAATCGGTTTACGCGTAGTTCCATGACCAATGGATCAATGTGGAGGAGTGTTACGCCGATTAAATCAGAATCGTCGAAGGTAATATTCGGAGCTTCATGGGGCCATTTTGCTGGTGTGATTTGCTTTTGGAGGCCTGGATGGGACTGAATTGCATGCACGATTAGGGCTGTTGACAGGCTGTATATCATATGGACGACGCCGAGCAGAGGTGAATCCTGCCGTAGGGCAACTGTTTTGGTTGAGTTCTTTCAGACATGTTATTGGAGCTGACCATCTTGTACCAACTCTTCAAGGTTGTCTTTCAAAGCATAGCAACTGTCAGTATCATGACCGTGATCTTTGTGATATTCGCACCGCCTATCCCGTCTCCTCGTGTCAGCAGGTCCCACCATTTTTTATGGCTATTTGAAGAACGGAAGATGTTGAACCTTAGCCATAACCACACTGATCGGCTCCGATAGCTCCATGTATTTCTTGTCGGTGCGCCTCGCGCGCCTGCTATCCATTTAAAGCTGCTCATTAGCTCGGTGTGGACACTGGTCGTTTGATTGGCGTGAATCCCGTCTTCTATCTCGCTTAGCCTGATTCTGTGATTCAGGACTCCTTGGCGGTACAACGTTTATCGGCTGCACGACTTCAAGCGGGGCCGATTTAGCGGCTTTATGCCCATCTTTAACCCGGAGGGCATCGTCTTCTACTTTGTAGTATTCCTCAACTTTTTTCATCAACGCCCAGACTGTTTTTGGGGGCCGTCTGGTCAAAGAGTTGCGGAGGGCACTCTCTGGATGTAACCCCATCTTGAAGGCAGTAATGGCCATGGAGTCATTGCAGGCATCGTCTACCAGATTAAAACATTCCCAATACTGCGCCGAATATGCACGAAGGGTTTCCCCCGGTTGAATTTGCATTGCCCACAAAGAATCGGCTTGCTTCGGCTGGACCTCATTAGTGATGAACCTTGCTTTGAAGGATTTTTGGAGTTGGTGGAAGCTCTTGATCGAAGCGGCTCCAGTTTATAATACCACCTGACATCCAATGGTCCCAAACTGCTGGGAAATATTTGGCACATGAGGGCCTCGTCGTCTGCATGCAATGTTATGGCTTGCTTGTAGTGACGGATGTGATCGGTGGGGTCTGATTTTCTATCGTAGAGAGTGAACGACGGAGCTTTGAACTTTTTGGGCAGTACTGTCCTTGCGATCCGTCACACAAAGGGGTCATGTTGATCCTCTTCATCCGAGTCATCTTGTCTTCGTTCAATCCTTGCACGCGGACTCCCTTCGGAAGAACTGGAGACTGCTACTCGTCCCTTCTTTTTAGAATCTGGAGATAACGAGTCAAAATCACTGTTACTGTCTTGTTTTCGAATTCAGGATCGTCGACCATCCTTTCTTAGAGGCCGTCCCGGGTCTTAGCGCGCAGCTTGTCGGGATTTTGCCACCTCCAAGGCCAAATCTTGTCAAAGGCGCTCGTTCTCAGCCAACATGTTTTCCAACCTCTGTTCGTTTTTCTTTTCTTGCTCTATAATTGCTTGCATTGCCTCATGTGCTGATGTCGAGGGTGAATTGAAGTTCAAGGCCCTTCTTGCGGTAATATTCTCTAGCCTAAGCATATTGCTTGGAGTGGTTTCATCTTGCGGTGTAGAGTCGCCAGCGACTGCCAGAGGATCTTCCGTCACGCCCGCCAAGGATGTGCTTGAGTATTCCCATAGACAACGCCAATTGTGGGGGAGTGGTTCTGGAAATACTCTTCTGATCCAATGGGGCACTCGAGATCCTCAGCTAGTAACCTAAAAAAGAATGAACACTCCGGTCGGGGGTGCCGGAATTAGCACTCCGATGGATAAGTCAGTATATACTCTTTTGATTGCTTGTACCTTAAGTTAAGCATACTAGTTCTCACATACCTCTTCTTTGGCTGTTGTTTCTTTATTTGTACTTGTTCCCTGGGCCTCATGGTTTGGCCCACTTAGACATCCACCTTGTGGATGTTTATTCGGCTTCTTGCTTAATTAGTTCTATGGCTAGTTGGTATATTCGGCTTCTAGATGGGGCCGAATAAGATGTTCATATAATAAGCTTCCAAGTATCTATTCGCCCCCCCCCTCTGCAATCGAAAATACTCAGCTCCCAAAATAGGTATTAGTTAGAGGTGATAATCTGAAGTTCACAGTCGATATGTTGAGATTTTGCAGTTTAATTTGAATGGTTCTTGAAAGCTGAAGATGATTGTGTTTTGTTTAAATTAATTATTAGAACTGTTTCTGTTACTATAAGGAATTATTGTTAATTTAAGAAATTAAGATTTAAATAATTTGTTGGATGACTCTCATATTCTCAATTTTGACTTCATGGGTTAATTGCTTCTTTTTTTGATTTTTTTTTATAGTAGTGTCACTACTAGGTGAATCTTAATATCAAATTTATATATGACAGAAAGTACAAAATTAAAGTGGGTTGAGCTTATGAAAAGAATAGTTCTCCCACCCCCAAATTCATTACTCTTCTTCCGCTTGATAGCCTCCTTGAGAAAGTTGAGAGTGGAGGGCTAGAAGAAAATGAAAAATAAAAAAGTTGGTTTAATGTCAAAGAATGTTCTATTAAAAGTTGAAAATGTAGGCTAACATCTATACTATATGCTCAAGTAAAAGAGGAATTAACTTGGTGAGGATGTTGAGGAACTGAATATTTTGTTTGGGATTTTGTGTTTTGATTTCACAGTCTGACATCTCTGATCGGATGCTTAAACCACTGAGACATTTTAATATTATTGGTTGCCTGTACTGTATCTGGCTCAACTGTCTCAATCTTTTCCCTTCTATCTTCTATACGTAGTGTTGTTTGATATTTTACTTTGAACCTAACCTTATAGTGAACTCAAATGCATTGAATAACCACTCTATATAAATTTTAAAAAGGTTTAAGGATTAACAAAGGAAAGAATAAGCACATGTAAAAAGTGTATCCAACTGGTTTGGCCAAGGAGTTGCATTACCTTAAGTAGCTATGATATTAAGTTACATGGAATCTGGATGGTAGCTCAATTAGCAGCAGCTAAAGTTGTTGCACAACTCTGTGCAAGGGGTCTACACTTGTTGGTGGGCTGTATGCACCAAGTTTGATGATTGGTGCTGTTATGGGTGCTATATTTTGTGGTTCTATTGCTTAACTAATCAATTCAGCCATTCTAGGAAATGTTGTTATTGCCCAACAGCAGGCATATGCACTGGTAAGTGGCCATTGCATTCTACGTAAATATGCTCAAATCAGCTCATGGACATAATAATTTGTTTGTATCTTCTTCTTGATTGATCAAAATTTTTAGTTCTTGATGTGTGTTCATAACATTTTTATGTTTTTTAGAAAATATTTTAAACCCAATCACACGAAGCGTAAATGTGCTGATCTTTTTTTTAATTGGTGTCAAATCTTTTTATTGACAATGCAGTTGGTATTGGACCAAGAGATTCAAAAGTATCACATCAAGTTCTTGCTTACATATTTTGTTATATTTGATGCCATTCTTAATATATCCCCATCTATAGTTAGCTAAAAATAAGGATTTTTGGGTGATAATTCTTTATTAGAATCATAAACAAATATGATTATGATGTTCTTCTTAAACTGGTGCATCATTTTGGTTTTGTACTTGTGTTCATTCTTCATTTTTTGATACTTGCACTATTCCTTGCACATATATATATATAATTTCTCATAATTACCAGTGAAGCTCAGAATGGTAGAAGTGGTGCATGGAAAGTGTTGACTGCTGCCCTACCTCTATCACTTCTTTATCTGATTGAAGTTAGGTTTGATTCAAGTGTCAAAAAAATTTAGTGCTAATGGTGCTAATGGGCTAAAAATTGTTTAGATTGGATTCAAGTTGGACTGGAGGCACTTTGTCTTTATAGGTGGTACAAGCACTTCAGCTCCTATTCCAGCAAGTGGTTCTCGAAGGTCACTCCAGTAGTATTGAAAAACTATTAGACTTCTGCTTCATCTTTATATGAATCTAGTTTGAGAGTTAGAGCATAAAATGCCTTGAACTTAGTTGAAAAAGGGCTTTCGGGGGGCGAAAATGCAAAACAGCCCCCAAACCACTGTATGAATGTTACGGGCAGCATCCTCGTGACAAATAGGACCTGTGGCCACAGATGACATGTAATTCGCACGCGTAGTTTGAGAGTTATAGCCGAAAATGCCTTAAATTTAGTCAAAAATGGGGTTTCGGGGGGCAAAAATGCAAAATAGCCCCCGAACCAATGTATAGATGTTACGGGCAGCATTCTCATGACAAATAGGACCTGTGGCCATAGACGACATGTAATTCGCACACGTAGTTTGAGAGTTAGAGCCAAAAACACCTTAAACTTGGCTTTCATTGGAAGAATTTATTTCTTTAATCACTACAAAGTAGCAACTCCATTAATAAAGTAGCAACTTTAAATATCATTTGATAGAATAAAGTAGCAACTCCATTAAGAATTTATTTACATCTTCCAATGATATATTTTGTTTGAAGAATTTGTTTCTTTAATCACTACTGCTTTGAACACTTTAAATATTGTTAGTAGCTCTTTAATGCATTAAATACTCATACATTGTCATACAGAAACAAAATCTACATTAAGTTAGAAGATTAAACATAAGATGTTCATCTCTAAAGTTGATGATTAATTGAAAAAATTTCAGCAAAAAATTATTCCTAGATCTCTAGCAATCTAGCAATGTAGTTGAGAAGACACAGACAATTTTATTCATTCTGTCTTTCAGTGTTTCATTACATCGACACACACTAGTGTTCATGTAGTGGGGAGAAAGATCCCATATCATCAAATATTTAACCTACTATTTCATTTGCTACCATTATGTTTTGGTGGCTTTAAATATTATCCTTTATCCATCTAAGACTTGGAGAGATTAATATCTTTTTCATGCATCTTGCTATAGTTGATTTTTCATGAAAAAGTTCTTAGATTCTCTAAAGAACATTTTTTTTGGGGTCAATCTCTCTAGAGAACACATCTTCTTTTTTCAAATTTTTATTCATAATGATGAAAACCTGTAACGACATACAAATTCTTATTCAACAGTGACAACTGTAATACATCCATCGTCAATTTCCACATAACCTGCCCAAATCCTGATTGTTCATATGATCTGTGTCTCAATTGTTGTCGAGAACTCAGAAAAGGTTATCAGTCACCAGATATTGATTTTTCTCAAGGATGTTTGTTGTTCTTTCTTGTCGGATCAGCAGGAGGTGATGGGAATGATTTTGGAGTAAGGTAGGCGTAACAGTCATGATAATTTTCTTTACTGCCTAAATGCTGATCACATGGAAGATAGTGAGTTTGAGCATTTTCAAATGCACTGGATGAGAGGCAAACCTGTTATAGTTAGAAATGTACTTGCAAAGACTTCTGGTCTTAGTTGTTTTCCTAAGCTTTCTCCTAGCCTTGACTTGTTTTCCTATTTGTCTTGATCTTTTCCTTGGCAAGTTGTAGTGCCTTTAGTTTGTACTCATGGTAAACCTGTCTTTATTTTCTTCATTTTTCTCAATACTTGAATGTTTATATAAAATTAATTATATGAATTTGAGACTCTACTCTTGGTTGTCAAACATTATTTGGAAATTACTAAAAACAATTGTGGACAAATTACTTTGGCCATCAAGGTTTGAGTCTATTTGCATTTCTAGTGCTTAGAGTTGATAAAATGACACTTTCTAGCTTATAAAACTCTGTTTGGACTTTGGTTCAACGCTTTTATCAATGGTGCAACATTGCACGTACAGGAAAAATATGCATATGATCCTCACGTCATGTACGTTTACTTAATTGATCATTTCAACTGTTATAGATGTAGTGATCAAACCAGTCTCAAGTCAGATTGTAGATGTAGAATTAAGAAAATTTATGGGAGTGTGATAGTCTTAGGTCAATGATGAGGTTGGTGAAGAGATAGGCAGTTGGCGTGCCTTAAACTAAAAAAAAAAAAAAAAAACATAGGACCTGTGGCAAAACACCTTATTAGCATGACTTAAACTTACTTGGAAAAGGGCGATAAGGGGGCGAAAATGGGAAATAGCCCCCGAACCACCGTACGGATGTCACGGCCACCTTTCCCATGAAAAATAAGACCTATCACAACAACCGAAATGTCATTAACATACGTAGTTTCGAAGTTAGAGCCGAAAACGCATTAAACTTAACCGAAAAAGGGCGATAAGGGGGCGAAAATGTAAAACAGCCCCCAAACCACCGTATGGATATCACGACCACCTTCTTTGTGACAAATAGGACCTATCACAATAGAGGGAATGTCATTAGCACATGTAGTTTGGGAGTTAGAATCGAAAACGCCTTAAGCTTAACCAAAAAAGGACGTTAATGGGACAAAAATGTGAAACAGCAACCGAACCATCGTACGAATGTCACGGCTACCTTCCCTGTCACAAATAGGACCTGTGACAACAGACAAAATGTAATTAGCATGTAGTTTGGGAGTTAGAGCCGAAAATGCATTAAACTTAACCGAAAAAGGGCATTAAGGGGGCGAAAAAGGGAATCAGCCCCCGATCCATAGTACGGATGTCACGACCACCTTCCCTATGATGAATAGGACCTGTGACAACAGACATAATGTAATTAGCATGTGTTGGTTGGGAGTTAGAGCTGACAATTCCTTAAACTTAATCAAAAAAAGGCGTTAAGGTGGCGAAAATACAAAACAGCCCCCAAACGACCATACAGATGTCACAGCTACCTTCACCATCACAAATAGGACCTGTGAGAATAGACGGAATGTAATTAGCACACGTAGTTTGGGAGTTAGAGCCAAAAACGCATTAAACTTAATTGAAAAAGGGCGTTAAGGGGGTGAAAATGCGAATCAGCCCCCAAACCATCATACGGATGTCACGGCCACCTTTCTTGTGATGAATAGGATCTATGACAACAGGCAGAATGTAATTAGCATGTGTTGGTTGGGAGCTAGAGTCGAAAACACCATAAATTTAACTGAAAAAGGGCATTAAAGGGGCGAAAATGCGAATCAGCCCCCGAACCACCGTACGGATGTAACAGCCACCTTTCTTGTGATGAATAGGATTTGTGACAATAGACAGAATGTAATTATCATGTGTTGGTTGGGAGTTAGAGTCGAAAATGCCTTAAACCTAACCGAAAAAGGGCGTTAACGGGGCGAAAATGCGAAACAGCCCCTGAACCATCATACAGATGTCACGGCCACCTTCCCCGTCACAAACAGAACCTGTGACAATACACGAAATATAATTAGCATAGGTAATTTCGGAGTTAGAGCCGAAAACGCATTAAACTTAACTGAAAAAAGGTGATAAGGGGGCAAAAATGCGAAACAGGCCCCGAACCACCGTACGAATGTCACAACCACCTTCCCTATGACAAATAGGACCTGTCACAATAGATGGAATGTCATTAGCACAAGTAGTTTGGGAGTTAGAGCCGAAAGCGCATTAAACTTAACCGAAAAAAGGGCGTTAAGGGGCAAAAATGTGAATCAGCCCCCGAACCATCATACTGATGACACGGCCACCTTTACTATGATTAATAGGATCTGTGACAATAGATGGAATGTAATTAGCATGTGTTGGTTGGGAGTTAGAGCCGAAAACGCCTTAAACTTAACTGAAAAAGGGCGTTAACGGGGCGAAAATGTGAATTAGCCCCCGAACCATCGTACGGATGTCACAACCACCTTTCCTATGATGAATAGGATCTGTGACAACAGATGGAATATAATTAGCATGTGTTGGTTGGGAGTTAGAGCCGAAAATTCTTTAAACTTAATTGAAAAAGGACGTTAAGGGGGTGAAAATGCGAAACGGTCCTTGAACCACCGTACAGATGTCAGGGCCACCTTCCCCATCACAAATAAAACTTGTGACAATAGAAAGAATGTAATTAGCACACATAGTTTAGGAGTTAGAGCCGAAAACGCATTAAACTTAATCGAAAAAAGGGCGATAAGGGTGCGAAAATGCGAAACAGGCTCCGAACCACCGTACGGATGTCCTGACCACCTTCCCTGTGACAAATAGGACCTGTCACAATAGATGGAATGTCATTAGCACACGTAGTTTGGAAGTTAGAGCAGAAAACACATTAAACTTAACCGAAAAAGGGCGTTAAGGGGGCGAAAATGCGAAACAGTCCCCGAACCACCGTACAGATGTCACGACCACCTTTCCCATCACAAATACGACCTGTGGCAACAGACGGAATGTAATTAGCACACATAGTTTTGGAGTTAGAGCTGAAAACGCATTAAACTTAACCGAAAAAAGGGCGTTAAGTGAGCGAAAATGCGAATCAGCCCCCAAACCACCATACGGATGTCATGGACACCTTCCCTGTCATGAATAGAAACTATGATAATAGACAGAATGTAATTAGCATGTGTTGGTTGGGAGTTAGAGCCGAAAATGCCTTAAACTTAACCGAAAAAAGGCGTTAAGGGGGTGAAAATGTGAAACAGGTGCCAAACCACCGTACGAATGTTACGGCTACTTTCCCTATCACAAATAGGACCTGTGACACTAGACGTAATGTAATTAGCACATGTAGTTTGGGGGTTAGAGTTGAAAACGTATTAAACTTAACCGAAAAGGGGCGTTAAGGGGGCGAAAATGCGAATCAGCCCCCGAACCACCGTATGGATTTCACGGCCACCTTCCCCGTCACAAATAGGACCTGTGACAATAGACGAAATGTAATTAGCACACATAGTTTGGGAGTTAGAGCTAAAAATGCATTAAATTTAACTGAAAAAGGGTGTTAAGGGGGCGAAAATGCGATACAGTTTTCGAACCAGCATACAGATGCCACAGCCACCTTCCCTATGATGAATAGGACTTATGACAACAAACAAAATGTAATTAGCATATGTTGGTTGGGAGTTAGAGTCGAAAATGCCTTAAACTTAACCGAAAAAGGGCATTAAAGGGGGTGAAAATGCGAAACAGGCCCCGAACCACCGTACGGATGTCACGGCCACTTTCCCCATCACAAATAGGACTTGTGACAACAAATAGAATGTAATTAGCACACATTGTTTGGGAGTTAGAGCCAAAAATGCATTAAACTTAACCGAAAAAGGGCGTTAAGGGGGTGAAAGTGCGAATCAACCCCCGAACCACTGTATGGATGTCACGACTAATACTAGGTAAAGGTGAATTTCCAAGGCTTAGTGCCAATACCAGTAAAGGCGAATCCAGCCAATCAGCTAAGGATACTCTCCTTAAGCCTGAAGAATAGTATACTCCTAACAGTATTACAGAGGAGACAGTCCTCTATATTGAACCAGCAGATGAAAAATGGATGTCAGATCCATAGGAAATTAAGCATCAGTGCCTTACTACGCAATAATTTCCTCCCCATTTTGACCAGTATAGATATGTTTACGAACATATCTTAATTGAAACAGAATCCGCAAAGATCAAGCATACTTTGCATGATCCCTTCAAAACAGCAAGTCCTATCCAATACAACAAGATTACTATCAGAAATATTATGCCCATTTCCACATGGGACATTCATCCACATACTACTTGTCAATTAGACATTTGCAACAGGAAAACCCGCTACAGTTATTGGGATTACATAGATGCATTTACTTATGCATTCCATTACCAGAATCCTATTAACAACCATTCTTGGTTTATCATAATTGCCCCTGATGTCCTTAAAAATGATTTACCCAATTGGTTCCTCGTTTGGTGGGATAAATTTGGGCTTCAGATGGAAATTTTACGAGTATTAGTGAGAGAAACATATAACGATTGGCATACTGCTTACTCTCATTTACCAGCAAACAAAAACATTTCTATCAGTAAATCTTTGACCCATTTTACTATTTGGTTTGGTATACCATGGATATGGAAATGGAACTTTGAATGTGATTTCCAGAATAAGATCCCACGTCTTAAAAGAGTATTCTTTGTAAGATGGTGGGATAAAGGTATGAACCCTACTTTAACATAAACTGTCCAGAAAATTAAAGCTCACACACAAGCTTGTTGGGATGCTGTTCCTAAAGCTCTTCCCAGCCAACCAGTTAATCCCAATCCTTTTGTTCAAATTCTAACAGAATTAAGGCAGAAATTTCCAAATCTGTCAGAAACAGAATTGATTACTAAAAGCATGGATTTCATGAAAGAGCAATTCCTTCAAACTGTATCAAAAGATGACTCTTCTATGAAATCTGTCACCAGTAGCCATGAACAGGAAGATTCCGAAAAAGAAGAAGCTAATGAATTTTCTGTATTAGTTGGTGAATCACAACCAGAAGAAGATGAACCAAATTTCGGTGATTTTTGGAATTCTCTAACCAGCATGATTGCAGAAAAGATTGATAAAGAAAAAGACAAAAAAAGGAAAAGGCAAAGAATGATGCCTTGTCTCCCATCAGAATTAATTCACCAGTATGTTGGTATAAAATGACAAACACCTTTCGGTGAAAGCAGATACCCTATCCAGAAAAGAGAAATAAAATATCTCATATCCGTCCAAAGAAGATAAGGATACTGAGTCAAAAGGAGATTCCCACTCAGCCAAAGGATAAGGATGATCGACTTCACACCATCCAGGACACACCACTTGTCCTTACCTTATCTTTTCTTTTCATTTCTCATTTCTATAAAAGGGAAGGACCCCACCCTTGTTAAGGCAGAGTGTTTTTTTTTATTTGTAATATTTTCTATTCTCAACTCCTGCAAAGCTCTCTCTCTGTAATAAAAATTCCTAAATATAAATTGTGTGTTGAAGATTTATGCTATTTTGAAGATATTAATGATTATAAGTATTTCTTTAATATATGCCCTCTGTAAATCTACTTGTTGATCTTATACATGTTTTAGATTTTTATATCACAAGTCGTAATTAGTATTTACATTTTTTTATCTATATTTTCAGACCCCTGGGTCATACAATAGTTAGAATTCTGTAATCAACAAATTGATCGAATTCAACAACAAATACAAGAACATATTATTGTGTGGGCGGCCTCTGTTAAGCCTCCACCTCAACAGTAAATCATGAGACCATATATGTTATAATTTGTTTATTATATATTTGTATTATGTTCATTTATATTCCTGGGTTTGTGCTAATTAAGGGTAAAACTGTGTGTTAGGTTAAGTGGGACGTCACCCAAGTCGCGTTAAGGTAAGACCAGTTAGCAGTGATTGCATTTAGGTCATATCCTTGTAAGTCGTTGACAGACGTGCTTAGCTTTACCTTGGGTCAAGCACCTTATATTGATATCAGAGCCATGTTTATACATCCACATAATACATTCATATAATAATTAAATTATTCATATATGGTCATCTGTAATCTATGGCTGAAGAAACACCAATTACAACAGTAGCCAATACAGTAGCTTCTACTTCAGAAGCAAAATAATTTGTAGCTTACTAGGATATTAAGGAAGCTCTAGACAAGTGGACAATTCCTAATGTCAAACTAGACACAATTTATAAAATCGAAACATTTGATTTTACCAGTAAAAAAATTATAAAGAATTTTGAGCATGCTATGCCCTTACAGAATAATGATGAAGTACTTAAATTACTTCAAATCTAGGATCTAGCACCTTTCTTCAGAAAATATAAATATATCCATATAGGGTTAGTACAAATTGCATTAAAACCCTTAACCCTATTAGGACAAAATACCAGTATCCAATGTACCCTTAGAGATGGAAGATGCCTTAATTGGAAAGCATCTCTTATGGGAACCATAGAAACCAGTCTTTCACATGGACTAGTATACTTTAATGTTTATCTAAACTTAAGTGTAGCATTAATGGATCCAAATTTATTAGAAGTATTAGAACTTAGAGTTCTTACAAATGGTTATCAATATATGGCAGGAACCCCGCCGTTAACAGCATTTATAGAATACATTTGAAGGTTTTTACTACTTTAAATCCCTACATCAGAAAGCAAAGTGAATCAGGACAAACTGTTCTGATTGACACAAACTTATACAGTAGCAAAGTAGCCATACCTACAATGATCCCTTGGCAAAATATTACTTTTCCAGAATCATGGCATATTCCAAATGCTGTACTAGCAAGGCCAATAGTCAGACAAACTATAGACCAGGTTGTTCAAACCCAAGGAGGTCATGTTTACCTCAATTTTAAAAAACCTTTACTTACCAGAAGTATGTCAACTACAAGTATTAGGTTGAATCTCCCATATAGGGTTGACCTTCCAGAATCATCCCGACAGTCAGTATCTGAACCTATTGAATCAGTTATGCAAGGAATGCCTTCTAGACCACCTAGTAGGCCATCGAGTGATCCATCAGTAGACCTTGTAATACAAGGAGTTAAAATATCAAAAAAACCAAATACCTCATGGTATTTATGAAACCAGAAGACCTGAGAGTCCAAGAGCCAGTGATATGAATTTTGAAATTTAATGGATTATAATCCAAGAAGTGAAATAAGAAGACAATTAAACTAGGAGTTTATGTAGACTAAATACCAGGAATTTAGAAATTGGTATTTTACAAATCATAATGACCAACAACTTCAGTGTTTAAAAAATCAATATTATTACCATCTTGAAAGACATCAAATCTTAACACCATTTCCAGAATGGTATTATGAATTTGTAATGGTTATGGAAATAGTTCCAGACCAGCAAGTTAATGTCTTAACAAATATCCAAAAGACTTGGACCACAATAAATGGATAAACTGTATTATCTATTCATCCGCCTCCTCAATCATTAGAACTAGTTCCTAATGGAGACACTACTTGACAACCTTTACTCACCACTGCTTATGTGGAATTACCAGCAAGAGAAGAGGCTACTCAACTTAAAGACCTCGTTCCTATTATGAAACATAATAATTACACCAATCTATATTTCTAAACAGTTGGAAAACAATTAACCCGAATCGAAGAATCAATTGATCATTTTAAAGATAGATAGTTGGTTACTTCAGAACAATCCCTCCAACCTGTTAATATTAAACCACCTTTAGAAGTAACTAATTTTAAGTTACGTTCTAATAAATAGGATAATGAATTCATGGAAACTCTTTTAAAAAAGATGTCAAATCTTCACATAGGAAAAGTACCCCATGAAGGTAGCAGTTCTATTCATATGTTATCTGCTTCTAGACAACAGGATTTATCCGAAGAATATAGTGAAGAAATCACTCCTGCTTTAATTCATGAATTACAGGATAATTTTCAGGACATCAAAACTGTAAACAAGGTTACCATACCAAAAAATAACCAGCCAGTTTCTACTCGATATTATTATCCTAGACCTACTCCCCAGGATCTTCTTTATGAAGAAGGTTATTGGAAAGATCAGAAATCTTACCATGGTAAAACCATTTATGAGTGGAATATTGATGGTGAATCCGAATATCGAATTTGGGAAACTATTCAACAAATGATTATATATGCCACTGTATGTAAACAATACAGTACTACTGACCACCAGATAGTTAAATTTATTATTAATGGGTTTACTGGAATTCTCAAAGGTTGGTGGGATAATATTCTCACTACCACCAAACAGAATGAAATTGTTACAGCCACCAAAACAGAATTTGATCCATCTACCAATATAAATGTCCAAAAAGAGGATGCTGTTTATACTCTTGTTCAGAGTATCATCCTCCATTTTATTGGACCCAGTTCTGGTATTAATGATCGTAGCCGAGAGCTTTTATAGAATTTAAGATGTCCATCTTTAACCCATTTTCGGTGGTATAAAGATGTTTTCCTTTTAAAAGTCATTCAACAACCTGATGCTAGCAGTGACCATTGGAAAGCCAAATTTATTGATGGCCTTCTTACTCTTTTTGTTGAAAAAGTGCGAAAAAAGCTTAGGGATCGCCATCATCAAATGTCCATTCCTTATAACCAATACACTTATGGCCAGCTTATTGCTATTGTCATTGAAGAAGGTCTTGCCCTTTGTAATGACCTAAAATTACAGTATCAGCTTAAAAAACAGGGAATAAAGAGTTAGGTGAATTTTGTGAACAATTTGCCAATGATACAAAAATCCAATACCCTAAAACCAGAAAATCTTATCCGAAGAAATTTTCCAAAAAATATTCCCAACAAAATAAGAAATCCAGATCTATTTACCAGAAATAGTTTTCTCCTCAAACTCGAAAAGATAAGTCCACAAAATGACGTCCTAAAAAGGATGTTAAATGTTATAAGTGTGGAGCAACAGGACATTATGCAAACAGATGTAGATCTAAATTAAAAACTAAAATTAATGAATTAGCATTAGATCCTCAAACTACGCAACAGATACTTCAAGCTCTTGAAGCAGAAAAGAATCAGAAACCGATTCTGAATCAGATGGTATTGCAGAACTTTATTCTCCATTAACCTCTAATGAAGAAGTTGAAGAGCCAGCATTAAATTGCTTATGTTCTACAAACCTGAATCAGATTTCTGAAAATCAATTATTGGAAATCTATTGTTGAAATGATTGGCTTAGACCTTGGAGGTCCTAGTATTCATGTTCTAATAGATGATCAAGAATCAATGCTTGATTTGGCTGACCAAATCAAAAATCTAGATATGAAACTTAAATTTTTGGAAATGTGTTATCAAAACGCAGAACCTCCAATCGTACCAGTGGAATCTTATAGTATGAAAGATGTCTTAAATAGACTCCAAACATCAACCACTCTAGATAAACCAGTCACTATTCAGGATTTAAAAATGGAAATTAATATTCTCAAAACTGAAGTAAAACATTTACAAACAGCTAATCAGTCAATAATTAATGATATTAGAAGAATTGACAGACAGATGAAAGATAAAGCAACCTCATCTTCATCTACTACAGAATCTAATGACAAGAAAACAGAAAACCAATATTTGATGCTTATGAATCAAATAACTTTTCAGAAATGGTACATTCAAATTACTTTCATTATAAAACTAGACTTTATTATCAAAGATGCTATTGCATTAGTTGATAGTGGAGCTTATATGAATTGTATACATGAAGGATTAATTCCCACATAGTATTTTCATAAACCTACTCAATCTTTAACTAGTGCTAGTGGAACTTCTATGAAAATCAGATACAAAATTCCAAAAGCTTTAATTTGCAATCAAGGAATATATTTATCGACAGCTTTTGTTCTTATCAGAAATATGTCTCAGAATATTATTCTAGGGACACCTTTTTTATGCTTACATATGTCTATCACTAAGATAGATTCCATAGGTATTCATACCAACATCAGTCATCAACCCATCATTTTTGAATTTATAACAGAACCATATACTAAAGAATTAGACCAGATCCGAGATATGGTTAGTTTTAAAGAAAAACAAATCAATTTCTTTCAAACAAAAATCCATTTTCTCACCACTGAGCAAAGGATAAAACAGCCAGCTTTCCAGAACAAAATTAAATTAATTGAAAAAGAATTTCAAACAGAAATATGTGGTGATACTCCAAATGCTTTTTGGGAAAGAAAACATCATATGGTCACCCTTCCTTATGAACCAAATTTTGATGAAAAATTCATCCCAACCAGAGCTCGTCCTAGTCAAATGAAAAAGAATATTTAGAAATGTGTAAAACAGAAATTTAAAATCTTCTCCAAAAGAAATTAATCTAACCAAGTCACTCCCGTTGGAGTTGTACAGCATTTTATGTTAATTAAAATGCAGAAATTGAGAGAGGTGTACCAAGATTGGTAATTAATTATAAACCTCTTAATGATGTTTTAAGATGGATCAGATACCCTATTCCTAACAAAAAAAGATCTTTTAGATCGATTATAGGATGCAGTCATATTTTCCAAATTTGACTTGAAATCAGGATATTGGCAAGTTCAAATTACTGAATAAGATAAAACCGCTTTTACAGTTGCTTTTGGGCATTATTAATGGAATTTTATGCCATTTGGCTTAAAAAATGCTCCATCAGAATTCCAACATATTATGAATGATATTTTTAATCCTTATACAGAATTTACAATTTGTTATATTGATGATGTTTTAATTTATTCATCATCTATTGACCAGCATATTAAACATCTTAATATATTTAAGAATGTTATGATCAGAAATGGTTTAGTTATATCTGCACCCAAGATGAAACTTTTCCAAACAACTGTACATTTTCTTGGTCATAATATTCATAATGGAAGCACTATTCCAATAAACAGAAGTATTGAGTTTTCTTCCAAATTTCCTGATGAAATAAAAGATAAAACTCAACTATAGAGATTTCTTGGTAGTCTCAATTATATCAGGGATTATTATCACTAGTTAGATAAGGATGCCTCCATTCTTTATACCCGTCTTCGTAAGAATCCTCCTCCGTGGTCTGAAGAACATACAACAGCTGTTCAGAAGATTAAGGCTAGGGTTAAACAATTACCTTGTCTTCAACTTCCTAATCCTTAATGGAAAAAGATTGTTGAAACAGACGTCTCTAATCAGGGATTTGGTGGGGTTTTAAAACAATTCAATCCTAATACCTCTACAGAAGAACTATTACGTTTTCATTCCGGTAGTTGGCGAGGACCAACTTTAAACTACCCAACCATTAAACATGAATGTTTAGCTATTGTTAAATGGGTTTTAAAATTCCAGGATGATTTGCTTAATCAACATTTTATTATAAGAGTTGATTGTTTTGCAGCCAAACAGATATTTAAAAAAGATGTTTTAAATTTAGCATCTAAACAAATATTTGCAACATGTCAAAATGCTTTATCAGTATTTGATTTTGATACTGAATATATCAAAGGTGAGAATAATTTACTTCCCAATTTTCTAACTCGAGAATATTTGCAGGGCCAAAATAGTATTTCCGAATGACCAGCAGAGGCCGAAGAGGTCATGGTAGGGTTTCTAATCCCTATCATACAAAATTTCCTCGAAAATGGGCGTTAAGGGGGCAAAAATGCAAATCAGCCCCCGAACCACCGTGCGGATGTCACGGCCACCTTCCCTGTGACAAATAGGTCCAGTGGCAATAGAAGGAATGTAATTAGCACGTATAGGTTGGGAGTTAGAGCCAAAAACGCCTTAAGCTTAACCGAAAAAGGGTGTTAAGGGAGCAAAAAAGCGAAACAGCCCCGGAACCTCCGTAGGGATGTCATGGCCAGCTTCCCCGTGACATATAGGACTTGTGATAACAGACGGAATGTCATTAGCAAACGTAGTTTGGGAGTTGGAGTTGTAAACGACTTAAACTTATTCGAAAAAGGGATAGTTTGACATCCAATAAATGTTCAACATTTTCTTCATAAATGATGCCATTGTTTCATCATACACGGTGGTTATTTGGGTGGTAAACGTATTAAGAAAGCATGATAGGCTTATGGAAATGACCCCGTAGATTACTCAATCATTTTACTTTGACTGGGAAAATGAGAATGAAGAAGAGTTAAAATAAATTTATCACCAAAACATTCTATTCATAAAAATTTATTTTATGAAGAGGTATGCTCCTAAAAATTGTATTATTTGTAAATTGAAATCAAGTTTGGAATAAATCTTTCATGATACATACATATGATTGTATTTCGAAAAAAGGTTTTTATAGATTGTTCTATTTTAAATGCATGTTATTACAACCTTTTTCCTATGTCTGAATGAATTGATATTTTGTAATGGGTGCAATTGTTTTTTTTATTTTTTGTAGATGGCTTTTGGCGTGGACTTGTGGATAGTCTACATTTTGTTTATGGAGGGCACTTGACACTTTTGTATAATCTTGCTAACTATGTCTTCCTCTGCTTTCGTAAATATTAATATTACTGATACATATAACTTTTGTAATCCAACTGATAGTTGTTGATGTGGCATATAGATCACCTTTTGTCGTGGTACAGATTAAGATGATAAGTTATACCACGCCAAGTGGCCATATTGCATGGTAGTAAATATATTTTTTGTATATGGTGGGTTGGATTTTTGTATGGAAATATAATTTTAGTTTGGACAATAGTTGGTTTGTATGGAATATATACATTTAAAGTTATTCATTTTTGGATGGTTAAAAGTAATATGGACTATGGCATGATTGATACTTTTACGTTGTGAAATGATGGATAGTATATGTATTGTTTTGTTTTTATACGTATTACAGGTTGCATGAAATATAGACAGGTTGTGAATAAATTAGAATTTTGCGATGAAACATAAGAGCATGTTTTTGGCGACTAAATTGTTAGTAGCAAAAAAAAAAAAAAAAGATTCGAAAAATACTTTTGGCTACTAAAAGTTTAGTAGTCAAAAGAAACAATCAAACATTTGGCGACTAAAATATTTTGTAGCAAAAAAAAATCAAACATATGGCGACTAAAATATGTCATAGCTAAAAAAATAAACTAAAGAAATAAAAAAAACTTTTGGCGACTAAAACTTTCGTAGCAAAAAAATGTGAGACTTTAGGCGACCAAATGTTTAGTAGCCAAAACACAAAATGTTTGCCAACTAAAATCTTAGTAGCTAAAAACATAAGACTTTAGGCAACTAAATCTTTAGTATGCAAAATGTTTTTTTGACTTTAGGCGACTAAAATCTTAGTAGACAAAACATTGTTATTTACTTTAGGCCACTAATATATTTAGTAGCTAAAACTCTTTTCCGCGATTAAATGATTAGTTGTTAAAAATAACTGAACTTTTAGCCACAAAAAAATTAGTTGTCGAAAATATGATATTTAATTTAATTTCAAACCTTTTGGCGACTAAAAACTTAGTCGGCAATGTAGTACATTTGGCGACTAAAATAATTTTAGTCGCCAATGATCTTTCTCTACAATTCTTCCCCGACTAATTCTCCGACCAAATATTTTTGTAGCTAAAAGCCTTCGGCGACTAAATAGTGACTTTTGGCGACTAAAAATTTAGTCACCAAAAATGAAAATTCTTGTAGTGTTTCTCTCCATTAGTGGACTTAATCTTCATTATTGGATTAAAATGACTAATGAATGGGAAGGTAATTAAAAGAGGTAATGAAATTGAACTAAGAGGCAACAAGATAATAAAATCAAGTTTTTGGTTCAATCAGACGTTAATTGAACCCATTGATTCTTGAAGCATTTCATACTCTTAGTGATGAAAATGGTTCAAGAATCAATGTCAACCGCTTCCCCTGATCAATTCCATGATAGGGAGGAGGTTCATAAGTTTTTCCTTGTCTTTCATCGAAATTGTATCCCTTAATTCATAGACCATCATGCTAAGAATTTACATTGATTGATGGCTTACGAATTAAGCCTACCTCTCCTTTGATCCGTTCGATGATAAGGAGAGACAAGGTAGACAAACATCCCTTGAAAATCCTCTATTTGTGCTCTGTTTCATGTCTATTGCAGCAGGGCAATACCAAACATTAGTGGCCGGCTGACCACCTTTACTGTACGGCCGACCACTTCTTCTGGCTAGCCGACCACCTTTTTTCAGCCAGGCAGTGTTATTTTTCCTGTAGAACAGAGCAGAGGCTGAGGTGAATATCAGTGCAATTTTCTGACTGCGCAATAGAAGCACACTGGCAGCAGAACGGAGAACATTTTCCGGTGGAAATCCGCGCACATGCATGAGTCATCCCTCGTTTCTCAGGGCCCATAATAGTTAATTAACTTAGTTTTGTATTATGCTTAATTAGCTTAATTCTAATAGCTAGCAAAATTGTGTTGTAATTAATGAGTTAGGTGTGGTAGTTAGTTAATCTTAATTTGTAATAATTAGCCAGTGTATTTAATTTATTTCATTTGGTTTGTAATAGTTGGGTAATTCATAGTAATTTGTTAGGACATTTATTCGGACCCTCTTGCGCGAGGGCAAATTGTAATAATGTGTATGTCATCCAACCCCCCATTTCTTTCTCTTTTTTATTTATCCGCTTATGATGGATAGTACAGAACATCATGTTTCTTTTAGCATTTTTCATGATTTGCATCCATTAGTCTTGCATACATAAGGTTTGGTTCATCATTCTAATGGCATTGTCATTTATTACTTCCTTGAATATGTGCGCTACCGTATGCTATCAAAGTGATTTACATGACATATTAGACAACCGAATCTATTAGTTTCATTTTTGCATGTGCTACATTAGCCATCTTGTATTGTTAGGATCATGCATTTTTTCTAACTATTTTGTTTCTTTCGGCTTGCCTTGGATTACAAGGTGAGCACTTATTGCTTTAGCATATTGCATGAGTGTTAGTGTTTCCATAGCAAGCATGATTACCATGAGGCTAAGTGCTTAAGTGATATACCTGTTTGAATGCCTGTGGATGAAGGCTAATTGCTTAAATTGGGATGTTTTGATTAATGCATATACAAATTCACTTTTTTCAAGTGACGCATGTTCAAAACGCTTTTCAAAACAAGCATGAAATCGAAGCGTTCAAAATTGAGCAAATTAGTATATACTTGTGTACATCACATAGTAAGAATAGCCTAATAACAAGTGCATATAATATAAATAAGAATCACATCATGATTAGTAGAGGCCGATCTTTGATCGGGCGAGTAAGGTGCTCAATTCATGACCTTTTCCTCTTGTACCTAAGTTTTCGAGCCGAGACACTTTGGTGATGACGGACACGTGGCCTTTGGCACGAGTCGCGGGTTTCCCAAAATTTTCAAAAACATTTAGGTGACGACTCTGAAATGTCGCAAAACAGTTCATTTTTGGCATTTTTGATTCAAAAGTGATTTTCCAAAAGATTGGTTGGATTTGAACTCATTTATGTTTATCTATTTTATATTACACTTGTGAAATCAGATTTAAAACCATAGAAGTTCAAACTGTAGGACTATCGTATCCGAAACGAGCACGAAAAACAAGCTACACTCCAATGTAGTAAAATTGGTTACACATACTTTAACCCAAGAGGGTGTAATGTTTTATATAGAGTTCTCTAATGATAAGTCAATAACTATTCAAAGGAACACAAGGATGCTCCAATGTAGTAAAATTGCTCACACATACTTTAACCCATGTGGTTGTAATGTTTTATATAGAGTTCTCTATTTCCTCTAATGTCTTCCTTTTTCCTCTAGAAATGCATTTGCCTAACAAGTATTCTTTAACCTGGACACCTTCTTACTTGGATTAGGTTGACACTTTCCTCATTCAATTAGGTTCAACATAAGTTAACATTTTCTTATCAATCAAAGTTAGTTCCTCCACTATAAAAACTTTATGATCACCTTTGACTAAGTTTCGACTTTTGCCATTATTTTAGTGATTATGTGCCATGTCACATGACACGTTCAAGAAAAACAAAGAGTAATATTAGGTATCATGAAAAAAATATCATAAAAATGACCATAAAAGATTCTTCACTGTTAGATTACACATATAAAAAAACACTACACACTAATTAAAGAATAAAAAAATTTTATAAAACATTTCATGATTTTTTTTCATGACCCTTGCTGTTATTCATAAACATAAGTTGATTTGCGACCCACTTTTTCATGCTTAAAAGCTTCCATGATATGTTTGTTTGTGAATATATGTATAAAAGTCTGTTAATAATATAAATATTCACTTGTCACTTGTTGCTCAAGTATTTGTTGATAGGATGGACCCAAAGGAGGGGGGAAAATTCCCTTTGACTTGGGGTTAGTTAAACACAAATTTCAGACACTATCCTTGTCATAAAGAATAACATACCAAATATGATATGTTCAAAATCATATAAATATCAATATCATAAAGTCCTTTAACAAAATTTGAATTGTTATCACAATTTGATACCAAATCAACTTGCGAAAGGTTAGAAATAGAGGCCATGTTTAGTTTGTATTTGTAAAATAATTTTGAAAAATAATTTTTTGAAAAGAGTTTACAAAATTTGAAAATTTGTTTGGTTGACATGTTTTGGAAAATAGGTTAAAAGTTTTTTTTTTTTTTTTTTTTGTGTGACTTTTTTAGGCTTTTTTTGAAAAGAATAAACGTGCAAAAAAGTATAGGTGATGTGATCCAAAAAAATCAAAAAAATGACTTTTAACCAACTTTTAAATACAAATCAAATCATTAAATTTAACAAGTGCGTCTAATTTTTTGGCTGAATAGCAATGTTCTTTTATAAAATGTAGTCTTATTATGTAGTTGGGCCAGTTTCCTTTTTAGGCTTCCTGGTAGAGTGACATGTGATTTTTTCTTGCAGAGTGCCTATAGCATATATATATATACTAGTAGGACACTCCCGTGCAAAGCACGTGGGGATCACTCTGTTGGTTGGAACAAAATGTTGGGAAGAGATGATGAAAAAAACTAGTCTTAGCACAACCAAATACAGCCTTAAAAACAGGGGTCTGTTAATTGACAAAAACTCGAAGTGAAATTTGCAAATATTAAAATGACAAAAATATCTTTTAGTTTAGTATTAGAAAATATAGATTTTTTTTTTTTTCTTTTTCCTCTTGTAGACTCAACTTTGTGCTTGATTTTTCAATTCTCGACTTAGTTGAGGTGTCTTAGCGTGAAACCCTATATACTTACATTGTCATTAATCACTACGAAAGGTTAAATATTCCAAAGGAAATTAGATAACACTATAAACACTACCTCAAAATGAGTTGACAATTTCTTAAAATAAAATAATTCTAGATAATTAGATTAAATATTTATCAAGTACAGACTAAATACATTGGTCAGTTATAGAAAAGAAAATCTGTAGTTATGAATGATGTTTGAGATTATGTGCCGTTTTGGTAACTTAACAAAAAGCTGCGTTTTGAGCAATTCATCAAAAACGCCAAACCATGCAAAAACGTCACAGATCCCATTAGCCACTTAAAAATTTACCAAACTACCCTCTGGAACATTGTAATTAATTAATTCAAAAAAGTAAATTTAATTAAAAAGTATGAATATTTTGGTCATTTTAGAGTGATGTGACACTTTTAAAAAATATTAAACCAAAAAGCAAAGTCAGCTTTTTACCAAATTCCCAAATTACTTTCCAAAAAGTCAAAAAATTTGATAAAAAATCAAAAGTCAACTTTTTACCAACTTCTCAAAACACCACTATGTGTTTCTATTTTACCCCTCTAGCATATTCCTGCTGCCAAATTTATTTCCAAGGCTTTGATTTGATTTGATTGATCCGTAAAGATGACTTATTGATGTTGTCATTTGTATATTAAAATATTCTATTTATAATCAAGTAATAATTACTATTTTGAAATGGGTCCAGCTTGTCTCATATTTAGATCAAGATTAGACCGTCCAGTTCGGCTTATGGGCCCCCTTTTTGGCATCGTTTTGGTAATCCGAATCGTTCAATGTGTAGAACTTGTCGAGTATTATATTCTTATAAAAAATCAAATTAATCGGATATCGATAGCTATTTGATCGGATCAAATTTCTGTCAACCGTTTTATTTTTTCACCGTATATTTTTTTTATACAAATTTGATCTGATCAAATAGTTATCAATATCCGATCAACATGATTTTTTACAGGAATATAGTACTCGACGAGTTCTACACATTAAACGGTTCGAATTATCCAAACAGAGCCTAAAAATGAGCCCAATGGGACGGACTAAACGGTCGATTCAGATAGCTATCAATATCCAATCAACATGAGACAAGCTGGATCTTTTTGAAATATAGTGGTTGAGATTGAGTATTGATTCTCAAGACTAATCGAGTTTTTTTGATATAAAAATAATAATTAAAGTAATTTAAAGAGTTTGATTTTGAAAATAATAAAACTAAAATAATAAAATATAAAATAAAATAAGAAATTTCTTAGGATTTTGAGTCCACAACTAACCTTATAATCATGGGTTATTATATTAGTTTCTAGAAAATCATTAATTTGGATAAAATGATATAAGTTGATCAGAAATATATCGTCAAAATGATTTGTATATTAAAACCCATAAAGTCAAGAATCATTTTTACTTAGTACGGACCGTTACCACTAAACTAAATTAAATTGGAAAATGTTTGAGAGCTCGAAACTTGCCCCCCCTAATCCCCTTAATGCCCAAAACGACGTCGTTTGGCATTAGGCTTTTTTTTTTTTTTCTGCCATTTTCGAGCTCAAACGCAGGGGAAAGAGGGAGAAGGAGAGGGAGAGAGAGAGAGAGAGAGGGAGAGCGAGGGAGAGAAGAGAGAAGAGGGAATGGAGACACACACACGCGGAGGCCCCTGCATTCTGGCCGATCGTCCGATCGTCGCAGCTCCGCCGATCGTCGCAGCACCGCCCCGGCCGACGTCGCCTCCGCCTCTGCCTTCTTCCCTTCTTCCCTTCTTCTTCTCTTCTTCTTTCTTTCTTCTTCTCTTCTTCCCTTCTTCCCTTCGTCTGCTTCTTCTTCTCTGATTGAACCGGAAAAAAAAAAAAAAAAAAAAAAAATTCAAAAACGTCGAAACGACGTCGTTTCTCATTTCGGGGGATTAGGGGGGACGCTCTTTCGAGCTACGTAGCATGGCCCAATTAAATTATAGTTGATGCACGAACCGTTTTATTAGGTATGACTCGTTAACAATTTTAATATACAACAGTGAAAATAATTGTATAATATGATTTGAATAAAATATTTATTACAGAAAAAAATCTAAATATCTGGAAGTTATACAATTTATCCAAATCAAATCTAAACTAAAAATACTAAATACAACAAATCATAATTTCGTGGTAGTGTCATCTGTACCCTAAAAAAAAAAAATAATAATAATTTCTAACACTCATATAACTACCATACTGTAATATATACAAAATTAATCTCCCCCACTTTCCCTTTCTTTCTTTCGTTCTTTCTTTTTGCCTCTGCTTGGCCGAAGCCTTCACTGAGCCCTCGCCCTCTCCCAGCTGCTCCTTTTATAGGCCAAACCTGCAGAACCAAACCAAACAAACAACTTAATTTAATAAAATTATATAATATATGTATATATATACATTATATGTGAATGGGAGGGTGTCGGCTTGCTGACATTGTTTTTTTTTTTTTTTTTTTTTCTTTTTTTATATTTAATTTATAAATATAATATAATATATAAAATATCTAAAATATATTATTTACACTAATATTTATACAAACATTCAAAATATATAAAAACACAAAAAAATATATAAAATTGTAAAATAGTAAAAATAAATAGATTAATAAAATATATTTTAACGAGTTAAATATATAACATTGAGACTCCAATCACTTACCAAAAGCAACAAACAAATATAAATATGTTGCAAAACACAATCAATGTGAAGGCAAGTTCTTGAAAAAGTAGATTAATCCCCAAGAAGGCACACAATTTATTTGAAACTTTGAGAACAATGGAAACTTTAAAGAGATAACCTCATACACCGCCCTAAAAAGGAATCAATGTTATAGACATGCACAGATAAAAATGTTTTCACTTGTTTAGCCAATCATTTGATATCCAACTATTAAAAAACTTGTATGGAAACATATATACATATTTTTTTTTTGTAGTCATATTGGGTGTATCATCAAAAAATAAAGTTTCATCTATAAATACATTTCATCTGCAAATACATAACAAATCCTTCATTTATATATGGGTTTATTTGGGAATTAATTTTGACGATAATAATTAAAACTTGATTCACATGAAGATGGCCACTATAAGATTAGCTCGAGCTTGAATTAATTTTGCAATGAGCTGCTCAAGTTTCTCTAGTTTGTATTAACATATACTCTAGGAGAAATTTTTAATGCGGTTCTAACGATTTAATAACTGCCTTTGTAGCTCCAGAATGTTTTAGTTTATGCTTGTACTCTAGCGACTTTACGTAAGGCAGAGTTTGATTTTTTGGCGGTGATAATGAAAAAGTTGACAGATAAGTCACCCTTACTACCACTTTATAGAATTGTACATGAGATTTTCACCTCATACGGCTCCTCATTCAATTCCTTCGAACAAAATCGTCATGATGGCTAAAGGCAATGGTTGGCCATGGCAATTTATTATTTTACTTCGATGATGATTTCAAGATGGTGTAGCTCTAGTAGATTTTTGGCCCCATATGTGAAAAATTATTGAGGTTTTTGTTTTTGATTTTTTTTTTTTTTTTTTAAATTCATAATTCACATGCTTAAGTTGTTTTACTTTGGGAAGGTTTGTTGTTTGGTAAAAGTAAAACTTTTTAGGTTTTTAGCTTATTTGCTTTTTCACCTTCAAAATAGGGCTCAAAAGCTAAACTTAATTTACTTTTATGAAGCCGTGTTTTTGGATCTATTTTTAAGCTTAAAAAAATATGCCGTCTATTGCGAGGTAAAAATATTCGAGTTTGAATTACAAAAAATTAGGATTTCCTTCTTTCCTATTTGTCACCTATTTAAGGCTAAAAAAGCCCCAAAAGCTAGCCTTTATAGCCTAAAAAACTAAGAAAACAGCCCTTTAAACCAATAACAAAATGTTATTCAACTTTTATGAGCTAATCTCCATCTACTCAATCTTGGAATGAAGTTCAAGTCCGACCAATTTATATGAATCAAACTCAAAATGGCTCCTAATGGGCTTAAATGAATTTGTTCACATGCATCAAAGCTTGATCTACATCCCTAGCCCCAACCAAGCCAAGAATTGACCGGCTCCCCCTAAGTGAAAATGTTGTCTCTATTGACTGAATTTCTGGTAATTTAACGATTGCTGAAGTATTATATAGATATAAAGGTATGTGCTTGGTTGATGTGGAATATCACTTGGAGCATGTGAAGACTATTTTGCGATGAGTGCAAGAGAGGTGCTTACTCATCTACCTTCTATAGAAACACCCCAACCGCTCATTCTTTTGGGCCTATAGTGCACTTGGTCTTGGGCTCTCAAACTAAGCTTATGTGGATTAAATGCTCTAAAATAGTGCAGTAGACTGGGTTGTTTGGGGTTGGCCACCAATTTTATACTTGGACTTTGGCATGCATTTCAGGTATGGATTTGAGTCAAGATGTCCCATAATTTGAGGCAATGTTTGGTAAAGGCATTCAAATTTTCTCTTATTTATATTCTAAGGTAATAAATGGGAAGCTAACACGGTAGTTCATTGATATGATTGTAACAAAGCAATAGAAAAGAAATACTTCAGAAACTTCTGGATATTTTGGATTGTGATAAACACTAATTAGCCGATCACCCGTGCTATATATACGGGATAATTATAGATATTTATATTTGTTTTAAATTTTTTTTAATATATAAATTATGTTTTTTTAAAATTTTTTATAAAAATAATTTAACAATCTTATCACTAATCATATTGTATGAGAGAAGTTGAAAAAAAAGTACTGCAGTAACTATACACAGATTGTATCTATAATTATTTGTATGAGGGGATTTTAAATACTGATCAAGGGATTTTGACAAAATCAATAAATGCAGGCTTGTGGAAAGACATGTGGATTGAAAAAAGTTAATAAATGCTGATCAGGGGATTTTGACCAAATCAATAAATGCTGTGCTTTTTTTTTTAATAAAAAATTTAGAAAATTCAGATTGGGATTATTTAAAGCCATTGAACAAATTACAATCACATTTTTCTTTTTGTGAGTTAACTTCAATCATATTAAAAAATCAAATTATAAACAAAAGGAGATAACTTCAATCATACAAATTACAATTTTCTCACTGCTATCTAAATACAATGACATTTTTCTCATAATAAAAAAAAATAATTGCAAAAAATAACCATTAAAATAGTAAATAAAAAAGATTATTTAGAACCATTGAACAAACTACAATCACATTTTTCTTTTTGTGAGTGTTTATGTTTATCTAATTTCAATCATATTAAAAAATAAAATTATAAACGAAATAAGATAACTTCAATCATACAAATCACAATTTTTTTAATGCTATCTAATCATCATCAATAATTAAAAAAACACAATAATTTATTTTTCAAAAAACATAGTGAGTTAAAAAGATCAATTACAATTTTTTTTGGGGTCAAAATATAATCTAATTATCATCAATAATTGGTACATTATGTGACCCTAATGAGTATAATCCATTTTGTTTTTCAAAAAACACAGTGAGTTAAAAATCAAATCACAAATTAAGTGAATTGATAGTTAAAAAAACACAATAATTTTTTTTCAAAAAACAAAGTGAGTTAAAAAATCAATTACAATTTTATTTTTTCAAAATACAATCTAATCATTATCAATAATTGGTACTTTGAAAATCAAATCAGAAAAAAATCAAATCAAATCACAAATATTTTTATGCTATCTAACTACAATCATATTTTTTTCATAAATAATTGTAAAGAAAAACCATTAAAACAGTAAATAAAAGATTAAATCACATTAAAAAACAAAGAACCATTGAACAAATTATAATCACATCACATTTTTTCCATAATATAAAAAATAAAAATAAAAAAAAGAACCATTGACTAACTACAATCACATTTTTTTCTTTGTGTGTGTGTATGTTTATCTAATTTCAATCATATTAAAAATAAAATTAAAATAGTAAATAAAAAGATTAAATAACATTAAAAAAAAATATTGAACTAACTACAACAATCATATTAAAAAAAAAGAGTCATTGAACAAATTACAATCACATCACATTACAATCACATTTTTTTCTTTGTGAGTGTTTATGTTTATTTAACTTCAGTCATATTAAAAATAAAATTAAAATAGTAAATAAAAAGACTAAATAACATTAAAAAAAAAATCATTGAACTAATTATAACAATCATATTAAAAAAAAAAAAGAGTCATTGAACAAACTACAATCACATCACATTTTTCCCATAATAAAATAAATAAATGAAAAAAAAAGGAACTATTAAACTAACTACAATCACATTAAAAAAAAAAAAAATCATTCAACTAATTAAAATCACATTTTTTCTCTTTGTGAGGGTTTATATTTATCTAACTTCAATCATATTAAAAAATCAAATTATAATTTTTTATTTGCTAGACAAATCACAAATATTTTTATATGCTATCTAACTACAATATTAAAACAGTAAACAAAAGGAAAAGTTAAGAAGGAGAAAATAAAAAGAAGACTTACTGTTTGCATACGTGGTCACTGAAGTTGAAAGTGTAGAAGTGAGAAGTCAAGCAAGAGAAAATAAAAAAGGAGACTCACTGTTTGCAATAGGTATATGAAAAGTTAAAAAGAGTGTGTAAATTGGAGAAGTTAACAAGACTTAGAAGAATTTATTAAGTGCTAAGTTTTTAAAAAAAAAAAAAATCAAAAAAATTAAGAAATCAAGGTTCAGATATTGAAATTCCCACAAAACTTATGGATTAGAGATAGATATAAATAAATGGATAGATATAGATATAGATATTTATATTTGTTTTAAATTTTTTTTAATATACAAATTATTTGTTTTGGTGAGTTGAGAGAAGTTAATAAATACTGAGATTAATTTTTTTTTTTTAAAAAAACAAAAATTTAAAAAATTAAAATTGACATATTAAAACTCTCATAGATCTTGAGGTTAAAAATCCCATTTTACTTAATATATAGTGTGGATATGTTTGTGGGAAATGCATATTGGGTGAGTCCAACCACATGCGTGTGGCACAAGATCGCCCGTTTCATGTTTTTTCTGCAAGTTATTTCACATACTTCCAAGCATCCACAAAATGCACTTAAACATTGTTTTTTTATTTTTTTGGGTGCGATAATACTAGGTTCATCATCAAAACATAAAGTTTGATCTATAAATACATAACAAATAGTGTCATCTATAAATACATAATAAATCCTTTATTTATATATGAGTTTATTCAACTACAAATCCTTAGGCACTCGCAAACAAATCCAAATTTGAAAATCCAAAAACCTAATCCAAAGGAAAAAGAAAAACTATTACCTAGAAAAAATTTAAAATATATATATATATATAAGAAAAAAAAAATCTTCAGCTCTCACAGATAAATCCCAAATCAAAAAACCCTAAAACATTATTAAAAAAAAAAAAGATTAAAATAAGAATGTTATACGGAGAGAAAGTCTTAAAGAGCACATAAAATAGTGGCATTGTGTGTTTTTTGTTAGCAAATTGACATGTTTTTAAGTATTTTATGTTAGAACCCCACAAAGGGGTGTGTGTAAATTAAATGTATAAATTAAATAAATAATAAAATAAAATAATTCAAAAAATAATTATTTAAATTATTCCCCAAATTAAACACTTACAGAAAATAATGTTGACGTTTGTGTCGGACACAATCTCTTTAAAGTTGATTTCGCCCTCACTCTGGTGCTTCGAGTTTTGCCGGCGTCTACTTCACAGGATGCAACGACTAACACTTAAATTTGCAGCATTACAAATTCAATTCTTGCAAACCAAAACTTTGCTGAAACTCTTTCTTTTTTTTCCTAAAATTAAATGTTGAATAAATGCAGAAAATAGGAAGACGGAAAAGGGCGAAGAGAGACAAAAATCTGAGGGAAAATGTATGTTTTGAATTGCTAGAAGGTAAGCCTTAAATAGGAGAATTTGTGGCCCTGTTTGGACAGATTGGAGAGGCACTAGACAGATTCAATTCGAATTCAACAGATCTGAACCTGTGTGGAACCCTTTGAACTGTTTCGGTGGGTTGAACCTGTTAGGGACCTGTTTGGGTAAGAAATAATTTTGGACCAATTTATTTTGAATTTTGAAACCAAAATTAAAAATAAAAAGTAAAATACAAAAGTTTTTGACCCAAAAAGATAAGTATTGGGCCGGACAAGCCCAACCCAACCTCACACCACGCACCCAGGCCCAGCCTGACTGACTGGACGGACGGACGGCGGCGGGGCACGCGTGTGGTTTTAATTTTGGGTCCAATGGGTCTAGCTCACTTCACCCATAACCTCATCCTTCTACAAACTTAGGTACCCCTTGGAGCCCATCCCAAGTATTCCAAGCTAAGGTATATAAACCCATTCAAAACATCAAGCCTTTCCAATATGGGACAAGCACATTTCATAAATGTGTAGAAAACCCACCAAAACTAGTTCCATGAACCCGAAAATGCGCGTTGAATTCTCATTCATTTGGAAATAGTTTTGAGCAATCAAATACATGAATTTATTCACTACGCGGCATTAAACATGAACCCAATTAGAAACATTAAAAATAATGCTTGGGTCCCACCTTAATTAATGCTCAAAGTTAGCAAAAAATAAGGATTTTTCAAAGCCATTTTCTAACAATCCCCCACATGAATGGAATTCACGATAACAGACATGCAATAAAATCTAGACAAAGAAAGAGTACGTTAAGAAGATACACCACATCGAGATAGGTAGCTTTTGGCTTTGAACATTCTCTAATGAAAGCCTATCAGACTTACTAGCCAACCAGTGGACGCGATGCCTTGAACTGTTCAGCTGTTTGTGTAAGCCAAGACAATAGACTATACATAGTGTATTCACAAACACAGTTTGGTTCTTACGGTTGTGTTCATTTTGGCCCTGAACAACGCCTAGTACTTCATGAGTGCTTTGGAGAATTTAGCCCTCCCAATTCTCACAGAACAGGCCCAATTCACGCTCATACAGGTGATTTCTTATTAAGAGTATCTTGTTATACCCCACTTGGATGTCTAATCTATAAGAATCATTAAAAGCAAAGTTTATCCTACTAACGCTTCAGGTATCACTCTTTTTATCATAGAAATGGGTAGGAGTAAACCTCTTCAGTGATACGTGAAGTCATCCATAATTCAATTGTCCCTTTGAACCTAGATCTTGGGATCTCCAGTCAACTAGGTTGGGTTGCCATTATAGCGACTTTTAAGTAATAGGCTTTAATCCCATTCCCCTCGATAAATAATACACTTGCTCTCTGGCTAGTCCTTTAGTTAATGGATCTACAATATTCTCCTTTGACTTTACATATTCTATGGAAATTATTCCATGTGAGAGAAAATGCCTAACAGTATTATGTCTTCGACAAATGTGTCGAGACTTAGCGTTATACATATGATTCTGTGCCCGTCTTATTGCTGCTTCACTATCACATGAATGCATATAGCTGGCACAGGTTTAGGCTACATTGGAATGTCTTCTAAGAAATTACGAAGCCATTCTGTTTCTTCTCCTGTTTTTATCTAATGCAATAAACTCAGATTCTATTGTCGACCTTGCTATGCATGTCTGCTTGGAAGATTTCCAAGAGACTGCAGCACCTCTCAGGGTAAAGACATATCCACTAGTGGATTTTGAGTCTTTAGTATCCGGTATCCAATTTGCATGGATGTACCCCTCGAGTACTGCTGGATATTTGGTATAATGAAGG
Organism: Camellia granthamiana; assembly: GCA_036172215.1. NCBI lineage: Eukaryota > Viridiplantae > Streptophyta > Magnoliopsida > Ericales > Theaceae > Camellia > Camellia granthamiana. The sequence continues at coordinate 133,545,913 of CM069910.1, forward strand.
CCATAATTCTGGGTATGTCTTAGATACCTAAATACCCTAATTATCGCTTTCCAATGATCAGACCCTGGATTACTTGTGTACCTACTCAATTTGCTTACAGCATAGGCTAAATCTGGCCTAGTGCAATTCATTAAGTACATCAAGCTTCCTATTATTCGAGAGTACTCTAATTGTGATATGCTTGCACCTATATTTTTTGACAAATGAAGACTAATGTCAACAGGTGTTTTAGCAGGACGGTCATCATGCTTTCCAAATTTCTCTAGAATCTTCTTAACATAGTGAGACTGAGATAAAGCATATCCTTCAGATGTTCTAGTAATTTTTATTCCTAGAATTACATCTGCTACTCCCAGATCTTTCATGTCAAACTTTTTGTTCAACATTTTCTTTGTGGATTTAATCATGTCATTATTGTTTCTAATAATGAGCATGTTATCCACATAAAGACAAACTATGACATAGTCTTTATCTATGCTTTTAACATAGCCACATTTGTCACATTCGTTTATCTTAAAACCATCCGAAAGCATAGCATGATCAAATTTTTCATGTCATTGTTTCGGAGCTTGTTTTAATCCATAAAGGGATTTGACAAGTTTACAAACCTTTTGCTCTTGGCCAGACACTTGAAACCCTTTTGGTTGTTCGATATAGATTTTCTCATCTAACTCGCCATTAAAAAAAGCTGTTTTAACATCCATTTGATGTATTTCCAGATTATACAAAGCTGCAATCGCCATCAACATGCAAATGGATGTTATTCTTGTCACTAGTGAATAGGTGTCAAAATAATCAAGGCCTTCTTTTTGCCTGTATCCCTTAACAACAAGCCCAGCCTTGTATTTATCTATTGAACCGTTTGCTTTCATTTTTCGCTTGAATATCCACTTATATCCAAGAGGTTTACATCTTGGTGGAAGATCCACTAGTTCCCAAGTATGAGTTTGTAGTATTGATTCAATTTCATTATTCACAGCCTCTCTCCACAATGGAGTATAGACACCCCATTTTTGACTAACCTTAAGACTCAGACGTCATCGATTGAGTGCTCGGTGATAATGCATATCGTGCTCGTTTCGAGGTTTCGGAGTTTTCGGCTAAGTGCCTTGCCTCTCGGCCTCTGAACTCTTTGTGCTTTGGCTCAGTTTGCGGACCGAACCTTGTTTCTCTTCCCTGGAGGGAGGGAGTGGGTCTTGTAGACCACCTCTTTGTGGTCGTAGACCACTTTTTGCGCTTGGAGACCAGTTTTCGATTTTTGGAGCCTTCGGCCGCGCGCCTTGACTCGGGACCGCTTAACGTTCTTCTTTTGGTGTGGTTTTTGAACCACACCTTGTTGCCCCTGCCTAAAGGGACATTGTGGTTCGGGAGACCACTTTTGATGCCGGTAGACTAGTTTTCGAGGCTTTCGGCTGTGTGCCTTGCCTCCCGAACTTTCGTCTTGCATCCGTTTTGGTTTGTTTTTGGTACAAACCTTGTTTTCCTTGTTTGGAAGGTGGTACAGGGGTGGGAGACCAGTTCTTCCCCTTGGAGACCACTTTCCTCCCCGCTAGCTAGTTTTCTGGTCGGCCAACTGGTTTTCTTGGTCTTTGGGCCACCTTTTCTGGTCGGCCACCACACCACTGCATCGTTTTCATGCTCTAGACTTCTCCTACCCACGGCCGACCAGTTTTCATTTTGGGAGACCACTTGTGGTGGTCGGCCGACCACTTCAAGTGCTTTTTGTCACCTTTTTGGAGATATTTTTATCCAGCTATCATAGCTGGAAGGCACTAAAACCATCCTCCATACACGTGTATGGAGGGATGGCCTTGAACCCTAAGCTTGTCCAACAAGCTTGAGCATTGGTTCTCTATAAGAGAGAACCTCCTCCTCTCTCCCCTAGGTTCAGATTTTGTGCCTTAAGCAATACATACACATCTTTGTATCTATCTTGTTCTTGCTCTTCATTTTTGTGCTTTAAAGTGTAGTTTTATCATACTTTAACACACAAACACACACTCAAACACCATCCTTTTGTTGCCGAGGTGCTTAGGAACTGGTTTTGGTGTTGTTGGATTGGTTTGAGCTTGGAAAACCTGCTGGAGTTGTGGTTTTGAAGGTGTTCATCAAGGGTGAGCTTCTAACCCTTAAATCCCTTGATTTTGCTTAAGCTTTTAGCCCTATTTGCATGCTGATTAAAGTTTAACTCTTAACTACAAAAATTTCTATTTTTCAGTCCTTAAAATGTTTGTTTAAGGTCACTTTTTTGTTGGGGGTGGTCTACCCCCTCTTAGGCCTTGTTAGGCCTTGTTTTGAGCCATCCATTTTGGCTCTCGTTCTAGCCTTTGCATGACCTTTCTACCACTGAAATCCAAAGGATTTTCAGTGGTGGAAAGGTGGTTTTGGGGTCCCAAATAGAAGAGGGTCATCACCTCTCCTTGTGTTTTGTATACTTGCTTTGAATGCCTCATGTTTGAGCATGTTTATTAAGCTTGTGTTGGCTTGTTCTTAGCATGTATTTGGGGTTATTTTGAGATGGCATGCCAGTGTTTTTGGTTGTCTTGATCATTCCTTGCATGCATAATACACTTGTAGTGTAATCCTCATAAACTAGTCTTGTATGCTTCATGAAGTAGCATGTCATTCTAGCTTATTTTGAGTCCATTTCAGCATGTTTTTAGTGTTGTTTTGCCATGCCTTACGTCTGTTTTGGTTTGGTTTGATGGCCCTATGCATGTGCCATGCACTTGTAGTGCATTTCCATGAACTAGCCTAATGTGTACCATGCTTTAGACTGTCATTCTAGCACGCTTTTGGCTTAACTCTAAGAAGCTTTTATCCATGTTTTAGCATGCTTAAGCTCTGATTTGTGTTGTTTTGGTCATGCATGCCATGTTTTGTATAGCTATAGTGCATTCTAGCTTATTAGCTTTGTGTATCAAGTCCACTAGCATGCATTGCTTGGCCTATTTGAATGATTTGGCATCATTTGAAATGTGATTCCAATCCATGTAGTGTGGTCCTACATTCACATTTGTCACTTATTCAATGCGTTGGAGGGTTGGTCCTTTATGCCTTAACATGAACCATTGCGTATGCCTTCATGCCTAAGCTTGCGAGCTATCATTTCAATGTGTTTTGGGGGTTATCTTGCCAGGATATAACTCTGATTTTTGTTGGCGAAGCCATCCCATGCTTGGTCTTGGTAGGTGTAGTGTAACCCTCCCTTTTGGCCTTGCCTATTCCATGCCTTATGTCCTTCATGCTAGCTTGTTTTGGCTTCCTTCTATACATGTTTTAGACTCATTTTAACATGTTATAGGACTGTTTTGGGTTGCCTTTGCCATATGCTTCATGTTTTGCATAGTTGTAGTACAAGTGCCTATGCTAGTTTCAAGCTTTGAGCTTCATAGCATGCTTCATTTGTGTTGTGTATATGATTTGACATCATTTCACATGACATTTTAGTGCATATAGGACTGCCGTGTTCCTATTTCATTCACTCTTTAAGTGCCTTTGAATGTTATGCATTGTTGCCTTATTTGTGGCTTAGCTTGTATGCATACATGCCTAGGCCTTTGAGTCCTCATCTTCAGCATGTTTTGGTCCTTGTTTAGACCTATTCCAGCTCTGTCCATGGTTGGTTCATGCATTTGTGCCATGTATTGCATGCCTCCTTTGTAGTCCTCTTTGCTAGCTTTAATGCTTAAGGACCCTTGCATGCTTTGCTTGTATTGTTTGAATGATTTGGCATCATTTCACACTTGATTTCAGAGCCTTTAGTGTTGTCACACTTCCATGCCTGTCACTTTTTGAGCACTCGTGAGAGTTATGCTCTTATGCCTAGTTGATGGGCCAATGCATGTGCATGCTTTGTTTTGCATTTCATGCCTTTGTTTTGGTGTTATGGCCACTGATTTGGGCATGACTAAGGTCTGTCCATCTTGGTTTAAATCCATTGAGTATTTTTGCCTTCATGATATTTGCATGCTTACATTGTCATGTTGTTGCATGCTTATGTTGCCTTACTTTGTGTATGCATGCATTAGCCTTCTTTGCATGTCATTAGCTTTGTTAAGTTGATCATGTCATTAGCATTGAGTATGCTATGCCATTTGCATTGCATGTTTGCGTGCGTTGTTTACATGCTTATGTTACATTGTATAGAGTTTGCATGTTGTTCGCATTGTGTATGCCATAATCACATTGCATTGTGTTTGGAATAGGTGTTAGTCCAAACATGGGAAACGAGGGACGTTTCATACTTAAAGTGATGAAATGTGCCTCAATTCTCGGTCGCCAACGCTCTTGGTCATACATGATAGAGGTCAAGGCTTTATATGTTTACTTGTGCATTCATTTTACATTGAATTGTACAATTTGACTTCTCGGCCATCATGCATCGAGATGCGTGATTGGTGGCCCGAGGGTCGAGAACCACACTCTCTTGAGCTCATGAAATGATAGGGAGGGTGGCTATGCACACATATCTTGCAAATACATTGCCATGCCCTTTCTTGCTCTCTGTTGCAGCAAACTGGAGAAATGCAGCAACAACTAGTCAGCCAGCCAGAAAAACTAGCTGGCCGACCACTTTTTCTGGTTCACAGCAAAGAAAAGTGGTCGGCAAGTGGTCTCCCACATCAACAACTGGTCGGCCACCCTCCCACAGGTCCCCAAGGTGAGTTAGAAGCTATTTGGAGCTTAGTGTTAGATTCTGAGAACAGTTGCAAACAGAGGCAAGTTGAGGCATCGCGACGGACTTCCGAACGAGGCGACCGGGCATGCGTGCCTTCTTCTCCCTCTGAGGACATTGCTTTATTGTTTTACTTAGCTAATTTATGCTTTGGTTTTGTACCTAATTAGTTAATGCGTTTAACTATTCAATTTGTGTTGTAATAGCTTAATTAGTTAGCTTGTTAGTTGGCTAGTTTTATTTGTAATAAGTAGTTTAATTAGCTTAGATTAGCTAGTTAGCTTCTTATTCGGACCCTCGGTCGAGAGGGCCAATTGTTGTAATAAGGGTGTGTGTGTGTGTGATGCATGTCTTCCAACCCCTATTTCTTTCTCCCTTTTACTTAATCGCTTATGATGGTTAGTTTTAGGACATATTTTGATTAGCATACCTTATGCTTGCATGCGTGCATCCATTCATCTGTATTGCATGCACCTGGCTCAGCGCATCATACTAACTGCATTGTATTTCAATTCCGATTTGAATACATGTATCGAATTGTCGCATTCATATGCCATCTTATAATAGCCGAGCCTATTTTTAGTTGCATTTTGCATGTGTTGCATTAGCCATCTTAACATGAACTAGGATCATGCATGATTTCTAACTAGTTCTCTATTTTGGCTCGGAGTACACTGTAAGTGTTTACGCTTTAGCATACTGCATGTGTGTTAATGTTGCCATGAAAGCATGCTTACCATGAGGCTAACTGCTTATTTGATATAACTGCCTGAATACCTGTGGATGAAGCTTGGATTGCTTGAATTGGAACAATTCATTGAAATCCGCGATTTAGCCTACTTGCGACCCGAGAACTCCTGGAAACCGCGCTGCGAGGGCGCGAATTCATTTTGTTCTCTAGCCACTACAAGTTCGGACTCGTGTCACGGTTCTAAATCTAATCTCACAAAGTGCAATGCGAGACTGCTAAATCACCAAAGAGTCCAAATCCGGCAAATCATTTTGGAAAACTGATTTTTATAAAGAAGTGTCAAACATGGACTGCTTTGCCAGATATAGAGTCGCCACCTAAATATTTTATTTTGGGAGAAATTTAGGAAACCCTGACTTGTGCCTAAGGCTATGTGTCTGTCATCACCAAAGTTGCCTTGGCTCGAGAACTTGGGTACGAGAGGGGAAGGTCATGCAATGAGCACCCCCCCTCGCCCGATCAAAGATCGGCCTTTACTAACATGATATTTTATTTTTGAAAACACATGTGTTCTTATTCCGGTTATTAACTTAGAATTATTATGTGATACGCACAACATACAAGTATAGACTAGATCGCCTGAGTTGGAACAAAACATTGCATGTTCGTTTTGCTTGAAAATGGTTTGAAGTTTGCTACTCGCAAGTAGGCTAAATCGCGGATTTCAATAAATTGTTCCAATTCAAGCAATCCAACCTTCACCCACAGGTATTCAGGCAGTTATATCAAATAAGCAGTTAGCCTAATGGCAAGCATGCTTTCATGGCAACATTAACACACATGCAGTATGCTAAAGCATAAACACTCACAGTGTACTCCAAGTCAAAACAAAGAACTAGTTAGAAATCATGCATGATCGTAGTTCATGTTAGAATGGCTAATGCAACACATGAAAAAATGCAGTTAAAATAGGCTCGGCTATTCTAGAATGGCATATAAATGCGACAGTTCGATACATGTATTCAAATCGGAATTGAAATACGATGCAGTTAGTATGATGCGCCGAGCCCGGTGCATGCAAAACAAATGAATGATGCACGCATGCGAAGCATAAGTATGCTAATCGAAACATGCCCTAAAACTAACCATCGTAAGCGGTTAAGTAAAAGAGAGAAAAAAATAGGGGTTGGAAGACATGCATCACACACACATGCGCTTATTACAAAAATTGGCCTTCTCGACAGAGGGTCCGAATAAGAAGCTAACTAGCTAATCTAAGCTAATTAAACTAATTATTACAACTCAAAACTAGCCAACTAACAAGCTAACTAATTAAGCTATTACAACACAAATTGAATAGTTAAGCGCATTAACTAATTAACTACAAACCAAATAGCTAAACTAGCTAAGCAAATCAGCTAAGTAAAGCGATAAATCAGGAGCCTCAAAGCGGGAAGTATATGCATGCTCGGTCGCCTCGTTCGGAAATCCGTCGCGATGCCTCAACTTGCCTCTATTTGCAATTGTTCTCAGAACCTTGTACCAAGCTCCAAAAAGCTTCTAACACACCTTGGGGACCTGTAGGAGGGTGGCCGACCAGTTGTTGCTGTGGGAGGCCACCTGCCGACCCCTTTTCTTTGCTGTGAACCAGAGAAAGTGGTCGGCCAGCTAGTTTTTCTGGCTGGCCGACCAGTTGTTGCTGCATTTCTCCAGTTTGCTACAACAGAGAGCAAGAAAGGGCATTGCAATGTATTTACAAGATATGTGTGCACAACCACCCTCCCTATCATTTCATGAGCTCAAGGGAGTGTGGTTCTCGACCCTCGGGCCACCAATCACGCATCTCGATGCATGATGGCGGAGAAGCCAAATTGCACAATTCAATGTAAAATGAATGCACACATAAACACATAAGGCCTAGAACTCTATCATGTATGATCAAGAGCGTTGACAACCTAGAATTGAGGCACGTTTCATCACTTTAAGTATGAAACGTCCTTCGTTTCCCGTGTTTGGACTAATACCTATTCCAAACACAATGCAACAAATAACATGCAAACATGCAATGCTAATGGCTTGCATACTCAATGCGAAACAACAAAATGGTATACACAATGCAAACAACAACATGGCATACTCAATGCAATGTAACAACATGGCATAACATGCTCGATGGACTTAAACCGAGTGCGGACAAACCTTAGCCATGCCCAAATTAGTGGCCATTATGATGAAACTAAGGCATGAAAGGCAAGGCAAACATGCTTAATGTAATGGCCCATTAACTAGGCATAAGAACACAACCCTCAAGTGTGCTCAAAGAGTGACAAGCCTGGAAGTGTAACAACACTAAGTGCACTGAAATCAAGTGTGAAATGATGCCAAATCATTCAAACAATACAAGCAAAGCATGCAAGGGTCCTTAAGCATTAAAGCTAGCAAAGAGGACTACAAAGGGGGCATGCAATACATGGCACAAATGCATGAACCAACCATGGACAGAGCTGGAATAGGTCTAAACAAGGACCAAAACATGCTGAAGATGAGGACTCAAAGGCCTAGGCATGTATGCATACAAGCTAAGCCACAAACAAGGCAACAATGCATAACATTCAAAGGCACTTAAAGAGTGAATGAAATAGGAACATGGCAGTCCTATATGCTTTGAAATGTCATGTGAAATGATGCCAAATCATATACACAACACAAATGAAGCATGATATGAAGCTCAAAGCTTGAAACTAGCATAGGCACTTGTACTACAACTATGCAAAACATGAAGCATATGGCAAAGGCAACCCAAAATAGTCCTATAACATGTTAAAATGAGTTTAAAACATGTATGAAAGGAAGCCAAAAGAAGCTAGCATGAAGGGCATAAGGCATGGAATAGGCAAGGCCAAAAGGGTGGGTTACACTACACCTACCAAGACCAAGCATGGGATGGCTTCGCCAACAAAAATCAGAGTTATGTCATGGCAAGATAACCCCCAAAACACATTGAAATGATAGCTTGCAAGCTTAGGCATGAAGGCATACGGAATGGTTCATTTTAAGGCATAAAGGACCAACCCTACAACGCATTGAATAAGTGACAAATGTGAATGTAGGACCACACTACATGGACTGGAATCACATTTCAAATGATGCCAAATCATTCAAATAGGCTAAGCAATGCATGCTAGTGGACTTGATACACAAAGCTAACAAGCTGGAATGCACTATAGCTATACAAAGCATGGCATGCATGACCAAAACAATGCAAATCAGAGCTTAAGCATGCTAAAACATGGACAAAAGCTTTTTAGAGTTAAGCCAAAAGCATGCTAGAATGACAGTCTAAAGCATGGTACACATTAGGCTAGTTCATAGAAATGCACTACAAGTGCATGGCGCATGCATAGGGCCATCAAACCAAACCAAAACAGACCTAAGGCATGGCAAAACAACACTAAAAAAATGCTGAAATGGACTCAAAATAAGCTAGAATGACATGCTACTTCATGAAGCATACAAGACTAGTTTATGAGGATTACACTACAAATGTATTATGCATGCAAGGAATGATCAAGACAACCAAAAACACTGGCATGCCAGCTCAAAATAACCCCAAATACATGCTAAGAACAAGCCAACACAAGCTTAATAAACATGCTCAAACATGAGGCATTCAAAGCAAGTATACAAAACACAAGGAGAGGTGATGACCCTCTTCTATTTGGGACCCCAAAACCACCTTTCCACCACTGAAAATCCTTTGGATTTCAGTGGTAGAAAGGTCATGCAAAGGCTAGAACGAGAGCCAAAATGGATGGCTCAAAACAAGGCCTAACAAGGCCTAAGAGGGGGTAGACCACCCCCAACAAAAAAGTGACCTTAAACAAACATTTTAAGGACTGAAAAACAGAAATTTTTGTAGTTAAGAGTTAAACTTTAATCAGCATGCAAATAGGGCTAAAAGCTTAAGCAAAATCAAGGGATTTAAGGGTTAGAAGCTCACACTTGATGAACACCTTCAAAACCACAACTCTAGCAGGTTTTCCAAGCTCAAACCAATCCAACAACACCAAAACCAGTTCTTAAGCACCTCAGCAACAAAAGGATGGTGTTTGAGTGCGTGTTTGTGTGTTAAAGTATGATAAAACTACACTTTAAGGAACAAAAATGAAGAGCAAGAGCAAGATAGATACAAAGATGTGTATGTATAGCTTAAGGCACAAAATCTGAACCTAGAGGAGAGAGGAGGAGGTTCTCTCTTATAGAGAACCAATGCTCAAGCTTGTTGGACAAGCTAAGGGTTCAAGGCCATCCCTCCATACACGTGTATGGAGGATGGTTTTAGTGCCTTCCAGCTGTGACAGCTGGATGAAAATATCTCCAAAAGGTGACAAAAAGCAGCCGACCACTTGAAGTGGTCGGCCAGCTACTTGAAGTGGTCGGCCGACCACCACAAGTGGTCCCCCAAAATGAAAATTGGTCGGCCATGGGTAGGAGAAGTCTAGAGTATGAAAACAATGTAGTGGTGTGGTGGCCGACCAGAAAAGGTGGCCCAAAGACCAAGAAAACTAGTTGGCCGACCAGAAAACTGGCTAGCAGGGAGGAAAGTGGTTTCCAAGGGGAAGAACTAGTCTCCCACCCTTGTACCACCTTCCAAACAAGGAAAACAAGGTTTGTACCAAAAACAAACCAAAACGGAGGCAAGACGAAAGTTCGGGAGGCAAGGCAAGCAGCCGAAAGCCTCGAAAACTAATCTACTGGCATCAAAAGCGGTCTACGACCACAAAAGTGGTCTCTCGGACCACAATGTCCCTCTAGGCAGAGGCAACAAGGTGTGGTTCAAAAATCACGCCAAACGGAGAACGTTAAGCGGTCCCGAGTCAAGGTATGCGGCCGAAGGCTCCGAAAATTGGAAACTGGTCTCCAAGCGCGAAAAGTGGTCTACGACCATGAAAAGTGATCTACGACCACAAAGAGGTGGTCTACAAGACCACTCCCTCCCTCCAGGGGAGAGAAACAAGGTTCGGTCCGCAAACCGAGCCAAAGCACAAAGAGTTCAGAGGCCCGGAGGCAAGGCACTCAGCCGAAAATGCTGAAACCTCGAAACGAGCATGATATGCATTATCATCGAGCGCTCAATTGATGATGTCTGAGTCTTAAGGTCGGTGAAAAATGGGGTGTCTACAGTTGCCCCTCTTTGACAGAACTCGGAAGTCATAAGTGACGGGAGTGAATGTCAAAGCCCAGAGACGACCCATTTTTGACAAGGCCGAAGACTTAGACAAACAGGCAAGATAACAAAGAGATGTGCCCACAGGCATAGGCAAAATGCAAAGGACAAGCACAATGCCGAACGTAACTTATGATCATGCAAAGAGAGCTGTAATGAAGCAATTATGCAAAATAAATGCAACAGTTTAAGCAAGCGAATAAATACGAATCAAACTACATTACATGCAGAACGGATGTAAGAGAATTATACAACTCTCGCTACGTCTCACGCGGAGTAAATACAATACTGTCTGGTCGCACCAGCCTCAAATGAACCGTACATACAATATCGTGCCTGTAGAAGCAGGAAACTCGACAGGTACAATATAGTTAGGAGCACATGTTGAATCATTACATCAAGATGCAATTCCAATGCGAGATAAACGCGTGCATACACAATGCTGATGGAAACATGCATAGCAATGCAAGCGAAAAGTGCGTGACAACACAAGTGGAGCATGCATAACAATGCAACGCACTAACAAGTGCAAAAAAGGTGCGCAAGATAGCGTGAATGATGTAATGCACTAAGAAGTGCAGATAAGATGCGCAAGAAAGCGCGAACAATGCAATGCACTAACAAGTGCAGATGAGGTGCGCAAGAAAGCGCGAGTGCTGCAATGCACTAACAAGTATAGGTGAGGTGCACAAGATAGCGCGAATGTAAATTGCACAAAACAGTGCGATGCGCAAAATAGCGCGATAAAATGCAATGCACTACCAAGTGCAGATAAGATGCACAAGAAAGCGCGAATGATGCAATGCACTAACAAGTGCAGATGAAGTGCACAAGATAGCGCGATAAAATGCATGCACAATGCAAGTAAGGTGCACAAAACAGTGCGATGCGCAAAATAGCACGATAAAATGCATGCACAATGCAAGTAAGGTGCATAAAACAGTGCGATGTGCAAAATAGCACGATAAAATGCATGCACAATGCAAGTAAGGTGCACAAAACAGTGCGATGCGCAAAATAGCGCGATAAAATGCATGCACGGTGCAAGTAAGGTGCACAAAATAGTGCGATGTAACTGATAATACAGTAGATGCAAAAAAGGGAGACATACTCCAACCATGCTGGAATCATGAGAGGAGGAAAAACAAATCCCAAACACACCGAAATCATGTGAGGAAGAGGATACTCAAACCAAGCAGAAATCGTGAGAGGAGGTCCGAAAACAAACAACCAGGAGCGTGCACGATGCAACCTGAGATAAATTCCAAATACACTGAAATTGTGTGAGGAATGGGGACACTCAAACCACGTGGAAATCGTGAGAGGAGGTCTGAAAACAAACAATCAGGAGCGTGCACGAGGTAACCTGAGATAAATTCCAAACACACTGAAAACGTGTGAGGAATGGGGACACTCAGACCATGCGGAAATCGTGAGAGGAGGTTCGAAAACAAACAATCAGGAGCGTGCATGACGCAACCTGAGATAAATTCCAAACACGCTGAAAACGTGTGAGGAATGGGGACACTCAAACCACGCGGAAATCGTGAGAGGAGGTCCAAAAAAAAAACAATCAGGAGTGTGCACAACGCCACCTGAGATAAATTCCAAACACGCTGAAATCGTGTAAGGAAAGGGGACACTCAAACCACGCTGAAATCGTGAGAGGAGGTCCAAAAACAACCCGCCCAGGTGTGTTCACGACACAACCTGTGATAAATTCCAAACACGCTGAAATCGTGTGAGGGAAGGAGACACTCAAACCACGTTGAAATCGTGAGAGGAGGTTCAAAAAAAACCTGCCCAGGTGTGCTCACGACGCAACTTGAGACAAATTCCAAACACGCTGAAATCGTGTGAGGAAAGGGGACACTCAAACCACGTTGAAATCGTGAGAGGAGGTCCAAAAACAACCCGCCCAGGTGTGTTCACGACATAACTTGAGATAAATTCCATGCATGCTGAAATCGTGTGAGGAAAGGGGACACTTAAACCACACTGAAGTCGTGAGAGGAGGTCCAAAATCAACCCGCCCAGGTGTGTTCACGACACAACCTGAGATAAATTCCAAACACACTGAAATCGTGTGAGGAAAGGGGACACTCAAAGCACGCTGAAATTGTGAGAGGAGGTCCAAAAATAACCCGCCTAGGTGTGTTCACGACACAACCTGAGATAAATTCCAAGCACGCTGAAAACGTGTGAGGAAAGAGGGAGAGGGAGAAACATAGGGACATATCCCGGTGTTTCGGAAAAAGGGAGAAACATAGGGACATATCCCGGTGTTTCCGAATGGTACAAGCATTGGAATGTGTTCCAAATGCTCTTAACCAAAGAGGGAAAAACATAGGGACATATCCCCGTGTTTCGGAAAAAGGGAGAAACATAGGGACATATCCCAGTGTTTCCGAATGGTACAAGCATTGGAATGTGTTCCAAATGCTCTTAACCAAAGAGGGCGAAACATAGGGACATATCCCCGTGTTTTGGAAAAAGGGAGAAACATAGGGACATATCCCCGTGTTTCGGAAAGATGGAGAAACATAGGGACATATCTCCGTGTTTCGGAAAAAGGGAGAAACATAGGGACATATCCCCGTGTTTCGGAAAGAGGGAGAAACATAAGGACATATCCCCGTGTTTCCAAATGGTACAAACATTGGAACGTGTTCCAAATGCTCTTAACCAAAGAGGGAGAAACATAGGGACATATCCCCATGTTTCAGAAAGAGAGCGTGCATAACAATGCTAGTGGAATGTGCGTGACAACGCAAGTGAGAGGTGTGCATGACAATGCAACCTAAGTGTGCGTGACAACGCGGGTGGAGAGGTGTGCATGATAATGCCACCTAAGATGAATTCCAAACATGCTGAAAACGTGTGAGGAAGGAACAAACTCTAACCACGCTGAATTCGTGAGAAGAGGAAAACAATCAGGAGTGGTCCCAGCGCAACCTGGGAAAGCCCCGGAGGACAACGATCCTAAACGCTGCACAGCGTGAACGGATAAACAAATAGAAGATAGCACAAGATGCAAATAAATGCAATAAGTGTGATGATGCAATACATGTTACAAGCAATGCAGTGCATGATGCTTAGAGAAATGCAATAAACAAACAAAGTGGTGCTTTTTTAGAAAGTACCTCATGGCGTGAGTGGCGGTGAACCGCTCTACTCGGATGGGGATCTCCCTTTGTGTTCTTCGAACACTTACTTTCAACTTGCAGTACAAAGGTCCTGAAATGCTGACAAGGGTTAACTTCTGCATGTAGAAACCACAAATGTCGTTTTCCATCCAGATCATATTCACAACTTTCCCTCATTACAAACATAGCCAAGATAACTCTGGCGGGGACTGGTATTTGGGAGAGCATTTCTGATTGCCATCCTGGCTTGAAACAGTGAAGCAGTCAACACAGTATTCTGTTCACTTTGAACACACAGCTCGTACAGTATACTGCTCATTCTGAACATGCAGCTCATAACACAGTACTCGGTTTATTTGGCACACAGCTCATTCTAAACACACAACTCATAACATAGTACTCGGTTTATTTGGCACATAGCTCATTCTAAACATGCGGGATGTAGTGACAGAACTTGCAGAAGTTGAAACAAACTCAGACACTCCAAATTTTCCTCTTTTCTTCTACTTTGCAGTTCGGAACCTATATAGCTTTAGATAGGTCCTGGTTCTACTGTTCTGACATGACCTGGGTTGAACCCTGCGGTTTTATGAAAGAACAAATCTTATTTTTCACAAATGTGGAGAACGGCATGGCACTCTGAGCACAAAACAATTTGTTTTTGAAATTGAAATGAGAAAAGGGTTCTCAATCGGGTATTGAGCCTACAACTGACCACAGTGCACCATGACTCAATAAAGGAAAACAAAAAGGCAAACAACCTAAACACATCGAGAAACACTCGAAACGACTCAAAACAAGAATCGAGACAAACAAAAACACACACACACCACTCGGATGTGTTACAAAGGCGAGAGACCTCTTAGTTCACGAGGAGCCAGTTTCTTCGGGTATTGTTTCCTACCCTTTCTCATTTGTGATTCTCACATCACTCGGCCCTCAGGCTCTAGTTTTCTGAAAAAGCCCTTTCCTCACTTTTCCTCTCAAGCTCTAGTTTTCTGAAAAAGCCCTTTCCTCACTTTTCCTCTCAACGCACATCTCTCTATTCTTCAATCTCTCTTATTTTTCATCCCTCCCCTGGGTGGTTGATGGATGAACAGAAAGTTGTGGGCTCTTGCCCCTAGCATTCCGCTAGATTTTTCTTCTTCTTTTGCTCACAACAGTGAACTTTCCCACAGAAGGGTTGTGCTACAACTGGGTGTGTAGCAAATCTACAGCTGACATCGGTTGATGATGCCCTTGGCCAGTTCGGATGTGACCAGACCTTTTCGGATAAGGGAGTGGAACATCCTTCTCCATTCCATTTCGTGCTTCGCACTTGACTTGATACCTCACTGCTCGGAGGATGAGAGAGCTTTCGGCCCTTTGCTGTTAGCTTCAGTTGTGCCCTTTTCTGGTAGGTAGAGTGCCCTTCTGGCAAGTAGAGTGCCCTTTCTGGAAAGTATGTTGACAATGGGGAAAAGATAGGAAGCCTGACTCGACTGTGCCCCTAGTTCATTATTTTGACCATTTTTTGTTTTGGCTTTCTACTAAACCAATTTTGACCAAAATGAGAGTTAGATTAACAGGCTTGTTCACTTTTCTGATTCAAAATCATGAAAGTTAGATTGTGAGCACTGAAAATTTTCTTTTTTTGGGTCCAAGAAATGGTCCAGTTTTGGAAAAGATGGAATAATTTTTGAGAGAAATAGTCAACCTCAGTAAAAATTCTCAAAAACTATTTTTGCAAATGGCCACTGCTCAACCAACACAAAATTTACTCTTGAGATGCACAACCTCAGATCCAAAACAATGGAAAATTGCCCCTTGCTTGAAGGATACTGAACAACAACGGAAAGTTGCCCCTTGTTTGAATAGCACCGCAGCACACTGTATGGCAATGGAAAGTTGCCCCTTGTTTGAATAACACCGCAGCAGACTGTAACCAATTCTCAAAGTGACGATCACCAATGAACACTCAGATACAGCGATGATAAAGATGACCCGTTCGATCTCATGGACAAGACAATTGAATTTGAAGTGTTTTACGGTTGGACTTCAGGATGTAGTTGCCTACGTATCCCAAACATGGGAATCAAGCCTGACGTAGTTCGGGGGTTAAGGTACACTCGGGTATTAACCTCTCCTTTTACGCTCTAACTTTTGCCAAGGCCGCCCTTCCGGGTCTTCAACTTTGCGAGCTCTGTTTTTCTTTTCTTTTCGTTTCTTTTCATCTTTTTTCTTCTTTTCATTCTTTTCTTTTCTTTTCTTCTTTTCATTTTTTGTTTTTTGCTTTTTCTTGCTCTAACTTTTGGCTGGGTCGCCCTTCTGGGTTTTCGGCCCAGCGAGCCTCTCAAGGGTAAAAGTGTAGCATTGTCCATGTCAAATGGTTTTGAGATCTCAAAGCCATCTGAATCCAGAAGAATGGCTATTGTTTGTTGATGATGTAGAAGTCCATCCAATGGGGGCTCAATTGCCCCCAGTGTTGTGGATAGGAACTCAGTTGTCCTTCAGCAATACTTTCTTCTTTTCCTCCCTTCTGGGATTTGGCATTCTTGCCGATCTTCATTAGCTTGAGAAACATCCCAATTTTGACTCTTCGAGCACATCTAACATTTTTGCCCCTAGTTCGAGGGATGCTTCTAATCTAGCTTCGCAAGCTTCTTTTGATCACATTTGACCTTCTTGATCTGACCTTTCTTGCCCCTAGTTCGTGGGCTGCTTCAAATTTGGCCACACAGGCCTCACATTATGGTTGATCGTTGAACATTCTGAATCCAGGTTCAAGGTTTGACAGTAAAGGAGTCGAGTCTCGAGGCTGAGAGCGATCCTAGGTTACACGATCTCAAGAGTGATTCCACACAGGTCTTCGCAGGACAGCGCAAAACATTTTTTGAAATCTTTTAAGAAAGCGACTAGTCGCTCGCGTTGAAGACAATGTAGAACCAATCTGGATCAAGCTAGGGTCCTTCCCAGTACTCACATTAACAAACATGATCTCATTCATTAAGGGCTTAGCATGCCTCTCTTTCTCTCAGTTTGATCAAATTTTTGCAAATCCCGAGGAATTTCTTCCTCTTTGTTTTCATCACAATGTTCAAAAAGTTTTGAAAAACTTAGGTCAATGCAATAATTTCAAGGCATAGAATAGCAGGTGAAAAGCACTGCCATTTCATTCAAACTTTCTAGCACAACTGGCTTAAAGCAGAAACAAGCACAAAAACATGAAAACCCCTGCTGTTTCATTCAGATCTTCTGGCATAACTGGCTCCAAGGCAGAAACAGACTCAAAAGAAAGCAAAAAAACAAACACAAAACAAGCAAGTGATGTCCGAGGTAACACCCCCAAAATCACCTGACTCCAACAAAATAGGACTGACTCAGTACAACAAGACAGACCCAACTGACTCAGTATGAAAAGACTGACTCAATACAAAATGACAAGACTGACCAAATACCCAAGTCAAAAAGCACAAAAAGTAGCATTCGCAAAATGCTCAAAACAGTGCGTGCCATACGCCACATCCAGAGTAAACTGAGCGCTCCTGCAGATGGTTCATCCCCCAATCACATACTTGTACTATCTCCCAAGTTAACTGATCCAGTGACGATAGACTTTGCTGAGCTTGGTGGGATGATGACCCCGTTGTCAAACAAATCTTGTACTTCGTGGTGAAGACGAAAGCAATTGTCGGTGCTGTGACCGATTTGTTGATGGTAGGCACAGTACTGGGTAGCATCATGACTGGGTGGGAGACGACCAGGGAGAGGTCAAGGCTCAAGAGGTTTGAGATGGCCCTTTTCAGCAAGGATTTGAAGAGCCTTGGACAAAGGCATATAGAGGGCATGGAAGACCCTGCGACCTCGGGGTAGATACTTCGAGGTTTGTGGATTTTTGTTGGGTGCACTAGGAAAGGGGTCGACAGGTACTGGCTTAGTCTGCTGATCTTTCCTAAGTGCAGGATTAGAGCTAAGAGGATCGTTTCTGGTACGACGGCCCTTCTCCCGGTTCTTCCCTTGCTTTGAACTGCTCTTATTCTGAGTGGCGAAAGTGTCTTTCACAGTTTTTGCAACCACTGCGAGCACTTGCTGTTTGTTCAGTCCGTCGGCTTTTAAAGCCTCAATAGGCCACAGAAGGTGTTCATAGGGATCAATGTCTACCCCACCTTGTTCTTTCCACTTGCCTCATCTTGGTCGAAGGTTTGGGTTGCTACATCAGAGCGGAGCCCTGTTGTCGTCGACATGTCATTGCCCAAACTTGGGGTGGCTTCAGGTTGGCTGAGTTCAATCACAATTCACCCTAAGAGTGGGGGGTCCTCTGGTGTGAAATTTTCGGCGTGTGATTTCGTCGATTGCGAAGCCAATAGTCCAAAGGCTAGATCAGCCACAGTTCTCTGAAGATCGCTGATTATTCCCATCAGCTCAAAGGTAGTGGGCTCACAGGTTTGAAATGATTGGGGTTCCAAGACTAGATGTGTGGCAGATACCCCAGATAGGCATTGCATTTCAACGTTGGTCTCACCCTATATGGCGATTCCCTGGTTTAATGCTGCTACCATGATCACAATATCTTCTGAACTCTGTGTCATCATGAGTCAGCTGAATTGAACAGAGGTGATATGACTGGGGGCTAACGGATCAAATGAACCGGTGAGCCTTGACTGGCCATTCTCTGCCCTGCCTCAGTGAAGGAAAACACTGGCTGCTCTGAACTGAATCTCTGACCTGACAAAGTCTATCAGCACAAGTCCGGTGTACTCGGGGGATATTGGAGCCTTCTGAAGCTATATTTCTAGAACTACCTTGCAAAAGAGAAAACATGCATCATCTCAGCCCAATTTCACCAAAACAGATATGAGCAAAGCTGAATGACTGTGCTCTCTACTGAATTCTGCCTCAAATTCTGTCTATAAACTGATACCCTCAGGTAAAACTGATTCTCCCAATACTGATGTTCTCAGGTCTGATACCCAGACTTGCAAACTGATACATGCATCCCTGTAGAGGCACACTCTAAAAGCACATAGCAAGCAAATGAGAGCCAAAACACCCCTATGGAGGGGTAGGGTTTCCCTGTCCTATCTTGTCAGGAGCTAGGGTTTTACTACGCACGCAGCGGTTTCAAACAACCTACAATCGGGTAAGCGACCTGTCCTAGCTTAGAATGGTCACTATGGATTCCGAATATGCACTAGGTCGAATGGTCAAAAAGGGCACCCCGGTAAAAATCGGGGTTTGTGTTCCCGTCGTGGCAGAGCCTGCAACTGGTCAGCCTTATGGCATGCTTTTCCAAGCGAGCCTCCGGCAAACCGTTCAAGAATAGCAGACGGCAAACACGGTATCCTAGGCGCACCAATGCAAATGTAATGCAAAGAGACACATAAGTGTAAACAAAACAAGATATCATGAGTTCGAGTCAAGCTCTCTAACTCCCCAGTAGAGTCGCCAGAAACTGTAGACCGCCCCCGAGAACTCTCGAAAATCACGCTGCGAGGGCTCGAATTCATTTTGTTCTCTAGCTACTACAAGTTCGGACTCGTGTGACAGTTCTAAATCTAATCTCGCAAAGTGCAATACAAGACCAATAAATCACCAAAGAGTCCAAATCCAGCATATCGTTTTGGAAAGCTGATTTTTATAAAGAAGTGCGAAACATGGACTGCTTTGCCAAATACAGAGTCGCCACCTAAATATTTTATTTTTGGGAAATTTAGGAAATCCTAACTCGTGCCTAAGGCCACGTGTCCGTCATCACCAAAGTTGTCTCGGCTCGGGAACTTGGGTATGAGAGGGGAAGGTCATGCAATGAGCACCCCCGCTCGCCCGATCGAAGATCGGCCTGTACTAAGCATGATATTTTGTTTTTGAAAACACATGTGTTCTTATCCCGGTTATTAACCTAGAATTACTATGTGATGCGCACAGCATACAAGTATAGACCAGATCGTCTGAGTTGGAACAAAACATTGCATGTTCGTTTGTTTGAAAACGGTTTGAAGTTTGCTACTCGCAAGTAGGCTAAATCGCCGATTTCAATGAATTGTTCCAATTCAAGCAATCTAACCTTCACCCACAGGCATTCAGGCAATTAATCAACTAAGCAGTTAGCCTCATGGCAAGCATGCTAACATGGCAACATACACATCTCATGCAGTATGCTAAAGCGTAAACACTTACATTGTACTCCGAGCCAAAACAAAGAACTAGTTAGAAATCATGCATGATCCTAGTTCATGTTAGAATGGCTAATGCAACACATGCAAAAATGCAGCTAAAATAGGCTCGGCTATTCTAGAATGGCATATGAATGCGACAATTCGATACATGTATTCAAATCGGAATTGAAATACGATGCAGTTAGTATGATGCGCCGAGCCCGGTGCATGCAAAACAAATGAATGATGCACGCATGCGAAGCATAAGTATGCTAATCGAAACATGCCCTTTTACTTAACCGCTTATGATGGTTAGTTTTAGGGCATGTTTCGATTAGCATACTTATGCTTCGCATGCGTGCATCATTTATTTGTTTTGCATGCACCGGGTTCGGCGCATCATACTAACTGCATCGTATTTCAATTCTGATTTGAATACATGTATCGAAGTGTCGCATTTATATGCCATTCTAGAATAGCCGAGCCTATTTTAGCTGCATTTTTGCATGTCTTGCATTAGCCATTCTAACTTGAACTAGGATCATGCATGATTTCTAACTAGTTCTTTGTTTTGGCTCGGAGTACACTGTAAGTGTTTACGCTTTAGCATACTGCATGAGATGTGTATGTTGCCATGTTAGCATGCTTGCCATGAGGCTAACTGCTTAGTTGATTAACTACTTGAATGCTTGTGGGTGAAGGTCGGATTGCTTGAATTGGAATAATTCATTGAAATCGGCGATTTAGCCTACTTGCGAGTAGTAAACTTCAAACCGTTTTCAAACAACGAACATGCAATGTTTTGTTCCAACTCAGGTGATCTAGTCTATACTTGTACGCTGTGCACATCACATAGTAATTCTGGGTTAATAACCAGGATAAGAACACATGTGTTTTCAAAAACAAAATATCATGCTTAGTACAGGTCGATCTTTGATCGGGCGAGCGGGGGTGCTCATTGCATGACCTTCCCCTCTCGTACCTAAGTTCCCGAGCCGAGGTAACTTTGGTGATGACGGACACGTGGCCTTAGGCATGAGTCAAGGTTTCCTAAATTTCCCAAAAACAAAATATTTAGGTGGCGACTCTGTATCTAGCAAAGCAGTCCATGTTTGGCACTTCTTTATAAAAATTAGCTTTCCAAAACAATTTGCCGGATTTGGACTCTTTGGTGATTTATTGGTCTTGTATTGCACTTTGCGAGATTAGATTTAGAATCGTGACATGAGTTCGAACTTGTAGTAGCTAGAGAACAAAACGAATTCACGCCCTCGCAGCGCAGTTTCCGGGAGTTCTCGGGGGCGGTCTACATGGAGCTTCAGGACTTGACATTGCTTCCTTGAAGTTTTGAGGCTCATTTTCTAACAGGTATGTTAGAAAATCTGGAACAAATGATTTAGAGATCCTAGGCCTCTTGCTACATCTAGGTTCATCTGATTCATTATTATTGTGGTCTTCACTGCTGCCCATAGCTGTATCAAAAGTTTTTTTATCTGAACTTTTCTCTTCAATTTCCTTGCTAGGAAAAATGTGTTCAAAAAATGATGCATTTCTTGACTCAATAATAGTGTTTACATGCATATCCGGATTTTCAGATCTATGAACTAAAAATCTATATGCACTACTATTATTGGCATATCCAATGAACACACAATCAACGGTCTTTGGTCCTATCTTAGTCATTTTGTGACTAGGGACTGCCACCTTAGCCAAACACCCCTACACTTTGAGGTAATTATAGGTAGGTCGTCGACCTTTCCATAATTCATAAGGTGTTTGATTGAGTTTCTTGTGGGGTACCCTGTTAAGGATAAAGTTAGTAGACAAAATTGCCTCCCCCACAAGTTTTGAGCTAACCCTGAACTAATCAACATGGCATTCATTATCTCTTTAAGGGTTCGATTCTTTCTCTCAGAAACTCCATTTGACTGAGGAGAATAGGGTGCAGTGGTTTAGTGAATAATACCATGTTCAGAACAAAATTCTTCAAATGGTGCATCATACTCACCACCTCTATCACTCCTCACTATCTTAATAGTTTTGCCAAGTTGATTTTCAACTTCAAGTTTATATTGCCTAAAAGCTTCTACGGCTTCATCTTTACTTCTCAATAAGTAAACATAGCAATATCGAGTGCAATCATCAATAAAAGTAATAAAGCACTTCTTACCTTCTCTAGTTTGAACAAATTTTAAATCGCAGATATCTGTGTGAATTAAACTTAGAGGTTCAGTACTTCTTTCAACTTTATTAAATGATGCCTTAGTGAGTTTTACCTCAACACAAATCTCACATTTATGATTAGGATCAAATTCTAAGTTAGGTAAACATTCTAAAGCAGCAAGCCTACGCAAAGAACTAAAATTAACATGTCCTAATCTATCATGCCATAAGAAAGAAGACTCAGTAATATAAACAAAAGATGTGTTCTTATTATTAAAAGCCAAATTAGGTACAACAGTATTTACATTGAGCTTAAAAAGGCCATCACCCATGTAACCTCGCCCCACATATATTTCACTCTTGGAGAGTACAACTTTATTAGATTCAAAGACTAATTTAAACCCATTCTTGATCAACAATGACCGAGAAATCAAATTCTTGTGAATCTCTGGCAAATGGAGTACATTGTTAAGAGTGAGTTCTTTCTCTGAAGTCATTTTCAGCACAATCTTTCCTTGTCCTTCTACAGTTGAAGTGGAGGAGTTTCCTATAAAAAGTTGTTCCCCACTTTCCATCACTTTGTAGGTTGTGAGCATCTTCTTATCTTCACAGATATGACGGGTTGCTCTAGTATCCACCCACTATTCTTTGGGATTGCCCACCAAATTTTCTTCAGAGACTACTGCAACAAGATTGATGTTTGCCACTCCATCGGAAAGATAAAAATCCTCGGCTATGTTGGCTTGTGCTGGCTTTTTGCTTGAACTCCCTTCGTCCTTGCAAACATGACAATCCTTAGTGCGATGCCCATCTTTGCCGCACACAAAACACTTGCCTTTGAACCTTTTGTTGAACCCGTTGTTGATCCCTTTATTGATCTTACTAGTGGGTCCTTGTTTGGGACCATTGCCATCATGCTTCCACTTCTTATTGTTGAACTTTGACCCATGTTCATGTTCCACAACACTTGCTTTAGCCTGCATGACATGGTTTCCTGACTTCTTGTCAGAACCTCGGTTGTCCTCCTCAATTGGGAGCCGCACTATCAGTTCCTCTAATTTCATCTCCTTGCGCTTATACTTCAGATAATTCTTGAATTCTTTCCAAGATGGTGGCAATTTTTCAATGATTGCCGCTACTTGGAAAGATTCACTGAGAACCATCCCTTCTGCATGTATGTCATGGAGAATTAATTAGAGATCTTGAACTTGGCTAATAACCATTTTGGAATCCATCATTTTAAAATCCAGAAAATGGTTGACAACAAATTTATTTGTATCGGTGTCCTCTGTTTTATACTTATGATCTAGAGATTCCCATAGTTCTTTAGCTGTGCTTTTCACACTATACACATTGTACAGCGTATTGTTCGACCCATTGAGGATATAGTTTCGACACAGAAAATCACCATGTTTCCATGCATTGACTGCAACAACCACTTGCCAGTTAGTTTCTCTCTCGTTCAGTGCTGGTGCCTTTTCATGAGTGAAGCGAGCCAAATTCAATGTGCTAAGATAAAACATCATATTTTGTTGCCATCTTTGAGTAATAACAATCTCAGTACTGTTAATTTCAGCTGTCATAATTCTGACAAAATAAAAATTGAACCAATCACAAATTTATACACAAAAGAAAATATACACAGAATATACATGAAAAATATTTTGTAAGAAAATTCCGATGATAAACAGTATATTACTACTATGTTATCAAAGAAATCATTAAACAATATATTACTACTATTTAATTTCTTGAAACAAAATATTTGTCTGTCTTACACAATTAAATAAAAATTTTGAAATCTACTTTAAGATTGTTAGAACCCCACAAAGGTGTGTGTGTGTAAATTAAATAAACAATAAAATAAAATAATTCAGAAAATAATTATTTAAATTATTCCCCGAATTAAACACTTACAGAAAATAATGTCGAGGCTTGTGTTGGACACAATCTCCTTAAAGTAGATTTCGCTTTCGTTCCGGTTCTTCGAGTTTTACCGGCATCTACTTCCCAGGATGCAGCGACTAACACTTAAATTTGCAGCACTACAAATTTAAGTCTTGCGAACCAAAACTTTGTTGAAACTCTTTCTTTTTTTTTCTAAAATTAAATGCTGAATAAATGCAGAAAATAGGAAGACGGAAAAGGGAGAAGAGAGATAAAAATCTGAGGGAAAATGTATGTTCTGAATTGCTGGAAGGCAAGCCTTAAATAGGAGAATTTGTGGATTTTCTGAACAGGTACAAAACCTGTTCGGACAGATTGGAGAGGAACCAGATAGATTTGAATTTGTTTGGACAGATTCAATTCGAATTCAACAGATCTGAACCTGTGTTGAACCCTTTGAACTATTCGGGTGGATTGAACCTGTTAGGGACCTGTTTGGGTGAAGAAATAATTCTGGACAAATTTATTTTGAATTTTGAAACCAAAATTAAAAATAAAAAGTAAAATACAAAAGTTTTTGGCCCCAAAAGATAAGTATTGGGTCGGACAAGCCCAACCTAACCTTACACCACGCACCCGCGCCTAGGTCGACCGACCGGACAGACGATGGCGGCGACACGCGTGTAGTTTTAATTTTGGGTCCATTGGATCTAGCCCACTTCACCCATAACCTCACCCTTCTACAAACTTGGGTACCCCTTGGGGTCCATCCCAAGTATCCCAAGCTAAGGTATATAAACCCATTCAAAACCTCAAGCCTTTCCAATATGGGACAAGCACGTTTCAGAAATGTGTAGGAAACCCACCAAAACTTGTTCCATGAACCCGAAAACGTGCGTTGAATTCTCATTCATCCGGAAATGGTTTTGAGCAACCAAATAGATGAATTTATTCATTACGCGGCATTAAACATGAACCCAATTAGAAATGTTAAAAATAACGCTTGGGTCTCACCTTAATTAATGCTCAAAGTTAGCAAAAAATAAGGATTTTTCAAAGCCATTTTCCAACATTTTATGATGCATACATGCGCATGATATGAATATTCACATATGTGCTAACATTCACATTATTAAAATACATGATGTGGATACTCACATCTGTGTTAACAAATTAACATATTCATATCTATTAAACTGACATGTTTTTGAGTATTTTATGAACACATTTGGGGATGTTATCCAGTAACACATTTTGAAGTTATTCACATTATGAGTTGCCACACATTGGTTGTAGGGTGGGATATGAAATTTCACATTCATAAAAGTTGGGATGTAACATTAGCTAAGACTTTCACATTGCGTTATAACAATACTTAAAACAATTTCCACATCCATCTGGTGGGGATTTAAATATAAGACATGATGTGAACCTTCATAATGACATCAAATAAATGCTACAAAACAATGTGGACATTTACATCATTTTTTATGTCAAAATTGAACACAATCTCAATGTGACTGTTCACACAGGTCCATAAACCAATGGATCAACACCAAATAGACCTCAAAACACACACACACACACGCACATATATATATATATATATAATATTGAATCAAAGATAGCAGTACAAGCAATGCTATAGCATTGATTTACAAGCAAACTTGTTTGTCAAAATGTCAAAGCTATTTATATAAATTTCATATTAAGGTTTGGTTAGTCTATGTAGGTGGACACCCCCCACCTATAGGTTTTCGTATTGCACTATCTTTGTGTAATTCAAAAAATGGTGTACTAATGAGTATTGTATTTCACACTATTCAAAGCGATTGAGGTTGCCAACAATTTCATCACTGTATACGTGCGCTCTCATGATGTAACACACCGCGGGCCCACAATCCACTCTAAAAATACAAAGTGGTTATGGTTAACATTTGACATTTAGGTGTGGATAATGGTTGTGGAAGATGTATACAAATTGATGTGAGGCTTATGATTCGAGGGCCTGCTAAGGACAGACGCCGACTGATATTGTCACGACCCAAACCCGCCCCTATAGGTTTAGCGTCTTAACCGGCCAGTAATCCTGGGATTATGAAAGGCCTTTGAACAAATTGTCACATATTAAGGGGCTGTGGAAGCAAAAATAGAAATATACATAGTCCATAGAGTTGTGTAGACATACATGGGAAAGATAACTTAAAACCTTGTATATATATACATATATGACATCATATACATTCATCCAACCTTGTCATTATAGACAAAATAGAACAAAAGAACTGGTCACAAAACAACGTCTTAAGCTTATGTCTTGGTTTACAAATTTGACCACTGAACTCTTTCCGGAACCTCCTCGGGAGGCACAATGGTTGGCCGACAAAACAGAGACTCCAGGTAATTAACTCTGAGCCTGGTCACTCGCCTGGTCACCTATATACATAATATATAGAGTGAGCGAAAGCTCAGTGAATAATAATAGAGTAAAGATTCTAATGAATGATGTCCAGTTTCATATCATATCATTCAGAGAGATAAGCATAGTCGTATAAAAAACAGAGTCATGTTCATATTCGCATTCAAATTATGTGTGGTACTTCCATTAGCCTTAACATATCACTTTGGTCAAGCATATCAAGTTCCATAATGGAACCTCCGGTATCGAGTAACATATCTCATACGTGGGCCACGGTATTGTTTCCCTCGGGCGAAGGCTTGTGCCATAGTATTATCTCCCCCGGGGCGAGATCCTCATGACCATAAGCCATAGTATTATATCCCCTAGGCGAGGGCCTCTGCTAAGGATACCACAAATACATTTCAAAGACATGGATCATCATTCAAGGAATCATAAAATAGCATTTTATATCATTCAGAAACAGTTCATATCATATCAGAATGGTCAGAAAGTATTTCTTATCAAACATAGTTTTACTAAGTTATTACTCACAGATATCTACACAGATAGCTTTGATAGCAACCAATGGATCAATAGCTCACGGTGCATGACCTACACAAACATAACAGATACATATATTGAAACACACACTTGGATCTTACTTAACTTATTTCGTTTCATTCTTAGTGTGTTTCTAAGTCTTATCCTCATTATTGTGTCTCTAAGTCTTATCCTCATTATTGTGTCTTAATCATGGCCTAGGAATGCCTAGGATGCAATGAGGATGCCAAACACATGTTGTTCAACACTTAGGTAAATTTGCTGAAAACAGGGTCCTCACTCGAGCGCAGGTTCCTTTGCTCAAGCGGATATGCAAAATAGGCGTGGTCGCTCAATTGCAACTTCGGTCGCTCAATCGGTCTGTAAACCTCTGCAAAAGTACTGGTTGTGTGATTCTCCGCTCGACGGTTGCTCGAGCGTAAGACTGAGGTCTTCGCTCGAGCGCAATTCTTGTCACTTGAGCGGTCTGCAAAACATGTAAACTTCTAAAGGCATGCATTTTATGCTCAAGCCAACTCTTGGTTGCTCGAGCAGAAGTTCCAAAGAAAGAGTGGTCGCTCGAGCGCAGGTTCTGTC
Organism: Camellia granthamiana; assembly: GCA_036172215.1. NCBI lineage: Eukaryota > Viridiplantae > Streptophyta > Magnoliopsida > Ericales > Theaceae > Camellia > Camellia granthamiana. The sequence goes on from CM069910.1 coordinate 133,573,377, forward strand.
GCTCGAGCGGAGAAGCAGAATTCTAGAATTTCTAAATTTGCTTCCAAGCTTCAAAACTCAACTCAAAGCTACAATTCATGTTCTTTTGGGCCAAAAACTTAAGGAAACTTGTGTAAACTTGTAAAACATTGTGAATTCAAAATCATTTCACAAAATCACAGCCCAAAAGCAAGTCAATTGTTCAAACCAACTTTGAAACTTATATGTATATAACATGTATGCAATGCCATGAACTCAAACTTGTCCAAAACATGATCAATTTAGATGAAATGGTGAGAAACTTGATAAATTTTCAAAACAAAGCTAAGATAGACATATGCATGTGAGGTTTGTTTGAAATTCAAACTTAAAATGTGATAAGAATGCATGCATGCATGGTATGGCTTAAATTCATTCATTTCTAGCTCAATTCTTACATTACTCAACTTAATTCTCTAGAATCCATGTTTTAGATATCATATTGATCAAGTCTAAGGGTTGAAGTCTTACCTTAAATGTTCAACAATGCTCTCGATGATGAATACACTAAGATTCGAAGAACAAATCCTTGAGTTCCAAGCTAATTTCTTCCAAATTCTAGTAATTCCCATGATGATCTCAATTTTCTCTTGGTCTCTCTCTCTCTCTCTCTCTCTCTCTCTCACACACACACACACACACATACACACACACACGTTTGTTAGCTCAAAATATGAGAATGTGAGTGTAAGTAATGGCCCTTAATTCATCAAGTTTCCTTATATAGTCTGAATTAGGAAACTTCATTAGTGACTAATTAATTAACATTATTTATTCTAATTATTTTGGTTCCAAATTGACTTCCAATTAAACCTACCATAATTTCCTAAAAATTCCAAATTACACATATTCCAAGTCACTTAATCAATTAGCAAACTAATTAATTAAATTACAAAACCAATGCTAACTAACAAGTAAAGCATTAAATTACACTACTTCAGCTCTGCTTCAGAAAGTTGAACATGCATGCATTTGGTTTCTCGCCCCGAAAAGCTTTCCGGTTTGCTCTTGAGAGGCTCTGTTTGCAGGGTCATTCCAAGAAATTTCTGCTCCACCTTACCAATTCACTGCTAAGGGATGCACTAGTGGCCTGCCGGCCATGGGAGCTTGCTGCCGGCCACCTGCCAGCCAAAGAGGGGCACTGCCGGCCAAGGATGAAGCCTTGCCGACCACTGATGAGGCACTGCCGGCCACTGGCGTGCTGAATCACCATTCTACAACAGAGCTCAAACAAAGGAAATAGGGAGGGTCTCCTAAGGGTATATTTGTACTGTGCTATTCCTTATCATCTCAAAACGTCAAAAGAATTGCACTATTGGATCCAAAACCATCAATCAAGCATTTTCAATGCATGATGGCCAAAGATCCAACTTGTACACATTCAATAAATGCACACAACAAAGACTCTAGAACCACTACCTTATCATGGATAATCAATGGCAATGGAGACAAAGGGGATTGGCTCATTTTCATCACTTCAAGTATGAAATGGACCAATCTACCTTGTGTTCAATATAACGTCCGATTGAACACAATGCAATGCAAGCAACATGTTTATCTTGGCCATGTTTTACTTGTCCAATTCTTGTTTACTCATTTTACATTACCAAGCCATTCTTTACTTGATTTGTCCATTGTGAGAGTCCTCTAATGAAAGAGGGGTCCACTGTCACGACCCAAACCCGGCCCTATGGGTTTAGCACCGTAACTGGCCAGTAATCCGAGATTACCGAAGGCCTGCTGAACAGTAATACAGTTAAACAGAGTACAGGGCCTGGCGGAAGCCAATACAGTAAGTAACTAGTGTCCATTGAGCTGTGACAATCTGTATGCCAAAAACATTTTTCATGCATTCATACAGTTCAAACAGTACAGTCTATACAATCATTACAACATTCAGTGCGGGGACTTAATCCCTCGATAACAGTACGGTCAAACAGTAAACAGTTTATACAATAATACAAAACAGTCAAGAGACAGGTGGGGAACACAAAACACCCCAAGCCATAGCATGGCGTCTCGGAACCTCGTAGTGAGGCACATAGGCTGGCTTGACAAAACTGGGGACTAACCCACGCTCCTAGCTCCGGTCTGGCTGCTGAGAACCTACATATATATATAAACAGTGAGCTAAAGCCCAGTGAATAACATAATGCGTAAAGAGGTTATGAATGAATGTCCTTACAGTAATGAAAACATGGACTTTGATAGAAACATGGGCATGCATGTACAATCTACCATGAATTCAACTTCAAAATGCACCAATTCAAGCATGCATGCAACAATGGAGTTCCAATTCAACATATATGAGCAAATTCCTAACTTAACTCCTCTATAACCATGATACATGCAAGATGGAACTCAATGACAACAAGAAGAAGATGAATTTTCTTACCTAAGTCTCAATTACAAGTCTTGCAAGCTCAAATGTGCAAATACACTTCAATTTCAAGTAATTCAAGCTAATCCTCCAAGTTCCAAGCAAAATCACCAAAATGAACTCAATCTCTCTCACTCCCTCTCTAAAATTCGGTGGTCTCAAGAATAAGGGGCTGATCAAATGTTTGCCTAAGTGTATGTAAGGCTCAAACATGGATAAACAAATGCTCCACTCAATGGCAAAGTTGTAATTAAGCCCAACTCTTCAATTAATCAATATTTAATTTAATTTAATCATTCCTAATCAAATTTCAGATAAATATACCATAAAATCACAAATATTCTACTGGTTACAAAACACTAAACGGTTTCTAATTCGGCCGCCGATAAGGCCTTTAATTAGTAGTTTAAACATATAAATTCAAACAGACAATCAATCAATCAAATAGATGCAGTGTGCAATTCAATTTATAAACTTATTCAATTTCAGTTTCGATTTCAATCAGTCCATTCAGTACTTCAGTTAATTCAATTATCAGTCATTATCAGTTCAGTTTGGCAGTAATCAGTAGCTAATTCAGTAGTTTATCGGTAATCAGTACGAGGGTTGTTACATCCACCAAAAGAATGGTTTAAGGCATGAGAGAGATCATGCCTTTGGCTAGTAGAAACCCTCAAAAGAGGGTTAAAGCCATTTGAGCACAAACTCTATCAAGCTTAAACACAACCTTAAGGCCAACCAACCCTCAAAACAAATGAAAAAATGAAGAAACGAGGGAGGTTGTAGAATTTCAGTACTGAAATGGCATGCTAAAGACCTTAAATAATGCAAACAAAGCATGCAAGACATGTTCAAAAGCCAAAGACATCAAAGCTAGTAAAGAGCATTACACAAGAGGCATGCAATACTAAGCTTAAATGACCAATCCAACTCTGGACAAAGCTTAAACATGCCAAAACAGTGGCTAAAATATGCTGAGATGGAAGCTCAAATGGCAAGAAAAACATGCTCGCATGTTAGGCCGAAACAAGGCATAAGGCACAACTCTCAAAAGCAATGAAAGATGTGGAATATGCGAGAGTGTGACAAGGCTACATGCACTGAAATCATGTGCTAAATGATGCCAAAACATGCAATCATCTCAAGCAAAGCATGTTAGAGGCCTTAACTCACAAAGCTAGTGAAGCCATTTACACTACAACCATGCATAACAAGTCTCATATGACCAAGACCACTCAAAACAGAGTTAAAGCATGCTAAATTAGTGGCAAAAACATGCTGAGATCAAACTAACACAAGCTAGAATGATAGGCTAAATCATCAAGTATGCTAGGCTAGTAAGCATGATTGCACTACAAGTACAAAATGCAAACATGAAGTGCTCCAACCAACCAAAAACAGAGTTGAAGCATGTCAAAACAAAGCAAAAAAAAAAACATGCTTGAACTAAGCTACAAAAGGATAGAAAAGCATGCTCAACTATTAGGCCATCTACACATACAAACAAGATACAAGGAGGGGAGGCCACCCCCTCCTATTTTAGACCTCAAAATAAACTTTTTGCCACTGAAATTTCTCTGAGTTTTAGTGGTTAAAAGGCCAAGCAAAGGGCATTTCAAAGGCTTTGAAAGATGGCTCAAAAGGCTTTACAAGCTAAAGAGCAAAGGTAGGAAACCACTCCCTAACCACACAAGGCTTACACCACCATTTTAAAACCTTAAAAACAAAGATTTTTTAGAGGTTAAAACTAGCTTCAAAGTAGCATACAAAGGTGGCCAAACAATGAAGTAAAACAAGGCTTTAAAGAGGTAAATTCTCACCCTTGAAGCACAACAACAAAATAGACAAACTTCTGAGCCAAAACCACTCCAAGAAGCTCAAACAAGACCTCCAAGAACCTCAACTCTAAGGTGAAGGTGTTTGGCTAAGGGTGCTAGTGCAAATGTGTAGAGAAAACTCACTTTCAAGCCTAAAATATATATATATATATATAGAGAGAGAGAGAGAAATATTTGTCTTCCAAAATGTTCAACCCTTTGCATACAAGAAGATGACCTAGAAGATACAAAGGCCCCTTGTAAAGATCCAACCATCCACGTGCAAGCAGATGGGCCATTCTGTGCAATCAACTGTCAAAATATCTACAAAAATATCTACTGATGCACTGGTGGCTGGCCGGCTATTAGTGATGGCCAGCAGGGCCTCATTGATGGCCGACAGGGCCTATCAATGGCCGGCAGGCCAAAGCCCATGGCCGGCAACCCTCAATGATGGCCGGCAGGCCATAAAAAACATCACTCTACAAAGACCAACACATGGTCCAAATATGAGACAGAATGGAAATAGGGTTTGGAAAGATCAAACCTGGAGCATTCCGTCACGAACTTCGAGTGCTCGACGAGCAATCAAACTTGTCGCTGGATGTACCTGCAAGAACATCCAAGTCTTGAGGACAGTCAAAAATGGGGTGTCTATAACACTGTTCTGGGCGGGAGCCCACCAGTTGTCCATTTTTGGAGATATTTCTGACTTGTTTTGCTCAAATTCTATAAAAATGAGGTTATACCTCTGTTTTGAGGGTTAAACAATTTCAAAAGAGCTTATACACATATTGAGAGCTCATTCTTCTTGTGCAAGTCATATTTGAGCAAGCTTACCACCCTTAAGCCATCTCCATACTCCATACACATCCTCAAACCTTAACCTTGGAACCTTGGTTGAACCTTGAGGAGTACAATTCAAACTTGAGAGTGTGTTAGGATTGAGTTTGATCAACAAACAAAGCTTACTCCATTTGAGAGGTATAAGCTCGTAACTCTTGATTTTACTTTCATTTTCTATCACTTTCTACCCATTTCTTGTGCCTTTGTATTGTTTTGATCCTAGTTCAAATGTTGAAACTTGGGTTTGAATAGCTACCAAAGGGTAAAGAGGGTTGACACCCTCTCTTACACCTTACTTCATAGCTCAACCCTTGTCTCTACACTCTTTTCTTTGACCTTTCAAACTGATTTTCAGAGTTTAAAAGTGGCTAAAAATCATGCTTTGAGGTTTCAAAGGTGGAGGAGTTAGCCATCCCTCCTTGTTCTTGCTTACTAGCCTTACTTTCTTTGCTTGTAGTTTAGCTTTTTTTGGGCTCTTTTCATGCACTTTGAGCCACTGTTTTTCACTTGTTAGAGGCTATTTTGGAGATGTCCTAATTTATTTAATTAGTTCATGCTTTGATTAGTTTGCTTGTTGTCTCATAAGTTCACGTATATAGCTTGTTGTATGTTGTTCTTGGCCTTTCTTTGTTTAATTTCCATGTTAAGAGCCTCATTTCAATAATCAACTTATCATTCATTTCTTTCATTTGAGAGTTGATTCAACTGATTGATGGTTGTTCAAAACACGAGCTAGAGATCTATGCTTAATGGCTTAATCTCTACAGAGGTTCATCGCCAACGAGCATGGTCTCTCTTTCATGTTGAGGATCACTTCCTGCTTGACATGCTTCTCATTTAGTGGATATAATCTTTAGAGGACTTAATCGTTATCTTAGACAAATGGACTAAAGAATGGAAAGGTCTAAAAAATTGTTAAAATGAACCAACCCACATAAAGAAAATGAGTCATATCGCTTGGATTCAGCTGGATGTTATGCTGAGTCTATTGTGTCAAGGGTCGTCTTACATCAATTCATGATGTTCTGATGAGCCTTGAAGCATTCCTACCTCCCTCTTTGAGCTTACTCCATGATAAGAGGGAGGGGTGGTTATTGATTCATTGTATTCATTAAGTTTTTTTCAAAATCATACCCTAACTCATCAAGCAATCAATTTTCTCATTGATGGTTTTGGAAATGACTTCGTTCTTCTCTTGAGGCTTTCTATGATAGAGAAGAGTAAAAGGGACAAACATAGTTCAAAATAACTATGTCTGCATTATTTTCACTTCAGAGCACAAAAACAGGGCTTTTCACAAAAATAGGGCACGACCGGCATTATTTGGGCTCGGCCGGGCCTCATTTAGGGCTGGCTAAGCTCTAATGTTTAGTCAGCAGCATGTTTGGTAGAAAACAGAGGGCAATGGTCTGGGCAAACAGAGCAGTTTCTGGACGTTGCGCAAGCGAGCATTGTGCATCCTTGTTTGATGATTAATCATAAATTATTATTGTTATAACTAATTATTATTGTTATACTTAATTAATATTGTTGTAGCCATTGTTTATTTATAATTGTTATAGCTAGTTAACTTAGATAGCTTGTTAATTTCTTTGGTATTCATTAGAATTTGTAATAAAGTAGATAGCTAGCTTGTCTCTTTAATTCATTTATTCGAATTTGTAGTACTTAGTTTATTTGGACATTTGGACATTCATTCGGACCCTCATGCGTGAGGGCAAAACTTGTAATAATGTGTATGTCTTCCAACCCCACGCATTTCTCCCTTTTATTTACTTACTTATGATGGGTAGTTTAGAACATCATGTTTCTTTTAGCATTTCCCATGATTTGCATCCACTTGTCTTGCATGCATCGAGGCTTGGTTCATCATTCTAACAAGCATTGCAGTTTATTACTTCATTGAATACGTGTTTAAACCGCATGCTTCCAAATTGATTCGCGTGTCATAATTAGTAGTCGAGTCTATAAATTGCATCATTGCATGTGTTGCATTAGTCATGTTGCATTAATTAGGATTGTGCATTTTTTTTTCTAACTCTTTTTATTTCTTTTGGCTTGCCTTGGAGTACTAGGTGAGCACTTATTGCTTTAGCATACTGCATGCGTGTGATTGTTGCCATGATAAGCATGAATACCATGAGACTAAGTACTTGATTGATATATCTGCTTGAATGCCTATAGATGAACTGTGATCACCTTTTCAAGTGGTATATATTCGAAACAATTTTCAAAAACAAACATGAAATTAAATTGTTCTAATTTTTGCAAATTAGTCTATATTTGTGTGCAACATATAGTAATGTTAGCCTAATAACCGGAACAAGAGCATATAATATAGATAAGAATCACATCATGATTAGTAGAGGCCGATCTTTGATTGGGCGAGTGGGGTGCTCAATTCATGACCTTCCCAACTCGTACTTAAGCTCCCGAGCCGAGACACTTTGGTGAGGGCAGATACGTGGTCTTTGGCACGAGTCATGGGTTTTCTAAATCTCCCAAAAATATTTAGGTGGCGACTCTATAATCTGGCAAAGAATTCTACTTTTGGCATTTTGATTCAAAATCGATTTTCCAAAAGATTTGCCAGATTTGGACTCTTTGGTGTTTATCTATTTCACATTACAATTTGTGAGATCAGATTCAGAACCATGGGAGTTCGAACTATAGGGCTAGTTATATTCGAAAGGAGCACGAAAAGTCGAGCTATAGTTTTTGGCGAATTTAGAGAACTTGACTTGAAATTCATGATGTGAAATTTTATCTACACTTATATGTTCTTTGCATTGCATTTGCATTGGTTCTTTAAGTCACTGTGTTTGCCATCTGTTATTCCTGGACGATTTGCCAGAGGCTTGCCCAAAAGCTTGCCAAAAGGGTGACTCGTTGTAGGCTCCGCCAGGTTGGAAACACAGCCCTTGGATTTGGACTACCACTGTACTCTTTGATCCTCCTTTCACTTCTTGGTGTTAGGTATGAGAGGTATATTAGGTAGTCTTGCTGAGGCACCCTTTTTGACTAGTTGGCCTAGTTACATATAGAAAAGCCATAGAGACTGTTTCAAACTAGGGCAGGATGCTCACCCAAAATGCAAGATTGCGTGAAACCGCTTGATTGAAATAGTGAAACCTAGTTCATGACAAATTAGGACAGGGTAACCTTACCCCCTCATAGGGGTGTTTTGGCTCTCTCTTAACTGGTGTGTGTTTTATAGTGAAACTGTACAGGAATGTGCATAGCAGTTGCAAAGCTGGTATTTGTTTTGGGGCAGAATTCAGTGTGGAGTACACTCCTACACCTTTGATCATATCTATGATGATAACATCTTAGCTGAGGTGTTGTGCGGTTTCTGATTACTATTCTTTTGTTTAATTTCTTTTGCTACGTAGTTTAAAACCATAGCTTCAGAAAATTCGGATATCCCCCAAGTACTCTGGACCCGAGTCAAAAGACTTTGTAAAGCCGGGGATCTTGTTCGGGGACAACCCGTGTTTACCTCACTCCCACCGGTTACAAGATGGAGGAGAATTAGGCAGAATTCACCAGTTTAGTTTTTACAGCAGTTACCTCTCAACTCACCTGTGTCCAGTCTGGTTCAGGAATGGTCATCTACTTCTAGCCTAACATGAGATCAATCTCCTATTCCAATGGCACAGTATCTCCTAGCCAGTGTGGAAGAATTGATACACCATCTACAATAGACAGTTGAGACCCTACAACAGGATGCGGTTCGTCACGCCGAGCTTACAGCCCATCAGGATGAGGTTATAACCAGGCTACAACAACAGTAATAGCAATCAGCTGTAACCTCTACATCCCATGCACCTACTGCGGCTATCCTAGCACCCGGAGCCACCGCTAATACTGTCGATGTCCATTAAAATTAGGGCAATCCAGCAGAGCCAATCCTAGCACAAGCCTCCAAAACCCCTATTTATCAAACCGAGGCTCCGTTCAAGTTTGAGGTTGACCCAATGGCACTCAAGGTTAATAAACTAGAAAAGTTATTCAAGACAGCACAATGGGTTAACTCCATCCCGGACATAGAGGATGAATATACTGATTCCGCAATAACATTACTAGATTGGTTTAAAATGTTGCACATTGATCATTTTGACGGTTCCAGAGATCCGATGGCTCACTTACGACTGTTTTCGGATATCTTGCAGCCGATGGGCTTGACTAGACTGCAGAAACTGTCTCTCTTTGGTCGTACCATGTTAGGTATAGCGACCATATGGTATGCTAAGTTGGAAGATTTTGTAAAATAGAATTGGGAGGAGATAGCCAAGGCCTTCATTGCGCAGTACTCGTACAATACTAAATTCGAGGTAACAACTCGTTATCTCGAGGCAACACACCAAGAGCCGAAAGAAAGTTTCTAAGTTTGTGACAAGATGGAGAGCTAAAGCCTCGATGATGACCATGAGGCCGTTTGAGAAGGATCAAATAAGAATGGTTGTCTGGAATCTATATGGTAAGCTGTTGCAAAAGATGATTGTCTTACCTCTGTTTACATTTATAGAACTTCATGAAATGGGAGTGCAAATCGAAGATGCCATGAAGCAGGGGCTTATTACAGATGAGAAGGAGCCGGCAAAAAGGCCGTTTGTTCGCAGTTCCAATGCTGCCAGGGGTAGCACAGTTGCGAGATCGTCAGACATAAATGTCGTCACCACAACGAAGACTGCTGACCCCTTTGCCAACACAAACCCACAAACATCGTCCAACCCAACCCGACCTAAGAGGTCTTTTAACCAGCTATACGTGACCCTTTCCAAAGCCACGTAGGTGTTGGTCAAGAAATGGCACCTAAAACCATTAGAACCTCGCCTATTTCCCGACCCTCTTCCACCTAAACACAACCTTGCAAAATACTATGTGTTTCACCAACAGCATGGTCATGACACTGACCAGTGCTACTGTTTACGTTATGAGATTCAAGATCTCATTAACAACAAGGTGATCGCTTCACCTTAGAAACCGGACGTAACCACAAATCCATTCCCAGCCCATAGTCAAGTCCCCCCACCTTGAAACCTTAACCTTATCCATACATTGGCCACTCCTTACGAACCCAGCATATATATTACTTCCTCCTACCTACCAAAACTGAAGTTGTTCATTCCGGAAGGCGTAGACTGTGCATGATGGGCACGTCCAAACCTCAACCCAAGCCAGTGGTGATGAGACTTACAATGAAAGGGGAGTTGACCTTAGAGGAAGGTACTAGTCTCTTGCCAGAGTGTCCTGGGGACTTATCTGATAGGATGTATGATCTAAGTTGCTATATTGTGTCAACTGGTCAAATCAAGCCTGAATTGGTGCTGCCAACCTTGGTAGACATCAATGTGGTCAGGGAAGATGGCTTGAGCCAGGGGTTAGATGATTTGGTAGGCCTCGAAGAGGATTTGGATAACTTGCAATTCTTTGATAGGCATGACCAATGAGATGTATAGATCAGATGGTTTGACTTGAATGGATCAATAGATAATATCGGATGGCTAAGTGAAGAGCCAGGCAAAGAAGAAGAAACTGGGGTAAAACCAGAGGGAAAGGAAACAGAGATAACTGCGGTTGCACCCAGAACTGAAGTCATACCTGAAGCCGTGACTATGAGTGAGGCTGTGACTAAGTAAGAATGGGAGCTGGAACAATTCCAAAATGAAAGGATAAAAGAAATCTAGAGAAAGATAGCACTGGGGCAGGAAAATGATAAGGGAAAAGTAAAGGCCGACCCAACTGCAGATAATGTTCAATGAATGGGAGAACCTGAATGGGAACCCAGTGATAGAAAAAGTATTCCAAGGGAACTTAGGCAACTTTGGGACGCAGAATCGAGAGCTGTTATGGAAGAAGAGTGGTATGATGATAGGGGGGCGTGATGTGAACGTGCTCCAAGTAGAACCCATCAATGGTCTAGCTATGGCTGATGGTGAGTGGTGGGATGACAATGATTTGCATCTGGCCTATACCGACAAAGATTGGGGCAATTGCATTCTGGAAAATACGTGGTATGCAGAGGAAATAAACCATCTAACAAGAAGTGGGTAGTATTTTAAGCTGCTGCACTTGCATCAAGCAGAGGCGTCTGGAAAAGAAAAAGAGGCCGAAAAACAAAAGGAGAAACAACTAGAAGAAGTGGCAGTATTGAAATAGCTCAAGAAAATCCAAGCTGACATCTCAATCTAGGGTCTTCTCATGGCCTCATGAGTACATCAGCAGGCAGTGTTGTCGGCAATGGAAAAGCCCAAATTGTCCATTGACACCACGCCCGAGTAGCTTGTGGGTTTGGTTTTTCCAAGTGGTGCCAGGCCAATGCTTACTTTCTCGGACAAAGAGCTGCCGCCGAAGGGCTCGGCTCATAATAAACCGTTGAACATATCTGTGGAATGCAGGAAGAAATGGGTACCGATAGTATTGGTAGATACTGGTTCTGCAATTAATGTATGTCCTTCCCGTACCGCCTACACAATTAGCCTTAAACCGACGGACTTTGTTCCCATCGCAAGTGAGAGTCCAGGTGGGCCCATCAGAGCAAGAGATAGAGTTTCATGTCTTGGATGTGCCAGTTACCTTCAATTTGCTGTTAGGGAGGCCCTGGTTGCATCATGTAAAGGCTGTCTCCTCTACTCTCCACCAAATGTTGAAGTATCCTCATAGGGGAGGAGTGGCAATTGTTTTTGGGAACTTATTCATCCATCCACCTCCGAAGGTGACTATGCCAATGCTAGAGATCAACCATGGAGAGGAGGATGTATTCCTCTCAGGATTCACTCTGCCTGAAGCCCGGATGGTGCAGACCATTCTGGCCGCAGACGAAGGCATGTACGTTAGTGCCTAGTCCATCTATTTCATGAACAAACTACAGCACGTTCCAAGAATGGGGCTTGAAAAGAGTGGTCGGAAAGGTGTTGCAGCACTGACAGATGTGTCACACAAGCCACATGCCTTTGGACTGGGCTATGTGCTCACCAAAGAAGACTGGATTAGAAAGGGGAAAGAAATGAGAGGTCGAGCCAAGGGCAAGCAAGCCGGAAAACACTATGAACTCATCCACAGACCAATTCGGGGGACACTGAATAGCCGTTTTGTTTGGGAAGGAGGGGATTTCCCTTTTTTTGGCTTCCGTGAGCGTTGGGTAAATTCCTAGAAGCAGCGTGTCCCTAGGTTCGAGATCTTCTTTGACCATCAGCTGCAGGACAATGATGACGAGGAAAGGGCTGAACTAAGCATCAAGTTTGAACAGAGCATAGAAGATGACTCAGATGGTAGTGAACCTAGAGTAGGGGCAGCACTGGCTAGTCTCTTGATAGATCCTGCGACCGACCTAGAGAACATGGGGGATAACTTTACTGTCTTCATGATTGGGGAATAACCAGGTGTGAACTCAACCAGCGGCATTCTGGATGCATCAGGGGCGCCATCTCATACCTAGTAGCTGGAGGAAGGCTATCTGTCCAGTTCTGAATCAGGTGATGAGGTAGAATCTGATTCCACTGAGTCTGTGGGGTCAGGATGAGATTCAAGTTCTTCTGAGTCTGAGTTTGGTATTTCTAAGGGTGGTAACCCGAATACCAAAGTCCTGTCTAGGTCTTCATTCAGTTTTTCTTTAGAGTTTGTAACCGAAGATCTGAACCACTTGAATGAAAACTCTACGGATTCTATGTACTTTTCTGTGCCGTTGGTTTATTATATTGATCAGGACTTTCAAAATTTTAACGAAAACGAAGGGAAAAAAATTCCTCTGGCTTTGAAAAACTTGATTAATTGAGAGGATGAGAGGTTTGCTAAATCTTGTGCTGATGAAATCATTGCCATTAATGTGGGTACTGGGAAGGATCCGCGCCTGGTCCGAATCGAGTCCACGTTGTCTTCGGAGGAGCGTGAGCGTGTAATTGCTTTATTGAAAGATTTCAAAGATGTTTTCATGTGGTTCAACGAAGAGATGCTGGAATCGATCCTGAGATTGTACAGCACTGGATCCCTCTTGACCCTGAGGCCCGACCAGTCAAGCAGAAGTTGCGTAGAATTCGTCCGAATTGGGCGCTGAAAATCAAGGAAGAGGTCACTAAGCAGATTGATATAGGATTCTTGTTAGTATCCAAGTATCCGACCTTGCTGGCCAACATCGTCCTAGTGCCGAAGAAGGATGGTAGATTCCGGTTGTATGTAGACTTCTGGGGACTTGAACAGAGCCACTCTGAAGGATGACTTTCTACTGCCACATATTGATGAGTTGGTAGATTTCATTATTAGCCATGCATTGTTATCATTTATGGATGGGTTCTCCAGGTACAACCAGATTTTGATGGCACCCAAGGATAGAGAGAATACCTCATTCACTATGCCGTGGGGTACCTACTGTTACCGGGTTATGCCGTTTGGGTTGAAAAATGCTGGAGCTGCCTATCAGAGGGCTGCGACCACCATTCTGCATGACATGATCCACAAAGAGGTTGAGGTGTACGTGGACGACATGATTGTCACGTCCAAAGAACAAGAGGGCCACTACACCGCGCTGGAGAAATTCTTTCAACGGATCAGGGAATACAAATTGAGGTTAAACCTACAGAAATGCACCTTCAGCGTAACGACAGGAAAAATGCTAAGATTTCTGATCACATAGAGGGGCATTGAAGTAGATCCTTCCAAAATCAAGGCCATCTTAGAAATGCACCCACCAAAGACCGAAAAAGAAGTGCGTGGCTTTCTTGGTAAAGTGCAACTCATAAGACGGTTTATTTCCAAATTAACCTTGACTTGTGAATCACTATTTGGTCTCTTGAAGAAAGGGAAGAAATTCCGATGGGATGATCAATGTCAGTTTGCCTTTGAATAGGTTAAATAGTACCTCCAAAATCCGCCTGTGTTGTCACCACCGGAGCCGGGGAAACCTCTGATTTTGTACTTGTCAGTGACAGATATGACCATGGGATGCATGTTCGCTCAGGAATCTGAAGATAGGGTGGAGAAAGCCATCTACTACTTGAGCAAGAAAATGCTAGACTACAAAACCAGTACACTCCTTTAGAGAAAGCTTGTCTAGCCTTGGTATGGGCTACCAGGAAGTTGAGGCAATACTTGTTAGCTCACTCTGTAATCCTGGTTTCGAGATTAGATCCCATCAAATATCTCTTTGAGAAACCAACGCTTACAGGCAGGCTGGCTCGTTGGTTGCTTCTTCTCTCCGAATTTAATCTCAAGTATGTCACCCGCAAGTCAGTTAAAGGAAGAGCTATAGTGGAGTTCTTGGCAGACCACCTAGTAGAAGGAGATGAGGCGATGGAATACTTGTTCGCAGATGAAGACGTTCTGCAAGTCAAAGAGGAAACTTGGACGATGTACTTTGATGGAGCATATAATCAGTACGGCTATGAGATAGGTGTGTTGTTGATAGCACCGATGACTCTCATATACTTTTAGCCTTGAAACTCCGGTTCAAGGTGTCCAACAATGAAGTAAAATATGAAGCATGTATTGCTGGTTTAGAAGCAGCCCTAGAACTAGGGGCAATAAGGTTAGATGTCATCTGGGACTCGAACTTGGTTGTTTCTCAAGCAAACAAAGACTAGAAAGTCAAAGAAGAGAAGATGAAGGTTTACCATCAGACCCTGGATATTCTGATTCTGAGGTTTGAAAAGTTGACATTCACGCATCTATTAAGAGAGAACAGCAGGTTCACTGATGCTTTAGAAACCTTATCTTCTATGGTAGGCATCTCACTTGGGGTCTAGATGCATCCGATTATCATCGAATAGAAATAAACACCGGCTTATGAAACCATTGCCGTGATAGATGAAGTGCAAGACAAAAACCCCTGGTACTACGATATTTGGGACTTCTTGGAAAAGGAGATGTATCCACCAGGGGTAAATGCCAAGGACAAATAGGGAATATGGCATATGACTGTCCAATTTATCATTTGTGGGGTAAGCTGTATAAAAGAAGATATCCAGGAATGCATAAGCTGTGTGTGGAGGAAGAGGAATCGAAGCGTCATATGGAGGCTATCCACGGCGGAGAATGCGGGGCGCATATGAATGGTGTGATGTTGGCCTAGAAAATTCTCGGGCAAGGCTATTACTGGTCCACCATGGAAGATGATTGTATTGGTTTTGTGCGGCGATGCCATAAGTGTCAAATCCATGCCAATCACATGAATATTCCGCCGTCAAATCTCTATAACATGACTTTGCCATGGCCTTTCTCGGCCTGGGGAATTGACATTATCGGGGCGGTCTCGCCAAAAGGGTCGAATGGACATGAATATATCTTGGTGGCGATTGATTAGTTTACAAAGTGGGTGGAAGCTCAGTCCTATGCCGTGTTGAAGGCATTGCATGTGGCCGAATTTATCAGAAACAATATCATCTGCCAGTACGGAGTTTCAAACGAGATCATATCAGATAACGGCTCGCACTTTAAGAAAGAGGTGATAGATCTGCTTGAGAAATACAATGTGACTTTTCATAAGTCATCCACATATAGGTGTAGACACCCCATTTTTGACCGACCTTAAGACTCAGACGTCATCGATTGAGCGCTCGGTGATAGTGCATGTTGTGCTTGTTTCGAGGTTTCAGAGTTTCGGCTGAGTGCCTTGCCTCCGTGCCTCTGAACTCTTTGTGCTTCAACTCAGTTTGCAGACCAAGCCTTGTTTTCCTTGCTTGAGGGAAGGAGAGGTCTTGTAAACCCCTTTCTTGTGGTTGTAGACCACTTTTCATGGTCGTAGACCACTTTTCCCGCTTGGAGACTAGTTTTCAATTTTCGGAGCCTTCGGCCACGCGCCTTGTCTCGGGACCGCTTAACGTTCTCCGTTTGGTGTGGTTTTTGAACCACACCTTGTTTCCTTGGTGTAGAGGGCCACTGTGGTTTGGGAGACCACTTTTGTGGTCACAAACCACTTTTGGTGCTTGTTAGCTAGTTTTCGAGGCTCCCGGCTGTGCGCTTTGCCTCCCGAACTTTCGTCTTGCATCCGTTTTGGTTTGTTTTTGGTACAAACCTTGTTTTCCTTGTTTGGAAGGTGGTACAAGGGTGGGAGACCAGTTTCTCTCCCCATAAACCACTTTTCTTCCTGCTAGCCAGTTTTCTGGTATGACAACTGGTCTCCCTGATCTTTGGACCATCAAAAGTGGTCAGCCACCACACCAGTTGCTTGTTTTCATGCTTTAGACTCTTTCCCACCATGGCCGACCAGTTTTTGTTCTGGGAGACCACTTAAAAATTGGTCGGCCATGGTGGGAGAGAGTCTAAAGCATGAAAACAAGCAAATGGTGTGGTGGCCGACCACTTTTGATGGTCCAAAGATCAGGGAGACCAGTTGTCAGACCAGAAAACTGGCTGGCAGGAAGAAAAGTGGTTTGCGAGGAGAGAAACTGGTCTCCCACCCTTGTACCACCTTCCAAACAAGGAAAACAAGGTTTGTACCAAAAACAAACCAAAACGGATGCAAGACGAAAGTTCAGGAGGCAAAGCGCGCAGGCGGGAGCCTCAAAAACTAGCTAACAAGCACCAAAAGTGGTTTGCGACCACAAAAGTGGTCTCCCAAACCACAGTGTCCCTCTAGGCCAAGTAAACAAGGTGCGGTTCAAAAACCACGCCAAACGGAGAACGTTAAGCGGTCCCGAGATAAGGCGCGCGGCCGGAGGCTCCGAAAACCGGAAACTAGTCTCTAAGTAGGAAAAGTGGTCAACAACCACAAGAAAGGGGTTTACAAGACCTCTCCTTGCCTCAGGCAAGGAAAACAAGGCTTGGTCCGCAAATCGAGCCGAAGCACAAAGAGTTCAGAGGCACGGAGGCAAGGAACTCAACCGAAACTCTGAAACCTCGAAACGAGCACAACATGTACTATCACCGAGCGCTCAATCAATGACGTCTGAGTCTTAAGGTCGGTCAAAAATGGGGTGTCTACAGTTGCCTTTCTTTGGCAGAACTCGGAAGTCATAAGTGACGGGAGTGAATGTCAAAGCCCAGAGATGACCTATTTTTGACAAGGCCGAAGACTTAGACAAACAGCCCAAAATAAGCCCAAATACATGCTAAGATATGACCAACATAAACTTAACAAACATGCTCACACATGAGGCATTCAAGACAAGTATTAAAGATACAAGGAGAGGGGATGACCCTCTTCTTTTTAGGACTCCAAAACCACCTTTCCACCATTGAAAATCCTCTGGATTTCAATGGTAGAAAGGTCATGCAAACACTACAGCAAGAGCCTAGAGGGATGGCTCAAAACAAGGCCTAACAAGGCCTAAGAGGGGGTAAACAACCCCAAATACAAAAGTGACCTTAAACAAAGATCTTAAGCACCAAAATTCAAAACTTTTTGTAGTTAAGAGTTAAGCTTAAAACAACATGCAAGTAGGGCTAAAAGCTTTAGCAAAATGGGAGATTTAAGGGTTAGAAACTCACCCTTGAAGACCACCTTTAAAGCTGCAACTCCAGTAGGTTTTTCAAGCTCAAACCAACCCAAGAACACCAAAACCAGCTCCTAAACACCTCAGCAACAAAAGGATGGTGTTTGAGTGTCTTACTTTAACACACAAACACACACTGAAACACCATCCTTTTGTTGTTGAGGTGCTTAGGAGCTGGTTTTGGTGTTCTTGGGTTGGTTTGAGCTTGAAAAACCTACTGGAATTGCAGCTTTAAAGGTGGTCTTCAAGGGTGAGTTTTTAACCCTTAAATCTTCCATTTTACTTAAGCTTTTAGCCCTACTTGTATGCTATTTTAAGCTTAACTCTTAACTACAAAAAGTTCTGAATTTTGGTGCTTAAGATCTTTGTTTAAGGTCACTTTTGTATTTGGGGTTGTTTACCCCCTCTTAGGCCTTGTTAGGCCTTGTTTTGAGCCATCCCTCTAGGCTCTTGTTGTAGTGTTTGCATGACCTTTCTACCACTAAAATCCAAAGGATTTTCAATGGTGGAAAGGTGGTTTTGGAGTCCTAAAAAGGAGAGGGTCATCCCCTCTCCTTGTATCTTCAATACTTGTCTTGAATGCCTCATGTGTGAGCATGTTTGTTAAGTTTATGTTGGCCATATCTTAGCTTGTATTTGGGCTTATTTTGCTGAGGCATATCACTGTTTTTACTTGGTTTGGTCACTCCATGCATGGTTTATACACTTGTAGTGTAAATCTCATAAACTAGCTTTGTATGCTTCATGAAGTAGCATGTCATTCTAGCTTGTTTTGTTTCCATTTCAGCATGTGTTTGGTGATGTTTTGCCATGTCATACCTCTGTTAGGGTTTGGTTTGGTCACCTCTTGCATGCTCCATGCACTTGTAGTGTATTTCCATAAATTAGCCTAACATGCATCATGCTTTAACATGTCATTCTAGCATGCTTTTGGCTTAACTTCAAGAAGCTTTTTTCCATGTTTTAGCATGCTCTAGCTCTGATTTGGGTTGTTTTGGTCATGCATGCCATGCTTTGCATAGCTATACTTGTTAGCTTTGTGCATCAAGTCCACTAACATGCTTTACTTGGCCTATTTGAATGATTTGGCATCATTTCATATGTGATTTCAGTCCATGTTTCATGCTCATCCACTTGCATTTATCACTCATTCAATGTGTTGGAAGGTTGGCCCATTTATGCCTTAACATGAATCATTGCGTATGCCTTCATGCCTTAGCTTGTAAGCCATCATTTCAATGGGTTTTTGGGGTTATCTTGCCATGATATAACTCTGATTTTTGTTGGTTAAGTCATCCTATGCTTGGTCTTAATAGGTGTAGTGTAATCCACCTTATTTGCCTTGTATGCACCATGCCTTATGCCCTTCATGCTAGCTTGTTTTGGCTTCCTTCCATGCATGTTTTTAGTATCATTTTGACATGTTCTAGGACTTTTTTAGGTTGCCTTTGCCATATCCTTCATGCTTTGTATAGCTGTAGTGCAATTGGCCTTGCTAGCTTTGTGTTTTGTTGACTCATGCATGCTATCTTTGAGCTATTTAGATGATTTGGCATCATTTAATACTTCATTTCAGGCCTTATAGCATTGCCATGTTCCCACTTCTTTCATGCTTTGAATGCCTTTAAGTGTTATGCATTGTTGCCTTACTTATGGCCTAGCATGTATGCCATCTTGCCTAGGCCTTTGAGCCTCCATCTTAGCATGCTTTGGTCCATGTCTTGACCTACTTGAGCTCTGATTGTGGTTGGTTCATGCATGTGTGCCTTGTATTGCATGCCCCCTTTGTAGTCCTCCTTATTAGCTTTCATGCTTTAGGACCTTTGCATGCTATGCTTGCTTTGTTTGAATGATTTGGCATCATTTCTTACTTAATCTCAGTGCATTTAGTGTTGTTACACTTCCTTGTTTATCACTTCTTGAGCCTTCTTGAGGATTGCGCTCTTAGGCCTACTTGGTTGGCCAATGCATTGTGCATGCATGCTTTGTATTTTGTGCCTTTGTTTTGGTGTTAATGGCCACTGATTTGGGCATGACTGAGGTCTACCCCTTTTGGTTTAAGTCCATTTAACATGTTTATTTGCTTGTTGCTTGCATGTTTATTGTACATTGCATTGTGTATGCCATGTAGTTCTTTGGATTGTGTATGCCAAGTAGTTCTTTGCATTGTGCATGTCCCTAGCATTGGTAAGTTGCCCTTGTTGCATTGCATTGCACATGCATGCATTACATTGTGTTTAGAATCTTATGTTGTTCATTGCATTGAGTATGCCTTGTTCTTTACATTGTACATGCTTGTGTTGCATTGCATTGTGATTTGCATATTTGTCCCTTGCATGATTGCATACTTATGTTACATTATATGTTGCATGCTTGAGTTGCATTGTGCTTAACATGCCATGTTATGTGTTGCATTGTGTTTGGAATAGGTGTTAGACCAAACACGGGAAACGAGGGACGTTTCATACTTAAAGTGATGAAACGTGCCTCAATTCTCGGTCGCCGACGCTCTTGATCAAACATGATAGAGTTTTAGGCTTTATGAGTTTATGTGTGCATTCATTTCATATTGAATTATGCAATTCAGCTTCTCGGCCATCATGCATCGAGATGCGCGATTGGTGGCCCGAGGGTCGAGAACCACACTCCCTTGAGCTTATGAAATGATAGGGAGGGTGGTCGTGCACACATATCTTGTAAATACATTGCCATGCCCTTTCTTACTCTCTGTTCCAGCAAATTGCAGTTTGGCAGCAACAAGTGGTTGGCCGACCAGCATTACTAGCTGGCCGACCACTTTTTCTGGTTTTTCAGTACAGAAAGTGGTCGGCAGGTGGTCTCCTTCCTCAACAACTGGTCGGCAGCCCTTCCACAAATTCCCAAGGTGAGTTAGAAGCTTTCTGGAGCTTGGTGCAAGGTTCTGAGGACAATTGAAAATAGAGGCAAGTCGGGGCATCGCGTTGGATTTCCGAACGAAGCGACCGAGCATGCATAAACTCCTCGCCTCGAGGCTCCTGTTTTATTGCTTTCCTTAGCTTCCATGCTTAGATTAGCTAGTTAATGCGTTTAACTATTCAGTCTGTTTTGTAATAGTTAGTTAACTAGGGTTAGTTAATTAGCTTCGTTGTGATGTAATAATTAGTTTAATTAGCTTAGATTAGCTAGTTAGCTCTTTATTCGGTCCCTCCGTCGAGAGGGCTAACTATTGTAATAAGCGTGCGTATGTGTGATGCATGTCTTCCAACCCCCATTTCTTTCTCCCTTTTACTTAACCGCTTACAATGGTTAGTTTTATGGCATATTTCGTTTAGCATACCTTATGCTTGCATGTGTGCATCCATTCATCTATGTTGCATGCACCGGGCTCGGCACATCATACTAATTGCATTGTATTTTCAATTGATTTACTTGAATACGTGTTCAACATCATGTTATCAAGTTGCATTTCACATGACATTCTAAGTAGCCGAGCCTATCTTAGGTACATTCTCGCATGTGTTGCATTAGCCATCTTAACATGAACTAGGATCATGCATGATTTCTAACTAGTTCTCTATTTTGGCTCGGAGTACATCGTGAGTGTTTACGCTTTAGCATACTGCATGTGTGTTATTGATTGCCATGAGGCTAACCGCTTATTTGTTTAACTGCCTGAATGCCTGTGGGTGAAGTTTGGATTGCTTGAATTGGAACAATTCATTGAAATCCGTGATTTAGCCGACTTGCGAGTAGCAAACTTCAAACTAGTTTCAAACGAATATGCAATGTTTTCTTCCAAATTAGGCGATCTAGTCTATACTTGTATGTTGTGCGCATCACGTAGTAAGATTAGCTAATTAACCAGAATAAGAACACATGTGTTTTCAAAAACAAAATATCATGCTTAGTACAGGCTAATCTTTGATCGGGAGGGCAGGGGTGCTCATTGCATGACCTTCCCCTCTCGTAACCAAGTTCCCGAGCCGAGGCAACTTTGGTGATGACAGACACATGGCCTTAGGCACGATTCAGGGTTTCCTAAATTTCCTCCAAAATAAAATATTTACGTGGCGACTCTTTATCTGGTAAAGCAGTCCATGTTTGGCACTTCTTTATAAAAATCAGTTTTCCAAAATGATTTGCCGGATTTGGACTCTTTGGTGATTTATTGGTCTCACATCGCACATTGTGAGATTAGATTCAGAACCGTGACATTGAGTCCGAACTGTAGTAGCTAGAGAGCAAACTGAATTTCGCGCCCTCGCGCGCGCGGAGGTCAGCGAGTTCCCGGGAGCGCATCTACAACAGGCCACAAACCAACGGAGCTGTTGAAACCGCCAATAAGAATATCAAGAATATCTTACAGAAGATGGTTGAGACCTATAAGGATTGGCCGGATAAACTGCCATTTGCACTTTAGGGCTATAGAACCTCAATCCGGATGTCTATAGGGGCAACCCCTTATTCTCTCATCTATAGGATGGAAGCCATTTCGCCAATTGAAATTGAAGTCCCGTCGCTGCGAGTTATGGCTGAGTGTCAAATAGTGAAGGCAGACTGGCAACTGAGCAGATTTGAGGAGTTGATGTTATTTGATGAGAGAAGGCTAAAGGCACTGTATCATGTTTAGGGCTACCAGCGTAGAATTGCCAAGGCTTTTAACAAGAAAGCTAAGTCTGGGAATCTCAAGGAGGGAGACATGGTGCTGAAAGACAATAGAGCTCTTATCCATGACCCTAGGGGCAAGTTCAAACCCAATTGGACTGGTCCTTACATTATCAAAGCTATCTGGTTTGGAGGGGCAGTTATTCTCATGGACTTATGGCCTAGAATTTTCACAACTGATTAATATGGACAAGTTGAAGAAATGTTACCCCTGAAAAGATTCCTAGGCAAAAGTTAGAGCAAGAAAAATTAGAAACAAAGAAAAACTGAGCTCGCAAGGTTGAAAAGCCGAAAGAGCGACTTTGGAAAAAGTTAGAGCGCAAAAGGAGATAGTTAATACTCGAGTGAACCTGAACCGAACTACGTAAGGCCTGATTCCTATCTTTGGGATATGTAGGCAACTTTATCCTGAAGTTCGGCTGTAACTATCTCGAACTCAACTATCCTGTCCATTTGTCTGATCTGGTCATCTTTGCTCGTCATCTGTTACTTTGGTTGTGATCTTCATTTTGGGAAGAAAAGCTGGTTACAATGCGGAGCAGTAGTGGTATGCAATTAGGGGCAGTTATGATCTTTTGATTTGAGGTTGTACATCTTGAGGGTTTAATTCCTGTGTGTGTTAGGTAGTGATCATTTTCGAAAATGGTTTTGAAAAATTTTAATAAATGTTGATTTTTCTCAAAATTTACCTTTTACAACTTAGATCATTTTTTGATTAGAGGGAAAATTTTTAGTGCTCACGACCTTAATTCCATTGATTTCAACACAAGTACATTTTTTAACTCTCTGATCAAATCAAAGTTGCTTTTACATCATAAAACTTGAAAAGAAATGTCAAAGCAACAAACTAGGGGCCTAGATGAGTCGGGTAGTCTTGTGTCCCCTACTCGTGCTTGTGGAAGCCTCTACAGCCAAAGTTGGCCCAACTTGTGCCTCATCCTCGAGCCAAGCCAAGCACTCGCCAGAAAGGGCATAACTGAAACTAGGGGTAGGGGCCAGAAACTCTCTCGTCCTCCAGGTGGCAAGGTATTGAGCCAAGTATGAGGCACGAATTGGGAATGAAGCCGGGTATTCTACTCCCTCCTCGGGGCAGGTCTTACTATGCCCAAACTGGCATCTGAACCGAAAAGGAAAGTAGAACATGTAATGCATAAGGCCAATCAACTGTATACCTGGCAGCCGGGTGTAGCTCGACTTTTCGTGCCCCTTTCGGAAGACGAATAAGCCCTACAGTATCAGACTTCTGCGGTTCTAAATCTAATCTCACAAGTGCAATGTGAAATAGATAAACACCAAAGAGTCCAAATCCAGCAAATTTTTTGGAAAATCGATTTTGAATCAAATTGCCAAAAATGTACTGTTTTGCCAGATACAGAGTTGGCACCTAAATGCTTTTGGGAAATTTAGGAAACCTATGTGTGGACACCCCATTTTTGACCGCTCGCAAGGCTCGAGTGATTTGTCCTGTACACTCGATGATGAAAGTGGTGTTGTGCGTGGTTCGAGGTCTCAACAAAGGGCCATGGTTGAAGCTCTGAAACAATCCCAAACCTTCCATATTCCTACTGATTATACCCAAGAAATCCATTTTTACACATTGTGCCGCCTTATGTTGAGTCTGAAACAGAAAAACAGGGGAACACATTGAGGCCCGGCCGTGCCTTAGTGAGGGCCGACCGTGCCTTAGTAGCAAGAAACATTGTTCTGGGCGAAAGGCCGCCAACTGTCCATTTTTGAAGATATTTATGCCTCTTCTTTGCTCAAATTCTATAAAAACGACCATGTCTCTGTTTTGAGGATTGAAGAATTTCAAGAAAGCCTCTATACCACCTTTAGAGCTCCCTCTTCTCCTTCTTCGTGTGCAAGCAACACTTTGAGCTAACCTATCACCATGAACCCATATCCATACACCATATACACTTTCATACCTTAGCCTAGGAACTTGGGTTGAGCCTTGAACACCATGATTCAAGCTTAAGAGTGTGTTGAGACTTAGTTTGAATCACAAGCAAAAGCTTACTTCTTTGAAAGGTATAAGCTTGTCATCCTCTCTTTTACTTCTTGTTCTTTCATTTGCTATCCAGTTTTTGTAGTTTTATGTTGCTTTGATTCTATTCTAAGTGTTAAGTTTGGGTATGGAGAGCTACCAAAAGGGTAGAGAGAGAGTTTACACTCTTTCTACACCTTTACCTATAGCTCAAACCTTTACTTTTACACTCTTTTTCTTTGTTCCCTAAACTGATTTTCAGAGTTTAAAAAGGGCTAAAAATCATGCTTTGAGGTTTCAAAAGTGGAGGGGTTAGCCACCCCTCCTTGTTCTTGCTTACTAGTCTAGTTTTCCCTCTTTGTTGATTAGCATTTTAGGCTCTTTTCATGCATTTTAAGCCACTATTTTTCATCTCTTGAGGGCTGTTTTGGGGCTATTCTAGGTTGTTTAAATAATTCATGCTTTGATTAGCTTGGTTGTTGTCTCATAAGTTTGCTTCCATAGCTTGTTGTATATTGTTCTTAGCTTTTCTTTAACTTGTTTTCCTATTTAAGGACCTCATTTTAATAATCAATTTGCCATTCATCTCTTTCATTTGAGAATTGTTTCAATCGGTTGACGGTTATTCAAAATGTGAACTAGTGATTTATGCTTAATGGCTTAATCTCTATGGAGGTTCATTGCCAATGGTGTAGTCTCTTTCTTACGTTGAGAATCAGCTCCCATTTGACATATTTCTCACTTAGTGGACGTAATCTTTAGTGGACGTAACAATCATCTTGGACTTGATGGATTAAAGGATGGTAAAGGCTAACGAATTTGGCTTACAATGAATCAACCCACATAAAGAAAATGAGTTATATTGCTTGGGGTTCGGCTGGATGTTATGCCGAATCCGTTGTGTCAAGGGTCGTCTTACATCAGTCCATGATGTTTTGATGAATCTTGAAGCGTCTCTACCTCGCTCTTTGAGTTCACCCTATGATAGGAAGGAGGGGTGCTTGTTGTTTATTGCATTTATTGATTTTAGTCCAAATTGTGCTTGTGGGAGCCGAATATTCCGGGGGCAATAAGGCCAAATACAGGTATGAGGACAGCCAAGGACGAAATTTTATTCGACACTGATCCTAGTCGACCACAGAGTCGAATAGGATAATCGGCATTCCGACCAGCTGAACAAAGGCCGAATAAATAAACGTCCAATGGATCAAGGGTGGGCCTGAACCTAAGGCCCAAGGAAAAGAATATAAATAGAGGAGCATCAGCCAAAGAGAGGCATGTGAGAGAAAGTTTAACTTGAGATATAAGCAACCAAGAGAGTATACACTGACTTATCCGTCGGAGTGCTAATTCCGGCACCCCCAACCGGAGTGTTCATTTCTTTTTAGGTGACTAGCTAAGGATCACGAGCGTCCCCCGGGATTCAAAGAGTATTTCCGAACCACTTCTCCACAATTGGCACCGTTTGTGGGAATACTCCAGCACATCCATGGCGGGCGTGACGGAAGATCCTCCGGTAGTCGCTGTCGACCTTACGCCATGAGATGATACCACCCCAAGCAACATGCTTGGGCCAGAGAATATTGCCGCATGAAGAGCCTTGAACTTCGACTCACCCTCGACATCAGCACATGAGACAATGCAAGCGATTATGGATCAGGCGAAGTACAATGAATAGAGGTTGGAAACACATGATGGTAGAGAACGAGCGTCTTCGACCGGATTTGGCCTTGGAGGTGGCAAAATCCCAACAGGCCGGACGCCAAGATCCGGGACGACCTCTGAGAAAGGATGGTTGACGACCTCGAATTAGGAGACATGATAGTGGCAGTGATTCTTACTCATTGTCCTCAGACTCTAAAAAGAAGGGACGAGTCAAAGCCTCCAGTTATTCCGAAGGAAGTCCGCGTGCACGGAATAAGAGAAGAAGAAATGATTCAGACGAAGAGGATCAACATGACCGCTTTGTGCGATG
Source organism: Camellia granthamiana (assembly GCA_036172215.1). Taxonomy (NCBI): domain Eukaryota; kingdom Viridiplantae; phylum Streptophyta; class Magnoliopsida; order Ericales; family Theaceae; genus Camellia; species Camellia granthamiana. The sequence goes on from CM069910.1 coordinate 133,599,472, forward strand.
GATCGCAAAGGCAGTACTACCCAAAAAGTTCAAAGCTCCATCATTCACCCTATACGACAGAACATCGGATCCCACTGATCACATCCGTCATTATAAACAAGTCATGATGCTGCATGCAGACGATGAGGCACATATGTGCCAAATATTTTCGAGCAGTTTGGGACCATTGGCCGTCAGATGGTATTATAAATTGGAACCGGCATCGATTAAGAGCTTCCATCAACTTCAAAAATCCTTTAGGGCAAGGTTCATCACCAATGAGGTCCAGCCGAAGCAAGCCGATTCTCTCTGGGCAATGCAAATCCAACCAGGGGAAACCTTACGTGCATATTCGGCGCGCTATGGAGACTGCTTTAATCTCGTAGATGACACCTACAATGACTCCATGGCCATCACCGCCTTTAAAATGGGGTTGCACCCTGATAGTGCCCTCTACAGTTCCTTGACCAGACGGCCCCCTAAAACAGTCTGGTCATTAATGAAGAAAGTCGAGGAATATTGCAAAGTGGAATATGACACCTTATGGGTTAAAGCCGGGTAGAAGACCAACAAGACGGCCCCATCTGAAATCGTTTAGCCGATAAATTCTGTACCATCGCGGAGCCCTGAACCACGAAATCAGGCTAAATGAGACAAAAGACGAGATTCGCGCCGATCAAATGACCAATGTTTCGACCGAGCTAAAGAAACAACTTCAAGTGGATAGCAGGCGCATAAGGTGCGCGGACAAGAAGTATACGGAGTTGTCAGAGCTGATCAGCATGGTTATGTCTAAAGTTCAACACCCTTCGTTCTTCAAATGGCCACCCAAAATGGTAGGACCTCCCTACACGAGGAGACGGGATAGGCGGTGCGAATATCACAAGGACCACGGTCATGCTACCGACAGTTGTTATGTGTTGAAGGATCAGCTTGAGAAGTTGGTACAAGACGGTCGGCTTAAGCAACACGTCCGAAAGGACAACTCAACCAAAACAGTTGCTTTACGACAGGATTCACCTCCACTCGGCATAATCCATATGATATACAATTTGCCAACGGTATCCGCGGTATATACAATTCAGTCGCATCCTAACACCCAAAAGCAAATCACACTGGCGAAACGGCCCCATGAAGCTGCGAGCATTACTTTCGATGATTTTGATTTTGTCGGTGTGACGCTCCCCCACATTAATCCCTTGGTCATCGAACTATGCGTAAAACGATTTACTGTCGAGCGTGTTCTTATTGACCAAGGGAGTACTTCGGAAGTTATGTACTACAAGACCTTCAGCAAACTCGGCTTCACTGAGTCGGACCTATCTCTGGCTCATTATCCGTTATTCAGCTTCAATGCTAATCCAGAATATCCATTCGGCAAAATCACGCTACCAGTTTAAGCGGGCTCCCGATCAGTGGATGTGGAATTTTTGGTTGTCAAGCTTTCTTCGCCATATAATATCATCATGGAGTGAACTTGGCTACATACCATATAGGCCGTGCCAAGCATCTATCATCAACTACTTCGCTTCCCGGCTGAACGCGGCATTGAACAAATTCGTGGTTCCCAGAAATTAGCACGGGCATGCTCTCTTCTTACCGGAAAGACACCAAGAGAGCTGGAAGTGAATTCAATCGAGGTCCCGGATCGAGAGAGCCTCAACAATGTTGGGCAGCTCCCAAGTGAAAAGGCAACCGAAGCCCTGGATTGAGTTGAAATTGACGGGAATCCTGACAGGTTCTTCATGGTCGGCGCTTCCCCGAATAAAGTCGATAGGCAACAGCTAATTTCATTCTTACTCGGTAACCTCGATGTATTTGCATGGTCATCGTATGAAATGTCGGGGGTGGATCCATTTGTTTCTCAACGCCATTTAAACGTTGTTCCCAAATGTAAGCCAATTATTCAAAAAAGCTGGCGGTCAGCCGTAGAACACACTGCTGCCGTTATTGAAGAAGTTAACCAGCTACTTGATGCCGGGGCAATCCGAGAAGTGACCTATCCTACATGGCTGTCGAATACGGTGGTTGTAAAGAAGAAAAATGGGACTTGGCGTGTTTGTGTGGATTTCACAGACTTAAATAAAACTTGTCCCAAGGATTGCTTTCCCTTTCCTAGAATAGACCAACTCGTAGATGCCACGGCACATCATCAACGTATAAGCTTCCTAGATGCCTACAGAGGTTATCACCAAATTGCCATGCATCCGGAGGGCCAAGAAAAAACTGCATTCCTCACCCCAAGAGGAACCTATTGCTATAAGGTTATGCCTTTCGGGCTGAAGAATACGGTGGCAGCTTACCAAAGACTAGTCACTGCCATGTTCAAGGAGCAACTCAGCCATACTATGGAAGTCTACATTGACGATATCGTGGTCAAGTCCAAAGAAAAGCAAACTCATCTAGCCGATCTGGAAGAGACATTCGGCATTCTATGCAAGTACAAAATGAAGGTGAACGATTCCAAATGTGCATTTGGGATCGGATCTGGCAAATTCCTCGGCTACATTGTTAATCACCGCGGAATCGAAGCCAACCTGAGGCAAATCACAGCAATTTTAGAACTCGGCTCTCCTCGGTCGGTCAAGGAGGTTCAAAAGTTGATGGGGATGGCCGCCGCACTCAACAGGTTCATCAGTCGTTCCATAGATCGCTGCCGACAATTCTTTCATACCCTTCGGCAGGGTAAAGCTTTTGAATGGACCTCCGAGTACGAAGCCGCTTTCAGCAGTCTGAAGACTTACCTCCGATCAGTTCCATTCTTGACAACACCTTCGGCAGGTGATCCGCCCATTTTATATCTGGCAGTTTCCAACCGGGCCGTCAGCACCGTACTGTTAAAGGAAGAGCTTGGGGAGCAGTAGCCAGTGTAGTATGTAAGCAAAGCAATGGTTGACACCGAAACCCATTGCCTTCCGTTGGAAAAACTCATCCTTACTCTCGTCATGGCAGCAAGAAAATTAATGCATTACTTTCAGGGGCATATTATCGGGGTACTAACGGACTACCCCCTCTGGTCAGTACTTCGTAGTGTAAAAGCATCAGGGCGTGTTTCGAAGTGGGTTCTCGAACTCGGCTAGTACAATATTCAGTTTCTGCTTAGGACCTCAATCAAACGGCAAGTGCTCGTCGACTTGGTGGTCGAATTCACTGGAGGCCTCGCCGACTTTAAGTCTGATCAAATTCAACCTAATCTGAATTGGAGAATTTATCTTGGGGACATTTGGTAGTTGTACCGTGATGGATCGTCCAACCAACGTGGCAGTGGGGCGGGCATAGTGATCATGGCTTCTGATGGGGCAATAATTGAGCAGGCTATCAAAATGGGCTTTGAAGCATCGAACAATGAGGCCGAATACGAAGCACTATTAACCGACTTACGGAATGCACTTCTCCTTGGTGCTCGGCGACTGCTTATCTTTTGTGACTCAAAGCTAGTCATCAACCAATTGAAAGGGGAATGCGCAGCTAAAAATGACTGTATGGCAGCTTACATGAAAACGGCGAATTCTTTGCTGGAAAAATTCAACCATCATGAACTAAATCAAATAACCTGGGATCAGAACAGGCACGCCGATGCCCTGGCTTGCCTAGCCTCGCCATTAACTCAGAAATTAAATGGACAATTGAAGTAGGATTCATCCCTGAGTCGAGCATTGCTGTCATGACCCGAACCCGCCCCTATGGGTTAAGGACATAACCGGCCAGTAATCATGAGATTACCTACGGCCTCAAACCGAACAAGACATAACTCATCAGAGTAAAGGGGCCAAACGGAAGCAAAATCAAAACTTTTGTCCAGAGAGTTGTGCTTACATCACGTCATAACAATCCATCCATATACATGTTAAGAACTCACATCAAAATATGTAATAACACAAAGTTCAGTACATACAGGATCATTCAAGTCTAAGTCAGCCAATCAAAACTATACACAACTGCAATCCAAAGTTCTCGCCAATATGACAAAATATAGCAAAATAGCAAAAGGGTGAAAATAAGTCTCGTGCGTGAGACGTATGGGCTGACTCTTCAAATCCTTGACTGTTTCTCACAAACTTCACTGAGGCTGGGTTTGGACCTCCCTTGGCTCACCTACAGACACATGAATGAGCGTGAGCAAAAGCCCAGTGAATAATATCAAATAAAGAAGATGCACGAATAGTATTTAGAATGACAAGCACCAAACGGCCTTGGGCCCAATTCATATTTCTATCTAGTATATATATATAGGTTAAGTAATTGCGGTTCCAAACACATTAGACGACCTCGGGCCCAATTCATTCATGTCAAACGGCCTTTGGCCCATTTATTCTTTCATTCATGTCGGACTGGCCTTTGGCCCATTCATTTTTTCATTTATGTCGGTCTGGTCTCTGGCCCAACCATTCTTTCATTCATGTCAGACTGGTCTCTGGCCCAACCATTCTTTCATTCATGTCAGATTGGCCTCTGGCCCAACCATTCTGGCATAGCAAACATTTGTCCACCATTCAAATTAACGAACTTATAAGACTTACATAGAAGTAAGCAATTGGACAAATAACATACTTCAGATATCTTTATTAAGATATTACTCACAGTGTTCTGCTGGTGGAATCGCCCTTAAGCTCGACCTTACACATTACATAACACATTTGGGTCACAAACAATTCAATCCGTTCTTAATTCATACATTCCTCTTAGGCTTCTTTCTTATCCTTTTAATTCATAATGCTCAATGCATGCCTAAGAGTGCTTAGAAGTGAAAGAGAACGAAAAACAAAACACAGAACATCTCTACAAAATTTCTGAAACAGGGGTCCCCGCTCGAGCGTGGACTTTCCCGCTCGAGCGGACCGATTAGGTCTGCAAAAGTACTGGTTACCACATTTTTACGCTCGAGCGTGAATTCGGACGCTCGAGCTGAAGGTCACTCTACATAGCTGCCTGCTCGAGTGTGGACTTCCCCGCTCGAGCAGACATCCATGTTTGTAAAAAGTTCTGGGAGCTCGCATTTCCCGCTCAAGCGGCGCCTTCCCCGCTTGAGCGGACATGCCAAATTCTGGAAAATCCAAAATTGTTCTTGAGCTTCAAACTTGCATTCAAATCAACATATCTTGCATATTATGACCCAAACTTCGCATATACATTTACTAGCATGATCCCACACCAAATTCATCACCTTATGAAGCTCAATTTCATGAATTAATTACATGCATGCCCCAAATTACACCAAACTTGCTTCCAACATGACAATGTCATGCATTCAAAACTCATACTCTTATGAATTATACATGCATGTGGAACACAACTTCTATTCTCAACTTAGATGATGAAGAGATGGTAAAAAATATGAGCTTTAACTAAAATCTCACATGGATTATACATTTTATGCTCAAACATGCAAATTCAAAGCAATTTCTCACATGCATGTGCATATTGACTTCTAATTCAACAAAACCAACTCAATTTCATCATAATCAATTCAATTCATGTTCTTGATCATCATTCAACTTTGAATTCACAAAGTTACAAACTAGAATCCATGAATTTACTCACCTAGAAGCTTAATCTTCCCAATTTATGGTAAATTCTTGAGTGCAGCTTCAAGATCACCAAGTTCCCTAGCCAAATCTCTACCTTGAGCTCCCTCACTCTCTAAATTCGGCTCCTCTCTCTCTCTCTAGAGCATAATTCAGCCAAATTGAATAAAAAGAGAGGAATTGAGTGTATAATGGCCCTTATATAGCCCTTCATAATCAAATTATTTTAATACAAATAAATTGAGCACTATTTCATCAATTTAATCTATTTAATTTGATCCGATTCAGTTTTCAATTAAATTTCACCGTAGGCTCTAAAAATTACGCTAATCACAATGGCGTAGTCAATTTCGGTTTCTGTGGCCGCTAGGGCCTTCAATTTAAATTCCAAAGCAGAAAGTCAAACAGATTTTCCTACGATGAACAATTAGAAATTCAAAACCACATATATTCATATAAATGGTACTCAAAATCACATCAAACACATAATCATATTCATAATAAGGATCAATTAGCATAATACAGAACAGGGTTATCACAATTGCCCCAGCAGAGTCAAGTCAGATCAATATCATAGAATCAGACCCAAGTTAGATGGACCCTATCACTGCATTTCTATCTTCCGAACAGCTCCTAACGGACAAGAAAGAAGCCCACAAACTGCGAAACAAAGCCCTGCGATATTACCTAGATCCACAGGGAAAGCTTTACAAGAAATCCCTTTCTGGTCCATACCTAGAATGCATTCATCCGGATAAAGTCGAAGAACTCTTGACTGAAATACACGAAGGTAGTTGCGGTGCCCATTCTGGTGGGCGTTCTCTGGCTCACCCAGCCATAACACAGGGGTACTATTGGCTGACCATGAGAGCTGATGCCGAGTGTTATGTCAAGAAATGTGAACAGCGCCAAAAGTTTTCCCCTTTAACCCATTTGCCTGCTGTGGAGTTGAGCTCAATCACCAGCTCCTGGCCATTTGCTCAATGGGGGCTTGATATCATCGGGCCATTGCCACGGGCCCCAAGGAACAAGCGATTCTTGATAGTCGCAACAGATTACTTCACAAAATGGGTTGAAGTGGAGGCACTAACACACATTTGAGATACTGATGTTAGGCCTTTTGTGTCACAACCCAAACCTGCCCCTAAAAGTTCGGGCATGACCTATGCAGAAACATATGAAAAACTTGATATAATAATACACTTAGGGCCTGAACGGAAGCATAATACATAAAGAACCACATTCAAACTTCCATTGAGCTACTATAACATGCCAGGATCATGCACAACAAACAGAACCAAACGTCATATACAGGACTATACAAAGATGTACCGACTACAAATATATATGCAACCCTTGCCTTAGGGCGTACGACAAAAAAAAAAAAAGTACTTATGAACAGCCCAAATAAGTGTTTAGATTACAAGCCCAAACTTGACAAAAGTATGCAAAAATAGGGCAAGTCTTCTTATGTGCCTGACCAAAGGGTTGACAAAAGGGACGAGCTTCAGGAGCTAAGACTGCTTCCCAGGTTGACCTACAGAAACAGACAATATGAGGGGTGAGCGAAGCTCAATGAATAATAGTACCGAATTGATTGAAATCATAATTCATAATCAAATGCTTATAAACTAGTCCATTGCCACAGGGTGGTCCATGACCCAGAATGTTACATTTAGCCTTAGGCTCGGAATGTTACAGAATGTCACAACGCGGCCCTCGGCCCAGAATGTTACACAGAATGTTACAAAGTGTCACAGATGGCCCTCGGCCCAGAATGTTACACAAAATGGTACACAGAATGTTACTCATTATCACAAAGTGGCCCTCGGCCCAGAATGTTACACAGAATGTTTCACAGAATATTACTCCATTTCTTTCCACATTAACTTTCCTTTCACATCACATGTATTACATGCTATCCAAATTTAAGCAAGGTAAGAATGTATCGAAAGCAGACAGAAAGAGAGGAATCATCAACAACAAAGGAATACATATTCTTTGCACTATTACTCACAGTGTGATGGCGGAGTACGGCCTCCTTCTGAAGTGGGTCCTACACACACACAGAACTCACGAATTAGTTTAAGATTCCCTTAATTTTTCGTTCGCGTTTTAGTCCAAAATTTGCAAGGAATCAAGGCACATTAAAACAATTTGAAATGGTCATTTTACACATTTTAGAGGGTCAAAAAGGTCAAAAACAACATCCCAAGCTTTTGGTCTTGGGCCGCACGTGCGGCTGTGAGCCCCGCACGTGCGGCAACTCCTCCCGCACGTGCGGCAGTGATGCCCCGCACGTGCGGTTTTTACAGTGTGCTCGCCCAAAATTTTGCCAAAATGCCGCACGTGCGGCACTGATCCCCGCACGTGCGGCAAATCTGCCCAAAAACTGTCCGAAAATCTCCAAAAATGGGACTTTTTAGTGGCATTCTCAGGGTTCAAATTGGACCTTTAAAGGCTCAAAATATAGTTCAAATTCCATGTAATTTAAGAGACATATGGTATATAATTTCATACTCAAACATTAATTTGTGCAAGGTACCTCAATCATACATTCATTTGAGTATAACCCCACTCTTGCTCCTTACATTCATGAACATATCACAAGCATGAGGTATTCTATAGAATAAAATCATTCAAAAACAATAGGAAGCATAATCTTACATAGGGGAGAGATAAAACTGGAATTCTAACTCAAGTTCACACCAACATAACAAAGAAATGATACATATACTTCAAAATTCCGATCTAAAACAACCCAATTATTTACATACCTTGAGTTCAAGCTTCTAATCCTCAACTCTCTTGAAGAACCCTCTTTACTCTTCCTCTCAAGCCCCCTTTTCAAACCCAATTTCCCTTAAACAAATGTTGTATGAACTATACACTTGAAGCTTAGATATTTATTTAGACATATAAGATAACAATGGTGGGGAAAAAGACGAAATCCAATCGTTTAATCGTCCGAAATTTAAAATTTCACAGACAGGCTTAATATTACCTAAAAATTATGCTGAGTTCAAATATAACATCAATTTCAAGTTATGATGTCTCTCAGGTGCTCAATTTCTAGCCTGAACAGTTTAAGAGTAACAGATGTCTTTCTTAATCAACAGATGGAATCTCAATATTTCATTTATAAAGCTATTCTAGCACCATTTTGAATACCAAAATAAGGAACTACAGATATCAGAAACATATGCGAGGGTCGGGCTATTACATTTTGTATGGAAAAATATCATAACGCGATTCGGCATTCCAAGCGCACTCATTTCAAACGACGGTACCTAGTTTGATTATGCAGTCTACCGAGAATTATACAGCAAGTATGGTATTCGGCCTTATTTCTTTACCCCGGCTTATCCACAGAGCAATGGTCAAGCTAAAGCCTCCAACGAAACCATCTTGGACGGCATCAAGAAGAGGCTGGAGAAAGCTAAAGGCAGATGGGTCGAAGAATTGCCGAGTGTATTGTGGGCTCATCGTACCACTCTGAGGCGATCCACTGGGGAAATGCCATTTGCTTTGTGCTTTGGAACCCAGGCAATCATCCCCTTGGACATCGGTGTCCCAACCTTGAAATCAAAAGTTTTTGATATGGGCCGAAATGATATGATGTTGGCCTTGGATTTGACTCTGATTAAAGAACGACGAGACCGTGCCCTTGCATCCATGGCACGGTACTAGCAACAGCTTGCCAAGTCGTATAATCAACGTGTTCATCTACGCCGTTATACCTCAGGAGAATTGGCCCTTAAGAAAGTACTCCTAGTTGCCAGGAATCTGACTGACGGAAAATTGGGTCCTAATTGGGACGGCCCCTATCAGATCGATTCAATCGCGGGAACAGGGGCATATTGCCTCAAAGACATGTCCAGGAGAAGTCTGTCGCGTCCTTGGAATTCCACGCATTTGCGTAAATTCTATCATTAACTCGACCTGTGAGGCATGATAACTCGTTTTGAATGTTCGCCGTGTATAAACTTTCACTGTTATAATGGAAGAATACTTATCTGACTATATGAAGTTTTAGTTTAAAGCTAAAAGCCTCCAAATTCGGGGCCCCGTTAGTGAATAAAACTTTTGGGCCGAGTAAGCCTCCGGATTCGGAGCACCCTACGTGATTCACGATTGGCCAAGTTAAAAGCCTCTGAATTCGGAGCCCCATCAGCGAATGAAACTTTTGGGCCAAGTAAGCCTTTGGATCCAGAGCGCCCTTCGTGGAATCCATGATTGGCCAAGTTAAAAGCCTCCGAATTCGGAGCCCCATCAGTGAATGACACTTTTGGGCCGAGTAAGCCTCTGGATTCGAAGCGCCTTTCATGATTCACGATTGGCCAAGTTAAAAGCCTCCGAATTTAGAGCCCCATCAGTGAATGACACTTTTCGGCGGAGTAAGCCTCCAGATCCGGAGCGCCCTTCGTGGAATCCACGATTGGCCAAGTTAAAAGCCTCCGAATTCGGAGCCCCATTAGTGAATGACACTTTTGGGCCGAGTAAGCCTCCGGATCTGGAGCGCCCTTCGTGGAATCCACGATTGGCCAAGTTTATAGCATTTGAATTCGGAGCCCCATCAATGAATGACACCTTTGGACAGAGTAAGCCCCCGGATTCGGAGCGCCCTTCGTGATTCACGATTGGCCAAGTTAAAAGCCTCCGAATTCAAAGCCCTATCAGTGAATGACACTTTTGGGCTGAGTAAGCCTCCGGATCTAAAGCACCCTTTGTGGAATCCACGATTGGCCAAGTTAAAAGCCTTCGAATTCGAAGCCCCATCAATGAATGGCACTTTTGGAACGAGTAAGCCCCCGGATTTGGAGCGCCCTTCGTGATTCACGATTGGCCAAGTTAAAAGCCTCAGAATTTGAAGCCCTATCAGTGAATGACACTTTTGGGCCGAGTAAGCCTCCGGATCTGGAGCGCCCTTCGTGGAATCCACAATTGGCCAAGTTAAAAGCCTCCGAATTCGGAGCCCCATCAATGAATGACACTTTTGGACCGAGTAAGCCCCCGGATTCGAAGCGCCCTTTCTTGATTCACGATTAGCTAAGTTTAAAGCCTCCAAATTCGGAGCCCCCATCAGTGAATGACACTTTTGGGCTGAGTAAGCCTCCAGATCTGGAGCGCCCTTCGTGGAATCCACGATTGGCCAAGTTAAAAGCCTTCGAATTTGGAGCCCCATCAATGAATGACACTTTTGGACCGAGTAAGCCCCCGGATTCGGAGTGCCCTTCGTGATTCACGATTGGCCAAGTTAAAAGCCTCCGAATTCGAAGCCCTATCAGTGAATGACACTTTTGGGCCGAGTAAGCCTCCGGATCTGGAGCGCCCTTCGTGGAATCCATAATTGGCCAAGTTAAAAGCCTCCGAATTCGGAGCCCCATCAATGAATGACACTTTTGGACCGAGTAAGCCCCCGGATTCGGAGCGCCCTTTCTTGATTCACGATTGGCTAAGTTTAAAGCCTCCAAATTCGAACCCCCATCAGTGAATGACACTTTTGGGCCGAGTAAGCCTCCGGATTCGGAGTGCCCTTCGCGATTTACGATCGGCCAAGTTAAAAGCCTCCGAATTCGGAGCCCCATTAGTGAATGACACTTTTGGGCCGAGTAAGCCTCCGGATTCGGAACGCCCTTCGTGATTCACTATTGGCCAAGTTAAAAGCCTCCGAATTCGGAGCCCCATCAGTGAATAACACTTTTGGGCTGAGTAAGACTCCGGATTTGGAGCGCCCTTCGTGGAATTCATGATTGGCCAAGTTAAAAGCCTCCGAATTTGGAGCCCGATCAGTGAATGACACTTTTGGGTCGAGTAAGTCTCCGGATTCGGAGTGCCCTTCGTGATTCATGATTGGCCAAGTTAAAAGCCTCTGAATTCGGATCCCTATCCGTGCAAGACACATTTGGGCTGAGTAAGCCTCCAGATTCGAAGCTCCTTCCGGGGTGCCCTTCATAAAAAACCACGTTTGGTCAAGGCAAAACGCCTCCCAATTTGGCACGTTTTTCATGAATATTACGAATAACAAGCATACGCGCAGTTGACAGAAAATGGAGGAAGATCCATAATATGTTTTATCTTCAGATTTATTCGGCGTTATTGTCCACATTATACTAGAAACTAAACAAGCATACAAATTATGCAAGAGTGAAAAATCATTATGATTAAATTCAACCATTCCGGTACAATTATGAATTCAAAAAACCCACTATCTTATATATGAACTTATTAAATTACATATGAGCTTAAAATCAAGGGATCATATATGCAACAGTAACTAGCAACATCTAATTCAAGAATATGTTTGGCACACCAAATATATGAATTGAGAGAAATTAAAACAACACGCAAACATTTAAAATAATATGTTTTATTGAATTAATCGATAATACATAATTCGCTCCTAATCTACGTTAGAGCGGTACAATATGTTTTATCTTCAGTTTTATTTGGCATCACCCTCGTCGTCGCTCTTCTCAACTTCAAAAGCTGCAAAGGGAAAATGACGACTTTGATATAACGGCGACGCCAAATCCACGCTGGCTGCCCGAAGAGCCTCTGCGGCCTAGAGATCCTTGACCCACCCGTGCTTAAATCCATGATTCTCACATCGGCAGACCTCTTCGGCGAGCTTTTCCTTAGTCCTCTGTATCCTGACTTTTCGGCCATTATGGAAGCCTTGCTCATAAGACCTAGTCTTTGCGGCCTCTATTGCAAACTTGCTTGTCATATCACGATCGGCAATCACATGACTTATAAGCTGTTGGGTCACCCTTTCTTCCACGATCGGGTTAGCTTGTCCGATCGATTGTGTTTTGGTGGTTTTGACCTTTCTTAGTTCGCGCTTAGCCTTCTCCGCGCTAGCTTCTAAGCTTCGAATGCGTTCATCCTTCTGCTCTATCTCCCACCGCGCGACGAGAAGATGCATCCCAATTTCATAGGCGGTATACAGCCCTTTCACAGCTCCATGGATGCCCTCCTAAAACACTTCGAAATCAGGTCGACCGACCACCGACGGTTGGACTTCTGGAGGAAAAATTTGTCGAGCAAACTCGACTGCCACATTTGGGTCGTGCACAATTGAATCCACTTCTGTCATCGGTTTGTTCCCCACAAAAATTGCAAAACTCAACGGGCGCGGAGTCGCACTGGTGTCTCCTCTCGAATGCGGTTGAGGGGAGCTGCCCCGTTGCTATTTTCCCTTCTGGGAGACCTACTTCGACGATGCGGGGACTGGCGTTTTTCACATTCCCTCGATGTCCTGCTCCCCGTGCGCGTTGGCTCACCACCTTGATTCATCTCTACGTCCAACTCCGCGAGTGTCCTCACTTCGCCTCTGCTATTGAAGAATACTCTTCTTGCCATCCACAACAGTCGTCCAGCTTGGTTCGACACAATGCTTTTTCCCTCTCACAATTTATTGGATTTGAACGAAAAAATGGCACCTACGCGCACGCAGCCCCCACCCCATTTATTAATTACGGGTGCAGCACCCTCGAGGCGACCTTATCAATGCTAAATTTCAAAACCTGGTGCTGATCATCTCATGTGCCCCAGCCTCGCCATGAGCTAATGTCATTCGGCATCCCAGTTCCTACACCAGCTGGGGCAAGGGCAGATTGATTAATCTCATCAGTAAACCTCTAGACATGGCGCCGATCATCTCATGTGCCCCAGCCCCGCCATGAGCTAATGTCATTCGACGTCCTAGTTCCTACACCAGTTGGGGCAAGGGCAGATTGATTAATCTCATCGGCAAACGTCTAGACATGGTGCCGATCATCTCATGTGCCCTAGCCGCTCCATGAGCTAATGTCATTCGGCGTCCCAGTTCCTGCACCAGCTGGGGCAAGGGTAGATTGATTAATCTCATCGGCAAACGTCTAGACATGGCGCTGATAATCTCATGTGCCCTAGCCGCTCCATGAGCTAATGTCATTCGGCGTCCCAGTTCCTGCACCAGCTGGGGCAAGGGCAGATTGATTAATCTCATCGACAAACGTCTAGACATGGTGCCGGTCATCTCATGTGCCCCAGCTGCTCCATGAGCTACTGTCATTCGGCATCCCAATTCCTGCACCAGCTAAGGCAAGGGCAGATTGATTAATAACATCGAAAAATGTCTAAACAAGGCGCCGATCATCTCACGTGTCCCAGCCGCTCCATGAGCTAATGTCATTCGGCGTTCCAGTTGCTACACCAGCTGGGGCAGGGGCAGATTGATTAATCTCATCGGGAAACGTCCAGACATAGCGCCGATCCTGTCATGTCCCGCAGCCGCTTCCTGAGCTAATGTCATTCGACATCCCAGTTCATGCACTAGCTGGGGCAAGGGTAGATTCATTAAGCCAATCGGCAAATGTATAGACCTGGTGCTGATCATCTCATGTGCCCCAGCCAATCAATAAGCTAATATCATTTGGCCTTCCAGTTCATGCAGCTAGGGCAAGGGCAGATTCATTAAGCTAATCGGCCAGACGTTGGGGCCTTGAGTCGTGCTACTTGTTAGTCTAATCGAATATTCATGCCTTTCCAAGTTGTTAATTGCCGATTATTTTAGTTATTCAGCTAAATAGCAAAGAGGCAAAGGATGCTTAACTGGTTCGGTTAATTTATTGGATGTTTAATTTACTCATGTAGCAAACAGAAAAGCATAAGGAATTATCATAAATAAATTAAAGATAGATGACCAATAGTATATGCAGTAAACTCGAAAGCACAGAAAATTTTCATTAATAAATTGAGCGCAACCAACAGTCATTTTACACATGAAACTAACTTACATTTAAATAAATGAAAATCTACTGACAAAAACCTACAAAAACTATGCATCGAAGATGCCTACCAAAAACAAAAATATCGCCTAATCAATCTTTAGGGGTGGCTCAATGTCCACCTGCTCGTATGGAATCAGCTGCGTCAATGTCACATTCGCAGCAGCGAGGGCTTTGAGCTAGCCGTGTTTGAAGCCCCAATTCTTGAACTTGGGCACTTCTTCCACATAGTTGTCCAAGGCGGCGTCCTTCCCAGCTTGGAACACTTTGGAAATCTCAGAGTCGGCTACTTCCTTTGCCTTCCTCGATTCTTCCAAGTCGGCTTCCAGCTTGGTGATCACCTCCTTGGCTAACTTCAGCGCATCTTCGCTACTTTTACCCTCTCTTCGGCGGCAAGACTTAGTTGGTCAAAATTCCTCTCTCGCTCGGCCTTGGAGACAGCTCTCGTACATTCCTCCGCCGCTTGCGATGCTTCAGAATTGGCCCTTTGAGAGGCTACCATGGCCTTGTTCTTTTCATTGTCAATTTCGACTTTCAAGAAGTCGATCTATTCTATGGCGTCATGTTGACGGCGGCCGATTTCGGCTATCCTACCCACTGTCTGCAAAAGAAGGAAATAGAGAAACAAATAATAAGAAGAATATATATATGTATTTAGTCAGAAGACTGTAGATAAGGCAAGTGATGTACCAATAAGGCCGACTGAGCTGCTAAAGCAATTAGCATTAGGTCTGGCTCCGCCCGAAATGCGGCTTTGTCAACCGGTAGGATATTGAGGAGGCCATACTCAAAGCCACAGCCGGGTCCTTCAAAGCCGATGCATCAGAGGCAATCGGCATATTCCTTATCCTTGGTTGAACAGTGAATAGAACAACCAAGTCTGATTCCTCAATGCGTGGCCGTTTCTCGCTTTGGTCCTCATCCTGGACGGCTTCTTGCTCGGCGGGGCCCTTTTCCTCCCTGTGCTTAGCCTCCTTATCCCCTCGTTCTGCCTGCTTCATCGTGACCGTTTCGATCTAAGCCGTTTCATCCGCAATAACAGGCAAAGAGGATTCAGCGACCGCAGCGGGTGGAGTTTCTGATCGGGCTGCCTCGGCTCTCCTCCGGGTGACCATCCTTTCGGCATTTTTTCTCCTGGCAAGTTGCGCGAGCGACTCCCCAGCCATATTCTCAGGATAGGAGTGGGGAAGGTCTCCTAAGTCTGTAAAAATGTGTTCGAAGGAGATGTCCCTTCGGCCTGATGTGGACGGAAGGTCGGACGAATTGAGTACGGCTTCCTTAAAGGCCGAGTTAAGAGCCTCGTCTTCCTTGGCTTCCAACTGGTTTGGATCCTCGGTGACCTCTTCGGATGCTTGTTCTTCCACGTGCTCTGAATCGGAGTCTTCCAAACCAATCTGCTTTAGGTTTTTGAAGTTGGGAAATATAAGGGCCGTAAGATGCTCTTCGCCTCTGGGAATTGGAATGTGATCTGCCACCGAAAACATTGTGTAAGTCGGCTCATACCATAGGAGAATGTGGGCCGCCCTTCCTTGTTTCTGAAGGCTTGGACGGCCAAAGAACTGTAGTGTGATTTTAATTTCTGCAAGCACAGCGTCGTCGGCTGAAACCAACACTTTCTTCAAATCGTTGCCTGCATAAACAAAATGGTTAGTACATGGAAGGAAAGCCGAATACATGTATGATAATAGAAAATAAAAATAATGAGAATGAGCTATACGGCCACCTGGTTCACCTTTTCTCCTTGGCACAGGATCTAGGTGATCTTCACCCCCGCCGAATTCCAAGTTGCCTTGGACAACGACCATTACATCGTCAACAAAATTTTGCATAAAATTGAGGCACTGTCGGCCTTCTTCAGGCTCGGCCGGGCTTCATTGAGGGCCGACCGGTCATCAATGATTGGTCAGCAATGTATTTTTGCAAACAAATAGAGGGCAATGGCTAAAGGTGAAATAGAGCAAGCCTGGGCAGACAAAGCTGTTCTTGGATATTGTGCATGTGCATGCAACCCTTGCGCATCCTTGCTTACATCATTATTATTGTTGTAATTAATTAATTAATTTATTATTGTTGTTATAATTAGTCTTGTTAATTATTAGTGTTGTAATTAATTAATTTATTATTATTTTTTATTTGTAATTGTTATAGCTAGCTAGCTTAAATAGTTAGTCTACTTATCATTATTATCCTCATTCTAATAGAGTAGTTAGCTAGTTATTCTTCGCTTATTTATTCATTCTGTTTTGTAATAATTAGTTTAATTTGGACTTTCGGACTTTGATTCGCTCCCTCTTGCACGAGGACAATTATGTAATAAGTTGTATGTCTTCCAACCCCACATCTTTCTCCCTTTTACTTACTTGCTTATGATGGTTAGAATAGAACATCATTTTTCAAATTAACATTTTTATGCCTTGCATCCATTGTCTTACATGCATTCAAGGCTCGACTCACCATACTAACCCAATATAAATATTCAAAATTCATTACTTGAATACGTGCTATATTGCATGCCTTGAATGGAATCATATGCCATGCTCTTAGTTGAGCCTATAAATGACATAATGTGTGCGTTGCATTAATCATATTGCATTTAATTAGGAATATGCATGTTTTTCTAATAAATTTGCTTTGTTTTGGCTTGGAGTACTAGGTGAGTTTTTTTTTTTTTTTTTTTTTTTATATGTTTTAGCATCTTATATTGAATGTTTGCGTTACCATGTCAAAACATGCTTCCGTGAGGCTAATTGCTTAAATGATAAACTATTTGAATGCCTGTAGATGAAGACTAGTTGCTTGAGTTGGGATAGTTCGATTAATGCCCATTTTATCCCACTTTTTTGAGTGGCAAATTCGCAAAAACAATTTCGAATAAAGCATGAACTCAAATATTCCAATTTTTGCAAACTTCGTCTATACTTGTGTGGGTCACATAGTAAGTTAATAATCGGAACAAATGCATATAATGTAGATAAAAATCACATCATGATTAGTAGAGGCCGATCTTTGATTAGGCAAGTGGGGTGCTCAATTCATGACCTTCCCCTCTCATACCTAAATTCTCGAGCCGAGACACTTTGGTGACGATGGACTAATGGCCTTTGGCACGAGTCTTGGGTTTCCTAAATTTCCCAAAAATATTTAGGTGGCAACTTTGAAATTTTGGTAAAGCAGTCCATCTTTGGCATTTTATTCAAAACATTGATTTTCTAAAAAGAATTGCCGGATTTGGACTCTTTTTGTGTTTTCAATGTTTCACATTGCACTTGTGAAATAAGATTCAAAACCACAAGTAGAGTCCGAACTGTAGGGCTTCTCGTCTTTCGAAAGGAGCACGAGAGGTCGAGCTACAGTTTCTGGCAACTCTGTTGGGGAGTTAGAGAACTTGACTTGAACTTCATGATGCGAACTTCTATCTACACTTATATGTTCTTTGCATTGTATTTGCATTGTGTAGACACCCCATTTTTGACCGTCCTCAAGACTTGGACGTCACCATTTGAACACTCGGTGATCATCCATGTTTGTGTTCGTTTTGAGTTCTCGGAGGTCTCGACTACGTGCCTTGCCTTAGGAACTCTCAACTTGACTGTTCTGTGCTGGGTTTTGCACCAAACACTTGTTGTTTTGCTTTTGAGGGTAGAGGAAGGCTTGTTAGCCATCCCCACACTTCACCGGCCATGGCTTGAGGCCACCGGCCCTGTTTTGTTGCTACCGGCCATTGGTGATGGCCGGTCGGCACTCTTTATGGTCGGCCGACCATTGTTTTGGTCAATTTGTCATTTTTGGCTGGCCGACCACTGTTCATCTTCTTTTGGCAGATATTTTATGCCAGCTGTGATAGCTGGCATCCACAATGCACCCCCTCCATACACGTGTATGGAGGGATTTCGCTCTTGCTTAGCTTGTTTGTAAGCTTTGCAAGATTGGAATTCCTATAAAGGGAGGGCTTCTCCTCCCTTCTCAAGGGTTCAAAGAAGTTCCAGAGGTCTAGTTTTAGGGTTAGGAGTCTTGTATCTATCCTATCTCTATATCTCCCTCTCCTTTTGATTTGTGTGTGTATAAGGTGTGTTTGTTCTTAGTTTTGCACTAAGGCACCTAGTGTTACACCATACCTTGGTTACTGAGGTGCCAAAGGGTTGTTCTTGGAGTTCTTGGGCTGGTTTTGACCTAAGGAAGGTGTTGGAGCTCTCTTCTTGAAGAAGGTCTTCAAGGGTAAGAACCTTACCCCTTTATTTCCCATTTTTGTACAAGGTTTTGACCTATCTTGCATCTGTTTTTAAGCTTAGTGTATAACTAGTAAAAGTTCTATTTTTGCATGCTTTGAACTTTGTTTAAGGTCACTTTTGTGTTGGGGGGTTGTTTCCCCCCTCTTAGGCCTTGTTTGGCCTCATTTTTGTGCCTTTTTTGTGAACTTTGGGACCACCTTGTATTGGCCTTCTCTGGATTTCAGTGGTGGGGATGGTGTTTTGAGGTCCTAAGAAGGAGAGGGCCATCCCCTCTCCTTGTTGTCTTCAAAACTTGTCATTTTAGCCTCATGTGTGAGCACCTTGATTAAGTCCATGTTGGCCATGTCTTAGTTGGTATTTGTGGTTATTTTGCCATGTTATAACACTGTTTTAAGTTGGTTTAGACACACCATGCATGCTTTGCATACTTGTCCTGTAATGCCATGAAATTGCCTTAACATGCATCATGATGTACCATGACTTTCTAGCATGATTTAGGCTTAGCTTTGTGAAGCTTTTGTGCATGTTTTGGTGTGCTTAAGGTCTGATTTTGGTTATTTGGGTCACCCATGACTTGTTTTGTATAGCTACCATGCAATCTCCCTTGTAAGCTTTGAGTATTGGATTCTCTAGCATGCTCTATTTGCATCATTTCAGTGGTTTGGCACCATTAGTTATGTCATTTCAGTCTGTATGGCATGCTTATATGCTTGCATTTGATGCTCCTTTGGTGCTTTAAAAGGTTGATGTCTTATGCTCTATGTTTGGACCCTTGTGTATGCCATCATATGTAGGACATTTAGATGCCATCTAGGTGTGTCTTTGGCCTTGTTTTGGTCTGCCTTGGGACTGTTCTGAGTCCCTTTGGCCCTTTGAGGCTTGGCTTGTATGGTCATGGCTTGAGCCCCTTGGCTAGCCTTGAGTTTTGGGCTTGGTTGCATGCTTTGCTTGATTTGTTTAATTGGTTTGGCACCTTTTCTAACATGATTTCAGAGCTTACAATGCTTGCCATTTGTCCATGTTTGCCTCATTTTAAGTGTGCTTAAAAGTTGCCTCTTTATGCTAAAGTATTAGACCAATCACCGTGCATGTTTGTATGTGACTTTGTCCCTTATCCTTTAGCACTTTGGCCACTGCTTTGGGCCTATTTGAGAGCTGCCCAAATTGGTTTAAGTCCATCCCCGCATGTTGTTGCATGCTTGCCTTGTATGTTGTCACATACTTGTTACATATTTGGCGAATTACATGTTGTAGCATGCTAGTTCAATTGTGCCTCGTTGTGTGCTTAATCCATGACATGTTGTTGCATGCTTAGGTTGTAATGCATTTGGCATACATTCTCTCTTTTAGTTACTTAACATGTTGTCCATGTTGCATCTTACATGCTTATATGGTTAAATTACACTTTGCATGCTTGTTAGCTTGCATACTTGTCCACATGCTCGTGGTGCATGCCTAGCTTCCATGCCTAGGTTGCAAAGCATTAAGCTTACATCTCTTGCCTCTTGAATTGATTATGATAGAGGTTGGAGGCCTTTTGTTTGTTTGGTGTGCATCTCATTTGACATCAAGATGCACAACTTGACTTCTTGGGCCATCATGCATCGAAATGCATGATTGGTGGCCCGAGGGTCGAGTACCATGCTCCCCTGAGTCTTAAACATGATAGGGAGGGTGGTTGTGCAAACATTTGCTTTGAAATGCATTGCCATGTCTTGTCTGCCCTCTGCTGCTGTCAAAACAGGGTTCTACAGGCATAGATGGCCGACCGACCACATTGAGTGCCGGCCGACCACAAATCTCTGGCCAAGAGCCACATAGATGGTTGATGACCAATTTATCTTGGCCTGTGGTGTTTTCTCTTGGCCGGTGGTCCTCCACAACCCTCAGGGAGTATTTCAGAAGTGTAGACGCGCCCGCGGGGGACCTCGGCTACAGTTCGGACTCTTTTTTTGTGTGTGTCGCGGTTCTAAATCTGAACCAAAGAGTCCAAATCCGGCAAATCGTTTGAGAAAACAGATTTTTTTGAAAAGTAGTGCCAAACATGGACTGCTTTGCCAGATTACAGAGTCGCCACCTAAATATTTTTTAAAAAAAGGGGAAATTTAGGAAACCCTGACTCGGTGCCAAAGGTCACGTGTCCGTCATAACCAAAGTTGACTTGGCTCGGGAGCTTGGGTACGATCGGGGAAGGTCAGCTATGAGCACCCCCTTTCGCCCGGTCCGAAGACCGGCCTCTACTAACCATGATATCCGTTTTTGAAAACATTACATGTTCTTATTCCAGATTATTAGCCTAGAATTACTATGTTATGCACACAGCAAACAAGTATAGACTAGATTGCCTAATTTGGAAATAAACATTGCATATCCGTTTGTTTTGAAAACAATTTGGATTTGCTACCCGCAAGTAGGCTAAAATACGGATTTCAACGAGTTTTCCAACTCAAGCAATCCAACCTCCACCCACAGGCATTCAAACAGTTTATCTCATGTAAGCACTTAGCCGCATGGTAAGCATACTGTCATGTCAACATTCACACGCATGCGAGATGCTAAAGCATAAAGACTTACATAGTACTCCGTGCCAAAACAGAAACTAGTTAGAAAACATGCATGACCTAGTTCATGTTAAATGGCTAATGCATCACACACAGAGATGTAATCTAGAGCAGGCTCGGCTAACCCTAAACATGGCATGTGAAATGCTACAAATAACATGTATTCAATTTGGAATTAAAAGTACGATGCGGTTTGTATGATGTGCCGAGCCCGATGCATGTCAACAAATGCATGGATGCACGCATGCATTGCATAAGGTATGCTAATATAGAAATGCCCTAATCTACCATCATAAGCAGGTAAATAAAAGGGATAGAAAGAAATGGGGATTGGAAGACATACACCCACTCACGCACACTTATTACAATTATGCCCTCACTCGGATGGACCAAAATAATAATACAGTCCAAAGAATAAATGAATAAATATTACAAATTCTAATTACTAAAATTAAATTAAGCAAATAAAATAAATGGGGCCTCGGCCCTACCTCGGAATGCGCGAATGGTGCATGCTCGTCGCGACTCGCCCGGAAAACCCATGTCATGGCATTGCTGCTTCTGTTTTTACTGCCCTGCCTCTCCAAAAATTCCCAAAGTTCGGGAATCCCTTCCAAATGGTCTGAAGTACCCCACCGGCTGGGGGAAGAGCTCGTCGGCTGCTGAAATTGACCACCGGCTGCATGTGGTGGTTATCGGCACAAACAAAGTGCCGATCGGCACATTAAACTGCCGGCCGGCAGAAAGTCCCTGCAGCAGACAGATTGACAGCAGCAGCAAGACAGCAATGCAAGGCATGGGTTTTGGGGGACATGTAAGCATGGTCATTGCCTCCTATCATGCTTGGGGATTCAAGGGGGTAAGACTCTTGGTTTTTTGGGCCACCAATGGTGCATTTGATACATGATAGCCCAAAGAACCAAGGTTGCTATTTTGATGTGAAGATGCATGCAACACAAACAAATGAAGACTAAGTCCCTATCATATGGAGATCAAGGGCCTTAGGGACTTGAGGATGGAGACAAGTTTCACCACTCAAGTGTGAACTCCTCTCAATCTTCATGCTTGGTTTGACAACCCCAAACCAAACCATGGAATGCAACTCATGCAACATGGCTCAAATGCAATGCAACCTATCATGTTAGGCATGCAAAGAGCTAAAGTATGCAAGGTACAAATGTCATGCAACATGGACCAATTAAGCATGGAACTAGCATGTATACTAGGTTTCATCAATCAAACATGCAACGACCATGATATGAGCATGCAAAGGTGGACTAAGCTCAATGAGGCAGCCCTCAAAACTCCCTAAATCAGTGGCAAAACATGCCTCAAAACATGAACAAAATGCTACACAAGCATGCAAGCCATAAGGCTCAAGGCTAAGGCACGAAGTGAGACATTGAACCACCACTTAATAAGGCCAAACATGGCACATGTGAGGCAACCAAAACAGGTTTCTAGCATACAAAAAAAAGCACCCAAACCCCCTTCATGGCATCCCCGAAAATGCACTAAACATGTAAGCATGCAAAGGCCTACTTTAAAGCATACAAGAGCACACTCTTAAAGCATGAACTAAGCCACATATGCCAACATACAAACATGACTAATGGACTGAAATAGGGTCTAATATGATGCCAAATCGTGAGATAAAGACAAGTTAAGCATGCTAGATCTCCATACAAGCAAGGCCTACAAGCCAACAAGCAAGGCAACCATGCTAAGCATGCCAAACATGGCCAAAACAGTGGCTCACAGCCCTTATGCATGACAAGATGATACTCATATCTTCATGAAATCAAGCTAAAACATGCGAGAAATATGGCTTAGACATATGGCATGCTTTTAGGCATAAAAGAGCATTTCAAAGGAAGTATGAGAAGCATGTTAGAGGCTATAATTCCGACCAAAAACAGAGATCAAACATGACCTAAAACAGCCCAAAAAGTCCTGAAATGAAGCCAAATGCAAACATGCACACATGCTATGCTATGAGCCCAAAACAAAGGCAAATAAAAGGACCAAGGGGAGAGGGGTGTCTCTCCCCTAAATGAGGCTCGAAAATATCATCCTCACCACTGAAAACCCACTGGTTTTCAGTGGTGAGAAGGTCAAAAACACCAAGCTAGACGATGCTCCAAGAAAAGGGCACAAAAAGACCAAAACAAGGCCTAAAAGAGTGAGGCCTCAATCAAATGAAAAAGAGACCTTAACGAAAGTTCTAAAGCAAGCAAAAACAAGGTTTTTTTATGTTAAACACAAAGCCAAAAACCCAAGACAAAAGGGGTAGAAAGTAGTTGCAAGAATGGGGAAACTAAAGTGGTGTTCTTACCCTTGAAGATCCAATGAAGAACAAAGGTTGCAGCCCTCCTCTAATGCTCAAAACCAGTCCAAAACCACCTCAAACAACCTTCCAAGCCTCCTAATCTCGAGCTAAGGTGTAATGGTGTGTGTTTTAGTGCAAAAGTAAGGTAAATCACACTATTTGGTCCCAAAACACACACACACAAGGAGGGAGAAGGGAGATATAGATATATATGGATGTATATCAGAGAATATATGCCTAAGCTCTGGTTTTTGACCTAAAGTTGCTAACCTCAAACAATGGAGATGAATGCAAGTATATATAGGCCAAGAACTAAGCCAAAACTTAATGACTAAGTAAAGCCAAAGGGTTCAAGGGGTGCAAAGGGTTCCTAGCTTCCAAGGGAAGCTAAGACAGCTGGCCAAGCTTCTCCAAGA
This sequence comes from Camellia granthamiana, assembly GCA_036172215.1. Taxonomy (NCBI): domain Eukaryota; kingdom Viridiplantae; phylum Streptophyta; class Magnoliopsida; order Ericales; family Theaceae; genus Camellia; species Camellia granthamiana. The sequence goes on from CM069910.1 coordinate 133,623,285, forward strand.
AGCTTGGCCAAGGGTTCAAGCTTCTAGAAGCTTCAAGGGGGTTCAAAAGGGCAAAGGGTGCAATCCCCCGTATGGGGAGTGGTGATGGTGCACTCCAGCTGTCACAGCTGGCATGCACCATCCCCTGGGGTGCAAAGGGTTCACGCCGGCCGTCCAAAGGAGTCACCGGCACAAAAATGTGCCGGCCGGCAGTGTAAAGTGCCGATCGGCACTGTATTCTAAGAAAAGAGTGCCGATGGCATTAAGAACGGGTCGGTGAACAAGTGGGGCAGCCGGTGGGATTAAGGGATGGCTAACAAGCCTTCCCCTACCCTCAAATGCAAACACACAAGTGCTCGGTGCACAACCGAGCATAAAACAAACCGGTTGAGAGATCCTGAGGCACGGCGCGCAGTCGGGACCTCCGGGAACTCAAAACGAACACAATCATGGATAATCACCGGGTGTTCAAGCGGTGACGTCCAAGTCTTGAGGACGGTCAAAAATGGGGTGTCTACAGTTGCCCCTCTTTGACAGAACTCGGAAGTCATAACAATGACGGGAGTGAATGTCAAAGCCCAGAGACGACCCATTTTTGACAAGGCCGAAGGCTTGGACAAGCATACAAGGCAAACAAGATACGCGCCCGAGGGCAAGGGCAAAATGCAACTGAAAATGCAAGAAGCCGAGCATAACTCATGAAAATGCAAAGGAAGCTGTAATGAAGCATACATGCGACAGTTATAAGCTAACATGCAATAGTCTACATTACAATGCAGAAAGGGTGTAAGAGAATTATGGAATTCTCAATACGTCTCAACTCGGGAGATACAATACCTGTGCGGTTTGTCCGGTTTCACCGGCCTCAAATGAGCCGTACATACAATATCGTGCCTGAAAAGAAAACAAACTTAACAGGTACGACACTGTTAGCAATATTCATGACAATGCAATCGAAAGTGCGTGACAACGCATTCAGTGTGTATAGAAAAGTGTGATTGAACACATATAGTAAAGCAGAGCACGCATACAATGCAATGTGTATAGTGAGATTGTAATTGAACACATGTAAGTAAAGCAAAGCACGCATACAATGCAATGTGTATAAAAGGTTGTAATTGAACGCATGTAAGTAAAGCAAAGCACGCATACAATGCAATGTGTATAGAGGAGACAATTGAACACATGTCAGTAAAGCAAAGCACGCATACAATGCAATGTGTATAGAAGAGACAATTGAACACATGTCAGTAAAGCAAAGCACGCATACAATGCAATGTGTATAAAAGGTTGTAATTGAACACATGTAAGTAAAGCAGAGCACGCATACAATGCAATGTGTATAGAAGGTAATTGAACACATGTAAGTAAAGCAGAGCACGCATACAATGCAATGTGTATAGAAGGTAATTGAACACATGTCAGTAAAGCAAAGCACGCATACAATGCAATGTGTATAGAAGGTAATTGAACACATGTCAGTAAAGCAAAGCACGCATACAATGCAATGTGTATAGAAGAGATAATTGAACACATGTCAGTAAAGCAAAGCACGCATACAATGCAATGTGTATAGAAGGTAATTGAACACATGTAAGTAAAGCAGAGCACGCATACAATGCAATGTGTATAGAAGGTAATTGAACACATGTCAGTAAAGCAAAGCACGCATACAATGCAATGTGTATAGAAGGTAATTGAACACATGTCAGTAAAGCAAAGCACGGATACAATGCAATGTGTATAGAAGAGATAATTGAACACATGTCAGTAAAGCAAAGCACGCATACAATGCAATGTGTATAGAAGGTAATTGAACACATGTCAGTAAAGCAAAGCACGCATACAATGCAATGTGTATAGAAGGTAATTGAACACATGTCAGTAAAGCAAAGCACGCATACAATGCAATGTGTATAGAAGGTAGTTGAACACATGTCAGTAAAGCAAAGCACGCATACAATGCAATGTGTATAGAAGGTAATTGAACACATGTCAGTAAAGCAAAGCACGCATACAATGCAATGTGTATAGAAGAGATAATTGAACATGATAAAACATGATGTTGAAACGCAACGTACTGCAACACAGTATAATTGAAACAATTTCTTTTGAAAATCACAAGATATAAAAGGATACGAGAAGGGACATCCTCCACATGTTCCGAGCATTGCTCACAAAAGTCATGGCTTGAAATCAACTCGAAGATCCATTAGCATTCCAGAAGTGCACTTTCTCGCACTGTTCTTGAATGACGAAGGCGTCAGACTGCACAGCCAAACCAGGCGTGAGCGCAGGAGGTGTTCTGACTACACAGGGGAGGTTCCTGGTATCCAACCCAGCATTCTGCTTTACATTCCTTTTCATTAGTTGTTTAAGCACATTGCACTGCCTCAGGCAGGTTTTATATTCTTGAAATTGCGGGTTTTTACAAAACCACATGACAGAGATAAGACAGCTATTTGCTTGAAAAGATGTTGCGCTTGTGTGCATCGCATCACAAGGCATCACATGACAATGTGAATGAAATCGAAACTGTTTTCTTGAAAACAAAGCATCGCATCGTAATAACCAGGTAGTGAACCGACTTACAACTCGATAAGCAAAACGAAGACTCGACGGACTGGCCAAGTGCAAATACAACTTGATAGACAAAGCAAAGACTTAAAGAGAGTGACATACAACTCGATAAGCAAAACAACAACTCGATAAACAAATACGCGCGACTCGGCGGGAATCAAATCACCGGAGGGTGCTGGAAGCGGTGGAATTCCCCAAAATTCAGCATAAACAGCTTAGAAAACACAGGGGAGAGCCATCGGCCCGACAGAAAGTCCACCGGCCTTGAGGAATTTCCATCGGCACAAAACTTGGTCGGTCGGCACAAAAGTATGGCCGGTCGGCACTATTTACTGCCGGTCGGCTGTAGGTTGCCTGCATCAGCAGAATGTTGACATGTGTCCTCCACTCAACCCTATCCTCTTCAAAAGAGTCTCAACTTCGGGGTTTCCTTCATTTCCAACACTGATTTGCTCCAGATGGAAGAGTTTCTTGCCCAAAATCTTGCAAATTGGATTAACAACTTGGATGGCTCGGAAAAGTTGAACTTCCGGGCTTTTGGCATAAACGCACTATTCACTTTGCGCCGTACCCCACTGCATTTTCCATTCCTTCATGCCGCGGCAAGGTTCTGGAACCCGGTAACACATGTCTTTAGCTTTAGCGGGCAAGAGGTGTGCCCCACTTTTGAAGATTTCCAAGCTCTAATGGAATCTGAGCGTAATGAGGGGATTCTCCCTCAACTTCGTTTTGGCCATGCTCAAGCCTTAGGACAAATGTGTGGGCTCTCAATACCCGATGCTCGTTCTTTGATTTGTGACGGGACACTAGATGTTCCGAGCTTGGTTTATCGTTTTTCTGAGACCGGTGATCGTGGCGACCATCGCTGGCAAGGTTTTCGACGACACGCCCTTTGTCTATGCCTACTTTCTCATTTTCTGTTCGTCTCTGGGTCCGGAGGGTCTAGTGTTCGGTTGATTGAAGTTGCCCAAGGCTTGAAGGAGGGCCACAGCTGCATTGCTATGGTCCTAGCCGAGACACTGTTGGGCTTAGACGCCTTTTATCGTCGAGAGACGATCAGATTAGCAGGGAGTCCACTATTACTGCAGGTAATGTTTCCCACCTCATCTCACATTTTATATTTGCTCACATCACTCGGCCCTCAGGCTCGGTTTTTCTCACAAAACCCTTTTCTCACTTTTCTCTCATCGCACATCTCTCTATTCTTTATTCTCTCATTTTCTATCCCTTCCCAGGTGTGGCTAATGGACAAATTGAAGGTTACGGACTCTTGTCCTGCATATTCGGCTCGTGGTTACTTCTTCAGGCAACGCCTGGTTGATGCCCTTGACGAGGGTTGGTGGTTTGAATGGATGTGCAGTTTGTCCGCAGACCGCATTGCGTGGCGATGCCCTTGGCTCAATCTCCCAATGATGAGTTATAGCATGACCCGTCAGTCCGGGATCCAATTGGTTGGCTTGACTCACTGTGTCTTCTACTTCCCATTCCGTATCCTGCGCCAGTTTGGTCATAATCAGACTTGCCCGCCGGAAGGGATAGAGTACCTGGCTGCATTCCTAATCCGAGGCTCACAGCTGGCCCGGTATGCCACAGCATGGAGGACGAGAGAACTCCGGGCCCCCGCTCCCACTTTCAGTTGCACTTTGTCTGATGAGTGCTTGGATTGGCTTAATGAAGAGGCACAGGAGGGGCCCACTTTGGCGTCAGAGGCTTCGACCAGCTCTGGGAGGGGGCGTAGGGACATTTGACTTGACCATGCCCCGGGTTTATTGCTTTATTAGTACTTTCAAGTTTTCTTTATGAATGTAACAAAAAGCAACTTCAATTGTATGCAAGAGCAAGAGAACTCTATTTGAAATCAACAAAATTGAAGGTTGTGGTACTGAAAATTCTCCGTTTTGGTCCAGAAATGGTCTTAGTTGTAAAAAGATTTATTTGAACAAGGTCGTCTTTTATTAAAACTTTTCAAAACTATTTTCGATATGGATCAGAACTGGACACGCCTGAGATTTGTCACTGAGATGCACAACCCCAGATTCCTGCAATTGGAAAATTGCCCCTAGTTTGAATGGTACCGCGGCACTGTACAGCAACGGAAAGTTGCCCCTAGCCTGAATAGCACTGCACCGGAGATTGCGATGAATGCTGATGGACAAAGATGACCAAGATGATCAAATGGACAAAGCTGATCGGGGAAAATGTTTATGGCTGAACTTCAGGATGAAGCTGCCTACGTATCCCAAGGATGGGAATCAAGCCTTACGTAGTTCAGGCTTGGGTTCACTCGAGTATTTTCACTCTCCTTTTGCGCTCTAACTTTTGCCAAGGCCGCCCTTTGCGGGTTTTCAACCTTGCGAGCTCGGTTTTTATATTTTCTAATTTTTTTTTTTTTTTTTGCTCTGAATTTTGCCTAGGTCGCCCTTTCGGGTTTTCGGCCTAGCGAGCCTCTCTGGGGTGATATTTCTTCAGCTTGTCCATGTTGATCGGTTGGGAGAACTCTAGGCCATCTAGGTCCATCAGAACCACAGCTCCACCTGACCAGATAGACTTTATGATATAGGGACCAGTCCAATTGGGTCTGAACTTGCCCCTTGGGTCATGGATGGGAGCTCAGTTGTCCTTGAGCACCAAATCTCCTTCCTTCAAATTCCTGGACTTAACCTTCTTGTTAAAAGCTCGGGCGATTCTACGTTGATAACCTTGGACGTGGTACAGTGCTTTTAATCTTCTCTCATCGAAGAGCATGAGTTCCTCGAATCTGCTTTGTTGCCAATCTGCTTCAGCTATCTGACACTCAGCCAATACTCGCAATGACGGAACCTCAATCTCAATCGGTAGAACTGCCTCCATCCCATATACCAAGGAATACGGAGTCGCCCCGGTAGAAGTTCTAATTGAAGTTCGGTAGCCCCACAGAGCGAACGGCAACTTATCTGGCCAATCCCGATAGGTTTCTACCATTTTCTGCAGTATGTGTTTGATGTTTTTGTTGGCGGCCTCAACTGCTCCGTTGGTCTGCGGCCGATACGTGGATGACTTATGAAAGGCTACATTATACTTTTCCAACAAATCAATCACCTCCTTCTTGAAGTGAGAACCATTGTCCGAAATGATCTCATTCGGGACTCCATAACGGCAGATAATGTTGTTTCTGATAAACTTTGCGACATGCGAAGCCTTCAACACTGCATAGGACTGGGCCTCGACCCACTTTGTAAAGTAATCTATTGCTACCAAGATATACTCATGCCCATTCGACCCCTTTGGAGTAACAGCTCCAATCACATCGATTCCCCATACTGAGAATGGCCATGGCGACGTCATGTTGTATAACTTTGACGGCGGGATATTCGTGCGATTCGCGTGAATCTGGCATTTGTGGCATCGCCGAACAAAGCCGATACAATCCTCTTCCATGGTAGACCAGTAGTAGCCTTGTCTGAGAATTTTCCGCGCCAGCATTACCCCATTCACATGTGCACCACATTCTCCTCCATGGATGGCCTCCATCAGGCGCTTCGATTCTTCAGCTTCCACACACAGCTTGTGCATTCCCAGATGACCTCTTTTGTACAATTTGCCCCCACAGATGATGAACTGAACAGCCATTCTTCTGATTGCCCTTTTATCCTTGGCATTTGCCCCTAGTGGATATGTCTCCTTCTCCAAGAAATTCCATATGTCGTAATACCAGGGGTTATTGTCCTGCACTTCATCTATGGCAGAGATTGATTCATATGCTGGCGCAAACTTTTGATCAATGATTACTGGACGCATCCGGACTCCCGACGGGATGTCTATCATGGAAGATAGAGTTGCTAGTGAATCTGCGAACCTGTTGTTCTCTCTTACTAGGTGAGTGAAACTTAGCTTCTCAAACCGAGGGATTAGCAAATCCAAGGTCTGGTGGTAAACTATCATCTTTTCCTCTTTTACCTTCCAATCTCCTTTAGCTTGAGACACAACTAGGTTCGAATTCCCAATAACGTCCAATCGTCTTGCCCCTAGTTCTAGGGCGGCTTCTAACCCGGCAATACATGCCTCATACTCTGCCTCATTGTTCGAGACTTTGAACCGGAGCTTGAATGCTAAAGGGATACGGGAGTCGTCAGGCGCTATCAGCAACACCCCTATCCCGTACCCATATTGATTTGACGCCCCGTCAAAGTACATCATCCAAGTTTCATCTTCGATGTGCAGGATATCTTCATCTGGGAATAGGTACTCAACCGCTTCATCCCCTTCAACCGGGTGGTCGGCAAGGAACTCTGCCACTGCTCTCCCTTTTACGGACTTGCGCGTTACATACTTGAGATCAAATTCGGAGAGCAACAGCAACCAACGAGCTAGCCTACCCGTAAGTGCTGGTTTCTCGAAAAGATATTTGATGGGGTCAAGTCGTGAAACCAACATTACAGAGTGAGCTAACAGGTAGTGCCGCAGCTTCCTAGTAGCCCATACCAAGGCCAAACAAGCCTTCTCCAGCGGAGTGTAGCGGGTCTCGTAATCCAGCATCTTCTTGTTCAGATAGTAGATGGCCCTTTCCACTTTATCTTCTGACTCTTGCGCGAGCATACAGCCCATTGTAGTCTCAGTTACTGACAGATACAATATCAACGGTTTTCCTGGCTTTGGTCATGACAACACGGGTGGATTCTGTAGATACTTTTTAATTTGTTCAAACGCAGTTTGGCATCGGCCGTCCCAATGGAACTTCTTTCCTTTCTTCAGAAGACCAAAAAGTGGTTCACAAGTTAAGGTTAGTTTAGAGATAAACCGTCTTATGAATTGCACTTTACCCAGAAAGCCTCGCACCTCCTTTTCAGTCATTGGTGGGGGCATTTCTAAGATGGCCTTGATTTTGGAAGGGTCGACTTCGATGCCCCTTTGTGTAATCAGAAATCCCAGCATTTTTCCCGTTGTAACACCAAACGTACACTTCTGAGGATTCAACCGCAGCCTAAATTCTTTGATCCTTTGGAAAAACTTTTGCAAAGCGGTGTAGTGGCCCTCTCTTTCTTTGGACTTGACAATCATGTCGTCCACATACACTTCGACCTCTTTATGGATCATGTCATGTAATATTGTGGTTGCAGCCCGTTGATATGTAGCCCCAGCATTCTTCAACCCAAACGGCATTACTCTATAACAATATGTACCCCACGGGGTGGTAAAAGCAGTCTTCTCCCGGTCTTCGGGTGCCATTACTATCTGATTATAGCCTGAAAAGCCATCCATGAACGAAAGCAAAGCATGCCCCGCTGTGAAATCTACCAACTCGTCAATATGTGGCAAGGGAAAGTTATCCTTCGGACTGGCTCTGTTCAAATCCCTGAAATCCACACATACCCAGATTCTGCCATCCTTCTTCGGCACTGGAACAATGTTGGCCAACCAAGTCGGGTATTCGGATACCAGCAGGAAGCCTGCGTCAATTTGCTTGGTGACCTCTTCCTTGATCTTAATGGCCCAATCAGGGCGAATCCTTCTGAGCTTCTGTTTGACAGGTCGGGCCTCGGGGTCAAGAGGGATCCGGTGCTGTACAATCTCAGGATCGATTCCAGGCATGTCTTCGTAGGACCACGCGAAAACATCTTTGAAATCTTTTAATAAAGCGACTAAGCGCTCGCGTTCCTCCGAAGACAACGTGGACCCGATCTGGACCAGCCGCGGGTCCTTCTCAGTACCAATATTCACAGTATTGATTTCATCAATTAAGGGTTTAACAAACCTCTCCTGCTCTTGTTCAATTAGTCGTTGTAAAACCGGAGGAATTCCGTCCTCGTCGTTTTCATCAAAATTTTGAAAGTCCTGATTTAAGCAATAAACCAAAGGCACAGAAAAGTACTCGGAAACCACGGTCACCTCATTCTCATTAGATACTTCCGAACCGTCCAATTCTTCTGTTACAACAGACTCAAAAGAGAAAGAAAAAGACGACCTGGACAGGACTGTGGCATCCGGGTTATCACCCCCAGGAATACCGGACTCAGACAAGCTGGGACCTGATTCCGACTCACAAGACTCGGTGGAATCAGATTCTGGCTCACTACCTGACCCGGTGCTGCTCGATAAAAATCCTTCCTCGTACTGCCAGGTGAGGGAGGGTGCGATGGACGCATCCAAAATAGCTGATTGTAGGCCCGCAGCCGTTTCATCTCCGATCATGGACACCGAGGAGTCATCCCCCAAGCACAACTGGTCGATCAAAGGATCTGAAAGTAGACACGCCAGTGCTACCCCCATTTCAAACTCTGCGTCCACGGACTCCAATTCCTTGCTATGTTCAGCCTCAGCTGTCGGGTCTGTCTGCTCTTCAGCAACATCATCCCCAGATAACTGTAAGTCGAAGAAAATTTCAAATCCCGGCATACGTCTCTTTTCTTCATTCAGCCATGGCTCCGGAAAACCACAGAATGGAAAATCTTCCCCCTCCCGGACGAAACGTCCGTTCAGGGTACCCCGAATGGGGCGATGTATCAACTCAAAAGGTTTCCCCATCCGTTTTGCTTTGGCTCTTCCAGCCATCTCTTTTCCTTTTCTTACCCAATCTTCCTTGGTGGGCAGATAACCCAAACCGAAGGTGTGAGGGTTGTGCGGCACTTCGGCCAATGTTGCAATGCCCTTACGGCCGCTCTTTCCTAATCCCATCCCGGGGATGTATTGGAGTTTGTTCATGAGGTACACTGCTTGGGCACTAACATATATCCCTTCATTAGCGGCCATGATATTCTATACGACTTGAGCCTCAACCAAGGTAAACCCTGATATGAATACATCTTCCATGCCGTGCTCGATTTCTAGAACAGGCGTGGATACTTCCGGTGGTGGGTGGATCGATGAGTTCCCGAAGACAATGGCTACTCCCTTTCCATAGGGGTATTTCACCATTTGATGCAAGGTGGATGATACTGCCTTCACCTGATGCAGCCACGGCCGCCCCAAAAGCAAGTTAAAAGTCGCGGGAACTTCTAAGACGTGGAAATCTATCTCATGCCGTCCCGGCCCAACCTTTGTCTGCACTTTGACCGTTCCCATCACTTCTCTACTTGTATTGTCATACGCCCGGATGACCTGGGCTGTTGGTACAAAATCTGCAGTTTTCAAGCCAATTGCATACGCCGTCCTTGCTGGGCAGACGTTGATGGCAGACCCGGTATCAATGAGTACTACCGGTATCCATTTATCCTTACATTCCACAGAAATGTAGAGCGGCTTGTTATGGTTTACACCCTCAGGCGGTAATTCTTTATCGGAAAAAGTCAATGTCGGGGAGCCTCCTCCCGGAAAAACCAATCCGACTAGCTGTTCCGGCGTAGTCTCTATCGAAAGCTTGGCCTTATCCATGGCCGTCAAAACAGCCTGCCTGTGTACTCGTGAGGCCATGAGCAGTCCCCAAATGGAAATGTCTGCTTGTATCTTCTTCAGCTGTTTGAGTACGGCTTCCTCTTCGAGCTGCTTCTCCTTTTGCTTCTCGACCTCCCTATCCTTCCCTGAGGCCTCTGGTTGATCCAAGTGCGGAGGTTTGAAATATCGCCCACTCCTTGTCATGTGGTCGACCTCTCCAAGGTACCAAGTGTTGTCGGGTTGGTTGTTCCCCCAATCCTCGTCTGTGTGGGCAAGACATAAGTCTTCATCTTCCCACCACATTCCCTCGGCGGCCGACAAACACCTGTCTGGTTCTGGTATGACTGTTCTCACGCTCGCAGCACCTTCCATCCATATACCCGCAGCATTCTCTGTCCCTGTGCACACAGCAGTTTCCACTCCCACATGGGCCTTCGCTTTTCTGATTCTCTCGGAATCCTCAAAACTTGCTTGTTCCGATACAACTGACTGTTCGGCCATCTCCGTACTCAAAATGTTCCAATCTCGGGCGAAATTCTTGACACCGGCGCCCTCCGGCGATGTGTTCTGCTCTTCGACCCTTCCGGCTGTCGCCGATATTCTTATTCCCGTGGAACTCTGCTCTGCCTGAAATTCTTCTACTACATCGGGTTGATCGTCCAACCACCCGGTGACTTCCACTGAATCCTCATAATCGAACCATGCAGCTACTGCGTCTTCTGGGTATTGGTCACTGTAAAATCAGAGATTGGCCAGGTCCTCTTCTACAGCTGTTACATCATCTGTTCCTTGTTCTAGACTATCTCCTTGAATCACACATAATTCTTCTTCTGTTGGCAATTCCACTCCGGGCCCATCTTGACCCATCGATAAAATGTAGTCACTCGGACTGTATGTCTTCCCACTGTAACTCCCAGATTCTGCAGACTCTGACTCAATAACCTGCTCCCCCTTTGGAATTTTCCTTTTATTGTTCTCGGTGGTCACCACCGTTGGCTTAGGTTGGGTCGAAGAGATGTCCATCATGCACAAGTCGGTGCAATCGGGAAGGAACACCTCTGGCTTAGGCAGGTGGGTGGGTGTGATGTAGATGCTAGGGTCGTAGGACACGCCCCCAGTATGAATGAAATTGAGTCTTTTGGGTGGTGGAGCCTGGATGTGTATGGGGAGGGGATTGGTGGTAACATTGGGTTTTTCGGGAGGTAAGATTACCCTGTTATCGATAAGGTCCTGAATTTCATGGCGTAACCGGTAGCACTGGTCGGTGTCGTGACCGTGCTGCTGGTGAAACGCACAGTATTTGGCCGGGTTATGGTTAGGAGGAAGTTTTTCTGGTAGGGGCCTCGGCTCCAGGGGCTTCAGGTGCCCTTTCTTGATCAACACCCCCAGAGCTTTGGATAGGGGCATATAGAGTGGAGCGAAAGTTCTGGTATTTCTGGGTGGGTATTTGGTTGTTTGCGGGTTGCTTCCAGATGCACCGGAAAATGGCGAGGCTGCCGTATTTCTTTGTGGGGGGTTAGTGGTGACCATGCTCACATCCTGAGCTCTCGCAGTTGTAACGCCACTCGGGCCTGCATTGCTATTACGATTGAAGGCTCTTCGGGGTTGCTCCCGGTCATTGTCAATCCAGCCTTGCTTCAAGGCATCCTCAATCTGCACCCCCATTTCATGCAGGTCAGAAAAAGTGGGGAATGGGACTACTATCATCTTTTGCATCAACCTCGGCTGTAGATTGCGCACAATCATCCGAATCTGGTCCTTGTCCGTAGGCCTCAAGGTCATCATTGAAGCCTTGGCCCTCCACCTAGTCACGAACTCCGAAAAACTCTCCTTAGGCTCCTGCCTAGTTGTTTCAAGATCGCGGGTCGTAGTTTCAATCTGTGTGTTGTATGAATACTGCGCGATGAAGGCCTCAGCCATTTCGTCCCAATTTCTCTTGACGTCATCTTCCAGTTTAGCGTACCAGGCAGATGCCACACCTGACAGGGTCCGACCAAATAAAGATAACTTCTGGAGCCTACTGAGGCCCATCGGCCTTAGAACGTCCGAAAACAGTCTTAAGTGTACCATGGGGTCCCCGGACCCATCAAATCGATCAATATGAGGCATTTTGAATCTGTCGGGCAGCGTCACAGCGGCGTCAGTGTAACCATCTTCAATGTCGGGGATAGTCTTGACCCCTTGGGACCTCTTGAACAACTTTTCAAGCTTGCTCAATTTGAGTGCGGTGGGATCAGTCTCGAACTCAAAGGGAGAGTCCGGTAGATTGGTGGGTGTTTTTGATAACTGAGGTTGAATTTGAGGTAGGATCGGAGGTGGGGGTGGTCCTGTGGGCGGCTCTGTATCAATCTGAGCATTGGCTGTCTCCCCGACATTAGGAGCTCCTAGCGGGGGAGGAACTTGATGTGAAGCGGATGCTCCGGTTTGCTGTTCCAGTCTGGCAATTGTCTCTGCCTGTTCTCTCACAACTGTGGCATGTTGTCTGGCGAAATCTGCCTGGCGGATAGCATCCTGCTGCATTGCTTTCATGCTCTCTTGAAGGTGGCGCACCATTTCCTCCAAACTAGCCATATTGTCCTCCTCTGGTTGGATTACCGGTATATATTCTCTCTCTGTTGGTGACACAGAGTCTTGATCCCTACTGAACACAGGTGGGGTAGACAAAGCTCTCTGAACTGACTGCTGTACTGATGTTCTCTGCCTTACTGTCCTTCGTTTAGTAACTAGGGGTAGCGAGTAGTACACTGGTTGCCCGTCTATCAGATCCTCAGATCGAAGGAGTCGACGGCCTCTGACCCAGGGTGCTTGGGGGATATCTATCGGGTCGGTAGCAATCGTGCTCAACTACCTAATAAAAAGATAAATAAAGCGTATAAATAAACAGAAAATCGGACAGCATAACAGCATAAAATAAACAACACACGGTTGGGTAACACGCTGAACTCAATACACTGTTCTTCAAATACTGATCACTGATCATGAACCATTGCCCCTAGGCCTGAATCTGACATCCACAGACAACTGATTCTCAAAACACTGACACTGATGCCCTCAGGCCTGATACTTTAAACTTGCAAACTGATCTGTACGTTCCCTGCAGAGTTACACTCTAAAGCACATAGCAGATAAATGAGAACCAAAACACCCCTATATTGGGGTAGGGTTTCCCTGTCCTATTTTGTCGGGAGCTAGGGTTTCACTACGCACGCAGCGGTTTCAAACAACCTATGTCGGGTAAGCAACCTGTCCTAGTTTGGAATGGTCACTACGAATTCCGATTATGCACTAGGTCGAATGGTCAAAAAGGGTGCCCCGGTAAAACCGGGGTTTGTGTTCCCATACTGGCAGAGCCCGCAACCGGTCAGCCTTATGGTCATGCCTTGACAAGACAAGCCTCCAGCAAACCGCTCAGGAATAGCAGATGGCCAACACGGTGTCCTAGGCGCACCAATGCACATGCAATGCAAAGAAACACATAAGTGTAGTCAAAATAGGATATCACGAGTTTGAGTCAAGCTCTCTAAACTCCCCAGCAGAGTCGCCAGAAACTGTAGACGCGCCCGCGGGGGACCTCGGCTACAGTTCGGACTCTTTTTTTGTGTGTGTCACGGTTCTAAATCTGAACCAAAGAGTCCAAATCCGGCAAATCGTTTGAGAAAACAGATTTTTTTGAAAAGTAGTGCCAAACATGGACTGCTTTGCCAGATTACAGAGTCGCCACCTAAATATTTTTTAAAAAAAGGGGAAATTTAGGAAACCCTGACTCGGTGCCAAAGGCCACGTGTCCGTCATAACCAAAGTTGACTTGGCTCGGGAGCTTGGGTACGATCGGGGAAGGTCAGCTATGAGCACCCCCTTTCGCCCGGTCCGAAGACCGGCCTCTACTAACCATGATATCCGTTTTTGAAAACATTACATGTTCTTATTCCAGATTATTAGCCTAGAATTACTATGTTATGCACACAGCAAACAAGTATAGACTAGATTGCCTAATTTGGAAATAAACATTGCATATCCGTTTGTTTTGAAAACAATTTGGATTTGCTACCCGCAAGTAGGCTAAAATACGGATTTCAACGAGTTTTCCAACTCAAGCAATCCAACCTCCACCCACAGGCATTCAAACAGTTTATCTCATGTAAGCACTTAGCCGCATGGTAAGCATACTGTCATGTCAACATTCACACGCATGCGAGATGCTAAAGCACAAAGACTTACATAGTACTCCGTGCCAAAACAGAAACTAGTTAGAAAACATGCATGACCTAGTTCATGTTAAATGGCTAATGCATCACACACAGAGATGTAATCTAGAGCAGGCTCGGCTAACCCTAAACATGGCATGTGAAATGCTACAAATAACACGTATTCAATTTGGAATTGAAAGTACGATGCGGTTTGTATGATGTGCCGAGCCCGATGCATGTCAACAAATGCATGGATGCACGCATGCATTGCATAAGGTATGCTAATATAGAAATGCCCTAATCTACCATCATAAGCAGGTAAATAAAAGGGATAGAAAGAAATGGGGATTGGAAGACATACACCCACTCACGCACACTTATTACAATTATGCCCTCACTCGGATGGACCAAAATAATAATACAGTCCAAAGAATAAATGAATAAATATTACAAATTCTAATTACTAAAATTAAATTAAGCAAATAAAATAAATGGGGCCTCGGCCCTGCCTCGGAATGCGCGAATGGTGCATGCTCGTCGCGACTCGCCCGGAAAACCCATGTCATGGCATTGCTGCTTCTGTTTTTACTGCCCTGCCTCTCCAAAAATTCCCAAAGTTCGGGAATACCTTCCAAATGGTCTGAAGTACCCCACCGGCTGGGGTAAGAGCTCGTCGGCTGCTGAAATTGACCACCGGCTGCATGTGGTGGTTATCGGCACAAACAAAGTGCCGATCGGCACATTAAACTGCCGGCCGGCAGAAAGTCCCTGCAGCAGACAGATTGACAGCAGCAGCAAGACAGCAATGCAAGGCATGGGTTTTGGGGGACATGTAAGCATGGTCATTGCCTCCTATCATGCTTGGGGATTCAAGGGGGTAAGACTCTTGGTTTTTTGGGCCACCAATGGTGCATTTGATACATGATAGCCCAAAGAACCAAGGTTGCTATTTTGATGTGAAGATGCATGCAACACAAACAAATGAAGACTAAGTCCCTATCATATGGAGATCAAGGGCCTTAGGGACTTGAGGATGGAGACAAGTTTCACCACTCAAGTGTGAACTCCTCTCAATCTTCATGCTTGGTTTGACAACCCCAAACCAAACCATGGAATGCAACTCATGCAACATGGCTCAAATGCAATGCAACCTATCATGTTAGGCATGCAAAGAGCTAAAGTATGCAAGGTACAAATGTCATGCAACATGGACCAATTAAGCATGGAACTAGCATGTATACTAGGTTTCATCAATCAAACATGCAACGACCATGATATGAGCATGCAAAGGTGGACTAAGCTCAATGAGGCAGCCCTCAAAACTCCCTAAATCAGTGGCAAAACATGCCTCAAAACATGAACAAAATGCTACACAAGCATGCAAGCCATAAGGCTCAAGGCTAAGGCACGAAGTGAGACATTGAACCACCACTTAATAAGGCCAAACATGGCACATGTGAGGCAACCAAAACAGGTTTCTAGCATACAAAAAAAAGCACCCAAACCCCCTTCATGGCATCCCCGAAAATGCACTAAACATGTAAGCATGCAAAGGCCTACTTTAAAGCATACAAGAGCACACTCTTAAAGCATGAACTAAGCCACATATGCCAACATACAAACATGACTAATGGACTGAAATAGGGTCTAATATGATGCCAAATCGTGAGATAAAGACAAGTTAAGCATGCTAGAACTCCATACAAGCAAGGCCTACAAGCCAACAAGCAAGGCAACCATGCTAAGCATGCCAAACATGGCCAAAACAGTGGCTCACAGCCCTTATGCATGACAAGATGATACTCATATCTTCATGAAATCAAGCTAAAACATGCGAGAAATATGGCTTAGACATATGGCATGCTTTTAGGCATAAAAGAGCATTTCAAAGGAAGTATGAGAAGCATGTTAGAGGCTATAATTCCGACCAAAAACAGAGATCAAACATGACCTAAAACAGCCCAAAAAGTCCTGAAATGAAGCCAAATGCAAACATGCACACATGCTATGCTATGAGCCCAAAACAAAGGCAAATAAAAGGACCAAGGGGAGAGGGGTGTCTCTCCCCTAAATGAGGCTCGAAAATATCATCCTCACCACTGAAAACCCACTGGTTTTCAGTGGTGAGAAGGTCAAAAACACCAAGCTAGACGATGCTCCAAGAAAAGGGCACAAAAAGACCAAAACAAGGCCTAAAAGAGTGAGGCCTCAATCAAATGAAAAAGAGACCTTAACGAAAGTTCTAAAGCAAGCAAAAACAAGGTTTTTTTATGTTAAACACAAAGCCAAAAACCCAAGACAAAAGGGGTAGAAAGTAGTTGCAAGAATGGGGAAACTAAAGTGGTGTTCTTACCCTTGAAGATCCAATGAAGAACAAAGGTTGCAGCCCTCCTCTAATGCTCAAAACTAGTCCAAAACCACCTCAAACAACCTTCCAAGCCTCCTAATCTCGAGCTAAGGTGTAATGGTGTGTGTTTTAGTGCAAAAGTAAGGTAAATCACACTATTTGGTCCCAAAACACACACACACAAGGAGGGAGAAGGGAGATATAGATATATATGGATGTATATCAGAGAATATATGCCTAAGCTCTGGTTTTTGACCTAAAGTTGCTAACCTCAAACAATGGAGATGAATGCAAGTATATATAGGCCAAGAACTAAGCCAAAACTTAATGACTAAGTAAAGCCAAAGGGTTCAAGGGGTGCAAAGGGTTCCTAGCTTCCAAGGGAAGCTAAGACAGCTGGCCAAGCTTCTCCAAGAAGCTTGGCCAAGGGTTCAAGCTTCTAGAAGCTTCAAGGGGGTTCAAAAGGGCAAAGGGTGCAATCCCCCGTATGGGGAGTGGTGATGGTGCACTCCAGCTGTCACAGCTGGCATGCACCATCCCCTGGGGTGCAAAGGGTTCACGCCGGCCGTCCAAAGGAGTCACCGGCACAAAAATGTGCCGGCCGGCAGTGTAAAGTGCCGATCGGCACTGTATTCTAAGAAAAGAGTGCCGATGGCATTAAGAAAGGGCCGGTGAACAAGTGGGGCAACCGGTGGGATTAAGGGATGGCTAACAAGCCTTCCCCTACCCTCAAATGCAAACACACAAGTGCTCGGTGCACAACCGAGCATAAAACAAACCGGTTGAGAGATCCTGAGGCACGGCGCGCAGTCGGGACCTCCGGGAACTCAAAACGAACACAATCATGGATAATCACCGGGTGTTCAAGTGGTGACGTCCAAGTCTTGAGGACGGTCAAAAATGGGGTGTCTACAAGAAGCAACTTTGGGACTTGCGCAGTCTTCAGAGATGCAGAACAGTGTAAACAGAGGCAGTTTGTGCATGGTGGTGGATTTCCGAGCGGAGCCGAGCACGCATGCATTGGACCCTCTTCCCGAGGCTATTTTACCGCTTTATTAGCTTAGTTAATTTGCTTAACTAGTTAAGTGGTCTGTAACTATTTAATTGGCTTGTTAGTTAGTTAAATTTGTATTATTCTTTTGGTCTCTCCGAGAGAGGGCGAATTGTGTAATAAGCGTGCGTGTGTGTGATGCATGTCTCCCAACCCCCACTTCTTTCTCCCTTTTACTTACCTGCTTTTGATGGTTAGTATTAGGACATGTTTTGATTAGCATACTTATGATAGCATGTTTGCACACATTCATTCGTATTGCATGCACTGTGCTCGGTGCATCATGCTAACTGCATTGTATTTCAATTCCAATTTGAATACATGTATCAAGTTGCATTTCACATGCCATCCATAGATTAACCGAGCCTATTCTAGCTGCATTTTGCCTGTGATGCATTAGTCACCTTAACATGGACTTGGATCATACATTTGATTACTAACATGTTCCTTGTTTTGGCTTGGAGTACTAGGTGAGTGTTTATGCTTTAGCATCTCGCATGAGTGTGAATGTTAACATGAAAGCATGCTTGCCATGAGGCTAACTGTTTAGTTGATTTACTGCCTGGATGCCTGTGGGTGGAGGTTGGATTACTTGAGTTGGAACAACTCGTTGAAATCCGTGTTTTAGCCTACTTGTGAGTAGCAAATTTCAAACTGTCTTCCAAACGAGCGGATATGCAATGCTTTGTTCCAAATTAGGCGATCTAGTCTATACTTTTGTGTTGTGCGCATCACATAGTAAGATTAGCTAATTAACCGGAATAACAATGCATAATGTTTTCAAAACTAGATATCACGGTTAGTAGAGGCCGATCTTTGATCGGGCGAGCAGGGGTGCTCATAGCTGACCTTCCCCAATCGTATCCAAGTTCTCGAGCCAAGGCAACTTTGGTGATGACGGACACGTGGCCTTAGGCAACGAGTCAGGGTTTCCTAAATTCCCCTATAAAAAATATTTAGGTGGCGACTCTGTATCTGGCAAAGCAGTCCATGTTTGGCACTTCTTTACAAAAATCTGTTTTCCAAAACGATTTGCCAGATTTAGACTCTTTGGTGATTTATCAATCTCACATTGCACATTGTGAGATCAGATTAAGAACCGTGACACAAAACGAGTCCGAACTGTGGAAGAGCACGGAGGCCCAAGGGCGCGTCCACAGTTTCTGGCGACTCTGCTGGGGAGTTTGGAGAGTTTGACTCGAACTCATGATATCTTGTTTTGATTACACTCATGTGTTTCTTTGCATTGCTTGTGCATTGGTGCGCCTAAGTCACAGTGTTTGCCGTCTGCTATTCCTGAACGGTTTGCTGGAGGCTCACTTCGAGAAGCGTGCCATAAGGCTGACCGGTTACGGGCTCTGCCACGATGGGAACACAAATCCCGGTTGTCATCGGGGCACCCTTTTGACCATTCGACCTAGTGCATGTTCGGAATCCATAGTGACCATTCCAAGCTAGGACAGGTTGCTACCCGATTATAGGTTGTTTGAAACCGTTGCGTGCGTAGTGAAGCCATAGCTCCTGACAAAATAGGACAGGGAAACCCTACCCCAACATAAGGGTGTTTTGGCTCTTGCTTGCTTGTTATGTGCTTTTTGAGTTGACCTCTACAGGGAAGGCATCTATCAGTTTGCAAGTCTGAGTATCAGGCCTGAGGGTATCAGTATCAGTGTTTTGAGGAATCAGTTATATCTGCGGGTATCAGATTCAGTTTTTGGGGCAGTGATTTTGGGGAACAGTGATCAGTAGTAGAGTACAGTTATTTAGCTATGCTTGCGTCTGTTCTGATTGGGCCGAAATGCTGCGTGTTTTCTCCTTCAATTCAGAGATTTAGTACAGAATAGCCAGTGTTCTTCTTTGCTGAGGCAAGACAGACATCTGATCCGTCAATCACCGTTCAGTTCAACGGACTTATGATGACGCAAAGTTCAGAGGAAATAGTGGTTATGGCAGCCGCATTGGATCAAGGAAACATCTTACGGGATGAGACCAATGTTTAAGTACCATACCCGCCCAGGTCGCCTGCCGCGCACCCGGTCTGGACCCCCCAGTCATGTCAAGCTCGTGAGCCCACCACGTTTGAATTGATGGGAATGATTGGCGATCTTCAGCGATCTGTGACTGATCTCGCCTACGGAATGTCGGCTTCGCCACCAACCACATCCTACGCCGGGAATTTTGTACCGCAGGAGCCCCCGCTATTGGGGCGAATTGTAATCGAGCTCAGCCAACCTGAGGCTGCCTCAAGCTATGGCCATGACATGCCAACAACAACCGGGTTCCACTCTGATGTAGCAACCCAAACCCTCGATCAAGCTGAGGCTAGAGGTAAGAACAAAGTGGGAACAGATGCTGATCCCGTTGAACAACTGTTGTGGGCAGTAGAGGCTTTGAAAGCCGGAGGATTGAGTAAACATCAAATATTCGTAGTTGCGGCTAAAACTGTGGATGACGCTTTTCCCGGTCCGACCGAGGGCAGTTCAAGCCAGGCAGAAAATCGGGATAGGCCTCGTCATGCCAGAACAGTTCCCTCCAATCCCAACTCTACACTGGGAAAGGATCAGAAAGCCAAGGCAGCACCTGCCGATCCTTTTGCTAGTGCGTCCGGCAAAAGTCAGCAAACCTCGAAGTATCTACCTCGAGGTCGCAGGGTATTCCATGCCCTTTATATGCCTTTGTCTAAAGCGCTCCAGATCCTTGCTGAAAAGGGCCATCTTAGACCCCTTGAGCCTCAGCCTCTCCCGAAGAATCTCCCCCCTCACATGATGCTACCTTGTATTGCGCGTACCACCAGCAAACCGGTCATAGTACCGACAACTGTTTCCGTCTTCGTCATGAAGTACAAGATTTGATCAACAATGAGGTCATCCTCCCACCTACCTCAGCGAAGTCCGTCACTGCTGAGTTGTTAGATTTTGAGGATACTACAAGTATGTGATCAGAAGTTGGTCCACCTGCGGGCGGCGCTCAGTTTACTTCGGATATGGTGTATGGCACGCACTTTTGAGCATTCGCGAATGCCAGTTTTGCACTTTCTGACTTGGGTATTCAGTCAGTTTTATTATCTTGTATATAAGCAGTCTTTTTGTATTATGTCGATCGGGTCTGTCTTGTTGTATCGAGTCAGTCCCATTGTATAGAAATCAGGTGATTCTAGGGTCGTTGCCTCGGATATCATTATTTTATTTTGTGTTTATCCTTTTGCTTTCTTTTGAGTCTGTCTCTGCTGTGGAGCCAGTTGCAACCAGGAAATCTGAATGAAATGGCTGTGGCTGTCATGTTTTTGTGCCTATTGCTACTTTGAGCCTGTTGTGCCAGCAAGTTTAGAATGAAACGGCAGCGCATTTCACCTGCTCTTTTGTACCTATAAGTCATTATATTGACCTAATTTTTTTAAAACTTTTCGAACAATGTGATGAAAACGAAGAGGAAGGAATTCCTCGGGATTTGCAAAAAAATTTTTTGATCAAGTGAGAGAAAGAGAGGCGTGCTAAGCCCTTAATGAATGAAATCATTGCTTGTTGGTGTGAGTACTGGGAAGGATCCTAGCTTGATCCAGATTGGTTCCGCACTGTCTTCAGCACGAGCAATTTGTCGCTTTCTTAAAAGATTTCAAAAAATGTTTTTGCACGGTCCTGCGAAGACCTGTGTGGAATCGCTCTTGGGATTGTGCAGCCTAGGATCGCTCTCAGCCTCAAGATTCAACCCCTTGCTCTCAAAACCATGAACGTGAATTCAGAATATTCAACGGTCAACCGCAATGTGAGGCTTGCATGGCCAGATCAGAAGCACCCCTCGAACAAGGGGCAAAAGACGTCAGAGAATGTACTCGAAGAGTCCACAACGAAGATCGACAAGAATGCCAAATCCCAGAAAGGAAGAAAGAAGAAGGTATCGCTGAAGGACAACTGAGTTCCGATCCACAACACTAGGGGCAAATTCAACCCCCCATTGGATGGGCTCCTACATCATCAGCGAACAGTAGCCGTTCTCTTGGATTCAGATGACTTCGGGATCTCAAAAACCATTTGGCATGGACAAAGCTACACTTTTTACCCTTGAGAGGCTCGCTGGGCCGAAAACCCAGAAGGGCGACCCAGGCAAAAGTTAGAGTAAGAAAAAAAAGAAAAGAACAAAAAAAAAGAACAAAAAAAAAAGATCAAAATGCAAAGAATGAAAAAAAAAAGAAGAAAAATGAAGAAAATGAAAAGAAAAGATGAAAAAGAAGAAAAGAAATGAAACGAAAAAAAAAAAAGAGCTCGTAAGGTCGAAAACCCAGAAGGGCGTCCTTGGCAAAAGTTAGAGCGCAAAAGGAGAGGTTAATATCCGAGTGTACCTTAACCCGAACTACGTAAGGCTTGATTCCTCTGTTTGGGATACGTAGGCAACTTCATTCTAAAGTTCAGCCACAAACACTTCCAAATCGATTGTGTCCATGTAATGGTTCTCATCATCTTTGTCTTTTCTGAATCCGAGAGTTCGGTTGTAACCGTCACTTTGAGGACTGTAGACAGTATGCTGCGGCACTATCCAGACAAGGGGCAACTTTCCGTTGCCATGAGTCGCCATTCAAACAAGGGGCAACTTTCCATTGCCATGCAGCTCTTTTCAAGCAAGGGGCAATTTTCCTTCGGATCCGAGGTTGTGCATCTCGAGAGTAGGTTCCGTGCTCATTGAGCACTGGCTGTTTGCCAAAACAGTTTTTGGGATTATTTTACTGAGGTTGACTAATTTCTCGAAAATTATTCCATTTTTCAAAACTAGACCTTTTCTTGGGCCTAAAAAGGAAAATTTTCAGTGCTCATAGCCTAACTTGTATGATTTCAAATCAGAAAATTGAACAAACATGCTAATCTAACTCTCATATTGATCAAAATTGTTTTAGTAGAAAACCAAAACAAAAAATGGTCAAAATAATGAACTAGGAGCACAGCTGAGTCAGGCTTCCTGGCTTTCCCTCGTTGTCGATGCATTTGCCAGAAAGGGCACTCTACTCGCCACAAAGGGCACAACTGAAGCAAACAGTAAAGGGCTAAATGCTCTCTCACCCTCCAAGCAACGAGGTATCAAGTCATGTGCGAACCACGAATTGGAATGGATCAGAATACTCCACTCCCTTATCCGAGGCATCGACTAGATGTCACCGGAAGAAGTAGCTGCGAACTAACAGTGTTGGGCATGAATCCACAACCTCTTGTTTATCCGTCAACCACCCAGGGGAGGGATTGAAAAATGAGAGATTGAAGAATAGACAGATGTGCGATGAGAGAAAAAGTGAGAAAAGGGCTTTTTCAGAAAAAATAGAGATTGAGTGCCAGAGTGATGTGAGAATCACAAATGAGAAAGGGTGGGAAATAATACCCGGAGAAACTGGCTCCTCGCGAACTGAGAGGTCTCTTGTCTTTGTAACACGTCTGTGTGTCGTGTCTTTTGTTTTGTTTACCTCAACTTTTGTTTTGAGTCTTTTTCGAGTATTACTCAATGTGTTTAGATCGTGTACCTTTTGTTGAGTCGTAGTATGCTGTGTTCAGTTGTAGACTCAATACCCGGTTGAGAACCCTTTTCTCATTTTCAAAAAAAAAAAAAAAATCGTTTTGTGCTCAGAGTGCTGTGCCATTCTCCACATTTGTGCAAAGTAAGACTAGTTCTTTCAACGACCGCAGGGTTTGACCCAGGTCATGTCAGAATAGTAAAACCTGGACCTATCTGAAGCTTTTTTTTTGGGTTCCGGGCTGCAAAAAAAGAAAGGGAAAATTTGGAGCATCTGAGCGTGTTTCAATTTTTGCCAATTCCACCTTTGTATCCCGTCTTTTCAGATTGGACTGTTTGTTCAGGATTCGCCGTGTGCAGAATGAACCAAGCGCTGTGTTATGGGCTGTATGTTCAGAATGAGCAGTATTGTTGTATGAGCTGTTTTGTCATTGGCCGGTTGATTATCTGGTTATTACGATGCAAGTGTTCCAATTCTCAAACAAAAGACCAATCTCACTTACATTGTTATATAATGTGATGCAATGCGATGCGATGTGATGTACAAATGTAACGTTTACTTTTTCAAACAAAATGCTTGTTTCATTTCATCATCTTTTCAAGTACATAGCTTTGAAGAAAATAAAACCTGCCTGCGGCAGTATAGTGCGCTCAAGCTATCAGCAAAAAGAAAAGTAAAACAAAAAGAAGAAAAGCAGCAAAAGTCTAGATCAACGCCAAGCGGTATCAGGCCTGAGGGTCTGTCCTCATCCTCTTCCTGGACGAAGGCCCAGGAGCATCATCACCGGTTCCATAGTCTGAGCCCGAGTCATCTCCAGTCTCCTCCTCGGATGACTCCACCTCTGCCTCTGTCTCGGACTCACCATTGTCTGGGATCGGTGCTCGAGAGCTGCTCCCAACATGAGTGCGCCCCGCTTTGGTGCGGGGATATACTGTGCCTCCTTGCCCTCCTCCTCGAGCAGGAACAGAAGTTCTAGCTGGAACACCTCCTGCAGTCAAAATCTGGAATGGAGGCTGAAAAGCACAAATGACAAACGCATCAGTACGCTACGCAAAACAGAGTACGAATGCTGTGAGCAGTGTATGAATACAGAATGCAGTGACTGAGTGGAATGTATGAACGTCGTGAGCAATGTTGTGAACAATCTGCGGGTTACAGTGCACCAAATACCGTGAGGGCCGTGTATCAAGTGCTGTGTTGATAGTGCGATGCATCAGATTATGTGAAACAGTTTATGTAGAGTTTGAGACTGTGGTCAGAAAAGCCTACCGGGATACTGTAAATGGCCAGTAGGTCGAGGCTCCACTGAAGCATCCCCATCACGGAGGCGGTCAACTCCAAGGACTGGCGAGTATACTTGGAGGAAGCCTGCAAAAGTGTTAGAAGTATCAGTATTCTGCGGAATATCAAACAGAAATGAAATGAAATGACTGTGCAGAATGAAAAATGTAGTAGTACATACCGGGGGCAAGTCGTAGAACCCGACTAGCTCGTGATCAGCTGGAGGGGGAGCAATGGGGATCTGATAAGTCTCCCCACCTTGCCCTCTGCATGTCATCATCGTAGGCAGCGCTGGCCACCCAGCTCTCTGCCCTCTCCGGGGCCCACTCCTACCACGGGCCCGAGCCATCCTCGGGGCTCCTGTTCCTGCTCCTGCTTTAGTTGCCGGCGCCGCTGGCCTCTCCCTCTCAGCTCGACCGCCACTGCTCAGAGGCCGCATGATATAGGTCCGGACGTACTCTACGTAGTCGCCCTCGCCTCTAAAGCCCTCCGAGTCCCAACCGATCATGTAATCTGCCATCTCCTCGAGAGTGTACCTCTCGGTATGCCTCATGTGAGTAGGAGGTGGCTGTGGAACTACCTGCTCTGGCACGCCTAGGGTCTGCCGCAAGAAGTGCTCACCCAAATACCAAGCGCGGCAGACCGGGCCCTCTAGCAAAATCCTAAACCGAGAGGTCTCCTGAGCGCCCTCATACCGCTCTCGTACTACGATGGGCAATGAGGCCCATGGCTTCCAGGTGATCTGCAAATAAAATACAGGTCGTTATCTACTGCTATTGAAAATGCAATGCAAAGCGAAGCTTAAATGAATTGTAATGTCTAACATACCTCTGCTGCGGTGATGGTATCGAAATAGCGGCAGAAGAATATGAAAGACTCCCGAGGCCTCCACTCGCACCTCACGTCGAAGCGGTGGGAGAATGGGATCATGGGAGGCATCTCCTCCTCTGGTATTGGGGCAAGCCTCGGGAAGTAGGCGTATACCCACAACTACAGTGTGACAGAATAGATATCAATATGCTTATCAGATAAAGCAGAATGCAGAATAAAGCAGAAGGTGCAAAACCATACATTAAGCAGTGCATTGTGCGGAGTGCATAGTACGTGTAGTATATAGTCAGTGTAAAGCAGATTGCATGTTGCAGTGTGTGCAGTGTACAGTCAGTTGGCAGCAGATTGTGCAGTATATGAAGTATTGTGCAAATGTGTGCAGTGTGTAAAGCAGATTGCATGTTCGCACTATGTACAGTGTACAGTCAGTTGGCAGCAGATTGTGCAGTATATGAAGTATTGTGCAAATGTGCGCAGTGTGTAAAGCAGATTATATGTGTGCTGTGTGTGCAGTATATGACCAGTGTGAAGTAGGCCGTAGTGTGTGTGGAGTACAGAGTATGGATAATGTAAAGCAGGAATGTAAAGTAGAGAAGAAGATGTACCTCCCAAGCCCGCCAGTAGCCTCCGAACAGCTGTCCACTGAGGCGGGAGGATGAACCCATATAGCCGTAGAGTGTGGCCAAGCCTGCGCCACCCCAGTCGTAGCCGTGGATCCTGGTCACGTCAACCAGTGCACTCAGCAGACAAAGGGGCACGGTGTTCGCCCGATCGGCAAAGAGAGTGGTCCCTAGCAGGAACATCAGAAAGCTGCGTGTGTACTGCTCCTCCTCCTCCTAAGTGGCAGGCGCCTGGATCTTGAAGTGGTCCTCGAACCACGAGTATCGTACAAATCCTGGACGAGAAAGAGGTGGTAGGGCGCCAAGCAGGTACATCTGAGCGGCCTTCCACTCATCCATATCCGTATCGAAGGGGATCGGATCACCCCCTACCCCGATGCCGGTAAGCATCGAGAAGTCGAAGGGAGTCATCGTCATGTCTCCCGTGGCCGAAAAGTGGAAAGAGTCAGTGGTGTCCCACCACCTCTCCACCAAAGCGGCAAGAAGAGGTCTGCTCGCCGTGTGGCGCGAGAGCCCCATGCAGAAAGTGCCGAAGCCGGCCTGGTCAACGATACGGTGAACCAACTCAAGAAACTCCATGTACCACCCCTGAGCCATGACGTTCCCATACCCCCGGAAGGAATGGGAATCCCCCTGTGGTCAAAACAAACAGTTGGGAAGTATTGTTACAAATACAGTGCTGAATGCACTCAGAATTGTTGAAAATACAACGTGTGTGCACGTGTTCCAGTCAAACAGATATCGAGTACGGGTGTGCTTGCAGTGGACTCCAGCATGTGATGCAACAGTTTGTTCAGATCATTTCAGTGAAAATACAGCGTGTGTGCGCATGTTCAGATTCAAATAGATACCGGGTGCTAGTGTGCTCACAGTGAACTACAGCATATGATGTATCAATGCAGCGTGTGTGCATGTGTTCAGATTCAAACAGATATCGGGTGTGGGTGTGCTCGCAGTAAACTACGACATGTGGTATATTGGTGTATCCGGGCTAAGCAATTAAAGAAGAAGATCTACTATTGCAGTTGTGTTCTACATTGCGGAAAATGAAACGGGGAAGAGTATACCTCAGAAGCGCCGTAAGACAGATGTGACTCTGGCTCGCGCAGGAGAAGCTCTGGTGGCACGTCCCTGGCAAAACTCCTGAACTGGCGAAGTCCGTCGGGAGGCAACATGAGAATCGCCGGCCTGTAGGTCGCCGGGTCGAATGGTCGAATGCTCAAAGGCAAGAGTTCGGCCTCGGGATCCATACCCTACTCTGGAGGAGTCCCGCCTCGTGGGAGATCGTCTACCATGACGAGAATGGTGTGAAAATGGCCGGAGGTGTGAAAACCAGGTGAGAATGTGAAAAGTCAACTGAAAAGTCAACCCCGAGAGGGTGAAAAACGGCCGAAAAGGTCGAGGTCTGGAAAAGGTACAAGAATCAAGGTAAACTCGGGGGAAACAAACCCCGAGTGGTGGAAATCGAGAAAAATGCAACGAAACGGAGATTTGTTTGGTTCAAAAGGTGCAAAACGTGAAGGATTTCGTGATTCGAACGACGAAAAGGGCTCTAAAACCAAGGAAAAACCTGGATCGAAGGAAGGAAATGACCTAGAGAGAAGGGGGAGAAGTTTTCGAGCTAGGGCAAAGTGAGAAATAAGGGCTAAAAGCCCTATATTTAAAGACCCATGGCCAAAAGGACAAAACTACCCCGAACAGGCATTTTTGGCCGGTCGGCTACATTGTTGGCCGGTCGGCCAAAAAGTTGGCCGATGGCCTTATTTTGTGGCCGGTGGACTTCCCTGGTGGTCGGTGCACCTCCTACACCCTTGTTTGGGTCATTGATATGGTTTGGGACCTTCTTTGCTCAACACAGTGCAAGGGAGTACATTTCCGAAGCTTGACCGGCCTTCGTGTTGACATCGAGCCGTGTCTTCTGTGTGCGATGCCCAGTGCGTACAAGGTGTATCCTCTCTCGTATCCTTTTTGTATCCTTTTTGTCTCTTGCGAGATTCGGAATTTGCTTTACAATGTTTTGTCGTGAACAAGCGTGGTTTATACGTCATGTTGCTCGCATTGTTATGCACACCTTTTGTGCGTTGTCACACACGCCATGCTTGCATTGTTATGCATCTTCTTTAGGTAACATTGTCATGCGTACCTCACAGGCATTGTCATACACTCCTACTCGCGTTATTATGCACGTATGTCACGCATTGTCACGCACGTCACACTTGCATTGTCATGCATCTCTCTACTATATCATCTAGTATGCCTATTGCACTGTACATAGCATACATTACATGTCCACATTTCATTCTTAGGTTGCATTGTCTTGCATCCTCCCGTCCACCCGCGTTGTTTCGCATTCTTAGGATGCATTGTCATGCATCCTCCCGTCCACCCGCGTTGTTTCTCATTCTTAGGATGCATTGTCTTGCATCCTCCCGTCCACCCCCGTTGTTTCGCATTCTTAGGTTGCATTGTCTTGCATCCTCCCACCCACCCGCGTTGTTTCGCATTCTTAGGTTGCATTGTCTTGCATCCTCCCGTCCACCCGCATTGTTTCGCATTCTTAGGTTGCATTGTCTTGCATCCTCCCGTCCACCCACGTTGTTTCGCATTCTTAGGATGCATTGTCTTGCATCCTCCCGTCCACCCGCGTTGTTTCGCATTCTTTGGATGCATTGTCTTGCATCCTCCCGTCCGCCCACGTTGTTTCGCATTCTTAGGCTGCATTGTCTTGCATCCTCCCGTCCGCCCGCGTTGTTTTGCATTCTTAGGTTGCATTGTCTTGCATCCTCCCGTCCACCCACGTTGTTTCGCATTCTTAGGTTGCATTGTCTTAAATCCTCCCGTCCACCCGCATTGCTTCGCATTCTTAGGTTGCATGTCTTGCATCCTCCCGTCCACCCGCGTTGCTTCGCATTCTTAGGTTGCATTATCTTTCATCCTTCCATCCACCCGCGTTGTTTCGCATTCTTAGGTTGCATTGTCTTGCATTCTCCCGTCCACCCGCGTTGTTTCGCATTCTTAGGTTGCATTGTCTTGCATCCTCCCGTCCACCCGCGTTGTTTCGCATTCTTAGGTTGCATTGTCTTAAATCGTCCCGTCCACCCGCGTTGCTTCGCATTCTTAGGTTGCATTGTCTTACATCCACCCATCCACCCGCGTTGCTTCGCATTCTTAGGTTGCATTGTCTTGCATCCTCCCATCTGCCCACGTTGTTTCGCATTCTTAGGTTGCATTGTCTTGCATCCTCCTGCCCACATTGCATTCTTAGGTTGCATTGTCTTGCATCCTTCCACCCGCGTTGTTTCACATTCTTAGGTTGCATTGCACCCTTCCATTCAAGTTCCTATACACATTGCATGCGTTGTCGCGTTATGCTTTACTTATGTGTGTTCAAGTTCCTGTACACATTGCATGCGTTGTCATGTTATGCTTTACTTATATGTGTTCAAGTTCCTATACACATTGCATGTGTTGTCGCGTTATGCTTCACTTATATGTGTTTATTGCATTGTTATGCACACACTCGGGTTGCGTTGTTATGCACCCCTTCCACCTGCATTGTCATGCACTTTCACTTGCGTCGACACGCATGTGTCGCTTCCACCTGCATTGTCATGCACTCTTCACTTGCGTCGACACGCATGTTTTGCTTCCACCTGCATTGTCATGCACTCTTCACTTGCATTGACATGCATGTTTCGCCTCCACTTGCATTGTACATAGTTTCCATTCCATTGCATATAGAATATATATTGCATTGTAGCATTGCATGCATTTGCTGTGTCCTCCATCTATGGGTTGCGCCTTTCCATGTTGAGCTTGGTCTAGTATGTGCCCATACTTTTCACGTTGAAGCACGGTTATGATATTATGTGTACACACCTAGTGTTGTGGGTGACGGCACCGTTTCCGTGTTAAACGCGGTTTGTATGTGTGGAGAAGTGGTTTGGAAATACTCTTTAGATCCTGGGAGACGCTAGTGATCCTTAGCTAGTCACCTGAAAAGATGCAAACGCTCTGGTCGGGGGTGCCGGAATTAGCACTCCGACGGACAAGTCAGTTCAGACACTCAAGACAGCTTCTCTACTAAGTTAAGTGAAGTGATTCTTATATACCTTTCTATACCCGTTGTTCCTGTATTTATACCCCTTCCTTTTGATCCTCGGGGCCAGGGCCTACTTTTTAATCATTGTCCTTTCTTTTATTCGGCCCTAAGGACTTACACTCATTCGGCACATATATTATATTTGGCTTCCCACCCTTGTAGGATACAGCCGATTAATATCAGTCTTCCAATGGTACGCACCTTCTGATTTTTCCATATATTCGGCCCCCACAATTGCCCCCCGAACTCCCCATTAACGTTAGTTAATTGGCATGTTTGGTCTTGAATTGGAAAAGTTAAAATAGGTCAGGCGGCTTCGCGTACCCCAATATAGATGTCAGGATGCGCACACCTTTTCGTTCATCATTACGCTTTCCCGCCTCAATCGTGAGTCTCGCATTTATTGTGATTTGAAATTTCAGTCCTTTTGAATGCACAGTTCGTCGAGTATTCGAGACTCTTGGACCGCCAGCGGATATCCCTTCTCAGACTCGCATTTTCTGCAACTCTTCTCCGTCTACCCTCGTCTCCCTTGCTCCTCGTAAGTCTTCTTCTTTTTTCTTTGCAATCCTACTTTCTGTTTGTTATTTTCATTTTAGCGAACCCTTTATTCCCCGTGAAAATGGCCAAACACTTGAAAGACCTCCTTTCTGAGGGTCGTGTCTCCGGATTCCGGCGACACTTTTCCATCCCCGACGATGTTCATCTTTCTCTAGTGACGGACAACACTCTGGATATGGAGAGAGAGGATTGAAATTCAATCGTCTTTCCTCTCCTATCCATTGCAGAGGGCGGGGTCCGTTTTCCCCTACATCCATTCCCTAGGGCCGTCCTCCGCTATTGGGGTCTGATTCCTTCTCAGCCCAATGTGAACTTTTTTCGAATCGTAATGGGGATCGTAGAGTTGAACTGGCGCCTTGGGATCGATCTTGGGATTCCGGCCATTCGGCACTGCTATGCTTTAGCCAAATCTTCCGATCGGCTTGGGCGGTACTTTCTTAGGGCCAAGGATACTGACCATCATTTGGTAACCATGCTTGCCAGTTCTGGTAAGCGTGTGGATGACATAATGGTCAATATCCGAGGGAACTGGGAATTTGGCGAAGGCGAGGGTCGCCTAGACCCTATTCCCAGACGGAGGGGTGAACCAGGTTGCCGTGTGTCTCCTAGTGTTTACTGAACTTTTCTTTTACTCGGCCTTCCCTTGGTGTCTAACCCTTTGTCTTTGCAAGCAGTAATTTGAAGAAGATTCTGGTTTCTACTGACGACGCGGACCTTGCGCAGATTGCGACTACACTCGGATACTTCGGCCGTCCAAACTTACAGAAGAAAGGGAGAGCGGCCCACATACTTCTTCGATACGAGCCTACTTACACTACTTTTTCGGCCGCTGACAACATTCCAATTCCATCTGGCGATCAATAGCTTGCGGCTCTTATCTTTCCTAGCTTCAAGAGCCTTAGGCAAGTTGGTCTCGAAGCTTCTGATTTGAGGCAAGACGTCGAGCCGGTGGTAGAGGTAGTCGCCGAACCAGACAGAGAGTTCGCTGAGGAGGCTGAAGAGGTTGACAAGGCCCTAAACTCGGCGTTTGAGGCAGCCAGACATAGTCAGCCTACCTCGCCGTCCACTTCGGGTCGGGCGGAGTTTTCTTCTGGAGATATTTTTGGAAGTTTGGGAGACCTACCCGGTGATTTTTTGAAGGTATGGTTGGGGAAAGCCTCACGTAGATGGCTCGAAAGAAGAATGCCGAGCGTATGGCCACCCGGAAAAAGGCCGAGGCCGCCCGTTCTGGACCTGCTTTGGTTGAATCTTTCGAACCCGTTATTGAAGAGCCGGCTAAGATTGTTGCGGCTGAAACAGTGAAAGAGGTTGCACATATTTTGATTAGCATACTTATGATAGCATGTTTGCACACATTCATTCGTATTGCATGCACTGGGCTCGGCGCATCATGCTAACTGCATTGTATTTCAATGTCAATTTGAATACATGTATCAAGTTGCATTTCACATGCCATCCATAGATTAGCCGAGCCTATTCTAGCTGCATTTTGCCTGCGATGCATTAGTCACCTTAACATGGACTTGGATCATACATTTGATTACTAACATGTTCCTTGTTTTGGCTTGGAGTACTAGGTGAGTGTTTATGCTTTAGCATCTCGCATGAGTGTGAATGTTAACATGAAAGCATGCTTGCCATGAGGCTAACTGTTTAGTTGATTTACTGCCTGGATGCCTCTGGGTGGAGGTTGGATTGCTTAAGTTGGAACAACTCGTTGAAATCCGTGTTTTAGCCTACTTGCGAGTAGCAAATTTCAAACTGTCTTACAAACGAGCAAATATGCAATGCTTTGTTCCAAATTAGGCGATCTAGTCCATACTTTTGTGTTGTGCGCATCACATAGTAAGATTAGCTAATTAACCGGAATAAGAATGCATAACGTTTTCAAAACTAGATATCATGGTTAATAGAGGCCGATCTTTGATCGGGCGAGCGGAGGTGCTCATAGCTGACCTTCCCCAATCGTACCCAAGTTACCAAGCCGAGGCAACTTTGGTGATGACGGACACGTGGCCTTAGGCAACGAGTCAGGGTTTCCTAAATTCCCCCATAAAAAATATTTAGGTGGCGACTCTGTATCTGGCAAAACAGTCCATGTTTGGCACTTCTTTACAAAAATCTGTTTTCCAAAACGATTTGTCAGATTTCGACTCTTTGGTGATTTATCAATCTCACATTGCACATTGTGAGATCAGATTAAGAACCGTGACACAAAACGAGTCCGAACTGTGGAAGAGCACGGAGGCCCGAGGGCGCGTCCACACATTGGTGCGCCTAACTCACTGTGTTTGCCGACTATTATTCCTGGATGGTTTGCCGGAGGCTTGCCAAAAGGCTGACCGGTCATGGGCTTTGCCATGTTGAAAACACAACCCTTGGATCTGGATTACCACTGTACCGCTTGATCCACCTTTCACTTCTCAGTGTTAGGTATGAGAGGTATATTTGGTAATCTTTCTGAGGTACCCTTTTGACCATTCGACCTAGTTGCATATAGTGAAACTATAGTGACTATTCCAACTTAGGACAGGATGCCACCTATTTGCAGGATGTTGTGAAACTCGTTGTATGAAATAGTGCAGCCTAGATCATGCCAAAATCTAAGATAGGGTTACCCTACCCCCTCATAGGGGTGTTTTGGTTCCTCTTTTACTTGGTATGTGCTTTTACGGTGAGACTGTACAGGATGGTTCATATTAGTATGAGCTTGAGAACAGAGTTCAGTGGGGATTACAGTTCAGTTATGTGTTATGATTGTTGTGAATTGGGGCCAAAGTGCTGTCCAATTTTGATTGTGTTTTTCTTGCTTTTTGCTAGGTAGTTTACCATTATAGCTTCAGAAAGACCCGATATTCCCCAAGTTGTGTGGACTCGCTTTGGCAGGCTTTACAAAGCTCAAGACCTTGTTGGTGGTTAGCCCGTGTTAGTCTCGCTTCTGCCAGTCACCCGACAAAGAAGCCACAGACAGTCAGTAGCATCAGCACAAAGCACTCTGCAAACACCTATATGCTCTCACTCACTCAGTTCACCACCATTTAGATCATCTAGACCAGCAATGGCACAGAATACAGCACAGAACGCAGAGGAATTTGCTGCCATGATGACGGCTTTCCAAAGAACCATGGACACTGTAAACCAGCGGATGGCTGTACAATGAAATTATCGCTGATCTACGACGTACATCTGAGGCATCCGCATCAACCGTGCACCCGATCTCAGCTGCTCAGCCAAATCCTGATCCACCCCCACCAGTAGAAAATCTGTTAGTCCCAGATCCTTGGGACATGTTTCCCTCGGTTCCAGCTTATCAGCCTTCGGTTCAACCCCCTGCAAAAATCTTTCATTTCGATATCAATGAAATTGATCCAGCCTTGGTCAAGATTGCTAGGCTGGAAAAAGCACTGAAGAAATCCCAGGGCTTCAACTCCATTCTAGATATCGAAGACCGGTACACTAAGGCTTTGGTCAGATTACTGGAGAAATTTAAGATGCCCCACATTGATAGATTTGATAGGAGTAAGGATCTGATTATGCATGTTTGATTGTTTTCAGACGTATTGAGGCCCATGGATTTGTCTCAGGCACAAAATCTCTCGTTGTTTGGGAGAACCCTGTCTGATGTGGCGGCCATCTGGTACACCAAATTGGAGGACTCAACAAAACGGAATTAGGAGGAGCTATCTGATGCATTTGTCAATCAGTACTCATATAACACCCAGATAGAGGTAACCATTAGTGAGCTGGAGGCTACTACCCCGAACCCCAAAGAATCATTCACTAATTTTGTTACCCGGTAGAGAGCCAAGGCAGCCCGAATGACAAATAGGCCTGCCGAAAGAGAACAAGTCCAACTAGTGGTCCAGAACCTTGAGCCAGACATGTTGCAGAGGATGATAGTGGCACCATTGTCCACATTTGCTTCCTTACATGAGCTGGGGGTCCAGATTGAGAGTGCATTTAAAAAGGGTATCATCCACAAAGCAAGTGAACTCGTAGCAAGAAGGCCATTCTCGAGGAATACCAATGCTAGTAGTAGCACTATTCCACGGCCTGCGGATGTTAGTACTATTGTTTCAATGGCCAAAATGGCTAATCCTTTTGCTACTGCCACAACCTCACAATCCTCACAAAGTACCGGTCCACTCCGAAATCAAAGAGTTTTTACTCCCCTCCATGTGAGCCCAACCCATGCCCTCAAGCTATTAATGCAAAAGGGGCATCTCAAGCCTCTCAATTCTCGTCCACTTCCAGACCCATTGTCATCCAAACATGACCCTACCCAGTATTGTATCTTCCACTAACAACATGGCCATCCCACGAACATGTGCTACCGTTTACGTCATAAGATCTAGGATCTCATTGACAATAAAGTCATCACTCCACCCGTTAAACCAAATGTAACAACCAACCCACTTCCTGCACATAATCAGGTCCCCCCGCCTAGAAACATTAACCATATTCATACACTACCGCCCACCTTTAACCCTAGCATATATATTACCTCATCCCACTTACTAAAACTGGAGATGGTCATTCTAGAAGGCACAGACATGTGCACGATGGATCTAACACCACAAACCCAATCCAGGCCCATGGCAGTAGAAACGGAGAAAGAGAAAATTACACTGAAGATAGGGTCGCCTGATACCCGTGTCATAGAAAAGGGGGTCTCGCTCACAGAGGAGTACGATCCCAGTTATAAATTGTGGCCCTCAATCAGCCGAAGCCAGTAGTCATACTTCCGGACTTTCTTAGCATCAATGCTATTGGGGAAGACCAAATGGTGCAGAATCAAAATGAGTGGCCTGAGCAAGGCCTGAATGACTTAGCGAACCTAGAGGAGGATCTGGCAGAATTAGAAGAGGATCTGGAGGATCTTTACTTATTCAAGGAATAAAATACAAGCTGTGTTCAGGTGGGATGGTGGAACCCAAGCTAGCCAGAAACAAGCAATAGATGGTTGAGTAAGGAAAAGTCCGATGTGGAGGAACAGATAGGAGAGAATGGAAAGGGGGAGGAAATCGTTGCTAGTGGCAAGACTGAGGCTGCACCTCTGACTGAGAAAGAACAGGCACTGGAACAATTTCAAAGGGAAAGAATAGAAGAGATCTAGGCAAAGATAAAGAAGAAACCGAAACAACGGTGGGTGATGCCCAAATTACCAGAAAGGTCGAATGGCACCCCAGCAACCGGAAGAGGATGTTGAGGAAGCTTAGAAAATATCAGGATTCAGAAACCGAGATTGCAGTGGACGAAGAATGGTATGATGATGGGGCACGTGATGTCAGCATGCTCTAGATAGAACCTAATGCTAGCCCGACCATGACTGTGGGAGAGTGGTGGGAAGATAGTGACCTAAGTCATGCATACGTTGATAAAGGTTGGAAAACAGATACCCCAGATGACACCTGGTATACTGGTGAGATCAATCATATGACCCGGAGAGGTCGGTACATCAAAGCCACAGCATTAGACCAACCAGAGACCTCTAACAAGGAGGCTAAGAGAGAAAAAGAGAAGGATGTTGAGGAAAACATGGTCTTAAAGCAGCTCAAGAAGATTCAGGCTGACATATCAATCTCGGGGATGATAATGGCTTCTCAGGAGCGAAGGCAAGCACTATTTGAGGTAATGAACCAAACTAAACTGCCTATCGATATCACCAGGGACGAAATTGAATCATTGTGTAACGACCCAAACCCGCCCCTATAGGTTTAGCTTCGTAACTGGCCAGTAATCCTTGGATTACCAAAGGCCTCTTAACAGAATGACATATATTAAGGGGTTGCGGAAGCAAATATAGAAAATATATAATGTCTATTGAGCTGTGTAGACATGCATGAGACAAAAGACTTTTACACTTATATAATGTCAAACATCCACAAGACTTGCATCATTTTACATATAGTGTCATGAGGGACTTAGTCCAGTGTACAGATAGCAAAGCAACCAACAAAAATATCTTCATGAGGTTCACAGAACTTGACTTCTCAAAAAGAAACCTCCTCAAGAGGCGTAGTGGTTGGCTGACTCAAAACACTCCAGGTAGCAACTTAGGCCTGGTCACGCTCCTGCTTACCTAAATACATAATATAATAAAGTGAGCGGAAGCATAGTGAATAATAATAAAGGGTTTAAATGAACGATGTCCCTAACAGATTCAGAAATCAGAATTCAAATAAAAAACAGATGTATATTCATATTCTTGTTAAAACTTCATACAGAAATCAAAATTCATACTTAACCATACATGGTACATCCATTAGTGTTATCTTGTTTGTTAGTTCCATAAGGAACCTCTGGTACCGGGAACTTGTAATATACTTGAGCCACGGTATTGTTACCCCCGGGCAAGGGCCATGAGACCATGGTATTATTACCCCAGGGAAAGGGCCTTGCATAAAAAGGCACGGTATTGTTACCCCCGGGCACGAGCCTTGTGCTAAGGATGTCACGAATACATTTCAGAAATTTGAACAATCATTCATTTATACAAAACATCGTATTTAAGAAAATTGATCATTTCATAGCATCAGAAAATAGTTAAAGTTAAACATAACTTTACAGAGTTATTACTCACAGATGGCTCCACTTGCAGAACAGACAAATCAGATAACTTGTGGCGCGTGACCTACACACACATAGCAGAAACACATAATGAAACACACACTCGGCTGATACTTAACTTCTTTTGTTTCATTATTAGTGTGTTTCTAAGTCTTAACCTCTTATTAAGTCTTAATCATGGCCCAGGAATGCCCAGGATGCAATGTGGATGCCATAATGCACTTTGGAACCCTTTACAAAACTTGCTGAAAACAGAGGTCCTGCTTGAGTGCAACTTCCTTCGCTCGAGCAGACATGCAAACATGTGAGGGGCTGCTCCAGCACAACTTCCTTCACTCAAGCAGTCTGTAAACTTTAAAAAAGTACTGGTTATGTATTTTCACACCCGACGAACGCTCGGCGGTCGCTCAAGCGAGAGACTCAAGTCCTCGCTCGAGCCCAACTCTTGTCACTTGAGCGATCTACAAAAACATGAAACTTCTGGGAGCTTGCATTTCACGTTCGAGTGGACTTTTGGTCGCTCGTGCAAGTATGCAAAAACAAAGGTGGCCGCTCGAGCGCAAGATCTGTCGCTTGAGCAGAGAGGGTGAATTCTGGGATTTCCAGATTAACCTCCAAATTGCAAAACTCAAATTCAAAGTCTCAAAATGCAACTTTTCCCCTCTCCAAAACTTGAGAAAGCACTAATAAACTAATAAAACATGGTGAATTCAAAATCATGTCACAAAATTCAGTCCAAAAGCTTCGTCAATTATCCAAAACTCAAACTTGAAATTGTGAAAACATATCATTACATATCATGCATGTAAAGGTGCAAGTTCAAAGCTTTCAAAATATGATCAAATGAGGTGTCTAACTCAAAAACATATTAAATTCTTTGATCAAGGCCAAAATAAGGACATGCAAGCGGAAATTCTTTGAAAATAACTTCAAATTGTGATGAAATGAGCATTCATGCAAGATATGGTTCAATTCTCTTCAATTCTAAATCAATTCTTGTATCAACCTACTTAATTCTTTAAAGATCATGTCCTACACATTACAATTGTACAATCTAAGGGTTGAATTCTTACCTAGGCTTGTCAATGATGCTCTAGATACTTAATGGAAGGAGGTTCCAAGCCAAATTCTCAAGTTTTCTAGCAATCCTCTCAATTTGAGCTCAAACTTCTCTCCTCTCTCTCTCTCTCTTTCTCTCTCTCTCTCTCTCTCTCTCTCTCTCTCTCTCATTTTGGTGTTCAAGCAAGAGGAAATAGGAATGCAGAAGTGTATAAGAGGTATTGAGGTAGCCTTATATAGGGTTGATTAAGAAATTCATTAATTTGGGCTTAATTGAGCATTAATTATTCTAATTTAATCGTTCCGAACCAAATTTTAATTAAGCCTACCTTAATGTTCTAAAAATTCCAACTAACACAAAAACCAAGTCAATTTCATGATCGGGTGCCGAGAAGGCCTTTAATTTACAGAGTAGAACAAAATCAGAGACAAATATTTCTACACAAAACAGATAGAAACTCATAGAACACATAACACACGTAATGAATGGAAAATTTCACTTTAATTACTTATTAAGCATTCTTAATCATGGATTGCATGTTAATCAGAGGCGGGGTTGTTACAGTCTTCCCCCCTTAAAGATTTTGGTCCTCCAAACTTGAAGTACCTTCATTTTGGAAGAACGTTAGATCTAACAGAAATAAATCCGGATATCTCCTTCAGTTCTTCTGCTAGTCGACTTTTACCAATGGAATTTCCTTGTTTCTCAATTTCTTGATTCTTCAGTTGACAATTTGAATTGGCCATTCTTCATACGTATAATCATCTTTCAAAAGTACATGTGTCGGCTCAATAACATGGAATGGATCCCTTAAATAGTCCCAAAGCGTCGAAATATAAAATATATTGTACATATTTTCCATGACTGGAGGCAAGGCTACCCGATATGTCATCGGGTTAATTTTCTCAAGGATTCATAAGGCCCAACATATCTCGGTGCTAACTTACTGTAGACCGCCCGAACATCCTCTACGCGTCCCGCTTTCGGAGAGGGCGCGAATTGGGGTTCTAGCTACTACAGTTCGGACTCCTGTCACGGTTCTGAATCTAATCTCACAAAGTGCAATGTAAGACTAATAAATCACCAAAGAGTCCAAATCCGGCAAATCGTTTTGGAAAATCGATTTTAATCAAAAAGCGCCAAACATGGAATGCTTTGCCAGATTTCAGAGTCGCTACCTAAATATTTTGTTTTGGGAAATTTTAGGAAACCTTGACTCATGCCAAAGGCCACGTGTCTGTCATCACCAAAGTTGCCTCGGCTCGGGAACTTGAGTACGAGAGGGGAAGGTCTTGAAATGAGCACCCCCGCTGGGCCGATCAAAGGATCGGCCTCTACTAACATGATATGTTGTTTTTGAAAACACATGTGTTCTTGTTTGATTATTAGCTAACTTACTATGTGATGCACACAACACACAAGTATAGACGAAATCGCTTAATTTGGAACAAAACATCTCATGTTTGTTTGTGAAAATG
Source organism: Camellia granthamiana (assembly GCA_036172215.1). Classification (NCBI taxonomy): domain Eukaryota; kingdom Viridiplantae; phylum Streptophyta; class Magnoliopsida; order Ericales; family Theaceae; genus Camellia; species Camellia granthamiana. The sequence continues at coordinate 133,662,770 of CM069910.1, forward strand.
GTTTGAAAGTGCTACTCGCAAGTAGGCTAAAGCGCGGATTTGCCACTCTCAAGTGGGCTTAAAACATGATTTTTCCGCTCCACAAAGTGGGCTTAAAGCGCACATTTTGATGAATTGTTTCAATTCAAGCAATAAAGCCTTCGTCCACAGGCATTCATGCAGTTATAGCAATTAAGCAAATAGCCTCATAGCAAGCATGCTATCAGGGCAGTCACTTACACACATGCTAGGATACTAAAGCATAAATACTTACAGTGTATTCCAAGCCAAAAAAAAAACTAATTAGAAATCATGCATGATCCTAACTATGTTGAAAATGCCTAATGCAACACATGCAAAAATGCAACTAAATAGGCTCACCTATCTAAGATGGCATATGAATGCAACACTTGATAACATGCTTTAAAACACGTATTCAAGTAAGTATTGAAATACAATGCAGTTTGAATGATGCGCTGAGCCCGGTGCATGCAAGACAAATGCATGATACACGCATGCAAGCATAAGGATGCTAACTGAAATATGCCATAAACTAACCATCGAAAGTGGTTAAGTAAAAGGGAGAAAGACGTGGGGTTGGAAGACATGCACGCACACACACACACTTATTACAACATTTGCCCTCTCGATGGAGGGTCTAAATGAAAGCTAAGCTAACCTGAGCTAAGCTACTTATTACAAACCAACTAATTAGCTATTCTAAATAATTAATTACAAACCAAACTTTAAAAAAAAAAAAAAAAACTAGCTAATCTAAGCTGATTAAGGCAATTCATTAACTATCTAAGCTAATCAATTACAACACATTGAAATAGCTAGAAACAACTAGCTAATAACGCACTAAAGAGAAGATGGCCTCGCAGGGGAGGGAAGTATCCATGCTCGATTGCCGTCCACTCGGAATCTGTTGTTATGCCATCAATTGCCTCTGTTTTCACTTGCCTTGATCTCTGAAAATTGTGCCAATCTCCAGAATACCTCTACTTCAACACAGGGATCTGTTGGTGAGCTGCCTGCCAGAAAAAGTGGTTGCCAGCCACTAAAACTGGCAGGCCGGCTAGTGAAACTGGCTGGTCAGCTAGTTGAACTGGCTGGTCGGCTAGTTTTTCTGCAGGCTGCTGGTTTTGCTACAACAGAGAACAATAGAGGCACAACAATGTATTTGCAAGACAATGTAGGTACTACCACACTCCTTATCATGTCTTAAGCTCAAAGCAGTGTAGCGCTCGGCTCTCAAGCCACTAACCAAGCACCTCAATGCATGATGGCCGAGGGCCAAGCTTACACCATGTTGATGAATGCACAAACAACACACAAGAGAGCCTCCACCCTATCATGCTTGATCAAGAGTGTTAACGACCAAGAAACGCAACACGTTTCATCATTTTGAGTATGAAACATGCCACATTCCGTGTGTTTGGATTAACATCCGATCCAAACACATGCAATGCAACACACATATGCTCATCTTTCAATGCTAAAGTGGCATGCACAAGACTCTATCACGTGAGCAATGCATGCAAGACATGTTAAGGGCCAAGAGCACTAAAGCTAGTGAAGTGTATTACACATGAGGCATGCACTATCGATCTCAAATGGTCAAACCAGCTATGGATAGACCTTATGCATGCCAAAACAGTGGCCAAAATGCTCTAAAATGATAGCATGGAAGGCAAGAAAATGATATGCATGCATTGGCTCATCAACAAGGCATGAAGCACAACTCTTAAACACAATTAAAGAGTGATATACATGAGAGCATGACAGAGGTATAAGCACTGAAATTACATATCAAATGATGACATATCATGCAAACATCACAAGTATAGCATGGTAGACGGCTTAAAGCATTAAAGCTAGTGAAGTACACAACAACTAGGGCTATGCAATACAATGCTCAATGAACTAAACCACCCCTAAACAAACCTCATGCATGCCAAGACAAAGGCTAAAACATGCTGAAATGGTAGCCCAAAAGCTTAGACAAGCAGGCATACGTATTGGCACATAAGCAAGGCATATGGCGCGACTCTCAAAAGCTATGAAAGAGTCAAACATGTGAGAGTATGAATACACCATATACACTAAATTCATGTGAGAAATGAGTGTAAAGCATGCCAACAACCCAAGTAAAGCATGCTAGAGACTTGACACACAAAGCTAGTCAAAGCCACTTATACTATAACCATATAAGGCAAGCCTCACATGGCCAAGACCACCCAAAATAGAGCTAAGGCATGCTAAAATAATGGCAAATAAACGCTGAGATGGAGTTAACACAAGCTAGGATGAGAGGCATAAAGCATGATGCATGCTAGGCCGACAAGTAGGATTGCACTACAAGTGCAAAAACCAAGCAAGAGGTGACCCCACTAACCAAAATCAAAGTTAAAGCATGTTAAATAAAGGCCAAAAACATGCTGGAGTGGAGCATACACATGCTAGAATGAGAGGCATGAAGCATGAAGCATGTTAGGCCAACAAGTAGGATTGCACTACAAGTGTAAGATGCAAGAAACCAATGACCAAACCAACCAAAACAGAGTTATGGAAGGTCCAAAGAGTCACAAAAACATGCTTGGACTAAGCTTCAAAAAGGGAGAAACACATGCTCATGTATTAGGCCACCAATACTAGCAAACAAGAATACAAGGAGAGGGAATCACCCTCTCCTATTTTGGACCACAAGAACAAATTTTTACCACTAAAATTCCTCTGAGTTTGAGTGGTTAAAAGACCAAGCAAAGGTCAACACAAAAGCATTGGAAGATGGCTCAAAAAGCTTAACAAGCCAAAGAGCAAAAAAGGGGAACCATCCCCCCTAACTACACAAGGCTCAAACCAATACTTTAAAGCCTTAAAAATAGAGTTTTTGAGAGGCTAAAATCAGCCTCAAAGTAGCATGCAAAGGTGGTATAACACTTAATCAAAACAAAGCTTAAAAGGGGCTAGTCTCTTACCCTTGAAGAACAATGGCAAGACAGCAACTTCAGCAACAATTTTGGACCAAAACCAATGCTAAGACCTCAAAACAAGCTCCAAGGGACCTCAGCTCCAAAATGAAGGTGTTTGTGTGCAAAAGTGTGAAGAATCAACACTTCTAGGCACAAAATAGTACAATATATATATATAGAGAGAGAGAGAGATGGAGAATTCTAGAGAGAGAGGGAGATTTTTTGCTCTGAAAAATCTGAACCCTCAAATAGTGGGAGGAAGCTCCCCTTATATAGGCAATGCAAGCCAAAAGGCTTGCTCAATCCCTCTATACACGTGTATGGAGGATGAGTTCAGTGAGCCACAGCTGGCTCAAAAGATCTGAAAATATCAAAACAATGAGAAAATTGGATGCCAGCCAATTAAGTGGCTGGCCGGCCACTTCAACTAGCTGGCCGACCACTCCAACTAGCTGGAAGGAGAAAAAGTGGCTGGCAACTGCCAAAAGTGGCCGGCGAGGCCCCACTCTCCTTCAGCCAAGAGGCACCAAGGTTTGGCCTAAAAACAAGGCCAAAACACAGAGGGTTTAGAGGCTCAAAGACAGGGCGCTCAGCCGAGACCTTCGGGTGCTCGAAACAAGCACAAACATACGTAATCATCTCGTGCACAAACAATGACATCTGAGTCTTGAGGTCGGTCAAAAATGGGGCGTCTACACTTACCCTGCACTCCAAACTGTGTCTAACCTTTCATTGGACTCACTTTGATAAACACATGGCCTCTAACTTCACATTCTCTATCACACCTTCAGACATCGACATAACTCTTTTGTCTGCTCAGTGCAGTTTTCAGACGTTGATGAATCAATTTCACTTTGTTGGTTGTTTCTTGCACAAGTTCCGGCCCTAACAACGGTATTCCACCTACCTCGGCCCAACATATCAGAGATCAGCATTTTCTACCATACAAATCTTCGTAGGGAGCCATATTGATACTTGAATGGTAGCTGTTATTATACACAAACTCAGCCAATGGTAAGTAGGTTTCCTAACTGCCTTGAAAGTCTAGGGCATACATTCGTAACAAGTTTTCCAACATTTGAATGGTCCATTCGGATTGGCCATTTGTCTGTGGGTGATAAGCACTGCTTAGTCTCAATTCAGTTCCCAGAGCTTGCTGTAGACTCTGCCAAAATCTTGAAGTGAACTTAGGATCACTATCAGATACAATAGATACTGGCACGCCATGTAATCTCACAATCTCATTATACAAGTTAGCCAATTTATTTGTATTATACAAGGATTCATAGGTAAGAAATGTACGGACTTAGTCAAACGATCAACAATTACCTAGATAGAGTCCACACCTCGAGGAGAGCGAGGTAATCCCACAAGGAAGTCCATCGTGATATGTTCCCATTTCCATTCCGATATTGGGAGCGGCTATAGCAAACCAGCGGGTCGTTGATATTTAGCTTTAACTTGTTGGCAATGCAAACATCTAGCCACAAAATCTGCAATACACTTTTTCATTCCCGGCCACCAGAAATTCTGTTTCAAGTCATGATATATCTTTGTGTTTCCCGGGTGCATAGCAAATTTCGAATCGTGAGCTCGGTCATAATGTGTTTCCTTAAATCAGAACAATCTGGTACCCAAAGTTTTGAAATTTTAATACATCATTTTCAATCATGAATCCGGGCCTCGGTTTTAGGTCAATTTCATTGAAAATTTTCTTTAAGAATTCATCTTCATGTTGTTTCTCTTTAATCTCTTCAACGATTGCAGGTTGAGCAGAAATGGCGGCTAAGATCCCTCCTTGTTCACGTAGCACAATTTCAATCTCATTCCTTTCTAGCTCCATATTAACTCCTTCTGACCGGTGAGTAACCATGACAAATTACCCATGGATTTCTGGCTCAAGGCATCTGCAACGGTATTGGCTTTTCCCGGATGGTACAAGATTTGCAAATCATAGTCATTGATCAATTCTAACCATTTCATCTGTCCCATGTTCAACTCTTTTTGGGTGAAGAAATATTTTAAGCCTTTATTATCTGTGTATACTTCACAAGTTACTCCATACAGATAATGGTGCCAAATTTTTAAAGCAAATATCACAGCGGCTAATTCAAGGTCATGGGTTGGATAATTCTTTTCATAAGGGAGGAGTTGTCGAGAAGCATAAACAATCACTTTTTTATTTTACATCAACACACACCCCAAACCTTTGTGGGAAGCATCACTGTAAATTTGAAACCCATCAATACAATTAGGCAAAGTCAAAATTGGAGCAGTTACTAACCTGGTCTTTAACTCTTGGAAAATAGTCTCTCTTTGATCAATCTAATCAAATGGTGTAGCTTTCTGTGTCAATTGAGTGAGTGGCAAAGCAAGTTTGGAAAAATCTTTTACAAATCTACGATAATAGCTTGCAAGTCCTAGAAAACTTTAAACTTCTATTACGTTCGTCGATCTAGGCTAGTTCATGATAGCTTCAATTTTCTGTGGGTCAACGGAGATACCATCCTTGTTGATTACATGCCCGAAAAATGCACATAGTCAAACCAAAATTCGCATTTGGAAAATTTTGCATATAACTTCTTTTCTCTCAGAATCTGTAAAGCAATTCTCAGGCGATTTTCATGTTCTTCCTTGCTTTTAGAATAAATCAATATATCATCAATGAACACAACAATAAACTCATCAAGGAATTGTTTGAACACTCTATTCATTAAGTCCATGAATGCTGCAGGTGTATTAGTTACCTCAAATGGTATGACTAAGAATTCATAATGTCCATATCTAGTTCGAAAAGCAGTTTTCTCAATGTCTTCTACTTTCATCTTTAGTTGGTGCTATCCGGATCTAAGGTCTATCTTAGAGAACACTTGTGCTCCTTGAAGTTGATCAAATAGGTCATCTATTCAGGGTAGTGGGTACTTGTTCTTGACAGTTGCTTTGTTCAACTCATGGTAGTCAATACATAACCTCAAAGACCCGTCTTTCTTTTTAACAAATAACACTAGAGCACCCCAAGGTGAAGTGCTAGAGCGGATAAACTTCTTGTCTAATAGTTCTTGGAGTTGAGTTTTTAATTCCTTTAGTTCAGAAGTGGACATTCTGTATGGGGTTTTGGAAATTGGTTGTGTCTCGGGTACTACATCAATAGTGAACTCAATTTCCCTATCAATTAATTCCCAAGTAGGTTAGTAGGAAATACATCCGGAAATTCACGGACCATAGGTATCGTTTCCACATTAGCACTGTCATGCCCAATTTTTATTACTCGAAATTATAATCAAAACCTTTAATACAAGTCCATTTAGTTAACTACAATTATTATTACAAACACCCATTACATGGGGTGACAACAACAACATTGTTCTTTCTTGAATAATACAACAATAATACATGTACAAAGTTCACATTGAAATACACATGAATCTTTTATTTACAACAAGCAACTCTCATTTACACTATGACAAAATAATAGAAAATAAACTCTTCAATCCTCAATTCGGCGTTCCAAACTTTGTTCCTAAAAAATGGTTAAAATAATTGGGATGAACACGAAGTCCAGTAGGAATCTTCCCTGATTCTAAACAATATAGTCCTTAAATACATGAGATCATGAAGTGCTAAAGAGTGATATAAACATAAATTCTTTGTGCTCTTTTTATACTCAAATTACAATACATATAGGTAACACCATTCTCATAAAGGAAATTCGTGAAAACTTTTCAAAGAAAAAGAAACCCTTTCATTTGTTTCTATATCAGTCAAATATATGTTTTAAAAAAAAAAGTCTTTTCAAGAACTTCCTTACTAACTTTATCTAGAATTATAAACATAGCAACGAGTCATGCTCCTACATGTCACAACACATTATAACCCATTATAATCCACATCAAAGAACCCATATAATTCCATATATTCGATTTTGCCCAATCGAGATTACTCACTTTCCATTATTCTCAAACCCATGTACAAATCTTATTATAATCATTCCACACAATCCAAATTGGACACTGACTCCATTACCAAGCCTTAACATCATGCCACACGCTTTACAGGTCACAAGCCGGAATGAATGCGGAACCTCACGCTTTACCAGTCACAAACCGAAAGGAACGCGAAACCTTTACACATTTCATCAACCCACACGCTTTACCGGGTGCTACTCCGGAAGGAAGGTGAAACCTTTATTAAGCGCCATGCTTTGCCAGCTCAAATACGGCGGGAAACGGACCCCAAGGCAACATTACAATCCCTTAATTTCTTAAGTCATTGCTCTTTACGAATTGTGGGCAAAGCCAACACATTCATTCATCATTTCCATTACTTATTAGCTCAAGAACACGTACTCATTATTTTCCACCATTCTCTAGTATTCATCAAGTCGTTCGTTGTTACAATCCTAACAAAACCAATAATAGCATTCATTATTTTTATCACAAAATTCATCCAATAACACCTCTACTAAGAGCATTTGGCACATTTTTAGAAGTATTCTCAATTCTTATATTTTAATGGTCTTTTAACTTTTCCACAAAATTATCAAATCTTCATACTCAATGTCATAACACAATAATCATCATAAATTATCCCCAATTAATTAATTTAATTACTCATCTTAATTTCTTCAAAATAACCTTTCTATACAATAGTTATTTTCTAACCATTATTCATCATTATTTATTCTCATCTTCTACAAAACATGAACTCAATTCCATAAATCAAATGTCAATTGAAGCTTTCTTTATTCCCAACATAGATTCCATAACTAGGGTTAAACATAAATTAGGGCTTTTTGCTATTTAACACAAAACCACATTCTCATGACCCAAACATCATATATTCCACTTAAATCATCAATTCAAATTCTATAAATCAAAAACCCTAGCTCCCTTCACATGCCATTTCTAAAAATCTCCTCAAAATGAGGGTTTTATGCAATAAAAAGTATCACCCATCTATCTACAAGACAATATTGATGAGAAGCAAGGAAAATCCTTACCTTAAGCAAGGAGAGAGAGAAACCCGAAGTTTTGACTTCAACGAAAACACGATTCGCTTGGATGGATTGAAAGCCCTTGGTGCACTCTACAACCTTCCTCAAGGGGCCTAGGTGAGAAGATGCTTCTAGATGAGTAGAGCTAGCAATCTAAGTGGGAAAAAGTTAGGTTTAGAGATAGATGAGAGAGGCTCATGGTTTGAGAGAGAGGAAGGAGGAGAAAAGTGAAATAAAACCATTCTTGGAGTGTAATGACCCCAAATGCGTATAAGAAATCACTTTTATTTACCTATGAGATGATGTGTTTGGATTTCATTATATCTAGTAGAATTGAAGCATTATCAGTTGAGTTGCAGACTTAAAATTAAAATTGAGTACTTGAGTATGTTAATGGGAATTTTTAGAACTATTGGGAAAAATTAATTTGAAATCTAATTTGTCTGATTCGTTAATGGACGTTTGGGTGATTAACTTTATACTGCAAATTAAAGGCCTTAGAAGCTTCAGAAATCAGAACAGGGGACATATTTATGATCAGCATGATTTTTAGAGTTATCTGAAAAGTTTAATTGAAATTTAATTTTGCGCGATTCGTAAGACCACGTTTGGTTCTCTTTATTGTATTATGTTGGTGTGTGTATATTTATATATATATTGGGTGCCTTATGAGGGGATGGACACATTACTTAGAATCAAAAAACAAAAATATCTAGAGGAAAGGGGAGAGCTACGTGAGAGAGGTGAAATGAAGGAACTCAACAAGAAGAAAGATTGAGAAATTAGAAAGGATTGAAAGATGTAAAGCTTAAGGTATGTGTAATTCATTCTAATTGGTTCCTCTCCTTGATAATTAAGTAGAAAGCTCTTCATGTGCTACAAAATTAGGGTTAGGTTTGGAACAAGTAAGTGGTGAATGATTAATTAGAATCATATTTCTTGAGCTTGATTATGTAGCTAAATGATTATGTATGTATATATGTTTATGTATGTGTATAATGAAGCTGTGTTTGTAAATTAAGATCAAAGATTCAAATTGGACTTAGATTGATCTATGTTATGGCTTCTAGTTACATGATTTTGACCCATGTTTAACAATTAAAAGACCCTATTTTGAGCCTTGAACAAGAGCACCAAAAATTGGATTTTTTTGCTGAATTTTCGAACAGTTTTCTGCCCAAATCGCCGCACGTGCGGGGCTTCTTGCCGCACGTGCGGAAGACAGCTGTCCAGCCAACTTTGATCAAGCATATCTTTTGCATCCGGACTCTGTTTTGAGTGATTCTTGAGCCTAAAATCAAGCCCCGGAAGTCTAGTTTCCAATGACGCTAGTCTCACTTCTAAATTCTAAATACAGAAAAAGTTATACCCAAATTAGTGACGACTGTTCACTTTCTGTCAACTAGTTTTGTACCATTTCTTCACCTAAACCATTTCCCATCGATTTCTCCTGTTTTTTTTATGACATGGATTACAATGTATTAAAGCATATGAGTGGTACCACCATGACTAATTGATTAAATGATCAAAGAGAATAAGCAAAGGATCGAGTATAACCTCATATTATGTGTTGTGCATTGTAATTGTAGATCGAGACGAGGACATTGTACCATTACCACCGAGAACCGATCACTGTGAGTAATAGTACGAAGATATACATTTTATTTATCATTGATAATTATTATCACTAACGCTCTGTTTCTTGTAAGTGTTACACAAATATGTTACACGAACATTTATGATGATTGACAGTCAATGTGAACGTTGGAAGATTGGTCTACATCGGTATGAATTTGGAATGACTCGGTTTTATTAATAACGAATAATAATTCTCTATTATCTATAAGTAAACTACGACGTTCTTAGTGCATAAATGAAATCATGTCCATCTTTAAGCGAAGTATCTATCTGAACTTGAGATTATTCTATGGGGTTACTTATGGACCCGAGGTCGTTAAGAACCTATGACATGCATGTAAATGTTTAACATTATTATGTGATCCTCATAAGGATGTGAATTATTCTATCTTTGACAAGTATGTTCTATTTCAAGTATGGTTCTAAGTATATACAAGTTCATGTATGTTACAAGTCTACAAGTCTTCAAGTATACATATGTTACAAGCTCATGTCTATTACAAGTTCAAGCATGTTATAAGTATACGCATAGTACAAGTTCAAGTATATTACAAGTTTATGCATGTTACAAGCTTAAGTCTATGCATGTTACAAGCTCAAGTATGGTACAAGTTTACATACATTTTCAAGGGCCTCGTGCCATTTACAAGGGCTTATAGCCACCATGTTTTCAAGGGCTATATGCCATTACAAGTTACAAGGGCTATATGCCATTACAAGTTACAAGGGCTTTATGCCATTTTAAGGGCTTCATGCCAACCTTTCAAGGGCCGTTGTGCCACACGTTATTTTAGCCTATGGCTAACATGTTTCAAGGGCCTCGTGCCACATGTTCAAGGGCTTTATGCCAACTTTTCAAGAGCTTTATGTCATATGTACACGGGCTATATGCCACCATGTTTAAAAGCTTAATGCTAATACGTTCAAGGGCTATCGCCACTTTGTGCAAGAGCTTAAAGTCATTATGTTTCAAGACATTATGTTTTAAGTCAATATGTTTCAAGACTGGGCCTTAGGCCATGCAAGAATTAATACAAACTTAATTAACTTTATGCCTCATTATTTATGTATGCATTGATATGTATGTTAATTCAAGTTAGGCATTGGATTATTCATGTACTATTATTCACTGAGCTTGGCTCACTTTATGTTACGTTTGTTCTGTAGGTATCCTACCTGGAGGTCAGTCTTAACCCGTGGCATCCACTCCTTTTGTTGTCAACCCCGGAGAGTCCAGGCACTTAAGTAAAGGCAACCATTTTATGAAGTTTTATTGAACTTTTGGTTTTATACCCTGTTTACCTATCTAAGGTTGAAGTGTATATAAGTCTTTTCGTTTTTACTGTTTTTGTTGCGCCCAATTATGGGGGCTGAGTCTATATATGTATATGTCCATAGCTAAATTCTCCGATGCATACTACTACATGTTTGTTTGCTTTATGTTCAGTATGTGATCCTGGCATAATAGATGTCGCTCAATGGATATAGCTCTTTTATTTATGTTCATTTATATTGTTAGATGCTTCCGTTCGGCCCCATATGTTATGTATGGCAGGTTAAGTGTTCATTTCTGTATGGGTCATGCCCAAACTTTTAGGGGCGAGTTTGGGTCGTGACATGGAGCCTATTTATAGTAGTAGAGAAGTAGCCCTAAGGTCAACAAAATAATAGGCCCAAAACCCCCCAAAGGTAGGGCCCATTTGAACCCCCAAAATTTGGAAAAAAAACACGTAGGGGTCAACCCTTCGGGCAAGGGGGTCGACCCTTTAGGTAGAAAGGCAATATGGCACAAGTAAGGGGGGTCGACCCTTAGACAAGAGGCGGTCAACCCTATTTTCCAACAACAATTTTTGCAACATAAGAGGGTCGACCCTTTCTAGACTGGTGTCGACCCTATAGAAAACCAACAGAGGCACTAAGAATTCAAACAGGTATAACTCTCTCGTTCGGACTTCATTTTAGGTCGTTGTTGTGTCCAAATCGAAGCCCCGAAAACAAGCTTTCCAATGGTTCTAGCCTCACATCCAAATTCAAAGTATGGAAAAAGAAAAGGGCAACAGAGTGAAGGCTGGTCAAAAATAAAAACTCAAATTTGGGGCTTTTGATCTAATCTTGCCTAAACACCTTATTAAGGCTTTAATCAAGGTTCCAAACATCACCCAAGGGTCCTCAATTATAATATTTAAGGTTCGTTTGCCAACCCATCAATACCAAGAGCCCGACAACCACACAAGTTTTAAGGTGACGAGCATCACTTTACACCAATCCGATACGTATTAAAATCCGAGCCACTACAAGCACTATCTGAAGACTCAATCAACACACAACACAAGTAGCCCCGACAACCTTTTCTTAATAGTTTCTTGGCTTTCATGAATGAAATCAAGTATGGTGGAGGAACTACCCCATTTACAGTAAAAACAAACTCAGGTATACCGGGTGGGCTAAACACGACAGATTTACTTAGACAGTCAATAGTGGCACAGTATTTGGTCAGCCAATCCATACCCAGAATACAATCAAAATGATCAATGCTCAAAGGTAGAAAATCAACATACAATGTCATATCACATGCCAGATAAACAAAAGCACATATCATAGAACCCCCAGACGGTGCAGACATAGATAGTAAACAGTTCATAGATTTTAATGGTCTAGTTAATTTCCGAGAAAAAGCATCCGATCCAAATGAATGCGTGGAACCAGAATCAATCAGTACATAGGCATTCTGAGCACAGATAGAGATTATACTTGACACAACTGACTCAGTATTTTGTACATCCCTAGGTATTAATGCAAAACCCCAGCCTTGTCTCAAAGTTTCTCCTCCAGTATTGGCCTTCGCATTGGTTCTTAGTGTAGGAGTAGATCCAGCTGAATTTGCCTCAGGACGGGTAGTCGTGCTGAGTCTCATCGGGCAATCTCTAATCATGTGGCCTGTCTTACCGCGTCGAAAACAAGCACCAGATGCACGGTGACACATGCCCTTATGTTTCCTTCCATATTCTGGATAAACCGACATAGACCCACTGCTTTGGCTTGAGCTACTTGACGATCCAGTATTTTGTTTCTTCGAAAACGATCGGCCTTTCTTGAAATTGAATCCAGCCATTTTACCTCTCCACTCAGTTGTTGGAGTTGTAGCTTGTTTCTTGGCTGCTAGTATGGCCTCTACCATCAATGCCCTATCAAGCACTTCCACATAAGTAGGCAATTTCAATACACCCACTTGATCATACACATCTAGGTCTAAGCCCCTTTCAAATTTCTCGGCCTTCTTATAATCTATGTCGACCATATGAGGAGCAAATTTGGCCAACTCAGTACACTTAGCCTCATACTCAGCTATGGACATTCTACATTGCTTCAATTCTTGGAATTTAGAAACTTTTCGATCCCGAAAATACTGAGGAAAATACTTATTGTAGAAGATCTCATTGAATTGAGCTCAGGTAATATTTCCACTACTATTTCAGATCAATAACCACCATCTTCGAGCTTCATCTTTAAGAGTGTAGGTGGTCAATAAAACCTTCTGAGTCTCAGTATGGGGAAATAGTTCAAGTAACTTCTCCATTTCTAGTAGCCATGTCTCCACTTTCAACGGTTCAATACCACCCAAGAAAGTTGGCAGTTTCATCTTCATGAATTTTTGTGTTAGGTTGATGATGTCATTATTATCCAATTCAACTTGGACTGGAGGGAGCAAAGGAGGCATTAGTTGTTGTCTTTGTTGCTGTGTTATTGCTTCAGTTAAAGTAGTAATCATTTGTTCCATTCGGCTCATGTGAACCTCTGAGGGTTCACTTGCATCATTACTTCTTGCATTCTCCATTAGCTATAGGTAAACAAAAGAATAATAAACACAGGAAAATAGTTCTTTTCACAATGTTTGAAACATTCACTCCAAGTTCATTCGTTTCAATTTCATGTTTTCATGTTCTGATACAGTTTTCTCATGTACAAAAATTAATACACACTCACACATGCAAATGGAATGCCCCTAACTCTCACTGGGATATCCTATAGCTCATATGGACTCATGTGTGCAGTATAACGCGTGCTCTAATACCACTCTGTCACGACCCAAACCCGCCCCTATAGGTTTAGCGTTGTAACTGGCCAGTAATCCTTGGATTACCAAAGGCCTCTTAAAAAAATGACATATATTAAGGGGTTACGGAAGCAAATATAGAAAATATACAATGTCCATTGAGCTGTGTAGACATATATGAGAAAGAAGACTTTTAAACTTATATAATGTCAAACATCCACAAGACTTGCATCATTTTACATATAATGTCATGAGGGACTTAGCCCAGCGTACAGATAGCAAAGCAACCAACAAAAACATCTTCATGGGGTTCATAGAACCTAACTTCTCAAAAAGGAACCTCCCCAGGAGGCATAATGGTTGGCCGACTCAAAACACTCCAGGCAGCAGCTTAGGCCTGGTCACGTACTTGTTCACCTACATACATAATATAATAAAGTGAGCGGAAGCCTAGTGAATAATAACAGAGTAAAGGGTTTAAATGAACGATGTGCCTAAGAGATTTAGAAATCAGAATTCAAATAAAAAACATATGTATATTTATATTCTTGTTCAAACTTCATACGAAAATCAGAATTTATGCTTAATCATACATGGTACATCCATTAGCGTTATCTTGCTTGTTAGTTCCATAAGGAACCTTTGGTACTGGAACTTGTAATATACCTGAGCTATGGTATTGTTACCCTCGAGCAAGGGCCTTGCTTAAAAAGGCACGGTATTGTTAACCCCAAGCAAGGGCCTTGTACTTGTAGACCACGATATTATTACCCCCGGGCAGGGGCCTTGTGCTAAGGATGCCACAAATACATTTTAGAAATTTGGACAATCATTTATTCATACAAAACATCGCATTTCAAAAAAATGATCGTTTCATAGCATTAGAAAATAGTATAAGTTAAACACAACTTTACAGAGTAATTACTCACATATGGCTCCACTTGCAGAATAGACAAATCAGATAACTTGTAGTGCGTGACCTACACACACATAGCAGAAACACATAATGCAACACACACTCGGTTGATATTTAACTTCTTTTATTTCATTCTTAGTGTGTTTCTAAGTCTTAACCTCTTATTCAGTCTTAATCATGGCCTAGGAATGCCAAGGAAGCAATGTGGATGCCAAAATGCACTTTGGAAACCTTTACAAAACTTGCTGATAACAGGGGTCCCGCTTGAGCACAACGTCCTTCGCTCGAGCGGACTTGCAAACATGTGAGGGGCTGCTCGAGCGCAACTTCCTTCACTTGAGAGGTCTGCAAACTTTAAAAAAGTACTCGTTGTGTGATTTTCACGCTCGACGAACGCTCGACGGTCGCTCGAGCAAGAGACTCAAGTCCTCGCTCGAGCACAACTCTTACCGCTCAAGCGGTCTGCAAAAACCTGAAACTTCTGGGAGCTTGCATTTCACGCTCGAGCAGACTTCTGGTCGCTCGAGCGGGCATGCAAAAACAAAGGCGGCCGCTCGAGCGCAGGATCTATCACTCGAGTAGAGAGGGCAAATTCTGGGATTTCCAGATTCACCTCCAAACTGCAAAACTCAAATTCAAAGTCTCAAAATGCAACTTTTAGCCCCCAAAACTTGAGAAAACACTAGTAAATTGATAAAACATGGTGAATTCAAAATCATGTCACAAAATTAAGTCCAAAAGCTTTGTCAATTATCCAAAACTCAAACTTGAAATTGTGAAAACATATCATTACATATCATGCATGTAAAGGTGCAAGTTCAAAGCTTTCAAAACATGAGCAAATGAGTTGTCTAACTCAAAAACATATTAAAGTCTTTGATCAAGGCCAAAATGAGTACATGCAAGAGGAAATTCATTGAAAACAACTTCAGATTGTGATGAAATGAGTGTGCATGCATGATATGGTTCAATTCTCTTCAATTCTAACTCAATTCTTGTATCAACCTACTTAATTCTTTAGAGTTCATGTCCTACACATTACAACTGTACAATCTTAAGGTTGAATTATTACCTAGGCTTGTGAATGATGCTCTAGATGATCAATGGATGGAGGTTCTAAGCCAAATTCTCAAGTTCTCTAGCAATCCTCTCAATTTGAGATCAAACTTCTCTTCTCTTCTCTTCTCTCTCTCTCTCTCTCTCTCTCTCTCTCTCTCACATTTTGGTATTCAAGCAAGCGGAAATGCGACTGCAGAAGTGTATAAGAGGTACTGAGGTAGCCTTATATAGGCTTGATTAAGAAATTCATTAATTTGGGCTTAATTGAGCATTAATTATTGTAATGTAATCGTTCCGAACTGAATTTTAATTAAACCTACCTTAATGTTCTAAAAATTCCAACTAACACAAAACCAAGTCAATTTCATGATTGGGTGCCGATAAGGCCTTCAATTTACAGAATAGAACAAAATCAGAGACAAATATGTCTACATAGAACAGATAGAAACTCATATAACACATAACACACGTAATGAATGCAAAATTTCACTTTAATTACTTATTAAGCATTCTTAATCATGGATTGCATGTTAATCAGAGGTCAGTGTTGTTACACATTGGTAACATCTAGGGACGTTACGCCGGTGATATCTTTTACAGATACGGAGTTACGACCTAAGGGTGCCAACCACAACTGTCCCTTATATGTAATCCTGGAAAGTTGGAAAAAATGGATTCTGGTGGTGTTAGTGGATACCGAGTGGGCTATCAATGTGTATCCAGTGAGAACTACCTATGCCATCGGTTTGAGGCCGATTGACTTTACACCCATGACCCAAGTTGTCCGGGATTATGACAATACAAACCGGGATGTTATGGGAACATTCAAAAGCCATATCCTAATCGGCCCGTCTGAGCATGAGATGGAATTCCATGCAATGAACGTACCGGCCATGTTCAACTTACTACTGGAAAGGCCCTGGCTACATCATATGAGGGTTGTGTCATCAACTATCCATTCGTTAGTGAAGTACCCCTTCAAAGATGGGATTGCCGATGTGTACGGTACCTCTGCAATCCATCCTTCCCAAGGAACCACTGTACCATTATTGGAAATCATACATAGGGAAGACGACATGTTCCTTTCTAGCTTCTCCCTAGCAGAAGCCCGGTTGGTCCAAACCATCATAGCAGAGGGCGATGGAGACTATGTGAGTGCACAATCCATTTACATAATGAACAAACAGGGGCATATGCCTGGATCGGGACTAGGCCGAAATGGCAGATAGGGAGGTACTATTACTAAGGAGATCAGTCACAACCCCCACGCTTTCGGGCTAGGGTACAAGCCTACTGCTGTAGATTGACAAAGGGAAGGGTAGAAGCTGAGAGAAAGGCTGAAAGCAAAGAGGGCTGGGAAGCAGTACGAGTTAGTCCACAAACCAATAAAGGGAACCTTGACCGGACATTTTGTCTGCTAAGGGGAAGACTTCCCCTTTTGTGGATTCCGAGAACCCTGGTATGATTGGAAAACAAAAACAAGGTATCCGAGGTTTGAGATCTTTTTCGGACACCAGCTACCAGAAGAGGAGGATAAACAAGCAAACTTTAGCCCTAGCACAGATCAAGATAGGACTGCAAACCTGAACATCAAAGATGAGGAGCTATTGGGAAAAGCGTTGGCTGACTTACTGACAAGTTCTACTGCTGGAGCTGAGACCACCAACTTGAGGGATAGTTTTATTATCTCAATGATCGGCGATAACCCAACAATAGATTTCTCCAATCTTATCATGGATGCGTCTAAGGCTCCACATTTGGTTTGGAAGTTTGAGCAAGGAGTCATCAATAGTTCTGGATCAGATAGTGAGTCCGGATCTGATTTCATTGAGTTTGTGGAGTCGGAGTCAAATTCGAGTTCCTTTAAGTCTAGTGCTTCTGGGAGTGGTAACCCGGATACCAAAGTTCTGTCCAAGTCATCTTTTAGCTTTTCTTTTGAGTCCACTGTAACCGAAGATCCAAACTTTTTGAATGAGAATGTTGTGGCCTTTACCTACTTCTCTGGGCCTTTGGTTTGTTGTAGTGATCTTAATTTTCAAAATTTTGACATAAACGAAGAAGAAAAAATTCCTCGGGTTTTGAAATATTTGATTGATCATGAGGAGAAGAGGCGTGTTAAGCCATGTATAGATGAAATCGTATCAACTAACATGGGTACTAAGGAAGACCCTCGCTTGGTCCAAATCGGGTCCATGCTGTCTTTGGAGGAACGCGAGCGTTTAATCGCTTTATTAAAAAATTTTAAATATGTTTTCGCGTGGTCCAACGAAGACATGTCTGAAATCGATCCTGAGATTGTATAGCACCAGATCCCCCTTGACCCTGAGGCCTAGCCAGTTAAACAGAAGCTACGTAGAGTTCGCCCAAATTGGGCTTTGAAGATTAATGAAAAAGTTACCAAACAGATTGAGAAAGGTTCTTGCTTATATCTGAGTATTCGACGTGGTTGGCCAATATTGTTCCAGTCCGAAAGAAGGATGGCAGAATCAGAGTCTGTGTTGACTTTAGGGATCTGAATAAGGCTAGTTTGAAGGATGATTTTCCACTGCCGCATATTGATGAGTTTGTACACTTCACCGCGGGCCATGCATTGCTCTCGTTTATGGATGGGTTTTTCGGGTATAACTAGATTCTGATGGCACCCGAGGATAGGGAGATGACCGCTTTCACTACTCCATGGGGCACCTATTGCTACCGAGTCATGCCGTTTGGGTTGAAGAATGCTGGGGCCACTTATCAAAGGGCTACAACCACCATTCTGCACGATATGATCCACAAAGAGGTTGAGGTGTATGTAAACGATATGATTGTTAAATCTAAAGATCGAGAGGGCCACTACACTGCCTTAGAGAAATTCTTTCAGCGGATCAGAGACTATAGATTGAGGTTGAACCTGTAAAAATGCACCTTCAGCGTAACGACAGGGAAAATACTAGGATTCCTGATCACACAGAGAGGAATTGAGGAAGATCCTTCGAAAATCAAGGCCATCTTAGAAATTCCACCACCAAGGACTGAAAAGGAGGTGCGCGGCTTTCTGGGTAAAGTGCAATTCATAAGACGGTTTATTTCAAAATTAACCTTGACTTATGAACCATTATTTGGTCTCCTGAAGAAAAGAAAGAAATTCCAATGTGATGATTGCTGTCAGTTCGCTTTTGAACAAGTTAAGCAGTACCTGCAGAATCTGCCTGTTATCACCGCTAGAATCGGGAAAACCATGGATTTTGTACTTGTTAGTGACAAACTCAACCATGGGGTGTATGTTAGCTCAGGAATCCGAGGCCAAGGTGAAGAAAGCCATTTACTACTTGAGCAAGAAAATGCTAGATTACGAGACCCATTACACTCCCCTCGAGAAGTCTTGTCTAGCCTTAGTATGGGCTACTCGAAAGTTGAGGCACTACTTGTTAGCTCACTCTGTAATCCTGGTTTTGAGATTAGATCCCATCAAATATCTCTTTGAGAAACCAGCGCTTACGGGTAGGCTAGTGCGTTGGTTACCTCTTCTCTCTAAATTTGATCTTACATATGTTACACACAAGTCGGTTAAAGGAAAAGCTATAGCGAAATTTCTGGCAGATCAGCCAGTAGAGGGGGATGAAGCTGTGGAGTAGTTGTTCCCAAATGAGGATATTCTGCAAATAGAGAAGAAAACGTGGACGATGTACTTTGATAGAGCAGCCAATCCATATGGTTATGAGATCGGTGTGTTGCTGATAACACTTGATGACTCCCATATACCCTTAGCCTTCAAACTCCGGTTCAAAGTATCCAACAATGAAGCAGAATATGAGGCGTGTATTGTTGGTTTAGAAGTCGCCCTTGAAGTAGGGGCAAAAAGGTTGGACATTATCGGGGATTCGAACTTGGTTGTGTCTCAAGCTAACGGAGATTGACGAGTGAAAGAAGAGAAAATGAAGGTTTACCATTAGGTCTTGGAAATGCTAATTCCGGGGTTTGAAAAGTTAACGTTTACCCATCTTCTAAGAGAGAACAATCGATTCACTGATGCACTAGCAACTCTATCTTCTATGGTAGACATCCCATTGGTATTCAGGATGTGTTCGATTATTATCAAGCAGAAGTACACGCTGGCCTATAAAACTATTGTTGCAATAGATGAGGCTTCAGACAAGAAACCCTGGTACTACAATATCTGGAATTTCTTGGAAAATGAGGCATATTCACTAGGAGCAAATGCCAAGGACAAAAAGGGGAATACAGCATCTAGCCGTTCAATTTATCATCTTTGGGGGCAAGTTGTACAAAAGGGGCCATTTGGAAATGCACAAGCTATGTGTTGAGGGAGAGGAATCAAAGTGCCTTATGGAGGCCATCCATGGAGGAGAGTGCGGAGCCCACATGAACGGTGTGATGCTTGCCCAAAAAATCCTTAGACAAGGTTACTACTGGTCAACCACGGAAGAGGATTGTATTGGCTTTGTTCGGCGATGCCACAAGTGCTAGATTCATGAAAATCGCATGAACATTCTGCCGTCAAAGCTCTACAACATGACTTCACCATGGCCATTTTCTGTTTGGAGAATAGATGTTATCGGCGCAGTTACGCCACAGGGGTCATATGGGCATGAGTTTATTCTAGTAGCAATCGACTACTTCATGAAATGGGTCGAGGCTCAGTCATATTCTATATTGAAAGCATCACATGTGGCTAAGTTTATCAAGAACAACACCATTTGTCGGTATGGAGTTCCAAATGAGATTATCTCTAATAATGGGTCGCACTTCAAGAAAGAGGCGATAGACTTACTTGAGAAATATAACGTGGCTTTCCATAAGTCATCAACCTATAGGCCACAAACCAATGGAGTTGTCGAGGTTGCAAACAAAAACATCAAAAGAATTCTACAGAAGATGGCAGAGGCTTACAAGGACTGGCCAGATAAACTGCCATTTGCACTCTAGGGCTATAGAACCTCAATCCGAACATCTACATGGGAAACTCCCTATTCTCTTGTTTATGGGATGGAGACTGTTTTGCCAATTGATATTGAAGTGCCGTTGCTGCGGGTTATGGCCGAGTGTCAGATAGCAGAGGCAGATTGGCAATAGAGTAGGTTTGAGTAGTTAATGTTGCCTAGTGAGAGAAGACTAACGACATTGTATCATGTCCAGGGCTACCAACGTAGAATTACTAGGGCTTTTAACAAGAAAGTTAAGTTCAAAAATCTTCAAGAAGGGGACATGGTGCTGAAAGACAACCAGGCTCCAATTCATGACCCTAAGGGCAAGTTCAAACCTAATTGGACTGGTCCTTACATCATCAAGTCACTCTGGTCAGGAGGGGCAGTTATTCTCATCGACCTAGATGGTCTAGAATTTTCACAACCGATCAATATGGACAAGTTGAAGAAATACTTGCCCTAAGAGGCTCGCTAGGCCAAAAACCTGAAAGGGCGACCTAGGCAAAAGTTAGAGCATGAAAAATTAGAAATAAAAGAAAAACTAAGCTCGTAAGGTTGAAAACCCTAAAGGGCGACTTTGGTAAAAGTTAGAGCGCAAAAGGAGAGAGTTAATACTCGAGTGAACCTAAACTGAACTACGTAAGGCTTGATTCCCATCTTTGGGATACGTAGGCAATTTCACCTTGAAGTTCGACCGTAATTATCTCCGATTCAACTGTCCTGTCCATTTTCTTGATCAAGTCATTTCATCATCTGTTAGTTCGGTTATGCCCTTTATTTCGGGAAGAAAAGCTAATTACTGTATAGGGAAATAGTGATATGCAATCAGGGGCAGTTATGATCTCTTTTGATTCGGGACTGTACATCTTGAGAATCGATTCTGTGCGTGTCAAGTGCTAATCGTTTTTGAAAAGTTTTAAAAAAAGTTGATTTTGTTCAAAATTTTATCCTTGTACAACTTGGTCCATTTTTGGGATCGAAAGGAAAATTTTCAGTACTCGCAACTTTAATTTTATTGATTTCAACACAAGTACATTCTCCAACTCTTTGATTTAGATAAAAGTTGCTTTTACATCTTAAAACTTGAAAAGAAAATATCAAAGTAGTAAAATTAGGGGCACAGCTAAGGTAGGTGGCTCTATGCCAAAGACGGCTCAATCTCTGCTTCTTCTTCAAGCCAAGCCAAACACTCCACAAGATACTGGGGCAAGTGCGAGGTATGAACCAAAAATGAAGCTATGTATTCCACTCTGTCATCTCGACGTATCTAATCATGCTCGAACTAGCGTCAGAACTAGAGAGGAAAATAGAATACCCAATGTGTGAGGCCAATTAACTCTACACCCGGCTGTCGGAACATGCTGTAGCTCTTCTCAGCCAAATTAGGTTAGGGGCAATGCCAAGTTATGTCAGTTGCAGACCGGCTGCACATCCAATCACACCATAAACCCTCTGAGGGGAAATCCACTAGCTGTTGACGAAAGAAGTAAGCTCGGGTAGAGTACTCAGGGCGAGGACCCATTACTTGCAGTTTATCTATAAGCCATACCTGAGGAGGGATGAAAAATATAAGAGAGTAAAGAATAGAGAGGTGTACGATGAAGGAAAAGTAAGAAAGAGGTTATGAGAGAAAAACAGAGAACGAGTGTTGAGTGATGTAAGAATCATAAATTAGAAGGGTGGAAAATAATACCTGGAGAAGTAGCGGACTTCTTGCCAACCGGGTGGTCTCTCCTCAATGGAAAGCATCTAAACCCATCAAGGTTTCGGCCTGCGACAAACGCATGTAGTTCTTGCCCTCTTTCAAACATTGGGCCACTTCGATCAACAGGAGGCTAGCTCCGTCGAAACTAGGGGCAAGGAGGAATTGGGCAAGGAGGCATAAACAGAGAGCATGTTGTTGGCGGCCTTGCCAAAGAAGGTCATTCTTTTCTCCAATGGCAGAAAATCGATGAACTAAACCGGGGATATCTAGTTCTCCATCATGTGCTAAAGACCGAACCTCATGTAATGTTAACCCACACATCCGTGGGCATGGCCAAAATGAGGCTGCGGTATGATTTCTTCGCCACACCAGGACTCCATCAAAGCTCAAAATTCCTCGAGTGTCGGACACACTTCTTGGGATCCGAATTAAAACACATGCATGATCGGGTTCCAACATCAAACAGCGGCATGTAGGAATGGAAAACAAAGAGAAGTGCAACTCAGAGGAAAAGGGCATTTAGGCCAAAACCGCAAAAATTCACCTTTTCCAAGCCGTCCAAAGTGGCTATCCAGTCTCGAAGCCTATTGTTGCATAATGTCTCCATTTTGAGAGAAAAATATCAAAGACTTGCTATTCTACCTGAAAAATAGCATGGGAGCACCATTTATAGAGGATGAAAAGGAGCAGTGCATAACAGCTAGGCAGCACTAACCGACCTTACACTTAGGCCTGGCCGTGCCTAAAATTCTACCTGAAAAATAGCATGGGAGCACCATTTATAGAGGATGAAAAGAAGCAACGCATGACAGCTGGGCAGCACTAACTGACCTCACACTGAGGCCCGGCCATGCCTCAGTGAAGCCCGACCGTGCCTGTTTAGGCCCAGTTGGGTCTAAATGATGTTTCAGATCAGTGCAGTTGCAAGAAAAGCTGGTCTTTGTCTTGACGTACCACAGTTGTGTTTTAAGTCTTCTTTTCTTTGTACTAAGTGTTTTTTTAGTATTTTTGAGTTGTTTCCATTTTGTTTTTCTATTATCGAGTTGTATTTTACATTTCGTCCGGTCGTGGGTTATTATCCGATTCAAGAATGAATGCAAGAGCAGATATTTGTTGTTTTAAGTCTTATGTGAAGTTAACATGCAATGGTTGCGCCATTCATCACATGCAAATGCCATTCATCACATTGTGCAAGGAGATCATTCAAGATTTGTTTTTATAAACTAGCTGGTCCAGCCCCAATTATTGTTTTATAGAGAAAAATAAAAGAAAATCCTTCAAAAATCAAAAGGGTCTATCTAAAGCTAGTCTTTAACTACAAAGCAAAAGCAAAAACAAAAACAAAATCGTCGTCTTCATCAGTAACCCATCCTCTCCCTCTTCCTCCTCGGCTGCGGAGGAAGTGCATCATTGTCATCGCTGGGGCTACTGGACTGCAAGTCAACCTCCTCTCCCTCATCATCGGGGGTCGTAGACCTGTCGAAAGACTCCTCAGAAGGTGAGCCCTGCCTTGCTTTGCCTTTCCCGCCATCGGCTCCCCCTCGGTCCCTCACTAGACCCCGTCTCCGTCTACTGACTGGAGGAGGTCCTGGAGGCACTGCTGGCACCGGCTCAAGCTGAAAATAGTATAGGTATCAGTATGGACTAGCAGAAGTATAAACAATATGGCAGTAACAGTGAACTACAGACAAAATGTACCTCAATCCCATGAGTGACTAAGGTGGTATGCCTCCTCCATACCATAAGAAGCAGTCGGTCGATCATTTGGAGGAGGTCATCGGCATACGCCCGGGCTATCTGCAAAAGGAATAGAATTTAAGAAAGGTGGACAGAAGTAATAGAGAACAATGAACATAAATGGTAAAAAACAAAACAAGATAAAGTGCATTGAGTAAAAGCATAAAGAAATGTGTATCTACTCGATGCTAGGAGCGAATGCTAGCCTACGGTCCCTCTCCTCGATGTGCTTAAGTGGGATTTGCTCAATCACTCCAACTGGACGCATGTATACGATCTCAATGGGAATCACGGGAAAACCAACAATGAGAGCAACGGTAGGGGCACCTCCAGTAGGTGCATCACCAGCCGTAGCGACAGCAGCAGTAGTAGCAGCAACCTCCGACACAACGTGAACCACGCCCAGGGTAAAAGGTGCCATCACCCGAATGTGTAAGAAGGTGGTGAAGTCGCCATGCTCATGATGATGATCGCCATCCTCTCCCTACATCTGGAGGTCGATCTGAGGATCGTCTTAAAGCTTATCGACTACCCTCATGACTGGAGGAGGAGGATGTGGAACGTCGGGATCAGCAACCCTAGTGTCTGGCGGATGAACCTCTCCCCTAGGTATTAAGCCCGACCAAAGGGGCCCTCAAACAGAATCCGCATGGTGGAGCCATGCCATGTAGTGATATAGGTCATCCTCGATGCTTGGGGAATGCCCGCCCAGGGATACCAGTCAACCTGTGGAAGCAGATGTCAAATGTCAGAAATTAGTGCGGTATGAGAATGACAACGCAGTACAGAAGCAACAGTATGAGAATGACCGTGCAGTATGGGAAACAGTACAGTATACTTACAGTATGTAAAAGTTAAAGGGTGATATTTTGTTACCTAATCCGCAGTGATCGTGTCAAAGAAGTGGTGAAAGTAGGGGAAGTCTCGGTCTACGCGGTGACGATGGTGCTGAAATCGAGAGTTGTAGTACTGGGAGCGGGGTACTGATAACTCGATCGGCCTTACTAGGACCGGAGCTAAAGAGGTGTAATATGTGTAAACCTAGAGCTGCAAACAGAAAAATATGGATGAAGTAAATGAGTAGAAAATGAAATGCAAAAATGAACAGGAAATGCAAAATTGAATGGAATGTAAAGCTGAACAGGAGAAGCAAATACGAGGTGTACCTCCTAAACCCTCCAATAGCCACTGAGTGAATCCGCCTTGCAGCAGGAGACAGAGCTCATATAACAGTATAAGATGGTCAGGTCAGCACCATCCCAATCATACTCTATCACCTGGGGTAGGTGCACCAGTGCCCCCAGAAGGTATAACCCTACGGTGTTTTCCTTGTTCGCAAACAAGGTAGTATCAAGGAGATACGTGAGGAAGCCGCGGGTGTACTGTGTGACCTCATCCAGAGTAGCGGGCTGGGACTTAGAGAAGTGACCATAGAACCAACTGAACCTCACCATCCCGTGACTGGTGATATCTGGGATGGTCTCAAGAAGCTGATGCTGTGCGGCTCTCCACTGCATCATATTAGGATCATATGGGATCGGGCCACCAACTCCAACCAGCAGGCCAATGAGCATCGAAAAATTGTATGGGGTCATAGTCAGCTCCCTGATCGATGAGAAGTGGAATGAATCCGTAGTGTCCCACCATCTCTCTACCAAAGCCCCGTACAACAGTGACTCGACCCTTATCTATATGAGCCCTGAGCAGAAGGGCCTAAAGCCGGCAACATCAACTAGTGCGTGGACCTCTGCTGGTAGTCTCTCATACCAGCGCCGGGGGCCAAATAAGGATCCTTAGCCACCAATCCTCCTGGTTATTACTTTTAAATGGGAAATATGAAGCATTAACTAGTGATCTACATGTGAGATTCAACAATGTATCCAAAGAAAGGAAAGTTGCTTAATGTGGAGGCATTGGTGGACAAGTGCTCTGTGGGCTCTCTCAGCAAGATGTCCTCGTCTATCTGGGGGATAAAGCCCTCGAATCTCAAAATGCTAGCTGGAGGCAGAAGATGTGTGCGTGGTCAGTAGGTGGCCGCATCAAATGGCCTATCAAGGAGGGGAGACAACGCAGAAGCGTTCTCGGCCTCCATATATGTGCCTAAGGCAACCCCAATACCAATGGTGGGGTCCAGGATGGGAACTTCATCACTAGCCGTGGAGAAAAGTGGAGGAAATGAAGAAAAACTGAGGGGGTAAGTAAAAATAGGTGAAATCCCAAAGTTGAAACCCTAGGATAGAGAAAGCGAAGAAAAGTGTGGAAAATCAAAGGGGAATAGAAGGAAAGTGTGGGCAAATGAGAGAAAAACCAAGCGAAATGCTCAAACACCACCAAATCAAGTTTTGTTCAATTCAAAATATATAGGAGAGGAAGGATTTCGAAGAAAAAATGGTTAGGGTTGTTGGGTACTTCAAGGAAAGGGGAAATCTAGAGAGAAAAGGAGGTTAGAGAGAGAGGGGAGGGAGTTTCGGATGAGAAGATGTGAGGAATAAGGGTTTGAGGTTGTTTTAAACAAATAAATTGTGCGGAATGCCTAAAACTGCCCTTGCCACTATCGAAGCCCGATCTACTGTCGCGATGCCCAATCGTGCTTGATTTAGGCCCGACGGGCTCTCAGTGTCAACCCAGTTCAGTTTTTATTTTTTTTACTTTATTTTATTTCTCGTATTATGGAGGTAAAAAAGAGAGGAAAACAAAAAGAGAAGAAAAAGAAAAGAAAAAAGAATAGTGAAGAAGAAGAGTTGAAAACAAAGAGAAAAAAAAAAGAAAAGAGAAAAGCGAGGAAAAAGAAAGCAGAAAAAAGAAAGAAAAAAAAAAGGCAAAAAAGAGAGGAAAGAAAGAGAAAGAAAACCAATGAAAGCAAAAAGAAGAACGAAGGGGCAAAGGAAGATAAGATGAGGAAAAAAATGAGCGAGTACAATATAAAGAGAGGAATTTTGTGAATTTTATTCTATTTTGTTTTATTGTGTAAGATGCATAATTCGACTTACTTGGTCTCATTTGTCAAACTCAAAGTTTAAACTCATAAGTTGAGTTGTTTGTTTCAAAACTTTTAATTTGTTTTAAATTGTTCTATTAGGTTGTAAATTGTTTTGCCTGAATCATAATTTGTTCTGTTATGTCGTAAACAAATGATATTGTATGTATGCTTCATTCAGAGGAATTCCAGATAAAATCATTTGTGTCACAGTAAAATCATCATCCTTTTTACCATCAAATTGGCTTTCTCTTTACTACATCGTTTTCATTGTTTTGATTTTACGTATCTCTATATAAGATCCATGTTTCTAATTAACGATTAGGCGATTTGTTTGTTCTTTCATCCATCCAACCTCTCCATCTATCGCATGCAATGCCTTAGGATTGTACCTTCGGTTAAAAACATTTGGGCATGTTCCGGTGTTCACACCACATTTCCTCCTATCACGTGCAACGCATTAGGATTGTACCTTCGGTTAAAAACATTTTGGTCTATCCCAGTGTTCACACCACCTTTCCTCCTATCGCGTGCAATGCATTAGGATTGTACCTTCTGTTAAAAACATTGGGCATGTCCCGGTGTTCACACTACCTTTCCTCCTCTTGCGTGTGACACGTTAGGATTGTATCTTCGGTTAAAAACATTGGGTGTGTCCTGGTGTTCACACCACCTTTCCTTCTCTTGTGTGTGACGTGTTAGGATTGTACATTCGATTAAAAATGAAAGATACGACTGTTCGTTCACACCACCTTTCCTACTCTCATGTGTGACACGTTAGGATTGTACCTCCAGTTAAAAACATTGGGCGTGTCCCGGTGTTCACACCACCTTTCCTCCTCTCACGTGTGACGCGTAAGGATTGTACCTTTTGTTAAAAACAGCAGGTGCGCCCGTTGTTCACACTACATTTCCTTCTATCGCGTGCAACGTGTTAGGATTGTACTTTTGGTTAAAAATAGCGGGTGCGCCCGTTGTTTACACCATTTTTCCTCCTCTCGCGTGTGACACGTTAGGATTGTACATCCAGTTAAAAACAGCGGGTGCACTCGTTGTTCATACCATCTTTCATTCTCTCGCATGTGACGCGTTAGGATTGTTTACTTGGTTAAAAACATCAGGTGTGCCTGTTTGTTCACACCACCCTTCCTCCTATCGCGTCAGATGTGTTAGGATCTCAATTGAGACCTCGGGTGCGCACGACGGTTTTGTCACCCTTCCCCTTTCCTACGCGAGGCGTAGTTAGGTCTGCCTTTTCTTATATCCTTTCTACGTGAGATGCAAGTTGGTTTGTGCTTTCTTTGTGCTTTTCAAACGAGACGTGCTTGTTTATTCACTTTTTTCGGTATGAAACACGGCGAGGTTTATTTTGCTTTGATTTACGATTTCATTCAAACCTTGTATTCTTGTTTAGATTGTAGCATTGTTTCATTGCTTCATTTACATTATGTTTCATTGCATTGTTTCATTGCATAATCATAAGTTATTTGCTACATTTCATATTGGATTTTGCCCTCGAGTTCAATCTTTACATTTATGTCTTGAGTTATTGCCCAAGCCTTACGGCTCGTCAAATGGGTCGTCTCTGGGCTTTAACATTCACTCACGTCACGTTATGATTTCGAGCTCTGTTAAAGACGGGCAACTGTGGACACCCTATTTTTGACCGCCTGCAAGGCTTGAGTGCTTTGTCCGGTACACTCGATGATGAAAGTGGTGTTATGCGTGGTTAGAGGTCACAACGAAGGGGCCATGTTTGAAGCTTCGAAATAATCCCAAACCTTCCATATTCCTACTGATTATACCCAAGATATCCATTTTTACACATTGTGCCACCCTATGCTGAGTCTGAAACAGAAAAACAGGGGAACACATTGAGGCCCGGCCGTGCCTCAGTGAGGGTTGACCGTGCCTTGGTAGCGAGAAACACTGTTCTGGGCGGCAGACCACTAGCTGTCCATTTTTGAAGATATTTATGCCTCCTCTTGCTCAAATTCTATAAAAACGACCATATATCTCTATTTTGAGGGTTGAAGAATTTCAAGAAAGCCTCTATACCACCTTGAGAGCTCCCTCTTCTCCTTCTTCTTGTGCAAGCAACACTTTAAGCTAACCTATCACCTTGAACTGATATCCATACACAATATACACCTTCATACGTTAGCCTTGGAACTTGGGTTGAGCCTTGAACACCATAATTCAAGCTTGAGAGTATGTTGAGACTTAGTTTGAATCACAAGCAAAAGCTTACTTCTTTGAGAGGTATAAGCTTGTCATCCTATCTTTTACTTCTTGTTCTTTCATTTGCTATCTAGTTTTTGTAGTTTTATGTTGCTTTTATTCCATTCTAAGTGTTAAGTTTGGGTTTAGAGAGCTATCAAAAGGGTAGAGAGAGGGTTTACACTCTTTTTACACCTTTACCTATAGCTCAAGCCCTTACTTTTACACTCTTTTTCTTTGTTCCCTAAACCGATTTTCAGAGTTTAAAAAGGGCTATAAATCATGCTTTGAGGTTTCAAAAGTGGAGGGGTTAGCCACCCCTCCTTGTTCTTGCTTACTAGTCTAGTTTTCTCTCTTTGTTGATTAGCTTTTTAGGCTCTTTTCATGCATTTTAAGCCATTGTTTTTCATCTCTTGAGGGCTATTTTGGGGCTGTTCTAGGTTGTTTAAATAATTCATGCTTTGATTAGCTTGGTTGTTGTCTCATAAGTTTGCTCTTATAGCTTGTTATATATTGCTCTTAGCTTTTCTTTAACTCATTTTCATGTTTAAGGAACTCATTTTAATAATCAATTTGCCATTCATCTCTTTCATTTGAGAGTTGTTTCAATCGGTTGATGGTTATTCAAAATGTGAACTAGTGATTTATGCTTAATGGCTTAATCTTTACAGAGGTTCATTGCCAACGGTGTAGTCTCTTTCTCGCCTTGAGAATCACCTCCTGTTTGACATAATTCTCACTTAGTGGGCGTAATCTTTAGTAGACATAACAATCATCTTAGACTTAATGGATTAAAGGATGGTAAAGGCTAATGAATTTGGCTTAAAATGAATTAACCCACATAAACAAAATGAGTTATATTGTTTGGGGTTCGGCTGGACGTTATGTCGAATCCGTTGTCTCAAGGGTCGTCTTACATCAATCCATGATGTTTTGACGAATCTTGAAGCGTCTCTACCTCCCTCTTTGAGTTCACCCTATGACAGGAAGGAGGGGTGGTTGTTGTTCATTGCATTTATTGACTTTTGTACAAATTGTGCCCGAAATCATCAAGCAATCAACTTGCTCATTGATAGTTTTGGAAACGACTCCAACCTTCTCTCGAGCCTTTTCCATGACAGAGAAGTGTGAGAGGGACAAACAGAGTCTAGGACACTCTGTCTGCACTGTTTTCACTTCAGAGCACAAAACAGAATTTTGCATAAAATTGATGCACGACCGGCTTTCTATAGGCCCGGCGGGTCATCAATGTTTGGTCAGCAGTGTATTTTTGCATAAAACAGTGGGCAGTGGCCAAAGGTGAAACAGAGCAAGCCTGGGCAGACAGAGCTGTTCTTGGACATTGTGCATATGCATGCAACCCTTGCGCATCCTTGCTTACATCATTATTATTGTTATAATTAATTAATTAATTAATTAATTAATTATTGTTGTTATAATTAGTCATGTTAATTATTAGTGTCGTAATTAATTAATTTATTATTATTGTTTATTTGTAATTGTTATAGCTAGCTAGCTTAAATTGTTAGTCTACTTATCATTATTATCCTTCTTGTAATAGAGTAGTTAGCTAGTTATTTTTCGCTTATTTATTCATTCGGTTTTGTAATAATTAGTTTAATTTGGACTTTAGTACTTTAGGACTTTGATTCGCACCCTCTTGTATGAGGGCAATTATGTAATAAGTTGTATGTCTTCCAACCCCATGTCTTTCTCCCTTTTACTTACTTAATTGCTTCCGATGGTTAGAATAGAACATCATTTTTCAAATTAGCATTCTTATGCCTTGCATCCATTGTCTTACATGCATTCAAGGCTCGACTCATCATACTAACCCAATATAAATTTTCAAAATTCATTACTTGAATATGTGCTATATTGCATGCCTTGAGCGGAATCATATGCCATGCTCATAGCAGAACCTATAAATGACATAATGTGTGTGTTGCATTAGTCATATTGCATTTAATTAGGAACATGCATGTTTTTCTAATAAATTTTCTTTGCTTTGCTTTGTTTTGGCTCGGAATACTAGGTGAGTTTTTTTTTTATGTTTTAGCATCTTGTATCGAATGTTTGTGTTACCGTGTCTGAACATGCTTCCATAAGGCTAATTGCTTAAACGATAAACTGTTTGAATGCCTGTGGATGAAGGCTAGTTGCTTGAGTTGTGATAGATTGATTAATGCCCATTTTATCCCACTTTTTTGAGTGGCGAATTCACAAAAACAATTTCAAATAAAACATGAACTCAAATGTTCCAATTCTTGCAAACTTAGTCTATACTTGTGTGGGTCACATAGTGAGATAGTTAATATTCGGAACAGGAGCACATAATGTAGATAAAAATCACATCATGATTAGTAGAGACTGATCTTTGATCGGGCGAGTGGGGTGCTCAATTCATGACCTTCCCCTCTCGCACCTAAGTTCCCGAGCCGAGACAATTTGGTGATGACGGACTAATGGCCTTTGGCACGAGGCTTGGGTTTCCTAAATTTTTCAAAAATATTTAGGTGGCGACTCTGAAATATGGCAAAGTAGTCTATCTTTGGCATTTTATTGAAAACATCGATTTTTCAAAAAGAATTGCCTGATTTGTACTCTTTTTTGTGTTTTCACTGTTTTACACTGCACTTGTGAAATCAGATTCAGAACCACAAGTAGAGTCCGAACTATAG
The DNA here is from genome assembly GCA_036172215.1 of Camellia granthamiana. NCBI lineage: Eukaryota > Viridiplantae > Streptophyta > Magnoliopsida > Ericales > Theaceae > Camellia > Camellia granthamiana. Next base: position 133,694,632 of record CM069910.1, read on the forward strand.
GGTTTCTTATCTTCTGAAAGAAGCACATAAATTCAAGCTACACCATGACTTGTGCCAAAGGTCACGTGTCCATCATTACCAAGATTGTCTCCGTTCGGGAACTTAGGTACGAGAAGTGAAGGTCATGAATTGAGCACCCCCGCTCGCCTGATCAAAGATCGGCCTCTACAAATCATGATGTGGATCTTATTTACATTATATGCTCTTGTTCCGATTTATTAGGCTAACATTACTATGTGATGCGCACAGACACAAGTATAGACTAGCTTGCAAAAATTGGAACACTTGATTTCATGTTTTTTTTAAAAAGAGTTTGTAAATGTGCCACTTGAAAAAGTGGGCTCAAATGTACATGAATCAAACTATCTCAATTCAAGCAATTAGCCTTGATCCACATGCATTCAAACAATTTATCATCTAAGCACTTAGCCTCATGGTGAAGATGCTTTGACATGGCAACACTAACATACAAATGCAACATGCTAAAGTGAAAATGCTCACCTAGTACTCCAAGGTAAGCCAAAAGAAAAGAGTTAGAAAAATGCATGCTCTAACTAATGCAACATGACTAATGCAACACATGCAGTTTAAGAACCTTTTTCAAAGAAGTATTTAAACGGCAATGCAAGTTATAATGATGTACCGAGCCTCGGTGCATGCAAAACAAGTGGATGCAAATCATGAGAGATGCTAAACAAATCATGATGCCCTAAACTAACCATCATAAGCAGTTAAATAAAAGAGAAGAAGACGCGGGGTTGGAAAATATACACATTATTACAAGTTTGCACCCTCACACAAGAGGGTCCGAATAAACTAACTAGCTAAGCTAATTACTATGAATCAACTAATTATTACAAAATGAATAAATTAACTATTCTAGCTAAATTATTACAACAACAAAATAACTAGCAAGTTCTAACTAAATAATTACAATACAAATTAACTAGTTAGCTAGCTATTACAAGTCCATAAGTGAACGAGCCTCGATAAGTAAATGAAATGTTTATGCATGCACGGATTTCCACCTGAAAAGTCCACTTTCTGCTGTCAGAATGCTTCTGTTGCACACTAGAACATCTTTTCACCTCAGACACTGCTCTGTTCTGCTCAAGAAAGTCACTGCTCAATTTGATAAAAGTGGCCAGCAGCCAGAATTGGTGGCCTGCCGGCCACAAATAGTAGCCTGCCGTCCAGAACTTGTGGCCTGCTGGCCACAAAAGTTTGGTTCCTCCTGCTGCAACAAAAAACATACAGAGCAAGAACGGGGTATTCTCAAGGGTTGTTTGCACAACTTACCCCTCCTTATCATCAAGCAGCTCAAAGGAGTAGTAAATTTGAATCACAAACCATCATTCGATGCAATTTTATTGCATGATGGCCTATGAACCAAGTGTGCAAGTTCAATAAATGCAACAAATAAAGACACTCAAACCCCCTCCATATCATGGATTGATCAAGGGAAGTGGTTGACAATGACTCTTGAACCGTTTTCATCACGAACAAGTATGAAACGATTCCAGACTCAAGGGTTCAATTAACTTCCGATTGAACCTTAACCAAGTTATTATCTTGCATCATTTTTAGTCCTCGTTTTATTACTCCATTTTAATTACCAACCATTCCTTAGTAAATTAAGTCAAAAGGTGAGCTTTAAGTCCTCTAATGGAAAGGAGCACCAAACCCAGAGTTGTTTTAGGCATGAGAGAAGTGTCACGCCATTAGTAATGAACCACAAAGGGATTAAACCATTAAGCACAAGATCTCAATCTCATGCTTTAAACAAGCAACTAGTTTGAACTAACTTTCAAAGCAAAGCAAATGCCAAGAAAGGAGGGAGGTCGCAGAAGTGATTAGGGGTGAAAACAAGTATGGAAAGCCACAAACAAATGCTATCAACTCAAATAGGTTAGTGGCTAAGGCCTAAACCACCAAGCCTATGAGGACAATTACACTACAAGCAAGCAATACAAAGCTCAAATACAATGAATAGCTAAAAATAGTCCTAAAATAGTGCTAAATCAGTCCTAAAACATGTTGGAATTAAGATAAAAATAGCTAGAACAATAAGTTAAAACATGCAGCTATGTAAGCTAGTAAACAAAGCATAAGGAGGGGAGGCTACCCCCTCCATTTTTGGACTTCAAAATAACTTTTTAGCCATTGAAAAAACTCTGAAAATCAGTGTTTAAAAGCTCAAAAAAAGATAGTGTAAATGTGGGAAACACAAGGGTACAGGCTAGAGAAGCAAGATGGAAAGAAAGGTGAACCACCCCTCCACCCTTTAAGGCCTTAAACCACAAGTTTCAGCCCAAAATTACACAATTTATACAATGCAAAAATAGTAGAAAAATAGAAAACAAAGCAAGGAAACAAGCCAAGCCTTGTACCTCTTGAAGAGGAGAACACTTCTAAGCAACAATTTAACACATACACACCCTCAAGAGCTTAAAGTAGTTTCAAATGTACCTCAGCTCAAAGACCACAATGTTTGATTTAGAGTGTATAGGCAAAGGCTTAAGAAATTTGCAAAAGAGAAAAGAGAATTGTAGAAAGAGAAAATATTTTGCTCCAAAATTTTCTAACCTTAAAGATGGAAGGGGAGGTCTCCTATATATAGAAAAATATCATACTCCCTTAGAAATATCAATACATACACGTGTAAACAAGTGCATGCATCTGTGACAACAGCTGGCACAGTTGGCAAAAATATCTACCAAAACACACTTGTGGCTAGCCGGCCACACAAGTGGCCGGCAGCCAAGATCAGTGACTGGTAGCCAATAGTGGTGGCCGGCAGGTCCTAAAGTTTTTTAGGCCTGAAGAACTATGGTTGTTGTTCAACACAAGGCAAGAGGTGTACAGGGTTTGAAGGCTCAAAGCTGTGGCATTCTACTGAGGACTCCAAGAACTTGACAAGTATACACACATTTATTATTGGGTGTGCAAGTGGTGATGTCCAAGATGTAAGGGCGGTAAAAAATGGGGTGCCTACAGTTGCCCCTCTATGACAGAACTCGAAGTCATGAAATGACGTGAGTGAATGTCAAAGCCCGAAGACGACCCATTTTGACAAGGCCGTAAGACTTGGACAAACAATCAAGACATCAATTAAATGGTTATGCCCTTAGGCTGCCTACGTGTCCCTTTGCAAGGAATGAAATCAGCGTAGTTCTGGGGCAAGATGCAAAAGATATGCATGAAGAAAACTTTGAAAGTTGGACTCACACGCTTCACAAAGCCAGCTATTTTGAAAACTCATGATCATGCAAGATGATGCAATAAGCAATAATAGATGCAATAAGCAATAACAAGATAACAACATATGAATGAGTAGCTCCAAGCCTAAAACCAACACAGGTTCCACGTAAAAAGATTTAAAACAGACTCTAACCATGCCAAGACGCAGGACGAGGAAAGAAAACATAGCTCAGGGTCGTGTTTCATGCATCCTGAGAAACTGAGAAACGAAAACCACTTGGGGTCGGTTTCACACGTCCCAAGATGAAAACCACTCAAGGTTGCGCTTCACGCATCCAAAGATAGAAGAAAAACTGCTCGAACATGCGTTTCATGCGTCCCAAGATAAAACACACGCAAGACCGCGCTTCACGCATCCTAAGATAGAAGAAAAATCACTCGGGCTTGCGTTACATGCGTCCCGAGATAAAACAAGCCCAGGGTCGTGCTTCACACGTCCCGAGATAGAAAAAAAACCACTCAGGCTCACGTTTCATGTGTTCCGAGATAAACACGCCCAAGGCCGTGCTTTACATGTCCTGAGATAAAAGATACACCACTGGGCTCGCGTTTCACATGTCCCTAGATAAAACACGCCCAAGGTCGCGCTTCATGCTTCCTGAGATAGAAGCAAAATCGCTCAGGCTCGCGTTTCATGGGTCCCGAGATAAAACACGCCCAGTGATGTGCTTCACGCATCCTAGGATAGAAGAAAAACCATTTGGGGTCGCGTTTCACGCGTCCCGAGATAAAACACGCTTAGGGCCACGCTTTACGTATCCTGAGATAGAAGCAAAAGATGCAAAGAGGAATGAGCTTGTGTGATAGATGCACAAAGTGAACGAGTCCGATAGATGCACAAAGTGAATAAGTGCGATAGATACACAAAGTGAGTAAGTGCGATAGATGCACAAAGTGAACAAGTGCAATAGGTGCACAAAGTGAACAAGTTTACAAATCAATATAGTGACGACGCATATTCAATGCAAGATAAACAACCGGCGTATGATGTTAATTGAAAGCATGTTCTATGCAAGAAACAAAAACATATTCCATGCAAAATTGAAAGTATGTTCTATGTACGAATCATGCATGATGCAGGGCACACGTGCAGCATAAGTGTATGTGCGAATGCACATTTCTGTGAAAATTCATATTCTATGCAACAGAAGAGAACAAAGATGTAACTTGACAAAACGAATAAAAACGATATTCAATGACAACCTCTGATTTACCCCTTAGAGGCTTTGCAACATGCCCAAAAAGGATACACCTCATTCATATTATCGAGTAGGGCACATTCACGAACCGGAACGTGGTTTCGAGCTCCCTAAGAATCAATCTGAATCCCAAAAGAACCTTCTATACACTGCTCGGAAAACAGAAGCACAGAACATCACCAGGACACAAATGAAGACCACTAGCCACCTACCGGCGACAAGGTAAGGCTGCCAACAACCTGCTGGCCACCAGTTAGGCTTACTGGCCACCCGTGCATAGATCGGGGCATAATGGTCTTTTCAGCCTCAGGTCTTTAAGTATATATCTCCACACTTCATTTGCACACACCCACACCTCCAAAAATACTCTCCCTCTCTCTTTAGGTGTATTCTCTCTCTAGATTTGTGCTTTATACGCATTTTCCAATGCCCCACGCAAACTTTTTTTGTGAAACCCTCTTGATTCTCTACACTTTGAACCGATCAAATTTTGATTTTGTCGTTTTTCTTGCATTTTCCCCACTTTGGGCTTGTTCTCCTCGAGTTTCTTTTAGGTTTTGTGAACTTTCCCGAGTTTTGACTTTTTCTCCCATTTTCTCTCTCCTGGGGTTGACTTTTTTTCCAAATTTTCCTTCTTTTCTCCATTTTTCTTCACTTGTCACCCATTTTCACCCACTTTCCAAATGGCGGATGATATTCCTCATGACAAGGCTCCTCCTGAGGTTCCACCTCCATTATCACCCCATATCGAGTTTGAAAAGCCGGTGATTGCTAAGGCCGGTGAGGCGGCAGAGGACATCGCAGCTGATCTTAAGGTAGAGTTCGCTCCAGAGCTTGAGCCAAAGCCATTACCACTGAGGGTGTGCTCCTTTGATCTGATGACGTATCATCCTCGCACACATATACTACCGCTTAAAGGTATCAGGAGTTTCAGTGACTTTGCTCGTGGTGTGCTAGAGGACCTCCTACTGAGGGAGCCAGACTTCCACCTTTCCTCCAGTGTTATCGAGGTATGAACTCTATTTTCATGCATTCCTGTCTTTCCTTTAATTGTATTTCTTACACTGCCTTTTATCTTAATGCTCTTTTGTCACTGCCTTTCATCTGATTCACCTTTTCTGTACCACAGGGGAACTCCCACTCTTATAGGGGATATGGAGCGAGGACAGCGAGGGACTGGTACTATGAGCTCCCCATCGGGGTCTGCGACATTATTGACGAGGCTGGCTTCGGCCTATTCTGCTCCAGGCTCTCGTGACATATAGCAAACCAGACTCTTCTCGGGGCGTTGGTGGAGAGGTGGTGGGACACCACTAACTCTTTCCACCTCTTTTCTACCAAGGAGATGACGATGACTCCCTATAACTTCACCTTGTTCACAGGCTTAGGAGTAAAGGGTGATCCGATCCCCTTTGACATGGATATGGGCGAGTGGGCGGAAACATGGATTCACCTGCTCGGAGTGCGCCCACCTCTATACTGGCCAGCCATGGTAAGGTACAGTTGGTTTGCTGAGCAGTTCCATGGAAGCGAGCCCAAGACACCAGAGGAGATGGAGCAATATGGCCGGGGCTTCTTGATGTTTCTCCTCAGTACCACCTTGTTTTTGAACAGGTGGAACACCATAGGCTTATATCTGCTGAACGCCCTGGTGACCCTACCCTAGGTGCAATTTTATGATTGGAGAGGAGCTGGCCTTGCCACCCTCTACAGCTAGATGAACTCCACTTCTCGGATGAGGGGAGAGGGAGTTGGACTAGGGAGCCTGGGAAGTATGCACCACACCTCTCTGATTTTGTACTTTTTGTTCAATATCTATTCAAAACTTATGCTTTCTGCTTTGTACTTTATGTTTCATATCTATTCATACATTGTGCTTTCTGCTTTGCACTTTCTGTTTCATATCTGCTCATGCATTGTGCTTTCTGCTTTGCACTTTCTGTTTCGTATCTGTTCATGCAATGACACCACTACCCTCTCCTTGTAGTTGTGGGTTTATGCCTACTTCCCAGCTCTGGCTCTGGAGCCCGTGGAGTAGATTTCCCCCGTAGTACCGTATTTACGACGGTATGATGGCCGATGTCGGCGTCGGAGCTGTGATGACCCAACTTTCGCCTTCTTCTGTCGATACTTTGACACGGTGGCGATTGATGAGGTAACCCAAAACTCACAGTCATTTTGCTTTATTACTGCTCTAATTCATACTTTGACAACTGGCAGGAACTAATAATCTGTACATTCTCTGTTTGCAAATCACATGGCAACCCTAGGCGACGATACCAGCCGGTGTGAGGGACCAGTACGCGGGACCTGGGGCACATTCCACTTTCTGATTTTACTGGAGGGCCCAGTTTGCTGGGCTTAGTTTTTGAGCGAGCGATTTGTATGCCAGACCATAGGCTCGCCTGATCCGGCCATTCCCATGCCATCCCTAGCATCTATGAGGACAGCAGGTAGCCTGCTGTTTGATGCGATCATCCAGTTCATGGTGGGTCTAGACGCTGACTTCTTCAGAGTAGAGGGTGACTACGCGACATTCATCCAGACTCGTCTTATGCCCCCTCTGATGGGCGTTCGCGTAGGCGAAGGACTAAGAGCTCTTGTGGCGAGTGAGGTGACTTGGGCGACCAGGGCTAATACTAGAGAGGCCTCTCATGTTTGGCAGATAACCAATTAGCCAGAGATTCCCACTGTGTTCGCATGCTGGCAGCCGACTGGGACAGCCTACCAGATTCTGATCGAGCCGACAGAGGCAGGACACGGATATATCAGAGCTCGAGGCACGCCTCAAGTATGGACCACACTTTACAATTTGCACCCCACATTTCCATTTTAGGTATGTTTATTACAAATATTGATCAGTCAAATGCACTTGCAGGCACCTACGGAGTATACAGAGAGCCTCCTTGAGCTAGTTGCCTCTCTGATCGGGATGATGCAGAAGACAGAGACGCTACTTGGTCTCCACAATATTCAGGCAGTTTCCTCTATTCCAGCATGCATTTCATTACTAACTCTATCGTGCACCACACTATCATACTCTCACTGATACATTAGCACCTCAACTGATTACTGTTCTTTTGCTTTATTTCTTTTGCTAGGTAGTTTAAAACCATAGCTTCAGAATGTTCGGATATCCCCCAAGTACTCTGGACTCGAGTTAGAAGACCTTGTAAAGCCGGGATCTTGTTCGGGGACAACCTGTGTTTACCTCACTCCCGCTGGTTACAAGATGGAGGAGAATCAGGAAGAATTCATCAGTTAAATCCCCGGAGCCCTCAGTCACTGCACTGAGAATCCCATTCTGCACTAAGACAGGTCTCCCTCCAACTTCCACTGTCACCACCACGGGTTCAGTTTGGATTATTGACGCATTCATTATGCACAAGCCTGTGCTCTCTGGGATGAACAGCGCCAGCTTAGGTAGGTGGGAGGGGGTGATGTATATACTGGGGTGATAAGGAACGGCCAGTGTATGGATGAGGTTTATTTGTCGGGGTAGAGGGGTTTGGTTATGTTGTGGGAGAGGATTTGTAGTGACATTGGGTTTTTCAGGAGGTGCTATAACCTTATTGTCAATGAGATCTTGAATCTCATGACGTAATCGAAAGCATAGATCAGTGTCGTGACCATGTTGTTGGTGAAAAGTGCAATATTTGGCCGGGTTATGTTTTGGGGGAAGAGGATCGGGAAGGGGGCGAGGCTATAGTGGCTTAAGGTGCCCCTTTTTGATCAGGACCCCTAAGGCTTTGGATAAGGGCATGTATAGTGGAGTGAAGACCCTTTGGCCTTGGGGTCGACGGCTCGAGGTTTGTGAGGTTGTATTGGATATATCGGCAAAGGGGTTGGCAGTCTTGGGTGTGGTGATAACCATGCCCACATCGAAAGGCCTTGCAGCTGCATTACCACTTGTAGTCGCATTGGAACTACGTGTGAAAGCCCTCTTGGGCTGCTCTTTCTCGTGGTCTATCACACCCTGTTTCATTGCATCCTCAATTTGCAACCCTATTTCGTGGAGGTCTGCAAATGTAGATAGAGGTAAGACTATCATCTTTTATAATAGTCTTGGTTGCAGATTACGAACCAACATTCTGATCTGGTCCTTTTCAGCTGGTCGGATGGTCATTATGGAGGCCTTGGCCCTCCACCGAGTCACAAAATCAGAGAACCCACCTTTGATTCCTGGCGAGTTGCTTCGAGATCACAGGTAGTGACCTCAATCTGAGTGTTATAAGAGTACTATGCTATGAAGGCCTCGGCTATCTCCTCCCAGTTTCTCTCCACAGAGTCTTCAAGTTCGGCATACCAAATGGCCGCTATACCCGACAGGGTCTGGCCAAAGAGGGATAACTTTTGCAGTCTAGACAGGCCCATCGATCGCAAAATGTCTAAGAATAGTCGCAAGTGGACCATGGGATCACCCGAGCCATCAAAATGGTCTATGTGCGGCATCTTGAATTTATCAGGCAAATTCACTGCCGAATCAGTATAGCCATCCTCTCTGTCAGGGATCGAATTCACACCCTGCGCCTGATTAAAGAGCTTTTCCAACTTGCTCACTTTCAGTGCAGTAGGGTCAACCTTGAACTCAAACGGTGCCTCTGTCGGATAAACCGGTGCCTTGGAGGTCTGAGGTGGGATGGGATCTGCCTGAATGTCTGCATTTTCCTAGACATTGATTGTAACCCCGGGTACCGGGATTTCCGCTAGGGGTGCATTGGATGCTAAGGCTGCTGCCTGTTACGGCTATTGTTGCTGCAGTCTAGCGATCAACTTTGACTGCTAGGCTACAATTTCTGCTTAGCGGGCGGTGACTTTCGCTTAGCGGGAAGCATCTAGCTGCATAGCCTCAATAGTTTGCTAGAGTTGTCGAAGCATGTCTTCCATGTTGACTGGAGGACTTCGAACTGCCAGAACCAGCGAATACTCTCTGTCTGGAGTAAAAGTAGATGATTGCGCCTGACTGGGCATAGGCGAGGTAAATGGTGATTGTTGAATTGGCAAATTATGCTGAATCCTCCTCCATCTAATGACCGGCAGGATTGAAACAAACAGAGGCTTCCCCCTGACTAGATTCTTAGATCTGTAAATCCTTTTAACTCAGGTCTAGGGTGCTTGGGGGGTAACAGACTTGTCTAAAGCAATGGTGAAAGACTACCTTGCAAGAAGAAAATAAAGCAAAAAAGAAACAAAAAAAAAATCAAAAACCGCACAGCACCTCGGCTCAGACAGAAACAACACGCAGTTGCAATCATAAGCTAGAGAACTGTACTCAAACACTGATTTCTGCCCCCAAAAAAAAATAGATACCCTTAAACTGATACCCAGACTTGCAACTGATACATACATTCATACAAAGTTTCACTCTAAAAGCACGTATCAAGCAAGTGAGAGACAAAACACCCCTATGATGGGGTAGGGTTATCCTGTTCTAATTTCATCAAGAGCTAGGGGTTCACTACGCAAACAAGCGGTTTCAAACAATTCCTACATTCGGATGAGCAACCTGTCCTAGTTTGGAGCAGTCTCTAGGACTTCCAATATGCAACTAGGTCGATTGGTTAAAAAGGGTACCTCAGCAAGACTACCTAATATACATCTCACACCTAACACCGAGAAGTGAAAGAAGGATCAAGCAGTACAGCGGTAGTCCAGATCCAAGGGTTGTGTTCCCATCGTGGCAGAGCCCACAACCGGTCAGGCTTTTGGAAATCTTTTCCAAGCAACCCTCCGGTAAACCGTTCAGGAATAGCACATGGCAAACACTGTGACTTAGGTGCACCCATGCAAATGCAAAGAAAAACATAAGTGTAGATAAAACAACATATGATGAGTTCGAGTCAAGTTCTCTAAATCCCCAGCAGGGTCACCAGAAATTGTGGACTTGCCTTTTTCTCGCACCCCGCCTTTCAGAAAGGGTTTGAAAAACAAGGATTCACAGTTGGGACTACTGCGGTTCTGAATCTAGTCTCACGAGTGCAATGTCAAACTGATAACCACCAAAGAGTCCAATCCGACAAATCTTTTCGAAAAATCGATTTTAAATCAAATAATGCCAAAATTGGACTGCTTTGCCAGATACAGAATCGCCACCTAAATATTTTGTTTTGGTGGAAATTTAGGAAACCCTGACTCGTGCCAAAGGCCACGTGTCCATCATCACCAAAGTTGCCTCGGCTCGGGAACTTGGGTACGAGGGGGGAAGGTCATGAATTGAACACCCCTGCACGCTCGATCAAAGATCGGCCTCTACTAACCATGATATGATATTTTGTAAACATTATGCATTCTTATTCCGGTTATTAATCTAACCTTACTATGTGATGCGCACAAGCAAGTATAGACTAGTTGTCAGACTTAGAACAATTCAACTCACGTTTGTTTGCGAAAATGGTTTGAATTTGTCACTGTCAAGTGGGCTTAAAGATGCGGATTTGACACCAAACATAATGGGTTTAAAACATGATTTTACCACAACAAAGTGGGTTTAAAACACACATTCGTTGAATTGTTCCAATTCAAACAACAAGCCTTCATCGACAGGCACTCATGCAGTTTAGCAAGTAAGCACATAGCCTCATGGCAAGCATGCAAAACATGGCAATATGGCAATCACGCTCATGCAAGTATGCTAAAGTATAAAACTCACGGAGTACTCCGAGCCGAAACAAAAACTAGTTTGAAAGATGCATGATCCTAACTATGTTAAGTGTCTATTGCAACGCATGCAATAATGCAATTAATAGGCTCAGCTACTAATATGGCATATGAATCGATTTGAACAACATGTGATAAACACGCATTCAAAGACGTATTCGAAATTGCAATGCAGTTTGAATGATGCGCCGAGCCTCGGTGCATGCAAAACAAATGAATGGATGCAAACATGCAAGCATAAAGTATGCTAATTGAAACATGCTCATAATCTAACCATCAAAAGCGATTAAATAAAAGGGAGAAAGACGTCGGGTTGGAAGACATACACACACGTACGCACACTTATTACAATATTATGCCCTCACGAAGGAAGGTCCAAATGAATAAGCTAACTAACTAGCTACGCTGATTAAGCTGAGCTAATTATTACAACACAAAATAAAATTAACCAACTTATTCTAAGCTAATTAAATATTACAAAACGAATTAAGTAGCTAAATACCAAGCTAATTAAATACAAAGCAATTAAACTAATTAATTAGCTACCAGTAATTAATTTAAACAAAGCGATTAAATGGCCTCGGGAAGTGAGGGACGCATGCTCGGTTTCTCCACCTGAAAAGCCACCGCCTTGCCATTGAACGCCTCTATTTGCACATATTTGAACATCAACAATGCTGCCAACTTTCAGAATGCCTCTGCTCCACCTCAGGAACACACTGTGCAAAATTCCATTGATGGCCGGTCGGCTACTGCCGGTGGCGATCAGCCATTGTTGAGGGTCGGTCGGCCACTGCTGCCCTGAACTTCCTTTTTTGCTGCAACAGATAGCAAACAGAGGCAAAGCAGTGTATTCTCAAGGGTTATCTGGACTGTTACCCTCCTTATCATCAACCAAGCTCAAAGGAGTATAACTCTTGGTTCTCCAACCACCAATCAAGCAATTTCCATGCATGATGGCCAAAGAACCAAGTTTGTACAAGTTTAATGAGTGCAACACAAGACTCAAAAAGGCCACCACCCTATCATGCATGATCAAGGCTGATGGTGACCAAGGAAAGTGGTACATTTCATCACTTTGAGTATGAAATGTCCCATTTTCCTTGTGTTCGAATTAACGTTCGATTTGAACACATGCAATGCAATATGAAAGATGCTTATCTTGAATGTTTTACTTGTTCATTTTGTTTACTCATTTTACATTTACCGATTTATTCTTTAATCGATTAAGTCCATTGGTGAGTGTCCTCTAATGGAAAGAGGGCTTAAACCAAAGGTCACTTGGGCATGAAAGAGACCTCATGCCATTGGTAATGAACCCCCAAAGGGATTAAACCATTAAGCATAAATGTCTCAGTTTCACACTTGAGCAAACAAGGGGTTTAAAACCACTATCAAAGCAAACAAAAGAGTGAAGAACGGAGGGAGATTGCAGAGATTAAAGTGCTGAAATTAAGTGCAAAACAACACTAAAACATGCTATCAACTCAAAACAATGATGAATAAAGCACTAAAACATCAAGCTAGTGAAGCAAATTGTACTACAACCATGCCATACAAGGCTCAAATGACTTAACCAGCCCAAAACAGAGCTAAAACCAGTCAAAACAGAAGCAAAAACATGCTGGACTAGAGCTAGGTTAAGTTAGAAAAACATGCTAACATGTGAAGCTAACTAGACATGCAAACAAGACACAAGGAAACGAGGCTAACCCCTCCAATTTTGGACTTCAAAAGTTGATTTTTACCACTGAAAAACCTCTGAGATTTAGTGGTTAAAAGGCCCAAAAAAGTGATTTGAAAGTGAGGAAAAATAGCACAAAAAGCTTAACAAGCTAAGGAGCCAAAATGGTGGACAACCCCCTAACTCAAAAAGGCTCAAACCACCATTTTTAGGTCACAAAAACAGAGTTTTTTACACTTCAAAAACAGCCTTAAAATAGTTGAAAAAGATAGGAAAATAAGTATGCACAATAAGCTTAAATAAGGTAAGTGCTCTACCTTTGAAGCAAAGCACAATTTAGGAAAATAAGTATGCACAATAAGCTTAAATAAGGTAAGTTCTCTACCTTTGAAGCAAAGCACAATTTAGGCACAAATCCAAGCTCAAACCCCCTTCCAAAGCTCAAACAAGACTCCAAGGGAACTCAGCTCAATTGTGGTCAAGTTTGGTTAAGGGTTGGTATGCAAAAGTGTGGAGGAACTAGGCAATCAAGCACAAAATATCAAATAAGAGAGAGAAAGCCAGAGAGAGAGAAAGATATTTTTGGTCCAAAATCTTTTAACCCCAAAAAATGGGGCAGGAACCCCCCTATTAATAGAAAAAACAAGTCATGAGCTTAGATACATCTCACCATACACGTGTATGAAGATGCAGCTCAGTGAGCAACAACTGGCACAGCTGTCAACAAATATCTGGAAAAAGAGATCACTGGCCGTCGGCCACCGCTGGTAGTCGACAAGCACAAGCCATGGCCGACAGATCCCAGGGCTGGCCGACAAGTCACCCTCTCTTCCAAGCTAGAGGCAACAAGCTCTTGGTCCAAAAAATGCACAAAACAGATAAGGTTTAGAGGCTTAAGGACAAGGCATTCCGCCGAGGACTTCGGGCGCTCAAAACAAACATAAACAAGCATAATCATTGAGTGCACAAAGGATGACGTCCAAGTCTTGAGGACAGTAAAAAATGGGGTGTCTACAGTTGCTCCTCTTTGACAGAACTCAGAAGTCATAAAATGATGTGAGTGAATGTCAAAGCCTAGAGAGGACCTATTTTTTACAAGGTCGAAGACTTGGACAAACAAACAAACAAAACAAAGAACGGTTGCGCCCCCAGGCTGCCTACGTATCCCTTTGCAAGGAACTAAACCAGCGTAGTTCTGGGGCAAAATGCAAGTGATATGCACGATGCAAAACATAACTTATGATCATGCAATGAGGTCATAATAAAACATCTATATGCAAGTGTTATGCAAAGAAATGCCACATTTAAACACACTGAAGTAAGGTATAGCAACCTCTAACATGAATAGAAATAAGTCAACATGAACCAAACCACATTTCATGCAGAAAGGATGTAAGAAAATTATACTACGCATCACGCAGGAAAGGCAAAGAATAACACAACCGTCTAGCGCACCCGAGGCGTCAAACAAGATCCTAACGCGTCGCATGCGAGAAGAGAAAAGGGTTGGTGTGAACACCGGGACGTACCCGACTGTTCTGAACCAAAGGGAACGGTGATAAACCTCGAAACACATCCAAATGTTTGTAACCAAAACAAGGAGTGGTGATAAACATCAGAACACGTCGAATGTTTTTTACCAAAACAGGGAATGGTGATAAACATCGGAACACGTCCAAATGCTTTTAACCAAACAGGGAGTGGTGATAAACATCGGAACACGTTCAAATGCTTTTAACCAAAATAGGGTAAATCAAAGGACAAGAATAGTCTCACCTGGAATTCCTCTAAATAAACCGTACATACAATATCATACCTGCATATGAAAGGAACTCAACAAGCATAACATACTAAGAGTGCATGTTCTATGCAAGACGAATAACCATGACAAAATGTTAGAGACATGTTTTATGCAAAACATGCGAGAAACAAAACGAAGGCATATTCTATGCAACTAGAACCGGAACATGTTCTATGCAACATCGGAATGCATATTCAATGTAATAGTACAAAATGCATGTTCTATGCATGATTAGCAAATGCATGTTCTATGCGAAAATGGAGACATGCATATTCTATACAACAATGAAGGAATGCATATTCTATGCAACAATGGAGGGATACACATTCTATGCAACAATGGATTGAATAGCAACTTCCGATTTACCTCTCGGAAGAGCTGCAACAAGTTAAAAAGGATACACCTCATTCATGTTGATTAGTGATGAATCATCATGCACAGAAGACACAGTTTAGAGCTTCTGCAAAGGCAATTTGAGCTTAAAAGTGAAATTTTCTTGCACTTTCTCTAGAACTAAGGACATAAAACAGCAGAAAATCACAAAGGAGGGCACTAGAAGCCTACCGGCCGCCAGGGAGGGGTGTTGGCCACCTGTCGGCCACACCTAAAGGTTGTCGGCCACCAGTGGTGGCTGTCGGACACCGATGACAGATTTGGTCCATTTTGGTCATTTTACATCGGGTCTTTATATTTACAAACTTCTTTTCCTCACTTCTCCCTAGCCGAAATTCATCCTTTTCTCTCTCTAGGCACTTTTCCCCTCTAGATCCGTGCTTTATACACATTTTCCAACGCCCCACGCGAAGTTGATTCACTAAAACCTCTTGATTTCCTTCGTTTTGAACCGATTGAAACTTGATTTCGGTGCTTTTTCTTGAAATTACACCACTTAAGGCTCATTTCCCTAGAGTTTCTTTTGGGTTTGGTGCCTTTTCCGGGGCTTGACTTTTTCTCCCATTTTCTCTCTCTTACGGTTGACTTTTGTTGACTTTTGGCATTTTCCACCCATTTTTCCCATTTTCGCCCACTTTCTCATCTCCATTCCAGATGGCAGACGACATCCCCAATGCGAAGCTTCCCCGAGGATGGACGCGGACCCCAAGCCTGTACCATTACTACCTAGAGTTCGACCCTTTGACCTAGAGACATACCATCCCGATACACATGTACTACCGCCTGACACCGTCCTTCATTTCAGAGGATTTGCACGAGGCGCGCATGAGGACCTCTTGCTACGAGAGCCAAAGTCCCACTTATCCTACGGCGCCATCGAGGTATACACTGTATTCTTACATCCGCCTCAATGTACCTTGCATTTATTGCATAAATCACACTCTTGCACTGTACTTCTTAACACTGCCTTTCGTCTGCTTGTCTCAGACACATTCTTGCACTGTATATCTTACACTGTCTTCATCTATTCATTCTGATTACAGAGGGACTCACACTCCATCAGAGGATACGGAGCCACATCTGCGAGGGAGTGGTACATGGAGCTCCCCGTCGGCATCTGCCAGATTATTGATGAGGCCAGATTTGACTTATTCTGCATAGCGCTATCGCGTCTCATAGCAAGCAGGCCCTTACTTGGCGCACTAGCAGAGAGATAGTGGGACACCACCAACTCTTTCTACTTCTCTGCCACAGGAGACATGACGATGACTCCCTATGACTTCGCTATGCTAATCGACATCTTGGTAGGGAGTTAGCCGATCCCTTATGATACAGACATGGGCGAATAGGAGACCGCCTGAACCTACCTGCTAGGGGCATGCCCACCTCTCTTTCGATCAGGGATGGTCTGGTATACTTGGTTTGTGGATCATTTCAAAGGAACAGAGCCAGAGACCCTAGAGGAGATCGAGCAGTATGCCCGCGGATTCTTGATGTTCCTCTTCGGCACCACTTTGTTCGCCGACAGGGCAAACACTGTCGGGCTTTATCTCTTGAGTGCCTTGGTGGACTTGTCTCGGGTCCGGCTTTATGACTAGGGTGGCGCTAGCCTTGCTACCTTGTACGGCTATATGAGCTCGACATCCCGTAGGAGCAGGAACAGATTCGGCGGCGACTGGAGAGCTTGAGAGGTATGCTTTACTTTTCTGCTTTGTATTTCTTGCCATGCTTTCTGCTTTGCACTTTCTGTACACTGCACACACATAGTCTTATTTCTGCTTTGCATTTGTACTTTCTATATGCTGCACTATACACTCTGCTTTCTACATCCTCCCTATATTATGTATTCTCTGCACATTGCATACATACTCTGCTTTCCGCATTACCTGTGTTTATCTGTTGTATACTCATTGTCGCCCTTTTGCTTTTTGCAGCTATGGGTATATGCATATTTTTCGACCCTTGCCCCAGAGCCGGAGGTAGAGATGCCTCCTGTTATACCTTACTCTCATCGGTACGACAATAGGTGCGTAAAGAGGACCGATGCCTTCTCATTCTTCTGCTGGTATTTTGACACGGTGACTGCAGCAGAGGTAACTCAAAACTCACAATTAATTCTACTTTTCTTCAGCTCTAATTCGTATTGCATATCTAATGGCAACTAACAATATGTGTATTTGCTATCTACAGATCTCGTGGCAGCCCTTGGCGGCGATGCCGAGGGTGTTAGGTACTAGTTTGCTGGTGCTTGGGGTGCTTCCCGTTACCAGCTTGTACTCAAGGGGCCAGTAGGCCGAGCTTGGTTCTTAGGCGAGCGCTTCCTACGCCAGACCTTGGGTGTGCCGTTACAGGCAGTTCCCATGCTACTTCCGCCATCCATGCGGGCTACAGAGAGTCTCTTCTCCTAGGAGGTGATCGACTTTACACTAGGCGTGGATGCTGACTATTTTCTTGTAGAGGGGGACTATGCTACATATATCCAGACACATCTCATGCCTCCCTTGATGGTTATTCGTGCTCGTGCAGGAAGAGTTGCAGACGCCCCTTCAACGAGCAGTGCTCAAGCACCGAGGGGTAGGGCTAGAGGGATTCCCCCCGCTAGACGAGGCTTCGGTTGGCCAGAGCTTCCGACCGAGTTAACGGGTTGGCGATACACTGGAAAGGCTTACCAAATTCCGATTGAGTCTCCAGTGGCTGGTAATAGATATGTCAGAGCTCCTGACTCACCTCCAGTATGTACCACAGTCATCATCATTTTTTCATTTATTTCTCATTCTCTTCTCGCCATTCATTCCTTCTGGACACTGATCATTCCCGAATGCATTTGCAGGCACCTTCAGGATATACCGAGGATCTGCTAGAGATGTTGGCCTCATTTGAGGGGATGATATGAAGGGGACAGGCACTGCTAAGTCTTCATGGTATTCAGGCATTTTCTTCAGTTTTCTTACATCCTAGTCATCACATTTAAACTGACGTACGGAAACTAACATGAGAACTTCCCTATACTACACTAATACACTACATTGGCACACTGCATCCACACATTGTACCTACACACTATATATGATTTCTGTACACTCTCATTCTACATATTGTGCTTACATCTGATACGCATATTGTGGCTAACATATAACAACTGCCTTTTTAGGTTCCACCCTTATCGACAACACCGGCGGCAACAGCAGCACCAGGACCATCAGTACCCCCTCCGGCAGCAGGGAGAGAGAGAGACAGGCTCCAGCATGTAGCCAAGGCCGAGCTAGGAGTGCACGAGTTGAGAGTGGCCCTTCAGAGCCTATTCTGAGCGAGGGTAATATCGAGAACAGTGAGGCCGAGGAGGCAGTGAGTCAGCATGCTGAATCATCTGAGGGCGGAGACGATGACACTGGCTCAGATTCTACTAGTGGTGATGCTGATGTCGAAGAGGGCTCCAAGGCGGAGGGGGATGACGACTGTGGTTCCGACTCTGATTCAGCATCTGGTTCAGATAGCGGTGTAGATGGAGACAACTCTGCAGAGTCTGCTCCACCGAGGAAGAGGACGAAAAAGGCCTCTAGAGCTTGAGATAGCTGGCATTGATTTACTTGTATTCTTGCATAGTTTCTTTTTGCTAGTAGTGTTAGCACTTTGTATAGTTTTAGACAGGTTTTATTTTGCTTTAAAACTTGTACTCTTTTGTAAAAAGTAACCATGATCGGGATGAAAACCAGCTTTTTGATGAAAAAGTGTTGTATTTTACATTCTAAACACCGAATAACATCGTATAGCATAAAAATGAGATTGATCTTGATTGAAAATTGCACATTGTATTGGCACTTTCTTAATCAGGTAATGAACCAACAACACTTAGCAAACAAAATAAGACAACTCGATAAACAACTAATAATAACAACTCGATAAACAACGCAACAACTCGCTAAGCAACAACTCGACCAGTAAAAACAAAACAAATACAACTCGATAAGCAACACAACAACTTGATAAACAAATTAAAATAACTCGATAAACAAATTAAAATAACTCGATAAACAAATTGAAACAACTCAACAAAACTACTAAAACAAAATAGCAGAACGCACCAAGAGCAGAACAAAACACAGGTTATCAACACTTTCAACACACAGAAAGACCACAAGAATGTTGTTGGCCATGCACAGAGGCTGTCGCCCACCAGTGGTGGCTGGTCGGCTACAAAAGGTGGATGGTCAGCCATCAGCACTGGCCGGTCGGCCATCAGTGTGAGGGATTGACATATTGTTGCCACCTGTCTTCCACTCAGTGCCTTATCTTCTACAAAAGCTAGGACTTCATAGTTTCCTCATTCCAGCTCTATTTTTTCCATAAATGGAGCCATTCTTCACCGAAAAACTTTCAAATTGGATGGTAACTTTAGATGGCTCGGAAAAAGTGAATTTTCGGGGTTTCGGGATAAATGCACTATTCCGCTAAGTTGTACCCCGCTGTGTTTTATGTTCCTTCATGCCGTGGCTAGATGTTGGAACCTGGTTACAGATGTGTTTAGCTTCGGGGGGCAAGAGATATGTCCCACAATTGAAGAATTCCAAGTTTTGATGGAATCCCGGCGTGACGAGGAAATCTTGCCTCAATCCCGTTTTGGTCACATCCAAGCTTTAGGAAGGATGTGTGGGCTTACTCTGCATGTGGCTCGATCTTTAGTTCACAATGGGGAACTAGACATCCCCAGTTTGATTCATCGATTTTCTGATGCCAGTGACCAAGGGGATTTCCTTTGGCGGGGTTTTCAGTAACACGCCATTTGTTTGTGTATGTTGGCACATTTTCTACTTGCCCCAGGTTTCGGAGGGTCTAGCATTCGTTTGATCGAAGTGGCCCAATGCTTGAAAGAGGGGAAGAGCTGCATTGGCTTAGCATTAGCCGAGACTTTGATAGTGAACTCTTGCCCTGCATATTCAGCACGAGGCTATTTCTTTCGCTAACAGCTAGTTGATTTCCCGAACGAAGGGTGATGGTGCCATTGGATGTGCAACAGGTCCACTGCTAACATTGCTTGGCGTTGCCCCTGGTTTGATCTGCCCGAGATGAGCTACAGTACGGCTCGGCAACCTGGCATTTAGCTGGTTGGCTTGACACACTGTGTATTCTACTTTTTGTTCCGGTTCAAGCGTCAGTTTGGACACGACCACACTTGCCCAAAAGAGGGGTAGAGTACCCGGCTTCATTCCCAATCCAAGGTTCACAGTTGTCTCGATACCCCAATGCTTGGAGAACAAGAGAACTTCTGGCCCCCACTCCCAATTTCAATTACGCCCTATCTGGCGAGTGCTTGACTTGGCTTGAAGATGAAGCACAGACTGAGCCTACTTTAGCATTGGAAGCTTCCACAAGCACAGGGACGAGACGCAGGAACACCTGACTCATCTATGCCCCAAGTTTATTGCTTTGATCTAACTTTTCAAGTTTTCTTTTTTAATGTAATAAAAACAATTTCGATTTGTACCAAGAGCTAGAGAACTCGATATTGAAATCAATGAAATTGAAGTTGTGGATACTGAAAATTTCCTTTTGGTCCAAAAATGGTCTAAGTTGTAAAAAGATTAATTTGAACAAAATCAACTTTTATTAAAACTTTTCAAAACCATTTTCGATGGGGATCACAACTTGACACACATGGAATCTATCCTCGAGATGTATGACCCCGAATCCAGAAATGGAAGATTGCCCCTAGACTGAATAGCACTGCTCAGCACTATAATCAGCTCTTCTTTCAAGGTAAGGATCACGACCGATCTTTTAGATAATGAATAGACAAAGATGCCTCAATCAAACACATGGACACAGTTGATTTGGAGGTGTTTACGGCCAGATTTCAGAATGAAGGTGCCTACGCATCCCGAAGATGGAAATCAGGCCTTACGTAGTTCGGTTCGGGTTCACTCGAGTATTAACACTCTCCTTTTGCGCTCTAACTTTTGCTAAGGCCGCCCTTTCTAGGTTTTCAACCTTGCGAGCTTAGTTTTTCTTTTTCTAATTCTTTGTGCTCTAACTTTTGCCTAGGTCGCCCTTCTGGGTTTTCGGCCTAGTGAGCCACTCAAGGATAGTATTTCTTTAACTTGTCCATGTTGATTGGTTGGGAGAATTCTAGGCCATCTAAGTCCATAAGAATGACAGCTCCACCCAACCAGATTGATTTGATGATGTAAGGGCCAGTCTAATTGGGTCTGAAATTGCCCCTAGGGTCATGGATGGGAGCTCGGTTAACTTTCAACACCAAATCCCCCTTTTTAAGATTCCTGGACTTAACTTTCTTGTTGAAACCCCTGGCAATCCTACATTGATAACCTTGAACATGGTACTGTGCTTTCAGCCTCCTCTCATCAAACAACATTAGTTCTTCGAACCTACTCTGCTGCCAATCCGCTTCGGCTATCTCGCACTCAACCATAACCCGTAGTGACGGAACCTCTATTTCAATTAGCAGAACAGCTTCCATCCCATAAACCAGAGAATACGGAGTTGCCCCAGTAGATGTCCGGATTGATGTTCCGTAGCCCCAAAGAGCAAATGGCAATTAGTCTGGCCAGTCCCTGTAAGTCTTAACCATTTTCTGCAAAATGTGCTTGATGTTCTTGTTGGCAGCCTCAACAGCTCCGTTGGTTTGCGGCCGGTATGTGGATGACTAATGAAAAGCCACACTGTATTTCTCCAACAAGTTGATCACTTCTCTCTTGAAATGTGAGCCATTTTCTGAAATGATCTCATTCGGGACCCCATAACAACAAATAATGTTATTCCTAATGAACTTGGCTACATGTGACGCTTTCAGTACTGCATAGGATTGGGCTTCGACCCACTTTGTAAAATAGTCTATTGCCACCAAGATATACTCAAGCCCATTCAAGCCTTTTGGCATAACTACCCCAATAACATCAATTCCCCAAACTAAAAAAGGCCATGGTGAAGTCATGTTGTACACCTTTGACGGCGGGATGTTCATGCGACTTGCATGGATTTGCCATTTATGGCATCGCTGAACAAAACTAATACAATCATCCTCCATGGTAGACCAATAGTTAGCTTCCCTGAGATTCTTCCGGGCTAGCATTACTCCGCTCATGTGTGGTCCATACTCTCCCCCATGGATGGCCTCCATTAAGCGCTTCGACTCTTTTGCATAAACACACAGCTTGTGCATTCCAAGATGACCCCTCTTATACAACTTACCTCCACAGCTGATAAACTGAGCAGCCATTTGCCGTATTGCCCTTTTATCTTTGGCATTTGCCCGTAGTGGATAAACCTCATTTTCCAAGAAGTTCCAGATATCATAATACTAGGGGTTTTGATCTTGCACTTCATCTATTGTGGCGATCAACTCGTAGGCCGGCACATATCTTTGTTCAGTAATGATCGAACACATCCAGACTCGAAAAGGGATGTCTATTATGGAAAATAGAGTTGATAAGGCGTCAGTGAACCTATTGTTCTCTCTTAATAGATGCGTGAAGGTCAACTTCTCAAACCTAAGAATCAGAACATCCAGGGTTTGCTGATAGATTTTCATCATTTCTTCCTTAACCTTCCAGTCTCCTTTTGCTTAAGACACAACCAGATTCGAGTCCTCGATGACGTCCAACCTTTTTGCCCCTAGTTCCAGGGCAGCTTCCAATCTAGCAATACAAGCCTCATATTCTACTTCATTGTTGGATACTTTGAACCGGAGTTTGAAGGCTAAAGGTATGTGGGAATTGTCGAGTGATATCAGCAACACCCCTATCCCATACCCGTATTGATTAGACGCTCTGTCAAAGTACATTGTCCAGGTTTCTTCTTCGACTTGCAGAATAGCTTCATCTGGGAATTGGTATTCTACTGCTTTGTCTCCTTCCACTGGGTGATCTGCCATAAACTCTGCTACTGCTCTCCCCTTGACAGACTTATGACTGACATACTTCAGATCAAATTCGGAGAGGAGAAACAACCAACAGGCTAGCTTACCCGTAAGTGCTAGTTTCTCGAAGAGATATTTGATGAAATCTAATCTCGAAACTAGAATTACAGAGTGAGCTAACAGGTAGTGCCTCAACTTCCTAGTAGCCCATACCAAGGCTGAGCAAGTCTTCTCCAGCGAGGTGTAACGGGTCTCATAGTCCAGCATCTTCTTACTAATGTAATAGATGGCTTTCTCAACTCTATCCTCAGATTCCTGAGCAAGCATGCATCCTATCGTTGTGTCAGTTACTGACAGATACAGAATCAACGGCTTCCCTGGCTCTGGTGATGACAACACGGGCGGGTTCTAAAGGTACTGCTTAATCTGCTCAAAAGCAAAATGACATCGGTCGTTCCATTGGAATTTCTTTCATTTCTGCAGAAGACCAAATAGTGGTTCACAAGTCAAGGTTAATTTTGCAATAAACCATCTTATGAATTACACTTTACCCAGAAAGCCTCGCACCTCCTTTTCAGTCCTTGGTGGTGGCATTTCTAGTATGGCCTTCATTTTGGAAGGATCAACCTCATGCCCCTCTGTGTAATCAAGAACCCCAGCATTTTCCCTACTGTGACACCAAAAGTACATTTTTGTGGATTCAACCTCAACCGACATTCTCTAATCCGTTGGAAGAATTTCTTCAAGATGGTGTAGTGGCCCTCTCTTTTCTTGGACTTGACAATCATGTCGTCCACATACACCTCGACCTCTTTGTGGATCATATCATGTAGAATTGTGGTTGCAGCTCGTTGATAAGTAGCCCTAGCATTCTACAACCCAAACGGCATCACCTTGTAGCAGTAGGTTCCCCACGGCGTAGTGAAAGCAGTCTTCTCTCTATCCTTGGGTGCCATCAGAATCTGGTTATACCCAGAAAATCCATCCATGAAGGAGAGCAACGCATGGACTGCAGTAAAGTCCACCAATTTATCGATGTGCGGTGGAGGAAAGTCCTCCTTTGGATTGGCTTTGTTTAGATCTCTGAAATCCACACATACTCGAATTCTGCCATCTTTTTTCGGCATCGAAACAATGTTGGCCAACCAAGTCGGATACTCAGATACTAGCAAAAACCCCGCATCTATCTGCTTGGTGATCTCCTCCTTGATTTTCAAAGCCCAATCCAAGCGTATTCTCTGTAGCTTCTATTTGATGGGTCAGGCCTCGAGGCTAAGAGGAATCCGATGTCGTACGATCTCAGGATCGATTCCAGGCATGTCTTCGTAGGACCACGCGAAAACATCTTTGAAATCTTTTAATAAAGCGGCTAAGTGCTCGCGTTTCTCCAAAGACAACGTGGACCCAATCTAGACCAGACGCGGATCCTTCTCAGTACCCACATTAATTGAAATGATTTCATCAACAAGGGGTTTTACAAACCTCTCCTCCTCTCGATCATCCAAATGTTTTAAAACCAGAGAAATTTCTTCCTCGTCATTTTTTTCAAAATTTTGAAAGTCGTGATCAATGCAATATACAAGTGGCACAGAGAAGTACTCAGAAACAGTAGTGGTATTCACATTCAAAAGATCCAGCTCATCCAATTCCTCGGTTACAACCGACTCAAAAGAAAAGAAAAAGGACGACCTGGACAAAACTACGGCATCCGGGTTATCAACCCCAAGAATACCGGACTCTGACTCAGAAGAACTGGAATCTGATTCTGACTCCACAAACTTTGTGGAATCAGATTCCGACTCAATACCTGATTCAGAACTCCTGGACAAAAAGCCCTCCTCTAGCTGCCAAATGAGAGAGCGTGTGTTAGATGCATCAAGAATACCACCAGAAGGGTCCACACCTTATTGGTCTCCGATCATGGAAATGGTGAAGTCATCCCCAAGCTCTCCGGTTTGATTTGAGGATCCAAAAGCAGACACGCCAGTGCTGCTCCTATCTTAAGTTCATTGCTGCTGGACTTACCCTCTGTACTCTGTTCAGCCTAAGCAGTGAACTCAGTCTATTCCTCTAAGGCTTCATCCTCTTGCAATTGTACGTCGAAGAAAATTTCAAAGTCGGGCAGACGCCGCTTCTTAGAGTCCAACCATGGCTCAGGAAAGCCGTAAAATGGGAAGTCTTCCCCCTCTTGGACAAAGCGGCCGTTTAAAGTTCCCTAAATTGGCCTATGCACAAGTTCATAGTTCTTCCCAGTTTGCTTTGCTTTGGCTCTTCCTGCGATTTCCTTCCCTTTTCTCACCCAGTCCTCTTTGGTGGGCGTATAGCACAAGCCAAAGGCATGAGGGTTATGTAGCACTTCCTCCAGTGCAGCAACACCCTTTCGGGTGCTCTTTCCTAATCCTATCCCGGGTATATGCTTTAGCTTGTTCATGAGGTAGACTAATTGAGCACCGATGTACAACCCCTCATCAATAGCCAAGATATCTTGAACCACCAGGGCCTCAGCCAAGGTAAAACCAGACAAGAAAACATCCTCGTTACCATGTACAATCTCTAGAACTGGTGTAGTGACCTCCGGTGGAAGATGTATAGAAGAATTCCGAACACAATGGCTACCCCCTTTCCAAGAGGGTACTTCAGCATTTGATGCAGGGTGGAAGAGACAGCTTTTACTTGGTGCAGCCAGGGTCGCCCAAGTAACAAGTTCAAAGTAGCTGGAACATCCTGGACATGAAACTCAACATCCTGTTGAGCCGGCTTGACCTGTGTTCTGATCTGAACTGTTCCCATCACCTCTCTGCTTGTGTTGTTGTAAGCCCGGATCGCCTGAGCTGTACGTACAAAATTCACTGGCTTCAAGCTAATAGCATAGGCTGTACGCAACAGGCAAACATTGATTGCAGAATCGGTGTCAACCAATACAACCGAAACCAACTTCTCTCTACATTCAACGGAAATGTATAAGCATTTGTTATGCACAGAGCCTTCAAGTGGCATTTCCTTATCCGAAAAGGTCAAAGTATGTAAAGCACCTCCCAGGAAGACAAGTCCCACTAATTGCTCTGGAGTTGTGTCGATGGACAGTTTGGTCTTATCTATTGCTAACAATACAGCTTGCCGGTGCACGGGCGAAGCCATGAGCAACCCAAAGATGGACATGTCTGCTTCGATCTTCTTTAGCTGCTTCAGTACAGCTTCTTCTTCCAACTGCTTGTCCTTTTATTTTTTGGCCTCCTTATCCTTTTCAGATGCTTCTGGTTGGTCCAAGTGTGGGGGCTTGAAGTACCGCCCGCTTCTAGTCATATGATCCACTTCCTCAGAATACCAAGTGTCCTCTGGCAGGTCTTGGCCGCAATCCTCATCGGTGTGGGCAAGATGCAAATCATCATCTTCCCACCATACTCCTCCGGCAACCGACAGGCAATTGTCCGATTCCGTCCCAATTACTCCCACGTCAACATCACAATTATTCCCCACAAGGCCTTGGGCTTTTCCAGCCTTCTGACTATTCGCATCCCTTTCCCGTTCAAACCACTTCAGTGCGGCTTCTTGCTCTATATCAGCAGTACTAACAATGCCCGATTCCTGAGCTGAATTCTCAATATCGGCGCTCTCCGGCAATTTTCCCTTGTCCTCGGCCGTTCCGGCCATTGTAGCAGTTCCTGTGTCTAGCTGTTCCAGCTTTGGCTGAAGTCCCTCATCCATATCAGGTTCCTCACTGAGCCACCTTGAATTATTTGTCGACCCATTCAGATCGAACCAGTTAATGTGCACATCTCCAGAATCTTGCTCATCGAAGAACTGTAGATTGCTGATGTCCTCCTCCAGATCAGCTAGGTTATCTAATCCCTGGCTTGGGCCATCCTTCCATACTACACTAACCTCCATTCCTGTTGGTAACTCCATCTCTGATCTAACCTGATTGGTCGGCACAATATAGCAGCTAGGGTTGTAATCCTCCTCAGATAAATCCCTGGAGCCCTCAGGCACTGAACTGAGATTCCCATTCCTTACCAAGGCTGGTCTCCCTTCAACTTCCATGGTCACCACCACGGGTTCAGTTTGGATTATTGACGCGTTCATCATGCACAAGTCCATGCTCTCCGGGATGAACAGCGCCGGCTTAGGTAGGTGGGAGGGGGTGATGTATATACTGGGGTTGTAAGGGACGGCCAATGTATGGATGAGGTTTATTTGCCGGGGTAGAAGGGCTTGGCCATGTTGTGGGAGAGGATTTGTAGTGACGTTGGGTTTTTCAGGAGGTGCTATCACCTTATTGTCAATGAGATCTTGAATCTCATGACGCAATCGAAACCATAGATCAGTGTCGTGTCCATGTTGTTGGTGAAAAGCGCAGTATTTGGCCAGGTTATGTTTTGGGGGAAGAGGATCGGGAAGGGGGGCAAGGCTCTAGTGGGTTAGGGTGCCCCTTGTTGATCAGGACCCCTAAGGCTTTAGATAAGGGCATGTATAGTAGGGTGAAGGCCCTTTGGCCTCGGGGTTGACGGCTCGAGGTTTGTGAGGTTGTATTTGATGTACCGGCAAAGGGGTTAGCAGTCTTGGGTGTGGTGGTAACCATGCCCACATCGGAAGGCCTTGCAGCTACACTACCACTTGTAGTCGCAATGGAACTACGTGTAAAAGCCCTCTTGGGCTACTCTTTCTCGTGGTCTATCAGACCCCGCTTCATTGCATCCTCAATTTGCAACCCTATTTCATGGAGGTCAGCAAATGTAGACAGAGGTAAGACTATCATCTTCTGTAACAGTCTTGATTGTAGATTATGAACCACCATTCTGATCTGGTCCTTTTCAACCAGTCGGATGGTCATCATGGAGTCCTTAGCCCTCCACCGAGTCACAAAATCGGAGAAGCCTTCCTTTGATTCCTGGCGAGTTGCTTTGAGATCACAGGTAGTGACCTCAATCTGAGTGTTCTAGGAGTACTACGCTATGAAGGCCTCGGCCATCTCCTCCCAGTTTCTCTTAACAGAGTCTTCAAGTTTAGTGTACCAAATGGCCACTATACCCAGCAAGGTCTGGCCAAGGAGGGATAACTTCTGCAGTCTAGACAGGCCCATCGACCACAGAATGTCTGAGAATAGTCACAAGTGGACCATGGGATCACCCGAGCCAGCAAAGCGGTCTATGTGCGGCTTCTTGAATCTATCCGACAAAGTCACTGCCAAATCAGTATAGCCATCCTCTATGTCAGGGATCGAATTCACAGCCTGCGCCCGCTTAAAGAGCTTTTCCAGCTTGCTCACTTTTAGTGCCATAGGGTCGACCTCGAACTCAAACAACGCCTCTATCGGATAAACCGATGACTTGGAGGTTTGAGGTGGGATGGGATTTTCCTGAATGCCCGCATTTTCCTGGACATTAATTGTAACCCTGGGTGCCGGGCTTCCCGTTGGGGGTGCATGAGATGCCGAGGCTGCTGTCTGTTGCGGCTGTTGTTGCTGCAGTCTAGCGATCAACTTTGCCTGCTAGGCTGCAATTTTCACTTGGCGGGCATCATCTAGCTGCATAGCCTCAATAGTTTGTTGGAGTTGTCGAAGCATGTCTTCCATGTCGGCTGGAGGACGTTGAACTACCGGAACCGGCAAATACTCTCTGTCTGGAGTAGAAGTAGATGATTGGGCCTAACTGGGCATAGGCGAGGTAAACGGTGATTGTTGAATTCGTGAATTCTGTCGAATCCTCCTCCGTCTAGTAACCGGCGGGATTGAAACAAACACAGGCTGCCCCCTAACTAGATCGCCAGGTCTGTAAATCCTTCTAACTCGGGTTTAGAGTGCTTGGGGGGTAATAGACTCGTCTGAAGCAATGGTGAAAGACTACCTTGCAAGAAGAAAATAAAGCAAAAAAGAAACAAAAAAAAAATCAGAAACCGCAGAGCACCTCAGCTCAGATAGAAACAATATGCAATTGCAATCATAAGCTGGAGAACTGTACTCAAATACTAATTTTTGCCCCAAAAAAAATGGATACCCTCAAACTGATACCCAGATTTGCAACTGATACATACATTCATGCAAAGTTTCACTCTAAAAGCACGTATCAAGCAAATGAGAGACAAAACACCCCTATGATGGGGTAGGGTTACCCTGTCCCAATTTCGTCAGGAACTAGGGGTTCACTACGCAAACAAGCGGTTTTAAACAATTTCTGCATTCGGGTGAGCAACCTGTCCTAGTTTGGAATAGTCTCTACATCTTTCGATATAAAACTAGGTCAATTGGTCAAAAAGGGTACCTCAGCAAGACTACCTAATATACCTCTTACACCAAATATCGAGAAGTGAAAGGAGGATCAAGGGGCACAGCGGTAGTCCAGATCCAAGGGTTGTGTTCCCATCGTGGCAGAGCCCGCAACCGGTCAACCTTTTGGCAAGCTTTCCCAAGTAACCGTCCGGTAAACCGTTCAGGAATAGCAGATGGCAAACATTGTGACTTAGGCGCACCCATGCAAATGCAAATGCAAAGAAACACATAAGTGTAGATAAAACAACATATCATGAGTTCGAGACAAGTTCTCTAAATCCCCAGCAAAGTCGCCAAAAACTGTGGACTCGCCTTTTTCTCGCGCCCTGCCTTTCGGAAAGGGTTTGAAAAGAAAGTCCTCAATGTTGGCACACCTGCAGTTCTAAATCTAGTCTCACGAGTGCAATGTGAAACTGATAATCACCAAAGGGTCCAATTCGACAAATCTTTTTAGAAAATCGATTTTAAATCAAATAATGCCAAAATTGGACTGTTTTTCCAAATACAGAGTCGCCACCTAAATATTTTCTTTTTGGGGAAATTTAGGAAACCCTGACTTATGCCAAAGGCCACGTGTCTGTCATCACCAAAGTTGCCTCGGCTCAGGAACTTGGGTACGAGGGGGGAAGGTCATGAATTGAGCACCCACGCTCGCCCGATCAAAGATCGGCCTCTACTAACCATGATATGATATTTTATAAACATTATGCGTTCTTATTCCGGTTATTAATCTAACCTTACTATGTGATGCGCACAAGCAAGTATAGACTAGTTGTAAGACTTGGAACAATTCAACTCACGTTTGTTTGCGAAAATGGTTTGAATTTGCCACTCTAAAGTGGGCTTAAAGATGTGGATTTGCCACCAAACATCGTGGGCTTAAAACATGATTTTGCCACAACAAAGTGGGCTTAAAACACACATTCGTTGAATTATTCCAATTCAAACAACAAGCCTTCATCCACAGGCACTCATGCAGTTTAGCAAGTAAGCACATAGCCTCATGGCAAGTATGCGAAACATGGCAATATGGCAATCACACTCACGCAAGTATGCTAAAGTGTAAAACTCAACGAGTACTCCAAGCCAACACAAAAACTAGTTAGAAAGATCCATGATCCTAACTATGTTAAGTGTCTCATGCAACGCATGCAATAACGCAATTAATAGGCTCGGCTACTAATATGGCATATGAATTGATTTGAACAACATGCGATAAACACGCATTCAAAGATGTATTTGAAATTGCAATGCAGTTTGAATGATGTGTCGAGCCTCAATGCATGCAAGACAAATAAATGGATGCAAACATGCAAGCATAAAGTATGCTAATTGAAACATACTCCTAATCTAACCATCAAAAGCGATTAAATAAAAGGAAGAAAGACGTGAGGTTGGAAGACATACACACACGCACGCACACTTATTACAATATTATGCCCTCACGAAGGAAGGTCCAAATGAATAAGCTAACTAACTAGCTACGCTGATTAAGCTGAGCTAATTATTACAACACAAAATGAATTAACCAACTTATTCTAAGCTAATTAAATATTACAAAACGAATTAAGTAGCTAAATACCAAGATAATTAAATACAAAACAATTAAACTAATTAATTAGCTACCAGTAATTAATTTAAACAAAGCGATTAAATGGCCTCGGGATGTGAGGGACGCATGCTCGGTTTCTCCACCCGAAAAGCCACCGCCTTGCCATTGAACGCCTCTGTTTACACATATTTGAACACCAACAGTGCTGCCAACTTTCAGAATGCCTCTGCTCCACCTCAGGAACACACTGTGCAAAATTTCATTGATGGTCGGTCGGCTACCAATGGTGGCCGTCGACCACTGCTGAGGGTCGGTTAGCCACTGCTGCCCTAAACTTCATTTTTTGATACAACAGATAGCAAACAAAGGCAAAGTAGTGTATTCTCAAGGGTTATCTGCATTGTTACCATCCTTATCATCAACCAAGCTCAAAGGAGTATAACTCTTGGCTTTCTAACCACCAATCAAGCAATTTCCATGCATGATGGCCACAGAACCAAGTTTGTACAAGCTTAATGAGTGCAAAACAAGACTCAAATAGACCACCACCCTATCGTGCATGATCAAGGCTGATCGTGACCAAGGAAAGTGGTACATTTTATCACTTTCAGTATGAAATGTCCCATTTTCCTTGTGTTCAAATTAACGCCCGATTCAAACACATGCAATGCAACATGAAAGATGCTTATCTTGCCTCTTTTACTTGTTCGTTTTGTTTACTCATTTTACATTTACCGATTCATTCTTTAATCGATTAAGTCCATTGGTGAGTGTCCTCTAATGGAAAGAGGGCTTAAACCAAAGGTGCCTTGGGCATGAAAGAGACCTCATGCCGTTGGTGATGAACCCCCAAAGGGATTAAACCATTAAGCATAAATGTCTCAATTTCACACTTGAGCAAACAAGGGGTTTGAAACCACTTTCAAAGCAAACAAAAGAGTGAAGAATGGAGGTAGATTGCAGAGATTAAAGTGCTGAAATTAAGTGCAAAATAACACTAAAACATGCTATCAACTTAAAATAATGATGAATAAAGCACTAAAACATCAAGTTAGTGAATGAAATTGCACTACAACCATGCCATACAGGGCTCAAATGACTTAACCAGCCCAAAACAGAGCTAAAACAAGTCAAAACGGAAGCAAAAACATGTTGGATTAGAGCTAGGTTAAGCTAGAAAAACATGCTAACATGTAAAGCTAGCTAGACATGCAAACAAAGACACAAGGAAAGGAGGCTAACCCCTCCAATTTTGGACTTCAAAAGTTGATTTTCACCTCTAAAAAACCTCTGACATTTAGTGGTTAAAAGGCCCAAAAAAGGTGATTTGGAAGTGAGGAAAAATAGCACAAAAAGCTTAACAAGCTAAGGAGCCAAAAGGGTGGACAATCCCCTAACTCAAAAAGGCTCAAACTACCATTTTTAGGTCACAAAAACAGAGTTTTTTACACTTCAAAAACAGCCTTAAAACAATTGAAAAAGATAGAAAAATAAGTATGCATAGTAAGCTTAAATAAGGTAAGTGCTTTACCTTTGAAGCAAAGCATAATTTAGGCACAAATCAAAGCTCAAACCCCCTTCCAAAGTGCAAACAAGACTCCAAGGGACCTCAGCTCAATGGTGGTCAAGTTTGGTTAAGGGTTGGTGTGCAAAAGTGTGGAGGAACTAGGCAATCAAGCACAAAATATCAAGTGAGAGAGAGAAAGCTAGAGAGAGAGAGAGAGATATTTTTGGTCCAAATTCTTCTAACCCTCAAAAATGGGAGAGGAACCCCCCTATTTATAGATAAACAAGTCTTGAGCTTAGATACATCTCACCATACACGTGTATGAAGATGCAGCTCAGTGAGCAACAGCTGGCACAGCTGTCAACAAATATCTAGAAAAAGAGATCAATGGCCGTCAATCACCGCTGGTAGCCGACAAGCACAAGCCATGGTCGACAGATCCCAGGGCTGGCCAACAAGTCACCCTCTCTTCTAGGCTAGAGGCAACAAGCTCTTGGTCCAAAAACATGCACAAAACATATAAGGTTTAGAAGCTCAAAGACAAGGCGTTCCGCCAAGGACTTCGGACGCTCAAAACAAACATAAACAAGCACAATAATCGAGTGCACAAATGATGACGTCCAAGTCTTGAGGACAATCAAAAATGGGGTGTCTACAGCAGCACTAGGAGCCACTGCTAATACTGCCAATGTCCAATAAAACCAAGGCAATCCAGTAGAGCCAATCCCAACACAAGCCTCCAAAACCTCTGTTTATCACACTGAGGCTCTGTTCGAGTTCGAGGTTGACCCAACTGCACTCAAGGTCAATAAACTGGAAAAGTTATTCAAGAGAGCAGAAGGGGTTAACCCCTCTCAGACATAGAGGACGGGTATTCTGATTCTGCAATTATATTACCGGATCAGTTTAAAATGCCACACATTGACCATTTTGATGGTTGTGAAGATCCGATGGTTCACCTACGACTATTTTCGGATATCTTACGGCCGATGGGCTTGACTAGACTACAGAAACTATCTCTCTTTGGCCGTACCATGTCAGGTATAGTGGCCATATGGTATGCTAAGTGGGAAGATTCTATCAAACAGAATTGGGAGGAAATGGCCGAGGCCTTCATTGCATAGTACTCATACAATACTCAAATCGAGGTCACAACTTGTGATCTCAAGGCAACACGCCAAGAGCCAAAAGAAGGTTTCTCTGAGTTTCTAACAAAATGGAGAGCTAAAGCCTCGATGATGACCACAAGGCCGTCCAAGAAGGATCAAATAAGAATGGTTGTCCGGAATCTGCATAACAAGCTGTTGCAAAATTTGATTGTCCTACCTCTGTTTACATTTACAGAACTTCATGAAATGGGATTGCAAATCGAAGATGCCATGAAGCAGGGGCTTATTACAGATGAGAAGGAGCCGGCAAAAAGGCCGTTTGTTCACAGTTTCAATTCTACCAATGGTAGCACAGCTGCGAGGCCGTCAAATGTAAGTGTCGTCACCACAACCAAGACTGATGACCCCTTTGCCAACATAAACCCACAAACATCGTCCAACCCAACCCCAACCTCAGAGGAATTTTAACCAGCTATACATGACCCTTTCCAAAGCCATGTAGGTGCTGGTCAAGAAAGGGTACCTAAAACTATTACGACCTCGGCCACATCCCGACCCACTTCCACCTAAACACAACCCCACAAAATACTGTGCGTTTCACCAACAGCATGGTCATGACACCGACCAATGCTACCGTTTACGTCATGAGATTTAAGATCTCATTGACAACACGATGATCGCTCCACCTCAAAAACCGAACGTAACCACAAATTCATTCCTAGCCCATAATCAAGTCCCCCCACCTCAAAACCTTAGCCTTATCTATACACTGGCCACCCCTTACAACCCCAGCATATATATTACTCCCTTCCACCTACAAAAACCGAGGTTGTTCATTCCAGAAGGCACACACCTATGCATGATGGACACGTCCAAACCTCAACCCAAGCCAGTGGTCATAAGACTTGCAATGAATGGGGAGTCGACCTTAGAGGAAGGTACTAGTCTGTTGCTAGCGTGTCCTGGGGACTTATTTGATACGGTGTATGATCCAAGTTGCTTTATTGTGTCAACTGGTCAAATCAAGCCTGAATTGGTGCTCCCAACCTTGGTAGACATCAATGTGGCCAAAGAAGATGGCCCGAGCCAAGGGTTAGATAATTTGGCAGACCTCGAAGAGGATTTGGATAACTTGCAATTCTTTGATGAGCATGACCAATGAGATGTACAGATCAGATGGTTTGACCTGAATAGATCGACTGATAATACCGGATGCCTGAGTAATGAGCCAGACAAAGAAGAAGAAACAGGGGTGAAACCAGAGGGAAAGGAAACAAAGATAACTGCGATTGCACTTGGAACTGAAGTCGTGCCTGAAGCCGTGACTATGAGTAAGGCCATGACTAAGCAAGAATGGGAGCTGGAACAATTCCAAAATGAAAGGATAAAAGAAATCCAGAGAAAGATAGCAGTGGAGCAGGAAAATGATAAGGGAAAACCAAAGGCTGACCCAACTGCAGATAATGTTCAACGAATAGGAACCTAGTGACAGAAAAAGTATTCCAAGGGAACTCAGGCGACTTTGGAAAGCAGAACCGAGAGCTATTGTGGAAGAAGAGTGATGATGATAAGGGGCGTAATGTGAACATGCTCCAAGTAGAACCCAACAATGGTCCAGCTATGAATGATGGTGAGTGGTGTAATGACAATGATTTGCATCTGGCCCATACCAACGAAGACTGGGGTGATCGCATTCCAGACAATATGTGGAATGCTGAGGAAATAGACCATCTGACAAGAAGTGGGCAGTATTTTAAGCCACCGCACCTGGATCAAGCAGAGGCGTCTAGAAAGGACAAAGATGCCGAGAAACAGAAGGAGAAATAACTGGAAGAAGTGGCAGTATTGAAACAACTCAAGAAAATCCAAGCTAACATCTTAAGCTGGGGTCTTCTCATGGCCTCATGAGTACACCGGCAAGCAGTGTTGTTGACAATGGACAAGGCTAAATTGTCCATTGACACCACGCCTGAGCAGCTTGTGGGTTTGGTTTTTCCAAGTGCTGCTAGGCTAACGCTTACTTTCTCTGACAAAGAGCTGTTGCTGGAGGTCTTGGCTCATAATAAACCGTTGTACATATCTGTGGAATCTAGGGAGAAATGGTATCGGTGGTATTGGTAGATACAGGTTGTGCCATTAATGTATGTCCTTCCCGTACCACATATGCAATTGGCCTTAAACCGGCGGACTTTGTTCCCATAGCCCAAGTGATACGAGCGTATGATAACACAAGAGGTCATGGGTACAGTGCAAGTGAGAGTCCAAGTGGGCCCATCAGAACATGAGATCGAGTTTCATGTCTTGGATGTGTCGACTACCTTCAATTTGCTGTTTGGGAGGCCCTGGTTGCATCATGTAAAGGCTGTTAGATGTTGAAGTATCCTCATGGGGGAGGAGTGGCAATTGTTTTTGGGAACTCATCCATCCATGCACCTCCGGAGGTGACTATGCCTGTGCTAGAGATCAACCATGGAGAGGAGGATGTATTCCTCTCAGGATTTACTCTGGCTGAAGCCCGGATGGTGCAGACTATTCTAGTGGCAGACGAAGGCATGTATGTCAATGCCCAGTCCATCTATTTCATGAACAAACTGTAGCATGTTCCAGGAATGGGGCTCGAAAAGAGTGGTTGGAAAGGTGTAGTAGCACTGACAGATGTGCCACACAACCCGTATGCCTTTGGACTGGGCTATGTGCCCACCAAAGAAGACTGGATCAGAATGGGAGAAGAAATGAGAGGTCGAGCCAAGGCCAAGCAAGACAGAAAACACTATGAACTCATCCATAGACCAATTCGGGGGACACTAAGTGGCCATTTTGTTCGGGTATGAGAGGATTTCCCTTTTTGTGGCTTCCCCGAGCCTTGGGTAAATTCCTCAAAGCAGCGTGTCCCTGGGTTCGAGATCTTCTTTGACCATCAGTTGCAGAACAATGATGATGAGGAAAGGGATGAACTAAGCATCAAGGTTGAACAAAGCATGGAAGGTGACTCGAATGGCAACGAACCTAGAGTAGGGGCAGCACTGGCTAGTTTCCTAACAGATCCTGCGACTGACCTACAGAACTTGGAGGATAACTTTATTGTCTCTATGATCAGGGAAGAACCAGGTGGAACCCAACCAGCGGCATTCTAGATACATTAGGGGCACCATCTCTAACCTTGCAGCTGAAGGAAGGTTATCTGTCCAGTTCTAAATCAGGTGATGAGCTAGAATCTGATTCCACTCAGTCTGTGGGGTCGGGATCAAATTCAAGTTCTTCTGAGTCTAAGTCTACTATTTTTGGGGGTGGTAACCCAGACACCAAAGTCCTGTTTAGGTCTTCATTCATCTTTTCTTTTGAGTCTGTAACCGAAGATTTGGACCTCTTGAATGAAAACTATGTGGTTTATGTGTACTTTTCTGTGCCGTTGGTTTATTGTATTGATCAGGACTTTCAAAATTTCAACGAAAACGAAGGGGAAGAAATTCTTCTGGCTTTGAAAAACTTGATTAATCGAGAGGAGGAGAGGTTTGCTAAACCCTATGCTGATGAAATCATTGCCATTAATGTGGGTACTGAAAATAATCTGCGCCTGGGTCGGATCGAGTCCACATTGTCTTTGGAGAAGCGCGAGCATTTAATCGCTTTATTGAAAGATTTCAAAGATGTTTCCACGTGGTCCTATGAAGACATGCCTGGAATCGATCCTGAGATTGTACAGCACTAGATCCCTCTTGATCCTGATGCCCGACCAGTCAAGCAAAAGTTGCATAGAATTTGTCCGGATTGGGCGCTGAAAATCAAAGAAGAGGTCACTAAGCAGATTGATGCAGGATTATTGTTAGTATCTGAGTATCCGACCTAGTTAGCCAATATCGTCCCAGTGGTGAAGAAGGATGGTAGAATCTGGGCGTGTAGACTTCCGGGACTTGAACAGAGCCAGTCCAAAGGATGACTTTCCTCTGCCGCATATTGATGAGTTAGTAGATTTCACTGCCGGCCATGCATTGCTATCATTTATGGATGGGTTCTCCGGGTACAACCAGATTCTGATGGCACCTGAGGACAGAGAGAAGACCATATTCACTATGTCATAGGGTACCTACTGCTACCGGGTTACGCCGTTTGGATTAAAAAATGCTAGAGCTACCTATCAGAGGGCTGCGACCACCATTCTGCATAACATGATCCACAAAGAGGTTAAGGTGTATGTGGAGGACATGATTGTCAAGTCCAAAGAACAACCGCACTGGAGAAATTCATTCAACGGATCAAGGAATACAAATTGAGGTTAAACCCACTAAAATGCACCTTCGGCATAACAGCAAGAAAAATGCTGGGCTTTCTGATCACACAAAGGGGCATTGAAGTAGATCCTTCCAAAATCAAGGCCATCTTAGAAATGCCACCACTAAAGACCAAAAAAGAGGTGCGTGGCTTTCTCGGTAAAGTGGAATTCATAAGACGGTTTATTTCCAAATTAACCTTGACTTGTGAACCACTATTTGGTCTCTTGAAGAAAGGGAAGAAATTCTGATGGGATGATCGATGTCAGTTTGCCTTTGAACAGGTTAAGCAGTACCTCCAGAATCTGCCTGTGTTGTCGTCACCGGAGCTAGGAAAACCTCTGATTCTATACTTGTCAGTGACAGATATGACCATGGAATGCATGCTCGCTCAGGAATCTGAAGATAGGGTGGAGAAAGCCATCTACTAGTTGAGCAAGAAAATGCTAGACTACAAGACCCGGTACATTTCTTTAGAGAAAGCTTGCCTAGCCTTGGTATGGGCTACCAGGAAGTTGAGGCACTACTTGTTAGCTCACCCTGTAATCTTGGTTTCGAGAATAAATCCCATCAAATATCTCTTTGAGAAACCAACGCTTATGGGTAGGATAGCTCGTTGGTTGCTTCTTCTATCCGAATTTGATCTCAAGTATGTCACCCGCAAGTCAGTTAAAGAAAGAGATGTAGCAGAGTTCCTAACAGACTACCCGGTAGAAGGAGATGAGGCAGTGGAATACTTGTTCCCAGATGATGATGTTCTACAAGTCGAAGAGGAAACTTGGACGATGTACTTTGATGGAGCGTCCAATCAGTACGGCTATGGGATAGTGTAGACACCCCATTTTTGACTTCCTGCAAGACTTAGGTGCTTGGTTCAATACACTCAATGATGAATGTTAAATTGTGTGCTTTGAATTCACAACGATTCGGATTCAGTCAGGCTCTCAAAATAACCTCAAATTTTCAACATTTGCCTTGTTTGAACCTTTGAGTCTCATTTTTAGGCCTTTTACCACCCTGAGCTGAGTTTAAACCAAAAAAATAGGGGAGGCCATCAAAGCCCGCAGGGCATCAGTGATGGCCGGCCGTGGCTATGAATGGCCGGCCGACCCTTGGTGGCGAAAAATACTATTTTGGACGGGAGGCTGCCAGCTGTCCATTTCTAAAGATATTTATCACCTTTTGAGCTCAAATTCTATAAAAATGAAGCGGTGTTATTGTTTTGAGGGTTGAACAAAATTTAGAAAGTCCATATACACCTTGAGAGCTCCTCCCTCCTCCTTCTTCCATAGCAAGCACTACAACAAAAATTGGTTTTTACGGCGAGCAATGCATGTCGTAAAAACCCTTTTACGACGTGCAGCGCGCATCATATTATGACCAGTCATGGAAAGTCATTCACTTTCAACGACATGCTTTGTACGCTGTTAAAAACTATTTAATGGCAGATTTTGTACGTCGTTGTTACTTTTTCTACAATATGCTATAGTACGCCGTTAAAAACTATTTAACGACAAATTTTTTGCATCGCTGTTACTTTTTCTACGACTATTTTTGCATGCCGTTAATTGGTGAGACAAATAACGACGCTGATTGCGCGCCGTAAAATATGTAATACAACGACTTAATGCTAGTCATTAAATATTTAACACAACGGCCTATTTTGCCTGTCATAGAATATGTATAATTTTTTTTTTAAAATTCAGTACATTCTATTTCACTTGTTCTGTACAATCTAAAAAAACATTACAAACAAATTTCACAAATATATACATACACATAAGTATCAATCAAGCACCAAAATATTATTTCAAACATCAAAAAAACTATTCATAAGTTTTGAACATCCAAAAACTATATGTACATTCCAAACCTTCCAAAAACTAAGTTTCTAAACATCAAAAATTGTCCTCAACTTCAAAACCATCCAAAAAAGTTCTAAATTATAGATATTTAAGATACTAAATTTTCAATGTTGACATCACTCTCTTGAAGGTGAGAAGAGTGCAGAAATATGTTAAGACTCTTGATATGTTGAAGATCAAAAACTTAATGCCAAATAGCAATGAAAGTCAAATAAATCCCACAGTCGCAATCCCATTTCAACAGCAACAAGCGAGGTGTTTAGTTGGCCATTTGTGAGGCCTGCTGGAGTCAAAAGGTTTTGAAATTAGTAGACTAAAATTGAATATATGGAATGTAACTTTAGTAACAATACAAGTAGAAATAATACAGAAGTGAATATTCAAAACTATGAGATAACAAAAAGTGAACATCTTCGTTACCTATGTTCAATTATCAATGTGATAAATCTACATACACAATTTGCTAAGCATCAAATAAGACCAACATATACGAAAATTCCACAGGTGAAATTCCATAATATTAAATTAAACAACATCACCACATGTTTCCAATGGCTATATTTAAATATATATGTAAAAATATATATCCAAAAAAAAAAAAGCAACTAGTAGAAAAATACCAGCTAACAAGTTCCACACCGAAGAGTGCCTTATGGTATCCATATTTTCGCTGCAAATAAACATTATCGAAGATGATTGCACTAGAATTAAAGAGAAACCAGAACTTATCCAAAAAAAAGAAAGAAAAAAAAACTGGTGATCCTTAACAAACACAGCAAGTTGTCTAAAAAGAAGAGACAAATTTTTGAATGAGTACTACACAGGATAGAAGCACAACATAACAAATCTCACGAAATGAAGGGGGAATAAACAAAGTTTCCAAAAAAAAAAAAAAAGACAAACTAAGTTTCATTGAAAGAGAGTCACATTAGGCATGAGAGAGAGAGAGAGAGAGAGAGAGAGAAGAGAAAATAGGTAAGCATCTGCCAATAGTACAAGATACTATGGTAATTGATGAAAAAGATAAACTCAAACATTGATATTATTGAATTGGTGCTCCAATAGTGCAAGGTATCCAAGAATTTAAAAGACTATCTCAAGGATTT
The DNA here is from genome assembly GCA_036172215.1 of Camellia granthamiana. NCBI lineage: Eukaryota > Viridiplantae > Streptophyta > Magnoliopsida > Ericales > Theaceae > Camellia > Camellia granthamiana. The sequence goes on from CM069910.1 coordinate 133,735,172, forward strand.
AGCTTATAACTAAAAATTATGAACTTATTTTAACCAATTACAGACAACACATCAATCCAAAATCAAAGTAATTTAATGCCTCCAGCAAAGAAACAAAATACCTGGAACCTGGTGATCTAAGAGATTGAGAGAGGGTGTACAAAAGTTGTGTCCAACATTCTTCAGGATCCTATCATATATTTAAAGGCTTAAAGCTATTTATCAACATCGCAACAAAGTTAAAGCAGTAAAATGATATGATACAGTGAAAACATATCTATCGAAGAAAAAAAAGGATATGGTGAAAACACATTTGAGAGAGAGAGAGAGAGAGAGAGAGAGAGAGGGGGGACCTGTTGCATAAAGGATCCATTATGCAGCTGCCCAAATTGACGAAACTATCAATGAGAACAGAAGCAAAACCTGTGATAAATGAAGAATCCATTAGGATATCTCTTTTGCCTCACCTATCAATGAGAACAAAAGCAACATGTCCACCAATCATCCATAGGAGAAATTGTCAAAGATATTGTCCACAAAGCAACCTTGGCTCTGATAAAATTTTAAGATAACAAGTAGTCCAAAAGATTCAACTATGATAAAAACATCTACAAATAAGGTCCATTCATTTATGGATGAAATAAAATTCAATAAATGCTTAATGTAAATCGCACTGCGGCCCAAAGAAGGAGAGGCCTTTTCTAATTCTGATTTTCAGACTCTACATGGAGTAAATCAATATACTGTCAACTAGATCTGCTACTGCAGGATTGAGGGTAAAGATTATTGAGAATCTACGAAAAGAAACAATGTCTCAAACCCAAGTAGATTCACCTTGCTAAAAAGCATATGTTATAAATTAATTGACAAGATGTTTACAGGTTTGTTTATTTCATTTGGATGAAGAATCTCAAGAATTGGAGATTACCTACTAACGACAGAAGAAAAAAGAATAAGGAAGAAAGGGATGGAAGAGGAATCCCTCAATGGAGCTCATGTATTTCCATTAGAAATGATTGGTTATCAGATTCTCTTATTTTTAAAATGAAATGGCTATTCCCATTAAATTTTCTTTATTTATTTCTTGTAGCTCAAAGGGTGTTAGCTGACACATTTTGTTTTATTTCATTTTATTGGGTAAATTACAGGCCTAATTGGTGGGCTTGGCACAAGATTTTTAATTTTTTCCTAGCATAGTATAGGCTTAGGTGATGCCCACCCTTAATATCATTTTAAAGTTGATTGTGCCGTTATTTTTACAGAATAAATTTAGCCAAAATCTTGTTGACCCACCAACTTAGGAGGCATCTATTTCTCATTGCTATTTCATGGAACTACAACTTAAAAATATGTCCAGGTTCAAAGAAGTTCTTTTCCTATTTGAGGATTTATTCGTACTTGACAGTTCAATGATGATACAAGAATACAAACTAAATAATTTATCAGAAAATGCCAAAACAAATATCATTAATGTAAACTTACCTAATCATAAACAGCATCTTCTAGAAAAATTTAATGGCTTAAACTAAGATTCTTTAAACAGAATTTTAGAATATAACCATAGCAATTTCACTTCAATACAATTAGTTTAGTAAAAATCATGTGTGTACTTCCAACATAAAACTCTCATGAATGCAAAACATGTCATAATTTTGCTTCCATTAAATAAATATAAAAAAAAAAAATTTGCTTCCATTAAAGAAAAACTAAATCATCAGGTCAACAAGCTTAAAAACGAATCTTCCTAATCGATCAGCATAACCTCCATTATAGATATGTTTAATGATATTACAATTATATACTAAGAAATACAAACACGCAACACAACACAACACAAACACATTTTTACAAACATAGGACACGTGAAGTGTTTGCGCTTCTTAGGTTCTGTATTAACATTCGATGATAGGATATCCCATCCCATTTCATGCCATTCACTGTCATGAAATAAGAAACCAAATAATATAGCATCAGTTTTTTTACCCCAGAAGCTACATCCAGCACAAGTGATAAATTTTAAGTTCATGCCTAGGAAAGAATAGAATACACATTATGATTTGTTGTAGACAAGTTCTAACTAAAACAAGACAGCCGCACAACAGAAGATTCCTCATAGATATACAATAACTAAAAGACAGTGTATCGTATACTGTACGCCTACATAAACAAATGAAGATTCAAGTACAATTAAATGCCCTCATTGAAGCAAATATATTGTTGACAGGTAAATAGTTTAAATCATTTTGCTAGTACAAATACCTTGTAGAAACAGAAACTCTACATCCAATAAGCATGGCTTCATCAAAGCTCCTTGTTTGTTTGTGCACATAGCCATAAAAATAGAAACCCGAAAGATTTAAAGTACTACTGTCCAACCATAAAGGCACAAAACAATAGCGCACAGTCTAGTCGAACACCAGACAAGCAAATATTTAGATTGCAATACAAACCCATAAAACCACTCTATCTGCTCTCCAGGGAAGATGAAAAGGAGAAAATAGTTTCATCTCTCGCTATTAGCATTTACCAGAAGCCATATTCAATAGATTGTGACTTTTATTAGTTTCATTAATTGAAGTGCAAAAATGCAGTTTTTAAAATGTCATTTCATTTCTAAAATATTTTGAGATTTTCAATCCAGAACTTAATTGACAAATCTAGTGGATGAAACTAATAGAGGAATTAACACTAAAATAGAAACCTGGAAAGAACAAAAATGCATTTGGCAAGGAAAAATCAATTAGGGCACAAAAATTGCAATTTATAGGGCAAAGAGAGAGAAGAACCCCAGCTGCGAATTTGTTGAGCGAATTTTGTAATAACCTCTTCAATGTTGCTGGACAAAAAAAACACATGATTTCAAGAAATGATAAATAGTGCACATAAATCCTAGTGAATTTTGTTTAATTTGTCATGCCATCCATCAAATTTCACAAACATTTTTATATAGGCACAATTGGAGACTTGAAAATACCTACGCTCTTCGCGGAATAATGTTGCCTTTCCAGTTAGAGAAAACATGAGAAGGACAATGTCAATGTCACATAATATGGATAATTCTTTAGCTTTCTTCAAGATTCCATTCCTTCTTTTCGAATGGGTCACTTGTCGATTGCTAGTGCTCTCTAATCTCTTTATCTTTAACTTAACCCTCCTTATATTGTAAACAAATGAGAAAGCCCCATAAAACACCAATGCCCCTGATACATCTATGTTTGGCCAATCCTAACCTACTTCAATTCTCCAAGCCAAACACTTGTCTAACAATAAAATGAATTAATTCCAAGAAGCTCCAAAATGACCATGAACACAAAGGGCTGAGATAATTTTTTTTATCAAAAATAAAAATTGGTCAAAAACTATGAGACCTTAAAATGATTCAATTGTGTTGTAACTATTAACCATTAATCTTTTTTTCCACAAGATCATAAAAGAACCTAATTCTAACTTCTTCTTTTTTTTCTTTTTTAAAATAATGATTGGAAACTCAAAACCAATTGGAAAGTGAGTGAATTTGGTGGTACCCAGAAAAAGAAATTATAGAAAAGAGCTAAATAATGAATAACCAGTTGAAGATTTCAAGTTTCGAACAGATTCGAAACTGTGAAATCCCTAGAATGTATAACTCAAAACAAAAAGATTGATATAACGAAACAAAACTTTGAGAAAGGCCAAAAAAAGTAAAAACCCATATGAGGAAATGGGTTCAGAAGAGAAGAGGAAAATGGAGAAAGGAATTAGTAGAGAGAGAGGGGGGGCGCAGGAGATGAGAGATTACGATTGGATGACGGGCAATGTGGTGATTGAGGTTGGAGAATCAGTGAGCTGTCAGAAATTTCATAAACTAACTCGTACAAAACAGGGAGGGATCACAAAATCAATCAATTATATTAGGGGAAAACTATGGTATAAAGAAGAGTGCTAACCCAACAAAGCAAAAATGCTAACCCAACACAACAAAAAACAAAAATAGCCATCAGCTGAGCTCGAAGGAGGAGAGAGAAGCAACATAATCAACGACAGCGACTCGAAATTACCTTACAAGTTCAAAGGAAGCAGCTTTGGTAAAACAGCGACCGAATACAAATCTTACCCCTTGCGAGTTGTAAATTGAAATCCAAAGGGTTGTAAGGGATGTAAGGGAACAAAGAGTGGGTTTTTCTAGGTATCGGTTTTTGGTTCTGCTCAAGAAGAATAGAGAGTGAGAGAGGGACAGGGATTTTTTGGTTCTGTTCAAGATGAAGATGAAGACCTAGAAGAAGAAGGGGTGTCCAGAGAGAGATTGAAACCTTCCTTTGATTTCAGATTCACAACCGAAGAGGAGATGAGATGAGCCTAGTAACCCTCAACAATTCATTCAGCCTTCCTCATCATCACACACAGAGAGAGAGAGAGAGAGAGAGAGAGAGATTGAAACCCTATGTTCCCTTTCTGTTTGGACGAATTAGAAGGAAAAAGAGTTATTTTGTAAAAGCTCAAAATTTTAATATATTTTTGTTTGGTAATTGGCGCTCAAATTTTTATTTTGGCGCCTATTTTTATTTTGGTCATACTATTCACGACAAAAATTGCATGTCGTGAAAAATAAAATATTTTTAACGGCTAGCATATGTGTGTCATGGAAAGTGTACATTTTAACAGCTGACTTTTTGTGCGCCGTAAAAAGTTTAATATTTTTAACGACTGGCTTTTTGTGGGCCGTGAAATGTTCAATATTTTTAACAACTGGTATATGTGTGTCGTATTTAGTTGATGTATTAACGGCATGCCATATGCACGTCATAGAAAGTTTTATTATTTACGACTAACATTACAAGCCGTAAAAAAATCATCATTATTAGCATTTACGGCCTACGCAATAGACACGTCGTGGTTGGGAAATTATTTACGACATGAAAAAAAAACAAGTCGTAAAAGTGAGAAACCACGGCTTGCATTTACTATATGTCGTTAATGTGGAGCCGTAAAAACTCAGTTTTGCTGTAGTGAAGAAACCTTTGAACTAACCTAGCTTCCTTGTGTCATCTCCGTATACCATACAAAACCTTGTCTCACCATCTTAGAGCCTTGGTTGATCTTGGAGAAGCATAATTCAAGCTTGAGAGTGGGTTGAGACTAACTTTGGATCACAAACAAAAAACTTACCCCTTGAGAGGTATGAGCTTGGTTTCTTCTCTCCTGCCTTCATTTCTTTCATTTGCTTCATAATTCTTACTGTTTTGTGTTGCTTTGTATCTATTCTAAGTGTTAAAGATTGAGTTTGAATAGCTACCAAAAGAGTAAAGAGAGTTTCAATCTTTCTATATCTTTACTTATAGCTCAAACCTTTCTTTTACACTCATCTTCTTTGCTCCTTGCACTGATTTTCAGAGTTTAAGAAGGGCTAAAAATCATGTTTTTGACGTTTCAAAAGTGGAGGGGTTAGCCACCCCTCCTTGTTCTTGTTTCCTAGCCTTGTTTCATCTTTTTGTTGCTAGGCTTTTTAGGCTCTTTTCACGCATTTTTAACCTCTATTTTTCATGTGTTAAGGGCTGTCCAAGCCTTTTAAATTGATTCACGTTTTGTTTAGTTCATTTGTTGTCTCATAAGTTGGCATACATGACTTGTTGCATATTGTTATATAGCTTTTCTTTATTCATTTCCATGTCTAAAAGTCTAATTTTAAAAATCAATCCACCATCCATCTCTTTCATTCTTGAGAATGATTTCAACCGATTGAGGTTGCTCAAAACATGTAAGAAAGACTCCTACTTAATGGCTTAACTTTTCGAGGAATTATTGCCAACAGTATAGTCTTTCTCTCATGCTTTAGAAGAGCCTCTCGTTTGACATTACTTCTTGTTTAGAGGACTTTAACATCACCATGGACATATGGACTAAAGAAGGGCAAGGCTTCATGAAATTGGCTTAAAACTTGGATCAACACACATGAAGAAAATGGTTGGAATTGCTTGAACTTGGCCGGACGTTATGCCAAGTTCCTCGTGTCAAGAGTTGTCACATGCAAATCCATGGCATTTTGATGATTCTTGAAGCGTCGCTACCTCTGTCTTTGAGTTTATTCCATAACAAGAGGGAGGTGGTCTTATTCATTACATTTCATTGATTTTTGTCCAAAATTGTATCCAAGACCATCAAGCAATCAATTTGCTTATTGATGGCTTTGGAATCAATTTTAACCTTCTCTCGAGGCTTTCCCATGACAAATGAGGAAGAAAGGGACAAACAAAGGTTGAGGCCACTCTTTCTGCACTGGTTCACCTCAGAACACAAAAACAGAATTTTGCACCAAATTGATGCACGCCGGCCATCTGTAGGCCCGGCCAGCCATTACTGATGCACGGCCAGCCCACAGTGTGTGGCCAGTAGTGCAGTTTTACAGGAAAACAGAGGCAGTAGCTGAAAGTGAAACAGAGTTGGCTTGGACAGACAGAGTAGCCCTCATGCGTTGTGCATGCAACCTTCATCCATCTTCACTTACACATTTTGTCAAATGTAATTAATTGTTTCGTTAGTGTTATAATTATCATGGTTGTAAATCAATCTTATTGTAATTAATAGGTTGTAGCTTGTTAATTTGTAAAGTGTTGTAACTAATTAGTTAGTCAATTAGTTATTCAATTTTGTTTTGTAATTAGTTAGTTAACTTGAATAGTTAGTTGATTCGTTTGTTGTAATAATTAGTTAAGCAGTTTAGCTATTTGTTCATTTGTTTTGTAATAATTAGCTTAGCTTTAATTAGTTAGTTAATTAGCTAAGTTTTTTCGGAATCTTCTTCGTGAGAGCGCAATGTAATAATGTGTATGTCTCTCAATCCCACGTCTTTCTCCCTTTTATTTACTAGCTTATGATGGTTAGTTTAGGGCATCATGTTTTGTTTAGCATACTACATGTTTGCATCCATTTGTATTGCATGCACCGAGGCTCGGTTCATCATTCTAACTGCATTGTTAGTTTAAATACTTCTTTGAATACGTGCTTAGATCGCATGATATTTCATTGATTCATATGCCATATTAGTAGCTAAGCCTATTAGTTGCATTTTCACATGTGTTGCATTAGTCATAATTGCATAGTTAGGATCACGCATTTTTCTAAATCATTTTTCTCTTGCCTTGGAGTACTATGTAAGATTTTATTAGCTTTAGCATAATTGCATAAATGTGCTTGTTGCCATGTCTAGCATGTTTGCCATAAGGCGAAATGCTTAATTGATAAACCACTTGTATACCTGTGGATGAAGGCTTTTTGCTTGAATTGGAATAATCTGAGTAATGTTTATATGCGATCACTTTTTCAAGTGATACATATTTCAAAACAATTTTGCAAAACAAACACGACTCGAGATGTTCCAATTCTTGCAATTTAGTCTATACTTGTTTGTGCGCATCACATAGTAATGCTAGCCTAATAACTAAAATAAGTGCATACAATGTTGACAAAAATCATATCGTGATTAGTAGAGGCCGATCTTTAAACAGCTGAGCGGGGTGGCTCAAATGTATTCATGACCTTCCCCTCTCGTACCCAAGTTCCCGAGTGGAGACAATCTTGGTGATGACGAACACGTGGCCTTTGGCACGAGTCATGGGTTTCCTAAATTTTTCAAAAATATTTAGGTGGCTACTCTGTATCTGGCAAAGCAGTCCACTTTTGGAAATTTGATTCAAAATCAATTTTCCAAAAGATTTTTCGGATTTAGACTCTTTGTTGTTTATCAATTTCATATTACACTTGTGAGATTAGATTCAGAACCACGGGACTCCGAACTGTAGGGCTTATTTTGACCTCTCGAAAAGGGGGGCGCAAAAAGTCAAGCTACAGTTTTTGGCGACTCTATTGGGGAACTAGAAATTCATGATATGAAATTTTATCTACACTTATATGTTTCTTTGCATGGCATTTGCATTGGTGCGTTTTAAGTCACTGTGTTTGCCATCTGCTATTCCTGGATGGTTTTCCGGAGGCTTGCCTGAAAAGCTTGCCAAAAGCCTGATCGGTCATAGACTCTGCCATGATGAGAACACAACCCTCAGATCTGGACTACTGCTGTATTGTTTGATCGTTCTTTCACTTCTTGGTGTGAGGTGTGAGAGGTATATTAGGTGGTCTTGTCAAGGCACCCTTTTGACCATTTAGCCTAGTTGCATATCGAAAAGCCATAGAGACTGTTCCAAACTAGGACAGGATACTTACCAGAATTCAGCATTGCGTGAAACTGCTTTGTTTGAATAGTGAACCCTAGTTCCTGACGAAACCAGGACAGGGTAAGCCTACCCTCTCATAGGGGTGTTTTGGTTCTCACTTAACTGGTATGTGCTTTGCAGTGAAACTGTACAGGAACGTGCGTATCAATTGCAAGTTGGGTATTAGTTTTGGGGACAGAATTCAGTGTTGAGTGAAGTCCTGCAGCTTTGATTACATCTGTGTGTTGTTAACACCTAAGCTGAGGTGCTCTGCATTATCTAATTTCTATTTTCTTTTTGCTACGCAGCTGTAGACCGCCCGAGAAATCCCAGCTCTATGCGCGAGGGCGCGAATTCGTTTGTTCTTAGCTACTACAAGTTTGGACTCGTGTCACGGTTCTGAATCTAATCTCACAAAGTGCAATGTGAGACCGATAAATCACCAAAGAGTCCAAATCCGGCAAATCATTTTGGAAAACTGATTTTTATAAAGAAATGCCAAACATGGACTGCTTTGCCAGATACAGAGTCGCCACCTAAATGTTTTATTTTGGGAAATTTAGGAAACCCTGACTCGTGCCTAAGGCTACGTGTCCGTCATCACCAAAGTTGCCTTGGCTCGGGAACTTGGGTACGAGAGGGGAAGGTCATGCAATGAGCACCCCCGCTCGCCCGATCAAAGATCGGCCTTTACTAACATGATATTTTGTTTTTTGAAAACACATGCATTTTTATTCTGGTTATTAACCTAGAATTACTATGTGATGCGCACAACATACAAGTGTAGACTAGATCGCCTAAGTTGGAACAAAACATTGCAAGTTCGTTTGTTTGAAAACGGTTTGAAGTTTGCTACTCACAAGTGGGCTAAGTCGCGGATTTTAATGAATTGTTCCAATTCAAGCAATCCAACCTTCATCCATAGGCATTCAAGCAGTTAATCACTTAAGCCGTTGGCCTCATGGCAAGCATACTTTCATGGCAACATACACGTCTCATGTAGTATGCTAAAGCGTAAACACTCATAGTGTACTCCAAGCCAAAATAGAGAACTAGTGTGGACGCGCCCCGAGGGCCTTGCTTACCACAGTTCGAACTCAAATGTCACGGTTCTGAATCTAATCCCGCAAAGTGCAATGCGGGACCGATAAATCACCAAAGAGTCTAAATCCGGCAAATCGTTTTGGAAAACTAATTTTTAAGAAAGAAGTGCCAAACATGGACTGCTTTGCCAGATATAGAGTCGCCACCTAAATATTTATTTTGGGGGAATTTAGGAAACCCTGACTCGTGCCTAAGGCCACGTGTCCGTCATCACCAAAGTTGCCTTGGCTCGGGAACTTGAGCACGAGAGGGGAAGGTCATGCAATGAGCACCCCCGCTCGCCCGATCAAAGATCGGCCTTTACTAACATGATATTTTGTTTTTTGAAAACACATGCATTTTTATTCTGGTTATTAACCTAGAATTACTATGTGATGCGCACAACATACAAGTGTAGACTAGATCGCCTAAGTTGGAACAAAACATTGCAAGTTCGTTTATTTGAAAACGGTTTGAAGTTTGCTACTCACAAGTGGGCTAAGTCGCGGATTTTAATGAATTGTTCCAATTCAAGCAATCCAACCTTCATCCACAGGCATTCAAGTAGTTAATCACTTAAGCCGTTGGCCTCATGGCAAGCATACTTTCATGGCAACATACACGTCTCATGTAGTATGCTAAAGCGTAAACACTCACAGTGTACTCCAAGCCAAAATAGAGAACATGGACTGCTTTGCCAGATATAGAGTCGCCACCTAAATATTTATTTTGGGGGAATTTAGAAAACCCTGACTCATTGCCTAAGGCCATGTGTCCGTCATCACCAAAGTTGCCTCGGCTTGAGAACTTGGGTACGATTGGGGAAGGTCATCTATGAGCACCCCCGCTCGCCCGATCAAAGATCGGCCTGTACTAAACATGATATCTTGTTTTTGAAAACACATGCGTTCTTATTCCGATTAATTAACTAGAATTACAATGTGATGCACACAACACACAAGTATAGACTAGATCGCCTAATTTGGAACAAAGCATCGCATATCCGTTCGTTTGGAAATGGTTTGAAGTTTGCTACTCGCAAGTAGGCTAAAACACGGATTTCAATGAATTGTTCTAATTCAAGTAATCCAACCTTCACCTACAGGCATTCAGGCAGTTATATCACATCAGCACTTAGCCTCATGGCAAGCATGCTGTCATGTTAACACTCACATACATGCAAGATGCTAAAGCATAAACACTCACGGTGTACTCCGAGCCAAAACAAGAAACCAGTTAGAAATCATGCATGATCCTAGTTCATGTTAAAATGGCTAATGCATCGCATGCAAAGTGCAACTAGAATAGGCTCGGCTAATCTAAAATGGCATATGAGATGCGACAATTCGATACATGTATTCAAGTAGGAATTGAAATTCAATGCAGTTAGTATGATGCGCCGAACCCGGTGCATGCAATACAGATGAATGGTGCAAACATGCATAACATAAGGATGCTAATTAAAATATGCCCTAGAATTAACCATCGTAAGCGGTTAAGTAAAAAGGAGAAAGACGTGGAGTTGGAAGACATGCATCGCACACACGCACGCTTATTACAACAATTGGCCCTCTCGATGGAGGGTCCGAAAGAATAATACAAATGAACTAATTAACTAACTAACAAGCTAATTAATTAATTACAAAACCAAATCGAAATAAATAACTATTCTAAGTTATTAAAACACTGAAATGGCCTCGAGACGAGGAATGAATGCACGCTCGGACAGCTTCGCTCGGAAATCCATCGCCATGCTTCATGTTGCCTCTGTTTGCACTGCTCTACACCTCTGGAAGCTGTGCCAACTTCTGAACCACCTTGTGGGCATGATGAGAGGCCATCGGCCAAAAGATGGGACCATCGGCCAAGGGATAGTGGTCATCGACCAAAAATAAGGCCCTCAACCAAATATTTGTTGCCGATCGGCACTGAAAATGGTCGGTCGACCATCTCTTCCTGCAGAATGTTGTGTTGCTGCAGCAGAGGACAAACAGAGCACAGCAATACATTTACAAGACAATGTTTGCACGACCACCCTCCCTATCATGTGATGAACTCAAGGGAGTATAGTCCTCGACCCTCGGGCCACCAATCACGCATTTCAATGCAGGATGGCCAAAGAAGCCAAGTGTGCAATTCAATATCAAATGAAATGCACAAAAACACATAAGGGGCCCAACCTCTATCATGCTTGATCAAGGGGCAAGGCAATACACACACAATGCAATGCAACCTAAGTGAGCAAGCAAGCATGCAAACAACTCAAGCATAATGCAAATCTAATGCAACATGAGCATGTTAACAACAACGCTATAATAAGCATACAACCTAAACAAGTAAACATGCAAGGCATGTAACAACAATGCCAATAACAAACATGCAACAACATGTGAGGCAAACATGTGACAACATGTAAAGGGACAAGTATATTTAGACCAATGTAATACATGCATAATGAACTTAACAAAGTAGCATAATCATGCAAGCATTACAATGTAATAGGTATGCAACAACAATACCAATGATAAGCATGCAACAACATGCAAGGCAAACATGCAAAGCAACTTAACAAAAAGCATGCCAAATGCAATATAACTCAAGCATGCGACAACATGCAATAGGCCAAGTATGCAACAACATGCAAGGCAAACATGCAAAGCAACTTAACAAAAAAGAATGCCAAATGCAATATAACTCAAGCATGCGACAACATGCAATAGACCAAGTATGCAACAACATGTAAGGCAAACATGCAACAACATGTGAAAATGGACTTAAACTAATATGGACAGCTCTCAAACATGCCCAAATCAGTAGCCAAAATGCTAAGAAATGAGAGACAAACGCATATACAAACATGCATGCTAATTGGCCTAGCACTTAGGCATAGTAGAGCAACTCTTAAGCACACTTAAAAGAGGATAAACATGGACATGTGACAAACATGTTGAGCTCTGAAATCATGTTAGGAGAGCTGCCAAACCAACCAAACAATTATAAGCATGGCATGCATAAGGCTTAAAGCCTAAGACTAGTAAAGGGGCTTGAACCAAAGCTATACAAAACAGAGAGCATATGGAAAGTATAACCCAAAACAGTCCTAAATCATGTCAAGATGAGCCTAAAACATGCAATGACCAAAGCCAAAAGAAGCCAAATCAAAGGGGCAAAAACATGAGGCATACAAGGCCACAAAAGAGGTGTTACACTACGCCCATCAAAGCCAAACATGGCATGACTCAAGCAACAAAAATCAGAGTTATGGTATGTTAGAACAAAACCAAAAACCCACTTAGATGGCATCCCAAAGACCTAAACATGGAGGCATACACAATGGTCCATTCATGAGGCATAAGACATCAACTCTTTAAAACATTAAAGGAGTGATAAGTGCAAGTGTACAAGCATACTATATGGACTGAAATAACATAACAAGTGATGCCAAATCACTGAAATGGCCCAAGTAAAGCATGCTAGTGACTTAAACACCCAAAGCTAACAAGCTAGATTACATAGTAGCTATACAAAACAATGCAAGCATGACCAGAACAATGAAAAACAGAGCTTTAGTATGGTAAAACAAGGCTAAAAGATTCATGGAGTTAAGCCAAAACACGCAAACATGGTAGTCTAAATGCTAGATACATGTTAAGGTAAATGAGGGGATTGCAAGACAAGTACACTGTGCATGCAAGAGACCACTAAACCAACTTTAAACAGAGGTAAATCATGGCAAAACAACACCAAATACTTGTTGAAATGAAGTTAAAACAAGCTCAGGACACATGCTACCAACATAAGCCATTTATGCTAGCATTCAAGACAACAAGGGGAGAGGATGACCCTCTCCTATTTAGGACACCAAAACCACCTCTCCACCACTGAAAATCCTCTGGATTTCAGTGGTAGAGAGGCCATGCAAAGCTTAAAGCAAGGGCCAAAAGGGATGGCCTCAAACAAGGCCTAATAAGGCCTTGGAGGGGGTAAACAACTCCAAACCTCAAAATGACCTTAAACAAAATTCTAAAGCAAGTAAAAATAGAACTTTTATCAGTTAATAGCTAAGCTTAAAACAATAAGCAAGAAAGGGGTATCTAAAGCAAAAATGCTCACCCTTAAAGAACACCTTCAAGACCACAACACCAGCACCTTTCGTTGATCAAAAACCCTAACACCAACTCCCTAACACCAACTCCCTAATGCCTCAGCAACCAAGGATGGTGTAGTGCTAGGTGTTTGTGTGCAATAGTAAGACAAAATCACACTTTAGGTCACAAAAACACACACAAAAGTGTAAAAAGAGGGAGATATAGAGATAGAGAGATACAACTATTCTAACTCTAAAATACAGAACCTCTGAGAAGGGAGGAGGGCCTCTCCACTTATAGAAATCCAATTTGCAAAGCTTCTTGGAGAAGCTAAGCAAAGGGCAAATCCCTCCATACACGTGTATGGAGGGGGTTAATTATGGATGCCAGCTGTGCCAGCTGGCACAAAATATCTGCATAAAGCAAATGAACAGGATTCGGCCAGAAAAAGTGGCCGATCAACCATCATAAGCGCCGACCGACCAAATACTGTGACGACCCAGAATTTTTCCCTCCGCTCGAGCGGAGGAGTTGACGCTCGAGCGGACCTTTGGGGCTCCCAGCAATTTTGCAGACAGCCTGAGATTCTGAGAGTTGTGAATCTCCGCTCGAGCGGAGGAGTTGACGCTCGAGCGGACTGCTTTATTGGTCTGTGCGCGCTCGAGCGGTGGAAGCGACGCTCGAGCGTGGAAAGTAAGATTACCCTTGGCAATGTATTAGTGTATTTGGAACCTTCTTATTTTATTTTGGAGTATTGATGAGGTGGTAATATGATGGTGAAGTAAGATTAGACCAAAAACTTTATTTTGAACATTTCGTTTACGTTCAGCAGTCACTCTTTTGCCCTTTTCTTTTTCCACACTATGAATTTGGATGCGAGGTTTGAACCATTGGAAAGCTTATTTTCGGGGCTTCAATTTGAGCACAAGAACGACCTAAAACGGAGTCCGGATGGGAGAGTTATGCCTGTTTGAAGTTTTGACATCTGTGCTGAATGCATGTACGCTCGAGCGTGAAGATGTGCGCTCGAGCGGGTTTTTCGGACCAGCAGCTTTAAAAACGGGATTTTGGATCATTTTAGATGTTTTTCTTCTTTCCTCTTCCTTCCTCTCTTCCATGTCCGAAACCCTAGCCCCCAAACCCTTGAATTCCTTTACTTTGATCACGATCCACCATGGTTTTTGGCATCAAGGATGAAGAACAAGGGAGGATCAATGTTTTTACCCGATTGGAACTTGGATTTGCGAAGGCTTCTTTTCAAGCTCACTCTTTTGCTTGATTATTGAGGTAGGGGTTCTATTTCTCTTCAATACTCACATCCATGGTTAGATTTGAGGTATTTTCATTGTATAAATGTATAAATTTTCATTTTGAGCATATAGAGGAAATTATGAGATTTTGGGAATTTTGAGTTTGAAACATTGAGGGTTCAATTGATGGGTTAAGGTGATAGAGTATGACCCTTAGATGTATAATCAAGGAGAAAATTGTGATGTAAGGTATCGGTATGAGAAGTATGAATTTTTATGGAAAACTTTATTTTCTTGAAAACCCTAGGCTAATTTTTGATGATAAATAATGATTTTGCTCAAATTGAAAATAGAGTCATGGAATTGGTGGGTTGAATTATACGTGTACAAGTTTAATTGGATTTCTGTGATGTTTCAAAATAATGTTAAAAATTTACGAACGAATCTTGTTATGGGCATTGTGAAATGAGTTAAAATGAGAAAAGAAATTAAGGGAAATGATTTAAAGAATTAATGTGTGACTTCATATGTGTAGGACACGCTTCGGGAGGAATAAATGCTCCACCAACACACTGTGAGTAATAGTACGAAGATGTACATTTTATTTATCATTAATAATTATTAGCACTAACGCTCTGTTTCTTGTAAGTGTTACATGAACATGTTACACGAACATTTATGATGATTGAAAGTCAATGTGAACGTTGAAGGATTGGCATACATCGGTATGACTTTGGAATGATTATGTTCTGTCAAAAACGAATAATACTTCTTTACTACCTATAAGTAAACCATGTCGCTTCTTAATGAATAAATGGAACTATGTTCATCTTTAAACCAAGTATCGGTATGAAACTGAGATTATTCCATGGTGTTACATATGGACCCGAGGTCGTTAAGAACCTACGACATGCATGCAAAGCTTTAACATTATTAGGTGACTCACGTTAGAATGTGGGTTATTATGTCCTTATTAAGCATGTGGTAATGATATATGTGGCCTCCATTAATAATTGTTATTATTATCATTATTCAGTTGTACACGAGACACCTGTATTTATTTGTAACCAAGCCATGGGAAACTTATGTGTATTATTACATAATGATATTTTAAGAAAACTGAAATTATGCCACCATGTTTAAAAGTTTAATGCTAATATGTTTCAAGGGCCTCGTGCCATATGTTTCAAGGGCCTCGTGCCACATGTTTCAAGGGCCTCGTGCCATATGTTTCAAGGGCCTCGTGCCACAAGTTACAAGGGCTTTATGCCATTACAAGTTACAAGGGCTTTATGCCATTCCAAGTTACAAGGGCTTAATGCCATTACAAGTTAAGAGCTTCATGCCATTTTGTTAAGAATTTCATGTCATTTTGTTAAGAATTTCATATCATTTTGTTAAGAATTTCATGCCATTCTGTTAAGGGTTTAAAGCCACTCTGTTTAAGGTTGGGCCCAAGGCCGTTCTGTTAAAGATACTTTCATGTAAATGATTTTAGAAATGAATATGCTATACAATGTCTAATGACTTCCATATTTTTGGATTACGAAATGTTTATTATGATAAGTACTTTTCTAAAATGATAAAAGAATGCTATGAACTTCTGACATGTTTATGACATGATACGTTTCCTGGATAATTTTCCCAAAATGCCTAGATACGCTACGGAACTCCGAATGTTCAAGATATGACAAGTTTTCTAAACAAGATACTTTGCTATGTATACAGAAACAAATTAACCATATGTTCTCTTTATTGATAAATACACGAATATGTAGAATATTTCATGTTAAGCATTGAATTGTTACGTACTATTATTCACTGAGCTTGGCTCACTCTATTTTTATGGTTGTTTCTATAGGTACTTAACCTGGAGGTCAGCCTTAACCTGTGGTTTCCGTTACCCAGTTGTCAATCCCTGAGTATCTAAGGTTTTCGAAGATGGCCGCTCATGTTACGGAGTTTTACTAAGTTTTTAATTTGTACCCTTAATGTCTGTTAAGGTTGATGTGTATGTAATCCATTTACCTTCTCATGTTTTCGTCATATGCCCGACTTTAAGGGCTGGGTCTGTATGTATATATGTATTTAGCTATCTTCAGATGCACGTCATAGAAGGTTTATCTGCTTTATGTTCTGTTTGTGATCCTGGCATAGTAGTGGTAGCTCAATGGATATTATTCTACACTATTATATGATATTAAATGCTTCCGTTCAGGCCCCATAGATTATATTCATCAGGTTTTATGTCCGTTTCTGAGGTGGTCATGCCCAAACTTTTAGGGGCGGGTTTGGAGCGTGACAAATGGTATCAGAGCACGAGTTGCTATCTCACACACGGATCCATTGAGCTGTAGGATGTCTAGAAAAGACTTAGGCCTCATACATGACATCCTTTGTGCATACGAAAGATTGATAGCAACGTTAAATATAAGCTGTTTACGCTAACGATGAGGAGCCATGTCTATTGTACTTTTTTTGTGTATATATTGTAATTGATTGTTGTGTAGAGCATGGCGAAAATAAGGATAGAGGATCACCTCGGGTTGGTTAGACAAAATGAAAAAGGAAAATGATTGGTAAGTAATGTACATGCAATTTTTGGGTGTTATTTTTGAATTGATAGTTACTTATCATTTATTTAGATGAATTGCCTAAACATTAGGTATGGAATAGTTAAATATGATATAGTCATGTCTTCCTTGTCATGGTACTGTTTGGACCTATGCTTTGAAAAGTTATCGTGATACGTACTTTGATAAGTTGTGTTTTGTATAATAGTTGGATCATGTTACGTATGACCGGCTGTAAGAGAAAGTTATGTATACAGTGATCCACATACGAAGTGAATTATTCTATTTTGTTAAGTGCATGACAATGACATGATATGACAAGCAATGCTTTATTTTCTGCTATGTTATGTTACGAATTAAAGAATTATGATCCATATATGTAAAAGTATTCATGGTATCCTTAGTACAAGGCCCTTACCCGAGGGTAATAATACCGTGGTCTTATGGCCCTTGCCCGGGGGTAATAATACCGTGGTTGAAGTATGTTACAAGATATCTCTTGCCATCGACGGTCTTGTACGGATGGCACCACCGACGGCCTTGTACGGCTGGTTATGATCAAGCATAAACTCTGATTTCTGTTTCTGATTCAAGTATAACTAAGAATATGTATGAATATGTTTCTAGTTATCCGTTCCGTTTATGCTATGTTATAACGTGATGTGAATTGGTAGTGTCGAGTGAGTTCAGTTCATGAGTAATCGGAATTTGTTTAAGAAATTTGTGATCTGTGATACATGAGATTTGTACCAAAAAAATAAAATAAAATAAAATGAGGCAGCTATTGACTACTTCGAAGTCAAACTAAATGATTGCTAAATAGATAAGCTACCGTAAGAATTCAAATCCTGTCTTTGTATATTAAGTGACTTAAGATTGAGGAATCATTCCTGTGAAATATTTCTGTGTAACTATGCAAATGTTAGATATTGTGACATTGTCCTATATCACCTATATGGAAGTTATGATGTGAACTGTTCTGCATGATATCGTGGATTTTGGTGAAAACAAATGGACTTGGGAATATTCCATTTTGCTAATGGGTTAGCGATACGTATTGGGCATTTACCATCTCTTGCATGATTAGACAACTTTGTACAATACTCACTACGTGATTACAAATTGATTTACTACCACATTGAATTAATCTTACAAGAATTATGTCTTACCAAGAATTACGAACTTTGATGTTACGAGATCAAATTACTCCTTTGCTATACTATTGCGTATGTTGTTCGATATTATGGAATCTGGAAGGATATGATTCTTATGGTTACTGTATACTTAATGAGATTTATGATCCTATGAACGAACCTAGTAGAATCTACGTACGAGGAATAACTGGAAACTCTATTTATGTTAACTGAGTGAGCCAGATGGTTGGTCTCTACTTTCCGTATGACCATTTGCTGACCCACTATAATTACAAGTTGTGAATACGAGACCCTGTGATTGACCTCGTGTCTTCCAGTGAGAAAGGAAGAATTGTTTTGTGTTATGACAAGAAAAAGTGCTAGTAAAGGAAAATGTTATACCTTACGGTTATGATTGATTAGTCAAGTAAGATTTTGAATTCGATTTCTGGCCTTGTTTTTGATAGCTGTATTTATTATTCAGATTTGAACTTATGACGGCATGATCAGGTGTCTATAATGGGGATTCTTCTTCCCATCGTTTAGATCTTGTCAAGAATTAGTATATGTGGTTTTGAATCCACATAACGATATGATTTTGATATGATTTCGGAAATGGAATGTGACTTTGAGCTTATCACTGTATTGGTGACTGTAGAAATGGAATATATCGTGCCTCTTAGACAGAACCTTATTTAGTAGGTTCTAAGATCTGATTCAATGATGCATAATTAGATTTGAATCTAACCACGTAATTAAGTTATTTTGGGAACTATATGTAACCGTAATGGTCATGTATCACCGAGTAAATTGCATTATAAACGTGTGCTCTCTAATAAAAAGTGCCTGTGAACTATTAACGTTGGGCCGATCTAGCTAGAGACTCAGTGGAAAGTACTTTCATTATGATTGAACTCAATGCATGTTGGGAAAATTTATAAATTGTGTTTAAGGAAATGTCAACTATTATGTTTTGTACTTTTAAATGGTTACGGTAAAATTCCCTGAGCAATTACGGTTAAGTAGTGAAACCATGTTAAGGATGTCTATCTATTTAACAAGAAACGTATCTGTTACACTTAGAATGATTGAACAAGAAATTGGAAGCCTTAAAGGTTTAATTATCTGAAATTGATTATGTATCTGTGATCAGCATAATTTTTATGTAATCTTAAGTATGTTTACAAGATTTCAATTTTGGAATGATTAAACGATTGGATTTTATCCTATATGCTTTTATATGACTATCTGTATATATATCTAAGTCTTCTTACGTATAGAAAGAAATCAGGATTGAAAAGAAGAGCATAGATCTTCTAGGGATCAATGAGAAAGTGAAAAGATTGTAGGGATCCTAAAGCTTAAGATATGTTTGATTGGTCTCTTGGAGTTGAGTAAGAATTGTATAGTGGCCTTCACGGTTCTATTTCTAAATGTCAAATGGAATAATGAGTTGGTGATGCCGTTAGTTGAAGTGCAATTGAAAATTTGGGTGTTAGATCGTACAATGTGAATTGTCTTTGAAATTGAGTTTTGGAACATTTCAGGGTGTGTTTCCGTTTATGTTTGAACTATCTTCTATTTGGTTTTCTTCAATTTCGAGGAAGAAATTTCTTAAGGAGGGAAGGATGTGACGACCCAGAATTTTTCCCTCCGCTCGAGCGGACTTTTGGGGTTCCCAGCAATTTTGCAGACAGCCTGAGATTCTGAGAGTTGTGAATCTCCGCTCGAGCGGAGGAGTTGACGCTCGAGCGGACTGCTTTATTGGTCTGTGCGCGCTCGAGCGGTGGAAGCGACGCTCGAGCGTGGAAAGTAAGATTACCCTTGGCAATGTATTAGTGTATTTGGAACCTTCTTATTTTATTTTGGAGTATTGATGAGGTGGTAATATGATGGTGAAGTAAGATTAGACCAAAAACTTTATTTTGAACATTTCGTTTACGTTCAGCAGTCACTCTTTTGCCCTTTTCTTTTTCCACACTATGAATTTGGATGCGAGGTTTGAACCATTGGAAAGCTTATTTTCGGGGCTTCAATTTGAGCACAAGAACGACCTAAAACGGAGTCCGGATGGGAGAGTTATGCCTGTTTGAAGTTTTGACATCTGTGCTGAATGCATGTACGCTCGAGCGTGAAGATGTGCGCTCGAGCGGGTTTTTCGGACCAGCAGCTTTAAAAACGGGATTTTGGATCATTTTAGATGTTTTTCTTCTTTCCTCTTCCTTCCTCTCTTCCATGTCCGAAACCCTAGCCCCCAAACCCTTGAATTCCTTTACTTTGATCACGATCCACCATGGTTTTTGGCATCAAGGATGAAGAACAAGGGAGGATCAATGTTTTTACCCGATTGGAACTTGGATTTGCGAAGGCTTCTTTTCAAGCTCACTCTTTTGCTTGATTATTGAGGTAGGGGTTCTATTTCTCTTCAATACTTACATCCATGGTTAGATTTGAGGTATTTTCATTGTATAAATGTATAAATTTTCATTTTGAGCATATAGAGGAAATTATGAGATTTTGGGAATTTTGAGTTTGAAACATTGAGGGTTCAATTGATGGGTTAAGGTGATAGAGTATGACCCTTAGATGTATAATCAAGGAGAAAATTGTGATGTAAGGTATCGGTATGAGAAGTATGAATTTTTATGGAAAACTTTATTTTCTTGAAAACCCTAGGCTAATTTTTGATGATAAATAATGATTTTGCTCAAATTGAAAATAGAGTCATGGAATTGGTGGGTTGAATTATACGTGTACAAGTTTAATTGGATTTCTGTGATGTTTCAAAATAATGTTAAAAATTTACGAACGAATCTTGTTATGGGCATTGTGAAATGAGTTAAAATGAGAAAAGAAATTAAGGGAAATGATTTAAAGAATTAATGTGTGACTTCATATGTGTAGGACACGCTTCGGGAGGAATAAATGCTCCACCAACACACTGTGAGTAATAGTACGAAGATGTACATTTTATTTATCATTAATAATTATTAGCACTAACGCTCTGTTTCTTGTAAGTGTTACATGAACATGTTACACGAACATTTATGATGATTGAAAGTCAATGTGAACGTTGAAGGATTGGCATACATCGGTATGACTTTGGAATGATTATGTTCTGTCAAAAACGAATAA
Source organism: Camellia granthamiana (assembly GCA_036172215.1). Taxonomy (NCBI): domain Eukaryota; kingdom Viridiplantae; phylum Streptophyta; class Magnoliopsida; order Ericales; family Theaceae; genus Camellia; species Camellia granthamiana. Next base: position 133,756,599 of record CM069910.1, read on the forward strand.
TACTTCTTTACTACCTATAAGTAAACCATGTCGCTTCTTAATGAATAAATGGAACTATGTTCATCTTTAAACCAAGTATCGGTATGAAACTGAGATTATTCCATGGTGTTACATATGGACCCGAGGTCGTTAAGAACCTACGACATGCATGCAAAGCTTTAACATTATTAGGTGACTCACGTTAGAATGTGGGTTATTATGTCCTTATTAAGCATGTGGTAATGATATATGTGGCCTCCATTAATAATTGTTATTATTATCATTATTCAGTTGTACGCGAGACACCTGTATTTATTTGTAACCAAGCCATGGGAAACTTATGTGTATTATTACATAATGATATTTTAAGAAAACTGAAATTATGCCACCATGTTTAAAAGTTTAATGCTAATATGTTTCAAGGGCCTCGTGCCATATGTTTTAAGGGCCTCGTGCCACATGTTTCAAGGGCCTCGTGCCATATGTTTTAAGGGCCTCGTGCCACATGTTTCAAGGTCCTCGTGCCATAGGTTTCAAGGGCCTCGTGCCACAAGTTACAAGGGCTTTATGCCATTACAAGTTACAAGGGCTTTATGCCATTCCAAGTTACAAGGGCTTAATGCCATTACAAGTTAAGAGCTTCATGCCATTTTGTTAAGAATTTCATGTCATTTTGTTAAGAATTTCATATCATTTTGTTAAGAATTTCATGTCATTTTGTTAAGAATTTCATATCATTTTGTTAAGAATTTCATGCCATTCTGTTAAGGGTTTAAAGCCACTCTGTTTAAGGTTGGGCCCAAGGCCGTTCTGTTAAAGATACTTTCATGTAAATGATTTTAGAAATGAATATGCTATACAATGTCTAATGACTTCCATATTTTTGGATTACGAAATGTTCATTATGATAAGTACTTTTCTGAAATGATAAAAGAATGCTATGAACTTCTGACATGTTTATGACATGATACGTTTCCTGGATAATTTTCCCAAAATGCCTAGATACGCTACGGAACTCCGAATGTTCAAGATATGACAAGTTTTCTAAACAAGATACTTTGCTATGTATACAGAAACAAATTAACCATATGTTCTCTTTATTGATAAATACACGAATATGTAGAATATTTCATGTTAAGCATTGAATTGTTACGTACTATTATTCACTGAGCTTGGCTCACTCTATTTTTATGGCTGTTTCTGTAGGTACTTAACCTGGAGGTCAGCCTTAACCTGTGGTTTCCGTTACCCGGTTGTCAATCCCTGAGTATCTAAGGTTTTCGAAGATGGCCGCTCATGTTACGGAGTTTTACTAAGTTTTTAATTTGTACCCTTAATGTCTGTTAAGGTTGATGTGTATGTAATCCATTTACCTTCTCATGTTTTCGTCATATGCCCGACTTTAAGGGCTGGGTCTGTATGTATATATGTATTTAGCTATCTTCAGATGCACGTCATAGAAGGTTTATCTGCTTTATGTTCTGTTTGTGATCCTGGCATAGTAGTGGTAGCTCAATGGATATTATTCTACACTATTATATGATATTAAATGCTTCCGTTCAGGCCCCATAGATTATATTCATCAGGTTTTATGTCCGTTTCTGAGGTGGTCATGCCCAAACTTTTAGGGGCGGGTTTGGAGCGTGACAAATACAGTGCCGATCGGCCAAAAGTATTGGCTGATGGAAGGAAAACGAGGCCGATGGGTTGAGGGGATGGACAAAAGGCCATCCTCTTCCCTCAGAAGCAAAAACACATGTGTTTGGCCCACAACCAAGCACAAAACAAACAAGTTGAGAGATCTTGAGGCAAGGCGCGCAGCGAAGACCTCGAAGAACTCAAAACGAATATGAGTATGGATGATCATCGAGTGTTCAAACGATGACGTCCAAGTCTTGAGGACGGTCAAAAATGGGGTGTCTACAACTAGTTAGAAATCATGCAAGATCCTAGTTCATGTTGAGATGGCTAATGCAACACATGAAAAAATGCAACTAAAATAGGCTCGGTTATTCTAAGATGTCATGTGAAATGCAACTTGATACACGTATTCAAATTGGAATTGAAATACAATGCAGTTAGTATGATGCGCCGAGCCCGGTGCATGCAATACAGATGAATGATGCACACATGCATAGCATAAGGATGCTAATTGAAATATGCCCTAAAACTAACCATCGAAAGCTGGTAAGTAAAAGAGAGAAAGAAATGGGGGTTGGAAGACATGCATCACACACACGCACGCTTATTACAACAGTTGGCCCCCTTGACAGAGGGTCCGAATAAGAAGCTAACTAGCTAATCTAAGCTAATTAAACTAATTATTACAAACAATGCTAATTAACTATTCCTAGTTAACTAACTATTACAAAACAAATAAGCAGCTAAACGCATTAACTACTTAAATACAGAACCAAAGCATAAACTAGCTAAGGAAAGCAGTAAAGAGTGGTCCTCAGGATGAGGAGTGCATGCATGCTCAGTCGCCTCGTTCGGAAATCCGTCATGATCCCCCAACTTACCTCTGTTTGCAATTGTTCTCAGAACCTTGCACCAAGCTCCGCAAAGCTTCAACTCCACCATGGGAACCTATACGAACATGGCCGACCACTTTCTGGAGTTGCCAACCACCTGCCGACCACTTTTCTTTGTTGCAGACCAGAAAAAGTGGTCAGCCAGCTAGTTTTTCTGGTCGGCTGACCACTTGTTGCTGCACTTCTCCAGTTTGCTACAACAGAGAGCAAGAAAGGGCATGGCAATGTATTTGCAAGATATGTGTGCACAACCACCCTCCCTATCATTTCATAAGCTTAAGGGAGTGTGGTTCTCGACCCTCAGGCCACCAATCACGCATCTCGATACATGATGGCCGAGAAGCCAAATTGCACAATTCAATGTAAAATGAATGCACAAATAAACACATAAAGCCTTGACCTCTATCATGCTTGATCAAGAGGGTCGGCGACCGAGAATTGAGGCTCATTTCATCACTTCAAGTATGAAATGTCCCTCGCTTCTCATGTTTAGACTAACACCTGATCCAAACACAATGCAAGCAACTCAAGCATGCAAACATGCAATGCAACTTAAGCATGTAAACATGCAATGTAAGGCATGCAAAACACAATGCAACTACATGGCATACACAATGCAAAGAATAACATGGCATACACAATGCAAACAACAACATGGCATACTCAATGCAATGTGACATGATCAACTTAACAAAGCTAATAACAGGCAAACAATTCTAATGCATGCATACACAAAGCAAGGCAACATAAGCATGCAACAACATGATGCAATGTAAGCATGCAAATAACATGAAAGCAAACATGCTCAATGGACTTAAACCAAAAAAGGACAAACCTCAATCATGCCCAAATCAGTGGCCATAACGCTAAGAAATGAAGACACAAAAAGGCATATACAAGCATGCACATGCATTGGCCTATCAACTAGGCATAAGAGCACAACTCTCAAGAGTACTCAAGAAATGACAAATATGGGAGTGTAACAACACTATAAGCTCTGAAATAAAGTATGAAATGATGCCAAATCATTCAATCAAAACAAGTATAGCATACTAAAGTCCTTAAGGCATAAGGCTAGCAAAGAGGACTACAAAGGGGGCATGCAATACATGGCACAAATGCATGAACCAATCATGGACAGAGCTCAAATAGGTCTAAACAAGGACCAAAACATGCTGAGATGGGGCTCAAATGCCTAAGCATGCAAGCATACACATTGGTCCATAAGTTAGGCAACAATGTATAACCCTTAGAGGCACTCAAAGGGTTAAAGAAATGGGAACATGGCAATGTTATATGCTCTGAAATGTCATGTTAAACAAATGAAGCATGCTATGGTGCTCAAAACTCAAAGCTAGCAAGGCCAATTGCACTACAGCTATGCAATACATGAAGCATATGACCAAAGCAACCAAAAATAGTCCTAAAGCATGCTAACATGATACTAAAACATGCATGGACTAAAGCTAAAACAAGCTAGCATGAGGGGCATAAGGCATGAAATATGCAAGGCCAAAAGGGAGGGTTACACTACACCTACCAAGACCAAGCATGAGATGGCTTCGCCAACAAAAATGAGAGTTATATCATGGCAAAATAACCCCAAAACACACTGAAATGATAGCTCGCAAGCTTAGGCATGAAGGCATACACAATGGCTCATGTTTAAGGCATAAAACATGAACCTTTCAAAACATTGAAAGAGTGACAAATACAAGTGTATGAACATGAAACATGTACTGAAATTACATTTCAAATGATACCAAATCATGAAAATAGTCCAAGTAATGCATGCTAATGGACTTGATACACAAAACTAACAAGCTAGAATGCATTATAGCTATACAAAGCATGGCATGCATGACCAAAACAACACAAATCAAAGCTAGAGCATGCAAAAATATGGACAAAAGCTTCTTAGAGTTAAGCCAAAAGCAAGCTAAAATGATGGTCTAAACCATGGTACACATTAGGCTAATTTGTGGAATTGCACTACAAGTGCATGGAGCATGCATGGGGCCATCAAACCAAACCTTAACAGAGGTATATCATGGCGAAACAACACCAAGAACATGCTGAGATGGACTCAAAACAAGCTAGAAAGACATGCTACTTCATGAAGCACACAAAGCTAGTTTGCAAGATTTACACTACAAGTGTGTAAGGCATGCATGAGGTGACAAAACCAAGTCAAAATAGTGGTACGCCATGCTGAAATAAGGCCTAAAATAGGCTGAGATGTGGCCAACACAAGCTTAACAAACATGCTCAAACATGAGGCTAATGAAGCAAGCATTCAAGAACACAAGGAGAGGTGACCCTCTCCTATTTGGGACCTCAAAACACCATTTCCACCACTGAAATTCCTCTAAGTTTCAGTGGTGAGAAGGCCAAAACAAGGTAGTCCCAATAGCTAAAAAGAAGGTTCAAACCAAGGCCAAACAAGGCCTAAGAGGGGTTAGACTACCCCCAACACCAACAAGGCCTCAAACAAACATTTTAAGGACTGAAAAACAGAACTTTTTGTAGAGGAAGTTAAGTCTAAAACACCATGGAAATAGGGCTAAAAGCTTAAGCAAGAAAGCAAGATTCAAGAGGGTAAAAACTCACCCTTGTAAAACCCCTTTAAAGCTGCAACTCTAACAACTTTCCTTGATCAAAACCAGTCCAAAGACTCCAAAACCAACCTCAAAGAGCCTCAACAACAAGAGTATGGTGTTTGAGTGTGTGTTTGTGTGCAATAGTATGATGAAAATACACTTTTGAACACAAAAATGAAGAGAAGATGCAAGATAGATACAAAGATGTATGTATATCTCTCAAGCACAAAAAATCTGAACCTAGAGGATGAGGGGGGAGGTTCTCTTTTATAGAGAACAAGCTTTTGGTCTAAAGCCATCCCTCCATGGAGGATGGCTTCTGTGCCTTCCAGTTGTAACCATTGGCCTAAAAATATCTCCAAAAAGGTGATGGAAAGCTGCCGACCATTTCAAGTAGTCAGCCAGCTACTTCTACTGGTCGGCCGACCAGTGGAAGTGGTCGGCCAAGGAAGAAAGTGGTCGACCATGGTGGGAGATGGTCTGCAGCATGAAAGCAAGGCAGTGGTGTGGTGGCCGACCAGAAAAGGTGGTCCAAAGACCAAGAAAACCAACTGGCCGACCAGAAAACTGGCTGGCCGGAAGAAAAGTCGTCTCCAAGGGGAAGAACTGGTCTCCCACCCTTAGACCACCTTCCAAACAAGGAAAACAAGGTTTGTGCCAAAAACAAACCAAAAAGGATGCAAGACGAAAGTTCGGGAGGCAAAGCGCGCAGCCGGGAGCCTCGAAAACTAATCTATGAGCATCAAAAGTGGTCTCCAAGACCATAGTGGCCCTCTAGGCCAAGGCAACAAGGCGTGGTTCAAAAACCAAGCCAAACAGAGAACGTTAAGCGGTCTCGAGACAAGGTGCGCGACTGAAGGCTCCGAAAATCGAAAACTAGTCTCCAAGTAGGAAAAGTGGTCTACGACCACAAAAAGGTGGTCTACAGAACTCCTTTTCCCTCTAGGGAGGAGAAAACAAGGCTTGGTCCACAAACTGAGCCAAAGCACAAAGAGTTCAGAAGCCCGAAGGCAAGGCACTCAGCCGAAAACTCCGAAAACTCGAACGAGCACAACATGCACAATCACCGAACACTCGATCGATGACGTCTGAGTCTTAAGGTCGGTCAAAAATGGGGTGTCTACATATAATATCATAGCTTCAGGCCATTCAGATATCCCATAAGCACTCTGGACCCATGTCAGGAGGCTTTCCAAATCCGGAAATCTTGTTAGGGGACAGCCTGTGTTTGCTTCGCTGCCCCCCCCAGTTACTAGACGGAGAAGAGTTAGGCACAATTCACTAGTCCAGCAGTCACTCTTCACTTCACCTGCATCTAGTCAGGCTCAGTCTTCTACATCTAGTCCAGTACGTGATCACTCACCCATTCCGATGGCACAATATCCCCCTGTCAGCATAGAGGACCTAATCCACCACCTTCAGCAAACAGTTGAAACCATGCAGCAAGACACTACTCGTCAAGCCGAGGTCACAACATGTCAAGCAGAGGTAATAAATAGGCTGCAGCAACAACAACCACAACTGGCAACGGCTTCTACATCTCATGCACCTCCTACAAGTATCCCAGCACCTGGAGCCACTGCCCATATTGAGAATCAGGGCAATCCGGCAGAGCCAATTCCACCATAAGCCTCCAAAGCACCTGTGTATTAGACCGAGGCTCTATTTGAGTTTGAGGTTGACTCGACTGTGCTTAAAGTCAACAAATTGGAGAAGCTCTTCAAAAGAGCACAGGGTGTTAACTCTATCCCCGACATAGAAGACAAGTATACTGACTCTGCAGTGACTTTGCCAAAATGGTTCAAAATGCCACACATCGATCGGTTCGATGGTTCTAGAGACCCCATGGATCATCTTCGGCTGTGTTGGGCCTGACCAGACTGCAGAAGCTCTCACTCTTTGGCCGGACCATGTTGGGAATAGCAGCTATATGATATGCAAAGCCAGAGAATTCTGTGAAGTAGAGTTAGGAAGAAATGGCTGAGGCCTTTATTGCACAGTACTCCTATAACACCCAAATCAAAGTCATAACTCAAGATCTCGAGGCAATGTGATAGGAGCCAAAGGAGGGCTTTTTAGAATTCGTGATGAGGTGGAGGGCTAAAGCTTCAATGATGACCACATGGCCTTCTAAGAAAGACCAGATAAGAATGGTAGTCCACAATTTGCATGGGAAGTTGTTGCAAAAAATGATCGTCCTACCCTTGTTCACGTTCACTAAGCTTCATGAGACAGGGGTTCAGATTGAAGACGCCATGAAATAGGGGTTGATAACTGATGAGAAAGAGCAAGCCAATAGGCCTTTTGTGCGCAGTTCCAATGTAACCACTAGTGGAAGCACAGCTGCGCAGCCGTCTGATGTGAGTGTTGTTACCACCATAACATAACCAAGATCGCCAATCCCTTTGCCAATACAACTCGAAAAACTTCAAACAACCCGACCCAATCCTAGAGGACCTTCACCCCACTCTATATGCCTTTATCCCAAGCCTTGAGAGTGTTGATTAAGAAAGGGCACCTCAAGCCATTAAAGCCTCGTCTATTGCCCGATCCTCTCCCACCGAAACACAACCCAGCCAAGTACTGTGTGTTTCACTAGCAGCACAGTCACGACACCAACCAATGCCTTAGGCTATGTCATAAGATTCAAGACCTCATCGACAACAAGGTGATCGCACCACCTCAAAAGCCAAATGTAACTACCAACCCTCTCGTAGCCCACAATTAAGTTCCTCCACCTCACATTCTAAACCTAATCCATACACGGCCCTCCCCTATGACCCTAGCGTATACATTACCCTTTCCCACCTACCCAGACCGACGATGTTCATTCCTAAAAGCACAGACTTGTGCATGATGGACACATCTGTACTTCAACTTAAGCCTGTGGTGGTGACAGTGGCAGAAAAAGAAAGGTTGGCTATGGAGGAGAGTACGAGTCCGTTGCTTGAGTGCTCTGAGGACTTGTCTGAAGGGATGTACAACCCAAGCTGCTACATTGTGTCGATTGATCAAGTCAAGCTGGAAATGGTATTGCCAACTGTAGTGGAGGTCAATGTGGTTAGGGAGGATGGCCCAAGCCAAGGTTTGGATGATTTGGTGGAACTAGAGGAGGACTTAGACAACCTGTAGTTTTTCGACGAGCAAGATCAAGGGGACGTGCAGATTGACTGGTTCAACTTGAATGGGTTAGTGGATAACTCTGGGTGGTTGAGTGATGAACCTGATAAAGAGGAAGGAACTGAAACAAAACCAGAAGAAAAGGAAGCAAGAATTGCTGCAGTAGCCAGAATGGCCTATGAAAAGGGGAAACCATCGGAGAGCACCGGCGTCAAGAATTTAGCTCAGGAATTGGGTACTGTGAGTACTACGGACATAAAACAAGAAGCTGCATTGAAGTAGTTTGAACAAGAAAGGGTTCAAGACAAACAAAAAACTAGAATGGCACAATACCCCACGGGGGATACCTAAGATGTGAGAGTGATTAGAATAGAACAGGATAATTGTTTGTCGGTTGCCGGAGGTGTATGGTAGGAGGACGACAACTACATCTGACTCACACCGATGAAGACTGGGGTGAGTCTCGTCCAGACAACACGTGGTACGCTGAGGAGATTAATCACATAACAACAAGTGGACGGTATTTCAAGCCACTGCACTTAGACCAAGCTGAGGCCTCTAGAAAAGATAGAGAGGTTGAGAAGTAGAAAAAGAAGCAGTTAGAGGAAGAGCCAGTGTTGAAGCAACTGAAAAAGATCCAAGCCGACATCTCAATTTGGGGTTTGCTCATGGCCTCGCACGTGCATTGATAGGCTGTACTATCAGCAATGGACAAAGCCAAACTATCCATTGACACTACCCCTGAACAGCTTGTGGAATTAGTTTTCCCAGGTGATGCCAGCCTAACCCTAACCTTTTTTGAGAAAGAACTCCCGCCAGAAGGCTCGGCACACAACAAACCTCTCTATATATCTGTTGAGTGCAGCGAAAAATGGGTGCCAGAGGTGTTGGTCGACATCGACTCAGCTATCAATGTCTGTCCTTCTCACACAGCTTACGCCATCGGCCTGAAACCAGCAGACTTCATGCCCACAACCCAAGTGATTCGGGCATATGATAACACAAGTAAGGAGGTGATGGGCACAATACAAATATGAGTTTAGGTGGGCCCAGCTCAACAGGATGTTGAGTTCCATGTCTTAGATGTGCCAGCCGCCTTCAACTTACTGCTAGGAAGGCCCTGGCTGCACCTTGTGAAAGTAGTCTCTTTTACCCTCCATCAAATGCTGAAATATCCTTCCGGAAAGGGAGTTGTGATTGTGTTCAGGAATTCATCCATACATCCTCCGCCAGAGGTAACTACACCAGTGCTGGAGATCGTTCATGGCGAGAAGGATGTATTCCTTTCAGGGTTTACTCTGGCCAAGGCCCGAGTAGTGCAGAACATCTTGGCAGCTGATGAGGGCATATATGTCAATGCCCAATCAATCTATTTCATGAATAAGCTGCAACATGTGCTAGAAATGAGGCTTAGAAGAAATGGCCAAAAAGGTGTCAAAACATTGGCCGATGTGCCGCATAATCCACATGCCTTTGGTCTTAGCTATGTGCCCACCAAAGAGGGTTGGATCAAGAAAAGAGAAGAGATGGCAAGTAGAGCTAGAGCCAAGCAGGCCAGGAAACACTATGAGCTCATTCACTGGCCGATCTGGGGAACACTGAATGGTCACTTTGTTTGGGAGGGAGAAGATTTTCCCTTTTGCGGCTTTCCCAAGCCCTGGATGAATTCTACGAAGCAGTGTGTTCCGGGTTTCAAAATCTTATTCGATCTACAGTTGCAAGATAGTGATGTTGAGGAAAAGGCTGAACCAAGTGTTGAAGTTGATCGGAGTATGGAAAGTGACTCGGACAACAGCGAGCTTAGAGTAGGGACAGCACTGGCATGTCTCCTTTCAGATCCTCCAGCCGACTCAGAAAGCTTGGTGGATAACCTGACCATCTCCATAATCGGGGACCAACTGGGTGTGAACCCATCTAGCAGCATTTTGGATGCATCTGAAGCATCATCTCTCATCTGGCAGCTGGAGGAGGGCTACCTGTCTAGTTCTTAGTTGGGTAATCAACCTGAATCTGATTCCACAGAGTCTGTGGAGTCGAAATCAAATTTCGGTTCTTCTGAGTCTGAGTCTAATATTCTTGGGGGTGATAACCCAAATGCCAAGGTCTTATTCAGGTCCTCTTTTTCTTTTACTTTTGAGTCGGTTGTAACCGAAGAGCTAGACGAGCTGGATCTTATGAATGAGAATGCTACTGATTCTGGGTATTTCTCTGTGCCGCTTGGTTATTGCATTGACCAAGATTTTCAGAATTTTAATGAAAACAAAGAAGAAGGAATTCCTCTGGTTTTGAAAATTTTGATTAATCGAGAGGATAAGAGGTTTGCAAAGCCCCTTGCTCATGAAATCATTGCTTTTAATGTGAGCACTGAGAAGGATCCGTGTCTGGTCCAGATCGGGTCTACGTTGTCTTCGGAGGAGCGCGATCGCTTAGTCGCTTTATTAAAAGATTTCAAAGATGTTTTCGCGTGGTTCTACGAAGACATGCCTGGAATTGATCCTGAGATTGTACAGCATCGGATCCCTCTTGACCTCGAGGCCCGGCCCATCAAGCAGAAGTTGTGGAGAGTACGTTCAGATTGGGCTTTGAAAATTAAAGAACTGGTCACCAAGCAGATCGAGGCAGGTTTCTTGTTAGTATCTGAATATGCGACTTGGTTGCCCAACATTCTTCTAGTGCTGAAAAAGGACGGGAGAATCAAAGTCTATGTGGACTTCAGGGATCTGAATAAGGCTAGTCCGAAGAATGATTTTCCCCTGCCGCACATTGATGAGTTGGTGCACTTCACCGCGGGCCATACATTGCTCTCCTTCATGGATGGGTTTTCCGGGTATAACCAGATTCTAATGGTGCCCGAGGATAGAGAGAAAACTGCATTTACTACGCCGTGGGGTACCTACTGCTATCGGGTTATGCCGTTTGGGCTGAAGAATGCCGGGGCTACCTATCAACGGGCTACAACCACTATTCTGCATGATATGATTCATAAAGAGGTCGAGGTGTACGTGGACGACATGATTGTCAATTCCAAAGAAAGAGAGGGCCACAACACCGCCTTGGAGAAATTCTTTCAACAGATCAGAGAATACAAACTGAGGTTGAATCTGCAGAAGTGTACTTTCGGTGTAACAGCAGGGAAAATGCTGGGCTTCTTGATCACACAGAGGGGCATCGAGGTAGATCCTTCCAAAATCAAGGCCATCCTAGAAATGCCACCACCAAGGATTGAAAAGGAGGTGCGAGACTTTTTGGGTAAAGTGCAATTCATAAGGCTGTTTATTTCCAAATTAACCTTGACTTGTGAACTGCTTTTTGGCCTTCTGAAGAAAGGAAAGAAATTCCGATGGGATGATTGATGTCAATTCACTTTTAAGCAAATTAAGCAGTACCTTCAGAATTTGCGTGTGTTGTCACCGCCGAAGCTGGGGAAACCTTTGATTTTGTATCTGTCAGTAACGGACACAACAATGAGATGCATGCTTGCTCAGGAATCTGAGGATAGGCTGGAGAAAGCCATCTACTACTTGAGCAAGAAAATGCTAGATTATGAGACTCGCTATACCCCACGGGAGAAAGCTTGCCTAGCCTTGGTATGGGCTACCAGGAAGTTGAGGCACTACTTGTTAGCTCACTCAGTAATTCTGGTTTCGAGATTGGATCCCATCAAATATCTCTTTGAGAAACCAGCGCTTACAGGTAGGCTAGCTCGTTAGTTGCTTCTCTTTTCCGAATTTGATCTCAAGTATGTCACTCGCAAGTCGGTCAAGGGGAAAGCTGTAGCAGAGTTCCTGGCATATCACCCAGTAGAAGGAAATGAAGCGGTACTGCAAGTCGAGGAGGAGACTTGGACAATGTACTTTTACCTTTAGCATGGTTATGGGATAGGTGTATTGTTGATAGCACCTAATGACTCTCATATACCTTTAGCATTCAAACTCCGGTTCAAGGTGTCCAATAACGAAGCAGAATCTGAGGCGTGTATCATTGGTTAGGAAGCCACCCTGGAACTAGGGGCAAAAAGATTAGATGTTATCGGGGACTCGAACCTAGTTGCTTCTCAAGCAAATGGAGATTAGAGAGTCAAAGAAGAAAAGATGAAGATTTATCACCAGACCCTGGACGTTCTGATTCCTAGGTTTGAAAAGCTGCCTTTCACGCATCTATTGAGAGAAAACAATAGGTTCACTGACGCTTTATCAACTCTATCATCCATGATAGACATCCCTCTTGGAGTCCGGATGCGTTCGATTATCATTGAGTAGAGATACACGCCAGCCTATGAGACTATCACCGTAATAGATGAAGCGCAAGATCAAAACCCTTGGTACTACGACATTTGGAACTTCTTGGAAAAGAAGATTTTTCCACCAGGGGAAAATGCCAAGGACAAAAGGACAATACGGTGGATGACCATTCAATTTATCATCTTCAAAGGTAAACTGTACAAGAGAGGTCATCTGGGAATGCACAAGTTGTGTGTCGAAGAAGAGGAGTCAAAACGCCTGATGGAGGCCATCCATGAAGGGGAGTGCATAGCGCACATGAATGGAGTAATGTTAGCCCGGAAGATTCTCAGGCAAGGTTGTTACTGGTCCACTATGAAGGAGGATTGTATTTGTTTTCTCTGGCGATACCATAAATGTCAAATTCATGCAAATCACACGAATATTCTGCTGTCAAAACTGTACAACATGACTTCACCATGGCCTTTCTCAGTCGGGGAAATCAACGTCACCGGCGCAGTCACACCAAAAGGGTAGAATAGGCATGAATACATTCTGGTGGCAATTGATTACTTTGCAAAGTGGGTGGAAGCTCAGTCCTATACAGTGTTGAAAGCAGCACATGTGGCTAAGTTCATCCAGAACAATATCATTTGCCAGTACGGAGTCCCAAACGAGATCATATCAAATAATAGCTCCCACTTCAAGAAGGAAGTGATAGACTTGTTGGAGAAATACAATGTGGCTTTTCATAAGTCATCTACATACCGAGTGCAAACCAACAGAGCTATTGAGGCCACCAATAAGAACATCAAGTATATTTTGCAGAAGATGGTTGAGACCTACAGGGACTAGCCAGATAAATTGTCATTCGCACTTTGGGGTTATAGAACTTCAATCCGGACGTCTATAGGGGCAACTCCTTATTCTCTTGTCTATGGTATGGAAGTTGTTCTGCTAATCGAAATAGAAGTCCCGTCGCTATGAGTTCTGGCAAAGTGTCAAATAGTAGAGGCAGACTGGCAGCAGAGCAGGTTTGAAGAACTGATGTTGTTTGATGAGAGAAGGCTAAACGCATTGTACCATGTTTAGGGCTATCAATGCAAGATTGCTAGGGCTTTTAACAAGAAGGTTAAGTCCCAGAATCTCAAAGAAGGGGACATGGTGATGAAAGACAACCGAGCTCCCATTCATCACCCTAGGGGCAAGTTCAAATCTAGCTGGACTGATCCTTACATCATTAAGTTGATTTGGTCAAGAGAGGCGGTTATTCTTGTGGACTTGGATGGCTCGGAGTTCTCGCAACCAATCAACATGAACAAGTTGAAGAAATACTATCCCTAAGAGGCTCGCTAGACCGAAAACCCAGAAGGGCAACCTAGATAAAAGTTAGAGCATAAAAAAATTAGAAATAAAGAAAAACTGAACTCGCAAGGTTGAAAATCCTAAAGGGCGGCCTTGGCAAAAGTTAGAGGGCAAAAGGAGAGTGTTAATACTCAAGTGAACTAGAACTGAACTACGTAAGGCTTGATTCCCATCTTCGGGATATGTAGACAACTTTATTCTGAAGTTCGACCTTAAACACCTTCAACTCAATTGTCTTGTCCATGTGTCTGATCAGGTCATCTTTGTCTGCTCTTTACCTGAGGGTTCAGTTATGATCTTTACTCTGGGGAAAGAGCTGGGTACAATGCTGAGCAGTGGTGCTTAATCAGGGAGCAGTTATGATCTTTTGATTTGGGTTTGTACATCTCGAGTATTGATTCTAGCCTTGTCAAGTGGTGATCCTTTTCGAAAATGGTTTTGGAAAGTTTTAATGAAGATTTTGTTCAAATTTTACTTTTTACAACGTAGACCATTTTTAGACCAAAAGGAAAACTTTTAGTGCTCACAACTTTAATTTCATTGATTTCAACATGAAGTCCTCAAACTGTCATGACCCGAACCCGCCCCTATGGGTTAAGGACGTAACCGGCCACTAACCAAGAGATTACCTACGGCCTCAGACCAAATCAAACATATATCAACAGAGTTAAGGGGCTAAAACGGAAGCAAACTTAAAAATTTTGTCCATAGAGCCGTGCTTACATAGCACATTATAACATTGCACATATATTTGTTAATAACCCACATCAAAGAAAGTTAACATAAAGCTTTACACAACAGGATCATTCAAGTCATGGTCAGCCAATCAAAAGCTTATACACAACCGCAATCCAAAGTTCTCGCTAACATAACAAAAATATACAAAAGAACAAAAGGGCGAAAACAAGTCTCGTGCATGAGACATGTGGGCTAACTCCTCAAAACTTGACTATTTCACACCTGCTTCACTGGGGTTGGGTTTGGATATTGCTTAGCTCACCTACAATTAGATAAATGAGAGTGAGCGAAAGCCTAGTGAATAATATCAATTGAAGAAGGTACATGAATGGAATTCGAAACAGATACATTAGACGGCCTTAGGCCCAATTTATGTTTCTATCCAGTGTATCAAGTGACTTCATGTTCAGACGTATCAAACGACCTCGAGCCTAATTCATTCATGTCCGACGGCCTTTGGCCCAATCATTAATATCCGACGGCCTTTGGCCCAATCATTTGTTTCCAACGGCCTTTGGCCCAATCATTCATGTCAAACGGCCTTTGGCCCAATCATTTGTATCCAATGGCCTTTGGCCCAACCATTAATGGCATAACAAACATTTCTCCACAATTCAAATTAGCAAGCTTACAAGACTTATATAGAAATAAGCAATTGGACAAATAACATACTTCAAAACATCTCTACTAAGATATTGCTCACAGTGATCTGCCGGTGGATTTGCTCTCGTGCTTGATCCTACACATTTCATGAACACAATGGGTCACAAACGATTCAATCTGTTCTTAATTCATACATCCCTCTTAGGCTTCTTTCTTATTCTTTTAACTCATTTACAATGCTTAATGTATGCCTAAGAGTACTTAGAAATGAAAGAAAACAGAAAATGAAACACAAAACATCTTTACAAAGTTTCTGAAACAGGGCTCCCCGCTCGAGCGTGGATTTCGCCGCTCGAGCGGACCCCATGGTCTGCAAAAGTACTGGTTGCCTGACTTTTACGCTCGAGCGTGACTGTGGACGCTCGAGCTGAAAGTCAAACTACAAGGCTTGGCGCTCAAGCGTCAATCTCCCCACTCGAGCGGACATCAAAGTCTGCAAAAGTTCTTGAAACTAGCATTTCACGCTCAAGCGGCCGTTACCCCGCTCGAGCGGACATGCCAAATTCTGGGTTTTCCAACAAGGTGTTTAAGCTTCAAACTTGACATTCAAAGGTGCAAGGCTCATGTTTTGGACACAAAGACATGGAAACATATTACATAACATGAGAACAACAACAATATGAGGCCAATTGCTCAAATTCATGGTCCCTTTTCCAAAATCATTTTGAATTCTCTTCATAGTTCCAAAACATGAGTATTCAACTTCATATTAATTCTATATTTCATCAATCAAGCATGCATGCAAATTTTTGTCTTTAATTCCATTCCAAATGGTTCAAGTGATGCTTACACACACAAAACTCATCAAAACCATGCTTGCATGTGTGATCCAATACTCAATTTTTCATAATTAACAAACTACAAGCTAAATACATAATCCATGGTAATTCTATGCATGCATGCACAATCTAACTTCATATATAACTTTTCACACCTTTGTTTACAATCTAGCTTCAAATTCTCAAAATTTCAATCTCAATTTATGAATCAATGCTCAAATACTCACCTTGGAGTTCCAAGCTCCCAATTTCTAGCTAATTCTTGGAGTTAAGCTTCCAAATTCACAACTTTGAGCCAAGATACACAATTCTCCCTCTTCCTCTCTCTAGAACCGGCCCCTCTCTGTCTCTAGAATGTATAACCTAATTTTTGAGTTCACCAAATGAAGAGTTTAAGTGTAATAAGGCCCTTATATAGGCTCTCTTAATCAAATTGATTAAAGTTAAATAATAGAGTTTAATTAATCGTTCTGAATCTAATTATTTTGATCCAAATCAATTGCTAATTAAATTTCACCATAGGCTCTAAAAATTACGCCAATCACAATGGCGTAGTCAATTTCAGTTTTTGTGGCAGATAAGGCCTTCAATTTAAATTCTAAAGCAGAAAATCAGACAGATTTTCCTACAGTGAACATATAGAAATTCAAAACCACATATAATCATACAATTGGCACTCAAAATCATATTAAACACATAATCACAATCATCCTTAAGATTAATTAGCATGATACGGAACAGGGTTATCACACAAACTCTCTGATACAAATCAAAAGTTGCTTTTATTACATCGAAAAAACTTGAAAAGAAAGGTCAAAGCAATGAACTAGAGGCATAGGTGAGTCAGGTGCTCCTGCGTCCCCTGTTCGTGCTTGTGGAAGCTTCTGAAGCCAAAGTGGGCCTGGTTTGTGCCTCATCTTCTAGCCAAGCCAAACACTCACTAAAAAGGGTGCAACTGAAACTAAGGGCAGGGGCCAAAAGCTCCCTCGTCCTCCAAGCAGTGAGGTACCTGGCCAAATGTAAACGTTGAATGGGGAATGAAACCGGGTACTCTACCTCCTCATTTGTGCAAGTTTGATCATGCCCAAACTGACGTTTGAACTGGAAAGGGAAGTAGAACACACAATGCGTAAGGCCAATTAATTGTACGCCAAGCTGCCAAGCAATGTTGTGGCTCATCTCGGTCAGATTAAGCTAGGGGCAATGCTAAGCTATGTCAGCAGCAGACTTGTTGCACATCCAGTCGCACCACCATCCCTTGTTTGAGAAATCCACTAGTCGGTGGTGAAAGAAATAGCCTCGAGCTGAGTACTCAGGGCAAGAATCCAATACCTTCAGCTTATCCATAAGCCACACCTAAGGAGGGATGAAAGAAAAGAGAGATTAAAAAATAAAGAGATGTATGTTAAGAGAAAAGTGAGGAAAGGGCTTTGAGAGAAAAACAGAGCAGGAGTGTCGAGAGATGTGAGAAACATATATAAGCAAAGGACGGCAAACAATACCTGAAGAAGTAGTGGGCTCCTCGCGGATCTGGTAGTCTCTCACCGACGGAAAGCGTCCAAACCCATCAAAGTTTCGACCAGTGTTAACCATATGCAGCTCTTGCCCTTTTTCAAGCGTTAAGCTACTTTGATCAACTAGATGTTAGCTCCGCCAAAACTAGGAGCAAGGAGGAACTGTGCAAGTAGGCATAAACAGAGAGCATGTTGTCGATGGCTGCGCCAAAAATGGTCACTCCTGTCACCAATAACAGAAAAACGATGAACTAAACCTGGGATGTCCAACTCCCCATCATGAGCCAAAGACCGAGCCTTGTACAATGATAATCCACACATCCATCCCAAAGCCTGTGCATGGCTAAAACGGGGCTGAGGCATGATTTCTTCGTCACGCCGGGATTCCATTAGTGCTTGAAACTCTTCGAATGTTGGACACATTTATTGAGATCCAAATTGAAATACATGTGTGACCGGGTTCCAACATCAAACCGCAATGTGGAGGAATGGAAAGCAAAGAGAAGTGTGGCTTAAAGGGAAAAGGGCGTTTAGGCCGAAACCACAGAAATTCACCTTTTCTGAGCCATCCAAAGTGGCGATCCAGTCTTAAAGCTTGTTGACAAGTAACATCTCCATCTTGAGAGCAAAATATCAAGGACTTGTGAGACTGCTAGAAAAACAACATGGGAGCACTATTTATAGGGTTTGAAAAGGAGCTAAGCATGACAGCTGGACAGCACTGATCGACATCACACTGATAGCCGCACATGCATCAGTGATGGCTGGCCGTGCATCAGTGAAGCCCGGCCGGGTCTTCGTGCTGGTCCAGTTCAGTGCAGTTACAGCAGAAGCTGGCCTTTGTTCGGATGGACCACGACTATACTTTTGAGTCTTGTTTTGTTTGTACCAAATGTTTTTTTTATCTTTTTTGAGTTGTTTTCATTTCGTTTTTCTATTATCGAGATGTATTTTACATTTTGATCGGTTGTAAGTCGTTATCCGATTCATGAATCAATTTAAGAACAAAGCATTCACAATTTCCAAGGTTACAATGCAAGGGTTACACCGTTCATCACATGCAAATGCCATTCATCATATTGTGCAAGGAAATCATTCAACAAAAACTTGTCTTTCATAACTGGCAGGTCCAGCCCGGTCATTATTTTACAAAACAAAAAACAAAAGAAAAAGTCTTCAAAAACTAAAGGTCTATCTGGACCTAGTCATTAACTACATAGAAAAACAAAAACAAAAGCAAAATCATCATCGTCATCAGCAGCCCATCCTAGTTGTCTTCCTCCTCGGCTGCGGGGAAGGTCCATTGCTGTCATCACTGGGGCTGCTGAACTGCAAGTCAATCTCCTCTCCCTCGTCCTCTAGGGTCCTGGACCCATCAAAAGACTGCTCGGAAGGCAAGCACTGCCTCACTCGACCTCTCCCCCGATCGGCTCCTCCGCGGCCTCTCATTGAACCCCTTCTCCTTCTCCTTCTAACTAGAGAAGGTCCGATAGGTGGAACTGGTACAGGCTCAAGCTGAAAAGGGGACAGATATCAGTATGAATTAACAAAAGTGTACAGTATGGCAACAATAGTAAACGGCAGATAGAATGCACCTTAATCCCATGGGTGACTAAGGTAGTCTGCCTCTTCTGTACCATGAGGACCAGTCGATCAATCATCTGAAGGAGCTTGTCACCAAATGCCTGGGATATCTATAAAAGAACAGAATTTGAGAAAAGCCAAACAGAGGTAATAGCAGACAATGAATAAAAATGGCAACAAACAAGCTAAAGTGCAATATGGACTAGCATAAAAAAATGTGTACCTGCTTGACGCCAGGGGCAAAAACTAGCCTACGGTCCCTCTCCTCGATGTGCTCAAGTGGGATTTGCTCGATCACTCCATCCAAATGTATGTATACAATCTCAATGGGGATCACAAGAAATCCAGGATAGGAGCAACGGCAGGGGCACCTCCAGTAGGCGCATCGCCAACCCCAGCAACTGTAGCAACAGCAACCTCTGGCACAGCTCGAGCTACACCTGGGTAAGAGGTGCCATCATCCGAGTGTGTAAGAAGGTAGTGAAGTCACCAGGCTCATGATGACGGTCGCCGTCCTCGCCTATCATCAAGAAGTCGAGCTCATGACCGTCCTGCAGATCATCCACTACCTTCATGCCGAGAGAAGGAGGATGTGGAATGTCAGGGTCAGCAACACCCCACGTCTAGCGAATGAACCTTTCTCCCAGGTAGTAAGCTCAGCCAAAGGGGCCCTCGAACAGGATCCTCATTGTGGAGGCATGCCAGGCAGTGGCGTAGGTCGTCCTCGACACCTGGGGAATGCTTGCCCAAGGGTGCCAGTCAACCTGTGAAATCAGTGCAGTGTCAAATGTCAGTGTAGTATGAGGAAATTAGTGTAGTGTCAGATGTTAGTGTAGTATGAGAAAATAACTGCAGTGTTAGATCAATGCAGTATTAGATCAGTGTAGTGTCAGATGAGAATGGCGGTGCAGTGTCAGAAGTCAGTACAATATAAGAATGGCAATATGGTACAGATGCAACAACATGAGAGTGACTGTATAGTGTGGGAAACAGTGTAATATGCTTATGGTAGGTAACCGTTAATGGCTGGTATTTTTTTTTTTGATCCATCGTCATTGTGTCAAAGAAGCGGCGGAAGTATGGGAAGGTTCGATCTACAAGGCAGCGTCGCTCGAACCGCAAGTTGTAGTACCTAGAGCGGGGTACTGACAAGTCGATCGGCCTCACTAGGACGGGAGCCAGGGAAGTGAAATATGTGTAGACCTAAAACTGTAAACAGAAGACAAGAGAAAATAGATCATATGAACAAGAAATGCAATAGTGAACAAAATGTAAAGCATATCAGAAAAGTGAGTGTAGGGTATACCTCCCAAACCCTCCAGTAGCCGCCAAGTGAATCCGCCTTGCGGCGGGAGACGGAGCTCATGTAGCAGTATAAGGTGGCCAGGTCGATGCCACCCCAATCATACTCCACCACCCAAGGAAGGTGTACCAGTGACCCTAGAATGTATAACACCATGGTATTTTCCCTATTTGCAACTAGGGTAATACCGAGAAGATATATGAGGAAGTCGTGGGTGTACTGGGTAACCTCATCTATAGTAGCTAGCTGAGTGCCGGAAAAGTGCTCTAAAAACCAATTCTAGCGCACCATCTCGTGGCTGGTAGTGTCTAGGATCGTCTCGAGAAGCTGGAGCTGTGCAGCTCTCCACTGGGTCATATCCAAATCAAATGGAATTGGGCTACCGACCCCAACCCGCAAACAAATCAGCAACGAGAAGTCGTATGGGGTCGGTCATCTCCCTGGTCGAAGAGAAATGGAATGAGTCAGTGGTTTCCCACCATCTCTCTACCAGGGCCCCATAAAGCCAAGACTTGGCCCTCATCTGTATGAGCCTGGAGTAGAAGGGCCCAAAGCTAGCAGCACTACTAAAGTGCGGACCTCTGTGGAAAGCAGCTCGTACCAACACCTGGGGCTAGATATGGAGCCTTAGCCGCCTATCCTCATACCTATCACCTATCAATGGAAAGTTTTATCAGTCTATGTATAGCAGAGATGAGTGTTTCACTCACCATTTCAACATGTGTGCAAAGTAAAATAAGGAGAAAAGTTACATACTATGGAGGTGGCGGCAGATACATGCTCCATCGGCTCTCGCAGTAGAGTGTCCTCATCTAGCCCTGGGATGAAGCCCTCAAATCTCAAGATGCCGCCTGGGGTGGCACATGTGTACGCGGTTGGTATCTAACCACATCAAAGGGCCTCTCGGCAAGGGGAAGCAATACAACAGCCACCTCTCCCTCCATATCCACACCAAGGGCAGCACCGATACCTGCGACGGGGTCAGGAATGGGTACTTCGTCACTAGCCATAGAGAGGAGATGAAAAAAAAAAAAAAAAAAAAAAAAAGTGAGTGGATGAGTGATTTTAGGGGTGGAAATCACAAAACCAAAACCCTAGCAGAGAGAAAATAAAGAGAAGACAAAAAACCAAAGGGAGAACAGGGAAAAGTTCGGAAAAAGTGTGAGGATCTAAAAAAAACCAAGAGAAAACTCAAAGCTTCGCCAAATCAAGTTTCAATCAGTTCAAAATGAAGAGGAGAACAAGTTGTTTTAGGAAAATTTTGTGAGGGTTGTTCGGTAACTCAAGAAAATGAGGAATCTAGAGAGAAAGGGAGGTTAGAGAGAGTCAAAGAGAGGGTTTCAGCCTTGGGTGTGTGTGTAATGAGGGTTTATTTGTGTTGTTTATAACCACGGGCGTCGGTTTTACCAATTTGCCCCGCTGTCGCTATCGAGGCCCGGCCGGCAGTGTCAAAGCCTGGCCGTGCTTCATCGATGCTCGGCCGGCTCTCAGTGAGATTTAAGTCAGGTTTGTTTTTGTTGTTTTGTTTGTTTTGTTTTTTTACTTTTACTTCTTGTATTGTGGAGTATACGAATCTGGAAAAAAAATAGTGGAAAAGAAAAAAAAGGCAATGAGTAAAAGGAAAAGAAAAACAAAAAAAAAAAAAGAAAAAGAAAGAAGAAAAAGTTGAGGAAAAAGCGAAAACAAACAGAAGAGAATGTATTTATTTGATTTTTGAAACTAATTTGTTTAAGCTTGTCTGTTTTAATTATTTTGCTTGAATCATAGTTCGCTCCGTTATGTTGTAACCAAATGGCATTGTATGTACGGTTCATTCAGAGGAGTTCCAGATAAGTCATTTGTGTCACAGTAGGAGAACCTACATATCTTTGTAGCTAAGATCATGAGTGCATCTATCGTACACATTCACTTGTTTACTTTGTGCATCTACCGCACTCATTTACTTCGTGCATATATCGCACACTTCTCTCTTTTATCTCGAGACATATGAAACACGGCTTCGAGTAGTTTTTGTTTCTCACGGCGCGTGAAACGCGGCCCTGGGCAAGTTTTATCTCGAGACGTGCGAAACACGACTCTGAGCGATTTTTGTTTCTTAGGACACGTGAAAGGCGACCTTGGACGAGTTTTATCTCGGGAAATGTGAAACACGACCCCGAGCGATTTCTTGTTTATCAGGACGCATGAAACGCAGCCCTGGGCGGGTTTTACCTCGAGATGTGTGAAACACGACCTTGATCGGTTTTTCTTCTATCTCAAGACGCATGAAATGTGGCCTTGCGTGTGTTTACTCTTGGGATGCATGAAATGCAATCCCAAGCAGTTTTCTTTCGATCTTAGGACGCGTGAAGTGCAACCCTAAGCTGTTTTGCTTTCATCTCGGAACGTATGCAACATGACCCCGAACAATTTTTCTCTTCTTGTTTCTCAAGATGCGTGAAACACAACCCTGAGCGGTGTTTTCTTTCCTTGTCATGTGTTTAGGCATAGGTAGTATTTGTTATTGCTCATTGCATCATCTTGCATGATCATAAGTTTTCAACATAGTCGGCTTCGCGAAACATGTGAGTCCAACTTTCAAAGTTTTTGTGCATATCATTTGCATTTTTCTCCAGAACTACGCTGATTTGATTCCTTGCAAAGGGATACGTGGGCAGCCTATGG
This sequence comes from Camellia granthamiana, assembly GCA_036172215.1. Classification (NCBI taxonomy): domain Eukaryota; kingdom Viridiplantae; phylum Streptophyta; class Magnoliopsida; order Ericales; family Theaceae; genus Camellia; species Camellia granthamiana. The sequence continues at coordinate 133,779,662 of CM069910.1, forward strand.
GCACAACCATTTCTTTCTGTCTTGATTGTTTGTCCAAGTCTTACGGCCTTCTCAAAGTGGGTCATCTTTGGACTTTGACATTCACTCACGTCATTTTATGACTCCGAGTCTGTCAAAGAGGGGCAACTGTAGACACTCCATTTTTGACTGCCCGCAAGCCTTAGGCGCTTGGTTCGATACACTCGATGATGAAAGTTGAATTGTGTGCTTTGAATTCATAGTGATTCGAATTCAGTCAGGCTCTCGAAATAACCTCGGATTTTCAACATTTGCCTTGTTTGAACCTTTGAGTCTCATTTTTTGACCATTTACTACCCTGAGCTTTGAACCAAAAAAATAGGGGAGGGCATCAAAGCCCGGCCGGGCATCAGTGATGGCTGGCCGTGGCTATGAATGACCGGCTGGCCCTTCGTGGCAAAAAACACTATTTTGGGCAAGAGGCCGCCAACTATCCATTTTTGAAGATATTTATTACCTTTTGAGCTTAAATTCTATAAAAACGAAGTTGTGTTATTGTTTTAAGGGTTGAACAAAATTTAGAAAGTCTATATACACGTTGAGACCTCCTCCCTCCTCCTTCTTCCATAGCAAGCAACCTCTGAGCTAACCTAGCTTCCTTGGGTCATCTCCATACACCGTACACAACCTTGTCTCACCATCTTAGAGCCTTGGTTGATCTTGGAGAAGCATAATTCAAGCTTGAGAGTGAGTTGAGACTAAGTTTGGACCACAAACAAAAAGCTTACCCCTTGAGAGGTGTAAGTTTGTTTTCTTCTCTCTTGCCCTCATTTCTTTCATTTACTTCATAATTCCTACTGTTTTGTATTGCTTTGAGTCTATTCTAAGTGTTAAAGATTAAGTTTGAATATCTACCAAAAGAGTAGAGAGAGTTTACACTCTTTCTATATTTTTACTTATAGCTCGAACCTCTCTTTTACAATTATCTTCTTTGCTCCTTGCACTGATTTTCAGAGTTTAAGAAGGGCTAAAAAATCATGTTTTGATGTTTCAAAAGTAGAGGGGTTAACCACCCCTTCTTATTCTTGCTTCCTAGCCTTGTTTCACCTTTTTGTTGTTAGGCTTTTTAGGCTCTTTTCTCGCATTTTTAACCTTTATTTTTTCATGTGTTAAAGGTTGTTTTAGGGTTGTCCAAGCCTTTTAAATTGATTCATGCTTTGTTTAGTTCATTTGTTGTCTCATAAGCTGGCATACATGACTTGTTGCATATTTTTATATAGCTTCTCTTTATTCATTCCATGTCTAAAAGCCCAATTTTAACAATCAATCCACCATCCATCTCTTTCATTCTTGAGAATGATTTCAACCGATTGAGGTTGCTCAAAACATGTAAGAAAGAGTCTTACTTAATGGCTTAATCTTTTCGAAGATTCATTGCCAATGGTATAGTCTTTCTCTCATACTTTAGAAGAACCTCTCTTTTGACATTACTTATTGTTTAGAGGACTTTAAGATCACCATAGACAAATGGCCTAAAGAACGGCAAGGCTTCATAAAATTGGCTTAAAACTTGGATCAACACACATGAAGAAAATGGCTGGAATTGCTTGAACTTGGCCGGACGTTATGCCAAGTTCTTTGTGTCAAGAGTTGTCACATGCAAATCCATGGCATTTTGATGATTCTTGAAGCGTCACAACCTCCCGCTTTGAGTTTATTCCACGACAAGAGGGAGGGGTGGTCTTATTCATTACATTTCATTGATTTTTGTCCAAAATTGTATCCAAGAACATCAAGCAATCAATTTTCTCATTGATGGCTTTGGAATCAATTTTAACCTTCTCTCGAGGCTTTCCCTTGACAAAAGAGGAAGAATGGGACAAACAGAGCTTGAGGCCACTCTGTCTGCACTGGTTCACCTCAGAACACAAAAACAGAGTTTTGCACCGAATTTATCCATGGCCAGCCATCTGTAGGCCCGACCGGCCATCACTGATGCACGACCGGCCCTCAGTGTGTGGCTAGCAGTGCAGTTTTGTAGGAAAACAGAGGCAGTGGCTATAGGTGAAATAGAATTGGCTTGGACAGACAGAGCAGCCCTCATACGCTGTGCATACAACCTTCATCCATCTTCACTTACGCATTTTGTCAAATGTAATTAATTGTTTCGTTAGTGTTATAATTATCATAGTTGTAAATTAATCTTATTGTAATTAATTGGTTGTAGCTTGTTAATTTGTAAAGTGTTGTAACTAATTAGTTAGTTAATTAGTTATTCAATTTTGTTTTGTAATTAGTTAGTTAACTAGAATAGTTAGTTGATTCATTTGTTGTAATAATTAGTTAAGCAATTTAGCTATTTATTCATTTGTTTTGTAATAATTAACGTAGCTTTAATTAGTTAGTTAATTAGCTCTGCCTTTTTAGACTCTCCTTCGTGAGAGCGCAATGTAATAATGTGTATGTCTTCCAACCCCACATCTTTCTTCTTTTTATTTACTAGTTTATGATGGTTAGTTTAGGGCATCATGTTTTGTTTAGCATACTTCATGTTTGCATCTATTTGTATTACATGCACCGAGGCTCGGTTCATCATTCTAACTGCATTGTTAGTTTAACTAATTCTTTGAATATGAGCTTAGACCGCATGCTATTTCATTGATTCATATGCCATATTAGTAGCCGAGCCTATTAGTTGCATTTTTGCATGTGTTGCATTAGTCATAATTGCATAGTTAGGATCACGCATTTTTCTAACTCATTTTTCTTTTGGCTTGGAGTACTAGGTGACCTTTTATTAGCTTTAGCATAATTGCATAAATGTGCTTGTTACCATGTCTAGCATGCTTGCCATGAGGCTAAATACTTGATTGATAAACTGCTTGTATGCCTGTGGATGAAGGTTTGTTGCTTGAATTGGAATAATTTGAGTAATATTTATACGCGATCACTTTTTCAAATAGTATATATTTCAAAACAATTTTGCAAGACAAACACTACTCTAGATGTTGCAATTCTTGCAATTTAGTCTATACTTGTTTGTGAGCATCACATAGTAATGCTAGCCTAATAACCGGAATAACAACATATAATGTTAATAAAAATCATATCATGATTAGTAGAGGCCGATCTCTGGTCGGGCGAGCGAGGCTGCTCAAATGTATTCATGACCTTCCCCTCTCATACCCAAGTTCTTGAGCCTAGACAATCTTAGTGATGACGGACACGTGGCCTTTGGCACGAGTCATCGGTTTCCTAAATTTCCCAAAAATATTTAGGTGGCGACTCTGTATCTGGCAAAGCAGTCCATTTTTGGCAATTTGATTCAAAATTGATTTTTCAAAAGATTTGCCAGATTTAGACTCTTTGGTGTTTATCAATTTCACATTGCACTTGTGAGATTAGATTCAAAATAGCGGGAGTCCGAATTGTAGGGCTTATTTCCACCTCTTGAAAGAGGGGGGGCGCAAAAAGTCGAGCTACAGATAAGTGTGTTACTGATCGCACCCGACAACTCCCATATACCTTTAGCCTTCAAACTCCGGTTCAAGGTGTCCAATAATGAAGCAGAATATAAAGCGTGTATTATTGGTTTAGAAGCAGCCCTAGAACTAGGGAAAATAAGGTCGGATGTCATCAGGGAGTCGAACTTGGTTGTTTCTCACGCAAATGGAGACTGGAAAGTCAAAGAAGAGAAGATGAAGGTTTACCCTCAAACCCTGGATATTCTGATTCCGAGGTTTGAAAAGTTGACATTCATGCATCTATTAAGAGAGAACAACAGGTTCACTAATGCTTTAGCAACCCTACCTTCTATGGTAGAAATCCCACTTGGGGTCCGGATGCATCTGATTATCATCGAACAGAAATGCACACCGGCTTATGAAACCATTGCCACGATAGCCAAAGTGCAAGACAAAAATCCTTGGTACTACAATATTTGGAACTTCCAAGAAAAATAGATGTATCCACCAAGGGCAAATGCCATGGACAAACGGGGAATACGGCGTATGGCCATCCAATTTATCATCTGCGGGGGTAAGCTGTATAAAAGAGGACATATGGGAATACATAAGCTGTGTGTGGAGGAAGATGAATTGAAGCGCCTTATGGAGGCTATCCACGGCGGAGAATGCGAGGCACATACGAATGGTGTGATGTTGGCCCAGAAAGTCCTCAGGCAAGGCTATTATTGGTCCACCATGAAAGAGGATTGTATTGGTTTTGTGCGGCAATGCCACAAGTGTCAAATCCATGCCAATCACATGAATATTCCGCCGTCAAAACTCTACAACATGACTTTGTCATGGCCTTTATTGGTCTAGGGAATCAACGTTATCGGGGCGGTCTTGACAAAAAGGTCGAATGGACATGAATATATCTTTGTGGCGATTGATTATTTTACAAAGTGAGAGGAAGCTCAGTCCTATGCCATCTCTAAGTCATCGCATGTTGCCAAATTTATCAGAAACAATATCATCTGCCGGTACAAAGTTTTGAACGAGATCATATCAAATAACGGCTCGCACTTTAAGAAAGTGGTGATAGATCTTCTTGAGAAATACAATGTGGCTTTTCATAAATCATCCACATACAGGCCACAAACTAATGGAGCTGTTGAAGGGGCCAATAAGAATATCAAGAACATCTTCCAAAAGATGGTTGAGACCTATAGGGACTGGCCGAATAAACTAGCATTCGCACTTTGGGGCTACAAAACCTCAATCCGGACGTCTACAGGGGCAACCCCTTACTCTCTCGTCTATGGGATGGGAGCCGTTTTGCCAATTGAAATTGAAGTCCTATCACTGCGAGTTATGGCTGAGTGTCAGATAGCGGAGGCGGACTGGCAACTGAGCAGATTTGAGGAGTTGAAGTTGTTTGATTAGAGAAGGCTAAACGCATTGTATCATGTTCAGGGCTACCAGCGCAAAATTGCCAGGGCTTTTCACAAGAAAGTTAAGTCCAGGAATCTCAAGGAGGGAGACATGGTGCTGAAAGACAATAGAGTTCCTATCCATGACCCTAGGGACAAGTTCAGACCCAACTGGACTGGTCCTTACATTATCAAAGCTATCTAGTTAGGAGGGGCAGTTATTTTCATGGACTTAGATGGCTTGGAATTTTCACAAGCGATCAATATGGACAAGTTAAAGAAATATTACCCCTAAGAGTCTCGCTAGGCCAAAAACCCGTTAGGGCAATCTAGGCAAAAGTTAAAGCAAGAAAAAATAGAAACAAAAAAAAACTGAGCTCCCAAGGTTGAAAACCCTAAAAGGCGACTTTGGCAAAAGTTAGAGCGCAAAAAGAGAGATTTAATACTCGAGTGAACCTATACTGAACTATGTAAGGCCTGATTCCTATCTTTAGGATACGTAGGCAACTTTATCCTAAAGTTCGGCCATAACTATCCCCAACTCAACTCTGTCCATTTGTCTGATCAGGTCATCTTTGCTCATCATCTGTTACTTTGGTTATGATCTTCATTTTGGGAAGAAAAGCTGGTTACAATGCGGAGCAGTAGTGGTATGCAATCAGGGCCAGTTATGATCTTTTGATTCGAGGTTGTACATCTTAAGGGTTTGATTCCTGTGTGTGTCATTCTCAAAATTTACCTTATACAACTTAGACTATTTTTGGACCAGAAGGAAAATTTTTAGTGCTCACAACCTTAATTCTATTGATTTCAACACAAGTACATTTTCTAACTCTCTGATCAAATCAAAGTTGCTTTTACACCATAAAACTTGAAAAGAAAAGTCAAAACAATAAACTAGGGGCATAGATGAGTCAGGAAGTCCTGTGTCCCTTACTCGTGCTTGTGGAAGCCTCTGTAGCGAAAGTTGGCCCTACTTGTGCCTCATCGTCAGGCTAAACCAAGCACTCGCCAGAATAGGCATAACTGAAACTACGGCCACGGGCTAGAAACTCTCTCATCCTCCAGGTAGCAAGGTACCGAGCCAGGTATGAAGCACGAATCAAGAATAAAGTCGGGTATTGTACCCCTCCTCAGGGTAAGTCTGACCACACCCAAACTGGCGTCTAAACAGAAAATGAAAGTAGAACACGTAGTGCGCAAGGCCAATCAACTATATGCCTAGCTGTCGGGTCATGCTGTAACTCATCTTAGTCAGATTGAGCCAGAGGCAACGCCAAGCTATGTCAGCTGCAGATCTACTGTACATCCAATTACACCACCATCCCTCATTGCGAAAATCCACTAATCGCTGGCGGAAGAAATAACCTTGAGTTGAATACTTGGGGCAAGGGTTCACTACTTTCAGCTTATCCTTGAGCCATACCTGGGAAAGGATGAAAAATAAGAGAGATTAAAGAATAGAGAGATGTTTGTTGAGGGAAAATGAAAGAAAAGGGTTTTGAGGGAAAATAGAGAGTGAGTGTCGAGTGATGTGAGAGACATATATAAGAAAGGGTGGGAAACAGTACTTGAAGAAGTAGTGGACTCCCCGCAAATCTGGTAGTCTCTCTGGTAGTCTCTCGCTGATGAAAAGCATCTGAACCAATCAGGGTCTCGGCTAGCGTCAAACCAATGCAACTCTTACCCTCTTTCAGCTAGTGGGCTACTTTGATCAGCTTAATGTGGGCTTCACCGTAACTAGGGGCAAGAAGAAAATACACAAGCATACATAAACAGAGGGCATGTTGTCGAAAGCTTCACTAGAGAAGGTTGCCTCTATCTCCGATGTCAGAAAATTGATGGATCAAATCAGCTCCCCGTCATGAGCTAAAGATCGAGCTTCGTGCAAAGTATGCCCGCACATTCGTCCCAAAGCCAGGGCATGGCCAAAATGGGGTTGTGGCATGTTTTCCTTATCGCGTTGGGATTCCATCAATGCTTGAAACTCTTCAAGTGTCTGGCACAGCTCTCGAGATCCGAAACAGAATACGTGTGTAACCGGATTCCAACATTGAACAGCAGCATGGAGAAATGGAAAGCAAAGCGAAGTACGACTCCAAGGAAAAAAGGCGTTTAAGCCAAAACCTCAAAAGTTCACCTTTTCCGAGCCATCCAAATTGGCAATCCAATCTCGGAGCCTAGTGTTGAGCACACCCTCCATCTTAAGAGCCAAACATCAAAGACTCGCAATTCTGCCAGGAAAACAGCTTGGAAGCACCTTTTATAGACTTTGAGAAGGAGCTGTGCATGACAGTTGGATCCTACTGACCGACACCACTTTTGGGCCCAACCATGCCTCAATGGGGCCTAGCCATGCCTATTTGGACCCGACTGGGTCGAAATGATGGCCCAGATCAAAACAGTTGCATCAGATGCTAGTCTCTTGTCTTGCTATATTGTGGTTGCATTTTGAGTTTTGCTTTGTTTGTAGTAAGTGTTGTTTAGTGTTTTTAGGTTATGTTCATTTGTTTTGCTGTTATTGGTTTGTATTTACTTTTTGTCCGGTGGAAGGTTGTTTTCCGAATCAAGAAGGAATTCAAAAATCACGCAACCACAGTTGTAAAGTCTTGTAAAATTGTTATACAGCGGTTATGCCATCTATCAAATTTTTTGCAAGAGGAATCATCCAAAACTTTTTTATATATACACACTAGCGGGTCCAAAACTGATAATTGTTTTTACAAATCAAAAACAAAATAAAAGTCTTCCAAAATAAAAATAAAGAGTCTAACTACAAAGAAAAAGAAAAGCCAAAAGAACTAATCAGCACTCCATCCTCGCCCTTTGCCTGGAACTACTGGACCGCACGTCAACCTCCTTCCCCACCTCTTCGAAGGTCATGTACTCAGCAAAAGACTCCTCAGAAGGTGAGCGCCACCTCGCCCAATCTCTCTCCCGGTCAGCCTATCCTCTGCCTCTCACCACACCTCGTCTCCGCCTCCTCCCAGTCAGAGGTGGCCCTGCAGGTGCAGCTGGCGCTGGCTCGAGCTAAAATGAGTACAGATATGAGTGTAGATATCTGAAAAGATTCAGTTAAATTGTGTGCAGGTATCATAATGGGTGCAACATAATTACAAACAAGATTGCAATGCCTCAATCCCATGGGTGGCCAGAGCAGTGTGCCTCCTCTGTACCATCATGAGTAGTCGGTCGATCTTCTGGAGAAGGTCATCAGCTTACGCTGCAGATACCGGCACTGTAATAACCCAACCCTAGTACATGTTTTTTGGTATACTCTCGGTCCCGTATTCTGTGCATCTAAATACTTATTGTGGAATTTTATGTGAAAGTAAGTTAATGGAGTGAATCTTATGCTTATAGATGCGTATCTGTTTAATGTGAGAAATATCTGTTACAATTCTAGTGTTTGCATCAGGAATTGAAGGCCTTAGAAGTTTAATTATCTGAAATTGAGTTTACATTTAAGATCAGCATGATTTTTAGGTCATAGTACGATTTTTTGAGAAATTTCAATTAGGAATGACTAAACTGATTAAATTTTGTTTTTACTCACTTTTAAAGATATATGCTTATATTCTTTACATACTTGACTTAAGAGGCATTGCAAGGAAATCTCTTGGGAGAGAGAGAGAGAGAGAGAGAAATTAGGAAAGAAGAGGGTTTGAGAGAAGTTCAACAAGAAGATTGGGAAGTTAAAAGGGATTGTAGGATTCAAAAGCTCAAGGTAGGTGTGTTATACTTGGAATCATTCCTCTCTTGGAAATGAGTAAGATTTCTTTTGTTAATCATGCAAATTCATTGAATTGATTTGGGGTTAAGTTAAGTTCTATGGAGAAGAATTCCATTCTATCTTTGCATTTTTGAACTCATTTATGGATTTGGATGATTGTATATATATTTGGGAATTTTATGGAAGGGATTCAAAGTGTTTCATTTATATTTGTGAATTGCAAGGAATTGAGGAATCAATTCATATTAAAATGGTTGTATGTTTGAAATATCTTTGTACATGATTTTTGAACCATGTTTCATTAATTAAAGGACCTAATTAGAGCCTTGTGAAAGCTTGCCAAAAACTGAGTTTTGCTGAAATTTCGAACTGCAAACTATGCAGATCGCCGCACGTGCAGGGGTCATGGCCGCATATGCGAGAGGCCTTGCCGCACATGCGGGGCTCACAGCCACACGTGCGGCCCATGCTGCAAAATTTTGTTTGCTCTGTTTTGCGTGCTTAATCCTCTAGTATTTTTGAAATCTGTGTTTAACGTCCTTAAGATGCTTGTAAATTCGTTCGAGGTAAAATGAAACAGGAAAAGAACTTAAGAAGAAAAGAGAACTAACGTATAAGTTGTGTATGTGTGTAGGTCATAACTCGGGAGGGACAAGAGATCCATTATGGCACTGTGAGTAGTAGTACTGTAATCGTACATTTACTTACCGTTAATAATTCTTATTATTAACGCTCTATTTTTTTATAAGCAATTACGTTACCATTTATGTTGTTTGGAGATCAGTGAGAACATTGAAAGATTATGTGTACCTCGGTATGACTCTGGAACTACTCTGCATTCCGGTTACGGTTAATGGATATCATTAATGTGCTATGTGTAAATTACCTAAGACTCCGCACAAGAATTATTAATACTATGCAATTAGTTAACGGGAATGAATTATGAATATAAACCCCGCTTAATGGGAACATGATATTTTGAATGAACGTCCTATCAGGGACTCCCACAGTCTTATTTGGTTCAACACATGTTTTATGACATAGACATTTGCCTAGAATGAATTAACGAAATGAAAATCGGATAGAACCATGGGTTGCCTTATACGTCAAGAATTGAATATCAATAACATTGTTATATGACTCACGTTATGGTGTGAATTGTTCTATCCCCATGAATAGTACTGTAACGATACATGGGTTAACGACACATGGGTTTCTGTAAATAATTATTATTAATGCTTGGTTCTACGTAAGATGACTATGGCAACATGTAATGAATCAGAAAGGGAAATTTATGTGCACTATTGTGAACGGTATTCATATGAATTTGGCATTATTCTATTCTGTTTATCCATTTTGTTTATACTATGACATGATATGAATTGTTCGGTCTTCAAGACCTATTGATTTCTGGTATGGAACAAAATGTTGTATGGAACTAAGTGCTGCAATGCGAGTCACCTCTAAAATCCATGCGAGCCACCTCTGGAGTCCATACATACATGAACTGGGCTTAAAGCTAATCTGGTCCCTTTATGGGTCATCTGGTTCTGGTCCCTTTATGGGTCATCTGGTCCCTTTATGGGACATCTGGTTCTGGTCCCTTTATGGGTCATCTGGTTATATGAATTTGTTATATCTGGGCCGGGGGCCAATCTGTGAAATCTGTGAGCCTATGACTAATCTATAACTCCGTCAGGCTTAAAGCCGCTCTGATTAAAGACTAGGGCCAAAGCCGTTCTGGAAATAATTACAGGAAGAGTAACCATAAGTTCTTTGCATTTATAAACATTGTAGTTCAAGTAATATATTGAATTGTTTACGTACTATTGTTCACTGAGCTTGGCTCACTCTATATTGTGTCTGTTTCTGTAGGTCATCTACCAGGCGGCCAGCCTTAACCCTAATGCTTGTACTTTTTTGTCAACCGCAGTGTGTCCAGGCACTTAGAGGACACTGTGTGGAGTTTGTTAAGCTTTTGGCTTTGGTTGAAATGTTTGTAATCCCTCTCTTTACCAATGTTTTATCATGTGCCCAATTATGGGGCTGAGTCCGTGTATGTATATGTATGGATATACCTAGCTATCTAGTGTATGTCACTGTATGATTATTCACCTGCTGTAATGTTTGTGATCCTAGCATAGTAATGGTAGCTCAATGGATGTTATTTTATATTATTGTATGTTATTAAATGCTTCCGTTCAGGCCCCATATCTTATGTATATTGGGTTAAGTGTCCGTTTCTGACATGGTCATGCCCAAAGTTTTAGGGGCGGGTTTGGGGCATGACATGCACAAGGAAGAGAATTTAGTGCAGTATATAGAAATAATCTAGTACAGTGATCAAGCACAGTGAACAGGAATGAAATGGTACAGTGGAAACAAATAATAAAGTGTAGAGTGAGCAGAAGTATAAAGAAGTGTGTACCTTCTCTGTGACGACCCCGACCTCCAAACTAGTACATTGTATTAATTAAATGAGTTTAATTACATGGTTATGTGCTTGATTGTGTGATTACATGTTTGATTCTATAATTAGCTGTTGATATATGGAATATCTGTTTAAATTGATAACTTAGAGTCCGAAATTGAAAGCCTAGATGACTTCAGAAGCAGAAATTGACTAGCCCAATAAGCTAATTAGAATATTTAGAATTTTATGGAGACTTCAATTGAAATTTGATTTGGATCAAAATAATTAGAATAAACTGATTGAATTAGTTAGAACTAAGCCTAATTGATTAATCCTAATCACCATTAATTAGGCTAACTTAATCGCATCCTATAAAAGGCTCTAGCTAAGCTTATGAGCTCATTTGGTGTACACGACTCAGCTGAGAATTAAGAGTGAGGAGAGGAGAGTTCAACATTTACAGAGAGAAAGAGGTGAATTGTAGAGAATTGGAGGGAGACTCAAAGATTGGAGCCATAACATACTTGAATTCAACACTAGCTATGACACTCAACACTAATTCATGTAGATATGGCATAAAGGAGTTGAATTCCTCTCATTTTTGTGCTCATTGGCATGTCATTGAAGAAAAAGAGCTATGAATTTCAAGAAATGGAAGAATGAAGCTGAATTACACACACGTATGCATCATTTGAGTTTGAATTCATGGAAATCCTACATGCATGGCACATTTCTACCTTAATTTGGAGAATCCTGCATGTTTTCATGCTTCTCATACCACTTGATCATGTTTTGAATATGTTTTGAAGAGATATGCATCCAGTTTGAACTAAACATTATTTTACAACTTGAAATTGAAGTTAATGGTTGAGAATTTGCCATGATTTTGAATAAATGATTTCAAATGGAAGTGTTTTCATGTTATTTAGTGATTCTCCATGTTTTTGTATCAAAAATGCAAGATTTGAGACTTTGAATACCATGCTTGATCTTCAATTGCAGTTCTGGAAATTCCAGATTCCATGATGTCCGCTCAAGCGGAGAAGCCCACACTCGAGTGTGGAATTTGAGCTCCCAGAAGTTTTCGAAATTTTACAGTCCGCTCGAGCGACCAAAGTGGCGCTTGAGCGAGGACCTTTTTTCTTCAGTCTTCCGGTCAAGCGATAGTCGAGCGGAATTTCATATATCCAGTACTTTTACAGACCACTCGAGTGACGGATTTCACGCTCGAGCGACCACCCTTGGTTTTGAACCCCCGCTCGAGCGTAGGAAGTTGCGCTCGAGCGAAGATCCTGTTTTCAGCAAAATTTTACCAACTCTTTTAAATGCACACTTGCATTCTCATGCCATTCCTCGCATTCTTAGGCACCTTTTTGGACACATATATCATACAATAAGTTAGAGATGCACAAAGAGAATTGAATTGGAATGAAATGGAATTTCATTTATACCTTGTTATGTGCTTCGTTTAGGTGGACGTCGAGGCTAAGAGTCACCGCAAACCACTATGAGTAATAACCTTATAAAGATATGTTCTAATTACCTTTACTTTCGAAAATGTTATTGCTATCAAAATGGACACGTGATTGATTGAATGAATTCTCAAATGATTTGATGATTGACAGCATGGCTTGTTAAAATGTTATGACCTTTAATGAATGAAGTTCTATTTGAAACCATATTGTAGCGTCCATTGAATATAGGCCCTTGTCTGGGGGTAATAATACCACGGCTATAGGCCCTCACCTGGGTGTAATAGTACGATGGCTATAGGCCCTTACCTGGGGGTAATAATACCATGGCTATAGGTCCTCGCCTGGGGGTAATAGTACCATAGCTATAGGCCCTTGCCTGGTGGTAACAATACCATGGCTAGAATGATATGTCATCATTGGAACGAAATTGTCACTTCATGGATGTACCATAGATAATAGTACTAATGGCTTTTGTTGCCATAAAGAGATGCTTTCATGACTAATCTAAATGATAGTAGTAATATTATCGAACTTCATTCATTTAACCCCTTTATTCTGTTATTACTCATTGGGCTTTAGCTCATTATTTATTTATATATGTAATTGTAGGTGGGCAAACAGAGCCTCAGGGTTAGATAGCCTCGAGTTTACCCAGGTCAGCCTTTTGTAGAGCTTCCAAGTGAAGTAGTCAGGCTTGTGTGGGGCCATGCCTGTCAAACCCTTTTTGTGTGGATTTATGGTTTTGTATTTGTCCATAGTTGGGGTTGTATCTTTGTAAGACATGAATTGTACTTATGTAGGATGTATATTTGAATCAAACTTTACTTAATATATTTGCTCTCTTCATATATGCACAGCTCAGTGGATGAATTCTATAATATTTTAAACTTCCGCTAAGCCCCGTAATTGGTAATAAAGGTTTATTTGTATGGAGGCCATAGGTAATCTATAATGACTAGCCGGCCATGACGTTGAACCTATAGGGGCATGTTCGGGTCCTGACAGAGTGGTATCAGAGCATGAGTTATATCTCACTCACTTGTCCATTGAGCTATAGTGGGTCTAGAAGAGACATCAGGAATGCATTTATGTGCATTGATATGTTAAGTAAGACAGCATGTGATTATTTATGCAATTGCATACATGACTATGTGTATATGTATATCACGCTTGTTATAATACGAAGTTTCATATAGAAAATAGTGAGAACCAGAGGTGATGAAATAGAGGAGGCAACCTCCTCAAGGCTGGATAGAATGGAACAAATGATGCAAGACATGGTTGAAGCCATAAGACAACAACAGCAATGGCAGCAACAACAACAACAACCACCTCCCCCATCTCAAATGCCTGTACCACCTCCCGCTCCAAAGTGTCAGCCAGAGACCTGTACTGATGCCTTGACTAGAGAATTTAAAAAGATGAAGCCGCCAGTGTTTCATGGTGGAATTGAACCATTGAAGGATGAAGCTTGGGTATTGGGAATTGAGAAATTGTTTGAAGTGTTCCCATGTATCGAAGCCCCGAAGGTGCAGCTAGCTACATTCACAATGGAAGATGACACAAGGCGTTGGTTGATGTTGGTCCGAAACGATAACAAGGATGTTACTTGGACCCGTTTTCTGGAAATCTTCTATGAAAAATATTTTCCACAATGTGTGCGGGATAGAAAAGTGGCTGAATTTATGGAACTAAAGTAGGGAAGCAAATCAATTGCTGAGTATGAGGCTCAGTTCACAGAATTAGCCCGTTTTGCGCCCCACATGGTGGATATGGATTACAAAAACGCTAGACAGTTTGAGGGAGGTTTGCGTGATCCAATTTTAGATAAAATCAATGTGCTCAAATTGCCAACAAATGTGGATGTACTTGACAGGGCACTAATAGCGAAAAGGAATGTAACTAACCGTAAGCAAAACTTTGAATGGAAGGACAGAAAACAAAATTTTAACAAGAGGACCACGTCAATGAGCAAGAAATTCAAGTCGGGGAGTTCTGGTAATACTAGTTCAAGCCAAAGTGGTAACTCAACACCAGCTTGTACTACATGCAGAAAGAAACATGGAGGTATTTGTTGTCGCACTATGGGGGCTTGCTACCAGTGTGGAAGGATAGGGCATATGGCGAAGGATTGCACACAATCACGACCGAATGGCAACCGAGGAGCTACAAGCTCAATTGGATCCGTACCCATGATGAAACCAACCACAATACCGTCTACCTCGGGGAATGAACAAAGGCAAGGAAGGGTTCTTGCACTGGTCCCGAGGGATACTCAAAATACTGAGACAGTGGTGTCAAGTACAATCTCCATTTGTGGTAAACCTACTTATACTTTAATTGATTCTGGGTCTACACATTCGTTCATTTCTATGGCTTTTGCTGAAACTCTGAATAGACCTATGGAAACATTGAATTATATACTATGTGTTGCATCACCTACGGGGGATCCATGCTATGTTCAACTGTGTTTATTGCATGTGAATTATTTCTCGAGAATGCTACTTTGTATGCTGATTTAATACCTTTGGACATGGGACATTTTGACGTTATTTTGGGTATGGATTGGCTAACTAAATATTATGGAACTATTGATTGTGCCTCGAAACGAGTAATATTCCGACCTCCTGGGCAAGAGGAATATTATTTTGAGGGAAAAGGGGTAGTCTCACCACCATACCTTATATCCGCCATGAAAGCTCGAAAACTAATGAATAAGGGTTGTCAAGGGTATTTGTGTAGTGTGATAACCGAGCCAACGGTATACATTACTTTAGACGATATACCAGTGGTGAGAGATTTTCCTAATGTGTTTCTGGATGAATTACCTAGTCAACTTGTTGATAGAGAAATTGAATTCACAATTGATGCAATACCAGGAACTCGACCAATTTCTAAAACTCCATACTGTATGTCTACTACTGAAATGAAAGAATTAAAAATTCAATTGTAGAAATTGCTTGATAAGGGGTTTATCAAACCAAGTACATCCCCATGGGGAGTACCGGTACTTTTTGTTAAAAAGAAAGACGGCATTCTTCGATTATGTATTGATTACCGAGAGCTCAACAAGGTAACAGTGAAAAATAAATACCCATTGTCGCGTATTGATGATCTGTTTCACCAGCTGTAGGGGGCACAGATATTCTCAAAGATTATTTGAGATCAGGATATCATCAACTGAAGGTTAAGGCCGAAGATGTTGAAAAGACTGCTTTCTGAACCAGGTATGGACATTATGAGTTTTTAGGCAGCCATTTGGGGTTACAAATGTGCCTGCAGCAATCATAGATTTGATTAATAGAATTTTCAAGCCTTTTCTAGATGACTTTGTTGTTGTATTCATTGATGACATCTTAATCTATTCGAAAAGTAAAGATGAGCATGTACAACACTTGAAACTAACTCTTCAGGCACTCAGAGAAAAGCAGTTGTATGGGAAATTCAAAAAGTGTGAATTTTGGCTTAATGAAATTGCATTTTTGGGGCACATTATTAATAAGAAT
Source organism: Camellia granthamiana (assembly GCA_036172215.1). Taxonomy (NCBI): domain Eukaryota; kingdom Viridiplantae; phylum Streptophyta; class Magnoliopsida; order Ericales; family Theaceae; genus Camellia; species Camellia granthamiana. The sequence goes on from CM069910.1 coordinate 133,795,623, forward strand.
GGTAAATCTGTGGATCCTCATAAAATTGAAGCTACTATTAACTGGCCTACCCCAATTAATGTGTCGGAGGTTCGTAGTTTTATGGGATTAGTAGGGTATTACCGAAGATTCGTTAAAGACTTCTCAAAAATTGCTATGCCATTGACTCAGTTAACTCGAAAGGGGGAACTATTTGAGTGGACGAATCAGAGACAAACAACCTTTCAAGAGTTGAAGACAAGACTGACTACAGCCCCAATCCTCACTATTCCCTCAGGTACCGAAAATTTCATGATTTTTAGTGATGCATCCTATAAGGGCTTGGGTTGTGTTTTAATGCAGAATGGCAAGGTTATTGCATATGCCTCTCGACAGTTGAGACCACATGAGAAGAATTACCCTACACATGACTTGGAACTTGCTGCAGTTGTGTTTGCATTAAAGATATGGCGACACTATTTGTATGGGGTCAAATGTGAAGTATATACAGATCATAAGAGTTTGAAATAATTTTTCACACAGAAGGAGTTGAACAGTATCAAAGGCGATGGCTTGAGTTAATCAAAGATTATGACTTACAGATTTACTACCATCCAGGCAAAGCTAATACTGTAGCGGATGCACTTAGTAGAAAGAATGTGGGGAATTTTGCCTGTTTACTCACAGATCAAAGAGAACTGTTGCTAGAATTGGAAAAACTCGAAATTGAAGTCGTGCCTTTTGAACCAAATGGCTTGATAGCCGCCATGTTCGCCCAACCCGCTATTATTGAAGAAATTAAATAGAAACAGTTGGATGATGAGTTTTTGAAGAAGATTTGTGATGAGCTTAACACCAAGCCTAAACTGGGATTCATAATTGAAGACTCTGTGTTGAAATATCATGGGAGATTGTGTATCCCGAATGATGCGGATTTAAAAAGGAAAATTTTGGAGGAAGCTCACAAGTCCATGTTTACTATGCATCCAGGAAACACTAAAATGTACCAAGACTTGAAGCTAGTGTATTGGTGGCCCAACATGAAAAGGGAAATTGCCGACTTCAACTCTAAATGCTTACAATGCCAGCAGGTAAAAGCAGAACATCAGAAACCAGCGGGTTTGCTTCAATCTCTTCCCATTCCAGAATGGAAATAAGAACATATCACCATGGACTTTATTTGGGTTATAGTTGATAGATTGACTAAATATGCTCACTTTCTTGCTGTGAAGACTTCATTTACTGCTTATAGGCTTGCCACTATCTTCATTGATGAGATTATTCGACTGCATGGGGTTCCAGTATCTATTGTATCAGATAGGGATCCTAAATTTGTTTCTAGATTTTGGCATAGTCTGCAGGAGGCAATGGGAACATAACTGAGATTTAGTACAACATTTCATCCGCAAACTGATGGGCAAACTGAGAGAACTATTCAGACCTTAGAAGACATGCTTCGTATGTGTGTACTGGATTTTCATGGAAGTTGGGAAACTTATTTGCCATTGGCCGAATTTGCTTATAATAATAACTTTCACGTGAGTATCGGTATGGCACCCTATGAGGCACTGTATGGCAGAAAGTGTAGATCGCCAGTTTGTTGGACAAAGGCTGGTGATAGAGCTATTTATGGGACTGAACTGGTGTAGGAAACAACTGAGAAGATCAAAATCATCCAGCAAAGGCTCAAAACTAAACAAAGTCGATAGAAAAGTTACGCAGCTCAACGAACAAGGGACTTAGAGTACGAGGTAGGAGATCATGTACTCATCAAGGTGACCCCAATGAAGGGGAATATGGGATTTGGTAAAAAGGGAAAATTGACTCCTCGCTACATTGGACCGTTTCAGATTCTTGAGAGGTTGGGTCCTGTTGCTTATCGTATTGCCTTGCCATTAGGAATGGAACAAGTGCATAACGTTTTTACATGTATCCATACTTCAGGGATATCTTAGAGATCCATTCCATGTGATCGATTACCACCAGATTGCTCTAGATGAGGATATGATGTATGAAGAATGGCCCGTGCGAATCATTGATCAGCAAGTAAAGCAATTAAGAAACAAAACTATCCATATGGTGAAGGTTGAGTGGAAAGAGGCCACTTGGGAGAAAGAGGAAGAGATGCGGCAACAATATCCACATTTGTTTCCGTCAGAAGGTAACCAAAGTTTAGAGGACCAAACTTTCTAAGGAGGAGAGACTGTGACGACCCCGACCTCCAAACTAGTACATTGTATTAATTAAATGAGTTTAATTACATGATTATGTGTTTGATTGTGTGATTACATGTTTGATTCTATAATTAGCTGTTGATATATGGAATATCTGTTTAAATTGATAACTTAGAGTCGGAAATTGAAAGCCTAGATGACTTCAGAAGCAGAAATTGACTAGCCCAATAAGCTAATTAGAATATTTAGAATTTTATGGAGACTTCAATTGAAATTTGATTTGGATCAAAATAATTAGAATAAACTGATTGAATTAGTTAGAACTAAGCCTAATTGATTAATCCTAATCACCATTAATTAGGCTAACTTAATCGCATCCTATAAAAGGCTCTAGCTAAGCTTATGAGCTCATTTGGTGTACACGACTCAGCTGAGAATTAAGAGTGAGGAGAGGAGAGTTCAACATTTACAGAGAGAAAGAGGTGAATTGTAGAGAATTGGAGGGAGACTCAAAGATTGGAGCCATAACATACTTGAATTCAACACTAGCTATGACACTCAACACTAATTCATGTAGATATGGCATAAAGGAGTTCAATTCCTCTCATTTTTGTGTTCATTGGCATGTCATTGAAGAAAAAGAGCTATGAATTTCAAGAAATGGAAGAATTAAGTTGAATTACACACATGCATGCATAATTTGAGTTTGAATTCATGGAAATCCTACATGCATGGCACATTTCTACCTTAATTTGGAGAATCCTGCATGTTTTCATGCTTCTCATACCACTTGATCATGTTTTGAATATGTTTTGAAGAGATATGCATCCAGTTTGAACTAAACATTATTTTACAACTTGAAATTGAAGTTAATGGTTGAGAATTTGTCATGATTTTAAATAAATGGTTTCAAATGTAAGTGTTTTCATGTTATTTAGTGATTCTCCATGCTTTTGTATCAAAAATGCAAGATTTGAGGCTTTGAATACCATGTTTGATCTTCAATTGCAGTTCTGGAAATTCCAGAATTCGTGTTGTCCGCTCGAGCGGAGAAGTCCACGCTCGAGAGTGGAATTCGAGCTCCCAAAAGTTTCTGAAATTTTATAGTCCGCTCGAGCGACCAAAGTGGCGCTCAAGCGAGGACCTTTTTTTCTTCAGTCTTCCGCTCGGGCGACAGTCGAGCGGGAATTTCATATATCCAGTACTTTTACAGACTGCTCGAGTGTAGAAAGTTGCGCTCGAGCGAAGACCCTATTTTCAACAAAATTTTACCGACTCTTTTAAGTGCATACTTGCATTCTCATGCCATTCCTCGCATTTTTAGGCACCTTTTTGGACACATATATCATACAATAAGTTAGAGACGCACAAAGAGAATAGAATTGGAATGAAATGGAATTTCATTTGTACCTTGTTATGTGCTTCGTTTAGGTGGACATCGAGGCTAAGAGTCACCGCAAACCAGTGTGATAATAACCTTATAAAGATATGTTCTATTTACCTTTACTTTCGAAAATGTTATTGCTATCAAAATGGACATGTCATTGATTGAATGAATTCTCAAATGATTTGATGATTGACAGCATGGCTTGTTGAAATGTTATGACCTTTCATGAATGAAGTTCTATTTGAAACCATATTGTGGCGTCCATTGAATATAGGCCCTTGCCTGGGGGTAATAATACCATGGCCATAGGCCCTTGCCTGGGGGTAATAATACCACGGCTACAGACCCTCACCTGGAGGTAATAGTACCATGGCTATAGGCCCTCGCCTGGGGGTAATAATACCACGGCTATAGGCCCTTGCCTAGGGGTAATAATACCATGGCTATAGGCCCTCACCTAGGGGTAATAGTACCATGGCTATAGGCCCTTGCTTGGGGGTAACAATACGATGGCTAGAATGATATGTCATCATTGGAACGAACTTGTCACTTCATGGATGCACCACAGATAATAGTACTAATGGCTTTTGTTGCCACAAAGAGATGCTTTCATGACTAATATAAATGATAATAGTAATATTGTCGAACTTCATTCATTTAACTCCTTTATTCGGTTATTACTCATTGGGCTTTAGCTCATTATTTATTTATATATGTAATTATAGGTGGGCAAACAGGGCATCAGGGTTAGATAGCCTCGAGTTAACCTGGTCAGCCTTTTGTGGAGCTTCCAAGTGAAGTAGTCAGGCTTGTGTGGAGCCATGCTTGTCAAACCCCTTTTGTGTGGATTTATGGTTTTGTATTTGTCCGTAGTTGGAGTTGTATCTTTGTAAGACATGAATTGTACTTATGTTGGATGTATAAGGTGAAGAAAAACACTAGTATTTTGTTACCTAATCTGCGATAATGGTGTGAAAGAAGTGGCAAAAGTAGGGGAAATCTCGCTCTACGTGGCGACGCCGCTCCAATCGTGAGTTGTAGTACCGGGAGCAGGGTGCTGACAACTCAAGCAGCCTCACTCAGACCGAAGCCAGAGAGGTGAAATACTTGTAAACCCATAACTGCAAGCAGAGAAAGATAAATGAAGTAGATGAGCAAATATGAACAGAAAATGCAAAGCAAAAATGAGCAGGAAGTGCAAAATTGAACAAAATGCAAAGCTAAACAGAAAAGTAAGTGTGAGGTGTACCTCCCAAACTCTCTAGTAGCCACCAAGTGAATCTACCTTGTGATGGGATACAAAGCTCATGCAGCAGTGCAGAGTGGCCAGGCTAGCACCACCACAATCATACTCTGTTACCTGCAGCAGATGCACCAGTGCTGCTAAGAAATATAACCCCACGGTATTCTCCTTGTTCGCAAACAGGTAGTACTGAGGAGATACATGAGAAAGAAAGAAAATTTACCTTTTACAACTTAGACCATTTTTGGACCAAAAGGAAAATTTTTAGTGCTCACAACGTTAATTCCATTAATTTCAACACAAGCACATTTTCTAAGTCTCTAATCAAATCAAAGTTGTTTTTACATCACAATACTTGAAAAGAAAGGTCAAAGCAATAAACTAGGGGTATAGATGAGTCAGGTAGTCCTATGTCCCCTGCTCGTGCTTGTGGAAGCCTCTGCAGCCAAAGTTGGCCCTACTTGTGCCTCATCGTCAAGCCAAGCCAAGCACTCACTAGAAAGGGCATAACTGAAACAAAGGACAGGGGCCAAAAACTCTCTCGTCCTCCAAGAAGCAAGTTACCGAGCCAGGTATGAAGCACGAATCGGGAATGAAACCGGGTATTTTACCCCCTCCTCAGGGGAGGTATGACCATGCCCAAACGGGCATTTGAACCAGAAAGAAAAGTAGAACACGCAGTGCATAAGGCTAGTCAACTGTATGCCTAGCTTTCGGGTCATGCTATAACTCATCTCAGTCAGATTGAGCCAGAGGCAACGCCAAGCTATGTCTACTGCAGATCTGTTGTACATCCAATTGCACCACCATCCCTCATTGGAAAAATCCACTAATCGCTGGCGGAAGAAATAACCTCGAGCTAAATACTTGGGGCAAGGGTTCACTACTTTCAGCTTATCCTTGAGTCATACCTAGAAAAGGATGAAAAATAATAGAGATTAAAAAATAGAGAGATGTATATTGAGAGAAAATGAAAGAAAAGGGTTTTAAGAGAAAATATAGAGTGAGTGTCAAGTGATGTGAGTGACATATATAAAAAAGGGTGGGAAACAATACCTGAAGAAGTAGTGGACTCCCTGCAAATCTGGTAGCCTCTCACCGATGAAAAGCATCTACACCCATCAGGGTCTCAGCTCGCATCAAACCAATGCAACTCTTGCCCTCTTTCAGATGGTAGGCTACTTCAATCAGCTTAATGCTGGCTCTGCCGTAACTAGGGGCAAGAAGAAAATGCGTGAGCATACATAAACATAGGGTATGTTGTCGAAAGCTTCGCCAGAGAAGGTCACCTCTATCTCCAATGTCAGAGAACCGATGGTTCAAATCGGCTCCCCATCATGAGCTAAAGATCGAGCTTCGTGCAAACTATGTCCGCACATTCGTCCCAAAGCCAGGGCATGGCCAAAACGGGGTTGTGGCATAATTTCCTTATCGCGTTGGGATTCCATCAATGCTTGAAACTCTTCAAGTGTCAGGCACAGCTCTTCGGATCCGAGCGGAATACGTGTGTAACCGGGTTCCAACACTGAGCAGCAACATGGAGAAATGGAAAACAAAGCAAAGTATGGCTCAAAGGAAAAAAGGGCGTTTAAGTCGAAACCACCAAAGTTCACCTTTTCCGAGCCGTCCAAATTGGTAATCCAATCTCAGAGCCTAGTGTTGAGCACACCCTCCATCTTAAGAGCCAAACATCAAAGACTTGCAATTCTGCCAGGAAAACAGCTTGGAAGCACCTTTTATAGACTTTGAGAAGGAGCTGTGCATGACAGCTAGATCCCACTGACCGACACCACTTTTGGACCCGGCCGCACCTCATTAGGGCCCGGTTGTGCCTATTTGGACCCGACCAGCTCTAAATGATGGCCCAAATCAAAACAGTTGCATCAGATGCCGGTCTCTTGTCTTACTATACTGTGGTTGCATTTTTAGTTTTGTTTTGTTTTGTTTGTATTAAGTGTTGTTTAGTGGTTTTAGGTCATGTTCATTTCGCTTTGCTGTTATCGGGTTGTATTTTACTTTTTGTCCGATGGAAGGTTGTTATCCGATCCAAGACGGAATTCAAAAAGCACGCATCCATAGTTGTAAAGTCTTGTACAAAATTATTATGCAGCGGTTATGCCATCTATCAAATTTTATGCAAGAGGAATCATCCAAAACTTTTTTATATATACACACTAACAGGTCCAACCCTGATCATTGTTTTTACAAATCAAAAACAAATGAAAAGTCTTCAAAAAAAAAAAATAATAGAGAGTCTAACTACAAAGCAAAAGAAAAAGCAAAAGAACTAATCAGCACTCCATCCTTGCTCTTTTCTTCCTCTGCTGCGAAGGAGGGGCATCACTATCGTCACTGGAACTACTGGACTGCACGTCAACCTCCTCCCCCTCCTCCTCAGAGGTTGTGTACTCAGCAAAAGACTCCTCAGAAGGTGAGCGCTACCTTACCCGGTCTCTCCGCCGATAGCTTGTCATCTGCCTCTCACCTTACCTCGTCTTCACCTTCTCCCAGCCAAAGGAGGCCCTGCAGGTGCAGCTGGCACTATCTTGAGCTGGAATGATTACAGATATGAGTGCAAATATCCAAAGAGATTTAGTTAAATTGTGTACAGGTATTAGAATGGGTGCAACATAATTACGAACAAGATTGCAATACCTCAATCCCATGGGTGGCCAAAGCAGTCTGCCTCCTCCGTACCATCACGAGCAGTCAGTCGATTGCCCGAAGAAGGTCATCAGCATACGCTGCAAATACCTGCAAACAGAGGAGAATTTAGTGCAGTATATAGAAATAATCGAGTACAGTGATCAAGCACAGTGAACAAGCACATTGAACAGGAATGAAATGGTACAGTGGAAAGAAATAATAAAGTGTACAGTGAGCAAAAGTATAAAGAAGTGTGTACCTGCTCGATACCAGGAGCAATCACCAATCTGCGGTCCCTCTCCTCAATATGCTCCAAAGGGATCTGCTCCAGCACCCCATCTAGTCGCATATATACAACCTCAGTTGGAATAGCAGAAGGAGCACCTCTAGCAGCGGCAGCAGCACCCCTAGCAAGAGCAGCAGCAACCTCTGGAATGACGCGAGCCACGCTCTAGGTAAGAGGCGCCATCACTTAGGTCAGCAAGAAAGTGAGGAAGTCGCCAGGCACATGATGTCAGTCACCATCCTCTCCCAACATAAGGAAGTCAACCTAGGGTCTATCGTAGAGATCATCGACTACCCTCATGACGGGAGGAGGAGGATACGAAATATCAAGGTCAGCGATGCCTTGCGTCTACCGGATGAACCTCTCTCCCAAGTAATAGTCCCTGCCGAAAGCGCCCTCAAACAAAATCCGCATGGTGAAGGCATACCATGCGGCAACATAGGTCGCCCTCGCTGCCTGAAGGATACCTGCCTAGGGGTGCCAATTAACCAGTGGAAGCAGATGTCAGATGTCAAAGATCTAAGCAGTATGGAAACACAATATGAGCACGATAGTGTGCTATGGAAATAGTGCAGTATAGGAAACAGCAGTATGGACACCAACAGCATGGAATAAGTGAAAATAATAAGGTGAAGATAAAGACTAGTATTTTGTTATCTGATCTGCAGTAATGGTGTCAAAGAAGTGGCAAAAGTAGGGGAAATCTCAGTCTACGCGGTGACGCTGCTCGAATCGTGAGTTGTAGTACTGGGAGCGAGGTACTGACAACTCAAGTGGCCTCACTAGGACCGAAGCCAGAGGTGAAATACATGTAAACCCATAACTACAAGCAGAGGAAGATAAATGAAGTAGATGAGCAGATATGAATAGAAAATGCAAAACAAAAATGACCAGGAAGTGAAAAATCGAACAAAATGCGAAGCTAAATAGAAAAGTAAGTGTGAGGTGTACCTTTCAAACTCTCCAGTAGCTTCCAAGTGAATCCGCCTTGCGGCAGGATACAGAGCTCATGTAGCAGTACAGAGTGGCCAAGCTAGCACCACCCCAATCATACTCTGGCACCTGCGGCAGATGCACTAGTGCTCCTAAAAAATATAACCCCACGGTATTCTCCCTTGCGAACAGAGTAGAACCGAGGAGATACATGAGAAAGTCATAGATGTACTGGGCGACCTCCTCCAGGGAAGCTAGCTGAAGATCAGAAAAATATTCCAAGAACCAACTATAACTCACCATCCCGTGGCTGGTGGTGTCTGGGATTGCCCCGAGAAGCTGACGCTGTACATCTCTCCACTACATCATATCAAGATCAAACGGGATGAGGCCGTCGATCCCTGTCTGCAGACCAATGAGCATAGAGAAATCATATGGGGTCAGAGTCATCTCCATAATCGATGAAAAGTGAAACGAGTCAGTGATATCCCCCCACCTCTCCACCAGGGCCCCGTAAAGTAGTGGCTCAGCCCGCATCTGTATAAGTCCTGAACAAAAGAGTCCAAAGCCAGCAGCATTAACCAGCGTGCGAACCTTCGCAAGAAGTCTCTCATACCAGTGCTAGGGGCCAGATATGGATCCATAACTGCCAATCCTCCTAGCTATCACCTGTCACGTGAAAATCTTGTCCATATTTGCAGTGTATTGAAAGGAATATTTGTTTACAAGTTTCAAGTATGTAGTTGCAAGTATGCTTAAACAATGAGGAGAAGTTGTTTACCGTGGGTGCATCGGCGAACAAGTGCTCCGCAGGCTCTCCCAACAGAATGTCCTCATCGATCCCAAGAATGAGTCCCTCAAATCTCAGGATGCCACCAAGGGTCAAAGCATGTGTCCGGATCTGGTAAGTGACCGTGTCAAAATGCCTATCAGCCAATGGAAGCAACTCCGGCTCAAGTACAAGCGGAAGGATATCCTCGGCCTCGATGTCCTCACCAAGGACAACATCGATACCAACCATGGGGTCAGGGATGGGAACCTCGTCACTAGCCATTAAGAAATATGAAGGAAAATTTGAGAAAAATGTGAAAAAGGGAATGGGTGAGTGAAATTGAGTGAAAATTCCAAAAATTCCAAACCTTAAGATAGAGAAACTAAGAGAAAGTGAAAATCAAGGGGAGAAAAAGGAAAAAAAAGAGGGTAACTATGTGAGAAATCAACCAAAACCAAGAGAAATCACGAACTCAATGAAATCGATTTTTGTTCAGTTCAAAATATGGAGGAAAGAGTGGGTTTTAAGAAAAAAATTCACGAGAGTTTGTGGGTTTTATGAAAATAGGGTAATCTAGAGAGAGAGGAGGCTTAGAGAGAGGAGAAGAGAGAGTTTCGGCTGTGGGTGTGGGTGGAAATAAGGTTTGGGTTTGATTTAAAACAACCATAGCAGTGCTTTTACCGATCCACCCATGGTCGCCATCGAGGCACTGCCGTGCTCCAATGGACCCAGCTGTACCTCATTTAGACCCAGCCGGTCCTAAGTGGAGGAACAGTTCAGTTGTTCTGCTATTTTTATATTTGGGTAGCCTCGTTTTGTATTTGGTTTGGCAAGAAAAAAAAAACAGATTAGCAACAAAAAAAAAAGAAAGAAAATAGAGAGGAGAGGAAAAGAATTTTCTTCTCGTTCTTGTTTTATTGCGCCTTCGTAATTTGTTTCGTATGGTGTTGTATTCAATTAAGCTCATTTTCAAAACTTCTACAAAATTGGTTCCAAATTGATCATTTCGAGAATCACTTCGATTATTTTGATGTTATGTATCATTGTTTAGTCTGTTACAATGCATCGTGTTCAATTTGTTCACATGATTCACGTGTACACTTTGTACCTTGATTTTGAGTCATCTTGGTAAACTTCATTTTCGAAGTATTCTAGTCTCACTGTGTCGAGTTCTGAGTTTTGTTTGATCTTTCGTTGATTTAATTCCTCCTTTCGCGTGAGAGGTGTAAGGTTGTTGTCTGCTCGGTTAAAAGCATTAGGTCCGCTTGATGTTCACACCACTTTTCCTACTTTCGAGTGAGACACGTTAGGTTGTTGTTTACTCGGTTAAAAACATCAGGTGCGCCTGATATTCACACCACCTTTCCTCCTTTCGCGTGAGACGCGTTAGGTTGTCGTTTACTCAGTTAAAAACATCAGGTGTGCTTGATGTTCACACCACCTTTCTACCTTTCGCGTGAGACGAGTTAGGTCGTTGATTACTCGGTTAAAAACATTATGTGTGTCTGATGTTCACACCACCTTTCCTCGTTTCACGTGAGACACGTTAGGTTGTTGTTTACTCAGTTTAAAACACCAAGTGCACCTGATGTCACACCACCTTTCATCCTTTCATGTGAGACACGTTAGGTTGTCGTTTCCTCGGTTGAAAGCATCAAGTGCGCCTGATGTTCACAACACCATTCTTTCTTTCTCATGAGATGCATTAGGTTGTTGTTTCCTCGGTTAAAAGCATCAAGTGCACTTGTTGTTCAAACAAGACATAGGTAGGTTTGCATTTTCTTACATCCTTTCTGTGTGAGACGTGGGTTGGTTTGCATTTTCTTGCACATCCTTTATGTATGAGATGTAGATAGGCTTGCATTTTCTTATGTCCACTCTATGAGAGATGTGTTTGTTTATTCGTTTCTTTCCGTGTAAGACACGGCTTTATTTGTTTCACTTCGGTTTATACTTCTATTATTGCTTGTGATGTTGTTTCATCGCTTGTTGGCTTTCATTCAAATGTTTCGTTGCATTGCTTCATTGTATGATCATAAGTTATTTTGTTGTGCATATCATTTGCATCTTACCTTTGAACTATGCTGGTTTGATTTCTTGCAAAGCGATACGTAGGCAACTTTCGAGTTCAGCCATTGCATATTATGTCATGATTTCTTTGCCCAAGTCTTATGGCCTGGTCAAAATGGGTCGTCTCTAGGCTTTGACATTCACTCATGTCATTTCATGACTTCAAGTTCTGTCAAAAAGGGGCAACTGTAGACACTCCATTTTTTACTACTCATAAGACTTGTGTGCTTTGTCCTGTACACTCAATGATGAAAATAGTATTGTGCATGATTTGCCTTCTCAACCAAGGTCGGGCGCTCAAAACAAATTCAAACCTTTCATGTCTACACTGATGGAACCCCTAAATTTTATTTTTGAATCTTGTGCTGCCCTACATTGAGCTTAAAATAGAGAAACAGGGGAACACTTTTGTGCTCGGCCGTGCCTCATTGGGGGCTGGCCGTGGCCATTTCGGGCCTACCGTGCCTCGATGGTGATAGACACTGTTCTGGGTTGGAGCCTGCCAGCTGTTCATTTTTTGAGATTGCGGCTTGCTTTTCGTGCTCCTTTCGGATATGACTAGCCCTATAATTCGAACTTCCATGATTCTGAATCTGATTTCACAAAATGCAATGTGAAACAGTGAAAATACGAAAGAGTCCAAATCCGACATTCTTTTGAAAAATTGATGTTTGAATTAAATGCTAAAAATAGACAGCTTTGCCAGATTTCAGAGTCACCACCTAAATATTTTTGGAAAATTTAAGAAACCCGAAACTCGTGCCAAAGGCCATTAGTTCGTCATCACCAAATTGTCTTGGTTCGGGAACTTTGGTACAAGAGGGGAAGGTCATAAATTAAGCACCCCACTCGCCCGATCAAATATCGGCCTCTCCTAATCATGATATGATTTTTATTTACATTATATGTTCTTATTCCGATTTTTTTAGATCTAACATTACTATGTGACGCGCACAAAAGTATAGACTAATTTGCGAAGATTGAAACACTTTGATTTCTTGTTTATTTGAAAATTGTTTTTTGATACTCGTCACTTGAAAAGGTGAGCTTGTACATTAATCAATTTGTCCCAATTTTGGCAATTAGCCTCCATCCATAGGCATTCAAACAGGCATATCATTTAAGCAATTAGCCTCATGGAAATATGCTCGATATGGCAACAATCACGTGCGATGTGAGATGCTAAAGCAATAAACGCTCACCTAGTACTCCGAGGCAAAACAAAGCAAAATAATTAGAAAATATGCATGCTCCTAACTAATACAATGTAACTAAAATGCAACGCATACAAGTTACGCAATTTTAACAGGCTCGACTATAAACATGGCATATGATTCTATTGAAAACATGCGATAAAGCACGTATTCAAGTAATGAATTCTAAACATTTAGTTAAGTCTCGTTTGAGAACAGGCTTTTTTAGTAACTTTTTGACTTTTTGGCTAAAATGTGATGTAAAAAAAACTAGTATGTTTGGGATGACTTTTTGGTTTTTTATAAAAAGATGTGCAAAAAGTAGAGAGAAAAGGGAATCTGACTTTTTGGTATGGGTTGTTGACTTTTTGGTTTTTTTAGTAACATTTTAGCTTTTTGGCTAAAAGTAGCACTTGCCAAACGAGGCCTTAGTATGATGAGCCGAACCTTGGATGCACGCAAGACAATGGATGCGAATCATAAGAATACTAATTTGAAAAATGATGCTCTATACTAACCATCATAAGCAAGTAAGTAAGAGGGAGAAAGACGTGGGGTTGGAAGACATACAACTTATTACATGTTGGCCCTTGCACAAGAGAGTTCGAATCGAAGTCTGAGAGTCCAAATTAAACTAATTATTACAAAACCAAATGAATAAATAAGCTAAGCTAATTATCTATTTATTACAAATTCTAATGAATACCAAAGAAATGAATTAGCTATCTAAGTTAACTAGCTATAACAATTACAATAAACAATGGCTACAATAATATATTAATTAAGTACAACAACAATAGTTAATTACAACAATACTCTGAGCATTAATTTACAATATTGTTGTAAGCAAGGATGCACAAGGGTTGCATACACAATGTCCAAGAACTACTCTTTCTGCTTAGGCATGCTCTGTTTCACCTTCAGCCATCGCCCTCTGTTTTCTGCAAAACATCCTACTGACCAAACATTGATGGCCGGCCGACCCCCAATGAAGCTCGGTCGTGCCTTAATTTTATGCAAAATCATGTTTTGCGCTCTAAAGTGAAAACAATGCAGACAGAGTTATTCTGAACTCTGTTTGTCCCTCTCACACTTCTCTGTCTTAGGAAATCCTCAAGAGAAGGTTGGAATCATTTTTAAAACCATCAATAAGCAATTTATTTGTTTGATGATTTCGGCAACGATTTGGACAAAGATCAATGAATGCAATGAATCAATAACCACCCCTTCCTCCTATCATGGAGTAAGCTCAAAGAGGGAGGTAGGAACGCTTCAAGGCTCATTGAAACATCATGAATTGATGTGGGTTGGTTCATTTTAGCAATTTTTAGACCTTTCCATTCTTGAGTCCATTAAGTCCAAGGTGATGATTACGTCCACTAAATGAGAAGTGTGTCAAACGGGAAATGATTCTCAACATGAAAGAGAGACTATGTCGTTGGCGATGAACCTTTGTAGAGATTAAGCCATTAAGCATAAATCTCTAGCTCATGTTTTGAACAACCATCAACCAGTTGAAACAACTCTCAAATGAAAGAAATAGATGATAAGTTGCTTGTTAAAATGAGGTTGTTAATATGGAAATTAATTAAAAAAAAGCTAGAATAATATGCAACAAGCTATGTATAAGGACTTGTGATACAATAGAAGAACTAATCAAAGCTTGAACCAATTAAACAACCTAGGATAGCCCTAAAATAGCCCCTAATGGGTGTAACACAGTTGCTCAAAGTGCATAAAAAGAGCCGAAAAAGCTAAACAACAAATAAAGAAAATAACGCTAGTAAGCAAGAACAAGGAGGGGTGGCTAACCGCTCCACTTTTGAAACCTCAAAGCATCATTTTTAGCCTCTTTTAAACTCTGAAAATCAATTTAGAAAGCAAAGAAAAAGGTGTAAAAACAAGGGTTTGAGCTATAGGTGAAGGTGTAAGAAAGAGTGTTAACTCTCTCTATCTTTTGATAACTCTCCAAACCTAAGCTTAGACACTTGAAAGAGGATCAAAACAATACAAAAATATAAGAACTTGATAGCAAATGATAGAAATGAAAGCAAGAGAAGAGATAGTAAGTTTATACCTCTCAAGAAAGGTAAGTTCTTTGTTGTGAATCAAACTAAATCCAAACACACTCTCAAGCTTGAATTATGATGCTCAAGGCTCAACCAAGGCTCCAAGTCTAAGGTGTGAAAGTGTATATGGTGTATGGATATAGATTCAAGGTGGTAACCTTACTCAAAGTTTGCTTGCACAAGAAGAAGGAGCTCTCAAGAAGGTGTATAAGCTTTTTCAAAATTCTTCAACCCTCAAAGCAGAGATACAACTTCATTTTTATAGAATTTGAGCAAGAGAGGTAATAAATGTCTTCAAAAATGAACAGCTGGCAGGCTCCCGCCCAAAACAGTGTTTCTCGCTACTAAGGCACGACTAGCCATCAATAGCCACGACCGCCTCTTAATGAGGCACGGCTGGCCTCAATGTGATCCCCTATTTTTCTACTTCAGACTCAGCATAGGGTGGCACAATGTGTAAAAATGGATTTTTGAGGTACAAACAGTGGGAATATGGAAGGTTTGGAATTGTTTGATAGCTTAAACACAGCCCCCTCGTTGAGACCTCGAACCATGCACAAGACCACTTTCATCATTGAGTGCACCGGGCAAAGTGCTCGAGCCTTGCGGACGGTTAAAAATGGGGTATCTACAGTTGCCCCTCTTTAACAGAGCTTAAAGTCATAAAGTGACGTGAGTGAAGGTCAAAGCCCAGAGACGACCCATTTGACGAGGCCGCAAGGCTTGGGCAAGAAATCAAGACATAAATGCAAAGATTGAACTCAAGGGCAAAATGTAAAATGACATATAGCAAATGACTTATGATCATGCAATGAAACATTTGAATGCAAATGAAGCAATAAAACAACGTTACAATCTAAACAAGAATGCAAAGTTTAAATGAAAATGTAAACCAGAGCAAAATAAACCCCACCGTGCCTCACACAGAAAGAAGTGAATAAACAGGCACGTCTCACGTGGAAAGGACAAAGAAAGCACAAACCAAACTATGTCCCACGTAGAAAAGATGTAAGAAAAAGCTGACCTAACTACGCCTCATGTAGGAAGGGTGAAGGGTGACGTAACCATCGAGCACACCCGAGGTTTCAACCGAGATCCTAATGCGTCTCATGCGATAGGAGGAAGGGTGGTGTGAACAAACAGGCGTACCTGATGTTTTTAACCAAAGCAAACAATCCTAATGCGTCTTACGCGAGAGGAGGAGGATGGTGTGAATAGACAAGCGCACCGGTTATTTTTAACTGATTTGGACAATCCTAACACGTCGTACGTGAGAGGAGAAGGATGGTGTGAACACCGGGCACACCTAATGTTTTTAACCGATTTAGACAATCCTAACGCGTCGCACGTGAGAGGAGAAAATGTGGTGTGAACACCGGGACACGCCCGTTGTTTTTAATTGAGAAGGACAATCCTAACGCATCACACGAGAGAGAAGAAAAGGTGGTGTCAACACCGAGACACGCCCGTAGTTTTTAACCGAGGTGGACAATCCTAATGCATCGTATGCAAGAGAAGGAAAGGTGGTGTGAACACAGGGACACACCCGTTGTTTTTAACCGAGGTAGACAATTTTAACGCATTGCACGCGAGAGGAGGAAATGTGGTGTGAACACCGGGACACGCCTGTTGTTTTTGACCGAGGAAAACAATCCTAACACGTCACATGCGAGAGGAGGAAAGGTGGTGTGAACACTAGGACACGCCCGTTGTTTTTAACCGAGGTAGACAATCCTAACGCGTCGCACGCGAGAGGAGGAAAGGTGGTGTGTACACCGGGACACGCCCGTTGTTTTTAATCGAGGTGGACAATCCTAGCGCGTTGCACATGAGAGGAGGAAAGCTGGTGTGAACACCGGGACACGCCCGTTGTTTTTAACTAAGGTAGACAATCCTAACGTGTCACACGCGAGAGGAGGAAAGGTGGTGTGAACACCAGGACACACCCGTTGTTTTTAACCAAGGTGGACAATCATAACGCATCGCACGCGAGAGGAGGAAAGGTGGATTGATAAAAGAACAGACAAATTTTCAAAATTTGGTAAAGCGAAACTATCTCCCTCTAGGAAGGCCTCGGAAAATACAGTCCATGGAGATAATTCAAATCAAGACACAACGCATAAACGTGAATTAGAAGTAAACACGGATTCTACATAGAGACACGTAAAATCAAAACAAACAAAGCATTGCAATAAAGTAAAAGCGTATTTGCCAATGTGTTAAAACAATGGGCTTTAATTTGAACACAACACGCCACATTCCTCTTTTATCGTAAAATGGATGATGATTTTACTATGGCACGAATGATTTTATCCAGAACTCCTCTTAATGAACTATACATACAACAATCGTTTGTTTACGGAATAACGAAACGAATTAAAGTAATAAATCATGAAGTCATGCAATAAAACAAAATAGAGTGAACAAAAATTCCTCTCTTATCATTTCCTTCTCCCTTTTATATTTTTTCGCTTTCTTTCTGTTTTGTGATTTTTTCTTTGTTCCTTGTTTTTTCCCTCATTGTTGTTTTTTTCTCTTTTTTCCATTTCTCTCTTTTCCACTTCTCTCCTTCACTGTTTTTTCTATTTGCTTTTGTTATTTTTTCAACTTAAAACTCAGTAATACAAGAAATAAAGTAAAGTAAAAAAAACAAAACTGAGTTCACACTGAGAGCCGGCTGGGCCTCGATGAAGCACGGCCGGGCTTCAATAATGCCGGCTGGGTTTCAATAGCGGCAGGGGCAGAATCGAAAAAGCCGCGCGACACGGTTGTTAAAACAGACTCCAACCTCCATTTTTGCACACGACCTAGGATAAAATTCCTCCCCCTCTCTCTCTCTCTCTCTCTCTCTCTCTAGGCTTCTCTTCTCTCTAGATTTTCTCCCCTTGGGTTACCCAACAACCCTTGCAATTTTTTCCTTTGAAACCCTTCCCCCCTCTACACTTTGAACCGAACAAAATTTAATTTGGTGGAGTTTTGGGGTTTCCCTTTGGTTTCCCTCACATTTGCCCACTCTTTCCTTTTTTTCCCATTTGATTTTCCATAACTTCTTTACTTTCTCTCTCCTAGGGTTTGAATTTTGGGATTTTCACCCATTTTCACTCATCTACTCACTTTTTCTTCACTTTTTTCACTATCTCTCTATGGCTAGTGATGAGGATCCCATCCTAGACCTTGCCATTGGTATTGTGGCCATCTTAGGTGTAGATATGGAGGCCAAGGACACTCTTGTGTTGCCTTCCCTTATCGATAGGCCATTCGATGCGGCCACCTACTGACCACGTACACATGCTCCGTCCCCAAGCGGTATTTTGAGATTTGAGGGCCTCATCCCAGGGATAGATGAGGACTGTGAGAGCCCGTAAAGGACTTGTTCGCTGATGCCTCTACAATAAGTAACTTTTCCTTCATTTTGTACATATGTTGAATCTTATAAGCAAACCACTCATTAATGTTACATACTCCCCATGCAGGTGATAGCTAGGAGGATTGGCGACTATGGATCCATATCCGACCCCTAGCACTGGTATGAGAGACTGCCCGCAGAGGTCCGCACACTGGTTGATGCCGCCGGCTTTGGGCCCTTCTGTTCAGGGCTCATACAGATGAGGGCTGAGTCGCTGCTATACGAGCCCTGGTAAAGAGATGGTGGGACACTAGGGACTCATTCTATTTCTCATCGATCAGGGAGCTGACTCTGACCCCATATGACTTCTTGATGCTCACTGGCCTGCAGCTCAAGGTTGGCGGCCCGATCTCATGTCATCCTAATATGACGCCGTGGAGAGTCACACAGCATCAACTTCTCGAGGCGATCCCGGACACTACCAGCCACAGGATGGTGAGGTACAGTTGGTTCTTGGAGCATTTCACCAACCTTCAGCCAGCTACTCCAAATAAGGTCACCCAATACGCTCGCGGCTTCGTTATGTATCTCCTTAGTACTACACTGTTTGCCAATAGGGAAAACACTAATGGCTTATATCTTTTGGGAGCACTGGTGCACCTACCATAGGTGACAAAGTATGACTAGGGTGGTGCTGGCCTGGCCACCTTCTACTATTATATGAGCTCCATATCTAGCCCGCAAGGTGGATTCACTTGGCGGCTACTGGAGGGTTTGGGAGGTACACCTCATATTTACTTTTTCTATTTAGCTTTACAATCTGTTCAATTTTGTATTTCCTGCTCATCTTTGCTTTGCATTTCCTGTTTATCTTCTAATTTACTTCATCCAACATTTTTTGCTTGCAGCTATGGGTTTATACATATTTCACTTCTCTAGCTCCGGTCCCGGTGAGGCTGATTAAGTTGTCAATATCCCGCTCCCGGTACTACAACTCCCGATTCAAGCGACGCCGCCGCATAGACCGAGATTTCCCCTACTTTCACTGTTTCTTTGACACCATCATTGCGGATTAGGTAACACAATATTAGTCTTCACATTTCCATACTACTGTTTCCATAATGCTATTATTCTCATACTGTACTATTTCCATACTGCATTGTTTCCACTGCACTATTGCTTCTTATACCATTCTTTCCGTATTGTGTCTCCATATCCTTGACATCTGACATCTGCTTCCACAGGTTGACTAGCACCCCTGGGCGGGTATCCCTCAGGTAGCGAGGGTGACCTACGTTGCTGAATGACATCTGACATCTCCATTTTTAAGGGTTAGGGGTTGGGAGTTTGGGGTTTAGGGATTTGGGGTTAGGGTAGGGTTTATGGTTTAGGGTTTAGGGTTTGAGGTTCGGTGTTAGGCGTTTGGGTTTGGGGTTTAGGGGTTAGGGGTTAGGGTTTTGGGGTTTGGGGTTTAGGGTTTGAGGTTTTGGGGTTTCGGTGTTCAGGGTTTGGGGGCTTAGGGTTTAGGGTTTGAGATTTGGCATTTGGGATTTTGGGGTTTTGGCGGTTTGGGGTTTTGGGGTTTTAGGTTTTGGATTTTTGACTTTTTAGGGTTTAGGGTTTAGGATTTAGGGTTAGGGGTTTGGGGTTAGGGTTTAGGGTTTAGGGTTTAGGGTTGGGGGTTAGGGGTTGCGAGTTAGGAGTTTATGAGTTAGGGTTTTAGGGATTAGGGGTTAGGGTATAAGGTTTAGGGTTCAGGGATTAGAGTTTAGCGGTTAGGGTTTGGGGTTTGGGGTTTGGGGTTTGGGATTTAAGTTTTAGGGGCTTGGGTTTCGGGTATCGAGTTTCGGGTTTGGGTTTGGGTTTGGGTTTGGGTTTGGGTTTGGTTTTGGGGTTTGGGATTTGAGGTTTAGGTTTTGGGACTTTAGGGTTTTAGGGGTTTAGGGTTTTGGGGTTTTGGGTTTTGGACTTGGGGTCTAGGATTTGGGGTTTAGAGGGTTTTAGGGGGTTTAGATGGTTTTTAGGGGGTTCATTATTTAGGATTTGGGGTTTGGGGTAGGGGTTGGGGTTTGGGGTTTGGGGTTTGGGTCCAGGGTTTAGGATTTACGGTTTGGGATTTGTCATTTGGGGTTTGGGGTTTCAAAATTATTAAACCCGAAACCCAAACCCCAAAACCCTAAACCCTAAACCCAAAACCCCAAATCTAAACCTCAAATGCCGAATCCCAAACCCAAAACCTTAAACAGTTTAGGGGTTATGGTTTGGGGTTTAGGGTTTCAAAATTATTAAACCCGAAACCCAAAACCCTAAAACCCGAACTCCAAAACCTTAAATCCTAAACCGTAAACCATAAATCCAAAACCCTAACCACAAACCCTAAACCCCGAACCCTAAACCCAAAACCTAAAACCCTAAACCATAAACCCCAATCCTAAACCCCCAAACCCTAAACCTAACCCCAAACCCTAAATTCCAAACCCCAAACACCCTAAAAACCCAAAACCTAACCCGTAAGAAACCTAAACCCCCTAAAAACCCAAAACCCTCAACCCTAAACCCTAAATCCAAACCCCTAATCCCAACCCATAACCCCTGAACCCTAAACATAAAACCTAAAACCCAAACCCCAAGCCCTGACCGCGACCCTGACCGCGACCCCGGCAGCGACCCCGGCCGCGACCCCGACCCCGAAACCCGAACCCGAACGCGAACGCGAAACCCCCAACCCTAACCCTCAACCTAAATCGTTAAACCATAAACACAAAACCCTAACCCTAAACCCTAACCCCCAATCCGTAACCCAGAAACCCTAATCCCAAACCCTAAACCCTAAACCCTAAACTCCTAAAACCGCAACCCTAAACCATAAACCCTATACCTCGAAACCCCAAAACCCTAACCCTTAAACCCTAACTCCTAATCCCTAACCCCGAAACCCTAACCCTAACCGTAACCCTAACCCTAACCCCAAACCCCAAACCCTAAACTCTGAAACCCTAAACCTGAAAACACAAAACCCTAAACTCCCAAAACCCCAACCCAAAACCATAAACCCTAAACTGCGAAACCCTAAACCCTAAACCCGAAACCCGAAACCCCATACCTCAACCCCAAACCCCTAAACCCACACCCCTAATCCCTAACCCCGAAACCCTAACCCCTAACCCCTAAACCCTAAACTCTGAAACCCTAAACTCGAAAACCTCAAACCTTAAACTCCTAAAACCCTAACCCTAAACCATAAACCCACAACCCCGAAACCCTTAACCCCCAAACCCGAACCCCCAAAACCCCAAACCCAAAAACCTAACCCCAAACCCTAAACTATGAACTGTACCCTAACCCTCTAAACCCTGCACTAAACCCTAAACCCTAAAACCCTAACACCCTTACACCCTAACCCCAAACCCCAACCCCACAACCCCCAAACCCCGACGCGCAACCGTAAACACTAGACCTTCAACCCTAAACCCTAACCCCAAACCCCCCAATCCCCCAACCATAAACCCAAACCCCACACCCCAACACCCAAACCCCTAAACCTCAAACCCCAAACTAAACCCCTAAACCCCAAACCCCTAAACCCAAACCCTATACCCCTAACTGCCAACCCCCAAACCCTAAACACTAAACCCATATGGTTTAGGGTTTGATGATTATGATGAGCGAACGCTTCTGAGAAAAATGCCGAGTACGGCAACCACGTCCAGAGCGGACACAATAATCATATCATTGGGTTACGGAAGTCGGAAGAAATTATTGGGATCAGCATCGGCTCGCAGGAATGCGGCAGATAGGTCTCCCTAGGCACACACTAGTCAAAGCATCCAATCTGGGTGTCTCGAAGAACTACTGCTGTAGAATGTGATAGCGAGAAGATCAGAGATACGAGTGAATCTAATCGATTCCCAAATCATTTGAATCACGATGATCAGTGACCTCGCGCGATCTGCGAAGGAGATCGTGGAGGTAGCCAGATCATTTACGGCATTAGTGAGTGCGGTCGGGCCAAGGGCTTTGTTATTTACACCTTGCCCGTAAACACATTCTAGGGCATTGTAGCTACCATCGTAACCCAAGAAAGTAGATCCGGGAATTAGATGTGGAGAAGTAGGAGAAATACGCCCGAACTCCAACCACTCCTCAAGAACTCCACTTGGTAGGCATCCAAATAGAGGTTGTCCCGTCAAATCCTCAGCTTGATCCAATGATTGTTGGTTCGCAGTATGATGTTGAACCATCGAGTGGTGGATTCTACTGAGCGGGAAGTACAGGAATATTATGTAAAAAGGTCTGTCCCAATTCAACGCGCAAGTCCTCAATGAAGTCCCTATACGCTCAACTACCCCTTTCAACATTGAACTCCTCTTTGAATTCCGCCATTAATTGAATTCAATTCTGCCATTGACATCAATAATCAATCAATAAAAAAACATAAAAATAATAACTCAATGGAGTGCTTGTAATTATCCTTTTCAACGTTGAATTCCGCCATTAACTCAATTGAATTTTGCCATAAACGATAATAATAAATCAAAAACTAAAATAATAATAATTAAAAGCTAAAATAATAACCAATTAAATACTATTAGTAAATAATTTTTATTTTTCACATCTCATGCATTATTGTCAAATCTTGAATCGAATCATGAATCGTTTTGCTAAGATAATGAATAGTGAATCATATGATTCACTTTATTTAACACTAGCGGTCAGGCGCAAATAAAGTGAATCATACGATTCACGATTCATTATCTTAGCAAAACGATTCATGATTCGATTCAAGATTTGACAATAATATCTGTCCTGAGAAAAATGAAAATTATTTATTAATATTATTTAATTATTATTATTTTAGCTTTTAATTATTATTATTTTAGATATTGATTTATTGTTATTGTCAATGGCAGAATTCAATTGAGTTAATGGTGGAATTCAACGTTGAAAAGGATAATTACAAGCACTCCATTGAGTTATTATTTTTATGTTTTTCTATTGATTGACTGGGGTTTAATGTTTGGGGTTTATGGTTTACGGGTTAGGGCTTGGGGTTTGGAGTTTGGGGTTTGGGGTTTAGGGGTTTAGGGGTGTAGTTTAGGGTTTTAGGGGTTTAAGGTTTAGGGTTTGGGTTTTGAAGGTAAGAGGTTTAGGGGTTTGGGTGTTGGGGTTTAGGTGTTTGGTTTAGGGTTGGGGGGTTGGGTGTTGGTGGTTGGGGTTGGAGGTTTAGGCCTTAGAGTTGAAGGTCTTTTGCCTAAGGTTGAGGGTCTAGGGTCTAGGGTCGGGGGTTGGGGTTTACGGTTTGGGGGTTTAGGGTTGGGGTTGGGGTTGGGGTTGGGGTTGGGGGTTTGAAGGTTTAGGGTTAGGAGTTTAGGGTTTAGGGTAGGGTCTAGGGAGTTAGGGTAGGGTTTATGGTTTAGGGTTTAGGGTTTCAGGTTTGGGGTTAGGTTTTGGAATTTGGCGTTTGGCGTTTAGGTTTTAGGGGTTAAGGTTTAGGGTATTTTGGTTTCGGGGTTTAGCTTTTAGGGTTTGAGGATTTAGGGTTTGGGGTTTTATGGTTTTTGGGTTTTGGTTTAGGAGTTTTTAGGGTTTAGTATTTAGAATTTAGGGTTCAGAATTTGGGGTTAGGGTTTAAGGGTTAGGGTGTAGGATTTAGGGTTAGGGGTTAGGTTTAAGGTTAGGGGTTAGGGTAGGGTTTATGGTTTAGGATTTGGGGTTTGGGGTTAGGTGTTGGGGTTTGGAGTTTAGGGGTTAGGGGATACGGTTTGGGGTTTTTTGGTTTCAGGGTTTAGATTTTAGGGTTTGGGGGTTTAGGGTTTAGGGTTTGGAATTTGGGGTTTGGGGTTTGGGGTTTTGGGATTTTGGGATTTTGGGGTTTAGGATTTGGGGTTGGGGGTTAGGGGTTAACGTTTAGGGTTAGGGGTTAGGGGTTTAAGGGTCAGGGGTTAGGGTAGGGTTTATTGTTTAGGGTTTGGGATTTGGGGTTAGGTGTTAGGGTTTGGGGTTTGGGGTTTAGGTTTAGGGGTTAACGGTTAGGGTTTGGGGGTTTGGGCTTTAAGGTTTAGGGTTTAGAGGTTTCGGGATTCAACGCTTAGCTTTTAGGGTTTAAGGATTTAAAGTTTAGGATTTGGGGTTTTTGGATTTTGGATTGAGAATTTAGGGTTTTTTAGGATTTAGGGTTAGGGTTTAGAGTTAGGGGTTAGGGGTTGGAGGTCAGGGGTTTAGGGTTTTGGATTTTTGGGGTTAAGGGTTAGGGTTTACGGTTTAGGGATTAGCGCTTAGGGGTTTAGGGGTTAGGGGTTTACGGTTTTAGGAGTTCGGCTTTCGGGTTTCGAGTTTCGGGTTTGGGTTTGGGTTTGGGTTTGGGGTTTGGGGTTTAGGGTTTTAGGGGTTTAGGAGTTAAGATTTAGGTTTTCGGGTTTTCAGGTTTTGGTCTTTGGGTTTTGGATTTTATGTTTGGGGTTTGGGGTTTAAAGGTTTTTTAGGGGGTTTAGAGGGTTTTTATGGGGTTCACTGTTTAGGGTTTGGGGTTGGGGTTGGGGTCGGGGTCTGGGGTCTATTAGAGTTTAGGGTCTAGGAACTATTAGGCTTTAGGGTCTAGTGTCTATTAGGGTTTGTGGCTCGAGGTTGGGGTTTGGGATTTAGGGTTTTGAGGTTTAGGGTCTAAGGTCTAAGGTCTAAGGTCTAAGGTCTGGGGTTTAAGGTCTATGGTCAATTAGCATTTAGGGTCTAGGGTTTAGGGTCTATTAACGTTTAGGGTCTAGGGTCTATTAAGATTTAAGGTTTAGGATTTAAGGTCTATTAGGGTTTAAGGTCTAAGGTATAGGGTCCAGGGTCGGGGGTCTAAGGTAGGGTTTAGGGTTAGGGGTTAGGAGATAGGGGTTGGGGGTTAGGGGTTTAGGGGTTAGGGATTACTATTTAGGGTTTTAGGGGTTAGGGTTTAGGGGTTAGGGCTTGGGGTTTGACGTTTAGGGTTTCAAAACCCTAAAACACGTAACCAAAAACACCAAAACCCAAACTGCAAAATCCCATACCTTAAACCATCGACCATAAACCCTAAACCCCAAACGAATAACCCCAAACCCCCAAAACCCCAAACCCAAAACCTTAATCCCAAATCCCGAACCCCAAAACCCCAAACCCCAAACCCCCAAACATCAACCCAAACACCAAACCCAAAACCCCTAACCCTAAAACACCTAACCCTAAATCCTAAACCATAAACAAACCCAAACCCTAAAACCCAAAACCCCAAACCCCAAAGCCAAACCCTAAACCCTAAACCCGAGAACCCCAAACTCTAAAATCCTAAACCCTAAACCCCTAAACACCAAAACCCGAAACCCTAAACCTAAATCCTAAACTATAAATCCTAAACCCCAAACCCCAAACCTAAAATCCTAAATCCCAAACACCAACCCCAAATCCTAAACCCCCTAAACCCTAACACGTAAACCATAATAAAGACCAAATCCCAAACCGTAACCCTAAATCCCAACCTCTAAATCCCAAAACCCTAAACCCCAAACCAAAATCCCAAACCCAAACCCCAACCCCAACCCCAAACCCCAAAACCCAAACCCTAAATTTTAAACCCCAAATTGCCTAAAAACCCTAAATCGCCTAAAAACCCTAAACCCTAAACCCTAAAAACCTTAAACCCCCTAAAAACCCAAAAACCAAATCCCAGAACCCTCAACCCTAAACCCTAACACTCAACCCCTAACCTTAACCCCAAAACACCTAAACCCAAAACCCAAACCCTAAACCCGAAACCCCCCGACCCCGAAACCGAAACCCAAAACCCGAACCTGAAACCCCCAACCCCAAACCCCAACCTATACCCCTAAACCCTAAACCCTAAACTCTAAACACTAAACCCTAACCCTAAATCATAAACTCTAACCCCTAACCCCGAAACCCTAACCTCTAACCCCAACCCCTAAACCATAAACCCAAAATCCCCAAACCCAAAACTCCTAAAACCCCAGCCCTAAACCATAAACCCTAAACCCCCAAACCCTAAACCATAAACCCTACCCTAACCCTCCGAACCCCACCCTAAACCCTAAATGCCAACCCTCAACCCCAAAACCACAACCCCGAAACCCCAAACCCACAACCCCCAAACCCCTAAACCCTAACCCCCACCCCCAAACCTTAACCCTAGACCCCAACCACAAACCCTCCAACCCTTAACCCGAACACCAAACCCCCAAACCCTATTCCCCTGAAACCCTAAACTAAACCCGTAAATCCCAAACCCCAAACCCCTAACACCAACCCCAAACCCAACCACTAAACCCCTAACCACCTAACTGCAAAACCCTAAACTAGGTTTTAGGTTTTTGGGGTTAGATGATTATGATGCGCGGGCGCTCCTGCGCAAGATACCAAGTATGGCAACCACGTTCAGAGCGGACATAATATTCATATCATTGGGTTCCAGAAATCATAAGAAATCATTAGGATCAGCATCGGCTCGTACGAATGCGGCAGAGAGGTCGCCCCAGCCATGTAATAGTGTTAGCATCCAATCAGGGGATGGCGAAAAACTATTGCTGCTGAATGTGGTAATGAGAAGATCGGAGATACGAGTAAATCTAATCGATTCGCAGATCATTTGAATCATGATGATCAGTGACCTCGCGTGATCTACGAAGGAGATCGTGGAGGTAGCCAGATCATTTATGGAATTAGCGAGTGCAGTCAGACCAAGGGCTATGTTATTCATACCTTGTCCAGAAACACATTCCAAAGCATTGTAACCGCCTTCATAACCCAAGAAAGTAGATCCGAGAATTAGATGTGGAGAAGTAGGAGAAGTACGCCCAAACTCCAACCACTCCTCAAAAACTCCATTTGGTAGGCATCCAAGTAGAGATTCTCCCGTTGAATCCTCAGCCTGATCCAATGATTGTTGGTTCTCAGTATGATGTTGAACCATCAAGTGGGTAGATTCTACTGAGCGGGAAGTACAGAAATATTGTGTGAAAAGGTCTGTCCCAATTCAATGCGCAAATCCTCAATGAAGTCCCTGTATGCTCCACTACCCCTTTCAACGTTGAAGTCCTTTGTGAATTCCGCCATTAATTGAATTCAATTCTGCCTTTGACATCAATAATCAATCAATAAAAAAACATAAAAATAATAACTCAATCAAGTGTCTGTAATTACCCTTTTCGATGTTAAATTTTGCCATTAACTCAATTGAATTCTGCAATTGACAATAATAATAAATCAATAGCTAAAATAATAGTAATTAAAAGCTAAAATAATAATAATTAAATATTATTAATAAATAATTTTCATTTTTCTCATCTCAGGCATTATTTTCTAATCTTGAATCGAATCGTGAATCATTTTGCTAAAATAACGAATAGTAAATCGTACGTTTCACTTTATTTAACACTAGAAGTCGAACGCAAATAAAATGAATCATACGATTCATGATTCATTATTTTAGCAAAAGAATTCACGATTCGATTCAAGATTTGACAATAGTGCCTAAAATGAGAAAAATGAAAATTATTTATTAGTATTATTTAATTATTATTATTTTAGCTTTTAATTATTATTATTTTAGCTATTAATTTATTATTATTGTCTATGGCAGAATTCAATTGAGTTAATAGTGGAATTCAACGTTGAAATGGATAATTACAAGCACTCCATTAACTTATTATTTTTATATTTTTCTATTGATTGATTATTAATGTCAATGGCAGAATTGAATTCAATTAATAGGAAAATTCACAGAGGAGTTCAACGTTGAAAGGGGTAGTTGAGCGTATAGGGACTTCCCTAAGGACTTGCGCGCTGAATTGGGAGAGACCTTTTCACACAATATTCACGTACTTCCCGCTCAACAGAATCCACTCACTCAATGGTTCAACATCATACTACGAACCAACAATCATTGGATCAGGCTGAGGATTCGAAAGGACAACCTCTACTTGGACGCCTACCAATTGGAGAATTCTGATGAATGGTTGGAGTTCAGGCGTACTTCTCTTACTTCTCCACATCTAATTCCCGGATCCACTTTCTTGGGTTACGATGGCGGCTACAATGCCCTGCAACGTGTTTCCGGACAAGGTATGAATAACATAGCCCTTGGCCCAACCACACTCACTAATGTCATAAATGATCTGGCTACCTCCACAATCTCCTACGCCGATCGCACGAGATCACTGATCATCGTGATTCAAATGATCTGCAAATCGATTACATTCACTCGTATCTCCGACCTTCTCACTGCCACATTCAGCAGCAGCAATTTTTTGTTACCCCTGATTGGATGCTGGCACTAGTGCGTGGCTAGGAAGATCTCTTTGCCGCATTGCTGCAAGCCGATGCTGATCCCAATAATTTCTTCCAACTTCCGTAACCCAATGATATGAATATCGTGTCCGCTTTGGATGCGGTTGTCATACTTAGCATCTTGTTCAGGAGCATCTGCACATCATTATCATCAAATCCCGAACCCTAAACTCTAAGGGGGTTTGGGGGTTAGGGTTTAGAGGTTTTAGGGGTTAGGGGTTGGGGTTAGGGGTTTGGGGTTTAGTTTAGGGTTTTAGGGGTTTAGAGTTTGGGGTTTTAGGGTTAGGGATTTAGGGGTTTAGATGTTCTGGTTTGGGGTTTAGGTGTTCGATTTAGGGTTTAGAGTTTAGGGTTGAAGGTCTAGGGTCTAGGGTTGAGGGTTTAGGGTCGGGGGTTGGGGTTTAGGGTTTGGGGGTTTGGGGTTGCGGATTTGAAGGTTTGGGGGTTAGGGTTTAGGGTATGGTTTAGGGGGTTAGGGTAGGGTTTGGGGTTTGGGGTTTAGGGTTTGGAATTTGGGGTTTTGGGTTTTGGATTTACGGCTTAAGGGTTACGGTTTGGCATTTTTGGGTTTTAGGGTTTCGGCGTTTGGGGGTTTAGCTTTTAGGGTTTGGGGGTTTATGGTATAGGGTTTAGGGCTTGGGATTTGGGGTTTCGGGGTTTTTGGATTTTTGAGTTTTGGGTTTTGGGTTTTTTAGGGTTTAGAATTTAAAATTTAGGGTTTATGATTTAGGGTTAGGGGTTAGGGTGTAGGGTTAGGGTAGGGTTGGGGGTTTAGTGGTTTAGTGGTTAGGGGTTAGGGTAGGGTTTATGGTTTAGGGATTGGGATTTGGGGTTTGGGGTTAGGTGTTGAGTTTGGGGTTTGGGGTTCGGGTTTTGGGGTTTGTGGTTTAGGGTTTGGGATATAAGTTTTCGGGGTTTTGGGTTTTGTTTAGGGTTTAGGGTTTAAGATTTGGGGTTTGGGGTTTCGGGGTTTCGAGGTTTTTGGGTTTTGGGGTTTTTGGGTTTTGGGTTTTGGGTTTTGGGTTTTGGGTTTTGGGTTTTGAGTTTTTATGGGTTAGGGGTTAGGGGTTGGGGGTTTAGGGGTTAGGGTCTTGGGATTTGGGGTTTGGATTCCGCGATTTTTAGATTTTTGGGTTTTAGGTTTTGGGTTTTGGGTTTTTTAGGGTTTATGATTTGGGGTTAGGGGTTAGGGTGTAGGGTTTAGGGTTTAGGGTTAGGAGTTAGGGGTTGGGGGTTAGGGGTTTAGTGGTTAGGGGTAAAGGTAGGGTTTATGGTTTAGGGTTTGGGATTTGCGGTTTGGGGTTAGGTATTGAGTTTGTGGTTAGGGTTTTAGGATTTGTGGTTTAGGATTTGGGGTATAGGGGTTTCGGGGTTTAAGGTTTGGAGGTTTTTGGGTTTGGAGGTTTTTGGGTTTTGGGGTTTTGGGTTGAGGGTTTTGAGTTTTTTAGAGTTTAGGGTTTAGGGTTAGGGGTTAGGGTTTTAGGCATTAGGAGTTAGGGGTTAGGGTTTAGGGTTTAGGGATTAGAGTTTAGTGTTTAGGGTTTAGGGTTTTAGGGATTTGGGTTTCGAGTTTTGAGTTTCGGGTTTGGGTTTGGGTTTGGGTTTAGGTTTGGGGTTTTGGGGTTTAGGTTTTGGGGTTTTAAGGGTTTTAAGGGTTTTAGGGGTTCAGGATTTAGGGTTTTTGGATTTTGTGGTTTTGGGCTTTGGGTTTTCGGTTTCGATTTTCGGTTTAGCTTTGGGTTTGGGATTGGGTTTGGGGTTGAGGGTTTGGGTTTGAGGGTTTTTATGGGGTTTTTAGGGTTTTTAGGGGGTTCACTGTTTAGGGTTTGGGGTTGGGGTTGGGGTTGGGGTAGGGGTTTGGCGGTTGGGGTTTGGGTCTGGGGTCTAGGGTCTATTAGAGTGTAGGGTCTAGGAACTATTAGGGTTTAGGGTTTAGCGTCTAGTATCTATTAGGGTTTGGGGCTCAAGGTTGGGGTTTGGGGTCTAGGGTTTACGGTCTAGGGTCTAGGGTCTATTAGGATTTAAGGTCTACTAGGGTTTAGGGTCTAAGGTCGAGGGTCTAGGGTCGGGGTTCAGGGGTTTTGGCTCAGAGGTTTAGGGTTTTGGGTTTAGGAGTTAGGGGTTGGGAGCTAGGGGTTAGGAGTTAGGAGTTAGGAGTTAGGATTTGGGGTTTAGAGGTTTAGAGGTTAGGGGTTGGGGTTTTAGGGTTTTATGGGTTTGGAGTTAGGGTTTAGAGGTTGGAATTTAGAATTTAGGGTTTCAAAACCCTTAAACCCAAAACCCGAAACGCCAAAACCCAAATCCCAAACCGCAAAACCCTAAATCCTAAACCATAAACCCCAAACCCCAAACCTTAATCCCAAATCACAAATCCCCAAACCCCAAAACCCCAAACCTCAACCCAAACACCAAACCCTACAAAACCTAACCCTAAACCCTAAACTCCAAACCTTAAACCCGAATACCCCAAACCCCAAACTTCTAAAACCCTAAACCCGTCAACCCTAAACACTAAACCTTAAATCCCTAAAATCCCAAACCCCTAAACACCAAAATAGCAAAACCCCAAACCCTGAACCTAAATCCTAAACTATAAACCCTATCCCAAACCCCATCCCCAAACCCCCAATCCCCTAAATCATAAACCATAAACCCTAAACCCAAACCCCAAACCCCAAACCCTAAACCCTAAATTCTAAACCACAAACCCCTTAAAAACCCTAAACCCCCTAAAAACCCTAAACGCTAAACCCTAACCCACTAAGAAACCTAAACCATCTAAAAACCCAAAACCCTCAACCCTCAACCCTAACCCTTAACCCCTAACCATAACCCCTAACCCCTAAACCCAAACCCCAAACCCCAAACCCCAAACCCTGAACCCGACCCCGAAACCCGAACACAAAACGCCCAACCCCAACACCAACCCCCAACCCCCAACCTAAACCCCTAAACCCTAAACCCTAAACCCTAACCCCTAACCCCGAAACCCTAACCCCATACCCCAAACCATAAGCCCCGAACCCTAAACCCGAAAACCCCAAGTCCTAAACTCCTAAAACCCACACCATAAACCCTAAACCCCCAAACCACGAACACCCAAACCCCAAACCCCAAACCCCAAACCCAAATCCCAAAACCCTAAACCTTACCCTAACCCTCTAAACCCTACACTAAAACCTAAACCCTAAACCCAAACCCTAAACCCAAACCCCAAACCCCAACCCAAAACCCCCAAACCCTAAACCTCAACTCCCGACCCTCAACTCTAGACCCTAGGCCCTCAACCCAAAATCCCGACCCAAAACCCCGAACCCAAACCCCAAACCCTTAAACCTCAAATCTCAAACCCTAAATCATAAACCCCTAAAACCCTAAACTAAACCCCAAACCCTAACCTCCCAACCCCTAAATCCTAAACTCTAAACCATTAGGATTTAGGACTTAGGGTTCTTGGTTTAGGCTTTGATTATTATAATGCGCGGATACTCCTAAGCAAGATGCCAAGTACGACAACCATATCTAGAGCTGACACAATATTCATATCAGTGGGTTACAGATGTCAGAAGAAATTGGCATCAGCATCGGCCCGCAGGAATGCGGCAGAGAAGTCTCCGCAGCTACGCACTAGTGCCAGCATCCAATCAGGGGGTGGCGAAGAATTGCTACTGAATGTGGTAGCGAGAAGATCGGAGATACGAGTGAATCTAATCGATTCGCAAATCATTTGAATCATGATGATCAGTGACCTCGCATGATCTGCGAAGGAGATTGTGAAAGTAACCAGATCATTTACGGCATTAGTGAGTGCGGTCAGGCCAAGGGTTATGTTATTCATATCTTGTTCGAAAACACGCTCCAGGGCATTGTAGCCGCCATCGTAATCTAAGAAAATGGATCCGGGAATTACATGTGGAGAAGTAGGAGAAGTACGCCCAACCTCCAACCAACTCCTCAAGACCTCCATTTGGTAGGCGTCCAAGTAGAGGTTGTCCCGTCGAATCCTTAGCCCGATCTAATGATTGTGGATTCGCATTATGATGTTGAACCATCGAGTGGGTGGATTCTGCTGAGCAGGAAGTACAGAAATATTATGTGAAAAGGTCTCTCCCAATTCAACGCGCAAGTCCTCAATGAAGTCCCTGTACGCTCCACTACCCCTTTCAATATTGACCTCCATTGTGAATTCCACCATTAACTGAATTCAATTCTGCCATTGATATTAATAATCAACCAATAGAAAAACATAAAAATAATAACTCAATAGAGTGCTTGTAATTATCATTTTCAACGTTGAATTCAACTATTAACTCAATTGAATTCTACCATTGACAGTAATAATAAATCAATAGCTAAAATAATAATAATTAAATAATATTAATAAAAAAATCATTTTTCTCGTCTCAGGCATTATTGTCAAATCTTGAATCGAATCGTGAATCACGTTGCTAAAATAATGAATTGTGAATCGTATGATTCACTTTATTTGCGCCCAACCGCTAGTTTTAAATAAAGTGAATCATACGATTCACAATTCATTATTTTAGCAAAACGATTCATGATTCGATTCAAGATTTGACAATAATGCCTAAAATGAGAAAAATGAAAATTATTTATTAATATTATTTAATTATTATTAGTTTAGCTTTTAATTATTATTATTTTAGCTATTGATTTATTATTATTGTCAATAGCAGAATTCAATTGAGTTAATGGTGGAATTCAACGTTGAAAAGGATAATTACAAGCACTCTAATGAGTTATTATATTTATGTTTTTCTATTGATTGATTATTAATGTCAATTGCATAATTGAATTCAGTTAATGACGAAATTCACAAAGGAGTTCAACGTTGAAAGGGGTAGTGGAGCGTACAGGGACTTCATTGAGGACTTGCGCGTTGAATTGAGAGAGACCTTTTCACATAATATTCCTGTACTTCCCGCTCAGCAGAATCCACCCAATCGATGGTTCAACATCATACTACGAACCAACAATCATTGGATTAGGCTGAAGATTCGACAGGACAACCTCTACTTGTACGCCTGCCAAATGAAGTTCTTGAGGAATGGTTGAAGTTCGAGCATACTTCTCCTACTTCTCCACATCTAATTCTCAGATCCACTTTCTTGGGTTATGATGGCAGCTACAATGCCCTAGAACGTGTTTCCAAACAAGGTATGAATAACATAGCCCTTGACCCGACCGCACTCATAAATGCTGTAAATGATCTAACTATCACCACGATCTCCTACGCAGATTACATGAGGTCACTAATCATCGTGATTCAAATGATCTGCGAATTGATTAGATTCACTCCTATCTCCGACCTTCTCGTTGCCACATTCAGCAGCAGCAGTTCTTCGTCACCCCTTGATTGGATGCTGGCTCTAGTGCGTCGCTGGGAAGACCTCTTTGCCGCATTGAGGCAAGCCGATGCTGATCCCAATAATTTCTTCCAACTTCCACAAGCCGATGCCATAAATGATCTAACTATCGTGTTTGCTCTGGACGCGGTTGCGATACTTGGCATCTTGCTCAGGAGCGTCCGCGCATCATCATTATCAAACCCCAAACCCCAAATACTAAACCCTAAACCCTAAGGGTTTAAGGTTTAGGGTTTGGAGGTTTGGGGTTTGGGGGTTAAGGGTTAAGGGTTGGGGTTAGGGGTTTGGGGTTTAGGAGTTTAGTTTAGGGTGTTAGGGGTTTAGGGGTTTAGTTTACGGTTTTAGGGGTTTAGTTTACGATTTTAGGGGTTTAGGGTTTAGGGTTTGGGGTTTGAGGGTTAGGGGTTTAGGGGTTTGGGTGTTGGGGTTTGGGGTTTAGGTGTTCGGTTTAGGGTTGGAGGTTAGGGGTTCGGCTTTAGGGTTTGGGGGTGGGGGTTGGGGTTAGGGTTGGGGTTGGGGTTGGGGTTGGGGGTTTGAAGGTTTGGGGTTAGAGGGTTAGCGTTTAGGGTTTAGGATTTAGCGTAGGGTTTAGGGGGTTAAAGTAGGGTTTGGGTTTTGGGATTAGGTTTTGGAGTTTGAGATTTAGGATTTAGGGTTTAGGGTTTAGGGGTTAAGGTTTGGGGATTTTGGGTTTCGAGGTTTAGCTTTTAGGGTTTGGGAGTTTAGGGTTTAGGATTTGGGATTTGAGTTTTGGAGTTTTGGGGTTTTGGGTTTGGGGTTTTGGGTTTTGAATTTAGGGTTTAGGATTTGAGGTTAGGGGTTAGGGGTTGGGGGTTAGGGGTTAGGGGTTAAGGTTTAGTGTTTGGGAGTTAGGGTTTTAGTGGTTAAGGGTTAGGGTAGGGTTTATGGTTTGGGTTTTGGGGTTTGGGATTTGAGGTTTTGGGATTTAGCTTTTAGGGTTTGGAGGTTTAGGGTTTAGGGTTTGGGTTTTGGGGTTTTAGGGTTTTGGGTTTTGGGTTTTTTAGGGTTTAAGGTTAGCGGTTAGGGGTTAGGGTTTTAGGGGTTAGGATTTAGAGTTTAAGGTTTAGGGATTAAAGTTTAAGGGTTACGGTTTGGGGTTTGGGTTTGGGTTTGGGTTTTGAGGTTTAGGTTTTGGTGTTTTAGGGGTTTTGAGGATTTAGGGTTTTGGGTTTTGGGGTTTTGAGATTTTGG
Source organism: Camellia granthamiana (assembly GCA_036172215.1). Lineage (NCBI taxonomy): Eukaryota > Viridiplantae > Streptophyta > Magnoliopsida > Ericales > Theaceae > Camellia > Camellia granthamiana. The sequence goes on from CM069910.1 coordinate 133,830,619, forward strand.
GCTCTAGGTTTTAGGATTTGGGTTTAGGGTTTGGGGTTTAGAGGATTTTTAGGGGGTTCACTGTTTAGGGTTTGGGGTTGGGGTTAGGGTTGGGGTTTGGGCATTGGGGTATGTGGTCTAGGGTCTATTAGAGTTTAGGGTCTAGGAACCATTAAGGTTTAAGGTCTAGGGTCTATTAGGGTTTGGGGCTCGGGGTTAGGGTTTGGGGTTTGGGTTTTGGGGTTTAGGGTTTTAGAGTTTGGGGTCTGGAATCTAGGGTTTAGGGTCTAGGATCTATTAGGCTTTAGGGTCTATTAGGATTTAAGGTCTATTAGGGTTTAGGGTCTACGATCGAGCGTCTAGCGCCTAGGGTTGGGGTTCAAGGGTTTAGGATCAGGGGTTTAGGGTTTAATATTTAGGGATTAGGGTTTAAGGTTAGGGGTTAGAAATTAGTGGTTGGGATTGGGGGTTTGGTTTTTAGGGTTTAGGATTTATGAGTTAGGGTTTAAAGTTTAGGGGTTAGGATTTGGGGTTTGGGGTTTGAGATTTCAAAACCTTTAAACCCAAAACCCAAAATTCCAAAAACCAAAACCCAAACCCTAAAACCCTAAATCATAAACCCCAAACCCCAAACCCCACACCCCAAACACCAATCCTAAACCCCCAAACCATAAACCTCCAATCCCAAACCCAAAACCCAAAACCTTAATCCCAAATCCTAATCCCCAAAACCCCAAATCCCAAACCCCTAACCCCCAAACCTCAACCCAAACACCAAACTCAAAACCCCTAAGCCCCCGAACCCTAAAACACCTAACCCTAAACCCTAACCAACCCTAAATCCTAAACCCCAACCCCAAACCCAAAACCCAAACCTGAAAACTCCAAACTCTAAACCCTAAACCGTAAACTCCTAAAACCCCTAAACCCCTAAACACCAAAACCCCAAACTCCAAACCCTAAATCCCAAACCCCGACCCCAAACCCTAAACCCCCTAAACCCTAACACGTAAACCCTAATAAACCCTAAATCCCAAATTATTAACCCTAAATCCCAACCTCTAAACCCCTAAACCCCCTACCCCCAACCCTAAACCTTAAAATCTTAAAACCTAAACTCATCCTTCACACTTGAGATCATATATAGCCTTGGATATTTGAAGTTTAGTGACCAATTCCCAAGTCAATCTAAGCCCATTTCCCACTATTAAAACAGATTATTAATCTTTACAATATCCTTGACATTGAATTCCTTGCATTCTAATTCCATTTTACTCTTCCAAACACCTAATTTTTTTCCATTTTCAAACAAAAAGAGAGAGAATATATATATATATATTCAGTAATGATAGAGACTCCCACAAAACACAACCCTCGAAACCTCTAAAATGATCTGAACCATTCATGTCACTATCAAACACTACTCTCAAAAAAAATTCAAACACATCAATGGCCAATACATCAGTAGGGGTCGTGGGGGTCGTGAGGTCCTCTTTTGTGGGGATCCTAAACATTTTTCATATATATTTCATGCAAAATATTACAATTTTTGTAGAATTATATATAGAATTTTTTACTTAAAACTCATAGACACAAAAGCCTAACAGCCCCCAATCATCGATACAAGATTAGGAAACAAATGAAAAAACACCCAAGCAATCATCAATAGTCATCAATAGACATGTTCCAACTCTAATTCAAATTGATATAATAACAAACATCTGGTGTGCAAAATACACAAATTGGATCCAATGAGCTAAAAACTATTTTTAAAATGAACAAATAGAACTAGATAAGTTAAATGAATAGAAACACATAAAAACTTTCGAACAAAAAAGGATTTCCAACATATGAGACAAACAAAATCAATCTATATGATCCAAATCCATGCTTGCTACCTTCAACATAGACTCCATTTTCAAATTGGTTCAAATTACAAATCTAGAATCAAAATTAGATAATTCAAATGGTGCTACAATCATTCCAATGGCGAATTGAAGGAACAGAGAGAGAGAGAGAGAGAGAGAGAGAGAGGAAATACTTGAAAGAGATGGTGATGGCGATGCAGACACAGAGGAAGACAATATTGCTTCAATGGCGAGACACAGAGAGACGGTGACTTTGCCCAATCGATTATTCTTCCATTGAACAATTGAGAAGTTAAGTACGAAAATAAACCCTAATAAATTGGGGGCAAAGGAGAGATAGAGGGAGAGGATGAACAGTTCGGGAAAAATAAACAATACCTGTGTGAGATGGTGATGGCAGTGATGCTCCAATGGCGATACGGAGAGACACGATGAACAAGAGAGAGAATTGGGAGAGACAATATAGAGAAAGTGGAGAGAATAAAATAATGTGACTGCAAGAATAATAATAAACTAGGGTTGTGAGCCCACATTGCTGTGACTAAAATATAAAGAAAAATGCTTGAGAGTTCTAGGATAAGAGCTCTAAACCATGCACTAATGACATGGAGGTGTGTGGGGTCCAGCTTGATGTGATGTTTTAGCTTGAAATATTTTTTTTTTTTTTTTTTTTTGGACATGCCAGCTTAGTAGAGCTCCTTTTAGAGCTCCTTTTAGAGCTCTACTTTTAGAGTTCTACAGCATTGTTGAAATATAAATTTTTATTTTGAATTTATAATATATTTTTTATGTTTGGTGAAAGTATTTTTAGGTCTTGTTTGGCATATAAAAAGTCAAAAAGTCATTATTTTATTTAAGTCACATCATCTTATAAAAGTCATATCACCTCTCTGTCACAATACTTTAAACTCAACCCATATTTCATAAAAAATCAAAAAGTGTACTTATTTAGAACATTCCAAACAACCCCTTAATAAATTAAATAAAAAATGAGATGTTCACTTTTAATAATAGTATAGGTATATAAATTATTTTTGAGTCTATTTATTTGGTGAAATTTTAAGTAAAAAAGATTATTTAATTAGAAGTTTATAAATTGTTTTGGTATTGAAAAGAAAATATAATTTATAAGTAGAATATCTAGTTTATTGAAAAAAATAAAAATTTGTAATGTTTACTATAAATTTATAAATATTTAAGTACAAGTTCCATAATTTGTTTTTTTTTTATAAATTTATAATTAAAATATAATTTGATGAAAAAAATAAAAAATAATAAAAATCACTTATTAATTTATGAAATTATGACTTTTTTGGAAGTGGAAATAATTAGTTTCGATTTTTAATGCATGCCGTGTAAAGTTATGAAATTTTACGATACGAAGTATATGTCATCTTAAGTACAAATATTTTATGACAAACTTTGCAAATAGTAAAGGTACACATTTTTCATGACATATTTTTGCATGTGATAAACATACGATATGAAGTATATGTCATCTTAAGTACAAATATTTTATGACAAACTTTGCAAATAGTAAAGGTACACCTTTTTCATGACATATTTTTGCATGTGATAAACATACAATCAACGGCTTATATAATATATGTGTCATTATTGACAAAGCATTAACGGCTTACAAAAAAATATGTCATAAAATGCACTAACTATGACATGCATTTGATGCATGTTGTTAACACAACGCTGTCAAAGGTTAATTTTCTTGTAGTACAATTGCGAAAGAAGAAAATGTATTAATCTGTGAAGCAACTGTTCCAAGCAAAGAAAGTTTCAAGTCGCTTTAAAGCCCTCCCCAGCTTTCGCTTCTCACCACCTTATAGTCAAAAATGTCATTTTGTTACCCTCTGTCAAACATTTAGTGACGTTTCTAAAATGCCACATTCAACATTGGCAACGTTTAAAAGTGTTAAAAGGATAAGACAACAACAGCCCTTCAGCGTTTTGAAAAATGTTGTAATATCTTTTAGCAACGCTTTTTCCAGTGTTATGGTGTATCTGAAACGACGCTATATGTCATTTTTCATCTAGCGTTTTAGATGTGAATTAACAGCTTAAATCAAATTTTAACATATACTCCAAATTAAAAATCATTTTGCAGATATCAAAAAGAAAAAAGGAAATTTCGAAGTTTGCCTTTAGTATAGAGATTACTCATTCATCCCTTTCAAAAATCACCTCATTTTTTTTCTTTCTAAAAATATATGTCCTACTGAGACAAAATTTGTAACTTATTATCTTCTTGCCTAACATGAAAAAATTTATTTTCGTAAAAAGGATATTCATTGAAATCGACATGAGAGTCCAACTACATTACATAACATTGGGTAGCAAAGGGGAAAGAGCATATTTACTGAAAGCATAGTAAACCCATTCTAAGATGATTGCTCTTCAATTCCAACTTTCCCAAAGCCTCTAGAAGCACATCTCTCTTGCAAACACAAAATCATAAAGTGTTGTTCAAATTGTGAAATTAAATAAATAGATTCACGAATAAATTAAAATATATATATATATATATACCATGAACACATGCTGAGAATTACAACTAAATTACAACAGAAATACACAATACAATAAAATGGTAAAGAAAGCAAATCGAAGCCTGTACGGTAGCAGTTTCCTTAAAACAGATTTCACCGCCTCACGGGTGCTTGAGGAATTCCAGCGTCTGTCTCCCAGGATACGACGGTCAAAAACCAGCTACAGCAGAAGCACTTTCTGTCTAGCTTAGCGAACAAAACCATGGCAACACTCTCTCACTGTAGGCACTTTCTAGCAAACTGACTTGTAAAAAGGAAGCAAAAATTTTTGTGTTTGAGACTTGACAGAAGGGTCTCAATTTATACATGTATAGGGGAGAGAGGAGAAGCCTCCAGCCTTTATGGCTGGTCACTAATGCACCATTAACCTCTACAATAAAGGCAGGAGTTACAAACCCCATTAATGCACTATTAAACTCTGCAATACAGGCAAAAGTTACAAACCCCGTTAACTCTTTCATGAAGCTAACTTCATGGGGCAATTTCTCATTCAATGCTCAATGGTTTTGGCCATTCTATTCGTGGTGTAAAGATCTCATTGCAAAGTATCTAGACCCACTTGGACCTAACACAATAGACGGTTGGGACCCACTTTAATATTTAATTAAAGTCACCAAAAAACCATTTTTTCCAACATAAAGTACCCATGACAATAAATCATGAGCCAATTTTCAACAAGTCATTTCCTAAAATAAGATAAATAGGTTTCTCATGTTTTTTTATTTCCTTTCTCCTTTTTGCTTAAGAAATTTCAGAATTTAAAAAAAAAAATACTTTTTAGGGTAAATTTTAAATACATTTTCTAAAATTTGTTTAAAATACGAATCAACCCTATGGTTTTAAAAATTATATTTTGCCCCTTGAAATTTCTAATTTCATAACGAATAACCCTTTTATTAATAAATTATCAAGTCAGTTAACAATTTTTAATGATATCATAAATATATTTCAATTAATAATTAAGATAATTTTATTATTATATAAGAAAACAATTAGAAATTTTATTTTTTAAGTTAATTTTGTTAAATAAAAAATTATGACAAAGAGATATTTGTAATTTTTCCAACTATATAAAGTAATTCATATTTTAAACAAACCATAAAGAGTATATTTGTTTTACCTTAACTTTTATGTTAGGGAAATCAATGTTTGTTATAGGGTTAGGAAGTGATTGTAAATGATTAAGTACAAGATACTTTTGCAAAAAGGATTGACAAATTTTAAACTGCAGGCCAAGCAACCAATTCTTATAATCTAACCTACCAAACTCAACCCCTCACCTTCTCAAACCACACGAGTTGGTTTGGATTGGTGCAATTTTGGGCTAATGCAATTTTTTTTTTTTTTTTTTTTTTTTTGTAAACCAAATGGGCAATATGGGTCCAAGTGTTGCAACAAAAACAAAAATAATATCCTTGAAATTTCATATATACAATTTTAGTCACTAATGATAAACGTCTTGACCCATCCTACTAAGATCAAACCCCTTTCATATTCAGATCTTGCAAGCTCGCGGCCTCGTGCAAAATTTCCAATAATTTGGGAATTTTGCACCCTAACAGACCAAATCAAAAGCTGCTTAATTTGCAGTCTATCATCAAATTTATGGGTTTCTTCTCATCTAATAAACAGCATACAAGACAATAGTTGACTATAGGTATCTTCTTTTTACCAAAAAAATAAAGAAAATAAAATAAAATAAAAAGGGTTCAACAATGGGTATCCATAATCCTCCATTTCCGTTTGGCATGGTCAAGTAGCACCACTATCTGAGAGGGAGAGCTATGAATGCAGCAACATTGAACGGCATTTAAAAGAACCTAATGACCTCTTAAATTGTATCAGCATAATTATAGACAAGCTGAAGTTTAATTTCACTGCAAAAATGCAACTTGAAATCCACCCCATTCCTCTGCAGTTGTTTTCAGTTTGAAAGCCCAAGTAACTCTCAAAAACTATGTCATTACATCAAATTATCAATATGCACATACCAAGCAACAAAAAAAACCTCTTACATCTCGTACTTCAGAAATATAGAGGAAGATTGGTGGAGAATAGTTCCCATCGAAGATTGGATATCACTAAACATAATATGTCATGCCAACTTCTATAAGGCTAATGTGAGGAATGTTAAGCGCCAGGGCCCCTGCAGTTCTTTCGAAGAAATGAATATCCAAAGTCAATAACAAGCTTGTTCAAAAATAACGAAGATCTCCTCACCTTAACATAAGAATGGCTTATTATGTACGCAACCCCTGCTTCCTTTGCCTGGATCAAGTCCAAGAGCTCTTCTCTAACCAAAGGGTCTATCCCAGGGTTTAGTGGCAATTAAAACCTCAATTGGCGCCTCTTCATTTGAGGATTTTCATCATCATAAGAAGACCGCAAACTATGAAGGGCTAAAGACTTGCTACTTTGGATGGAGTTGAATGCACCACAATCCTCTTGCTCAGATACTATCAAGCATAAGCTTGATTGAATGGTTCTGGTGCTTATGACAGCCATCCTCCCATCAAATGATGCACTCTCTCTGTTAGAGCTTGATAATGTCGATTCTACTACTGCCTCCAGCTAGATGAACTCTGCTACACTTTGAATGAGCTAGTTCTCAAAGTCTCCGTCATCTCGTTGAATGTCTTTATACCCATACCTCACAATGCACCGGTACATCTGGTAGGGTCTTGGGCAAATACAGCCAATAAGGAATCGTTCCTTCGGGGAGACATGGGGTACCAAAACAGATTTTACACAAACAAAAACTAACAGAGTGTGAAATGTTGGGAGATTTGTCACAAAGTGAGAGAAGATTGCAGGCACTCCTGTCGCCAATTCTGAGTACACAAGTCCTATTCCTAGCACCCGAACAATACCAAGGTTGGGGCCCAAGCCAAGTAGCCAATGCAATGGAACTTTGTTGTGAAGATCAAAGTTATACTTTTTGCGAGTACCATAGTGCCAGACATACATGATGACCATAAAGATGAAAGAGAGAACAAGAGAATGCCAACCACCCTGAAGAACTTTCATGAGTGCAGATGACAAGTAGACATCCTCAATAAACCCAAAAAAGAGAAGAAATGTTGCGGCCAGTAGAATGCTTCTCTGCCAGACGAAGAATAAAACAAGTTCCATGAGACACGTTGTGATAAACATAACTATCATGCAAGCGAGGCCTAAGAACCAAAAACCAGATAATAAGGGTAATTCCTTCAAAACAAACATAACCAAGAAAAGTAAGATACCCTCAAAAAGAAACTGAGAAAGAGAGAGAGGGGGGGACAACAAAGCGGTTCTCCTGCTTCCTGCTATTGTTTTTAAAATGGCAGATATAAACAACTTTGAGCTCCATCAATGGACACTCCTTATAGTAATAAATTTATAACCTAAGTACCACACACATGGATACATCATCACATCGATTTTTAAAAAAAAAATTGACATGACACATACTTGGGACACCTTAAAATTTTATATTTTTACAAATTTGTTATGTCACATATGTGAATTATTTATTCAAAGTTAATGAAAAATATGTAACATAACACTAATTCCATTAACAAGCTATATATTTCATAACTTAAACATCAAAATACCACTCCATGGGAATTACATTCTATAGCATGCAAAACAAATATAAAACTTTGTAATACAAATGATTTATTCATCTCATAAATATTTAAAAACATATTTAGAGTGCATAAATTGTATTATGAAGAATGCAAAACATTATTATTGTGAAGAGATTCATTATGCAGGATGTGTTTGAAGGGTTCAGGAAGTGTCTATGAAGTGTCTGATATTATGGATTTGAAATTTTAATTGAAACGCGTTGAAGAAGTGTTGAACACGCTTTTAAGAGTGTCCAAAGAGTGTTAGTATCCGACATAAGTTAGACATGACACATTTCCTCCGCAGAAGTGTTCGTGCATTCTAGCTAATAACTGATTGACTTACAGGTATAATCTATGCTTGTGATCTAACAAAAAGCAAAATCTAGAGTTCAACTTGTTATTATCTGCGTGCACTGTGCAACCATGTGCCCGCGTGTAGAAGTGTTTACAAGTGTCTTCAAATTTCTCTTTTACTTATTATTTTTATGTTTCTTTTGTGGAAAAGCAAAATCAAAATCTAGAAATATTTGTATTTCTGTGCAACTCACAAGTTCGTTCATCTAGCTCTAGCACTTCCTACTCTTTATTTATATATTTATTTGTTTCTTTATCTTTTTTATGGATTTTTTTTTATTTGTTTGTTTTTCCTTTGAAGTGGGGTCAATGGGCAGTCATTTAGGTCTTCATATCTAAGTGGAACTAGGATATCATTTTGGGGGTGCCAAGCAATGTCCTTTCTCGCCTCCCTCCTCGTTCCCTCCTTGACAGATCAAGTATGTGTATGATTTCAAATGAATTGCATCCTATAATCAATTACAACATAATCTCATATAAATTTCACTAAACATAATTATTTCAAGTAAATTTAATTATATAATCATTCAATTACAACTAAATTTAGACTAATATTTATCATATATATTATCATGTATGTAAAATAAAAGTAAGAAAAAAAGAAAGAAAGAAAGAAAGAAAAAGAAGTCATCCCATCGTTCCATATTAAATTGGTCAACATTAATTATAACTAGAACTAATGTTCATCATAAACACATATTGAGGTCATCTAATCAAATTAAATTACAATCATTTCAAGTAGAATTACGAATACAAATAATTAATACAGAATGAACCTCTTGCTTTATGAAATACTTATGATTTCACTACTATAATTACAAAACGACAACAATTAAAAATTAATCAAATTTCATATTTTGGATAAATGATGATCTCCAAATCAAACCAACCAAGCCTCGAGTCCCACTCAAGTGGGGTCAACTACATGAATCACTTTCTCCATTCTACTCTGTCAAGGATTATATGCTTAGTTAAATTAAATAAATTCATTATTTTTTTACAACTACATCTCATGTAAGTCCTAACATTTCCATTTATAGTAATCATATCACTATTCCTAACCGGTGCATTTATAAGTCTTTGTTGTACATAACCAACTTGTGAACATATTGTTTCTTAGTTGCCCATCGTTTTGTCCTGTAAAACATTGTTCGCCTTATAATTGTTCTATAAAAAAAATTCTTTCAATTTTGTTGGTATTGTCGATCATCACAACGGCTGGAGAGATTAGAGCAGATGTGGTCTATAGAATTAAGGCGAGGTGGCTCAAGTAGAAGAATGCATTTGGGGTACTGTGCAACGAACGAGTACCCACTAGACTGAAAAAAAAGTTCTATAGAGTAGCTATTAGACTAGTGATGCTGTACAGGACGGAATGTTAGACAACTAAGAAATAACATGTAGATAAAATGAGTGTTATTGAGAGGAGAATACTAAAGTGGATGTATGGCAAAACTAGAAAAGACGGAGTTAGAAATGAATCTATTCGTGAATGGGTAAGAGGAGTACCGATAAAAGATAAGCTGAGAGAGAATAGATTAAGATGGTTTGGTCATATACAACGGAGATCAGCAAAGGCAGTAGTGAAGAGATGCAATACAATGATGGTAGATAGAAGTATTAGGGGAAGGGGCAAACCTAAATTAACATGGGCTAGTGTAGTAAATAAAGATATGAATCTCCTTATTTTGACTAATCAAGCGGCCTCTGATAAAGTCGAGTGGAGAATAAGGATTAATATAGCTGACCCCATTTGATAGGACTTAAGGCTTCGTTTGGTTGGGTTTGGTTTGGTTTAATAATATCATCTGAGAACAACATACACCGTGGGACATCATCATGAATGTGTTTAGTTAATTGACTAAAGAAAATAGGAGGTAAGGACTTCAATTGACCATTGATGCAATCCTATAGTAATTGAAAATTCACTAGTTTCTCTTGCAGGTGTTCTAATCTTAGTCATAAGTCCATTATACATGTCTTTTATCACATCAATATACCTTTTGGTCATGCCCTTTTTCTCCAACACCTACCATATTAGAGCATCTCCTAGAGCCTTGCATTTTAAATCAAAATAGCAAGCCAAAACAACAAAAAAGACCTTCAATAGTCTCGTCAAATGCCCCAACAATTTGATGAAAACTACAGTTGCTAGCTTCCTTTAGCGAGGTACTATTACAGCACTATTCATTTTTTATTACATTATTCCCAATGCGTCATTAATGATCAAGCTATTTACAATTTTATCTAAAAGAAAAGAACAAATATTTTAATGACAAATAGTTAAAGTGAAGAGTATTGTCAGAGTGTGAATTGGAAAAGTAAAAAGCTAAAATAATTAAATTTTTAAAAAAGCTAATTATGGAAAGTTTTTTTCACTATCATTGTTGGAGATGCTCTTTTTTCAAATAAAAAATAATAAAAAAATAAAAAAACTAGCTTGAAAAGGGTTATCAAAAAAATATTAAAAAAACTGATGTCAACTTTTTTAATTGGTAGAATAAATAAAGGTGGTCATTTTTGGAGCGCAATGTACAATATGTTAGTATGTGTAGCATTTCAAATGCTATGGTAAGCCCACTATATAGATTTATTTATTTATTTTAGATATCATATACTACATATGTGGGATATATATGGATTTCTTCCAACGTGCCCCCGTGAAATAATCGTAGTTCTACCCCTATTCATATCTGTGACACATGCTTGTCTCTATATCCATGCTTACTTCCTATATTTTAGGTGAGTGCACAGATCTCATATGTTTAAAATAGGAGTATAAAAACAATAGTTGGTAAATAAATCACTCCTCTCCAATCCACCAAACAACACTTGGAAAGCAAGTTTTGGAGTTATAAATAAGCAGTACAGGCAAACACACAAGCTCAATGCAATGCTCATGCAATTCCCAAAATCAATCAACTTACCATAAGCATTTCCAATTAAAGTTGTATCGTGGAACCCAATAGTTATTGCAAGCGTAATGATCATGAGGATCCAGTTTATTTCTGGTATATATATGTGCCCGTGAATATGTTTTGAGGTGTGCACAACCTTGACTCGTGGAAAGCACCCAAGGGCATGGCATTGCTTGACAATGGAGAATGTTGCAGTGATGATAGCCTGACTTCCAACAATAGCTGCTAGAGTGGCAATAATGAAGACAGGACAAAATACAACATCTGCAAGACAACAAACAGTTAAAAGTAGATTAAGACTAAATTTGGTTTCAAGAACAAAATGCATGAAACAATTCCAAGTCAAGTGAAAATGCAAAAACCAGGTATTGAGTCATAAAAGCTTTCAGGAATAGATGAGATATTTCTAGACAGGAAAGCAGCCTGGCCTATATGTTGTACAACCAAACAAAGATATACAACAAATGCAAACGCGAGCTGCACAAACAAGAAGAATGCTCAAATCAACACCTGCACATAATGAATAGGGATCCGCACTATGACACACAATAAATCATGTGAACCTATATTTTAAAATGTGACAGTTACAACCCCTATGGTACCAACTAAAGTAAAACCAATAATATTTGGGTAAATTACACTAACCTCCCTTGAGGATTGAAAAAATTACATTGATCCTCACAAGTTTGGCATAATTACACTGTATTCTGATATAAACAAGATTTTTGAATTTTTACACTTTTATTTTATTTATTTTGGTATTAGCATTTTATTAATTATTATGTTTATTAAATTGTGTAGATTTAACTAGTTTCCTATTTTATTAGTTTCTTGTTCTAGAAGAATTAGGCTTATTATAAATAGGGGTTGTAGGCCTTAGGGAAAAAACAATTTTGAGAATTAATACAAATTCGAGCTTGTACTCTTCTTTCTAACCTTGGGTATTCTTTAAGAATCAACCGCTATTGAGCCCTTATTCTCGATATTCTTCATGATTCAATAAGTCTACAAAAGGATCTTGCATCCAGTATTCATTATTGAATTGGCAGTCTCCAAGATTGTTACCTTACCTTATCTATTATGTGTTTGCCACTGCATCAGGTGGTATCAAAGCTTATGATTGTTCCTACACCATGCCTAAATGTTGTGACAGTGCTTAGAAGGTTCCTGTGGAAGAAGTGGCAGTTGATGATGATCTCAACGTGTTGAGTTTCCACAGACAGAGACTAAGGATCATGCATCCAAGAAGGATACAGATCACGTGAATCAAGTCCTTGAAGAAGAGGACACAATTGCGTAGCCATTCACATAAAAAATTATTCTACATCCGATTGTGGATCGGAATAAACCAACAGATAATCACTGTTAAAGAATTATGGAATCATTTTGGTGATCATTTAACTTTGGAAGACAATTCTTTAAAATTTAGATTTGAGAAAAATAATCTTAAAGACAAAGTGGTTGTGGACAAGTGTAGACATATCAAATTGTTTCGAACGATGAAACCTCAAGGACGAGTTTTCTCAAGTGGGGGAGAATGATGTAGACATGATTTTAGAATTTTAAATTATTTTATTTTATTTATTTATTTTTGTGTTAGTATTTTATTAGGAATCTTCTAGTTTAGTATAAAATCTAAGAATGTTTGCATTTCTTAAATTGTGTTGATTTAATTATTTTATCTATTTTATTAGTTTCTTGTTCTATAAGAATTAGATTTATTTTATTATAAATAAGGGTTGTCAATCTTAGGGGAAAAACAAATTTTGAGAATTAATACAATTTCGAGTTTATAGTCTTCTTTCCAAACTTGGGTATTCATTGAGAATCAACCACTATTGAGCCTTTATTCTTGGTTTTCTTCGTGAATGAACAAGTCTAGAGAAGAATCGTGCTTCCAGTATTCATCCTTGAATTAATGTTCTCTAAGATCATTACCTTTATCTATTTTGCGTTTCCCGTTGCATCATGTTCCCTTAGGATTTTAATTCGAAAAACACTTTGCACTCTTTCCATCAATCATTTTTTAGCCGAATTGATAGAAAACAATGTTGTCATCTTTTTTACATTAAACTATATATCTTATCAATGATTATCCCTTTGTCTACACACCATCTGTATTTTTTTCTAGTCATTTTAGCCTTATTACGAGGGAGGTTAGTGTAATTATGTCAAACTTGTGAGACTTGCCATATTTTATTACTAAATCTTAGAGACGGTCAGTGTAATTTACCCTTAATTTTTCTGTCAAAGATAACAATACATACGAAAAATTAAATTTTTTTTGGATAATTTATTTTCTCACCAAGTTAAAGCATCCAAATTAAAGAGAAAGAAGAAGAAAAAGAAGAAAAGAAAAAAGAAGTCTACAATAAAAACCATTTTAACATTTTAATTTCATGAGAAAAATATTTAAAATTTTGAATATAAATGCCTAAGTGAAAAATATATATATATATATAACTAGAAAACTAATAGTTTCACTTTGATCCATATCACAGGGATTTAAGTGTTGCGATTTGAAAAACAAGTTACAGATTTGAAAAACAAAGGGTCAAAGTGAGAAAATGGGCCAAATGAAAAAGTCTAATCTATTTATAGGAGGGTCACATGATCCACAATGACGAATTCCCCATATATTTTGGAATTTCATTAGCATATGTCAGTTCATGTGTCAGAGCGTATCAATCCCTTGGGTTTTACCTTGATGCCCAAACATCTGTACAAGAAACTCCGTGGTGTGGTCTCTCTCTCAAATGAATTTACCAAAGGCAATGTCCCCCTACAGGATGACATGCCAAGTGACAACTTTGTCTCTGGCCAACAAAGCAGTCAATCCCAGAGTCCTACAGCGCTATGCTGAAAAACTCAGAATACCATAGTCCTGCCTCTTTGACTTAGGTATTGGGAGAGGCTCATGGCAAACCCTTCTGTGGGTGTTGAGATCCAGCTGTATAAACACCGCAGTGAGCTATAGTTGAATGAGTCATTTGAGGCACTATTTAAATCACTACAGTATATCATGTGCTGTGTGGCATAAATTCCTTGGTGGGGATAAGTCTTCTTTTCTAAGTAAATCACTCAGACATGTCTTCATAAACGATAGACGTGTGAAGCCACATGTAAATCTTTAATCTGACATATACACAACATGTCATCTGCTATGTTATTTGGTTTTTTGCAAATAGTTTTCTAAGTTTTTGATTGGGAAAGTTAGTGAAACATTCATCTTCAACTCTATGTAGTAAAATAGGTCAAATATGTTTTTTTTCTATTAGCTAAGATTCCTCGATGAAATTTCTCTGTGATTGTGTAGACTGGCCGAACTCGCTCCGCGCGCTAGGGCGCGGATAGTGTTCATAGCTGCTACAGTTCGAACTCCTGTCACAGTTCTGAATCTAATCTCACAAAGTGCAATGTAAGACTGATAAATCACCAAAGAGTCCAAATCCGGCAAATCGTTTTGGAAAATCGATTTTAATCAAAAAGCGCCAAACATGGACTGCTTTGCCAAATTTCAGAGTCGCCGCCTAAATATTTTGTTTTTGGGAAATTTAGGAAACCCTGACTCGTGCCAAAGGCCACGTGTCCGTCATCACCAAAGTTGTCTCGGCTCGGGAACTTGGGTACGAGGGGGGAAGGTCATGAAATGAGCACCCCCGCTCACCCAATCAAAGGATCGGCCTCTACTAATCATGATATGTTGTTTTGAAAACACATGTGTTCTTATTCTAGTTATTTAGCTAACTTACTACGTGATGCGCACAGCATACAAATATAGACTCAATCACTCAAGTTGGAACAAAATATCTCATGTTTGTTTTTCAAAAAGTGGTTTGAAGTTGCTACCCTCAAGTAGGCTAAAGTGCGAATTTGCCACCCTCAAGTAGGCTTAAAACATGATGATTTACCACTTCAAGTGGGCTTAAAACTCACATTTTGATGAATTGTTCCGATTCAAGCAATGAAGCCTTCATGCATAGGCATTCATGCAGTTATAGCAATTAAGCAAATAGCCTCATGGCAAGCATGCTATCATGGCAATCACTTACACTCATGCAAGGATGCTAAAGCGAAAACACTTACAGTGTACTCCAAGCCAAAACAAAAGCTAGTTAGTAATCATGCATGATCCTAGCTATGTTAAGATGCCTAATGCAACACATGAAAAAATGCAACTAAAATAGGCTTGGCTATCTAAGATGGCATATGAATGCAACACTCGATAACACGCTGTGAAACACGTATTCAAGTAAGTATTGAAATTCAATGCAGTTTGAATGATGCGTCGAGCCCGGTGCATGCAGGACAAATGAATGATGCACGCATGCAAAGCATAAGGTATGCTAATTGAAATATGCCCTAATCTAACCACTGAAAGCGAATAAGTAAAAAGGAGAAAGACGTGGGGTTGGAAGACATTCACACACACGCGCACGCTTATTACAACATTGTGCCCTCTCGACCGAGGGTCCGAATAATTAAGCTAAGCTAACTGGCTAAGCTAATCAAACTAACTAATTAACTAACTTAGCTAATTAATTATTACAACACAGATTAAACTAATTAATTACAACACATGTAATTAAATACAACTAGCTAGTAAAGCGGTAAAATGGCCTTGCGGGCGAGGGAGGCATGCATGCTCGGTCGCGTCTTCCCGGAAATCCACCGCCTTGCCTCAAGATGCCTCTGTTTGCATACCTTTAGACCTTTGAAAATTGTGCCAACTTCCATATTGCTTTTGACCCATCTCAGGAACATGTTGAGGGATGATCGACCAGTTATGGTGGCCATCGGCCAGTAATGATGGCCGGTCAGCTACTCTGGTGGCCGGTGGGCTACTTCTTCCTGCAATTTCTCCTTTTGCTGCAACCAAGCACAAACAGAGGCATGACAGTGTATTTGCAAGGGAATGTGTGTGCAACCACACTCCTTATCATGTCTCAAGCTCAAAAGAGTGTAGTGCTCAGCTCTCAAGCCACCAATCACGCATCTCAATGCATGATGGCCAAAGAGTCAAGCTTGCACAATGTTGATGAATGCATAAACAAGACTCGATGAACCTCCACCCTATCATGCATGATCAAAGGTGTCGATGACCTAAGGAATGAGGCACGTTTCATCACTTTTAGTATGAAACGTCCCTCGTTCCTCATGTTTGGATTAATGTCCGATCCAAACACATGCAATGCAACACACATGCAAACAACATGTTTATCTATCAATGCTAAAGTGGCAAGCACAAGGCTCTATCATGTAAGCAATGTATGCAAGACATGTTAAGGAGCTAAGGAATCAAAGCTAGTGAAGTATATTACACATGAGGCATTGTAGACACCCCATTTTTGACTGCCCTTAAGACTTGGGTGCTACTAATGGTTTACTTGGTGATGAAAGATGTGCAGGGCAAAGGTTCGATTTCTTCGGCAAGAGGAGAGTCAAATACTAACCTCACATCCCATTTTGGACAAAAGCTATTTTGGGTGGTTTTTAGACCTTAAAACCCTCTCTCTCAAAATATTTTTGAAATGAAGTTCCTACGATGTTCTGACGCTCGCATTGCATTAAATGTTGCGTTTTTCGGCAAACTAAGCAAGAACAAAGTGGAAATGAATGAAAGAGAGGTAAAATCTCTGAAAAATATTTCAAAACACCTTATCTAGGGGTTTGAAGTTGAACAAAAGAGGAGTGGAGGGAAGAAACCTAATTGAGGAAGAAGATGGGCATGAATCGCTAAGAGAGAGTCGGGCGGCCCTCGGTAAATCAGGCCTATCTGTTTGCGCCCTTGGAGTTCAACTATGAGGACACCACTGTTGGAAAGAATACTTCCGGGGCTTCATTTTTCATTCAAGAATCTCCTCAAGCTGAGTCCAGATGGGAGAGATATGGTTGGTTGAAGTAGGGCATCAATCCGGTTGGACTGAAACTGAGTAGTCTCCACTAAAAGAGGGATATCTCTTAGCACAGTTGGAATTTTGAGGTGAGGTTGCCACCACTAGCGATCTTACTTCCGGGGCTTCAATTTGCACACAAGAATGACCTAAAAAGGCATCCAGATGAAGGAGTTATGCTTGCTTCAAGTCGGGGACTAGGACTAATTTTTGCTACAGACCACTAAGGGAGTGTGCTGACCACCAATGGAGCATGCCGACCATATGCCGACCAAAAAAAGTAGCTGACTAACCAGTTGAGGTGGTCGGTTGACCACTTATGCCCAGAAAGCCCAAAATCTGCAGATATTTCTTCTTCAGCTGTTGCACACTGCTTCAGATATTTGCAAATCAGATATTTCGACCAAATGCTCATATATTGCTATATATTGAGCAATATCTCATATATTGCAAGGGTTGGAAATTGTGGGAGCTTCTCACACTAAAATCTCTCTCTCTCTCTCTCTCTACAAATTCCAGAGCTAAAATCTCTCTTTCTCTCTAGTTTGCTCTCCCTCTTGCCCTTGTGTGCATGCAAGAGATATACTTGAAGATATACCTCTCATTTGCCTAAGCACCCTTAACCAAACTTGACCACCATTGAGCTGAGATTCTTTGGGACTTTGTTTAAGCTCCAAAAGGTGATTTGAGCTCAGATTTGTGCCTGTTTTGCAGCTGTGCATCAAGGGTAAGAACTCTCTCTCTTTTAGCTTATTTTGCATGCTTGCTTGGCCACCTTTTCACACCACTTTGGGGCTGTTTTTGGGGTGGTGTTAAACTACAAAAACCTCTGTTTTTCCTCTATTTTTATGGTTTAAAAGTGGTGGTCTAAGCCTTGTTTGGCTAGGGGGTGTTTCCTCTCTTTTGCTCCTTGGCTTGTAAAGCCTTTTGAGCCATCTTTCACCACCTTTCAAACCAACCTTTTTTGGCCTTTAAACCACTGAATTCCAGAGGAATTTCAGTAGTGAAAAGGGGGTTTTGAGGTCCCAAATGGGTGGGGGTTGTCCCCCCCTCCTCTTCTCTTGTTTACTTGTGTTTATGGCCCATCAAAAGAGCATGTATTTCTATCTTCTTGAGGCTTTGTTTGAGCACTTTTTTGTGACTTTTTAGACCTGCCATGACTCTTTTTTGGGCTGTCTTGGTCACCTCTTGCATGCTTCTTATACTTGTAGTGTAAACCTACTTGTAGCCTTGCAAAGCAGCATGTCTTTCTAGGATGTATTGGCTCCATTTCAGTAGGTTTTTGGCCATCATTTGACATGTCATAACTCAGATTTGGGTTGATTTGGTTGCCTCTTGCATGCTCCTTGCACTTGTAGTGCAATTTTGGTTCACTAGCCTAGTATATCTGTTGTTTTAGCCTTTTGATCTAGCATGTGTATGCTCTACTCCAGCACATTTTTGGCTTTGATTTAACATGCTTGAGGTCTGATTTAATTGGTTTTGGTCATGCATGTTTGGTTTTGCATAGCTATAGTGCATTTGGCTTTGCTAGCCTTGCACTATGGGACCCCTAGCATGTCATATTTGAGCCTTTTGCATGGCATGGCATCATTTGGTAGGCAATTTCAAACCATAAAGTTCTGCCATGCTCTCATATTTATCACTCTTTCATTATGTTTAAGAGTTATGCCCTTATGCCTTGTTTGTGAGCTAATTTGAGAGCCTATCTTTCTTGCCATCTTTGTTGCGAGTCTAGCATGTTTTTGCTACCATTTTGACTTGCCTTAGGTCTGTTTTAAGTGCTTTAGGTCATTTGAGCATTGCTTGCTATGGTTATAATGTAAAGCCCTTGACTAGTTTTGTATTTCAAGTCTCTTGGCATGCTTTATTTGAGCTATTTGCATGATATAACATCACTTGGCATGTAATTTCAGAGCATATTTCATTACCACACTCTCACATTTTCCACTCCTTCAATGTGTTTGAGAGTTGTGTCTTCATGCCTTGTTTGTGAGCCAATGTGTATACATGCTTGTCTAGGCTTTTGAGCTCCCATCCCAGCATGTTTTGGTCTTTGTTTTGACCTAATTGAGCTCTGTCTATGGTTGGTTCAATCATTTGTGCCATGTATTGCATACCTCTTGTGTAGTTCCTTTTAGTAGCCTTCTGCTTTAGGGCCTCTTGCATGCTATACTTGTGTGTTTATGTGATTTGGCATCATTTAACACTTGATTTCAGAGCATATAGCATTGACATATCCTCATGCATATCACTCTTTGATCGTGTTTGAGAGTTGTGTTTTATGCCTTGTTCATGGGCCAATGCATGAGCATGCATTTTCTGGCTTTTAATGCTAGCGTTTCGAAGCATTTTGGCCACTATTTTGGAGTCTCTTAGGTCTGTCCATATTTGGTTTAAGTCCATTGAGCATTGTATTGCATGCCTCTTGTATGATGCTCTTTACTTGATTTGATGCTTTAGCCTTCAAACATACCATGCATGCATTATTCACATGATAGAAATCTTGTGCATGCCATTAGCATTGATAAATTGATCATGTTGTATGTGTTGCATTGTGTTTGGATCGAGCATTGATCCAAACATAAGGAATGTGGCACGTTTCATACTTGAAGTGATGAAACGTGCCTCATTTCTTTGTCGTCGACCCTCTTGATCATGTATGATAGAGGTTAAGGCCCTTATGTGTTATTTGTGCATTCATTGACATTGAATTGTGCAAACTTGGCTTCTCGGCCATCGTGCATTGCGATGCTCGGTTGGTGGCCCAAGAGTCGAGTACCGCACTCCCTTGAGCTTGAGAAATGATAGGGAGGGTGGTTGTGCACACATATCTTGCAAATACACTGCTATGCCCTTCGTTGTTCTCTGCTGCAGCAAAACTGGAGTTTGGCAAATTTTCTGGTCTACAAGTGGTCTACAGCTAGTTTTTCTGGTCTACAGCCAGTTTTTCTGGTCTACAAGTGGTCTATAGCCAAATTTTCTGGTTTGCAGCATACTTAGGTGGTTTACAGGTGGTCTACAACACCATTAAGTGGTCGGCAGCCTTCCCAGAGGTCTCCATGTTGGAGTAGAAGCTATTTGGAAGCTTGTGCAGTGTTCTAAAATCAAATACAGACAGAGGCAAGTTGGGGCATAGTGATGGATTTCCGAACGAGGCGATCGAGCATGCATGCACTTCTCGCCTCGAGCCTCCTATTTTATTACTTTGCTTAGCTAGTTAGCTATTTGGTGTTGTACTTAAGTAGTTAATGCACTTAGCTATTCATTTGTGTTTGTAATTAGTTAACTTGTTAGTTAATTAGCTTCGTTTTGTAATAATTAGTTTAATTAGCTTAGATTAACTAGTTAGCTTATTATTCGGACCCTCCGTCGAGAGGGCAAATTTTGTAATAAGTGTGCATGTGCGTGTGCGTGTGTGTGATGCATGTCTTCCAACCCCATTTCTTTCTCCCTTTTACTTAACCACTTTTGATGGTTAGATTAGGGCATATTTCAATTAGCATCCTTATGCTTGCATGCGTGCATCATTCCTCTGTCTTGCATGCACCAGGCTCGACGCATCATTCAAACTACATTGTACTTTCAATACACTTTCTTGAATACGTGTTTCAAAGCATGTTATCAAGTGTTGCATTCATATGCCATTCTAGATAGCCGAGCCTATTTTAGTTGCATTTTTGCATGTGTTACATCAGGCATCTTAACATAGCTAGGATCATGCATTGATTACAAACTAGCTTCTGTTTTGGCTCGGAGTACACTGTGAGTGTTTACGCTTTAGCATACTGCATGAGATGTGTATGTTGCCATGTTAGCATGCTTGCCATGAGGCTATGTGCTTAACTGCCATAACTGCATGAATGCCTGTGGATGAAGGCTTCATTGCTTGAATTGGAACAATTCATCAAAATGTGCGTTTTAAGCCCACTTGAGGTGGCAAAATCATGTTGTTTTCTAAGCCCACTTGAGGGTGGCAAATCCGCGTCTTAACCTACTTGAGGGTAGCATCTTTCAAACCATTTTCGAAAAACAAACATGGGATGTTTTGTTCCAATTTGAGCGATTTAGTCTATACTTGTATGCTATGCGCATCACATAGTAATTCTAGATTAATAAACCGAAATATGAACACATGTGTTTTCAAAACAACATATCATGTTAGTAGAGGCCGATCTTTGATCGGGCGAGCGGGGGTGCTCATTTCAGGACCTTCCCCTCTCGTACCCAAGTTCCCAAGCCGAGGCAACTTTGGTGATGACAGACACGTGGCCTTAGGCAAGAGTCAGGGTTTCCTAAATTTCCCAAAAACAAAATATTTAGGTGGCGACTTTGTAATCTGGCAAAGCAGTCCATGTTTGGCACTTTTTGATCAAAATCGATTTTCCAAAACGATTTGACGGATTTAGACTCTTTGGTGATTTATCAGCCTTACATTGCACTTTGTGAGATTAGATTCAGAACCGTGACAGGAGTCTGAATTGTAGTAGCTAGAACTACAATTCGCGCCCTCGCGCGCGGAGCGAAGTTCGGGCGGTCTACAGTTTCTGGCGACTCTGTTGGGGATTTAGAGAACTTGACTCGAACACTATGATATGTTGTTTTGTCTACACTTACGTGTTTCTTTGCATTTGCATTTGCATTGGTGCGCCTAGGACACCGTGTTTGTCATCTGCTATTCCTGAACGGTTTGCCAGAGGCCTGCTTAGAAAAGCGTGCCATAAGGCGGACCGGTTACGGGCAGTGCCACGATGGGAGCACAAACCTCGGTTTTTACCGAGGCACCCTTTTCGACCATTTCGACCTAGTACATATCGGAAGCCATAGTGACCGTTCCAAGCTAGGACAGGTTGTTTACCCGAGTGTAGGTTGTTTGAAACCGCTGCGTGCGTAGTGAAACCCTAGTTCCTGTCAAAATAGGACAGGGAAACCCTACCCCACCATAGGGGTGTTTTGTCTCTTACTTGCTTGGTATATGCTGTCAGAGTGCGTCTCTACAAGTTATATGTATCAGTTGCAAGTCTGAGTATCGGCTTGAGGGTATCAGTTTACAGGCAGAATTTTGGGCAGAATTCTGTAGGGAGCACAGTCATTCAGCTATGCTCATGTCCATTCTAGTGAAATCAGGCTGAGATGCTGTCTGTTTTCTCTTTTGCAAGGTAGTCTTGGAACCATAGCTTCAGAAGGCTCCAATATCCCCCGGGTACACCGAACTTGTGTTGATAGACTTTGTCAGGTCAGAGATTCAGTTCAAGGGCAACCAGTGTTTCCTTCACTGAGGTAAGGCAAAGAAGGGCCAGTCAGGGCTCACCGGTTCAATAGATCCGATAGTCACCAGTCACATCACCTCTGTTCAACTCAGTAGACTCGTGATAACACAGGGTTCGGAAGAATTTGTGGCCATGATAGCCGCATTAAACCAAGGAATCGCCATGCAGGGTGAGGTCAATGCTGAAATGCAACGCCCATCTGGGGTACCTACCACATCCAACCTCAGGACCCCAGCCGAACTTTGACCCACTTCCGCCAGCTAAAGATTCACAAGGTCCGGATCCCCAAGAAGGGTTGGCTCAAGCTCAGGTTTTCAGACCCCAGGTGCAGCCTAATGAAAGGCTTTATCCCCTTGATGCTAATGATCTCAATCCGATCTAGGTGAAAATTGCGAACCTTGAGAAGCAATTCATAAAGGCACAGGGCCTTAACTCTATTCCCGACATTGAGAATGGGTACACTGAGGTTGCCGTACGACTCCCAGATAGATTCCTAATGCCACATATTGACTGTTTCGACGGGTCTGGAGATCCTATGGTACATATCCGGCTTTTCTTGGACGTCCTGAAGCCGATGGGTCTGACTAAGCCGCAGAAACTTTCTCTGTATGGAAGAACCCTGTCGGGTGTAGCAGCCACTTGGTATGCCAAGTTGGAGAATACAGTGAAGCAGAACTGGAAAGGATTGGCTGAGGCCTTTGTTGATCAGTATTCTTACCATACCCAAGTTGAAATGACCACCCAAGAGCTTGAAGCAACCCACCAGAATCCTATAGAGCTGTTTGTGGAATTTGTTACAAGGTGGAGAGCAAAGGCAGCACAGATGACAGATCGCCCTTCTGAGAGGGATCAAGTGCAGATAGTGATGCGAAACCTCGAGCATGATATGTTGCAAAAGTTGATAGTCGCTCCACTATTCACTTTCAAAAGTTTCCATGAACTGGAGGTTCAGATCGAGAATGCGTTCAACAGTAGGATCATTCCCAGAACAAGTGAACCAATAAGGAGGGTTTTTGCAGAGAGTACCAATGCTGGCAATAGCACTATTCCCAAACCCATTGAAACCAATATAGTCGCCACAGCCGACCCTTTTGCCAAACCAAGCCTACAAACAGCTGGCCTGACCTGAGCTCAGGATAGAATTTTCACTCCTCTCTATATGAGCCTAACTAGCGCACTAAAAGTCTTGATGAAAAGAGGGTATCTCAAATCCCTCAATCCTCAACCTCTACCTGACCCACTCTCTATCAGACATAACCCCTCCAAATACTGTGTGTATCATCAACAGCGCGGTCATTGCACTAATCGTTGCTACCGCCTTCGTCATGAGGTCTAGAATCTGATCGATAACCGGACAATAGCTCCACCTCCAACCCCAATGACCAAACATCTCTTGCCTACCTCAACCTCATCCATATATTGACATCTGCCTACAACCCGAGCATATACATCACCCTGGCCCATCTACCCAAGCCTGAGGTGTTTATCCCGGAAAGCATGGACTTATTTATGATTGGTGCACCTGAACCCCAATCATCTCAAACCCGTGAACCCACTACTTCTGAGCTGATGAGAATGATTGAAAATCTTCAGAGAACTGTGGCAGATCTGGCCTCTGGGACATTAGCTCCATCATTGACCACATCACATGCTAGAAGTTTCACGCCAAAAAGCTCCTCAATCTTGGGACGGGTTGCATTGGAAGAAGGCCAATCCCTTGGCAAAGTGGAGGCCAGTGGTAAGAACAAGGTAGGGGCAGGCATTGGTCTCCATGAACACCTTCAGTGGGCTATTGAGGCTTTGAAAGCCGAAGGATTAAACAAACAGCAAGTGCTCACAGTTGTTGCAAAAACTGTGGATGACACTTTTGCCACTAAGAATGAGAGCAGTTTGAATTAAGGGGAAAGCCGGGAGAAGGGCCGTCGTACCAGGAATGTTCCTTTCAGCTCTAATCCCGCGCTCAGAAGAGATCAGCAAACCCAGTCACCGCCTACCAATCCCTTTCCCGGTGCATCCAACAAAACTCCACAAACCACAAAGTACTGACCCCAAGGCTAGAGGGTCTTCAACTCAAGTTCTCTAAATCCCCAGCAGAGTTGCCAGAAACTGTAGATCGGCCAAACTCGCTCCGCGCGTGAGGGCGCGGATAGTGTTCATAGCTACTACAATTTGGACTCCTGTCACGATTCTGAATCTAATCTCACAAAGTGCAATGTAAGACTGATAAATCACCAAAGAGTCCAAATCCAGCAAATCGTTTTGGAAAATCAATTTTAATCAAAAAAGCGCCAAACATGGACTGCTTTTCCAGATTTCAGAGTCGCCACCTAAATATTTTGTTTTTGGGAAATTTAGGAAACCCTGACTCGTGCCAAAGGCCACGTGTCCGTCATCACCAAAGTTGCCTCGGCTCGGGAACTTGGGTACAAGGGGTGCAGGTCATGAAATGAGCACCCCCGCTCCCCCGATCAAAGGATCGGTCTCTACTAATCATGATATGTTGTTTTGAAAATACATGTGTTCTTATTCCGGTTATTTAGCTAACTTACTATGTGATGCGCACAGCATACAAATATAGACTCAATCACTCAAGTTGGAACAAAACATCTGATGTTTGATTTTCGAAAAGTGGTTTGAAGTTGCTACCCTCAAGTAGGCTAAAGTGCGAATTTGCCACCCTCAAGTGGGCTTAAAACATGATGATTTGCCACTTCAAGTGGGCTTAAAACTCACATTTTGATGAATTGTTCCGATTCAAGCAATGAAACCTTCATCCACAGGCATTCATGCAGTTATAGCAATTAAGAAAATAGCCTCATGACAAGCATGCTATCATGGCAGTCACTTACACTCATGCAAGGATGCTAAAGCGAAAACACTTACAGTGTACTCCAAGCCAAAACAAAATCTAGTTAGTAATCATACATGATCCTAGCTATGTTAAGATGCCTAATGCAACACATGAAAAAATGCAACTAAAATAGGCTTGGCTATCTAAGATGGCATATGAATGCAACACTCGATAACATGCTGTGAAACACGTATTCAAGTAAGCATTGAAATTCAATGCAGTTTGAATGATGCGCCGAGCTCGGTGCATGCAAGACAAATGAATGATGCACGCATGCAAAGCATAAGGTATGTTAATTGAAATATTCCCTAATCTAACCACTGAAAGCGGATAAGTAAAAGGGAGAAAGACGTGGGGTTGGAAGACATTCACACACACACGCACGCTTATTACAACATTGTGCCCTCTCGACCAAGGGTCCGAATAATTAAGCTAAGTGAACTGGCTAAGCTAATCAAACTAACTAATTAACTAACTTAGCTAATTAATTATTACAACACAGATTAAACTAATTAATTACAACACATGTAATTAACTACAACTAGCTAGTAAAGCGGTAAAATGGCCTCGCGGGCGAGGGAGGCATGCATGCTCGGTCGCGTCTCCCCAAAAATCCACCGCCTTGCCTCAAGATGCCTCTGTTTGCATAGCTTTAGACCTCTGAAAATTGTGCCAACTTCCAAATTGCTTTTGACCCATCTCAGGAACATGCCGAGGGATGATCGGCCAAAGATGGTGGCCATCGGCCAGTAATGATGGCCGGTCGGCTACTCTGGCGGCCGGTCGGCCACTTCTTCCTACAATTTCTTTTTTTGCTGTAACAGAGCACAAACAAAGGCATGGCAGTGTATTTGCAAGGGAATGTGTGTGCAACCACACTCCTTATCATGTCTCAAGCTCAAAGGAGTGTAGTGCTCGGCTCTCAAGCCACCAATCACGCATCTCAATGCATGATGGCCAAAGAGCCAAGCTTGCACAATGTTGATGAATGCATAAACAAGACTCGATGAACCTCCACCCTATCATGCATGATCAAAGGTGTCGGTAACCTAAGGAATTAGGCACGTTTCATCACTTTTAGTATGAAACGTCCCTTGTTCCTCGTGTTTGGATTAACGTCCGATCCAAACACATGAAATGCAACACGTATGCAAACAACATGTTTATCTATCAATGCTAAAGTGGCATGCACAAGGCTCTATCATGTAAGCAATGCAGGCAAGACATGTTAAGGAGCTAAGGCATTAAAGCTGGTGAAGTATATTACACATGAGGCATGCACTATCAATCTTGAATGGTCAAACCATGCATGGACAGACCTAAGATACTTCAAAACAGTGGCCAAAACTCAACAAAACTTAGGCACAAAAAGCAAGGAATGCATACTCAACTCATGGCTCGCAAGCAAGGCATAAAGGCACAACTCTTAAACACTTAAGGAGTGATAAACATGAGGGTATGACAAGGTTATATGCTCTGAAATCATATGCCAAATGATGATAAAACATGCAACCATCACAAATATAGCATGCTAAAGTGCCCAAAACTCAAGACTAGCTAAGGCACTTACACCATAGCCACACAAGGCAAGCCCCAAAGGGCCAAGATCATTCCAAATAGAGTTTAAGTAAGTCAAAACAAGGCTAAGAACCTGCTGGAGCAGAGCTAAAACATGCTAGAATTAGGGGCACAAAGCATGATGCATGTTAGGCCTACAAGGAGGATTGCACGACAAGTACAAAGACCAAGCAAGAGATGACCCCACCAACTAAAATCAGAGTTAAAGCATGCCAAAATAACACCAAAAACATGCTGGAGTGAAGTCAATACATGCTAGAATAACAAGCTAACCTATGAAGCATGTTAGGCTAGTGAACAAGTTTACACTACAAGTGTAAAAAGCAAACATGAGGCCAAACCAACCCAAAACAGAGGTATAACATGGCAAAATGAGGCCTAAAACATGCTAAGATAGAGTCTCAAGAAGGTAGAAAAACATGCCAAAGTGTTAAGCCAACAACACATGCAAACAAAGCACAAAATGGGGGAACCACCCCCATCCATTTTGGGTCTCAAAACCCACTTTCCACCACTAAAATTCCTCTAGAATTCAGTGGTGAAAAGGCTAAACAAAGGTGATCCCAAAGGCCTTAAAGGAAGGCACCAAGCCTAAGCAAATAAGGCACACAAGAGGGTAGAACACCCCCAACACCAAAGAGGCCTCAAACAACCATTCTAAGCACTTAAAAATAGAACTTTTTGTAGTTTCAAGTTAGGCCTAAAAGAGCATCCAAGGATGGCCAAATACTTAAGCAATTCAAAGCTTAAAGAGGGTAACCACTCACCCTTGAAGAACCACAGCAAAACAGCAACTTCTGAGGTAAGAAACCAGCTTTTTAGAACCCAAATATGACCTTCAAGAACCTCAGCTCAATGATGGTGGTGTTTTACTAGGTGTTGTAGTGCAAAAGTGAAGAGAAAATACACTTTAAAGCTCAATATAGCATAAATATAGAGAGAGGGTGAGAATTCTAGAGAGAGAGAGATATTTTCAGCTCTCCAATTTTCTGAACTTTTGGAAGGGGAGAAGAGCCTCCCCTTATATAGAATCACAAGCCTCAATCTTGTTTAACAAGCTAGAAGCTTTTTACAATCCCTCCATACACGTGTATGGAGGATGTCTTCTGTGCCTAACAGTTGGCACAGCTGGCACCAAAAATATCTGCAAAAGCAAAAAAAAAGGCCTCGGCCAAAAATTATGGCCGACTGGCCATTAAAGGGGCCGACTGGCCATCAGTGAGGCCGACCGGCCACCATTGATGGCCGATGGAAAAAGGGCATGGCCGATGGGCACGGGGCCTGGCCGATAGGTTGTAGGGTTGGCCAGCAGGCCACCCTCTTCCCTCAGAAACAAAGCCACAAGCTCTTGGTCCACAACCAAGCACAAAATAGACAAGTTGAGAGGCTCCAAGGCAAGGCGCACAGCCGAGACCTTCAAGAACTCAAAATGAACATGAGCATGGATGATCATCGAGTGTTCAAACGATGACGTCCAAGTCTTGAGCACGGTCAAAAATGGGGTGTCTACAGTTGCCCCTCTTGGACAGAACTCGGAAGCCATGAAATGACGGGAGTGAATGTCAAAGCCCAAAGACGACCCATTTTTGACCAAGCCGAAGACTTAGACAAACATACAAGATAACAAAACAGATGCGCCCGTAGGCAAGGGCAAAATGCAAGTGACATGCATGATACAAGAGCATGACTTATGATTATGCAAAGAAAGCTGTAATAAAGCATTTATGCAAATAAATACAACAATTTAAGCAAATCGACAAGTTGCAGAAGTCTCACACATTTCAACAGAAAGGATGTAAGAAAATTATGCAAGCTTAACTACGCATCACGTGAGGAAGGCCAAAAGTGACTACCAGGGAACACCCAAAGTCTCAAACGAAACACCTCTTAGCGTATCACACGCGGGAGAGGGAAGGAAAACACCTCTCAGCGTATCACACGCGAGAGAGAGAAAGGCAACATCTCTCAGTGTATCACACGCGAGAGAGGGAAAGGAAAACACCTCGACCCTCAGGCTCGTTTTTTTTTTTTCAAAACCCTTTTCCTCACTTTTCTCTCGACTTACACCTCTCTATTCTTTATTCTCTCATTTTTCATCCCTCCCCAGGGTGGTTGATAGATGAATAAGAAGTTGTGGGTTCACGCCCAACAGTATCAGCTCGCGGCTATTCCTTCTGGTGACGTCCAGTCGAGGTTCCGGATAGGGAATGAAGTATCTTGACCTACTCTGATTTGTGCTTCGCACTTGGCTTGATACCTCGTTGCTTGGAGGTTGTTGAGAGAGCTTTCAGCCCTTTACTAACAACTTTAGCTGTGCCCTTTCTGGCGGGTATGTTGACGACGGGGAAAGACAGAACACCTGACTCAACTGTGCCCCTAGTTCATCATTTTGACCATTTTTTGTTTTCTTCCTAAAACAGTTTTGACCAAAATGAGAGTCGAATTAACATACTTGTTCACTTTTTTATTCAAAAATCACGCAAGTCAGGCTGTAAGCACTGAAAATTTTCCTTTTTTGGGTCCAAGAGAATGGTCCGATTTTGGAAAATGAAATAGTTTTCGAGAAAATAGTCAACCTCAGTAAAAATTTTCAAAAACTATTTTTGCAAACGACCGGTGCTAAACGAGCATGAAACTTACCCTCGAGATGCGCAACCTCGGATCGGAGGCAATGGAAAATTGCCCCTGGCTTGGAAGGGGTGCATGGCAACGGAAAGTTGCCCCTGGTTTAAAAGGTGACTCGTGGCAACTCATGGCAACGGAAAGTTGCCGCTTGTTTGGATGACGCCGCAGCATTTGGTAAACAGTCTTCATCAGTGATGACTGCAAACGAACTCTCGGATGCAGAGAAGACGGAGATGGTCTGGACCAATATATGGACACAGTCACTTCGAAGGTGTTGGGGGCTAGACTTCGGGATGAAGTTGCCTACGTATGCAGTTGTCACAACCGAACTATCGGATTCGGGGAGGGCAACGATAATCAAAACCATTACATGGACTGAGGCACTATGAAAGCGTTGGGGGCTGGACTTCAGGACGAAGTTGTCTATGTATCCCAAACATGGGAATCAAGCCTTACGTAGTTCCGGTTAAGGTACATTCGGGTATTTTAACCTTCACTTTTTAGGCTCTAACTTTTGCCAAGGCGCCCGATGCGGGTTTTCAACTTTACGAGCTTCTTCTTTCCTTTTTCTTTCTTCCCTTTCTTTTTTCTCTCTTTTGTATATTTTTTTTTTCTTTTTTGTATTTTTCTCTCTTTTTTTGTGTTTATTTTTCCTTGCTCTAACTTTTGCCTGGGTCGCCCTTCCGGGCTTTCGGCCCAGCGAGCCTCTCAAAGGGTAAAAGTGTAACAAGTCCATGCCAAATGGTTTTGAGGTTGAAGTCTCCCTGTATCCAGGAGAATGGCTGTTGTATTTGGCTCTTCGAGCATATCTAACATCTTTCTGCCCCTAGTTCGAGGGGTGCTTCCGATCTGGCCACACGGGTCTCACATGGCGGTCGACCGTTGAACATTCTGAATGGGTTCAAGGTTCGAAAGCAAACGGATTGAATCTCGAGGCTGAAAGCGATCCTAGGCTGTACACTCTCAAGAGCGATTCCACGCAGGTCTTCGCAGGACTGCGCAAAATATTTTGTTTTTGAAAGTTTTTACGAAAACGACACATCGCTCGCGCTGAAGACAGTGTGGAACCAGTCTGAGTCAAGCCAGGGTCCTTCTCAGTATTCACGCTGACAAGCATGATTTCATTCATTAAAAGGTTTAGCACGCCTATCTTTCTCTCAAATTGATCAAAGTTTTACAAAACCCGAGGAATTCCTTCCTCTTCGTTTTCATCACCACAGTGTTCAAAACGGCTTTGGGAAAAACTTAGGTCATTACAATGATTTTCAGGGCACAAGAGAGCAAGTAGAATGTACTGTCGTCCCTTTCGAATCCTCTGGCAAAATTAGCTCAAAATAGCAATAAGCACAGGAACAAGATAGCCGCAGCTGTTTCATTCAAATTTCTTGGTTTGCAACTTGCTCCACAGCAGAGACAGACTCAAAAGAAAACAAAAGGGTAATTACAAAACAAAACGGTGTACAAGGCAACAACCTCGGAATCACCTGGCATTCTATACAAAGGGGACTGACTCTCTACAACAAGACAGACCCATAAGCAAAAGGACTGACTCAAGACAATGAGACAGACTCAAAACAAAACAAAAGATTGACTCGACACCCAAGCCAGAATTTACAAAACTAGCATTCGTAGATGCTCAAAAATGCGTGCCAGACGCCACATCCAAAATACGCCGAGCGCCGCCCGCAGGTGGTTCACTTCCTGATTACATACTCGCAGTAACAGTATCCTCAAAATCCAATAACTGGGTGGTAACGGACTTGGCTGAGGTGGGCGGGAGGATAACTTCGTTGTCGATCAAGTCTTGCACCTCATGACGGAGGCGAAAACAATTATCAGTAGCATGACCGGTTTGCTGGTGGTACGCACAGTACAAGGCAGCATCATGTGTAGTAGGGAGATTCTTTTGGAGAGGCCGAGGCTCCAAGGGTTTAAGATGCCCCCTTTCAGCAAGGATCTGAAGTGCCTTTGACAACGGCATATAGAGAGCGTGAAAGACCCTGCGCCCTCGGGGCAGGTACTTGGAAGGTTGAGTATTCTTGCTAGACGCACTAGCGAAAGGGTCGGCAGGCGCTGCCTTGGCTTTCTGATCTTTCCCAGGTACAGGGTTGGGAGTGGAAGGAACTGTTCTGGCATGACGGGGCCTATCCCGATTTTCTGACTGGCTCGTACTGCCTTCGGTTGGAGTGGGGAAAACATCATTCACAGCCTTAGCTACGACTGCGAATACCTGTTGTTTACTCATCCCCTCGGCTTTCAAAGCCTCGACTGCCCACAGCAGTTGTTCAATGGGATCGGCATCTACCTTCATTTTGTTCTTGCCTCTGGCCTCATCCTAATCAAGGGTTTGGGTTGATGTTAATACGTCATTATTATAGTTGGAGGCCATCTCTGGTTGGCTAAGCTCGATCATAATCCGTCCCAACAGCGGGGGCTCCTAGGGTACAAAATTCCCAGCATATGGTGCAGCTGGTGGTGAAGCTGACATTCCGTAGGCGAGATCCGCCACGGACCTCTGGAGATCACCTATCATCCCCATCAACTCGAATGTGGTGGGCTCGCAAGCTTGATACAACTGGGGGGTCCAAACCGGGTGCGCAACAGGTGACCTGGGTGGATGCGGTACATCAACATTGGTCTCACTTTGCAGAGTGATTCCTTGATCTAATGCGGCTGTCATAACCACGATCTCTTCCGAATTCTGCGTCATCATAAGTCCTGCCTCAGCAAGGGGGAACACTAGCTATTCTGTATCAACTCTCTGAACTGAAAGGAAAAACAAGCAGCATTTCAGCCCAAATGGATCAAACACAGATGTAGCCGAACAACCGTACTCTATTACTGATCACTGTTCCTCAGAATCACTGCATCATTGCCCCAAAATACTGAATCGGATACCCACAGATATAACTGATTCCCACAAACTAACACTGGTGCCCTCGGGCCTGATACTCAAACTTGCAAACTGATATGCGCATTCCTGTAGAGATACACTCTAAAAGCACATAGCAAGTAAAAGAGAGCCAAAACACCCCTATGTTGGGGTAGGGTTTCCCTGTCCTATTTTGTCAAGAGCTAGGGTTTTACTACGCACGCAGTGGTTTCAAACAACCTAAAATCGGGTAAGCAACCTGTCCTAGTTTGGAATGGTCACTATGGATTTCGATATGCACTAGGTCAAATGGTCGAAAAGGGTGCCCCGGTAAAACCGAGGTTTGTGTTCCCATACTGTCAGAGCCCACAACCGGTCAGCCTTATGGTCATGTCTTGACAAGACAAGCCTCCGGCAAACCGTTCAGGAATGGCAGATGGCAAACACGGTGTCCTAGGCGCACCAATGCACATGCAATGCAAAGAGACACATAAGTGAAATCAAAACAAGATATCACGAGTTCAAGTCAAACTCTCTAAAAATCCCCAGCAGAGTCGCCAGACACTGTGGACGCGCCCCGCGTGAGGGCCTCACCCCACAGTTCGGACTCGATTTGTGTCACGGTTCTCAATCATGAACCAAAGAGTCCAAATCTGGCAAATCGTTTTGAGAAAACAGATTTTTAGAAAAGAAGTGCCAAACATGGACTGCTTTGCCAGATACAGAGTCGCTACCTAAATATTTTTTATGGGAAAATTTAGGAAACCCTGACTCGGTGCCAAAGGCCACGTGTCCGTCATCACCAAAGTTGCCTCGGCTCGGGAGCTTGGGTACGATTGGGGAAGGTCAGCTATGAGCACCCCCTCTCGCCCGATCCGAAGATCGGCCTCTACTAACCGTGATATCTTGTTTTGAAAACATTACATATCCTTATTCCGGTTATTAGCCTAGAATTACTATGTTATGCGCACAGCAAACAAATATAGACCAAATCGCCCAAATTGGAACAAAACATTTCATGTTTGTTTTGAAAGTGATTTGCTACTTGCAAGTAGGCTAAAATGGAGGTTTTGCCACCCTTAAGTGGGCTTTAGAAAAGATGGTTTTGCCACTATCTAGTGGGCTTAAAACTCACAGTTTTAATGCATTATCCCAATTTAGGTAATTCAACCTCCATCCACAGGCATTCAAGCAGTTTATAACACATAAGCATTTAGCCACATGGTAAGCATGCTGTCATGTTAACATTCACACTCATGCGAGATGCTAAAGCATAAAATACTTACAAAGTACTCCGTGCCAAAACAAGAACATGTTAGTAATCATGCGTGACCCTAGTTCATGTTAAGTGGCTAATGCATCGCATACAAAATGTCACTAGAGTAGGCTCGGCTAATCTAGGAATGGCATGTGAAATGCTGCAACTAACAAGTACTCAACTTGGAATTGAAATGCAAGTGCAGTTAGCATGATGTACCGAGCCCGGTGCATGCAATACTGATGAATGAATGCAAACATGAGAAGCATAAGTATGCTAATTGAAATATGCCCTAAATCTAACCATTGTAAGCGGTTAAATAAAAGGGAAAAAAGATGTGAGGTTGGAAGACATACACACACTCACGCACACTTATTACAAATTTGCCCTCGCTCGAAGGGACCGAAAGAATAATGCAGATTAACTAACTCGTAAGCTAACCAATATTATAAACCACCTAATTAATTAACACATTAATTAATCTAATTAAGCAGTAAACAGTCTCGGGATGAAGACCCAATGCAGTGCGCGCTCGGTTTTGCTCGGAAATCCGCCACCATGCTCAAGTTGCCTCTGTTTTCCCCGCTCTGCTTCTCTGATGACTGCCAAAGTCTCAGGGTTGCTTCTCTGAGTGCTGTGGAACACCACCGGCTAAGGGGATTGGCCACCGGCCATGGATAATGGTCACCGGCCACAAAGTTGCTCCATCGGCCAAAAATGATGGCCGATCGGCACTGAAGATGGCCGGCCGGCCAAATCTTCCTGCAAAAACTGGTTTGACAGCAACAGAGGGCAGAACTTGGCATGGCAATGCATTTCAAGCAATGTATGCACCAATCACACCCCTTATCATATTTATGACTCAAAGGGACATGATCCTCGATTCTCAGACCACCAATCTCGCATTTCCATGCATGATGGCCCAAAGAATCAAGTGTGCATTTTGATATGGAATGCAATGCACATAATGGAACAAATTGAACTCAACCTCTATCACAAGCAATTCAAGAGGCCAAGTATACATGCTAATGCAATGCAACTCTAAACATGTTGGCTAGTATGCAACATAGACAATGCAAGCAAGAAATGCATGTTAGGCATACAACCTAGGTAAAGAAAGCATGTAAGGCATGAAGCAACGCAACTTACAAGTGCAAGGCACAATGTGGGTGTTTAAGCATGCAAACAAGCATGTGACTTCATTCAATCATGCGATTTCAATCGCGCAACAACTCACTAATATGCTACAACATACAAGGAGAGCATGCAACAAACAAAGGGATGGACTTAAACTAAATTAGGCGATTCTCAAACAAGCCTAAAATAGTGGCCAATGCTATGGAAGTGAGGTCCAACACACACACATACATGCACATGTTAATAGGCCAACACTTAAGCACATAAAAAGCAACTTTTAAGCACACTTAAAAGAGACTAAACATGGACAATTAGCATGCACATTAAGCTCTGAAATCATGTTAAATATGATGCCAAATCAATTAAACAGGACAAGCCAAGACATGCAACCAAGATCCAAAACCCAAGGTAAGCTAAGGGAGGCATCAAACTATCCTTAACAAAACTAAACATGGCATGAATTAAATGATCAAAAACAGAGTTTTAACATATTAAAACAAAGCCAACAACACATCTAAATGGCATCTAAATGGCTCAAATCCAAAAGTATGCATAGTTGCCAAAACATGGAGCGTACAACACAAGCTTTCAAGGCATCAAAGAGGCATCAAAGGCAAGCATACAAGCATGTCATGGGGACTGAAATGATGCCATAAGTGGTGCCAAACCACTAAAATAAATCAAACAATGCATACTCAACACTTCACATACTTAAAGCCTACAAGCTAACAATGCAGAGGAGCTATGCAATACATGTTATGGTTGACCAAAACAACCA
The DNA here is from genome assembly GCA_036172215.1 of Camellia granthamiana. Taxonomy (NCBI): domain Eukaryota; kingdom Viridiplantae; phylum Streptophyta; class Magnoliopsida; order Ericales; family Theaceae; genus Camellia; species Camellia granthamiana. The sequence continues at coordinate 133,866,173 of CM069910.1, forward strand.
AAAACAGACCTTAAACATGGCAAAACAAGTACAAAAGCTTCACAAAGCTAGGCCAAAAGCATGCTTGAAGAAGGGTTAAAACCTAGATGCATGTTAAGGCTACAATATGGCATTACAAGACATGTATGCTAAACAAGCAAGGTATGTCCAAACCAACTAAAAACAAAGGCATATTATGACATAATAAGCATGAAAATCAGCTAAGGCATGGCAAACACAGACTTAGACTAGATGCTCCCTTAAGAGGCAAAAAGGGGCCCTTTTCAAGGACAACAAGGAGAGGGGGTGGCCCTCTCTTTCCTAGGGCCTCAAGGCACCATCCTCATCACTAAAATCCCTCAAGATTTCAGTGATGAGGAGGCCCAAACACAATGGTCCCGGAGCTCAACCAAAATGGCACAAAATGGAGCCTTTCAAGGCTTAAGAGGGGTCAAACAACCCCAAAGCTTAAAGCAACCTTAACCAACTATTTAGAGCACTAAAAATCAGAACTTTTATATGTTATACACAAAGCTCAAAAATAGATGCCAGGTAGGCAAAAATGCAATGCAAAAATGGGGGATAAAGGGACAAGTTTCTTACCCTTGTAGACCCTCTTCACCAATGGTGGACCAGCTGGTTCTTCAAGCTCAAACCAGCTCCAAAACTCCAAAAACAACCCTCAAGGGCCTCAGCTCCAAGAAAAGGTGTGATGGTGGGTGTTTGTGTGCAAAACTAAGGCAAAAACACTCACAAAAAAAAGAGAGAGAGAGAGATATAGAGATGGAGGACATATGAACCCTAACCCTAAAACTCAAAACCCTCTGAAAATTCTGTCTAAATTGTCTAACCTCTAAAAGAGGGAGAGAAGACCCCCTCTTATAGACAACTTTGTCTTGTAAAGCTAACAAGAGGGCAATCCCTCCATATGGAGGGAGTGAAAGTGCATGCCAGCTGCAGAAAAATATCTGCAAAAGCAGATGCACAGTAGCCGGCCGGCCAATCATGCAATTGACCAAAAAAAGATAGCCGGCCGGCCATCTATAGTGCCAGCCGGCCGAACATTTGGCCGGTGGCAACAAAACATAGCCGGTGGCCTCAAGCCAAGGCCGGTGATGGGTAGGGATGGTCTACAAGCCCTACCCTGCCCCTCAAAGGCAAAACACAAGTGTTTGGTGCAAAACCAGACACAAAACAGTCGAGTCGAGAGGTCCTGAGGCGAGGCGCGCTGCCATGGCCTCCGGGAACTCAAGACGAACACAAACATGGATGATCACCGAGTGTTCAAGCGGTGACGTCCAAGTCTTGAGGACGGTCAAAAATGGGGTGTCTACACATGTGTGAAGCCTAATATTTTTTTCACAGAACTAAGAAAAAAGACTAAACTACAATACCAATCTGAGAGAACTGTAAATCATAATGAGTATGAAAAAGCCATCACAAACAAGAAAATAATCAAATTTCAAGCAAAAAGATAAATATAAATATTTATCTTAGAATCCGTTAAAACTAAAGCAGGGAGCAAACAACAAATTTCAATCATTTTGATAAAAGGTTTGAGACCACATTAGATTTATCTACAGATCAAAAGACTCGTAATCGAAAGCCCAAAGGTCCCAAATCAGAGGACGAGAGAGAGAGAGAGAGAGAGAGAGAGAGAGAGAGAAGAACTCACTGAGAAGTGGGTCGCCGTCGTCGGGAGTGGGTCGACGGTGAGGGTGGGTTCAGTAGAGGAGAAGGAGAGTGTGTGAGGCTGAGAACGAGTGTGTGTAGTAGAGCTTTGGGTGGGAAATTTTACTTTTCAATTTTCAATTTTTTTTTTTTTTAATAACCGTTGGATCTGGTTGGCCAGATCTCAACCCTTGCACGGAGGATTTGAAGGAGGGGCCTCAAGAAGAGGATCCGAACTCGCTTTTTAGATGTTTTGTCAGATGGAATTAGATGGTTTGGAGCCAAACATAGTGACGTGGATATCATTGTTGTCGAGTCATGCCAGGTGCGGGCATCATGAAGAAACGTTGCATTTGTATGGTGTGATAAGAGGGAAAGGAATTGGTACTACTGCTGAAGCACTTGCTGTGGTTGTATCTGTTTGTGCTGATTCAGGTGCACTCGACAAGGGCGAGGTAATCCATGGTTATGTTGTGAAGGGTCGTTTTGAGAATTACTTATTTGTGAAAAACTTATATGTATGTATGTATGGTAAACATGGAACGGTTGGAGATGCAGAAAATCTGTTTTCAGAAATGGAATCGAAGAATATAGTAAGTTGCAATGCTTTGATTGATATCATCCTATGCAGAATCTGGATTGTGTGACGAGGCTTTCACTATATTTTCACAAATGGAAAGACCTAATGTGATTAGCTAGAGTGTTGTTATTGGTGGATAAGGGACGCAGGTAGGAGTCTTTGGAACTCTTTTGGCATATGCAAGTAGCTGAAGTATTGGCCAACTCCATTACAGTTTCCAGTGCTTTATCAGTTTGTGCAGAATTATCAGCACTTGCTTCTGGCTAGGAAATCCATGGCCATGTGATTAAAGCTATGATGGGTAGGAACATTTTAGTGGGAAATGGATTGATTAATATGTATACTAAATGAGGAAGTCTCAATGAAGCACATTTGGTTTTTGATAAAATTGATGGTAGAGATTTAGTTTCATGGAATTTAATGATTGCAGGGTATGGCATGCACGGACTTGGTAACGACGCTCTAAAAACTTTCGAGCAGATGATTAAAGCTGGATATAAGCCCAATGGGGTTACTTTTGTCGCTTTTCTTTCTGCTTGTAGCCATGTCGAGCTTGTTTCAGAGGGTCGTGAGCTTTTCGATCAAATGATAAAGAGGGTTTAAGATTGAACCCCCAGATGGAGCACTATGCCTGCATTGTAGACCTTCTTGGCCATGCAGGTTTTTTGCAAGAAGCAAGTGAAATGGTGAGAAACATGCCAATGGAACCCAATGCTTATGTCTGGGGAGCTCTTTTGAACTCTTGTAGGATGCATAAAAACACAGATGTTGCCAAAGAAACTGCTTCTCGGATTTTTAGGCTGGAGTCTAAGACAACAGGGAGCTACATGTTGCTCTCTAATATCTATGCTCCAACTGGGAGATGGGAGGATTCTGCAAGGGTGAGAATCTCAGCAAAAACAAAGGGTTTAAAGAAAATATGTGGACACAGTTGGATTGAGGTGAAGAAGAAGGTACATACGTTCTCGGCAGGGAATACATTGGAAACGGGATGGAGGAAGTTTACGAAATGCTAAAGGATTTGGGCCTTTAGATGGAGATTAAAGGCTATTTACCGGAGGAGAGCTTTGTGCTACGAGATTTAGGTGAAAGCTTCTTCACCACTAAAGAAATTCTTGCAAAAACCAACGGAATTTCTTGATTTCCTGTCATAAAAGATGTACACAACCCTAATCCAACATTTTCAAACCACAAATAATTTAATAGAAAATAGCTTTGTTTATTGGACGGATGAACAATTCTTCTGAATCCTCTATTACTGAACTCATCCATGCAATTTCTATAAAATCTGGAATTCCACATTTCAAATCTAGGCTTGCAAGCCAACAATGCCCTCTAAAGATGCCATGTTATACACAGATAATGATGATCCACAATCTATAACCTCAAATGGCAAAAATTAAGGAGGCATTACCAAAATAATTATAAAGCATTTCAAATTTATTCATTGCAAAAAAATGCTGACAACGATTTTTCACAAACAAAACAAAAGAATCCGTCCAATGGAAAATCAAATGCCACAATTATGAGAATCGTCTACCATCCTAGACCCATATGCACAGAGAAAGTAGTAAACCTTTCTGAATAGCTTGGCTTCCTCCAAATTGGCAAAGTCCAACAGCTGCTTTACATTTGTTAACATCAGCATCTACCTAAAGTGATTTCATACTGAGATCAAGACACGTTATCATTGTCAAAAATAATTGAACAAAAATTTCATTGGCATATTTTGTCAATTAGAGGCAGCTAATGATATCAACAAGAAGTGGGGTTTAAAACAAATAATGTGTTTTGAAGTATGAAAGGAAGATGCTCTGGGAATAGTGATTTTTAAATTCTCCATGATAACGAAAGAAATGGTTTGCTACGATTTACAGCAAATGTTTAGATAATAAGACTACCATATATCAAAATGAAAAAATTCATCATGTAAAATTTATTCTTTTTTTAAGTACAGAACCATGAAAGACACCAATCAGACTATGCCAACAACACTAGCAGCTAGACTTGAATAAAAACTCCTCCAATGTAGGAGCAACTAACAAAACTGAAATAAACTGATCACAGACAACCAAATCATTACTCCTCTGATATGGGTCTAAGACATGCATCAATTCACCCTCCTAACCACGCTGTGTCTGGTGATCATTTATGGCAATATACCCATGTGACCAATACTCTCAAAACCTTAGCTTTCTATAGTTCCATATAAGAAAAGTCGCCATAGTCTCATAGATATAATCATATAGATGCTATAGAAATTTGAGCTACAGAAGCCAATTCTGAATAAATACATACAACTACAAAGAGAATTGTCTAACAGAATCATATGGGCTATCAGTATTTGGTAACTACTTTTCTGTTAGTCATTCCAATTCTAGTCATGCATAAGTCAATCATGCTAACACATTATTTAACAAGATAGGACCATCATGTATCATCAGAAAAGAAAGGACACACTTTAAAGTGTGAGCAGATATGTAGGGATTTCAACAACGTGAATGAAAATGAAAAAAATGGCATCATCCACAAGTTCTAAATATTGGTGCATAATGTCCAGTATATCTCACATACTAGAGATCCTTGGATCACTGGTTTGGTTCCAAGATCGGAAGTAATGTTTTTGGGAAGGAAAAAAAAAAAAACCTTAGCACCTGAAAGTGTCAAGTGAATGCCAACAATGCCAAGATACAAAGGTGCTGGAAGATACATGAGAAACCAAATTCTAGTCTGCGATCTCAGTCACATCCATAAGTAATTGTGAGTTCGAAATCAGGAAATTTGAAGGATGAACCTTAACAAAGTCATTCAACCACAATGATTTGAACTTGCCAAGTAGATGCAACTAGTAATATAATTTTGAGCCATTGCAGGATCTTCAACTAATAACCGAAAAATTAGACTTCAAATTACTTGTCAAATAGTAGGAAAATACATATAAAATTATAAACCAAACTTCATAAAATTATAAACTACACTTCAAAAGTTGGCTAGAAAGTTGGGGCTTTGAGAAATTCAGGGAAAAAAAAGCATCCAAAAATTATTAATTAGTGTATATATTGATATTACTTTCCGACGTCATCACACAGTCTTGCCATTCCTCAAGATGGATTGAAGGTTACAGCTAACTAAGACAAAAATGATCTATGCACTCATTTTTCTTAGGTTTCTTGTTAAGAAAGAAAGAAAAACGAATATTGAAGTTGATGTTCTTACCCCATCTAGAAAGATGACGAGCAATTATGGTTTGGACTTGATTAGCTCTTCAACAGAGTTTCTATACTTGGCAATGACATCCCTAGAATTAAATAGTAAAAATGAATATTTTCAACAACGAGAGCATATCATGTGAGTGGCAAATCAAAAGCTACATGCTACATACTTCCGTTGATTCAACAATTGTTCGCTCTCCTCAAGCTTGAGCTTTTGCCCCTCAACTGTCTGTAAGCAATGTTCAAGAAACACACAAATTAGAAGCACTCATCACTCATCTGAATGCGTCACAAATTACCAAATTGCAATAACAAATTACAGAGAACATGCATTGTAAATAACAATTCATCCAATCTAAATGATACAGTTTGTTGAATTGCCCAAATCACTGGCCTCTTTCCACACGGCTAAAGTTTGTCATTTGTGACAACTAAACAATCAAGATCTCATTATGCATTGTTTAGAAAAGAAGGTCTTATTGTGCTCACAAGCATCTAAATGCGTAACAAATTAAAATTGCAATAAAAAATTATTGAAAGTAACAATTCTTCCATCATAAATGATATAGTCCATTGATTCACCCTATTCACTTCCTCCTTTCCACACCGTCTAAGTTCATTGTTTGCGACAATTAAACAATCAATATCTCATTATTTCCAATTAAAATCATCATTCCACATACAATTAATTACCATTGTTTTCACATTGATTGATCCTGATATTTAGTTTAGCAACTGCTGGCATTTCTGAAAGTGGTTGTTCAAATCAGTAACCTTTCAAAAACACAAATAAATAAATAAGGATAAATTACATCGATAGTCCATGTAGTTTATCCCTTGTGTCATTTTTGGTTCTTCTAATTTTAATTAGCTCAATTTTGACTCGTAATTTTAGATTTTATGTCAATATGGTCCAATTAATAATTCCAATTATAGCTTTTGAAGAAAAATGGTCATTGAGTTGATTGTGATTAATTCACTGAGTTAAACACATTTACAATTTTACCTATAAAAGCAAACACATGCCATTTATGCTGCATTATCCATAAAAAAAAATAACAATTGTAATCAATAGGACCAAATTGAGACAAAATCATAAATGCACGTGAAAATCAAGCCAATTGAAATTACAGGACAAAATGACACAAAGGTTAAAAGTGAAAAAAGAAAACCCTCAAAATACAAACCAAAGCATCAGAATTTTGATCTCGAGTTCCATTTTCAATGGTGTCCATTGGCGGAGGCAAGGAAGGACGAGAGGGGTCACGTGCCCCCCCTTAGTTTTGAGAATTTTTTTTTTTTTTGTCATATATAAAATGTATTTTTTTTTTTTTTCTTAACATGTTTTTTGGTTGAGGATTTATTGTATTGTTTATAACAAGTAATTATTTGATACTTTAAGAGCACTATGTGATATTATTTATATAATAGTTTAAACCAATAGTATAGCGAAAAATCTTATAGATTGGATATAATGAACTCATTATTTTCAAATAGTTGACAGACTACTTAGTGTAATTTGTGATTTCTCATGCTTTGAGCATCACGTAGGCAATGCTATATGGTATTCTAAGACTGTTTAATAATTTTCATTCAAAACACATCATTTATAAGCAATGTCATCTCTTTAATATTTTTCTATCAGATAAAAATTAAATAGATTTTATAATAATATGTGCTATAAACGACGTGTTTTTATTTTCTAAAATTAAGAATTTTGATCCATAATTTTTTGTGCTAAAATCACAAACTTACATCACCATCCCATACTGAGCTATTCTACACTATTATAGAATTTTAATTTGTTCCTATTAATAATGAATATGTAATTTTTTTATACTTAAATTTAGCTCATAAAATTATTATTATCTTAATGTTCATCATGATTTTTTTTAAATAAAAAATTATAATTAATAGTGCCCCCTCTAACTCAATTTCCTGGCTCTGCCACTGATGGTGTCTGCTAAATTCTCTACCAACTAAAACATAATAGACATTAAAAATCAAAAAACAACTAGGACTAAAAATTTTGAATTTTGAAAAAAAAAAATGAACTTTTAACCAAATCCAAATTAGGGTTTTAGATGAATATACATGAAGGAGATAGAAGTGAGAAGCCAGTGATTGGTGTTGTTGCTGATAGCGCTAATGTTGCTGTTGCTGCTGTTGTTCTTGTTGTTGTTGTTGTTGTTGTTGCTGCTGCAATTGTTGTTTTTGTTGTTGAAATTGTTGCTGTGATTGTTGCTGATGAAACTATTGTTGTTGATGAAATTGTTGTTGTTGTTGGAGGTATAGATGGTCCTGATTGAAGGGTGTAGTGGGGTTACTGTGGACCAGAATGTTTGGAATCATCGACCAGTTTCCTCCTCCGTAAGAATGATCCATTAATGGTTTTTTTTTTTTTTTTTTGCTAACCTACGACATTGGAGTTGAAGAAAGAGAAAGAGGAGAGAGAAAGAAGAAGATGGCGAAAGCTATGAGAGAAAGAGAGAGAGAGAGAGACAGAGTAAGGGCATGTTTGGTTTGTCTCTTAAAAATAGGGAGAAAAAATTTCAAAAATATGTTTGGCTGAAAATTTAAAAGAAAAAAATTTTTAAATCATTTTTTTCTCTACTACACATCAATCAATCAATCACTTTTTATTTTTTCTCTCTCAGTCTCATCACTTTTTCTTATATCCATATAGCGACCAAGGTTTCTACTCATCATTTGTAGTGTTCCGGACTCGGGTTGGTATGACTTTGAATGGTTATTCATGTCTTGTTTCCCTTGTATCCCCTTTATGTTGGCTATCGAGTTGTAGTGGTGTGTTTGAAACAGGTTGGTTGCTTATTTTTCCAAAACTTTGTTGCCCAGAAATTTGCCTCTTCTCTTAAAAATATTGAGTTGTAGGCTTCTTGCGCTCGAGCGTGCGTCTGCGTTGGTGACAGACCTGAAGCTTTGCATTCTACGCTCAAACGACGCTTCTTGCGCTCGAGTGAGGCAACTTGTTGTGTCTAGTCGCTCGAGCGACAACTCCTTCGTTCGAGCGAGCCTGTTTATATCAGATCGTGAATGAGATATTTCAGAACACTTTGGCAGCTCACTCTCTCTCTAAAAACGTAGGTTTTCATACTCTTTCTCTAGAATACACCTTCTCTCTAAGATTTCATCTAGATCCGTTGTGTTCTTGACCCTAGTTTCTTTGAGAATAAGGTAGAGGGTTTCAAGAGCTTCGTGTTAATCCAAGTAAGAGTTGGTTTCGTCATCTTTGGAGTTTCGATCTTGCTTGCCCGTCTTCTCCACTTAAGGTAGGGATTTTCTACACTCTAATATGGTTTTTAGCTTAGTTATTTGCTATTGTGTATAGATGATGAGATTTGGTTGTGATTTGAACAAATCTAAGATTTTGGTGTTATATGGAAAAGAGAGGTTTTTAATGAATATGAGGTAAATGAGTATGAGGCTTGAATATAAGATCATGTTGTGCCAAAATAGTTGTTTTTGGTGTTTGGGTTGATATTTGGTAAGAAGGGGAGTTTTTCCCTAATTTGATTAAATCGTTATTTTGCATAAATAATTGGGATTAACATTTAAAATGTGAAATTGGAAGGTTGTGGTTATAAATGGTGATATTGGATATGTATTATCTCACCTATGGAAGTTTTGAATAAACTATTTATTCTGATATTGAACATCTCTTTAGAAATAATTGCATTGGGCTATCGGTGGAGGATAGCTATGATTGTTGTAGAAATTACATGAGGATTAGGTGATTTAATGCTAATCCATTGTTGGTGTCATTGAATATAACCATGTTATAAATATATTGTATATGTATATTTATCGGGAGGAGAAAGGGGATGTACTACATATGTGGTTATGTTTATAAATACATTGCATATGTATATTTGTTTGGGAGGAGAAAGGGGATGGACTCCATTTAAAGCAAGTTGGCCAGAGTGTCTTAGGTGAAGGACCCGAAAATTTATATATAAATGGGTGCCAATTCCTTCGGACGAAATATCTGTAAAATGGAAAGTTTGAAGTGTTTATGTGTGTTTTGTATAATTGGAAAACCATTGAGTTGTAGTCTCATTTTGGTTGTTGAAAGATAATGAATTTAACTCATGAATTGAGTAGCATATATGAACAGGAAATAAATTGAAGGAAAAAAATGAAATGAGGTTTGGTCTTAGTGGCATATGAATATGCAGGCCTTGTGGATGTCTTAGTATCAGTATTGTTTATGCACGTGGTATTTATACCTTTGCTAAACCTCATATATTGTGTTAAATTATTTCTACTGGGCTGTTGGCTCACCCTATATGGGAATACCATTTTCAGGTGCAGGTGAGATGTTTCCTCCAAGGCAATAGCGTGGATGGACTTTCAGGAAGCACAAGCTTCTTAATTATGTCTTTTTGTGTGTATGTTGGTTATTTGTAAAGCCAAGGGCTTAAAACATAATGAGCGAGACTCAATTTGTGTAACCAAGTAATGACTTTGGAAGATGTAAACCTATATGGCATTTAACTTGTTGTTAAACAGTGAACTCTGATATATGAAAGTATGTTGTTTCTCATATTTATTCCGCATATGAATTATATTTATTGTATTATTTTTGGGGCATTACAACTTGGTATCAAAGCATACTGAGTTTGAATACTTTGTGTACGTGGGAAGTGGTTAGTACCACAATGGGTTTGTCTCGCCTGATCGAGACGTTAGCATGTATTGTATGCTTATGTGATAGCATGCTTATGTGATTATGTGAGTATGGGATTTAATTCTTAAGATGTTGATTGAGTCTACGGTTTTCTGGAAGTCTTATTGGAAGAGCACTTGATCACTACTATTTCTAATTGGAACTCTAGCAACGCCGTGGGACAGTCATTATCTAGGAAAGAAATTCGTATGTGTTTATGTGATTACATGTCTATGTGGAGTGATTTACTGTTGCCCATTGTATTAGAATGCAAGTGAGTTAGCCTTGGCACGTTTGAAAATGTGCTAATACTTGTTGTTACCTTTCTTAGGATGTCAAGACGTGGGCGTGGTAGTAGTAGGCGTGGTAGGCCTAGAAGGCACGAGGTGCCCATACCGGGTGATATTCCGGCACAGGAAGAAGGGGTTGGTCAGGCTAATGTGGCCAAACCAGTGGGTCAACAAGCCATGGGTGCCTTAGCCCGCGAAATAGCCAGAGCATTTAGGGAGTCTATGGACATTCTCCGAGCTGAGAATCAAGTCTAGGCCCAAGTAGCTAAAGCAGGGCCATCCTTCTTAAAAATGAAGTTTTTCTGGTCAAATCCGGATGAGTTTATGGGTGATCCTAGGCAGCCATTGAAGGTAGATGAATGGCTAGAGCAGTTGTTGAAAACATTCGAGATGCTTGACAACGAGGATGACCATTTGAGGATGACCTTGGCATCGTTCCAGCTGAAGGGAGATGCGGGTCAGTGGTGGAAGTATGTGCGTGGACGCATTGAGATGACTTAGGAGGCCTTTGTCAATGCTTTCCAAGACAAGTTTCTACCTCCCACAGTTAGGGAAAGGTTCAGAGATCAATTCTCTAAATTGGCGCAGTTGAGTACACCTATGGCTGAACTTGAGGCAACCTTTACTAGCTTGTCTAGGTTCGCACTGGAGTTGGTGGCGACTGAAGAGCGCCGTTATTTGGAATTTGAGAAGCTATTGAGGACCGGACTCAAGCTTCGAGTGGCCGGGTCCATGCTCAGAGATTTTAGGCGCCTTGTGGAGGCAGCAGCCCATCTCAAGATTGTTATGCAAGAAGAGGAGGAAATGAGGGGCTCTACGAGGAGTCAGAATAGTCAAGAGGACAGTAAGAGGCAGAGGGGTTCTAACTCTCAGCAGTCCCAGGGGTTTCAATCGAGGTCTACTTTTCCAATACCGAGTTCGAGTTCTGGGAGGAGTGGCTAGGGAAATTTCACTTGCTTTAAGTGTGGTATGTTAGGCCACAAGTCTCCAGCTTTTCCTCAGAGAGGAGGAGGGCAGCAAACAACATCATCTTCGGCTCGTTTTTAGAGCCAAAGTCAAGAGAGAGGTCAGCCGCTCACTTGTTACCGGTGTGGGCAGGCAGGGCATCTGAAGAGGTTTTGCCCACGGTTAGGTGGCACACCTGGTGTGTCTGGTTCGAGACAGACACAGAGTCACCAGCCAGCACAGTCAGCACAGGCCTCGAGGACCAATCAAGGAGCTTCTTTAGCTCAGTCAGTGCATCAGGCTTATACTCCAAGAGGTGAGCAGGTTGAGCAGAGACCTATTGGGCATATATACACGGTTGCAGCGCCAGATCTAGTACCTGCTCCTTCTGTAGTGAGAGGTACCTTTTTGTTTTGCAATTCAGTTACTAATGTGTTGATTGATATGGGTGCATCCTATTCTTTTATTTCATCTACATTTACATCTGTTTTGGGTTTGGAGTTGGCACAGTTAGCATCTCCTATTTGTGTAGAGTCACCAATTGGTGGTGAGATTATCTTGAAACAAGGATGTCAGGGTTGTGACATCGAGATTACTAGTCGTCAATTGCCATTTGTATTTGTATTGCTTAACATGCATAGTTTTGATGTCATATTGGGTATGGACTGGTTATCGTCATACCGGGCTGTTATAGATTGTTACCGTCAGAAGGTTACTGTATGTACCTTGAGCGGTGATTGCTTTTATTTCTTAGGCGACCGTGTGGATAGAGTTTTATCACCGGTGTATGATCCGCATGGATGGAATGAACTTAGTTGTCTTCTTGCTAGCTTTATGAGTAGTGAGTGTGATGAAGTCCAGATTGAGTTGCCAAGAGTGGTGTGCGAATACTCAGATGTTTTTCCTGAGGATCTTACTAGTTTACCACGTCACTCAGAGATCGAGTTCTCTATTGATTTGGTGCATGGTACGGCACTGGTTTCTATGGCTCCATATAGATTTGCGCTAGCTGAATTGAGTGAGTTGAAGATTCAACTCCAGGAATTGCTAGATAAGGGTTTTATTCACCCTAGTACTTCACCTTGGGAGCACCGGCTCTCTTTACTAAAAAGAAAGATGGAGCGTTGTGACTTTGTATTGATTACCGAAAGTTGAACCGGGTTACTGTTAAGAATAAGTACCCAATGCCTCGTATAGATAATCTGTTTGATCAGTTGAAGGCGTCATATTGTTTCTCTAAGATAGACCTGAGATCGGGTTATCACCAGTTGAGAGTAAGGGAGGAGGATATCCCGAAGACGGCATTCCGTACGCGGTATAGCCATTATGAGTTTCTTGTGATGCCTTTTGGGCTAACCAATGCACCAGTGGTGTTTATGGATTTAATTAATCGAATCTTTCAGGAGTTCTTAGATCGTTTTGTGGTTGTCTTTGTGGACAACATTCTGATTTATTCACCTTCTGATGAGGAACACAAGGAACATTTGCGAGTTGTACTTGAGTTACTTAAAGCTCACAAACTGTATGCTAAGTTTGGAAAATGTGAATTCTGGCTGAGTGAAGTTAAGTTCTTAGGCCATGTGGTATCCGGGGAAGGGGTGACTGTAGATTCATCCAAGATAGAGGTAGTGCAAGATTGGGCACAGCCTAGGAATGCTTTCGAGATTCGTAGTTTCTTGGGGTTGGCCTGGTATTACCGTAGGTTTGTGAAGGATTTTTCTAGGTTAGCTTCACCTTTGACTAAGCTGACGAGAAAAGAAATCAAATTCATGTGGAGTGAGACTTGTGAGAAGTCGTTCCAAGAGCTTAAGATTAGACTCACCATTGTTCCAGTATTGATTACTCCGGAGAGGGGTTTGGCTTATTCAGTTTATTGTGATGCTTCACGGGAAAGTCTAGGTTGTGTATTGATGCAGGGAAGGAAAGTAGTGGCCTATGGCTCGCGGCAATTGAAAATACATGAGAGGAATTACCCTACTCACGACTTAGAGTTAGCGGCGGTGATATTAGCCTTGAAAATTTGAAGGCACTATTTGTATGGAGAAAAATTTGAAGTGTTCTCTGATCACAAGAGTCTGAAATATTAGTTTACACAAAAGGACTTGAATTTAAGACAGAGGAGGTAGATGGAATTCATAGAGGATTACAACTTTGAATTGCATTATCATCCGGGTAAGGCCAACGTTGTGGCCGATGCTTTGAGTAGCAAGCCTATTAGTAGTGTGGCTTCTACCACCATTCGAGAATGGGAAATGTTGGGTACTCTCGGTGAATTTGACTTGCATCTAGGTGAGTCTGTTGAGTCTGGAGCTTTGTTTTCAATAGTTGCACGACCTACACTTGTGAATCGAGTGTTGGAAGCGCAAAAGGGTGATCTTAAGGTGGAATCTTTCCGAGAGAAGATCTCCAATGGGAAAGTAGAAAAAGGTTTGACTGTGTATCCCGACCAGAGTGTGAGATACCATGACCGTTTGTTTGTACTAAACTCTTGCCAAGAGGAAGTACTCCGAGAGTTTCACCATTCGCGCCTTACAGTGCATCTGGGAGGCACAAAGATGTATCATGATCTTAGTCGCCAGTTTTGGTGGAGAGGTATGAAAAAGGATGTGGCTATGTTTGTATCAAAGTGCCTTACTTGTCAACAAGTGAAGGCTGTGCATCAGAGGCCAGTGGGTTTGTTACAACCCTTGCCTATAGCTGAGTGGAAGTGGGAACATATCACGATGGATTTTGTTGTGGCTCTTCCAAGGACTCAATGGGGTAATGATGCCATTTGGGTGGTAGTTGACCGTTTGACTAAGTCAGCACATTTTATTCCCATGCGTGTGAGTGACTCGGTAGATTATCTCGCCGATTTGTACATTAGGGACATAGTGAGGTTGCACGGGGTCTCTGTGATGATTGTTTCAGATAGAGATCCGCGTTTCACTGCTCGATTGTGGCAGAGTTTGCAAAGTGCCTTGGGCACTAAATTGACCTTTAGTACTACGTATCATCCTCAGACTGACGGGCAGTCCGAGCGTACTATCCAGATTCTTGAGGATATGCTTCGAGGCTATGTCCTTGACTTTAAGGGTTCGTGGGAGAGGCATTTACCATTAGTGGAGTTTGCCTATAACAATAGTTTCCAATTGAGTATTAGCATGGCACCGTTTGAGGCCTTGTATGGTCAACCATGTAGATCCCCTGTGTGTTGGGCCGGGGTGGGTGATGCACCTTTGTTAGGTCCATAGTTGGTTCGGGAAATGACGGAGAAAGTAGTACTTATCCATAAGAGGTTAGCTACGGCTCAAAGTCGCCAGAAAAGTTATGCCAATCATAGGAGGAGACCTTTGTCTTTTGAAGTAGGGGATCACGTCTTTTTGAAGATATCACCTAGAAGGGGTTTGATGAGATTTGGGAAGAGCGGGAAGTTATCCCCTCGGTTTATTGGCCCTTTTGAAATCCTTGAGCGGATTGGGGAAGTTGTTTATCGTTTGGCGTTATGGCCACAGTTTTCTGGGGTTCATGACGTGTTTCATATTAGTATGCTACGGAAATATGAGCTGGATCCATCACACGTATTGGATTGGACTGACTTAGAGGTAGATGAGGATGCCTCGTATGAGCAGAGACCGATGAGAGTCTTGGATAGACGGGATCAAGTCTTGTGAGGCAAGACAATTCCCTTGGTAAAAGTATTGTGGAAACATCACGGGGTCGAGGAAGCGACTTGGGAACGTGACTTAGAAGTCCAAGAGAAATATTCGAATTTATTTGTTGATGCATGAGCATGTATTGAGAAATTAATTGTGTTAATGAAAAGTATAAGCATTGTATATGTTTGAACTTGTAAGAACAATGTATATGATATAACTGTTTGGGAAAAACATGGATTCAATATAACATTGCATATGTTTTGAGAATATGGAATATTGTGGGTGTTGTACCACTCTTGGAAGCATTGTATATGCTGTTGGTAATCATTTCGGAAATTGGCTAAAACATGATTTGTAATTTCGGGGACAAAATTCTTTAAGGGGGGAGGTTATAGCGACCCAGGTTTCTACCCGTTATTTGTAGTGTTCCGGACTCGGGTTGTTATGACTTTGAATGGTTTTTCATGTCTTGTTTCCCTTGTACCCCCTTTATGTTGGCTATCGAGTTGTAGTGGTGTGTTTGGAACAGGTTGGTTGCTTATTTTTCCAAAACTTTGTTGCCCAGAAATTTGCCTCTTCGCTCAAGCGAGGCTTCTTGCGCTCAAGTGAGCCTTGTGAAATTGTTTCTTCGCTCAAGCGAGGCTTCTTACACTCGAGCGTGCGTCTCCGTTGGTGACAGACCTGAAGCTTTGCATTCTACACTCAAGCGACGCTTCTTGCACTCGAACGAGACAACTTGTTGTGTCTAGTCGCTCAAGCGACAACTCCTTCGCTCGAGCGAGCCTGTTTATATCAGATCGTGAATGAGATATTTCAGAACACTTTGGCAGCTCACTCTCTCTCTAAAACTGTCCAAAAACGCAAGTTTTCATACTCTTTCTCTAGAATACACCTTCTCTCTGAGATTTCATCTAGATCCGTTGTGTTCTTGACCCTAGTGTCTTTGAGAATAAGGTAGATGGTTTCAACAGCTTCGTGTTGATCCAAGTAAGAGTTGGTTTCGTCATCTTTGGAGTTTCGATCTTGCTTGCCCGTCTTCTCCACTTAAGGTAGGGATTTTCTACACTCTAATATGGTTTTTAGCTTAGTTATTTGCTATTGTGTATAGATGATGAGATTTGGTTGTGATTTGAACAAATCTAAGATTTTGGTGTTATATGGAAAAGAGAGGTTTTTGATGAATATGAGGTAAATGAGTATGAGGCTTGAATATAAGATCATGTTGTGCCAAAATAGTTATTTTTGGTGTTTGGGTTGATATTTGGTAAGAAGGGGATTTTTTCCCTAATTTGATTAAATCGTTATTTTGCATAAATAATTGGGATTAACATTTAAAATGTGAAATTGGAAGGTTGTGGTTATAAATGGTGATATTGGATATGTATTATCTCACCTATGGAAGTTTTGAATAAACTATTTATTCTAATATTGAACATCTCTTTAGAAATAATTGCATTAGGCTATCGGTGGAGGATAGCTATGATTGTTGTAGAAATTACATGAGGATTAGGCGATTTAATGCTAATCCATTGTTGGTGTCATTGAATATGACCATGTTATAAATACATTGCATATGTATGTTTATCAGGAGGAGAAAGGGGATATACTCCATATGTGATTATGTTTATAAATACATTGCATATGTATATTTGTTTGGGAGGAGAAAATGGATGGATTCCATTTAAAGCAAGTTGGTTGGAGTGTCCTGGGTGAAAGACCCAAAAATTTATATATAAATGGGTGCCAATTCCTTCGGACGAAATATTCGTAAAATGGAAAGTTTGAAGTGTTTATGTGTGTTTTGCATAATTGGAAAACCATTGAGTTGTAGTCTCATTTTGGTTGTTGAAAGATAACGAATTTAACTCATGAATTGAGTAGCATATATGAACTGGAAATGAATTGAAGGAAAAAAAATGAAATGAGGTTTGGTCTTAGTGGCATATGAATTGCAGGCCTTGTGGATGTCTTAGTATCGGTATTGTTTATGCACGTGGTATTTATACCTTTGCTAAACCTCATATATTGTGTTAAATTATTTCTACTGGGCTGTTGGCTCACCCTATATGGGAATACCATTTTCAAGTGCATGTGAGATGTTCCCTCCAAGGCAATAGCGTGGATGGAATTTTGGGAAGCAAAAGCTTCTTAATTATGTCTTGTTGTGTGTATGTTGGTTATTTGTAAAGCCAAGGGCTTAAGATGTAATGAGCGAGACTCAATTTGTGTAACCAAACAATGACTTGGGAAGATGTAAGCCTATATGACATTTAACTGGTTGTTAAATTGTGAACTCTGATATATGAAAGTATGTTGTTTCTCATATTTATTCCGCATATGAGTTATCTTTATTGTATTATTTTGGGAGCGTTACAATCCATCTATTCAACGATAAAAGAATATCAAATTATCCAAAATTTTAAAACTAGTTTCAAAATATACAACTAAATAAATTTTTAAACTTTCTTTACAAAATTATTTTTTAAATAATTTCTCAAAATACAAACCAAACAACGCCTAAGTTCTTACTGTGATCCGAACCTTATAGCCATTGATTGTATTAATTAATTTTCAAAATCTACACCATATGTAAGTGATTGATCAGCTGTTGAATTTCATGAATCTTTTAGTATTCCGATCTAACAATCAAGGAAAGGGCTCTAATCTCCTACCATGGGCTCGCTCTCACCTCATAATAGTTGCCCTTCGTCGTTATAAAGACTACTATGCAACAAACCGTCCACTCTGCTAAATCACCGTCTAATTTGCACTAATTTGTCCGCTAATCATAAATTGATTTGATATGTGATACAAGTTGATTTGGACCTTGTTTAGAAATAGGCTATTTTAATAATTTTTTGATTCTTTAAAAAAACATACAAAAAAAATAAAAAAAAGTGATATGATTAATAACTTATAATAACTCTTTGATTTTTAGACTAATAAAATTATAGTTGACAACGAGACCTTAATATGTGATTTAAAATTTATAATTCTCTTTTAAAATTGTCCTATCGAAAAATGCTAAGAACCCTCTTTACAGATTTCATATTTTAAATAAATTTCAAAAAATGTTATGTAAGATCAGTTAATATTATTATGAAAAAGTCTACAATGTGCACTTATTGTGTGATCTATATTATGCCACGTCATAAAAAGTGACCTGCTAAATCGGTCATCTAACAGGTTACATGAAAGAATCATAACTTTTTTCAAAGATCATATCAATTACTACAATGAATCATAACAATGTCATAATATACACTACGGTGTCATAACAAAGACACTACCAATCATAACAATACAACAACGACTCATAACAAATTTAGTTATTTCCAACAAATTATCGTAAGATTTGAATCATAACATTTTTTTATTATGATTCACATAACAAATCATAACTTTTGGTAATACAAATCATAACTTTTTTTTAATGAATCATAACCATAACATGTTGATTGTAACTTTTTTTCTCACAATCATAACAACATTAACAAAATATCATACCTTTTACTAATGAATCATAACATAGCACGTTGATTGTAATTTTGTTTCGAAAATCATAACATTAATCAGCTTTTTGAGAAGATGGTTATAATCAGCTTTTTTGTGAGAGAGGAAGTGGGTTATAATCTGGGAAGTGGATTATAACCCACTTCCCAAAATAGGCCTAACAAAACATCATAACTTTTAAAATTTCAAACACAATTAATTGTGTAATCAATTGGTATAGCATATAAGAGTGAATGAAAAATCATAATTGATTGCAAAATCGATTGGGTTCAAAGACCACAATTGATTATACAATCAATTAGTAACCAAGGTTTTGAACAATCACAATTGATTAGACAATCATTGGTATGTGTTTATGCTATTGTTATTTAATCGATTGTACAATCCATTAGAATATAAGGGAGGTTCAAAAATCACAATTGATTGTACAATTGATTGTAGGGATATTAGTTTTCATAAGCCACACTAAACCAATTAATTCCCAACTTATTTATAGTTCCCAATCAATTAGTAGTAGTCAAAAGCCTAATCATTACTATCAATTTAGTCCAAGTTTCGACGAATAATTGATCGGTTGATCGGTCGCCATTTTTATCCAATTATGTTGTTGGGTTGCCATTACCTTAAACATTATCACTAACAAAAACGCGTGCATGAATTTTCACTTTTGGCGACTAAATTTTTAGTCACCAAAAGTCAATTTTTAGTCGTCGAAGGGCTTTAGCGACTAAATTTTTTGGTCACAATATTAGTAGCTGAAGAGTAGTCAGGAAAGCTAATTGGCCACTAAAATTATTTTAGTCGCCAAATGTATTCATTTGCCGACTAAATATTTAGTCGTCAAAAGGCTGGACATTACATTCAATTAAACCCTTTTCGGCGACTAAACTTTTAGTCACCTAAAGTCCTACCTTTTTAGCTACTAAAATTTTAGTCGACGGACAGTTCTTTTTTGGCTACTAAAAATTTAGTCACCGAAAATCCCCATCTTTGGCTACTAAATGTTTAGTCGACAAAGAGTTCCTCTTTTGGCTACTAAATATTTAGTCGCTTAAAATTTTACATTTTTTGCTACTAAAATTTTAGTCGGCAAAAGTGTGTTTATAATTTTGTTTTTTTGTTTTTAGCTACGAAATATTTTAGTCGCCAAATATTTGATTTTCTTTTGGCTACTAAAATTTTAGTCGCCAAATGTCTTTTTTTTTTTTTGCTACAAAACTTTTAATTGCCAAATGTCTTTTCTCAATTTCTTTTTAACTACTAATTGTTTAGTTGCCAAAAACATGATATTATGTTTTATTGCGAAATTATAATTTCTCCACAACCTGTCTATATACAATGCAACCTGTAATACGTATAAAAACAAAATGATACATACTATCAATCATTTCACAATCTGCATCCATATACCAAAAATAAATGACATTAAATATCAAAGTCCATACAAATCAACTATTGTCCAAATTAAAATAATAATTCCATACAAAATATATCATACAAAAATCAAAACCCTCCGTGTACAAAAAAAATACATTTACGTCCAAGCGAAATTACCATTTAGCATGGCCACAACAAAAGGTAATATATGTACCACGACAAAAGTTTTCTATGAACCATGAAAAAACGTCCTATATGTACGCCAACAAATGGTATATATGTACCACGACAGAAGGTGATCTATGTACCACGACAGTCATTATCTGTTGATTGCCAAAAGTTTTCTATATCAGTAATAATAAACTATACAAAAGTTGAGGACAACAAAAGTATTATATTAGTTCTACACAAAAGTAAAAATTCTTCTCCATACACCAATATGGATTATCCACAAGTCCACGCAACCAAGCCATCTACAAAGAAAAACAAAAAACGAAACATTAGAATTGGTTACAAAATATTAATTCAGTTAGCCATATGGAACATGTTCTAACATGCATTTAAGGTAGAACAATCGAGAAATGTCTTCTTCGAAATAAAAGAAAATATATATGTATATATATGTATCATGCAACATTTATTCCAACCAACTGCACAAACAATGTAATATGTAATTTCTTCGTCCTATAAATATATAAAGGCAATTATTAGAATATGTAGATGTTATTTTAATAAAGTTGTTGCTTTTTTAACTAAGTGTTGCAAGTTTTTCGACTAAATGTAAGGCGTATTCGGGGGCTGTTATGAATTTTCGCCCCCGGAAAGCCTTTTTTCAAGTAAGTTTAGTGTGTATTTGGCTTTAACTCCCAACCTACGGGTCCGAATTACGTTCTGTTAGATCTCACAAGTCCTATTTGTCATGGAGAAGCTATCCGTGTGAGCCACACGGTCGTTCGGGGGCTGTTTTGAATTTTCGCCCGCAGAAAGTCCTTTTTCAACTAAGTTTAGGGCAACTCCCAACCTACAGGTCCGAATTACATTCCGTCAGTTCTCACAAGTCCTATTTCTCATGTGGGAAGTGTCCGTGTGAGCCACACGGTGGTTTGGGGGCTGTTTTGAATTTTTGCCCCCGAAACGCCCTTTTTCGACTAAGTTTAGGGCGTATTCGGCTCTAACTCCCAACCTATGGGTCCGAATTATGTTCCGTCAGTTCTCACAAGTTCTATTTGTCATGGGGGAACTGTCCGTGTGAGCCACACGGTAGTTCGGGGGCTGTTATGAATTTTCGCCCCCAGAAAGTCCTTCTTCGACTAAGTTTAGAGCGTATTCGGCTCTAACTCCCAACCTATAGGTCCGGATTACGTTCCGTCAGTTGTCACAAGTCCTATTTGTCATGGAAAAACTGTCCATGTGAGCCACACGATTGTTTGGGGACTGTTTTGAATTTTCGCCCCCAAAACGCCCTTTTTCAACTAAGTTTAGGGCGTATTCGGCTCTAACTCCCAACCTACGGTCTGAATTACGTTCCATCAGTTTTCACAAGTCCTATTTGTCATGGCGAAGCTATCTGTGTGAGCTACACGGTAGTTCGGGGGCTATTTTGAATTTTCACCTCCGGAAATCCCTTTTTCGACTAAGTTTAAGGCTTATTCGACTTTAACTCCCAACCTACAGGTCCGAATTACATTCCATCAGTTGTCACAAGTCCTATTTGTCATGGGGAAGCTGTCCGTGAGAGCCACACGGTGGTTCAGGGTCTGTTTTGAATTTTCTCTCCCGAAAGCTCATCTGCCAGTAATGTTGATTTCCAGTTCCACAACAAAAACTCATCTCTAAACCATAAGGATGCTCGACCTCCTAATACTTACATTGCTATGATTAATAACAAAAAATTACCAAAAAGATGTATAATTATCTGCACAAAAATAAGGAAAATCATAGTGGCGCTTATAATGGAGAGGGGAAATGCTAGCGTCTGTTCTATAAGCTGGGACACCAAACTCTTAACAGTGTAAGGAGACTAAATGGGAAAACAAAATTTTCTTTCTTAATGTTAACCAAGGATAAGAAAATCATCTTAGAAATAACCCCTACATAAGTTCATTCAACATCACTACATCTTCTTAGAAATATAATCAGAAACGGACATAGGTGCACATGCATGTTGCTAGTTTAAGAGAAATTTACACAGTTGTTCTACCAAAATATATAAAATAGACATTAAGTAGTTACAACAACTTGCCTTTCAACATCACCCCCGAACGCCTTTTTCCAACTAAGTTTATGACATTTGCAACTCAAAGGTATAGCGATCCCGGGTTTACCCTTGTTGTACAGTGATCCGGACTTGTGTCCGTAGATGTTAGTAGTTGATTATAATCTTGTTTACATCCTCTCATGCTTCGTATTTGATTTGTGGGATGTGCTGGGCAGGTTTGTTACAGGTTGGTTGAGCTTAGGAACCAAAACTAGTTGCCCAGATTTTGGCCTGTCCGCTCGAGCGGAGCTTTCGACGCTCGAGCGGGGATCTTGTTGTTGCTTGTCCGCTCGAGCGGGGGTTTTGGCGCTCGAGCGGGGAATACACCCATCCAGTATTTCCTGTGTAGTGTTGGGCGCTCGAGCGGGGGATTGGCCGCTCGAGCGGGAGGTTGTGAGTGACGCTCGAGCGGGGAGTTGGGCGCTCGAGCGGGGACCTGTCTGCAGAAACTTCTGGGAGTGTGCATCCGCCGCTCGAGCGGGAGTTTGGCCGCTCGAGCGGGAGTCTGTGAGTGGCGCTCGAGCGGGGGTTTCCACGCTCGAGCGGGGAGACTGTTATATCAATCCGAGAAATCACTTTTTGAATCACTTTTTCTTGTTCTTCCTCTCTCTTACTTTCCCAAACACAAATTTGAGAGCCTCTCTCTCTAAAATTTTAACTTCTCTCTTAGATTTGATCTAGTAGGAGTTGTCTACTCACTTTTGGCCTTTACAAAAGTTGTGTTGATCGTCGAGGGCTACATTTTAATCTGAAAATTTCGGGATTTGGAGCATTTTGATTTTGGTCTTCATCTCCGTTGGAGTTCATCTTTTGAGGTAGGGATATCCTACTCCTCTTTATGGATTTTGTCTTTGAATTTTTAGCATTTTGATATGTTGGGTGTTGTTGGGTAATTTTGAGAAACTTTGGGCCTTTTGTGTAATTTTACAAAAGTTGGGGTTTTATTTATAATGAACCTAGAGGCATGTTTGGTGTAGAGACATGGAATAAATGTTGAAACATTGATAAAAATGGAACCTTAGGGTTGTTTTGTTAATTATGGGAATTTGCCCTAATTGTTTTAATTAATTAATGTATATAATTAATTAAAGAAAATGAGGAATTGTATTGAAAATGTCGAGATTGGAAGTGTATGGGATTAAAGGGTGTAATTGATTTATTTATCGCTCACCGAATTGAAATGTTGATTTAATATCCATTTGTGCATTTATTTTCTGTTTAGAAATAACTGCTTGGGCTATCGGTGGAGGATAGTCGTGATTGTTGTAGACAATGCATGATGATTAGGCAAACGAAAACTAATCAATGGAATGTGTCATGGGACTTGACGGTTGATAGAATACATTAACTTTATGTATTGATTGAATGTATGTAGAACCTATGTGTTTATATGCATTATGTGTAGAGGAGGAGATGGGGGATGTACTCCGCGGTTTAGGGGAAGATGGGGGATATACCTCTAAACCGGATAGTGTTGAGAGGAGATAGGGGATGAACTCCGTAGGCATAGCTCATATGCTTGTCTAGAGAAGTGAAGATACAGCTCATATGCTTATCTTTGAGAAGTATAGATATAGCTCATATGCTTGTCTAGAGAAGAGTAGATATAGCTCTTATGCTTATCTTCGATTGTGTGATATAGTTCTTATACTTACCTGCTGAGGTGTTGATATAGCTCATATGCTTATCGGTTAATGTGATAACATAGCTAGTATGCATACTTATCGAAAATGGAAAATGAGAAGTAACATAGACTTGTAAGTCATGTAATTGAAATGTGACATATGTGGATGTATCAGTGTTGACCATCTATCAGCTGCTAATCTTTTGGCCATTGTTCATAGTTGGTTTAGTATATTTCTACTGGGCTGTGGCTCACCCTATATGGGAACATCATTTTCAGGTACAGGTAGCATGCCACATCCAAGGACATAGCTTGGGAGGCTAGAGGCGGACAGACTTTTTGTGTCTATGTTCTTTTGATGTATTACGTGTATATTCAAGCCAAGGGCTAAATGTGTAAATGAGTTAGCACTCCTTTTTGTAACCAAGTGTTAACTTGGAAAGCTGTAAGCCCTTAGGGCATTTGCTTTTGTTGTTAACATGTAATACTTTTGTAATGAAACTCTGATGAATAGTAGAATGTGGTCTTGTGTATATCAATGCATGCTTATATTGATGGGTTTAATGTTGTTATTTTGAGGGCGTTACAACTTGGTATCAGAGCGTACCGGGTTCGAATACTTTGGGTACGTGGGAAGTGATTAGGATCATAATGGGTTTGTCTCGCTTGATAGAGACTTAGATGTAGAGTCATATGCTGTGTGTTTAAATTGATAACATGCTTATGTGATTATTTGGGTATGGGATTTAATTTCTAGGATGTTGATTGGATCCTTGGGTTTCTGGGAGTCTTGTTGGAAAAGCACTTGATCAATGCTGTTTCTAACCGGAACTCTAGTAACACCACGAGACTATCATTATCCGGAAATGAAATTCGTAAGTGCTTATGTGTTTATGTGCTTACGTGGAATGAATTACAGTTGTCCATGCATTAGGACGCGAGTGTTTAGTTTCGGCACATTTTTTTTTTTAAATGTGCTAATGGTTCTTCGTTTCCTTTATTAGGATGTCAGGACGAGGAAGAGGTGGTAGGCGTGGTAGGCCTAGGCAACAGGAAGTGCCTATACCGGATGAGATTCCGGCAGTACAGGAGGGAGTTGGTCAGGCCAATGTGGCCGAACCAGCGGGTCAGCAGGCTATGAGTGCTTTGGCCCGAGAGATAGCGGGAGCTTTGGGTATTCTCAGGGCTGGAAATCAGGCAGTTGAGGCAGGGCCTTCTTTCTTGAAGAGGGAGTTCTTCCGGTCTAACCCGGAGGAGTTTGTTGGGGATCCTAAGGAGCCACTGAAAGCAGACGAGTGGCTGGAACAAATGAGTAAGATGTTCAAGATGCTTGGCATCGAGGACAGAGCACTGAAAGTGGCCTTGGCATCCTTCCAGCTGAAGGGAAACGCGGGTCAATGGTGGAAGTATGAGAAAGCCCGTGTTGGTGGTACTTGGGAGGCGTTTGTAAATGCTTTCCAGGAGAGGTTCTTATCTGCAGTTGCTAGGGAGAAGCTGAGAGATCAGTTTAGCCGGCTCAATCAGCAGGGTTTGTCTGTGGCCGAGTTTGAGGCTACGTTCACTAGCTTGTCCAGGTTTGCACCTGAACTCGTGGCGTCCAAGGAGCGCCGTTGTTACGAGTTTGAGCGGAAGTTAAGGCGTGGCCTCAAGTTGAGGGTTGGTGGTTCTTACATTCGAGAGTATAGACATTTGGTGGATGCTGCAGCTCATATGGAGCTCTTGATGCAGGAAGAGGATGAGGAGAAGAGTAGAGGTTCCAAGAGGAGCCAAGATGGCCAAGGAGACGGCAGGAGACAGAGGGGTTATAACCCTCAGCAGTCTCAGGGTGGTGTGGCCAGGTCGACTTTCCCAGTACCGAGTGCAGGCTCCGGGAGGGGCAATCAGGGGGAGTTCACCTGTTACAAGTGTGGCCAGCCGGATCACAAGGTTTCGGTTTGCCCGCAGAAGGGCGGAGGTCAGAGAGCTGCATCTTCTTCAGCTAGACCGCAGAGTCAGAGTTCAGGCAGGGGTCAACCCTTGTCTTGTTATCAATGTGGACAGCCTGGGCACCTGAAGAGGTTCTGCCCACAGTTGAGTGCCACTTCAGGGGCGTCTGGTTTTAGACAGATGCAGGGATTTCAGCCAGCTCAGTCTGTGCAGGCCTCGAGGGCCAATCCGGGGGCTTCGTCGTCCCAGTCAGTACAGTAGTCTTATGCTCCGAGAGGTGAGCAGGTGGATCAGGGGCCTACAGGGCGCGTGTATGCTGTTACCACACAGGACCTAGTACCGGCTCCATCAGTAGTGAGAGGTACCTTTCTGTTTTGCAACTCGGTTGCTAGAGTGTTGATTGATACGGGTGCATCTCATTCTTTTGTATCTGCTGCATTTGTATCTGTGTTGGAGTTGGAGTTAGCATTATTAGCATCTCCTATTTGTGTAGTGTCACCTATTGGGGGTGAGTTGATTTTGAAACATGGATGTAGAGGTTGTGATATAGAGGTCGCCGACCATAGGCTTCCGTTTCCATTTGTAGTTATGCCCATGAAGGGCTTTGATGTTATTTTGGGTATGGACTGGTTATCGTCATACCGGGCAGTTATTGATTGCTACCGCCAGAGGGTTACTTGTTGTACCGTGAGCGGGGAGTGTTTCCATTTCTTGGGAGACCGGGTTGGTAGTGTTGTGCCACCGGGGTATGATCCGCGAGGGCGGAGTGAGCTTAGTGGTTTACTCGCTAGCTTTGAGAGTGGTGAGTGTGATGAGACCTAGACTGTGTTGCCGAGGGTAGTTTGTGAGTACTCGGACGTCTTTCCCGAGGACCTCGTTAGTTTACCACCTCACCGGGAGACTGAGTTCTCTATTGATTTAGTGCCCGGCACGGCGCCGATTTCTATGGCACCTTACCGTTTTGCTCCAACAGAGTTGGTTGAGTTGAAAGTTCAGCTCCAGGAATTACTAGATAAGGGCTTTATTCGCCCTAGTGTTTCGCCGTGGGGAGCACCGGCCCTCTTTGCTAAAAAGAAAGATGGTGCCTTGAGATTGTGTATTGATTACCGGAAGTTGAATCGGGCTGCGGTTAAGAATAAGTACCCTATGCCCCGTATAGATGATTTGTTTGACCAGTTGAAGGGTTCCCGTTGTTTCTCTAAGATAGACTTGAGATCGGGTTACCACCAGTTGAGGGTCAGGGAAGAGGATATTCCGAAGATGGCATTCCGTACGCGGTATGGCCATTATGAGTTTCTGGTAATGCCGTTTGGGCTTACCAACGCACCGGCAGTCTTTATGGACTTGATGAACCAGATTTTTCGGGAATTCTTAGATCGTTTTGTAGTCGTCTTCGTGGACGACATTCTTATCTATTCACCATCAGAGGGGGAGCACGAGGAACACTTGAGAGTGGTGCTTGAGTTGCTTAGAGCCCATAGGCTATATGCCAAGTTTGGGAAGTGTGAGTTTTGGCTAGAAGAAGTCAAGTTCTTAGGCCATGTGGTTTCCGGGGAAGGGGTGTTGTTGATACATCCAAGACAGAGGCAGTGCAAGATTGGGCACAGCCTAAGAGTGTATTCGAGATCCGCAGTTTTCTGGGATTAGCTGGGTATTACCGTCGGTTTGTGAAAGATTTCTCCAGGTTAGCTTCACCGTTGACTAGACTGACTCGGAAGGGAGTCAAATTTGTATGGAGTGAGACTTGTGAAAAGTCATTTCAGGAGTTGAAGGTTAGATTGACCACCGCTCCAATCTTGATTATTCCGGAGAGAGGGTTGGGTTATGCAGTCTATTGTGATGCCTCGCGAGAGGGTTTGGGTTGTGTATTGATGCAGGAGGGAAAAGTGGTAGCTTATGGCTCACGTCAGTTGAAAATTCAAGAGAAGAATTACCCTACACACGACCTAGAGTTAGCAGCTGTGATCTTTGCCTTGAAAATCTGGAGGCACTACCTTTATGGCGAGAGATTCGAGGTGTTCTCAGATCATAAGAGTCTGAAGTATCTGTTTTCACAGAAAGACTTGAACTTGAGGCAGAGGAGATGGATGGAGTTTATTGAGGATTATGACTTCGAGTTGCACTATCACCCAGGGAAGGCTAATGTTGTGGCCGATGCCCTTAGTAGGAAATCCGTTAGTGATGTAGCTTGTATAGCCATCCGGGAGTGGGAGATGTTGGGGGCAATTGGTGAGTTTGATTTGCGTCTGGGCGAATCCGTTGAGGCTGCGGCCTTGTTTTCTGTTGTTGCGCAGCCTACACTTGTGACTCGAGTGGTAGAGGCACAGAGAGGTGACCTTGAGGTAGAATCCCTCCGAGAGAAAATCTCCAGTGGGAAGGTTGAGAAGGGTCTGGCAGTGTATCCCGACCAGAGTGTGAGGTACCGAGACCATTTGTTTGTGCCGGAGTCTTGCCGAGAGGAGGTACTCCGAGAGTTTCATCATTCGCGCCTTGCGGTACATCCGGGAGGTACTAAGATGTATCAGGATTTAGGTCGCCAGTTTTGGTGGCGGGGTATGAAGAGAGATGTGGCTGTCTTCGTGTCTAAGTGCTTTACTTGTCAGCAAGTGAAGGCCAAGCATCAGAGGCCAGCGGGTTTGTTGCAACCCTTGCCTATTGCCAAGTGGAAGTGGGAGCATGTCACTATGGACTTCGTTGTAGGTCTTCCGAGGACTCAGCGAGGTAGTGATGCTATTTGGGTGGTTGTAGACCGGTTGACTAAGTCGGCGCACTTCATTCCTATGCGCGTGAGAGATTCGGTAGATCATCTTGCCGACTTGTATATTCGGGACATAGTGAGATTGCACGGGGTCCCAGTGACGATTGTCTCAGATAGAGACCCTCGTTTTACTGCCAGGTTGTGGCAGAGTTTGCAGAGTGCCTTGGGTACTAAGTTGACCTTTAGTACAGCGTATCATCCTCAGACTGACGGGCAGTCCGAGCGTACTATTCAGATCCTTGAGGATATGCTTCGGGGTTGTGTCCTTGATTTCAGTGGGACGTGGGAGAGGCACTTACCATTGGTAGAGTTTGCCTACAACAACAGTTTTCAGTCTAGCATCGGTATGGCACCGTTTGAGGCCTTGTATGGCCGACCGTGTAGGTCTCCAGTTTGTTGGGCCGAGGTGGGTGATGCACCTCTGTTGGGTCCGGAGTTGGTTAGGGAGGCGACGGAGAAAGTTGAGCTTATCCGTAGGAGGCTTGTTACAGCCCAGAGTCGTCAGAAATCTTATGCTGACCGTAGGAGGAGGCCGTTGGCGTTTGAGATGGGTGACCATGTCTTTCTGAAGATATCACCCAGGCGAGGTTTGATGAGGTTTGGGAAGAGTGGGAAGCTATCCCCTCGGTTTATTGGTCCTTTTGAGATCCTTGAGAGGATTGGCGAGGTTGCTTATCGTTTAGCTTTGCCGCCACAGTTATCCGGAGTTCATGACGTGTTTCATGTGAGTATGCTTCAGAAGTATGAGCCGGATCCATCACATGTATTGGATTGGACCGACTTAGAGGTAGATGAGGATGCCTCGTATGAGGAGAGACCGGTTCGGGTCTTGGATAGGCGGGATCAAGTCCTGCGTAGCAAGACCATTCCTTTGGTAAAGGTTTTGTGGAAACATCACGGAGTGGAGGAGGCCACTTGGGAACGTGAGTTGGAAGTCCGAGAGAAGTATCCGGACCTATTTGTGGATGTTTGAACATATAATGCATATATTGTTGTATTGTTGAACTTTAAGACCGTTAAATATGTCTTAAGTTGTAAAACATGGCACATGTTTTGGTTAATGATAGTAGTTGGAAACTTGCCTCAAATGGAAGTTTGTATAACATTGCATATGTTGAATATATAGTAGAACTGGAAATGTATCATGATTATTGCTTATGATATGAATTGTGAACCATGTGTGTTGGAAATGGTTGAAATGGAAAGAAAATGCATGTTGAAACATATGTATTGTGAAATGTCTCTTGATAAGGGATGGAATGACCGGTAATGGGTCAAGCTGTTTAATGTTGAAATGTAACATTGTTTAAAATGGAGAAAAACCTATTTTCGAAAACTTGTTCTTAATTTCGGGGACGAAATTCTTTAAGGGGGGGAGGTTATAGCGATCCCGGGTTTACCCTTGTTGTACAGTGATCCGGACTTGTGTCCGTAGATGTTAGTAGTTGATTATAATCCTGTTTACATCCTCTCATGCTTCGTATTTGAGTTGTGGGATGTGCTGGGCAGGTTTGTTATAGGTTGGTTGAGCTTAGGAACCAAAACTAGTTGCCCAGATTTTGGCCTGTCCGCTCGAGTGGAGCTTTCGACGCTCGAGCGGGGATCTTGTTGTTGCTTGTCCGCTCGAGCGGGGGTTTTGGCGCCCGAGCGGGGAATACACCCATCCAGTATTTCCTGTGTAGTGTTGGGCGCTCGAGCGGGGGATTGGCCGCTCGAGCGGGAGGTTGTGAGTGACGCTCGAGCGGGAGTTGGGCGCTCGAGCGGGGACCTGTTTGCAGAAACTTCTGGGAGTGTGCATCTGCCGCTCGACCGGGAGTTGGCCGCTCGAGCGGGAGTCTGTGAGTGGCGCTCGAGCGGGGGTTTCCACGCTCGAGCGGGGAGACTGTTATATCAATCCGAGAAATCACTTTTTGAATCACTTTTTCTTGTTCTTCCTCTCTCTTACTTTCCCAAACACAAATTTGAGAGCCTCTCTCTCTAAAATCTTAACTTCTCTCTTAGATTTGATCTAGTAGGAGTTGTCTACTCACTTTTGGCCTTTACAAAAGTTGTGTTGATCGTCGAGGGCTACATTTTAATCTGAAAATTTCGGGATTTGGAGCATTTTGATTTTGGTCTTCATCTCCGTTGGAGTTCATCTTTTGAGGTAGGGATATCCTACTCCTCTTTATGGATTTTGTCTTTGAATTTTTAGCATTTTGATATGTTGGGTGTTGTTGGGTAATTTTGAGAAACTTTGGGCCTTTTGTGTAATTTTACAAAAGTTGGGGTTTTATTTATAATGAACCTAGAGGCATGTTTGGTGTAGAGACATGGAATAAATGTTGAAACATTGATAAAAATGGAACCTTAGGGTTGTTTTGTTAATTATGGGAATTTGCCCTAATTGTTTTAATTAATTAATGTATATAATTAATTAAAGAAAATGAGGAATTGTATTGAAAATGTCGAGATTGGAAGTGTATGGGATTAAAGGGTGTAGTTGATTTATTTATCGCTCACCGAATTGAAATGTTGATTTAATATCCATTTGTGCATTTATTTTCTGTTTAGAAATAACTGCTTGGGCTATCGGTGGAGGATAGTCGTGATTGTTGTAGACAATGCATGATGATTAGGCAAACGAAAACTAATCAATGGAATGTGTCATGGGACTTGACGGTTGATAGAATACATTAACTTTATGTATTGATTGAATGTATGTAGAACCTATGTGTTTATATGCATTATGTGTAGAGGAGGAGATGGGGGATGTACTCCGCGGTTTAGGGGAAGATGGGGGATGTACCTCTAAACCGGATAGTGTTGAGAGGAGATAGGGGATGAACTCCGTAGGCATAGCTCATATGCTTGTCTAGAGAAGTGAAGATACAGCTCATATGCTTATCTTTGAGAAGTATAGATATAGCTCATATGCTTGTCTAGAGAAGAGTAGATATAGCTCTTACGCTTATCTTCGATTGTGTGATATAGTTCTTATACTTACCTGCTGAGGTGTTGATATAGCTCATATGCTTATCGGTTAATGTGATAACATAGCTAGTATGCATACTTATCGAAAATGGAAAATGAGAAGTAACATAGACTTGTAAGTCATGTAATTGAAATGTGACATATGTGGATGTATCAGTGTTGACCATCTATCAGCTGCTAATCTTTTAGTCATTATTCATAGTTGGTTTAGTATATTTCTACTGGGCTGTGCCTCACCCTATATGGGAACATCATTTTCAGGTACAGGTAGCATGTCACATCCAAGGACATAGCTTGGGAGGCTAGAGGCGGACAGACTTTTTGTGTCTATGTTCTTTTGATGTATTACATGTATATTCAAGCCAAGGGCTAAATGTGTAAATGAGTTAGCACTCCTTTTTGTAACCAAGTGTTAACTTGGAAAGCTGTAAGCCTTTAGGGCATTTGCTTTTGTTGTTAACATGTAATACTTTTGTAATGAAACTCTGATGAATAGTAGAATGTGGTCTTGTGTATATCAATGCATGCTTATATTGATGGGTTTAATGTTGTTATTTTGAGGGCGTTACAAAAGGTATTTGGTATTGTCTGTTAGGATTCAAGAATTAAAGAAAGAAAGCAATATGTTCCGTGCTTATCACTGTCTCCTCCAATTTCTCAAAGCCCTCATCTTGTTCTACTTTCAAGGCATAAGAATCCATGATATAGAAGCCAAATAAAATATTAAAAAAATGATTCTAAAAAAGTTACAACAACTTGCCTTTCATTATTTGTCTTTGAAGACCAACAATGCCGTAGTTATCCAAGCCACTTGCCCTGCTCATGGCATCAGCTGGCTTAATTTCTGGCCCAAGCAAGCTGTTAGGCAGAAAATAATAATTCCTTCCTGGTTATAATCAAAATCAGCATGACCAAAACTAGCATTTAAACAAAGAAAATAAGAAAAATGTATCCAATGGAAAATGTGGTCAAGCTCACCTATTCTGCAATGAATTTAACACCTCCATGATTGACCATTTCATAAGTTTCGCCAAGAATTGGATTAAATGGCTTCCAGGTTCGTCGGCAGGCATAATAGATTGTTATAAAGAAGGATGCTGAAATGGAGAACCATAAGTTTCACAACAGAAAATGCACACTCACTCGCACAAAGAGAGAGAGAGAGAGAGAGAGAGAGAGAGAGAGAGAGAAAGAGAGAGAGAGAGCAGAATGGTACCTACAAGCATAAACCAATCGCATGCAGGGATCCTCACATTCATCTGCTAAATCCATAAGGTAGGAGTATTCCATCAACTATTACAAACATTTCACAATTGGTGATATTCAACAAGAAAAGCATCATCAAATATAACAAAGACATCAGTATGGTACAAAAACACAAACCTCTGCCATTTTTTGAAGCGTTGTCATTGGCTCAAAAATGATAACTGGGAGTGTCACCATTGATGTGACATCAGAACCTATATATTTCTACATCATCTTCCAATAACTGTCCCGATCCTATGAAACACAAGAAAAGAAAGAAAGTTGTCAATAGAGAGATATGCCTTTATTTCTGTTAAGAGACAGAAAGAGAGATTTACTAAGCATTACTTATGGACAATAACACACGTCAACAAGACATGCTAGACTCACAAGACATCAGTTTTTGTCAATAAATACAAATTTTCTGTCATACACCACATTTGAGGATCAGAACCCACATAGACACATACATAATGCATTCAAGATGATGCCTAATGGCCTTGAACTATACCTTGTAATCCTGTTGAATTTTCTCAACCTATATAAGAGCCTACTGAAATACATTAAAAAAAATCATGACATAGCAGAACCTTATCACCATAGGGCATAGGGGTAGTAGTAGCATGTGAGTGCTCTCATTCATTTGCTTGGTCCACTGAATAATTTGAAGACAAGAAGATACACAGTAAGAACATCTCAGAAAGAGCCATGCTAAGCCAATTGTACACTGAGAGCATCTTCAAATAGAGAAAATTATAATATGGTAGAAATGAAATTTTTTTCAGTTGTAAAACATCATCACAATTCAAAATTAATAATCTATAATTAAAACTTATCCTATCCCATTTTTTAATTTAAAATATAAATTTATTAAGATAAATATTTCATCATCATTCAAAGATCTTCATTGTATTTATAAAACTGATAGCATCAGAATCCATTGAAGATCATGACAGAAATTCAATAACTAAATGAAGGATTAATAATGAACAATATATATATATAGGTCCAGTGGGAAAGCATATCTATATTATACGTTCAAAAAGAAATGTTCATAATGCCAAAAGCAATTCATATATCACATAACATCAAAGCCAACCAATAGGGAAGGGTTTATTTTTGTTTGTTTTTATCTTTTATTTATTTTTTGTTGGGACCCTTTAATAATGTGACATTCCCATTGTTGATCCATCTCCAAGCTGAGCAGCTTTTCATATGATACAAGCAAAGCAACCCACTATCTCATGCACACACACCTGGAGTTTTCAAAAATAATTTTTAACTCCTATTTTTTTGGATTTTAGCATTTTTTTTTTAATGTTTTAATCAAATTCTTTTAATTTTTATTTAGATGCACTTTAAAAGTTTTTAAAAAATGTTAAAAATTCTTTTAAAAATTTACTAAATACAAAAATTCAGTACATTTTCGTATTTTTTATTTTATTTATTGAATTCTTTTTAGATTACTTCACAAATATTTTATTTTTTAACTACATTAGAATTAAAAAAAACTTTGTTTCATAACTTGAACGGAAAAAAAATAATGATAAACATTCAGTCATGCAAGGCAATCATGAACTAATTAATTGCATAGAATGAGAGGCTAGGTATTCAAAGCTACATATTCTTATCCCTTCTTTCATTTTGAAAACTGCATTTAAATGCATCAATTGAATGAAGGATAACTACCGAAGCATATCTTCAAGTAATGCTCCCAGGGAAGGCATTGCTTTGTTTCATGCATGTATCAGCTGATATTAGTATAGGCAAGAGATGCAATGGAAAACATCACATTACCATCTAATGCCTCCCAAACAGACTTACTTCAACTTGAATTAAATTTGTATTAGGAATATGGATTGAAGAGAGAAAGAAGAGCATCCTAATTAAAATTCCTTCAACTTCAACCTCCAATGTTGGATTGCTTCACATATCAAACACGTGAGCATTGTCCAGTTTCATTTGAACATTTCGTCAAACACATGGTGAGCAAAAGGGTCAGAAGACAACAACAAATACAAGCACGGACGAATTTCTTTTGAACATTTTTTCAAGTACATGGTGAGCAAGAGGGTGAAAAACAACAACAATTACAAGCATAGACCAAACAATAGTAATACATACACTAAGAAATTACATAAATCAAAACAACAATTACCCTAAGAAATTACATGTTCCTTTAATCATTGGTTCATTGATTTCACATAAATCATATAGCGATCCCGGGTTTTACCCCTTGTTGTACAGTGGTCCGGACTTGAGTCCGTGGACATTAACAGTTGTTATTCTCTTGTTTACATCCTTTCACATTTTGTTTTGAGTCATAGGATGTGTTGGGCAAGTTTGTTACAGGTTGGTTGTGTCTGGGAGCCAAGTGTTGCTGCCCAGAATTCTAGGCCTTCGCTCGAGCGAGAAGTTTGTCGCTCGAGCGAGCTCTTTGTTTTGGTCCATTCGCTCGAGCCAGGGTTTGGTCGCTCGAGCGAGATGTGTGTTTTTGTGTCTGGTGGGTCAAGCCAGAGTGACTTCGCTCGAGCGAGTGATTACGTCTGGTTCTGGACCTGAGAGTTGCATTTCTTGGCTCGAGCGAGCTCTTCTTCGCTCGAGCGATCTGGTTTTTCTTCGCTCGAGCGAGCGTTCCATCGCTCGAGCGAGCGTTCCATCGCTCGAGCGTGCGTCTGGTTGCAGACCTATAGGTTCGAGTCGTTGGCTCGAGCGAACGTTTTGTCGCTCGAGCGAGATTCTGGGTTGTTCGCTCGAGCAAGACTTTCTTGGCTCGATCGAGGTTTTCTGTGTCTGGTCGCTCGAGCGACCAAGTCTTCGCCTGAGCGAACCTGTTTTATATCAGCAGACAGTAGCGATTTTAAACATAACATTTTCATCACTTTTCATTTTAAAACCCTAGATCTGAGACCCTCTCTCTCTAGACTTGCCTTCTCTCTAAATTTTCATCCCTTTCTAGTGTGAATCTACCCTAAGTTCTTTGTTAAAAATGTAGAGGGTGTTGAGAGCTTTGATTTAATCTGAATATTTGGTAATTTGGAGCATTTTGGTTTTTGGTCTTCATCTCTGTTGGAGCTCAAACTTTGAGGTAGGGATACCCTACTCCTCTTTATGAGCTTTGTCCTTGAATTTTAGCATTTTGATAAGTTGGGGGTTGTTAGGTAATTTTGAGAAAGTTTGGATCTTTTGTGTAATTTACAAAAGTTGGGGTTTTATTTATAATAAACCTATATGCATGTTTGGCATTGAGAAATGAGTTAAATGATGGGTTATGGATGAATAATGGGACCTTAGGGTTGTTATGTAATTTATGGGATTAATGCCCTAATTACTTTGATAAATTAATTTGTGGAATTAATTTGTGAAATGAGAAATTGAATTGAGAATGTTGGAATTGATAATGTATGGGATTAAAGGGTGTAGTTGGATTAATTATCACTCACCTAATTGAAATGTTGATTATATATCCATTTGGTGCATTTATTTTCGGTATAGAAATAATTGCTTTGGGCTATCGGTGGAGGATAGTCTTGATTGTTGTAAACAATGCATGATGATTAGGCAAACTAAAACTAATCGATTGAGTATGCTATTGAACGTAGCGATTGGAATAATACATTAACTTTATGTATTGATT
This sequence comes from Camellia granthamiana, assembly GCA_036172215.1. Classification (NCBI taxonomy): domain Eukaryota; kingdom Viridiplantae; phylum Streptophyta; class Magnoliopsida; order Ericales; family Theaceae; genus Camellia; species Camellia granthamiana. The sequence continues at coordinate 133,902,485 of CM069910.1, forward strand.
GATTGTATATGAGCTATATTTATATACATGTGTTGTGTGGGAGGAGATAGGGGATGTACTCCACGGTTTAGGGGAAGATAGGGGATGGACCTCTAAACCGGGTTTTGTGTGACATTGATACAGCACTACAATGTGTATCAAATGTTGATTATGGAAGTGTTTAAATTGATTTGATATAGCACTAAAATGTATATCGTTATCAATTGTGAGATATAGAAATATTTCTATGTTATGTTGATACAGCACCAAAACGTGTGTCTTCGGTAAAGTATGGAAGTGTTTAAGGATGAGTCGCATTCTCATCGAAATATTTGGCTAAGTGTTGAGCCTTGTTTTCAAACTCAAAGTTGAAAAAGAAATGGGAAACGAAATGTAACATGGACTTAATGTCATGAAACTGGAATGTGATATAAGTGGATGTATTTGTATTGACCATCTATCAACTGCTAATCTCTTAGTCACTGTTCATAGTTAGTTTAGTGTATTTCTACTGGGCTGTGGCTCACCCTATATGGGACATCATTTTCAGGTACAGGTAGCATGCCACCTCCAAGGACATAGCTTGGGAGGCTAGAGGCAGACAGACTTTTTGGTTGTTTGATTTCCTTTTTGATGTATTACATGTAATTTCAAGCCAAGGGCTTAACGTGTATTTGAGTTAGCACTCTCCTTTTTTGTAACCAAGTGTTAACTTGGAAAGCTGTAAGCCCGTAGGGCATTTGCTTTTATTGTTAACATGTAATATTTTTGTAATGAGTTACTCTGATGAATAGAATGATGGTTATCTTTCATATCAATGCATGTTAAAATAGAGGGCGTTACAAATCAAAACCCTACACCATAAAAAAAACAAACCCTAGATGTAGAGTGAAATGGGGAAATAGAGAAAGAGAGACAGAAAAACAGAACCAAGAGGGACAGAGATAGAGAGAGTAAGAGAATTAGAGAGAGAAAGATAAAAACCTCAATGTCGAAGCAATGCAATACGAGGAGCTGCGAGGCGAGCAACGGCGGTGGCAGTGTGTGACGGTAGAAGATTGACGGTGAACGATGGTGGAAGATCAACGGTGAGCGATGGAGGCTAAAATGATGGTGAGTCGTCCCTGAGAAAGAGAGAGCGCAAGAGTCAAGAGTCTTCTGGGTTTGGTTTGGGTGGATTGATAAAAACAAATATGTATGAAAAGAAAAAGTCAAAATGAATTGCCTCCAAATTTGAAAAACTTTCCCCCAAAAAAATCTGTTATCAATGCCGACCAAACAAAATTTTTGTCGCCAATTGTAGCAGTTTTGGCGACTGAAAATATTTTGGTCACCAAAAAATAATATTCACCTACTAAATTATTTTTTTGTTGCTGAAAAAATAATTTTTTTATTTTTCATTCGGCGACTACGGTGACTAAATTTTTTTTTGTCGCTGAAAGTAAGTTTTTGGCGACTAAAAGTTTAGTCGCCAAAGAGGAAAAATAATTTTTTTATTTTCCATTCGGCGACTAAATATTTTAGTAGCCAAAAGTCAATATACGACAACTTTTTTTTTTTTTCTTTTGTCGCTGAAAGTAACATTTTGGCGACTAAAACTTTAGTCGCCAAAGAGAAAAAATAATTTTTTTATTTCCCATTCGGCAACTAAATATTTTAGTAGCCAAAAGTTAATATACAGCGACTAAGTTTTTTTTTTTTGTTGCCAATTCTGGCATTTTTAGCGACTAAATTTTTTTTTAGTCGCCAATAATAAATATATCCCGACTAAAAAAAATTAGTAGCTAAATATTTTACTTTTGGTGACTAAAAAAAATGTTAGTCGCCAATTCCATAACTTTTGGCGACTAAATTTTTTTTAGTCGCCAAAGGTGCATTTTTTTGTAGTGATGGCACTCTAACTACGTTTCTCTCTCTTTGTCATTATCTTCAATGTTAATGTTACCTGAAATGTTGTTTCTATGATTATCTCGTCGACTCTCACTCTTTCTTTCCTTGTCATTATTAGTGAATTAGACAACAATGTTATTGTTACCAACTTCAATTAATCGCGCCTTTTGGTCCACTAAAACACAACCATCATCATCAACTTAGACCACTATAATAGTATTGTTGCCGCTATTAATCACTTTGACACATTTTTGACTCTAGCACATACCACTATTAACCCTTGCCTATTATTTCGTAGTCAGTCACTACTTTTTTACCTTCACTACTTTTTAAAAATAAAAAAATTGTTCTTTCATTCTTAGATATATATTATTTCTCATTGTACCCACCTTAGTCCCTAGTTTTTTGTCTTTTCTTACTTTGGTCCAATAGCTAACTTCTAAGAGTAACTTTAGAATTTTAAAAAACTAACTTTCCTACTTTCACTACAACAAAAAAGGTCTATAGTGGCAAAAACACATGATGAAAAAATATTTTGTCTCCAAATATACATGTTTTAGTGATGAAAATAAGATTTCGCCTCCAATTGTACTATTTTTAGAGACAAAAACCAAATTTTGTCACCAAATGCTTAAAATCAAATAAAATAATAGTTGATGAAAATTTTATTCGTTTCTAAATTTTATTTTTCATCACAAAACAATTTCCCGCCCTTGGAAAATTTGGCAGAAGATTTGGCACCATTTCGGAGACGAAATTTTTCGTCACCGTTGTAAAAAAATTTAGAGAGGAAATAATTTCGTCTCCAAATGTATTATTTTTAAAGAGGAATACCAAATTTTGTCACCAAATGCTTAAAATCAATAAAAATAAAATTGAACCAAGAGATAGATATCTCTCTCTGTTTAGATGCATGTATTTTACTTTCTATATCTCTCTCTGTCACTCCCTCACCCATCCATCTCCGTCACACCGTCCATCTATTTTTGTCGCACCGGCTAACCCGCACGTCACCGGCCGGCGCTCGCTACAACAGGTATCTCTCTCTCTCTCTCTCTCTCTCTCTCTCTCTCTCTGTGTTTTCGCCTCACTCTTTCTCCCCCTACCCTCTTCTCGCTTTTCCAAGCTCCCTCTCCTCTCTTCTCGCTTTTCTGACCTCCATCTCCCCTCTTCTCTATCTCGCTATCCCCATTCTCGTCTCTCACTTTTGTAACTCATTTTTCCCCAATTTGAACCCTAATTTGTTGGATGAAACCATGTTTGCTGAGTAGATCTTGAGCTGATGATCTTAAGTTGTGCAAATTTCACAAGGTCAAGATTGTTTTCTTTATATCTAATGTTGTTATCTTGTTGGTTTTTTTTTCTTGTGAACTCGAATTTTGCTTGGTTTGTTGTTTTGTTGTTTTGTTGTAGCTCTATTGTGTCAAAATGTTGGTTATTTGATTTATTTTCTTTGGTTTTTGTTATATTTTCTCTCAATTGTTGGTTGGCTATAATCTTCAAGATAGTGGTGGTGTCCTTCCCACAGGTCATTGGTGGTGATAATATTCAAGAGTGTGGTGTCTTTCCCACAGGGCCACTCACTTGGGTTACAAAGGACGGCTTCCCTTTCCTTGTAAATATAATCTTGTTTTTGCACATTTTTCAGCTTCATTTGAATTTGGTTTTAAAAATTTCTCACCATAACATGTTTACATGATTCATTCATTCTGTCCAATTATTTCTCAATGATAGAATCATGAATTTTCTTCTTTCTTTCTTTTTTTTTTTTTGCTGTAAAACTGTGAAAACAACAAGTCTGAGGATCCTGAGTTTTCTTTTTTTTCTTTTTTTTTTTGGGTTTCCCTTCACAATAGCTTGTAGCGAAATATTACATGAGATGGGATTGAATGGAAGTTGGACATGGTTTTACTATCAACTATTTCCTTCTTTACTGTCAATATAATTATATAAGTCGTTACTTATTTGCTCCTATATTTGGAGCCTATATTTTTCCTTCACGTACTTTACATCTTATTGTTCTGATTGGTGATTGTATATCTCTCAGATAGATATTTTTGCTTTTAGTTAATTATTGTTCTCAATAATTTTTTTCGTGTCTTGTATCTAATGTTTGGCAACATACAAGCCCAGCGCATTGTCGATAAGGATGGAAAGATGTTGGTTCCTATACCTAAACAGTTTCGTGCACCAGTAGGCGATCAAGCCTCTAAGCTGGCCTCCAGGATTGGTATAGAGGTTCAAACACAGTTACCAGACCTAAGCGTTCGTAGGTGGAAAAAGGTGAACAATGCTGGTAAGGAGCCGATGATCCAACATTTGGCGGTAATTATTGTCAAACTCTTATCTTTGAAGTTGTAGCATTGTTTGATTTCTTTGTTATCTGTCATCTAATGGCCTCTTCTCTGTCCATTCTACTTGGGGCCTGTTTAGAGTTCATAGGCCTAGAGTGACTTGGCATAGGCTCATTTGGTTTAAGTTCCACATCCCTAAATTTAGTACTGTGGTAAAAGCAACAACAAGAAATAACAAATCTGGAAACATAATTGTTTTGAAAATTCATGTTTAATTTGATGATGATGAGGATGGCATTTGTGTTTTGGGTGTTGCTGTGACTGTATGTTTTGTGGGTATGTGTTCTTTGGATCTATTTTTGGAGTAAAGAAACAGTTATGTTTTACTTTCTAATTTTGTGTTGGCTATTGACATGTGATTATATATATAAATCTAGTTCTTCGGTATTTTAAAATAGCCATTTCCTAAGAAAAGTTGAAACCCAGCTTGCTAAGATCCCTGAAACTAGGTTTTAATTGAACTTTAAGCAAAAACCTTGTTTTGTTTAAGGTTGTTGTCAGGGCTTGAATCATTTGAATGCGTCCTACATCATAGCTATTACATGGGAAACAATTCTAGGTGGAAATAGTATTTTAAAAAAGTACAATTCTGAATTATCAGGTTATAAGCCTTACAAATGATTCTAGGATTAAATATGTTGTAAGTTACATTGATTCATTCAAATAAACTCCATATTAGGAGATTATATTTATACATACCGATGACTTGATTATGACACAAACCAAAACATGATCATCCAAACTGATAGTGTTGAATTGACCCTTAGTTTCAACAATTTGGACTCTTTCGTTGGACCTATAAGCTTTGAATATGATCGATGCACAATGGCAACTTGATATTGAGGAATGATGTTATGTGCTCATGGCGTATTGTCACTTGATTTGGTGAGTTGGAATAATGCCTTCACAACTGTCAAATGCATTTAGTAAGGCCAAATTGCATTTAATTGCATTTAGTTTTTGTTATTTTGGATAGTTTGGCTTTTCCCACTTTTTTAGGTGTTGCCTTTTTTCTTTTTTCTTTTTTTCCAATGAAAGACTATTGATCATAGGAGGCTAATGTAACTTTGGTGAGTTAAAAAGCATGGCCTTGTGGATGCTATGAATTATTTGTTGTTGTTGCCCTGTTGTTATGCTGACTGTGGCTCCAGCCATGCTCATTGTTGTGTTCTTTCACCTCTATAGCAGCTTTGCTGCTATGATTCCTTTTTACAGCAGCTTTGCGGTTTCCTGCTGTCTATAGCCTCGATCCAAGCCCAAACCAACCAATAAACATGATAAACATGAGAAGAAAATAGCTACCAGTGAGTAAATAAAGTAGATCAACCAAGACTATATAGGGAAAAACACTTGCTATACTTAGTTGATGGCCACCAGAAAGCAGGGATACAATCAAATACTCAATCTAGTGAATAATTGTAACTTCATTAGCCTTAGAGTGTTTAAAAACTCTACTGTTTAAAAAATCTACCACTTATCAATTTTTTTTTTTTTTTTTTTTTTTTTTTTTTTTTTTTTGCTTCTTGTTTTGTTGTTGGTTAGCTCTCTTTTGCTATTGCTCTATGGACTGGTGGTTGCTCCTAGTTAGTGTGTGTGTGTGTGTGTGTGTGTGTGTGTTGTGCTTCATGTGTGTTATGTGGATAGGGATTATGGAGTTACTCCTATAGCCTAGCTGTTGTGTTTCACAGTTGATTACTGCGACATCTAATTGTGTATGTGAACAAAATTTAGGTTATCTAACTTATGAAAAAAATGATTTGATTTTGCAAGATCAGTTTGATCTACAAGGAAATCAGAGTGATGTAGCAAAGGCTTTAGACACACAGTTTGGTCGGCGATTGAGTGGCTTCACCTATAGGTTGCACAAAAAATACAAGCAACTTAAGAATGCAAGAAGGGAGGAGTACGTGAGAAGCCACCCACATGCAAGTGTTACTCTTAATCAGTGGACATCTCTAATTGACAAAAAGTGGAATAATAAAGAATTCAAGGTAAAATGTTTTATGTTAGTTGCCAAAAATTAAGTTTCTTCTTACTAATGCTAAGTTTTCTTGTTTTTATTAGTGTTTCAATCGTGTAGGAACAATCACTAACTAATGTGAATAATAGGATGTAAATGAAAACAAAACATCGATGTGGATCAAAATCAATCCTGGTCAAGGTGTACAGCTCTATGCGTTCTACTAATTTTTTTTATTGGATTAATAGGCTTTGTAATTTAAATATTTGAAATTACATTAAAAAAACAAATGAATCAGATAATTGCAAATGGAAAAGTGCCCGATTTGCAAAATTTTACAAGTCCATCCACTATAATTCGGACACGCATGAATGGCTTTCGTCGGAGAGCCAAGTTAATTATGTATGTACAAGGCAATGCATATTAATTTTGATAAAATTATTTATTTTGCTTTGTAGGGTAGAATAACTAATAATTGTTTGATTTATTTCAAATTAATAAGACAACATGATACAGACGTAAGCAGAACACCTCTCGCAGACTGATGCGATCCCCTTGACCCCAAAGGGGTTGTCGGTCAAGGTGCTTAAGCCAAGGGCAGGTTATGTGAAAGGACTCGACATGAGGCTTTCTTCTTCTATGAAGACTACTATTGCACCTACTGAAAATAGTGACTATGTCCAACGCCTTGAGATGCAAATAGCACAACAAAATAAAAAAATTGCAAGGTTTCAAAAGTCGGAGAAAAAACAAAGCAAGAAGATACAAAGTATCATAGATTGTTTAAGGCAGAAAGGTATCACGGGAAATTTTGAGAGTGGGGAAAGTTCAGATTCTGATAGGCAAGCTTCTTGGTTAGTATATTATGTTTCTGTGTTAATTTAGTAGAAACTTTCTTTTTTAACTAGGGTAGAATAAAAAACTACTTTGACATTTAGGCACAAAAGGTCTCGAGAAAATAGTACAATATGCATGTAAAGGCCCGAGAAACATCACAAATACCTTGAGATGGAGCAACATAAGTTGTGCAAACTTACGAAACAAGCACGTGGCTCTCGATTTGAAAACTACTTTGAAATTTACACTATTCCAATGCTTAGGCACTAAAATAAGTCATGGGGGAGGGGGGGGGAGAAGCTTCAAATAGGCACGAAAAGGCTCGAGAAACATCATGGACACCTCGAGAGGAACCAATGTAAATTGTAAAAACTTATAGAACAAGCACGAGACTCCCAGAAATTTACCATTGTATTCCAAACTTATAGTAACCAATGTAAGTTGTGGAAACTTACGAAACTAGCACGGGACTCCCGGTTTAAAAACTAAGTCGAAAAATACACTTTTTCCAACACTTAGGCTTGAAAATAGGCCATTGAGGGCCAAAATCGTGAAACAGCCACGAGAAGGCTCGGGAAACACCCCGAACACCTCGAAAGGGACCAATGTAAGTTGTGGAAACTTATGGAACTAGTACAGGACTCCTGATTTAAAAATAAGTCGAAAAATACACTTTTTCCAACACTTAGGCTTGAAAATAGGCCATTGAGGGCCAAAATCGTGAAACAGCCACGAGAAGACTCGAGAAACACCCCGACCACCTCGAGAGGGACCAATGTAAGTTATGGAAACTTATGGAACTAGCACGGAACTCCCGATTTGAAAACTAAGTCGAAAAATGCACTTTTTCGAAAAATGTTAAATTATATATTTTATTGATAAGATAGTAATTGTCTTCCTCTCTTTTTCTTTTTTTTTTTGGTTTTGTTTTGTTTTGTTACAGATTGGAGATTAGAGATGGACGTGTTTGGTAATCTGGAGAGCAGGAGCTTGCTCGTTTTATATTTTTGTTAATATTACCTTACATGTATTTTGGTTGCATTGTAAAGTGTATATTTTTGTATATATTAGGAGACATGTTTGGTAATCTGCACTTGATATTATATTTTTGTGGATATTAGGAGATGTGTTTTCTATGGATATTAGGAGACGTGTTTTGTAATCCGCAGTTGATATTGTATTTTTGTGGATATTATGAGACATATTTCGAATGTGGTAATTATGAAAATGAACAAGTTTTTGTATTGATCTGCAATAGATATTTTACTAAACATGTTATTAAAATGTGCAGGGAATTTTTAGTGAAAAAAAAATTGAGAATTTAAAATATTATTCCCATTTAAAAAAATGTTAATTATCATTAGCGACGAAATAAAAAAAATGTCGCTATTAGTTTTTAAACTACTTTTCTTGACAAATAATTTTGTCACTAATGATATAGTTCTAACAAATAATTTCGTCAGATTTGCTGAATATTTCATCACTAACTTGAAATATTTGGTGACAAAATTGTTTTTGTCCTTAAAGAATTTTGTTTTGTGCTCATTTTAGTGACAAATTTTTTTGTCACCTTAATCTATATCATTGGTGAGGATAAATTTCATCACAAAAACCTTTATCTTAATATTTTGTGATGAAATATTTCATTGCCAAAACAATTAAAAATAAAATATTATTTAATTATAGTGACGAAATAGATGCTATAGAGGACGAAAAATTCAACATTTAGAAACAAACAATTTCATCGCCAAAAAAGAAGAATAGCCGACGAAACAATTTTTCATCAGCAGGTACTTTCTGCGATGACAAATAGACAACGAACCTAGTGACAAAAATTTTCGTCACAAATCACTTTGGTGACGAAAATTTGGTGTTTGAAGACAAAATGAGTCTGTCGCCAAAAGCCTTTTTTGTTGTAGTGTTTGATCACTTAGAAAACTTTGTTTCCCCACTTCAAAATAGATGGGTTATGACAGACGGTAAATGGAAGTGTTCTACAATGGAAGTTTGCATGTTGAGGTGGTTTTCGTACAAGTGAAGGTGAACTTTACCCACGCTAAAGTGAAAAGAAACTAATAGTTTCGAGACCAAAATGAGAAAGTAATCATAGGTAAGCAGGGTGAAGGTGTAATTTACCATTTTACAAAATGCAAACCATGCCCTAATCTATGAAGAAATTATTGATGCAAGTAATATCATAATAATTAATAATTATTATTTGAAAATATGCTAACATAATTTAATATGAAGATCTAATAATTTTAATAAAGGTAAAAGAGAATATCATTTTGCCTCCCATACTATCACTCAAAAATTAATTTAACCTCTATTATTTTAATAATATTAATTATACACCTAAATTATTTCATTTTGGATTAATTTTACCCCCGCTGTTAGCTTACGTTTATAATCCGACGAAAGTTGCTGACATGGCATTGAAATTTGAAATTTCATTTTATCCTCCAAACTATCTATAAAATATCAATTAGACCTCCAAACTTCATTCTATTCAGAGAACTAATTGATATTTTGGTGCCACATGTGCAACTTCTATTTGATTATAGACCGTAATTGATGGTAGCGTAAAATTAATGCAAAATCAAATTATTTAGGTATAAAATTGATATTATTTAGAGAACAGTGGTTGGATTGATTTTTGAGTTATAGTTGGAAGGACAAAATGATATTTTCTCAAAGTGAAATTTCAATAATTTTTTTTAAATAAAATATAATTTGAGGAAAATAAAAAATAAAAAGATATTCATAAATTTGCATAATTATTTGACCTCACCAAATTTAAAAAGGTGGATTGCCTCGAGCCCATAATCTGGATTTGAGGGCACTTTTTGGGCCCATGGGGTCCATCACGGGTTTTGTTTTGAATCCAAACCATTAATTTTGTCTGATACTTTGTATGTTTCATTTACACAAAAAGAGCAATCCTATAATCGTACCATATTCAATTTATGGTGCACCAAACAAATGAACGAAATTGGTGTTTTTAAAATTTAATCATCAATTTTTGTGACGACAAACGTTGTAAATTGAAAGGTTTACAATTATCTAATCAACCTAATTTTTTTTGTGAATATAATGCACAAAAAATAAAGGGTTTTGATTATCAAAACGGGATCCGTAGTGGCCCCAAAAAGGTCCAGACAATACGGTCCAGTCTAGATTGTAGACTGGAGGCAATCCACCTCCATTAGAATAATCAGATACACCCTCAGTCTCAAAATATTAGTCCCTTATTCCATTTTTCATTGTCCCAAAATATTAGTCCATTTTCAAAAATTAAGAACTAAAATAATATTAATTTCCTATTTTGTCCTTCTTTTAAATTCATTAACAACACAAAAAGTACAATTATGCTAATTGATATTCCTAAAAAAAAATACTATCAAAGGGTAATTTTGAAAAATTAATATTTTTAAAGTACAATAATTGTACTACCAAAAAAAGTTAGATTTTGGGACAAAGAGAGTATTTTGTTTCCAAAAAAATAATTTAAAACTTTGTATAAACTCAACAAATGCTTAATTTGGCCACCCAAACACATATTTTGGAGTTTTGGAATAACACTCTTGTCTCTCACATTTGCTGGTCTCATATTCTCTTTGTATCGGCCACTCTTTGATCCCACGACAGAGCTGTTGTTGCCGTCACCACTACTAGCCAACATCTTCATGCTGTGGAGACCTAGGGTATTTTTTTTTTTTTTATTGTTGACATTGTTTAAGTTTGTTTTAGTCTAGGGTTTTATGTTTTTTTGAAGACTTAGTTGCTTTTGATGAGTTATATATGATGAAATACTAGTGTTTTTGTTCGTATTGTATATACAATACCCATTCAAATAAGAAAATTTTGAACTTCAAAATCTTCTACTATCCCTTTCTTTCTTTTCTCAATAATAGGTAGTTTATAGTTTTAAATTTCTGTGTCATTGAGAAATGAAGGGAAGCACTATTTGAATGAGTATTTGCAAAAGTATGTAACAAATTTATTTAGGTTTTCAATTCATGCAATAAAAAAACACGGGAAAATAGAGAAAAATTAAATAAACTCCACACAAAAGACACGAGAAAACAGAGGAAACAAAATAATCCTAATTTCTGCTACGAGAGTCATTGATTATAGTCTCACCTCATCCTGTGAAATCTGTCATAGTACAACTACAAACTCTCTGCTCAAGAAACAATAAAACCACCAATATAGAAAAATTCTTAGCACCAAAATTATACTTTCCTAATTCCTAGTACCAAAATGGAAAAATTGTTATACTCCACTAATCAAATTGCAAATACAAGACTTGAACAAAAGTAAATCATAACAATATCACTTTACTTTGTTTTTTAACTTTTTCCTTTTGTCATTAGCCATATGAATGATTTTGTTATTCATATGTAAGTAATTATATGAATTAACTCAATATATTTAAAATTCAAGGGTTTTATCTTAAAATAGTCTATATATTCTGTAACGCCCCAAAAAAATTTCCCAACATAATCTAGGTATATCAACCAATCATTCATTATAGAATAGTAGCAATTCCCAAATCATCATAACATTGATCGTTAAAGTTTGTACAAAATAATCCCACATGCGAATTATACATTCAATGATATGAAATACATGAATTTATAACATGTGGAACGTCAAATCCAAAAAATAAATAAAATGCCCTCAAGGGGCTTACATGTTCCAAGGCTTAAGCCCGATTACACAAAAGATGGTTTCTTGAACCCATACATATATAGTCCTTGGCTTACAAAAAAACTATGGTCACAACAAAATAGAGCCTCGTGCTCTCAATACATACATTCACGCCCTAGTTTAGCGGGTTCATCACATCTTTTCCTGCATCAAAATCCCATAGGGGTGAGCATAAAGCCCAGTAGAGAATTCTTAACAAAGTATATACATTTATGCAAGATTCCCAATATGAAATGCACATGTCATACTATGCCATTTAAAAGAAGATTACATTTACATCTTTTAAAAATAAAAAAAAAATCCATGCTCAATGATAATTTGAAATCTCAAGAATTCAGAAATTTACAATTTAATTCAGAGGGGCGGTAAATACGACTCAGGTAATCCCTAGATTGGTGTCTGCAAGTAGGCATAACTAGCATTACCAAAACCCCACTTTACCGGTTGTTAACTGGAAGGGAAGTGGTACCTCCTCCGTGCATGTTTTCGATCTTTCACCCCGGACACTCAGGCCAACTTAATCAATTCCATCTACACCTCCTATCCAGACTTACCAACGTATTTACCCCAAAACATTTCAAAAATTCTCATTTCAAAATATTCTTTTATCAATGTAAACGTTCCAAACTCAATTCAAAATGTATAATAATCAATTGAATGAGTATGTAATGCAACAATTATCAATGCCTCATAACATTTCTCCATTTTCAAGTATCTCAACAATAATACCATAACAACCACATTTCCCATTTTCCTCTCTTCAATATTATTTCACAAAATAACCACATATTCAATTAATCTATCAACAAGGAGCAACATTTCCTCATCTTGTACAATTCTCAACAATTTAGTCATTTCAAGACTACATCAACATCTTGCACAATAACTCCCAAAATCATCACTTCTCATATTTCATGAAACTCATCATTTATATATATATATACATGCATAGAGATGAGAAATTCTCAAATTTACTTATTCATTTTGGCACAAGAGGATAGAATAATAAATAAAAATAATCAACTATGGTTTCTCAACAACTTTTCAAACAAAAACCCCAAATCTCTAGGTTTTTCTCATCACAACTATACACACCCAAAATCTTTTGAAAGTGTTTCTTCAAAACATTCTTTTTCTCAATCAAAGTATTTGAAAACCCTCAAGATAATGTTCCTTAAAAGTAACAAGGAGTAAATCCACCCCAAACCACCCACATTGTAGAGTTAATTATCAAGTTTCAAAATTTACAAGAGATGTTCCGAAATTGACCCAAATCTTGCAAAAACATACATATAACTCTAAGAAATCCCCTATCTCAAGTTTGAAAGAGATAGAGATAAAACCCTCGAATTTAATGGTGTTGAAACACGATCTTCACCACACAAGATGAAGCCCTCAACTAGCTCTCCAACTTTGATGATGAAACTTGGGTTAAAATCTCAATGGATTTAAAGAAATCAAGGCTTTGGTCTTGTTTGGTGTAGGAAATATAGAGAGAATGAGGAGAAAAGGCTTTTTAGAGAGGGAGTGATATACAAACAATGACATACACACAGCCCAAGGAAAGAAGAAAAAGCTGATTTTCGGACTCAGCAAAGTCCTGCACGTGCGGCCCTCATCCCCGCACATGCGAATCTCCCAATCCGCACCTCCACCCACACCTGCATATAATGCAGTGTGCAAGCCCAAAATCCCCCTGATTCCCGCACATGCGGCCTCACCTCCCACACGTGCGGCCCTGGTCCTCCCACCCAGAATTTCCTCGGCTCAACCCCTGGCACTTTGGACCGACCCTACACCCTTCAAAATAGGTGAAACTCAACACCGGAGTAAACAAGAACTAAAATTTTGAGAAAAAACCTCCGAGCACAACAAACCCAAAGAAAACAATGAGTGAAGGGACGCACGACGTAACTGGTCATTACATATTCAACCAGGAATAAAAACCCATATAATTAATTGATGTAACATCACCAAAAGAAAGACTAAAACCTAACAACCAACAACAAGAAGTCAGCTAATAACATCACCAAAGACAACAATAATGACAGATTCATCACATCAGTTCCAAATAGAACCAACCTACACAACAATAGCAACCACCACTAGGACTGTAAACAGACCTTCAATCTATGGTTTTCTTGTTGCATTCTTTGGACTTTGTGTATGTATTTGTTTGCCTCATTTTAATTTTATTTTATTTTTTTATAATAATCAATGTGTAAGTGAAGGGTTTGTGTTTATTATTATTTTTCTTTTTGTGTGTATACTTTTCTTACATTGACTAACTTGATTTAATTTTCTCTCATATGATTGTTTCACCTTTGCTTATGTAGATAATAGATAACAATACACAATGAGCGAAGGAAGTAACAAACCTTGCATACACAAACAATTTACACCGGCATTCTTCTACAAGTATTATTTATTCACACTATTCAATGTATTATTTTAATTACATGTTTTATGTTGGGTTTAAATATTAGCCCTTATTATCCATTTGGTTGAACCTGTAGCCAAGATGAAAACAAAATCATGCAGGAAGCACAAATAAAAGTTACCGACACGGTTTGCACATTGCCTACCTACCACATATTGTTTTTATATTTTATGTTCTCTATATCTTTTATGTTCTACTTGCATCACTTATATTTACTTTTGAGGCAATGTAGATGAAGAAGGACATAGGAGATGGAGAACCCGATGGAAGGGGGACAAGAAGGAGTACAAAGAGATGGAAAGGTGGAGTGTTGATAAGCAAGCCACGTTAAAAGGTCCCCTTCCCACAAAACCAAGAAAGGTGAAATACAAAGAGAGCAAAAAATTATTGTTTTAATATTTCACACATTGTAATAACATGTTTGAATTTGCATATACTCACATAAATTGATTCACACACTATTGTTAAGTTGTTGAACATGTCTTTCTTAAATTATTCTAATACCCACTATATTCTTTTTCAATGGCATTTCCAAATGCAAATTGCCTTAAGATCAATTGTTAAAATAATAAAAAAAAATTGAGCCTGGAACAACGTGATGCAGTTACTAATAGTGGGTTAGGGGGCCTCTTGAATCTCAGATGTACAAAGCTTAATCATGACCTTTGCGAATGGTTGGTTCAGAAATTTGATCCCAAAACTTGTTCCTTGAATGTTCATCAGCGACAACTCCTCATTACTGAACTAGACGTTCACAAGTTACTGGGCATTCCTGTCAAAGGAAAAATCATATAACTGAAAAAATCTTAACAAGAATTTCCCAAGCCAATTGAAGAACTTGGAGTTGTCCAAGGAGCTATCAAATTGAATTCTTTGAGAGAGTATTTGACCAAAATAGAGGGGAGAGAAATTTACGAGGATATTTGCCCTATACATATTAGGTGCTTTCTTATTCCCAAACACAAAGGATATTGTTAAACAATCCTTCATTCACCTCATTCGAAATGTGGACGGCATGAAAGATTATAATTGGGCGAAGTTCACTCTTCAATTCTTTGTTCGTGGTTACACAAGTACAATTCAAAAAGTCACTTGCAACCAAATGGATGCTTATTTCTTATAATGGTATACTTCTAACCAATTAAAAATTGTTTTGTTAGAAATACTTGATTTCAATGCCTATTTCATTACATAGTACATGTTAAATTCATGCATTTTTGTGATGCAGTTGTTTTACTTTGATTGTGTTGCTCCTAGTGGTTGTCATATTGCTCGTGCTCGCTCGGTCCCTTGCTTCGCTGATTGGGGCAATGTAGAAATAAAAGAGACATTGAAACTATTCCAAAATTCAAGAGGTTATCAAAATGAGGAGGTCATCCTTTGTTTCCTTTCTTTTAGGTTTGGTTTTGTTTGTTCTTTTTCATGTTGAAATGGAAAACTAAATTCTTTATGATGTGTCTGTGAATAGGTTAATCTTAATTTTGTGTTGAAAAGCAAATGCAACAATCAGTACAAAGAGGGGGTATGAAAAATATCAATGATATTCGGATTTCAAAAATTAAGATGAATGTTTGTGGCATGAAAAGTATTTTGGAAGAACTAGTTGTTATTGCCAAAAGTGGAATAGCTAATTCTTCCATTCCCAAGGTCGTGGAAAAATGCAAGCCACCACAAATGTCAAAACAACATGAAGTGGAGCATAACCAATGTAAATGTAAAGCTGGCATAGTTGCACCTGGAGTTATGGTAGAATCTATGGTTGTACCTATAGTTGAACATGTCACCCCTGAGCTCATGTCAAAACCTAATGTTGTGGCAGAATCTACGGTTGTACCTACAGTTAAACATGTCACCTCTATACTCCTGCCAAAACCTGATGTTGTGGTAGCATTGAAAAACACGGAGGAAAATAGAATTCCGCTCGCACAATCAATCTTGAAATTGGATTCCCATCTTGATGATCAAACCACACAGTTTCGAAAACGAGTAAGAAATGCACCATTTTTTGATGCAATTGATGTTTCTTCTTATACAAATGGTGTTCCCATTGCACATTAGCTAAAAGGGAAGCAGACCAAAATGAAGGTAAGATTGAACAATAAGCGAAGAAAAAAAATCCCAAAACTCCAACTTATTGATAAATCTAGTTCATCCACTAGTCCATATGGCAGTCCTTGCACTTGACGTTCGGATAAGCGGGTGGACATACAGTCACTTTATACAGCCATTACTAGTAAGAAAAGGAAAGCCAATTAGAAAGGACAACCAAGACAAAGCTTGATTTAGATGAAGCTTATTCATCTTTCGATACAAGGAGGATAAGATCAAGTCAGTCATGTAGGTAATATATGTGTTATACAATGTTTCTCTTTGTGTAACTATATTTCAGGATTTTTCTTTATTTATTGTTCGTTGTAATTTGTTTTAGAGTTTGAACTTACTTGGAAAACTACTTGGTGTCAATTTTGATGCATCTGTTACTACCGTTGAGATTATTACTCATTTTGTTATTGTTCTTGATCTCCAACCCCTTATTTTAATGCAATCTATGAAGTTTGAAAATTTATTATTTATATATTTGGTTATATTCACAAGTCATCCACTACACAAATCGTGAGGCCATGTCCTTTATCTACAGAGGAACAAATTCTAGAGGCTTATTGTTTCGATAAGGATTTGGAAAGCAGGTAATTTTATTGAGTTCGTGTGTTCCTCTCTATCAAAAATAAGTTTAACTTTTCAATTTTTACATGATGCAGTGAGGATATTGTGGTCATGGAGTTGTTTTACACGCCGGTTGAATTTGCCACCCGTTTCAATTTTGCTCATTACAACCGAAAACCTGGATTTGTGGTTCCGTAAGTGATCACTTCATGCATCAATATTGCTATGTGATGTCATTTTTAATGATATAGGTCTGAAATTATTATTCCTTGCATGTATTTTAGATTATCAATTTAGTTGTAGCACAATTGACAAATGCTTGACTCTTTCCATCACAAACAATTTACCCTCTTTCCTGATTTCATGTCGAAACAATAAGAAAATCTTTCGAGTAAAGAGTTCAGCTGCATGTTTCTCCAAACTTCTCAATGGCGTAGTCAAAGCCAAGAAACTATTCTCTATTTTAGATTTTGTTTCTAAATCATTAACACGCATCCTAGCAAGAGCCCTATCATATTGTGCTACAAATTTGTACAGCCCAACCTTTTGTTCTAGGAACATATTGAAATATGCATTCATACCCTTGACACGTTGAGTGCTCCACATCCCAACAAATATGTGACCACGGAGATATGCCTCAGCCCACTTATCACACTTGCGATAAATCTCCAACACCCAGTTATTGTTTTCCAACTTGTATTGTTTCACCATACCAACCCAGGCATTGTCAAACTCATCAATTTTACATTTCATTAACATCAACTATGCGAAATTATTTGTAAATTCTGATATGTGGACATTTGTTGAGGCATTTTTCTCCAGATGCCAACAACATAAACGATATCTGTAATTTGGAATAACTCTTTTGATTGCCTGACGCATTGCCCTATCACCATCTGTTACAATGAAGATGGGTCTTTTACCATCCATGGCCTCCATTAACATTACCCACGTGAATGTCACTATTGTCTCATCAGGCAACAAAGCACATCTAAATATGGTTGTCAAAAAATGGTTACTCATGCCAGCTAGAATTACAAATGGATTCTTATATGCATTTCTACGATAAGTTGTATCAACTACCTATACATTACCAAATGTAGCATAGTCCATTCAAGACCTAACATCTAACTAGAAAATCTTGTCCAACTGGTTCTCCTTATCGACATAGTACTTGAAAAAAATAATGGATTTGCATCTGCTTTCTCCGATAAGTATCCTAAGGCACCCTCTGCATTCCCTTCTACAAGTTGTACTTTGCACTTAACTTGGAATTGGTTGTGCAAATCGTTGTGAATGAAGCCCACCTTCTTACTTCAAAAAAAAATAAAAAATAAAAAGGCCACTTTCTCATAACCCCTTGATTGATGGACCATAAAATCCATGATCTGACTCATTTTCATACCCACATTGCGCATGGCCTTTGCTTAGTTTGATCTGCACTTGTTACAAACCTATGCGACCAAAAAAAAGTGACACTATGTGGTGCTGTCAAGGGATGATTTTGTTCCCCTAAAAAGTGGGTCACAACATATTTTCTAACTGTCTTGTCACAACGCACGCAAAATGTGGCACTACAAAAAAGTCCAGTTTCTGCCCTAGGGGTTCTTACCCGTTCCACATGCTGTAAATATTTCTTTTCTCTTACACCTTCCATTGAACAAACCCATTTCCTACTCTCTACAAATTTGTTGTCTCTACAAATTCTTTTTCTACTTCTTTGTACTCTAAAACCGATGACCTTAGCATATGCATTGTAGAAAGAATAGGCATCATCCTCTGAATTGAATTTCATTTACAAAACATCTACCTTAGTAAGCATTTGTAAACTATCGTAGGTTTGGGAAGCTAACCCTTCTTCTTTTACATCGACAACATCATCCTTGCCATCCGAAGCAAATTGATCATCAGTTTCACTGTTGACCTCTTTGTGCCTACTACTTTCAGGTTCATCCATCGTATCTACATAACAAATCACATATACAATATATATGTATGAACTTTAGCAAATGGCACACAAAATAACAAGAGATCATGTAGGAACTTGGGTTAGGTGGTTTATTTGAGATGTTGGGAATACGATCCAACAACTATGATGTTTCAAAAGGTCACTGAACAAAACATTGAAAGTCACCCTAAGAGTTGGGCAAACTCAAGAGAGGCCAAAGAAGAGACAGAATCTTTTAATAGATGAATGTTGCTTGTCAAGTGGAACCCACATCAGCATCACATTGAACCAATGGAGCTTATGAATCCGTGGTACAAAGGGTTCAAAGGAACCCTAGACAAAACATGATATGACATGATTTATCATGTTACTCTGTAGCAAAATCCCTTCACTTCTTTGTGCAGTATTAACAGTTAAAAATATAGTTTATGGACTAACCCAATCTCGTCTTAAGTTGTTTTTCAAACACAAATATACCTTAACCAAATGTCATACATATTTTACAAATAAATATATAATGTCGTAATTAAAAAAAAAATTAAATGTTAATAACTATGCCAAACAATATATCCTTCTTATATTGATATCCTCAAACTAGCTCATACTCATGTCACAACCTAAGAGCATGTTTGGTACAAAGGAATGGAACGAAGTCGGCATGGAATGAGAGTACAAATGAATAATAAGGTTTAATGGAATGGAATGCCCGTTCCCATTCCAATGCTTGGTTGCCAACGTGGTATGGCATATGAATATAATGATGTATCTCATCCATCATTTTTGTATGCCTATTAAACTAACAGAATGCAATAAGTATTTTTTTTTTTTTCTAATAAACTAGTAAGAAACATATTAAAAAGTTGAAACACACAATTAATGACATAACAATAAAAAAAACTTCTCTCAAGTGTACCTCTAATAAAAATGGTTAAAATTTAATTGATTCTACATTTTTTTTTTCTTATATATTTTAAACAAAATTTATGTTATTATTTAATATTATAATTTATTTTTCATTATTTATTTGTGCCCGAGTATAGCACGGTTATTATGCTAGTATAGCTCCAAAAGAAAGCAAAACCAATGATCAATAGTAGTAATAATGAAAAAAAAAATTCACTCGTGTGCTATAAATTAAAAGAAAATGAATAAAAAAGCACATCCACCAGTGCCCTGGTATCAATTAAATCAAACAAACTACAAAACCCCATCCACAAGTACCCTGCTATCAATTAAAAGAAAAAAAATAAATAAACACACCCGCCAATGCTCTGCTATCAATTAAATGTAAATAATAAAAAAGCACACTCGTAAGTACACCATTATCAATTAAAATCAAACAAATCAACCAAAAAAGAAAAAAAACACCCGCCAGTGCCTTGCTATAAATTAAAATCAAACAAATAAATAAACCCACCTGCCAATGCTTTGCTATCAATTCAAAAAAAAAAAAAAAAATTCAAAAACACATCTGCAAGTATCCTACTATCAACTAAAACCAAACACATAAATAAAAAAGCACATCCGCCAATACTTTGCTATCAATTATTAATTGTTAAAAGAACATGAACAAATAAGTACACCCACCTGCTCTTTGCTATCAATTAAACAAAAATAATAAAAAATCACACCTGTAAGTACCCAACTATCGATTAAAATTAAATAAATAAAAAAGCACACCGGCCAGTGCCTTGCTATAAATTAAAATTAAACAAATAAATAAGCACACCAGCCAGTGGCCTGCTATCAATTCAAAGCAAATAAATTCAAAAACACACAAGTAAGTACCCTACTATCAATTAAAATGAAAAAATAAATAAAAAGCACACCCGCTAATGAAAAGCACACCCGCCAATGCTCTCCTATCAAATATCAATTATTAAAAGCAAATGAGTAAATAAGCACACCTGATAGTGCCCTACTATTAATTCAAAAAATAAATTTAAAAAAAAAAAAAACACACGCTTGCAAGTATCCTACTATCAATTAAAATAAACAAATAAATAATAAATAAATAAAAAAGCACACTCGCCAATGCCCTGCTATTAATTAAAAGCAAATAAATTAAAAAGTATACCTGCTAATGCAACTACTAGGGAGGAATGGATGAAGGAGATACAGCTTTACTTCTATGTTAAGATGGAGAAATTGAGGACCTATGACAAACAAAAACAGAATATCGAAACAAAGTTAGTAAAGAAGACAATATTTAAGGAAATTTATGATTATGGGGAGAAAAGAAAGAATCTATGTGCGAAAAATACTATTTTGCACATATTTTGACATTAACAAACTGCATAAGCAATAACAAAGATGAAACTCTACTACCTTTGTTCAAAATATCAATAACCATTACACAAACACTCAAACAAATGTACCAAAACCAACCGTTTGACCACTTAAAAAAAATAAAAAATAAAAAAGAACTACAAAAAAAAAAAATTTATTTGATTGGATGAACTATTGGATTATTTGACAGAGCATAACTTGGTTAATTTCCTAGTAGTTTCCTATGTCAAAGGTAAAGCTGAATAGGTTCTAATTGGATGGACTATAGGATTATTTTTTTGATAACTCGGTATCCGACCTATTGAACTATTGGATTTGGATTATTATTATTGGATTTTTTGATCTTGATAGAACCTTTATGTTGTGTTTGGATCATGGATTTGAGTGTAGATTTGAAAAGGAAATGAAAAATGTGGATAAAATGTCAATGAAATATAATTAAATTTCACACACATCTTTCCTTTTCAAATCCCTAACCAAATCCATGATGCAAACATCATAACATTAAGGAAATATGATGGTTTCAGCATCATAGAAAGCAAAGCACATTCATATAATTTTCTTCTTCTTTTGTGCTAGTTTATTATTTTTCAAAAAAAAATTAAAAGAAAATATAATTGTGGGAGTGTATTTTCCAAATGATTTGAGCCCTCCATATATCATAATTACATGAAGTTATATATCATAAAGTGAGTAACTGTATATGACAGCAACTATGGCTTGTTGAAAAAAATATATTGACCAAAAAATTATAAGTTGTTGAAAACATTGATGAAATTACAAGGGATATATGCAAGGCTAAATTATCATTTTTTATCAAAAAAAACAATTAGCCACGGTGGAATCCAAAAAAATGCACATTTGTTGACCAACAATAGCACATCACTCGTTTTTTTTTTTTTTTAAATGGCAACTCTTTTTCTATTTTTTTTAATACTGCAGTCCAATAATTGTACAATTGTGTTGCCACAATTATGCTCTTGTTGAATTCAACAGCAAAAGCCAAAACTATCTATACAGATGTGGCACTCCCTCACCCACGTAGAAATTTATAGTTCCAAGTTGGCAGGCAATGCTGCCGGACGTCCTTTAAAGGTAAAATCGTTATTTTGTTATTTATTATAATATTTTATAACATGTTTTTTCATAAAAAGTTAAAAAGTTATTTCAAATATACATCTTTTTTTATATTTTTTTTAGTAAAAAAATTAAAAAGTACACTATTTAGATGAAAAATGTTAAAGATCCCAAATGTTCTACTAAATATGTCACATAGGTGTGGGACCCACACTATGTGAGTCTTATGTGGGTCTCACACCCATGTGAGACATTTGATAAAATATTTAAAGCTTTTAGTATTACTCTTTTAACTTCTTTTTAACTTGAGTTGAATTTAGGAATTATTTAAGATAATAGTCAAAAAGCATCTATATATGGAATAGTAGTAGTGTTATTCTTTGTCGAGTAGATCACGTAGCCACCTTAATTATGGAGTCTGTTGTTGTGCCTCCGTCACCAATGGCCGGTCGCGGCCGGAAGCTCCACATAGTTATGTTCCCATGGCTAGCCTTTGGTCATATGATCCCATACTTAGACCTCGCCAAATTCATTGCCCAAAAGGGTCACAAGATTTCCTTTGTATCCACACCCAGAAACATCCAACGCTTGCCAAAGCTACCTCCTAATTTATCTCCTTTCATTCATTTTGTTGAGCTCCCGTTGCCCCGCGTCGACGACCACCTCCCTGAAAACGCAGAGGCCACCATGGACGTCCCCTCCGACCATATTCCTTACCTGAAGAAAGCGTTCGACAGACTCGAGACTGGGTTGGCTGGCTTCCTTCAAGCATCCGCACCTGACTGGATCATTTACGACTTTGCTCCTCACTGGTTGCCCCCTACTGCCACCAAACTCGGCATTTCTCAAGCCTTCTTCCTCACCATCAACGCCTGGTATGCAGCTTTCTCTGGTCCTACGTCGGCTTTGATCGACGGTTCTGATGATAACCCGATGGAACCGGAGCAGTTCACTGTCCCACCTAAGTGGGTCCAATTTCCTACCAACGTAGCCTTTCGCCTCTATGAGATAAAGTGAATCCTATCCGGTGCAACAAATAACAGCAATGCTAGGTATCATGAAAATTTTTTCATGAAAATAATCATGAAAGCTTTGTGACCCTTGGATTACACTTAGAATAAAGCACCACACACTAATCAAGGTAATCCAAAGATCATAAATTTTTCATGACAAAATTTTCATGATCCCTAACTTTTCCCAACAAATAATGCTTCTGGGGTTTTCAACTTGTATCGATATGGATCGGCGGTGTTGGGGTGCGATGTCTACGCCATACGACACTGTAGAGGGTTTGAGCCCCAATGGTTGACTCTCCTCCAAGATCTTCAACCCAAACCTATAATTCCACTCGGTTTAATGCCACTGGCGGTGGTTGAAGACAGCGGTGTCAATGAGACGTGGCTTTCAATCAGTGAGCGACTCAACAACCAAAACAATGGCTCTGTGGTTTATGTAGCATTGGGGAGCAAAGCCATGCAGAGTCAAGAAGAAGTCACCGAGTTGGCTCTTGGGTTGGAGCTCTCTGGTTTGCCATTTTTCTGGGCATTAAGGAAGCTGCCTGGTTCAAACATGTCCGAATCGGTGGAGCTGCCGGATGGGTTCGAGGAGCGAACCAGAAGTCGAGGGGTAGTGTGGAAGAGTTGGGCGCCTCAACTGAAGATATTGGGTCATGAATCAATGGCAGGTTTCTTGACTCAATGTGGATGGAGTTCCGTGATAGAGGGACTCCAGTTTGGGAAACCACTTATTATGTTGCCGTTCATGGCAGACCAAGGTTTAAATGCAAGGGTACTTCATGAGAATAAGGTTGGGATTGAGATATCGAGAGATGAAGAAGATGGGTCCTTCACAAGGAACTCAATGGCCGACTCAATCAGATTGGTTATGGTAGACAATAACGAGGGATTAATTTATAGGAAGAAAGTAAGAGAAATCAGTGCCCTATTTGGTGACAAGGTCCTGCATGATCAGTACATGCACAATTTTGTTGAGTATCTCTCCAAAAACAGTAGATGCGTTCATGAAGGTTGAGTTTTAAGTGGAAAACATGGTTTTAAATTGTGGTATTAGAACTTGTAAAAGGGCTGAAGTAATTGTAATTTATTTTTGTTGTATTTGGATGACCAATAAATAAATAAATAAAAAGACAATGTGTGATTTTATTTTGATATTTTGCATTTAGATGAATAATTTGATATTTAAATCTATATAACAATGGAAGACTCTATTTGAATTCTAGTTGGGATATTTTTTCTAGAAAAAATGTTTAGTAGCTCTAAAATAAGAGCTCTAAAGGAGCTCTAATTATGTGGCACTAACCCATGTGCAATTATTGTTACTTTCTATTGGTGCTTTTTATCTTCTTTTGACTTGTCAACTCATTAGAGCTCTATTTAGAACTTTTGAATTAGAGTTATGTATCATTATTCTTTGTTCTAGATGTCACCATGGACAGTCAGGATTAGTTCAACCAATGGAGTTGTTAGAAATCTATAATTATAAAATATGTGTGTCACAGGTTAAATGTGGAGGATTAGAAAACAACATGATGGCATTTTATTTTCAAAGTCACCAATAATTTGTTTGCGTATGTTTTACAAGATAATGAAAATAAGCCTTTGCTTCAAATAAAATGCATATTACTTAAAAACATAATATTTGTTACTAAAAACTCCATTAACTTAATCCTTCTGTAGTTTTGTAGATGCTCGATAAATTTGTCTATATATTGACCATGTTGAAGCTTGTCACCAAATGTAGCTCTCATCTCTCTAGCTTTATCCCTATAAACCTTTCCCTCATCGTTAGTTTTTACCAACTTCAGTGACTCAACTATTGAGTTCCGATACAATAACCTATCTTGATCATCTCTCGGTATTTCTATACCCACCTTGTTTTTCTCAAAAATCCTAGCATTCAACCCTTGCTCTACCATGAAGGGCAACATAATAAGTGGATGTCCAAATTGAAGGCCCTCAATAGTTGAACTCCAACCACAGTGAGTCAAGAAACCACCCACTGAGTCATTAGCCAATATCCTGAGTTGAGGCACCCAAGTGGACATCCACTTATAGGCTCAACTCTCTTGTCACATTATTGTGAGTTGTGGGTCTCAAATTTTAGATCTCTAACAACTTCAATTAATTCTAATTACACAAGACCCACACAATTTTGTAGGGGCTTTTGGAGTATTAGGGTCCAATATTATGTGGGTCTAGGGTTCGGGGGACAAGAATTAGAGTATGGGTTTCCGCAATTCAAGTGTCAATGCCAATATCCGGGGTTTGATCTACACAAATTGTGATTTGTGAAATCAATCAGTGATATGTCATCTCAAATTATGTAATGACTTATCGAATCAAACAGTGACTTATCAAATCAATTAATGATCAAAAGAATCAAGCAATGACTTGACAAATTAGTGATTAATTCCTCAAATATGTCCTCTTAGAAAGAAATATATATATATTGAAAAAGGTTCCAAAATAACCTGCTCCTTGTATTATAAAAGCTTGGAAAGTACCAAATCTTCATCAATATCCCAAGAGCACCACATAATTCTTTGTAAACAACAAACACCTTCAATATGGAAAGGACCAAACATACTGAAGGTTGGGTAAAGCCCATTTTATTTAGTAAAAATACCAGTAATATACCAGACTTTTTTGACCCACACCTCTGTCCAGGACACTTTATCTTAGTTATTTATAATCCTTAAAAGGGTTAATTAATAACTTTTTTTATTTAGTGAATTTAAATACTTATAAGTCTTATTGACTTTTTGAATGCACTAATAAATCCTATAATACTGTTTGCACCTATTTTTGCTAAGTTCTGTCGACAGGTGGTCCAATTAATGGAGGACACGTGGCCAAGTCTAGAGTGGATATGCAGCATCAGAAGACCATGACTAACAGGAGAAAGTGGGTCTTTGCATATGGGTTGACTATAAATGATGGAGCAGTTACCGGCAGTGATCATGGAGTTAGTAGGCAACCTTTCAAGAAGAAGCATGAGACAAAGTAGGAGCTTTTCTCTATCGAGAGAAGGTCAAAAGAGTTTGTGGACATGAAATAACCTGAAGAAGAGACAGATTGATAGACAGAAAAAGAGGGTTAATGTAATTGAAAAGCCTAGAAGTCAATGAGCAATTGCAACAATTACACAGTAGCAGTTACAGGTTAGGGAGAT
Source organism: Camellia granthamiana (assembly GCA_036172215.1). Taxonomy (NCBI): domain Eukaryota; kingdom Viridiplantae; phylum Streptophyta; class Magnoliopsida; order Ericales; family Theaceae; genus Camellia; species Camellia granthamiana. The sequence continues at coordinate 133,928,827 of CM069910.1, forward strand.
CATGGGGGCATATGAAAGAAGAAGTATAAAGGCCAGAGATTGGCATAAACGAGGGGACATCAACAACAATATAACAACTTAGCTTTTAGACTTAGGAGTAGTTGAGATTATAATTTAGAAGTAGTAGTTATCATTGTAATCTATACTTGATGGGTAAGCATAGGTGGATTTTAGTATGAAATTACTTCTGTTTATTTAACCTACCTTGTTACCATCTGTTGATCAATAAAGTTTGTATTCCTTCTTGTTTACCTTGCTGTCACTATTTGATCTAGAGAAATCCTTGGTCTTTTGAGGCATTTGAACCAGAACCACAGTTGCTTGATTGTTTCTATATAAAGTTGTGTAGTTTGAATTATTGCTTAGTTGTTGTCGATCCAGTACTAGCATAATTTTTACTAATAATTTTTGGCACGCTTAGTGGGACCATCTTGCATAATTTGGTTAGGAAATGGTGAAGGCAAAGAAACAGGTGACAAGCATGCTGAAAGAAGCTAGTTGAGTTTGAAGAAGAATAGGTGGACCAGGACTTAGTCTTTGTTGATGATGGTGATGCCCAGCATGGAGGCTAGGCAATGGACCATAAAGGCCAGATGAGTGGCCAAACAGTGGGTACAGAAGGCCAGGCAAGTTGCCATGCCAAAATTCCAACAGGGGTTTTAGTAGCTCAGATAAGGGATGCACTAGCAAACCAGTCACTTGAAAAGAACCAGATCTTGCTAGGAGAAGTAAGGAGTGTGTTGAAAGTTCCATCGATGGAGTATGCAAGCTAGAATGAAAGAAAGGCACAGAAGGTGTCCTCAAAAACACACATGGAGCCACCAACTGGTGGGTCACCCCAATCTATGGGTAAACCAATGTCCTTTTATAGAGACCCCACTACAAAGGAGAGAATGCATGAGGTATTTCAAACACCAAATGTTAAAATTCAAGGAAATTGGCCTGGGGGGCACCCTGGGTCAAATATTTTTTCTAATCCATTATATGGCCAAAAAGGAGTAGGAGACAGGTATTTGTTTAACATAGAGTTTAATCCTAATAGGAGGCCAAGAAATGATATGAGTTTTGAAAATTATAACCAAGGTTTTGGAAACCAAAATGTTGGATATAATATGGGTTACGGGCACCAAGGTATAAATAATGGTGGTAATATTGGGGCATACCCTGAAATGCACAGACCTAACATGTATCATGAACCATTTGGTAATAGCCTAAGGCCAAGAGGTCAAGCACCCCCCTTTACATGTCGACAAGCATGATTTTTTTGAGAATAATTATGGGTATGGGGGGCAAAATGCAGTTAATCATGGTGAAAATCTTCAAAGAGACCAAATTATTCAAATTGTTCAAGACCTTTATGGTCCAAGGGTGAAAAGGATTGAAAGGCCTAGGTTTAGGAAACCATACGCTCAATGGGTAGATGAAGAACCTTTCCTAGGAATTACAGGGTCCCTGAGTTTTCCTTATTTCATAGTGAGGAAAACCAGTCAACAATTGAACACATAGGAAGGTTTACTTTACAAGGTGGAGAGGTAGGAAATAATGACATACTTAAAATGAGATTATTTCCACATTCTCTATCTAGGATTGCTTTCACATGGTTCATTAATTTGCCTGCTGATTTAATTCATACTTGGGTAGAAATGGAGAGTCAGTTTCATGCTCAGTTTTATAGAACTGAGCTTGAAGTAACTTTGGTTGATTTATCCAAAATGAGGCAGAATTTTTCTAAGGATGTAGAACAATTTATTGAAAGATTTAAGAGGGCAAAAAATAGGTGTCGAATGTATATACCTGAAGTTGAAATTGTAAGAATAGCTCGGAATGGGTTGGAATTTGAGTTAAGAAAGAAATTTGAAGTGATGGAATTTAGGGACTTGTTTAAGTTGTCCTCTAGGGCAACAAGATATGAATCAATTCTTAGAGAGGAGAGACATAGGAATGCAACTTCTTATGGAACTTATTTCCGAGAAGTTGATGTGGAAACAGAAATTGATGTTAATGTGGCTCAAGTAGTTGGCAAAACACCAGTGGTTTGTGGAACTTTGAGGAAAGTGGACAAACCAGTGAACATGCCAGCAAGTCAGCCAGCCAAAAGAAACACAAACCCCACATTTAGGCAGTATTCTTTTGATTTGTCAAAAGCTAATGCCATTTTTGATGAGTTGTTAGCTAATAAGTTTTTAACATTGTCCCCTAGATACATAATTCCAAAAGAAAAAGACAGAGTAGGAAAAAAGTATTGTAAATGGCATAATACTTTTAGACATTCAACCAACAATTGTGTAACTTTCAAAAATTGTGTGCAAGACTTAATACATAAGGGACTGTTGACATATGCAGAAAAGGAAAAGGGAGTTATGGCTGTCAACAACAATCCCTTTCCAAAAATGGCACCAATCCATATGGTGTCAGCTAGCATTAAAAGGAAGACACCAAACCCAACTGTTCTGCTTTCTGATTTGGAAAAGATTCACAAGGAGAAGCAGGAGAAGGAAAAGAAAGTGATTGATGAAGACAAGTTTGTGTGCATAAGATGTGGGACTGAAAAGGAAAAATTGCAAGCAATTTTAGCTAACAAGTTGAAAGAGAATGTGAAGGATCATGGCTTAAGGTTCAATACCTTAGGGGGAAGTGACCTTCAGATTTTTAATGGAGACCAGTTGTTGTTTGATGGGCAGGACCCTGGAATTTTTGGGCCTATCAATAGATCATATGGTGAGGAGAATGGTCCATTCTTATTCGGGTGGCAACCTGTGTATCCTTCTCTTTAGTAGACAAAAGGAGTCAGAGTTAAAGTAAGACAGTTAAGAGATCAAAGGCCATCTATTGGCCCTAGTCATGTTCAAAGACCAGTATTTGTGCCAAGGCCATTTCAAAGGCCATTTATTGGCCAGGGTCAAAGGTTTTTTAGGCCAGGACAGATTCATGGCCAAGGGATGAGGTTTCCACAGGCTTATCCCCCAATGTAACCAAGGATGGTGAAGCCACCGGGGCCTACACATGCTAGTTGGCAAGGTGTGGTTCATCCAAGGTTTCCTTTGACAGGATGGAAGCCTATGGACCCAACTAGGACTCAAGTAATGAGGGAGCAAAGGAAGTTTCATGCTATGTCTTCAACAAAGGAGGGAGATAATCCAAAGAGAGATTATCAAAACAATTTGATTTGGGAGAGAGAGAAAAAGAAGGAAGAGTGTGGTGAGTCAAGACAAAGAAAGTAGTAGATAAGATACCCAAGAAGGTCTTCCTTAGGAGGCAATTGGAGGAAATAACTAAAGCACTACTGTTAGATAAAGAGAATGAAGATGATGAGGTAATGACTGATGGAAGTGTTTTGGCAGGCAAACTATATGAAGTTCCTGTTGACAGCAAGGAAGGCACAAGGGAAGATACAAAGTCTGAAAGTTCTGAGGATTTTGGTGAGAAGATGGAGGCAATCAGGTTTGGTTCTTTGCCTTCAAACACTGATTGTAATATGATTTTGGCTTTACCAAAAAGGTTTGAAGCAAGGCCTGGGCAATTAGAACAATTGGACGGGGATGTGGAGGATTTGTTAGAGCCTGTTGTGATGGTAGGAGAGATGGATGAGTCTAAAGAAAAGGCTGGTAAGTCTATTCAGGTAGTTAAAACTGGTAGTGGTAAGAAGGTGATATTCCAGTCACCTAAGCCAAAATTGGTAAGGCATCTGAGGCCTTTGTATGTGAGTGCACACCTAAATAGTTGTCCTTTGACCAGGGTGTTAATTGATAATAGGGCTATTATGAATATCTTGCCCACCAGAATTTTAAGTGTGATTGGTAAGACTGTTGATGATTTAATCCCTTCTTATGTATCTATGAGTGATTTCGCAGGTGGTTCTTCTAATACAAGAGAAGTGATTGCCTTGCAATTGAAAGTGGGAGCTAGAGTGATGGGAACAACATTTTTTGTGATTGACTCTACTTCAAATTATATCATGTTGTTGGGAAGGGATTGGATTCATTCTAATGGTTGTGTACCTTATTCCCTTCATCAGGCTTTGATTTTCTTAACTGTGGAAGGTCAGGAAGGGCAAAACATGGAGGTTTTTTGGGCAGAGGCCGATCCCTTTAAGGCAGATGTTCATAATCGAGAAGCTATGTTATATGCTGAAGAGTTTAGCCTTGTTGTGCTAAAAAATGAAGAACTGAAATCCAAAGGAATTGGGTTGACTTATGATCAATTCCAGAAATTTGTTGAGGAAGATTTTCGACAGATGAGCCAGGAAGTGGCCAGGCCAAATGTCTTGCAGACCAGGCCTGTAAATGAAGTGCTGATTAAAGACATTACCAATGAAGATGAAGAAAAGTGAGAATGAATTTGATTCTGATGTAATTAAAAGCACTTTTGTTAGACTTTTTTATTTCTTTTTAGAAAGAAGGTTAGGTGGTATGTTGCCCCACTGTTTTTGGGTAGAGTGTGTAGTAGATGATAGCCCTCCAGATTATAAAGAGGTGCAGTATGAGAATTTAAAGGCAGCCCCTGCAAAGCTTGATGATCTCAAGCCTGATGTGCAGGACCCTTTAGAGGAATTTAACTTAGGAAACGACGCCTGTAAGAGGCCTATTTATGTAAATGCTTTATTATCTAATAAATGTAAAGTCAAGCTAGTTGGCTTGATTTCAGAGTATTCTGATTGTTTTGCATGGAGTTATGATGAAATGCCAAGATTGGATAGGTCCTTGGTTGAACACAAACTTCCAATAAAATCAAATTATGTGACACACAAGCAACCTCCAAGAAGAATGACAAATGAGGTTACTCTCATGGTAAAAGATGAAATTGAGAGGTTGTTGAAAGCTGGTTTCATTATGACAGTCAGGTATGTAGAGTGGCTGTCGAATATAGTTCCAGTTCTTAAAAAGAATGGAAAGATTAGAGTATGCATTGATTTCAGGAATTTGAATTTGGCTACTCCTAAGGATAAGTATCCCATGCCAGTTGCAAACTTGTTAGTGGATTCAGTTGCAAGGCATAAGTTCTTGTCATTCATGGATGGTCATGCTGGATATAATCAGATCTTTCTTAGTCCAAATGATGTTCATAAAACTGTATTCGGGTGCCAAGGGGCCTTAGGAACCTTTGAGTGGGTGGTGCTGCCTTTTGGGCTTAAAAATGCTGGGGCTACTTATCAAAGGGCCATGAATTTTATCCTTCATGATTTGATTGGGAAGTTTTTTGAGGTATATATTGATGATGTGGCAATCAAGTCTTATGGGTTTGAAGAGCATTTAGAACATCTTCGACAGGTGTTCCAAAGAATGAGAAAATACCAGTTGAAAATGAACCCTTTGAAATGTGCTTTTGGGGTTTATGCTGGTGATTTTTTGGGTTTTCTGGTTCATCAGAAGGGGATAGAGGTGGATATAAATAAGGCTAAAGCTATTAGAGCAGCACAGCCTCCATCCAATAAAAAAGAGTTACAAAGCTTCCTTGGACAGATTAATTTTTTAAGAAGATTCATTACTAATTTGGCAAGGAAGAATTTAGTCTTTTCTCCTTTGTTAAAATTAAGATCTGGTAAAGGCTTTAGGTGGGAAAGTGATCATCAAAGGGCATTTGATGCCATTAAAGACTATTTGTCTAAGCCTCCAGCTTTGATGCCACCCATTAAAGGAAAACCTTTAAAGTTATATATATCAGCAGGTGAGCAGTCAATTGGGTGTCTATTGGCTCAAGATAATGAAGAGGGGTGTGAGCAAGCTATGTACTACTTGAGCAGGAAGTTGAATGAAGCAAAGACTAGGTATAATTCTGTAGAGAAGTTATGCTTGGCTTTATATTTTGCAGTTATCAAGTTGAGGCATTACATGTTACCTGTAGAGGTTAATGTGATTGCTCAAACTAATGCGGTAAAGTATATGCTATCTAGGCCAGTTTTGAGGATGAGGCAAGGAAAATGGTTGTTGGCCTTAATTGAGTATTGTTTTAAGTATGTGCCTCAGAGAACTGTGAAAGGCCAGGCACTAGAAGATTTATTGGCTGAGCATCCATGTAATCCTGTCAGGGTAGACTTGTATGAAGTATTTTTAGTTGAAAAAGAGCCATGGAAGTTGATGCTTGATGGTTCAAAAACTGAAGAAGGTGTTGGTGCTGGGGTAGTGTTAGTATCACCCCAGGAACAGGTGTTCCAATCCTCTTACCAGTTGGATGAAACTCAAGTGTTATCGCAGAGTATGAGGCCTTGATTATTGGCCTAGAATTGGCAAAAAGTCAAAGGATTCCACACTTAAGAGTGTTTAAGGATTCACAGTTAGTGATAAGACAAGTAATAGGCCAATATAAGTGTAATAATGCAGTCCTTGGAGAATATTTAGAGTAGGTATTGCAGTTGGTTAAAGGTTTTGAAACAGTGGAGTTTGAACACATGTTTAGACTTGAAAATAAGGAGGCCAACAAGATGGCACAGACAGCCTCTGGTTTGAGAATTCCAGAAGGTTTTCAAGAAAGAATAATTAGGATTCAGAAGAGAACAATGTCTTGCATTAGGTGTCGATAGTTGCAAAGTTTGGCAATATTGACTTTGGAAGTGTCAGAAAATGATAGGAGGTTGCCTTTGATTAAGTATTTAGGAGACCCAGAGGCAAAAGTAGATAGGAGAACAAAGTATCAGGCTATGAATTATGTGATTGTGGGAGATGACTTGTTTAGAAGGACCCAAGATGGGTTGATATTGTTGTGTATTAGGGAAATGGAATAAATGTAGGTCATGGCAGAGGTCCCTGAAGGAATTTGTGGTGCCAACCAAGTAGGTGAGAAAATGAGGTGGTTGATTAAGAGGCATGGATATTTTTGGCCCTCTATAAGGTTAGATTGCATTAGTTATGCAAAAGGATGTCAGCAATGCTAAAAACATGGCAATGTGCAAAAAGTGCCAGATAGGGACTTGCATTCAATTGTCAAACCTTGGCCATTCAGGGGTTGGGCAATGGATTTGATTGGCCAGGTGTTTCCTCCATCATCAAAACAACATACATTCATATTAGTGGTTACAGATTATTTTACTAAGTGGGTAGAGGCGGTCCTATTGAAGGTGGTGAATCAGTCTCATGTGATTGATTTTATCAAGAAACACATAGTGCGTAGGTTTGGTTTGCCACAGAAAATTACTGTCGATCAAGGGACAGTGTTCAATGGTGATGAAATAATGGAGTTTGCCAAAGAGTATGGCATTCAAATATTGAACTCATCCCCATATTATGCCCAAGCAAATAAGCAAGCAAAAACATCAAACAAGACAATCAAGGTGACATTGAGTAAGGTAATAGAAGACAATCCAAGAGATTGGCATGATTTGTTATCTGAAGTTTTGTGGGCTTACAGGAATTCAAAAAGGGATAGTATCCAAGCATCCCTTTATGAATTAGTTTATGGTCAATTTGCAATTTTATCCTTAGAAGTGACAGTAAGGTCTAGTTGGATGGCAAAGCACTATGATATTCCTGTTGAGGAGTATGTGGAGGCCATGCTTATGGAGTTGTAGGACGTAAAGTGCAAAAGAGTTGATGCCTTTGATTATATGGTAGCTCAAAAGAAAAAGATTGAGAGAGTCCATAACAAGAAAGTTAAATTGAAAATCTTTGAAGTAAGCGACTTGGTATGGAAGACCATTTTGCCCTTAGGGACAAAGGACCCTGAGTTCAGCAAATGGTCACCAAATTGGAAAGGCCCCTTTAGGGTTCATAAAGTCCTTAAGGGAGGTGTCTATCAGTTGGAATCCTTGGAAAGGCAGCTACATAGAAGGAATATAAATGGAAAATTCCTTAAGAGGTATTATCCAACCATATGGGAAACTTTCAAGGGGAATTGATCAAATCATAGCAATATGCAAAGAAAAGAAAACTTGCACAAGAATACAATAGGCCATTCAAAGCAAAATATTGATATCCATTAATGAAGAGGTTTGTACAATGGTTTACAAGATAGCAAATATCTTGTGCAATACAAAAAAAAACAAAAAACAAAAAAACAAAACTAATCTAGGATTTGGGGAAGAGAATAGCCAGAAGACCCCATTCTGATTGGGCATCTGCCAGCATGGCTTGGGCTTGGTCCAACTCAGCTTTGGTTATTTGGATTGAGGAAGGACCATGTGTAATCTGAGAAAGTATGGTCCTTGCTTCTTGATTAAGCTAGTCTTGTTGCTGATGCAGATGGAGTTTTCTTTGCCTAACAGAGGCAAGTTTTGCCATAAGCTTGGCTTTCTCAAGTTCAAGTGTTGTGTATTGCTCAGAAATGGCTGAAGAGGTTTGGTGGTTGAGTTTGAGTGAAGTAGTTATGGTGTGGGCTTGGTTTAGGAAATCTCTTTTGGTTTTGATATCCTTGGAACAAGTCTGAACCATTTCCAAAAGAGTTGGCCATTCTATGATGATTTTGGCCAGTTGCTTTAGTTAAATGGAGTTGAAAGGATTCGGTGAGAGGTTTAGGACAGCAGTAAGGCAGGCCAAGGCTTCACTTGATTGGTTAAGGATTATCTCTTCCAGTGGGGTATTGATAAGGTTGATGAAAGTGGTTAAGGTTTGTTGAGTTTCAACATGAAAGAGATGTAGCCTTTGAGGCAGTGGAGATATTTGGTCTAGATGTTGTTGAATGATAGAAAGTTCTACCCAGATATCTTGAGATAGAATGATGGCCTGTCGACAGTAATAGATTAGTAAGGGTATGTTTTGCAAGTAATAAAAAAAGAAGATGGGATTGGAAGTGGTAGTACCTGTCCTATGGATGAAGTACTTGCAAAAGGTTGGCCTTGTTCTATTGTGGTTATGCCAGTAGAAGGAGTTGTTTCAGGTATTGATGAAGTGGCAGCCTCAAGGATAGGAAAGGTAGTAGCAGCATCTGGGCTTTCAGACTTTTTCTCTATTTCTGGTAGTAGGGATGATTCATGGGGGCCCTCAGGTCTTTTCTCTGTTTCTGATTGGATTGTGTTTGTCCCTGGAGTTTTGAAATAAAAAAATAAACACAAAAATAAACACACAAAAAAAAAAAGAGAGAGAGAGAGAGAGAAGAGCAATCAGTTAAAAGAAGTAAAAAGGAAAAGATGGGCAATCACACTTGTATTTATATTCACCTTGGATGTTTTGAGCTTCTGATAACGAAGATCTTATATTCTGATCTCTTAGAGAGGATTGATGGCTAGGAGGAGTTGAATGGCTGTTGGTTGAAATGTCAATATCAATCCTCTCTGATTGTTTGTTTGAAGCTTAGGAGTTTGAGGAATTAGATGGTGATGGTTAAGGGGTAAAAACTGAAGAGAAGTTAATGGGCTCAATGGCCCCTGGATAAAGGACCTTCATTAAGAAAGCCCCAAGTGTGACATCTTTGAGAACAATAGGGGTAGGCTCTGGATGTGAAGACTGTTATGGTGCAAGCTGCATAGATGGTTATGGTGAAGGTTGTAAAGGTGGTTGTGATGAAGGCTGTTGGAATGATTGAGGCAAAGATTGTGGAAGTGTTTGTGATACAAGAGATTCATGAGGTAGTGGTGGAGTTGATTTTGGAATGAGTTCTTGGGGTTCATTGGTGATGGGAATAGGAGATGGATGAATGTGTTGTGGAGAAGTGGAAGTATCTTCTTCATCAGCAGTAGTAAAGTAATCTCCTCCTTTTTCTCTACAGAAGAGGAAGTTATCAGTCAGATATAAGTAGAAGTTAAAATGGTGTAACAGTGTGAAGTGATAAGGAGGCATACCTGATAGAGTTGCCCTGGAAGATTTAAGGTTGTCTGGCCAACTATTTGGCTGAGAGGTGTGTCCCAATCACTAAGATCTACCTCTGGGGCAGGAGTAGTTGAAGGCTCTTGTCTTTTCTTGTCCCTAACTTCTCTCTCGACATGGGCAGAGGTGGCAATCTTCCTCTGTGCATGTGTATGAAGGGCTGAGAAAGAGTCCCCCATTAACTTGGGAACTGAGGGTGTGTTTTTGGATTGAGTGGTTGGGTCCAATGGAGCTTTGCCTTTATGTTGGTCCCTGGCCAAGGGTTCAGCAACAGGCTCAATATTGGTTGTCAAAAGACAAAGAGGTTAGCATTCCTAAAAGAAAGAAAGAAAGAAAAAAAACACATGAGATAGTCAGGGATATGAAGTATATGAAATGGAAGTACCTGCAGCTTTAAGCTTGGAAGGTGATGGTATAAGGCCCTGATTATCAATAGAAGTATCTTGGAGGCAAGTTTCAAGTGGCTTAAAGAAAATGATAGCCGCCATAAGTCTCCACCAATGGTCAAAAGCAATGGCGCAATCTGAGATAGGTTTAAAGAATAAGGGACCAAAATCTTTGAGAAGTTTAGTGTTTTCTGTCAGGATGAATTCAACTTAGCTAGGGTCCTTAAGGTTGATTCTAGACCCAATCTCTTCATGGATGGTTGGATAAAAATAAGGATAAGGGATACCTTGGGAAAGGCCAAATTGCCTGGACCATTGATTGGAGCAGTATGTTTCAAAACTACAGTTGGACATTTCGGTGGAAGATTTGGAGCAACCAAGCAAGACATGTCTACAGGTTAGAATGTGTCTCCAAGTTTCATTTTGTGTTTGGACTTGGTCATTGTCTAAATCAGAAGGGTCTATGAAAAGGAAGAGGAGTATTAAATAAGAATTGAAAGTTGTGGAATGGTCTGTAAAAGGTGAAAGGTCTGTTGAAAGGAAGGTTGTAAAATATGGTAAGATGGTTTGTGAAAGTAAGGATGGGCTTGCTGTTAAAAATGAGGAATTGTTCAGCATAGGAGTAGAAGATTGGCCTCATGGTATTAGGCGCTACGCATTGTGCCTCAGGGAAATAGGCATACAACCAAGCCTAGAAGAGCTAGAAGGGCCCGCCATAGTTGGCAAAAATCTTCTTGTCTACAAGAGAAAATAGACCCTTGTAAAGGATAGCAAGAAGATAAGGGTCTAAGGCCATAGCTTGGCCATCTTGGATACGCAAGGCAAGGGGGATGTATTCGTTGGTGACCTTATACTTAGGGACACAAAAAAGAAACTGACAAAGCCAAACTAAATAGAAAACAGTTCTTTCTTTGTCCTCGACAAAAGAACCAGGCTTGCCTTTGTATTTTTTGATGAATTATTTATAGCTCATATTAGTGTTTAAAGTAAAAGTCGCTTTTGGGGGCTCAAGAAGAGCATGAATCTGATTACCTAAAATTGGAAGGCCAGTCAAGTGAGCTACATCTAGAATAGTAAAGGAAATCATACAAAAGTTCAAAAAGTAAAGAGTTACAAGACTGAGACTAAAAGCATGTGGCAGCAGCAATCAGTCATTTGTCCATGTCATATTTTTTTGGTCGATAGTCAGATTACCTTGCTAATGCCCTAGTGCTTCCATACTTTAGAGTCATGGGCTTTAATTCTCCTGGCCCAGCTTTGCCAAGCAAAGTCCGGTGACCTCCAGGATCTAAGAGGGTTTTTACTAACATTCTAGTTAATCCAACTAAGCCTAGGTTGGTTGAGAAGAAGGTTCTCACCATTAGCAAGGGGATAGTATGGAGCTAGCTCGTTTGGGAAGTGGGACAAAAAGAGAGGGCCTAAAATGCCCTTAGTGACAAAGCTTGTGCTGGACAATAGGGTAATACCTAGCTTTAGAGGAGTGATAAGTGTTCTGATGTTGTCCTCAAATAGAGCTGGTTGGGATTTCTTGGGGACCATGGCTTAGGGTTTTCGTGATGCCTTGGTTTCAAACGGAAGTACTTGAGAAAAAGGAGTATAGTCTGGGGAGTTTGAATCAAAGGGAAATGAAGTTGAAGAGATTTGAAGTTGAAAAGGTGGGTCTTTTATACTTTATCATGAGCCCAATATATTAAAAGTACTAAAACAGTCTTATATTGGGATGTGGTCTATTTTGGTTTTGGGCCCGTAATAAGTGGTTTGCTATTGGTATTATCTCTTGGGCTTAGGGGGATGAAATCTCTTATTTTAGAGCAATTTGGGCCCAAGTGGCAAGCTTGTTCAAGTTAAAATCATTTGATATTTAGTCAACTTGAACAAGGGGAGCATTGTTTGCACCTATTTATGCTAAGTTCTATCGACAGGTGGTCTAATTAATGGAGGACACGTGGCCAAGTCTAGAGCGCATATGGAGCATTAGAGGACCATGACTAATAGGTGAAAGTGGATCTTTGCATATGGGTTGACTATAAATGATGGAGCAATTACTGGCAATGATCATGGAGTTAGTGGGGCAACCTTTCAGGAGGAAGCATGAGACAAAATAGGAGCTTTTCTCTGTCGAGAGAAGGTTAAAAGAGTTTGTGGACATGAAATAACCTGAAGAAAAGGCGGATCAACAAACAGAAGGAGATGGTTAATGCAATTGTAAAGCCTAGAAGTCAGGGAGCAGTTACAGCAGTTACGCAGCAGCAGTTGCAGGTTAGGGAGATCATGGGGGCGTGTGAAAGAAGAAGTATAAAGGCCAAAGATTGGCAAAAATGAGGGGACATCAACAACAACATAACAACTTAGCTTTTAGACTTAGGAGTAGTTAAGATTGTAATTTAGGAGTAGTATTTATCATTGTAATCTGTACTTGTTGGGTAAGCATGGGTGATTTCAGTATGAAATTGCTTCTGTTTATTTAATCTACCTTGTTACCATCTTTTGATCAAGAAAGTTTGTATTCCTTCTTGTTTACTTTGCTGTCACTGTTTGATCCAAAGAAGTCCTTATTCTTTTGAAGCATTTGAACTAGAATCACAGTTGCTTGATTGTTTCTATTTAAAGTTGTGTAGTTTGAATTATTGCTTGGTTGCTATCGATCCAGTACTAGCATAATTTTTACTAACAAATACCTATGTTGCTCTCATTAAATTTATCACCCTTCTTTATTATCTTCATTTCTCCAAAAAAAACCTTTCATCATCTTCTTCTTCTTGTCTCTCTCTCGCTAGCCCTTTTCTAGAGATCCTCTATCTACTTACTATTTTTTAAGAGAGCTTCACACCACCACTGTCTACTACCACCGTCGCCATGCCACCACCGTCTACCACCACTGTGGCCACACTATCGTTGCCATGTCGTCCTTCTACTATCATCAATCGCCACCACCATCCACCAATCACCTCTATCGTTGCCAATCTATACTCTACCGTCGCCGATCTACACAAGACAACATTCCTCCATCATCATTAATGGCACACACTTCTCACCATTGTCTTCTTTCTCTATCGCCATCATTGATGACTTCAGATCTAGCCATTTTTAATTTCGATCTTCACTGGTGACATTAAATCTAACCATTTTTGGATGCCAATCTAGCCATGACAAGGTCGCTGAAACTCCTACCAATGAGATCAGGTCTCTCTTTGTCTCCTCCTCTCTCTATGTGTGTATGTGTGTATATATTGATAGATTTCCATCAATCTCTTTGTAAAGATCTAGCTAAACCAGTTTTATTGTTTGTAAAATTTAGATATTAACGAATAAATTTATAGTGATAAATTTGTCAATTTTACTTTTTTGTGTTTAAGTGTGTTGGCATATTTATGTGAATGAATAAGCGAGTGTGTATATATGTGAGTATAAGTGCAATAATTAAAGGGAGTAATTGATTAAGTGGTCTGAAAAAATTTGATGAATGTTATCAGTGATATTTATCCTCTTTCATATCTTTTTCCCTTTCTCTTGTCACCACCAGATCTGAGGAGGTGGCAGGAGAATGACAATGTTTTTGCCCCAAAAAATGGTCAAATAATTGTCAAAAAATATCATCGGTGGTCAGAGACGACGATTGGAGATGGTTGTTAGTGGTCAAAGAAAGTAGCCAAAAATGGTCATCAGCGATCAAAGATGGTTTACCAAAGATGGTTGTTGGTGGGAGGAAAAAAAATTCATAACAATATTGATAATTGGGGATGAAGAAGGGGAATGAAGGGCATTATGGGTATATTAATAGGTGAAAAAATGAGCAGGACTTATAAGTAAATAAGTTGGATCAATAGGACCAATCTGTGAATGCCCCTTTATTTTATGCTCGAAGTCTATATCAAATTGTCTAATACAATTTCTACTTATTATTTATTAAGCAAAAATAGTAACAAGTTGAAAAAAATAATTATTTAGAAACTTAGGTCTCGTTTAGCATGCGAGTGTTTTAGTCAAAAAGTCAAACAGTTATTAAAAAAATCAAAAAGTTTATAACATATACCAAAAAGTCAAATATTCATTTCTCTCTATTTTTTGCACATATTTTCGTAAAAAATCAAAAAGTCATTTCAAACATACTAAAATAAATTGGGTAGTCATTTTCACCAAACAAGAGTCCAATGGAGGGGTTTTGACTAAATTTCTCTTTTTTGACCTCATATTTTAGCTAAAAAGTCAAAAAGTTACTAAAATAACATGTTCCTTAGTAAAAGTTTGGAAAATATCAATTCAGTGGTATTTTCAAAAAATAATTACAAATTAATGATAAACTTTATAAATATTAATATTTAAAATTATAAATATTTTCATTAATATGTAATTAGTTTTTCAAAAATTCTACTGGGATGTAATCAATCCTAAAATTTTTTACTTTCTTATTATTAACTTGGGTAAATTACAATTGCACCCCTGAAATTTTCTTAAAATATAAATTATTCCATGTGGCTTTGAAAATTACAAATAATCATTGTTAGAATTTTTTATTTAATAGAATTAACATAAAAAATAAAATTTATAACTATTCTCTTATACAATAATAAGACTACCTGAATTGTTAATTAAGATATATTTTTTACATCATTAAAAACTGTTATTGACTTGATAATTTATTAATAAAAAAATCATTTGTTATGTGATTAAAAACGTAAAAAGGTAAAATGTAGTAATTTTTAAAATCATAGAGACTAATTTGTAATTTAAATAAATTACAAAAAAAATATTTATAATTTATTTTATTAATAATTTATAATTTAGAAAAAATTGCATCAAACCGTTACCTGACTTTTTGCCTAAGTGTTGCAAAAACAGAGACCATGTCCATGCAAATGCGCAATCAATCACGCAAATCCTGGCAGTCGTTCATCTTCAACCGAAAATTATCTAATAAGTGAGGAAGGTAACGTGTTTATGTACATGATTAATAAAATGTTATAATTTGTCCATCATATCTTTATTATTAAAATAATATATTTACTTAATCTCTTGCTATTAGTTAAGCACACTGTTAACGTAAAACTCCTGCTACTCATTTTCAACAAGTTTACAAACTAGCGAGTGTTAACACGTATCACAGAAGAAAAACTGAGCCAACTATATAAAGGGTTTTAGTGGATTTGGGTGAAAAATTAAAGAGAGTGAAGAAAATGAAGAAGAAACAAACAATGGAGGAGGAAGACAAGAAGAAAGAGGTGGCTGCAGAGGAAGAGGAGGCCGAGTATCAGAGGCGGAGGCAGCACCAACCGCCCAAAATATCGCCGATGGTGGCAACCACGAAGGGTGCGTACGGTGGTGGAATGTACGGCACGGAGGAAGGGCAGCCGGAGAAGCCGAGAAAGGCTGCCGCGGTGGAACCAGTGGCGGAACCGAAGAACAAGCCTCCGCCGTCGACGGGGGACATGGATGTTGATATCACTGGCCAATCTTACGTCCAGTGACTCACTCACTATTGTTTTGTTTTGTTAGTCATCCCTTTGTCATGCTTTCTAGTTTGTTTTGTGGTGTATTCCTCTAGTTTTTATATTTAATTTGGGAGCTTTTTCAATAAATCCATTATCTAAGAGTGTTGTTCCATAAAACCCATAGTGTTTTACAATATTCCATTAGGTCCATTTCATACAGAAAGACCAAAACATCCCTAAACAAAACACGCGCCTTTCTCTCTCTCTTTGAATCTAATAACCGTTTCTCTTCCCCTCTCTATTCTTGCGCAGGAAATCACGCACACAACTGTAATGGCGACTTCTTCAACTCCACACCTTCATTCTTCTTTTCTTCTTCTCACCCTCCCAAAAGAAAAAAACGCAAACAAAAAAAAAAAACACCAGAACCAAACCCATCTTCCTCCAGCTCCCTAGTTTCTTGCTCCTCAAGGTTGCTTCATTTTTTATATCCAGGAAATATATATATATATATAGATGCAGATACATACCCACGTTTGCAATTTGTGAATACATTTATGTAATTTTTTTTATCGTTTTTCTTGCCTGCCACGTGTTTGTCTTATTGCGCCTTAAACTGTTTGAACTGGGTTTTTAATTATTTTCTTTATTTGTTAAGGAATCTATATGTATATTTATATTTTGAAGTTGAAAAAGCTTCTTATTATTTAATTTCGATTGAGAATTCAGTTATTTTATCTGGGTTTCTGGTTGTTGTTCAATGCTGTGAACATTCACACGGTTTCAAAATGTTTTGGCCAATTCTGTTTTGTTGTAGTTGATTAAAAATGTGAACATTCACATTGAGTTAAAATGTTTTGTTAATCAGGTACTAATGGTGTTGTTGTTTTATGCTTTGAACATTCTTGTGGATTGAAAATGTTTGGCCAATTCTGTTGTTGTTCTTGTTGACGAAAGATGTGAACATTCACACTGCCTGCAAATTTTAGCAGAATCAGAAATTATTGGTCCTTTTGTCATTGGCTGTGAACATTCACATTGCCTGATAATTGTAGGAGAACCAGATATTATTGGTGCTGTTGTTCTATGTTGTCAACAGTCACATTGCCGGCAAAATTTAGTAGAGTCAGATATTGTTCGTGCTGTTGTTCTAGGCTGTGAACATTCACATTGCCTGAACATTTTAGTTCAATCAGATATTGTTGGTGCTTTCGCTCTAGGCTGTGGACATTGGCATTGCCTAAACATTTTAGGAGAGTCAAACATTATTGGTGCTGTTGTTCTAGTATGTGAACAATCACATTGCATGAACATTTTAGTTCAAACAGATATTGTTGGTGCTTTTGGTCTAGGCTGTGAACATTCACATTACTATTCATTACTGGATAAACTTACATTAGTAGACACTGATGTGAACATTCACATCAGTGTATAATGATGTGAATGTTCACATTACTGTCACTTTTGATATTGTTGATTGTTGATGTCCATAGAACCCACAATCTTCACTCAACAATGTGATGGAATATGATGTAAACATTCACGTTGTGACATCAATGTCAGACTTGTTGGTGTTGTTAGGTGTTGTTTGGTGCTATTGGTTCCACCCTTTGTTTTTCAGCCAATTATAACATAATGTGATCACCTATGTAAACATTTACATTGCCCTATAACTGTTGTTATTTTCAGAATTGATTTTGCTAACATAGATGATGTGAACATTCACATTACTGTTCATTACTGGATAAACTTACATTAGTAGACACTGATGTGAACATTCACATCGGTGTATAATGATGTGAATGTTCACATTACTGTCACTTTTGATATTGTTGATTGTTGATGTCCATAGAACCCCCAATCTTCACTCAACAATGTGATGGAATATGATGTAAACATTCACATTGTGACATCAATGTCAGACTTGTTGGTGTTGTTGGATGTTGTTTGGTGCTGTTGGTTCCACCCTTTGTTTTTCAGCCAATTATAACATAATGTGATCACCTATGTAAACATTTATATTGCCTTATAACTGTTGTTGTTTTCGGAATTGATTTTGCAAACATAGATGATGTGAACATTCACGTTACTGTTTATTACTGGATAAATTTACATTAGTAGACACTGATGTGAACATTCATATCAGTGTATAATGATGTGAATGTTCACATTACTGGGTTCTGATGATGGAAGGTTCTAAGGTAATTTTTTAAACTCTACCAATTTATCAATTTTGAGTCTCATGCACTGGTGAGGTTCTTTACATGGTCATTGTACTTGATTCTTCCTGCATGGTTGGAGCTTGTTTGACCATTTACTTTCAAACTAACTTGAATCGTCTTCATATAAAGATCACTGCTCCTTTGTAATGTTAATATTGTGCTCACATCTTCTGTTTAATATTAACATCTTCAATATGTTATTTCAGTTGCTATTTGTCATTTCAACTATGTATGTAGCAATACTCACACATGTCAATTATCGATCAACCATCACAGGCTTAGTAAAACCAATGAGAAGCAACAAGTTCTCGGATTTTCAGCTGGACTACTTAAGGAAAACTTCGTTGTTCGATAGTTGGGGTTGTCTACTATTCACTAGCTATACCAGAATATAGTGCTAGTTTTTTTTTTTTTCTTTTTTTTTTTTTTTGTAACTTTGATAACTTGCAGTTGAAAACACTTGACAGCATATATATAAATCAATGATATACTTCTCACATGCCTATGTCTTTTGATGGTATATTTGATGTTGATGTGTTGCGTGTGCTAAACAATATAGACTGTGAACATTCACATTTGTTTTCTTATGTTGAAGTTTGTGTGAATGTTTACATCTTAATTTATGTTTAATAAATGTGAATGTTCAAATTATGTCTTATGTTTATTGTGGTTGACTACAGATGTTAATATTCACATTGTACATTAATTGTATGTATGATCATATTAGAATAAACGTGAATCTTCACGTCTATTTATTGCATTGTGAATATTCACATCAAAATGTGATTGACTACAAATGTTAATATTCACATTATACATTAATTAGGTGTACGACCCATGAACAAACATATCATCATTAATGTGAATCTTCACATTTATTTATTGCGTTGTGAATATTCACATCATTAACTATTAACATATGTACATTGTGTTTGTGCTGACACAGTCAACATGATGTGAATGTTCACAACCAGACACAAACTTTGGGCATTCACACCCACGCACACAACTGTGAACATGCACATCAGTGGAAAAGCTGTGAATGTTCACATCTGTTCCACTACGCTAATCACATGAAAGTGATAAGATTCGAATTCTAAATTATGGTTGGTTGAATTGGGAAATGGAAAAGTCATGTGTTTTAATTAATCTAGTCCGGCTATTCTTAGGCATGGCTGGGTTCGTGTGTTACGTTTGTGGACCAAATCCATGGTTGTAGGTCATCGTTTGCTACAGGAGTGTGTAACTCCGTTGTGCTTCGTGGTGGTGTCCGTCGGTGTATGGGTCTTGTTCAGAAAACTCTCGTCGACTGGGGGAGTCACTGACGCTGGGTTTCTACTCCAACGTGTGCTGTTTCTCTGCTCCAGCGTGAGGTTGACGGGCGTTGGGTTCTACCCTGGCGTGTACTGCTTCTTTGCTCCGGTGCTGGTTTTTATCGGCGATAAGCACTTTCAGGTGCATGTGGTGGGATGGTTATATGTTCTAGGAGATGTAGCCGGCTATGGTGGATGCGTCGTTGGCGGGTCTGCGTTGGTATGGCAAGTGTTATTTGTTCGTATTTGGTTGTGTGATCAACACGGCGTTGTTATTTGTTTGTATTTGGTTGTAATGCCGAAGCGATTCCAGCGCTGGTGTTGGGGTTCCTCGTTGGGTTCTCTCTTCCGGCGTTGGGTGTGGGTGTTTCGCCGGAGTTGATGACTGGCTTCCATGGAGGTTTTTTTGTTCATTCAGGTTCCTTTTTTAATGGAGCGTGGCCTCACGTATTAACACAGTGTATATATATATATAAGGGCATAATAGTCCACGTATAAATATGAAATTAAAAAAATGGACTTTATGGAATAAGCAGAAAACTATATGGGACTGATTGGGATATAATTTTTCTTTGTGGACTTATTGGGATAAAACATCTCTAGATGGGATTTATCAATAAATTCCCCTTAATTTAAAAAGAAGAAATTCTATCGTCATTTAGGCATCGTTTGAGAATAAGTTATTTTGATTATTTTTTGATTTTTTAGTTAAAATATAAAGTAAAAAAAATATTATATTTAAAATGATTTTTTAATTTTTTACGAAAAATGTGCAAAAAGTAAAGAAAAAAAAAAATACTTTTTTTATATAAGTTATAGACCTTTTGATTTTTTAGTAACTTTTTTTATTTTTAAGTTAAAACAGACACATACCAAACGAGACCTTAATATATCTTCTATTGTTTTTCTTTTTATTTTTTTTTTAAAATCTGTCAGCATTTTGGTTTTGAAATAATTTTGTTTAAAAAACAAATGTTATAAAATAAATTAAAATATATAATTATTAGATTGATTTAATTTTTAACATGAATAATATGCACCGAACATTTTACAAAGTAAATAATTTAAATCACCAAAAGAAAACTTGAGTATCACAACCTTGTCATATAGTCAAGTTCAATTTCAATTTTAAACTTCAGATAACCTTAATTCAATTTATATAACACTAAACTCAAGTTGCTTTTTTATCTTTGAAAAATAAACACCAATGTGTGGTTGATGTCATGTAAATATGAAAATAAACACTCCACAACGACTAAAATAGACACTCCCAAACTACGTCTTTTGTTTTTTTTCTTTTTTTTTCCATCTTAAATCTGAGCACGAATCATAAAAAAGATTCCTGATTCGTATATCCTTGTGGAAGGACAAGTGAGCAGCTCAAGCTCAATTTATATTGTTCATATTCCAGCAACTAACCTGCGGAGTAATAATCTTATTTTTTGAAATCCTATGTTCATGGTAAGCCTAACCAATAACAAGATACTTAAAGAATTACATGGCACTAAAAATAACAGAATGGTGGTCTTCCTGACCTATGTGATAATTTCTGCTAAGGAACATACTTCGAATATTATCCAAGACTAGTGAAAAAAACAAATCAAAAGAATGAATAAAATTGAAGAACAGTGGTTTGTGACATTCTGTTACATGAGCAGTTTTATTCACAATAATTTCTAAACTTCCCCTTAACAAAAATATATGAGTTTACATGTCTGGTGGGACATCATCTGGAGGTGGTGGAGTTGACCCAAAATTACTTGGGTAGACACCAGGAGGCCGCTCCCGAGGGTTGATGGATAGCAATTGGCTTGAATCGCCGACAACATCAGCCCATCCATAATGAGGATCAGCCCTTCCATCAAAAAGTAAAAACTCGTCAATTTGTTTTCAAAGCAAAGACTGAAATGAAAATACATATCCTCAAAGTCATGTTAAAAAAAATACTTTTGGTTCTTCGCACATTCAAGTTTCTGGAAAGGGCACATAGCCGGTCTAATAATCAAGGAAAGGGTAATTCTGTTCACACACCATATTTTATCTCCATACACACCATTTGTGTTGTTCGGATATCAATTTCCGTACAAAAACAAAATGTTTGAATATCAACTTCTGAACAAAAATTAAGTACTCAAACAAAAAACTTTTTTGATAGTTGATATCTGAACATTTATATTTTGTTCGGAAGTAGATATCCAAACATTTATATTTTGTTCGAAAGTTGATATCCGAACAAGATAAATAGCGTGTACTAAGACAAAGGCTGATGTGCAGATAGAATTACCCTCAAGGAAAACACGTTTAAGTTTTAGACTTCATGGACTTGTGTGTATTCAGCAATGCAATAAATGTATAATTATAAATGCAATATATGGTGCTAGTCACAATGAGATATTATAGGAGTTAAGGAGCTGTATCAAAGTAATATGTGCAAATCTACATTGTTGACTTGTGTGTAAAAAGATATGCAATTGAGTTAATGCAAGTAAGAGAGTTTCTGGGACTTACTCATAGTAAGTTTCCTCATCCACGACAATATCCCAACTTTCACCCGTAGTGCTCTTACCATATTTGTGCACCTTACTGGTACAGTCAGAGAAGCCAAATCAATTTCTAATAATATGACATGAAAACAACTTATACTTCAAAGTACTTTAATCCTGAAGCAAGCTTGCTCAATCCGTGAAGGAATTCATAAATTAGTAGCATACCCATTTCCAAAGTGTTCTTCTCCCCACGTCCTAGACCAACCTAAAAATAGGTGAAATAAATGATTATTACTTTCACAAAAAAAGCACGTACGCAAATTGTGATGCGTAATTTCTTACACCTACACTATATGATAATGAGTGATTGCAAGTTGCAACAAATAGAGTGCAATAACGAGTGATTGAAAGTCACAAATAGAAATTGGCCCCCTTGATGGTGCCAACATGACATGGTACTCATCCATAATTGATGATAAATTTGTATCAGAAGGGCTCTGTGGTGTCTCTATTTGTGGGCTAGGATTTAAACCACTTCAAGGTTTCCTGGTAGCATGAAGTTATCACAAGGACATGTGGTTGATGGTCATTCTAATTGCTTGAGGGTCTTGGGTGTCATTCCTAATATATAAAGACGAAACAAATTGATTTGATTTCTGTATAAACTGTCAGTCACCCTAATGATGGAGCAAGCACAATATCATAGGCCTTCATACCACAGGATAATAACTTGGCATATATATAGTCTATTATATAGGTAATAAAGTTCTCAGTATGAAAACCAACGGGAATTTACTATGGATATTCTCCAACCAATCATCTCCATATACTCATGTTGACCAATATAGAGTAAAAGGTATCAGAATAGCTCAGAAATAATGACCAAATATCAGTCTACCTCAAACGTATTGGTCCAAACATATTCTTATCGTCTTTTCTTTTCTTTGTGCTTATTTTCCTAGAGTAAAATAAAATAAAAAAATGGACATGCATCCATGTTCTTACAAGTGGTAAGCACATACATAAGCATGTATGTTGCTGCAAAAGAACTTCCTCGTATAAATCCCTAGTAAATCATATATATGCTACAAAATACAAAGGAATTTTTCCTACCACTCGAATTGTAAATACTATGTCAAATATCATTTTTAAGAAAGTTAAAAAGGCACATTTTATTAGCATGTATCAAATTTAGTTTAGTTGAGAACAGCGCATGGCCTCACTAACATTTTAGATAAGTGCTACAAACAGATGCAATTTGCAGAGTCAAACATTATCATTTAAAAAAAAAAAAAAAAAAAAAAAAAAGAAGGTGAGAGAGAGAGAGAGAAGAAAGAAGGATGAGACATACGATCACCGCTGGGCGATAGATGCCATGTTTCCCCTTGGCGCGAACCTATGCCAGCAAAAAACTTCTCTTCCCACTTGTCTCCCCATTTGGTTCCAAGTTCAGTCTCAGCCCACTTATCTGTCCTGAGGAAAAGAAAAATAATGCTACTACAAGAAGGAAGATATTTCCCCTTCTTTTTTAATTATTTCAACTTCAAAAAATAAAAAATATATATAATTAATGGACAAAAAAAACAAAAAATAGAAGCACATCCTCCAATATGTTTGTCCAGGAATCCTTAGTTTATCATCCTTCTATTGCCTGAGTGACAACAATAATGCCTGAGTGACAACGATAATGTCTTCTTTCCACTCGTTCCTTTGAACCCCACTAGTAGTATAAATTTAGGTGACGGGACAATTTACTATTATTAGTCCATCTTTATGGTGTTTCTGCAAGCTATTGAGCGACATTTGGGCTTCACAGTTTCTAAAACATACAAAATTCATTAAGTTTCTACATTTCTCATTAAAAGATACATTATGATAAACTATTGCTATTAGCTGCATATGATTGCAGACAAGTTCTTAATTTTCTATCATGTATTCAAATTACTAGCTTCAAGTGACTTATTCGAAAAGGTAAAACAACTTTGCACAAAGAGCATCAAAGTACTGAGGGTTCAAATAGAGAAATACCATTTTAGAACAGATCCTCTTCCATCATAATGCTCTCCCCACTTCTCCCACCAGGACTGTTCATTCAGTCTCCCATATTTGTGTGCCCCTTTCTCAGTCCAGCCTTTAGCATCATATTTCTCCCACCTGCAGAAAATAAATGTATCATCAAATATTAACAGGGGCTGGGTGACTTGTGTGTTTCTCACATGCATACTTAAGGTCATTAATTACAACTATTGTGCAGTGAAAACTTCGCTTACCATTTCTCAAACCATCCCGCATTTTCTGTGCCAGATTTTGCTTGTTTCTGAGCACTCCTTTCTATCCTAGCTAGGTTACTGCAATTTTAGAAACCAGCAACTGTTATCATCATAATGGCGAAATGATATACACTCTTGGTGAATTATAAAGTTTTAATTTGTCAATGCAGCTTGGTAACAATTGAAAAGTTAAACAAGAAAAGAAGAATAATAAAATCAAAACCTCCATTCATCTTGGTGAAGAACTTCTTGCCATGTTTCCCACCATGAATCCCCTTCAGCATTTCTTCCTGACTTTTCCACTCCTAATTTTTGAACAGAAAAGCATATAAGCATTTTCACACAAGTCCAGAATGCTCAGATAGTCGGGGGGGTAGACACGGGATATGAATACGACACGACAAGGACATGCTGACACAGCAATTTAAAAAAATTAGGATTGGAACTCACCGGACAAAATGACAAAGGATGTGTACAACATATATACATATATGAAATTGTTAACTGCTACTACATTTTTTTTTTTTTTGTTGAAAAATTATTTATAATTTGTTTATTATATCAAGGCACTAAAAAACAATTCCACATTTTATATGATGGAAAAGAGATGCGATAATAATGTCCTAATATCATTTAGAAACCTTTATCCCTAAACAAATTAGAAGTCTTAGGCTTTGGGGCTGCTAAAAAAGTCTGAAGTAGGAGGGTTTAGCAAGTATTAATGTACAAGTATAATGTTTTAATTCTAGTTATTAGCCCTCAAGTTATTGTCTTCAAACTTATACCAAGACTCGTATATGTTTCATGTGTGTCCAAGCAGTAGCACATGTGTTAAGTGTCTAAAGTGTGTCCAATTTGAAACGAATGATAAAATAATAGGAGACATTTGGATGTCCGTCAGCGTCCAACATGAACACGACACTCTTGTAGAAGTGCCCTATTTCATGCTTCTTAGGGGCACAAACTTGTTTGAATAATATGGGTAAAGTACAGAATATTTTATGAAACAATACTGATTTATAAATAAATTAACTACAAGCTACCTAATATATGACATGCATCCACGTTAGCAATAACAACAACACATAGTCTAAATCTAGTTATCCAAAATGATCAAAGGTTCTAGTATGGCATTCATTAGTCAAGTGAGTCTGAGACTTGGATTTACTAAGGGAAATTTTATAAAATCAATAGTGTGTACAAACACGCTTAAGCAAGGGCTACAATTACACAGAAGAGCCCACTAACATTTTAAAAGCAATGCAACGTAAGAGCATGTTTCACTCATTACCTGCAATTAGGGTTGATTTTCAACTGGACCACAAGAAACTACACTTGGTACAACAATAAAAACATAGGCTAGTAAGTGTGAAAATAAAACTTCTGCCAGTTCACTTTGAGTAGCCCTAGGCTAAAGATATAACTAACTCGGAGGAAAGACTTGGCTTTTGCAATGTTATCTAGGGGTATCACATTCAAGCTGTATCAAGTTGTACTTGGCCTAATGTTTTTTGGCAACGAACAGATTCGCAATCTCAATTTTCAAACACAATCAAACTTGTCCATTCGAGAAAAGCCACCAGTACCTCTCATATGGATAAGATTTTTTATTTTCCCCAGTGTGTTTGACTCACTCCTAATGTTTTACAAATCTAAATCCTTCCATTTGCTTTAGGGGTAACATAAAGATTGTTTCAATATAATATTAAGGATGTTTCTTGTTGGAGGTGTACTTGAGGATAAATAATTTTGAAGGATTTTCCATAGTAACAATATGAAACAGTGGGGGGTAGGCTTCAGTTGTTGCATTAGGTGCACCCGTTGCTCAGCCAAATAATCACTGCCTTCAACAGAAATGAATTCACTCGCATAGCAGAAAATCAAATGACTAAAACTACTTGTTGGATCATATTCTATTAGAACTGCAGGTTGACTTCACAAGAAATAAATAATATCAAAAAAGGAGTATATGTAATCCAGATGAGGTGAATTTGTTCTCCAAAAATTTAAGTACACAAGTTTGTCTTCGAAGTGATATTGTCAAGCAGAATATCACTATGAACAGTAAGCAATTAATTATAACTTCAACCACAACACATAATCATTTCACAAATTTTTATTTTTTTTAAATGAATGCATGGTGTGTAAAAAAATAAATAAATAAACTATAAATTGTTAAAATATTTCCTTATTTTCTTATTTATATTAGATTGTGATTGATTGATTGATTGATTGATGGTGATTCATCAATCAATCAATCAATCAATATAAAAAGTAATTCCTTAATCAGTGCCTTAGGGCTTCCTTTTTGTAACAGTTGATTGATTAATATAAAAGATGATGATATCATAATAATCACCCTAACTTTGTATTCTCTTAAATTACATGGTATCAAAGCCATCACCTATCACTACCCACCCTCCACCGCCAGTCCCCGAGTCTCTGTCGAAACCAACCAAGGTCCCATAGAGTTGTTTCAGCTTCAGCCAAATGCCCCTCTGGCCTAGTAGACCCTTGTGAGGGCTGTCCTAGCCTCTCTTTGTGTATTTCGGCTCCTGTGGATGAGTGTTTGAGGGTTGCCCATCTTCTGTTGCCCCAAGTTTCTTTCCTCTGCTTTCTTAAACACAGTTCAGCACTTGCTTTGATTGGAAGTTCGTTTTTCCCGTATTTGATTTATTTTTTGGGTCCATAGATGACCCATTAATCTGATTGTTATGCTCCTATAGTGGTCTGTATGTGATTTTACCTATTCCAGCCCATTCCATTCCTCTTTCCATTCTTGTGATTCGCGTAAGGTTTTTTGGGCTGAAATTGTAGAGTTCTTATGGCTGACCTAACTAGTGAATCCACCACTACTTCTCACGCATCTAAAGGGGAGAGATTCAGTCCAGTTATGACTACTACATCTGAGAACCCAAACCCTAGCCTCAAAATTACCACCGCTCTGTTTAATGTTCAGAATTACATTTCATGGTCTTAATGTCTTAATGTCTAACACTTTTTCTAAATAGTAGGGGGGAAGATCGGATATGCTAATGGGAGAGTTCAAGCACCAGGTATTACAGATCCTGGCTATGACCAACAAGAGATTACCAACTCTTTAATCATGGGGTGGCTCATTCATTTCATGGTCCCTGAGATTGGTGAAAGCTACTTATCCATGGATACTGCCTAGGATATTTGGAAAGCAATCACTGCTACATATTCTCAGAAAGGGAATTTTTATCAGTCTTTTAAGTTGTGCCGGTCTATTAAGCGCTCAGTACAGGGGGAGTAGACAGTTCTCCAGTATTACACCTTTCTAACTAATGGTTGGAAACGCCTAAATCATCTCTCGGATTACAAGCCTGTCTATATAGTTGACTCGGTTACCAAAAATTTCTTGCACAGAAGAGGATCTTTAAGTTTCTGGAAGGCCTCAATGTGGAGTTCGATCCGGTCCAAAGTCGTGTCCTTGGCATAGATGTTCTTCCAGCTCTTCAAGAGGCCTTTGCATACATACAGAATGAGGACAGTAGTCGTTCTGCTATGTTACAATTGGCTACTGGAGACCATTCAACTTTTGCTTTTTCTTGAGATGGGACTGGTTTGTCACTACCTCTTTTCCATCCTTCAAGAAAGAATACCGTGTTCTGTGATTACTGTCGCAAGCCGCAACATACTCGTGATACGTGTTAGAAGCTTCATGGGGCTCCATTAGGGAGTCAGGGTGATCAGTCTAGTACTAGAGGCGGTCAATCAAGCCAATCTAAAGGATGTGGCTCTAATCCACGGGCCCATCAGTCTAGTGTTGTTGACACCCTTGACTTTACTTCGGCTTCAGTTGGTCCGACTTTTGATAGTTTATCTAGCATGACTTCTCTTGAGCTTGTCGGTCTTCTACTGCTCCCAATGCATCTTCCTCATAGTTTTCCCGTTCAGGTAACTTAGCCTCTTCTCTTAGTTTTTTTTCTTTCCCATAAGTCTTTGCCATGGATTGTTGATTTTGATACCTCAGATCGCATGTCTGGGTCTTCTGACCTCTGCTCAGCATATAAGCCCTCTTCAGGTCAAGACAAAGTTAGTATTGCAGATGATACTGTTTCTTCTCTAGGAAAGGTTTAATTCATGTCACCCCTACCTTACCTCTGTCTTCAGTGCTCCACGTTTCCAATTTTTTTGTTAATCTTCTATCCTTGAGTCGTATTACTAAGGATTTGAACTATAATGTGATATTTTTTCCTAATCGTTGTCTTTTTCAGGACCTTGTCACGAAGAAAACGATTGACGGTGGTAGTGCAAAAAATTGTCTCTATTTCTTGGATCGGCCAAACAAGCCTGCTCATCATTCCATCCACTTCCCAACCACAAAAGAGGATTTATAGTTGTGGCATTGGTGTCTTGAGCATCGTTCTTTTTATTTACTTAGGCATTTATTTCCATCTCTTTTTACAAACAATATTGTGTCTGAGTTTCTTTGTCAGTCTTGTCAACATGGCAAACAACACCAAGCTCCTTTTGCTCCAAGTCTTAATAAAAGTTTGGCTCATTTTTCTTTAATGTGGGGTCCATCTCGTATTGTGTCATTAAAAGGCCATATAGATGGTTTGTTACTTTTATTGATGATTTTACTCATACTACTTGGATGTATCCCATGAAACAAAAAAGTGAGGTTTTCTTTATATTTTAAAATTTTCATAAAATGATTTGTACTCAGTTTGGGGCCATTATCAAAATCTTGCATTCTAATAATGGGGGTGAATATATCGATTCGGGATTAGAGAGCTATTTTTTCACTTATGGCATTATACATCTCTTACACCAATATCCCTCAACAAAATGGGATTACAGAGCACAAGAATCGCCATCTTCTTGATATGGCTAATTGCATGTGTTTTTTTATGAGCGTGCCTCGGTCTTTCTAGGATGAGGCCGTTCTCACCACAGCCTATTTCATTAATCGTCTTCCTACCCAGATTTTGCAAAAACAAACTCCATTTCAAGTCCTTCTCGATTTAGTCTTTGTTTTCCATTCTCCCTAAAATATTTGGTCGTATCTATTTTGTCCACAATCATTCTCCTACTTGTGATAAGTTCAACCCTCGCTCTTTCAAGTGTATTTTCCTCGGATACTCGCCTACTCAAAAAGGATATAACTGTTATCACCCTCCTCGTAAATGGTTTGTGTCCATGAATGTCACCTTCTTTGAGTCCCAATCCTACTTCTTGTCTTCTCCGGTGTCACAGTTCCCTTCAGAGGGAGCCTTCATGTGAAGAGATTCATGTTATCCCTGTTGCTCCTATGGTGGAACCAGTTGCTCCTGCACCACCTATTACTAGGACTATAGAATCTAATGCCACCAAAGACAAAGAAGGGCAAATTTATGTCAGGGACAACGACAGACAGAAAGTTACTTGGATACAAAAGATCACTTCTGCTCACCCATTACCATCTCCTGCTTCTGATAAGAGTCTAGGTAACTTTGAACCTCTTGTTTATCTTGAGTCTACTGATATTGCTACTCCTCACACTACTAATCTTGATATTCCTATTGTCAAGAGAAAGGGTGTGAGATCTTGTACTCAACATCCTATCTCAAACTTTGTGTCCTACTCTCATTTGTCTTCCTCATATAGAGCATTTGTGTCAAACATTCCCTCTATTAGTATTCCTAACCATTTTCAAGATGCTCTCACTACCTCTGAATGGAAAATTGCCATGATTGAGAAAATGAAAGCATTTCGTAAGAATGGCACTTGGATATTAGCTGAGTTACCTAAGGGCAAACAACCGGTGGGATGCAAATGGGTGTATACTGTGAACCACAAAGCAGATGGTTCCATTGAGCATTACAAGGTTCGACTTGTGGCAAAAGGCTTCACTCAAATTTATAGAGTAGACTATCACGAGACTTTTGCACCAGTGGCTAAGATGAATTCAGTCAGAATACTTCTCTCTCTAGCAACTAATTTAGATTGGCCACTTCATCAGTTTGATGTAAAGAATGCTTTCTTACATGGTGATCTAGAAGAAGAGATATATATGGACATTCCTCTTAGTTTTGAGGATCATCAGACAGAAGGTAAAGTATGCAAGCTTCGGAAGTCATTATATGATTTCAAACAATCTCCAAGGGTTTGGTTTGAGAGATTTACTCAGGCTATGCTTAAATATGGTTTCAAACATTGTCAGGCAAATCACACTTTATTTGTGAAACATTCCTCACTCGGTAAAACTACAGCTCTCATTGTTTATGTGAATGACATAATGCTTATAGGTGATAATAGTGAGGAAATACCCCTGCTGAAGAAATATTTAGTTGATGAGTTTGAAATCAAAGACTTGGGAAACTTGAAGCATTTTCTAGGAATCAAAGTTGCTCGCTCTAAAGATAAGATTTTCATCTCACAAAGGAAATATGTTCTTGACCTTTTGAAGGAAACAGAGATGCTTGGATGTAAGGCCTCTGATACCCCACTGGAACCCTAATCAGAAACTTGGTGGTGATGAAAGAGGAGCAACTGTTGATAGGGAGAGTTATCAGCGGCTAGTGGGTAAACTCATTTACTTATCTCACTTTCGTCTTGATATTGCTACTACTATCAGTATGGTTAGCCAGTTTATGCATGCTCTTCATCAAATTAACTTAGATGTTATTATGAGAATTCTGAAATACTTGAAATCTTCTCCTAGAAAGGGTCTTTACTTTTCCAAACATGATCACCTCAGAGTGAAAACCTATATAGATGCTGATTGGGCAAGGTCAATAATTTATAGGAGATCTACATCAGCATATTATACCTTTGTGGGCGACAATCTTGTTACTTGGAGGAGTAAGAAACAGAATATGGTAGCTAGATCAAGTGCAGAAGCTAAGTTTAGAGTTATGGCATAAGGTGTGTGTGAACTCTTGTTGATCAAACTGTTGTTGAGAGATATGGGGATGGACCAAACAGACTCTATGCGGCTATATTGTGATAATAAGGCTGCCATCAACATAACTCACAATCATGATCAACATGACAGGACAAAACATATTGAGATTGATCGCCACTTCATCAAGGAGAAACTCACCAGCGACATAATATGTACTCCTTTTATGAAGTCAGACGAACAATTTACAGACATCATCACCAAGGGAGTAAACTATTTCATGACATTTTAGGCAAGCTGGGTATGCGAGATATCTTCGCACTAGCTTGAGGGGAAGTGTTAGAATATTTCCTTATTTCCTTATTTAGATTAGATTGTGATTGATTGATTGTGATTCCTTAATCAGTCAATCAATCAATCAATATAAAAGGTGATTCCTAATCAGTGAATTGGGGCTTCCTTTTGTAATAGTTAATTGATTAATATAAAAAGTGATAATATCATAATCATCACCCAAGCTTTATATTCTCTTAAATTACATAAATCACTATCATGAACTAACAAATGCTATAAACCACTATCTTTAGAGAATGAAAGGAAAGAAACACACCTAGCTCTTTGTATCCTGTCCAATCACTTTTCTCCCACCACTGTCAAAGGAGATCAACAAATCCAATTAAATGTATCCACCTGGGATGATACTTAATGAAGTTATGAAAACAATTTCAATATATCATAATTGTGAATATCATAACTACTGATAGCAGCAACGGTTATGTCAGTTAAAAAGTAAAAGTGCATTCTCAGTTTCACAATTTATCCCAGGTTTTGGTACTGAATTTGACAATTTTCCTTTTAAGACAACAAGCATTTAATAAGATAAACATCTGCATGAGTATTGTTACAGGGGGATCCAACCCCACCAGGATCCTACAGTGCATGTCCTCATTTATTCCTGTACAAAGGAAAACAGTGTGTTTCCACCCAAAGCTGGATAAAAGAACTACCCACTGCCCACACTCGCACACATTCATTAAACAAGTATGGAATATAGAAAAAATTTCAAATTTAGAAGGAAAAAAAAAAATGGGCAGCCTAGTCTATTCTATTTTAAGACACTAAAATTTCCCTCGTTATACACCATAAAAGAAAATGCATACTGCCAATTCATACAAGCCATCAATATTTTTTTTTAGAAGGGAAAAAAAAATGTGCAGCCTAGTCTATTCTATTTTAAGACACTAAAATTTCCCTCGTTATACACCATAAAAGAAAATGCATACTGCCAATTCATACAAGCCATCAATATTTTTTTGGTAAGCAAGCAATTTATTACCAAGAAGGGAGAGATAAACAATGATGCTCAATAAACAAGCCAAAGGGACCCTCAAAACAATTCTTCAATACTCCTATGCAAGTATGAAACCTAATGAACTAAAATACTATTGATAAGAACAACTTAGAACAGAAAACATGAAAACTCATGAAATGTTGATGATTAAGAGAGATATGTACAATATATGAGTGATTCAGAGTTTCACATTAAAACTAGTTTAGTAAATAAAATATATTTCTACATTAAATTATTGTAATTTATAAATTCAAATTTGTATTGTTAGGATTTAACACTTTGTTTCACCCTAGATTTGCATGTTGTAAACGGTTAGGTGATAAATGAATAGGGCTTGGCTAATAGTGACCTGCAAAGATGTAACTAATTGCTATTTAAATTTGTTATATGTGCATGTGAACCCTCATTATGAAGGCTCTTTAGTAGTAGCTTTCCTTTTGCCTGGATTTTGGAATTTGATGATCGCTTCATGCTCCATTTTACTTACTAAGCCCAAGCTATGGGTAATATCGTCATTAATCTTTCTTCCATTACAAGATTATGATGCAAGGAATCAAAACTTAAGTCACATTTCCCTATTATATATGAATTTAAGAAAAAATTACGAATATTATACAGTTGAGTGGGCTGATATAAATAATTTATGTTAAATCAATAAATTCTTTTCAAGATTAAATGTAGTGAAGTAGCTTCAAGCTTTAAGCAACAAGTGCAGCTATACAATCAAATATCTATACAGAAGAAACAAATGAATATTGATGAATCCTTAACAATTTTGCTGGGAAGCATTTCAGACATGGTTATCTCAGTGGTATAATTAATAATCTTCATTGTCATCAATTCTGTTATTAGAAACGATTCACGATTCGTGTATAGATTAATACGAATATATAAGTGAATTTATTTTGGGATAGAATCTATAGCGAATCGCATGATTCATGATTCAATTCACCTTTTACATTCCTGCAATTATTGAAACTATTCAACCCTTTTTTTATCTTTTTTTTAGTGAAAATGACATGATACAACTTCAAAGAGTGTTTAGTACAAAAATAACCAACACCTAGCATGATTTGTTGTTATTTTGGTGATTAGAGGTTTCCTAATAAGATCTAGATAGACCTAACACGTTTTTAACTTTTTTCCTCAAAAAATGTCATAATGCATCTTCTAATTATGTTTAAGGTTACGGTAATTTACATCCATGAATAACCTATTATTATTTTAGTGAAATAAATATGGCTCAATATTCCATGGGTTAGGTCAGTCAGACTCGATGATTCTACAACAATTTTTTTTTTTAAAATTTTGAACAATAATAATAAGCATACATATCTTCTATAAAGTGTTTTACATTTTAAAATAAAAGATCCTACTTAATTCTTTCTTCTTACTGTACTCTATATAGGATTTGTAAGTCCATTTTTTGAATGTTAAAGAGAGATTATATTGTAGTTTTTGAATAATTTATGATTGTTGAGGTTTGTATTGACATCTCTTACTACGAAGGAAATGCCTTCCCAATTAAATAGTACAAACATGTCCTTATATGAGAACTATGTTATAACATACGCCAAAATAAATTTATTTCATTTTTTATATATGTCTGATTTTTTAATATCTTTATTATAGTTTGTACTAAATCTTGATGATTTTTGTTTCTTGATTTGATTCGATTCACGATACGATTCTTGATTTGTCAATTGTGATCATCAAGAATGAAATGATTGACACAAGAGTAGTTGAACACTAGAACTAAAAAAGTATTGTCCATTACATGGTCTAGTTTACAGAGAATTGCTTCAAATTTATATTCGCACCCACATCACAGAACTCATAGACCAAAGCACTATTTCCTAAAATAATTTTGTACCATTTCTTTCCATTCTGAGGAGCCATCATGGCTTTGACCACCCATCCTTGTCCATCTACATCTGTATCCATTTTCTCCAAGGTCCTCTCCACTTTCTCGATACCATGTGCTTCCATCTTCATTAGTGCCAGACTCGTTGCCATTTTCATTTAACAGATCAATGCCCCAATCCTTCTCATTTGCAATACCAGTGTCTACCATGAAGGAAAGCAGTGAACATAACATACATCATCCAGCACTATAAGATACCAAAAGAAATAACTACCACATCCTCATAGGAAAATTTAGATTAGCTGGACAGATCTCAGACATATTTGGAAGCCAATATGACAACATTAGACTTAGATTACCTCGTTTAGGTGGAGTATCACGGGATTGCGGACCAGAATTTCTTGGGGTGCAGCGGGGATAGAATTTTTCTTGTTTGGAAACAAACTGAGATCTGCAGCAAGTGAAATGCAAGTGAATATTAAAAACTTCAAGCAGAGTAGCAGAAAACATTTTCCTTGCTATTACTATACACATGGAGGTACAAAACATCGGTATGAGCTATCAAAAATATTCTAATCCCAATAGGTGAAGGAAGTGCACCTAGGAAGCTAAACTTAATCATATTATAACTCGGGGCAAGATGATTTAGCTGCTGCTAGTTTTGTGACTGTACAGTCTTATTAATATTAAACTTCAGAGATTCATGACTTCACAAATTGATTTGCTATCACAATTGTGTTCAAATATTGTTAACGTTATGCCCCCACACAATGTCAGGCGCATGTTAACTGGAAAATGAAGCAAAGGATGCTGCGGTGAACAATCTAGTGCTACATCAGAACAAGAGAATCTATGAAGTACAAATACTTCAAATAGGGTAACGTATCCGTATCGGATACCGATACTCCTTGGATACTCACGGATACGTATCGGATACTTATTAAAAGTATCAGATACTAATTAATTATTTTTTCATTAATTTTGGAGTATTGGGTACTTAATTTTGAAGTATCGGATACTCCAAGTCATGTTTACTTGCTTTATGAAATTATAATTTTAACATTTCTTGCATAATAATATAATATAATATAATTGCAAGTATAAATATAAGAATATTTTTCTAATACTTTGTTAAGTTCTTCGATAAGAAGAGCATAGTGAGTTAAATAATAGAATTTATCAAATTGATGTATCCTAATTATTTCATGCATGTCCCCTATAACTACATAGAAAGTAAGAATTAACAAGAGAATATAACAATGGTAAAATTAAATATCAATAAATAAATAAGTAAGTAAACTTGAATATAATATTTTTTACTAGTGTCAAAGGAAAAAACATAGCGACAAGTTGTGAATTGTTCTATTATTGTAATATAAATATATTAAACTTGATATTGAAATGAAATATTTGCAAGACCTATTAAAAATTTAAAAAATAAACAAACTACTAGCTTAAATTAATACAAAATTCTTAAAGGATAGTATTTTGCATTATAAAATTACATTGTGGTTTTTCAACGTTCTTTAGTTTATGTGTAACTCACTATTAATAATTTAAAAATATATATTTTTCACAAACGTATCCTAACCTTACCGATATCCTATTTTTTTAGGTTTTGTCGTATCGCCGTATCCGTATCGTGTCGTATCCGTATCTATGCTTCCTAGAAAAGAATTATGCATCATTTTTAGCCCCATCTTGATAAAGAATTCATTGCCCTTCTAATAAGTTAAAATAACATTTCTAGATCTTCCAGCCCTCCAGTCAAAAACATGTCTTGCAACTGTCGCATTTCGTGGCATATAATAACTAATAAAGCAAGACAGTTGGGCCTAGGTATTAGATAGTTTTCATGCACAAGAAGAATACCACAAAGACCACCAATGAAATATACTAATACGGTTTCACATTTATTTTGAGCATTTCAAATTAGCTCGAGACACAGGATACAAAAGCCCTGGATTAATCTGTTCAGAAAAATTTCCATGTACTTTCTGTAGTAGGTTAAAGTGCAAGATATCCTTAAGAAATCATTTGAATAATATATGACAATATTTCTACGTTTAATTTTCCTATAGTTCAAGATTCATAGTAGCACCAATTGAGTAAAAAAAAACATTTTTTCATATTAAAAAAAGAAGATAAACACAGAAATTTTTATGAAAACTGAGTATGTTTCAGAAAACAATATATTGTGGTACCTTTTCCTTGAATTTTAATTTCTCGTATAGAACCAGCTTTTTTAGCATGCTGTTGAATTGTAGGTTCAGAGTTTCTGAGGTCTGTCATCTCATCAACTTTAGAGAAATATAAAACTAGCACAAAACGACACTTGTACTTCTTAGGTTAGCAAACGTT
This sequence comes from Camellia granthamiana, assembly GCA_036172215.1. Classification (NCBI taxonomy): domain Eukaryota; kingdom Viridiplantae; phylum Streptophyta; class Magnoliopsida; order Ericales; family Theaceae; genus Camellia; species Camellia granthamiana. Next base: position 133,965,093 of record CM069910.1, read on the forward strand.
CCAAAACAAAGTCATTTCTTGACTTTTAAGTTGAAATTGTATCTTAGGAGGTATGATTTTAATCTTGTCAGTATGTTAAATTCACAAGTAAAGCTAAGTGCACAAAATTGGAACACAGAAGCAACACAATATGTATTGTGTGGTTGAGATGAGATATGATTTCAAGTGTGACTGTATACAATGCATTTTATGTGTTCTAATTTTGTGCACTTAGTATTACTGTAAATTCATATCCATGCCTCATAATTCATTAATTGCCTGACCAATAAACTCCTCCCAGCCTATTTGATTAATTAAATTGTCAAGATTATAAATTCAAGAATTCAGACCAATCAAAATCAACTAATGGGTATGAATGGTGAATAAATATCAAAATTTTGGCATTTAAAACAATCATCAACTAGAAAACCCAATTGATCTCAAGCCTTGGACCAAAATTAAGAACATATTTACTAAAATCTGTAACTTATCATTTGGTATACGGTCTTGCTGCATCATCCCAGTCAGTGTTGAGCAGCTGTTAAGCTGGCAGATAATTAGCAGGTAAGAAAAGGAAATTTGATCCTAAATAAATACATCCGTTGTTATAAACTACTTAAGGATGGGCAAAAACTGTTTTCCTTCAATATCTTTTCTTTCCTTTGCAACCAAACAGAAAATACTTTTGGACACTCAAATCCTTAGGAAAGTTAAGAGCATAAACAACTATAAGTAGATACATTGAGACATATAAGTAGAAAGATTAGAGGACGTACTGAGTGGAGCCAAAGGGCAACGCAGGCGTAGCTTGGATTCGAACTCTGTGAGGGCTCTTTTTGGGATCGAACCGCCACTCCTCAGCTTTCTTCTCCGCACTCTTTCCAGACCCAGTAGTTCTCCGAATCGGAACCACGGAGTCCGAACAACAACGGAAATCAAGAAACCTCCTTCGATTCCTGGACTTCCGAAACTCGAATCCACGGTGGTGGTGATGGAGAGGAGACGAGTCGAATCTCCTCGGTTTGAGGCAGAAAGGAGTAGAGAAGCCTCTGGAACTCGCCGCCATGATTCAGGAAAATGGCATTGGAATCGCAGGCGGGGACGGAGGAGAGACACAGAGAGAGAGAGAGAGAGAGAGAGAGAGAGAGAGAGAGAGAGAAACCCTAGGTTGTATAGGGTTCTGGAAGAGTATTATGCGGTGGTGGCGGGGTTTAAGGGAGAATCGAATTGAAGGAGAGATTTGGAGTGGACGTATCTCTCTCTATATGACTCGTTGGGACACTTGACGAACAAAGGAAGAGAGAAGTGAGAGAATTTATAGAGAGAGAGAGAGAGTATCGGTGAGCTGGTGGTGCTGCTGGAATTCACACCACATGTGCTGCCACGTGTCGAAAAGTGAGCCGTCTCCTCGTGGCTTGGTTGGTGGATCTGGCCAGCTCAGTTGTTAGGCCAAAAACAGAAAACTTCCAAAATATTTTTAAAAAAGAAGGGTAAATTACATTGACATCCCTCTGGTATGTCTTTAATACAAATTTTTCCCTAACGTTTTAAAAATTATATCTCCTCCTTGAGATTCAGAGTTGTATTATAGATTGTCCCCTTCGTTAGTCAATCGTCAGACTAACTGACTGTTTTTGCTGACGTCATCAACGAATTTTTTTAAATACCTATCTTACCCCTAATATGTAATTTACTAATGCTTTTTTTTTCCTAGTCAAAGGAATAAATATTATTAAAAAGCCAAAGCTTACAACTACCAATGGGGAAAAAGAATCATGAAGAGATTTTACACGCATTGATGCATTGTCCATATATAGGAATGTAAAAATGGCTCGGTATGATCCACCCAAACCTAGGTTCGAACCGGCTTATCGTCGGACTTAGTGGACTCCCGGCAAAAATGGAGTTGGTTAGGCCCACTCGCGCAAAATCGCGGCCCAAGCCTAAGCCTAAGGGTACTTGGGCTGGCCGGACAACCGGGCCTGGGTCTAGGCTCGGCTTCAGGTAGTCCTGGGTTGGGCCTGACTATTTATTTTTTATTTTTTATTTTTTTCTATCAAAATTTATTTATTTTTCCTACCAAAATAGCTTGGAAAATGAGAATGGGCCTCGAATGGGCCTTGAATAGGCTAGTGGGTCAGGCTCGGATCGGGCTCACAGGCCAAATTGAGCCTCAAAACAAACAGCTCAAGCTCAGGTCCAGACCCAGGATCTCAGGTTAGGTTCGAGCATGAACTTGGCCAACATAGCCAAGTCAGGCCAAGCCGTATCGGGCTGTGAACTGATGGGCTGATCTTACACCCCTACCCATATAAAACTCTTCAAACAACAACAAAGCAATAATGCATTGCCCATTGCAAAATCTTTGAACAACAACATAACAAAGGAATAAAAAGTTAAATTTGTTGCCAATATATCTTGCAATAATGGATTATAGCCCACACTATCCACGAAGACATTCTTCTCCAGTAAAGCCCTTTAACAATCACCTTAACATTTGACTACAAAATAGTAATCCTTCATGGATGGCCAAATTTTCATCACATACAGCTTTGTTCACAACATTTCTTATAATAATTTCATCAAACATTTGATAAGCGCCCCCACAATCAAAAGACACAACCTCACCTTCACTACAACACCACCGCTACCTTATCTTTATATATATAGATAGTATAGATATTTATACTATTATATGTGAGCACATGACTTGGTATGTAATAATGTGGTGATTTCTAGTTTTGCCACATGACAAATTTTCCTATCTTCAAATAAAAAAATATTATTCAAAGACGTAAGTAAGATTTGAACCCAAGAGCTTGAATTTTATTAAGAACACACTTACCATTTAAACAACATGCATATTATAATATTAATTTCTTTATTATTTATTTTTATATTTACTTATCTGAATTGCATGTGGCATCCACTAACATATATATATATACATGATTGAGCTTCATCTTTGGCATCAATTTAATTGGGATTGGAATTGTAACTATGATGCGGTTTTGTGTTTACTCGTACTTTGTTAATGTTTTAATGTCAATGTTTTATATGTACATTATTTATTATTAATGAAGTTATTTTCTTTTGTAGATAAAAAAAAAGTTTTAAAATTGTAACATGGTTTTAATGATATATTAAAATGAAATGGACATCATTTGAAGATATTGATCCTTTTTCTTTTTTCATTCAATTTTTTTTTTCCCTTTGTCAATTTTTCTCTTGATTACTCTTCTTCTTTTTCTTTTATTTCTTTTCTTTTCTTTTCAAGTCCTACAATTCACTAAACACCAAATTTTACCTACTCTCTCTCACTCTCTCTTCAAATCGAAGTATATCAGAAAAATCTATTACGTAACGAAAAGGGTTATATCTATCTATCTATCTATTTATATATTTATAAAGAAAAAGAGGTTTCTAATCCGCAAGTCTTGTGGAAGTTTCAATATTCCAATTTTAATTTTCTCATTTTTTGATTTAAAAAAGAAAAATCAGCATTTATTAATTTCTCGCCACCCATAAGCCTTTTTAACTTCTCTCATAATTATTGCAGCACTCTTTTCAACTTCTCCCATACACTATGGTTAGTGATGGGATTGTTAAATTATTTTTATAAAAAAAAATTTAAAAATAATTTGTATATTAAAAAATAATAATTTGTATGTTAAAAAAATATCTAAAATAAATATAAATAACTATATCTATATATTATATAAGGAAAATAGAGTTTCTAATGAAAAACCTCCTAAGAGTTCCATACTCTCATTCTAAACTCATTGATTTTTCAATTTATAAAATAGATTAAAAAAATATATTGATTGATTTATTTATTTAATTATTTTAGAAATAATAATTATTCATTAATTTATGGACTTCAAATGGGAAGATAACAAAAATATTTCATAATCTCGCCATTCTAATCTCTTTCACTGATTTCCAAAAAAAAAATATTAAAACTTGCATTCCTTTTCTCTTTCCCAAAAAATCAGATAATATTTTTCATGAAAGTTGTGCATATCTATCTATATCTTATATAATGGTGCTGTTTGGTGTAGCTGTTAAAACAGATTATAGCTTATACCTTAATAGATTATAGATTATGACTTTAATCAGAAGCTGTTAACCTGTTTGGTATAGCTGTTGGATTATAGATTTAAGTTGCTGAGTAGTGTTTGTTAAATAAGCTATGAAGTAGCTTTTTCAATTATTTTTTATTTTTTATTATTCACTATTTATCTACATTTTTTATAAAAAATAATAATAATATTTTATAGTCCATTTGGGTCTTTTTCTATTTTTAAAAAAATAAAAAATAAAAAAATCTAAGAGTATAAGCGTGAATTAATATGTCAACAGCAGAAGCTGATAATCAGAAGCAAGGGGTGAGCAGCTTCTCAGAATCAGCTTTTTTGACTTAAAATAAGCTGTTAGAATCAGAAGTTGTTTGAAATAAGTTTAACCAAACAGTCCAAAATAACTTTTTAAAAGCCAGAAGCTATAAGCCGGCTCAAAAAAGCCCTACCAAACACCCCCAATATATTTAACATATAAAAAAAACTAAAGATCAGATATACAAATAGATAAAATTAATAAATTTGATTTTTATTTATTCAGTTTAAATCTTGATTTTGGATCTCAATATCCAATTTTAAATTTCAAAAATCTTTAAAGCTTATCTAAACAAATTTAATTTGAAAATATCTCCTACCATCATATTTTAAATCAATAAAACTCACATGTCTATTAAATATCTAACTCACATCATAACTTACCTAAATAATAAGAATTAAAAATAAATAGAAACCACAGATAAATTATATGTAAAAAAATAGAAACCCACAACTCCGTCTTAAATAAATTGGAAAAAAAAAATAGAAACCACACAAAAATATAATTATTTATTTTTCTGAAGTATATCTATCAAAAATTTACGTCACTTAATGAGACAAATTAATCAATTTTCAAGTCTTATTTAAAGAATAACTTGATTAGTCATACCAACTCCTAGATTTTGCAGACATTGGCGAAGGAGCTAACGAATTGGGTTAGGTGAGGTCTAAGTTGTTTGAGATAACATTCTCTCATTCCATAAATTTATTTGTTTTTTAATTTCTCTTTCTCTGCTGTTAGTTTGGTCTTGGCTTTGATTTTAATGAGGTTTATGTGTTTGTTTATAGGTTTGCATAGTGGAGAAAAATTATTGGTGATTATGGATGCAATTGAAGTATCTATGTCCGTTCTGTGCCAGGATTTTGATCGGATTTAGTTTTCTTCAATAAAGACCATAAAATTGAAGTAAAAAAATAGGTATCAAATTTTTTATTTTTTATTGTCATTTTATTTTATAGAAAATGTGAAAATTTATTGAGAATTCAAGATTTTATTATAATATTAGATTTTTGTATATCTAGGTAAATTTAAAACTTTTACTATCACTGTGTTCTTTATTTTTATCCTCTTTCTATCTCATTATACCATTATTGCTATTTGTTAGTTTGTTAATTATAATTCAATTAATTGAAAATGAAAGCTTAAAATAACTTTTCATATATATTATAATTAATTTGGTACAGGTATAGTTGTACATAATAGCATAATATATGGGAATAATCTCTAAATATAATTTCACTTTTTTTATGTGATTAAATTGTCCATCTTAAATAGTATATAGAAGAGTTAGATAGCTTCTTTTATCTCTAAAAAACCCAATCTATTTTTTTTTTACTTTTAAATTTTTTAAATTGAAACATCAATTGTTTATGTCCATAAAACAAAACTAATAAACACATATCCAAAAGTTACGTATTTTTCTTTCTATTTCTTTTTTATTTTATTTTTTTAATATGTAGGATATTTACAAATGGACCTCAAAATTTTTTTCCATAATCTAACTTAACATAATGTAGTCATAAGTGTCAATTTTTATACAATTATGAGAAGAGAATTAATTAAATTATATATTTCAACCAACTACATACTCAAACTTTGACCATTTCAAGATGTTATTTCATCATAATTCCAATTAAGAGAATCTTCAACCCTTAATTTTTTTTTTATCAAATTATAATTTGATAAAAATTTAAAAAGATGAAACATTGAAAATTATTATTTTTTTCTCATCAAAATTGGTGAAAAGAAAAAAAAAATTGGGATAATAATGAAAGTTCTTTTAAAAATTGATAAAAATTTAATGAAAAAATTGAAATAATTCATGTCAAATCAAAAATTTTATTCAAATTTAAAATCAAATTAGATTAAAAGAAATTAAAAGAAAATAATTAAAGTTTGAAAATATTTTGAAACCTTCTTATAAAAGAATATATTCTTAAATACTAGAAATTCGTGTGTGTATTATATTCATATTGTATTTTTAGTTATGGAATTGAAATCAAAAGAAATGTAACTTAAATTATTGGATTAATAATATAAAAATCATATTAATTATTGTTAAATATCACTCTACTTCAAATTTAATAATAAAATTGTATATTTGTCTTAATTATAACTTTTAAATTTAGGGCAAATTACGCTAACAATCCCTATAGTTTGGGACTTGTGTCACTTTACTCCCTGACTTTTCAATTGTGACACATTTGACCCTGAATTTTGAATCTTATTCCAAATAAGAACAATTGAAGATACCAATGTTTAATTTTAAGGGCAAACTCGTCAATTTAATAAAATATAAATTAATTTGACAAAAATAAATGTCAAAAAAATATTTTTAATTTTTTAAAAATTATTTATATCCATTAAAGATAAAATTATGTAAAATTGATCAAAATTAATAAAAATTACATGATTAATTTTAAAAAATTAATTTTACATGATCATCATCCAAACACATAATAAAAATTAATTTGGTAAAAAAATAAATAAATGTCTAAAAGATTTATCAATTTTACATAATTTTATCTTTAGTGAGTAGAAATAATTTTAAAAAATTTTAAAATATTTTTTTGACATTTATTTTTGTCAAATTAGTTTATATTTTATCAAGCGACGATTTTACCCTTGTGTCACGACCCAAACCCGCCCCTATGGGTTTAGCACTGTAACCGGCCAGTAATCCATGATTACCGAAGGCCTGCTTAACAGGAAAGACAGTAATACAGAGTACAAGGGCTGGCGGAAGCCAAAACAGTAATAAAAGATGTCCAATGAACTGTGACAGTTTGAATGCAAAAAGACTTTTCTGCACATATTCACATTTAAAACCAAAATAGTATATACATACATCATATAGACATTCAGGTTAGGGACCAAATCCCTACCGTAACAGTACAGTGCCAGTCTAGACATTTATTACAGAACAGAGACAAAAAGGGGAAATCTAAAACACCCCAAAACAGCCTTGACTTGGCAGCACTTGGAACCTCGAAGTGAGGCGCGATGCTTGGCTTGACAAAAAGGGAGCTAACCCAATGCTCTTAACTCCGATCCGGTGCCTGGACACCTACATATAAATATAAACAGTGAGCTAAAGTCTAGTGAATAACAATTGTATAAAGAGGTTAAGAATGAATGTCCTTTCAGTCATTAAACAGTTATATCCGTCATTTAGAAACCATAGCAGTTATATGTAGTACATCCAATAGCAAAACAGTACGGTACGTCTTAACAGACTGAACAGTCAGTTGATGGCCATCATAACAGTAAGCAGTAGTGGTTCCAACATGGGAACCGACAGAGATCTCTGTGACAGTAGCAGTAACAGTACAGTAACAGTAAATTGCTATGGATGCCACGAATACAGTTTACAAATAGGACAAATATTCATTCATTAAACAATAACGTTTCAGTAAACAGAACAGATGATCATTCAGAAAATATTCATAATTGAATATATCTTTACGACATTGTTACTCACAGAGCACTGGGCTATAAGCGGCTCATGAGCGTCCTCGGATGCCAACCCTACACAGTTACAGAATGAACACACACTAAGTTACACACTTGGGAATCAATGACTTAGTCCCTATTTTGACTCGGTGTGGTTCTACATTAATATCCTCATTAAGATGCCTTAAACATGGCCTAGGAATGCCTAGGATGGAAAGAGGATACAAAGATGCACTTTAAAATACTTTTCAAAATTTTCAGAAAACAGGGGTCTCGCTCGAGCGTGGCTTCCTACGCTCGAGCGGACATGCAGACAAGGATCTTCGCTCGAGCGTGACTTTTGTCGCTTGAGCGGACTGTAAACTCAAGCAAAAGTACTGGATGCATGTAATTCACGCTCGATGGGCGCTCGACCTCCGCTCGAGCGTGAGACACAAGTCCTCGCTCGAGCGTGCATTCCCTCGCTCGAGCAGACTATAAACACATGAAAAGTATTTGATACACGCATTTCATGCTCGAGCGGGATGCATGTACTCTGTGACACCCTGAATGTTTAATTAAATGCCACATAAATATTTATGGGTGTATGTGATATATATATATTATTAAATAATTTAATTTAGCACAGGGTTATATGGAATTTTTATTTAGGGCCAGATCAACAGAAATATGAAATTATAATACTAGTTAGGTCAAATTAAAGTTAAAGATAGTAAAATAAATAAGCTATACATGTTATGTAAAATTTATTAGTCATCGCGGTTATTAAATATGTGACGAGGAAATATCATTAAACGAATTAAATACCACATAAATAGTTATAGTCAAAAATAATTATGGTTGTATGTGATGGCATGGTATTAAATAAATAAACAATAATAAATAAATATATAAATTTAATTTGACATTGAGTTATTAAATATGAGATTAATTAGGGATTATTGTTTGAAACTAAGTTAGCACGAATATAAAAAGTATAATACGAATTGGATAAACTTAGAATAAAAATATATATATATATATAATAAATAAATGAATTTAGAAGTAGAGTAGGTAATTAGCCTACTGATCAGATAAGGCGCATCAAGTGCTCACCATTAATTCATGAGATTATAATCTTAGATTATGATCTTTGGGGAGAGACGGATGGATGCCACGTGCAACACCTACCTTTAGGGAGAATTAATCACCCTACGAAAGCCTCATAATCTGCATGTATATATAAGAGGTTTGGGGGGGGAGGGAGGGGAGAGAACTACGCCAGAGGAAAGAACTGAGAGAATTAAAAAGTGAAGAAAGAAAGAAACCGAGAGGGAGAGACTCGTCAGCTGAGGGTAAGGAATCCATAGTGAGGAAGTTCTGATAATAAAGTAAAGCTAAGGGTTATAATCAAGGTGAGATATGTTATACCTTGATTTACCATTATGTGTTTTACAAATGTTTTGAGTTACCATAACTTATTTCAAACAAGTTATGTTTATTAAGTTACATAAATAAAAATTATGTTTATAAATATTTCAGTTACGTGGGTTACTTTCTAAACTCTATTTACTTAAAAGGAAACCCATGGATTTGTTTGTTTAAATGTTAGTATACATTTGACTATAACCTTCTACACAATTATGTTTTGTAAGTACCACCACGGGAGTCCCACGCCTTGGGGGACTTAAATAACCACTGGCCTTTGTTTGACCACTTTGTGGTCCTCTGTTTGTCATGGATCCATTGACCTCTGTTCTGACTGTCACTTCTGTGACCTCTGTTCTGTTCTGTTTTATACCGTGGTTATGATTCTTTATTTACATGATTTATGTATTCTGTCACTTTAAATAAATTGTCATTTTGCAAATGTTTAGCCTAATTAATTATCCATGGTCATTTTGTATTCCCTACACTTGGCATAACATTTCTCACTCTGCTGTGTGCTTATAACTGTTACCCTTTCAGGTGACGAGATATAAAACCATGGAACCTGCATATGGACTGACGATGAATCACTATTTTACCTTTCTTTTTTTTATTATTTTTGCTTCCTTTTGTCTCTGTTCGGGGCTGGTCACTGAATAATAAAATAATGAAAGCCCTAGAAATGTATTTTCTGTTTCTTAAATAATAAAGATGTAATAGAATTTCTGCTTAATTATTTTTGTTTGTGCAGCTTAAATTATTTCGAATGAGAATAAGTTAGTAAGTCACGATTCCAACTCTAAGCCCCTGGGGTTGGGTCATGACAAAGGTGGTATCAGAGCAACGGTTCAAAAAAAAAAAAAAAAAAGGGTTATAAATAAATCTATAACTAAAACCATATAGCTAAATATATATATATAGATATATATGGTGAAATCAAAATAAAATAATAATAATAATAAATATTTACATGTGACGTTAATTTTCCCTGTGTAAAATCTCACGTTTATTCTGGTGTTGTAGAATGTCAGAGAATTATCTTGATGATGCCTTCTGGAATGACCTCCAGGCCATCAACCTAGATGAAATTCTAGCCGAACACCCTGCCCCTGCACCCGCCTCACCTGAAGGCTGGGGAGATTCTGAAGAGATAGTCAGGGAATTACACCCAGGTCTTGGCTGACTGGTGGGACGGCCAATTTATATCCAGGTTGACCCTACCGACGTTCCACACCTATTATGGAGGCACAGCCTTGACCACACACGTAGACGTTTTCTCGGACCATCTCACGTCCTTGGCGTCGCCCCAGGTCATGACCGCCCACATTATATCATAGGCCCCTTACCCCCAGAGTTTGCAACCAGAAGGGGAAATGTGTACCCCGAGGATCATATTCTCACCACAGTCCCAAATCCACTAGAGATCATTAATGTGCAAAATGTTGACTTCGAAAATGACCTGTCATATGTTGAGACACCTGTGTGGATTGTCGACCGGACATTTGTGGGTCAAATACGATCTATCCCCATTTTCGCAGTCCAGGTAGCATGGGCCTGTTTTGGTGTAATCCAGTTGGGGTGGGAGTTTGAGCTTTTTATGCAGCACTATTTCCCCTGGTTTTTCGGCCCATCTGACCCACCACTCTAGATCTAGAGAGTAGACAATCTTTTGTATGCTGATCTTGATATGTCCTAATCCCCTTTTTGTTGACTTTTGTTTTGTTTACTGCAGGGATGGGACACTAACATGTTTTGATTAATGTAATGTGAATTGCAAAAATTATATAAATAAATAACAATGTGCAATGTTGACAGTTTATATAAATATAAAGTGTACTACATGTTGTGCTACATATATATATATATATGCTACGTTAAAAATATAATACCTTGTTTATTACCTGTAGAATGGCTAATGGTAATGGAAGTGAGTCATCAGTTAGTGGTACGGAATCGATAGAAAGAGTAATGGAAAGAGAGGTTGCTAGTTTTCTACAAACCTTGCAAGCTAACATCAACAATGGGACGGCGGAACGGCAAGAAGGGCCGGTTACCATAAAACAGTTCCAGGATCTGAAACCCACCACATTTACCGGCAGCCCAGACCCAATGGTAGCCGACGCTTGGGTTAAAGACATGGAAAAGATTTTTCGTGCCCTACCGTGTACCGAAAGGCAAAAGGTAACGTTCGCCACTTTCACTTTCAAAGACAATGCACAGGAATGGTGGCTTCTCACTCTGGCTAAAGAAGAAATCACGACGTGGGCAAGATTCTTGGAAGTATTCTATGAAAAATACTTTCTAGATTCGTTGCGGGAACAGAAGGCATCCGAATTCATACATCTGAAGCAGGGAACCATGACAGTGGCCGAATATGAGAGCAAATTCACACAACTCGCTCGATTTGCAACATACGTCATTCCCACCGAAACTCGAAAAGCAAGAAAATTTGAAGCAGGATTAGATGCTGGAATTAAAGACAAGCTTGAAGTTTTGAAATTGCCAACCTATGCAGAAGTGGTGGACCGGGCGTACATAGCAGAAAAGGGAATTAAAGCCTTGCGTTCCGGAGAACCAAGCTACAAGAAGCGATTCTGGGAAAGAGATAACAGAAGACCCGGTGTTGCACCTCATAAAAAGGTAAACATGGGCACAACCAGCTCAGGCCACCACGGTCCTACCAACCCTCGAGGTGGCACCATTCCAACTTGTCCCACTTGTGGAAGGGTTCATTGGGGACAATGCCATCGAGACACGGGAGCATGTTTTAGATGCGGACAGTTTGGCCACGTGTTAAGGGATTGTCCAAAAATGGTTAATCCTACAGCCAGTCCCTCTAGCCCAGTCAAGAGAACCGCGAGACCGGGAGGAGAAAAGAAGGACCAAAACCGCCAAGGTCGGGCTTTCGCCTTGGTACCTGGAAAACCGGAAGTTACCGAAAATGTTGTGTCAGGTACACTTTCTATCTGTGGTCTTCTAGCTCATGTCCTTATTGACTCTGGGTCAACTCATTCTTTTGTTGCACCACACTTCGCCACCAAATTGACATCTACTCCCGAACCATTAGGATATACATTGTCTGTGTCTTTTCCTTCTGGTAAGTCTGCCTGTAGTGCCGATGTGTATAGATCTTGTGTTGTATTCCTAAAAGGCAAAACCTTATATGTAGACTTGATTCCCCTCCACATTGGAAACTTTGATGTAATCTTAGGTACGGATTGGCTGGTTGCCAACCACGCCTCTATCGATTGTAAAGCCAAAAGGGTCTCTCTCAAGTTACCAAACCAACCCGAAATTGTCTTTGATGGGACTGAAGTTTCTAACCCTTCCTGTATCATATCCTCCATGACGGCCCAACGACTTCTAAGAAAGGGTTGTAGTAGTTATATTTGTTACGTGATTAATACACAAAAAGAAGCCCCCGCCATTGATGCAATTCCTGTAGTTCGAGAATTCCCATATGTCTTTCTTGAAGATCTACCCGGTATTCCAGTTGATCGAGAGATCGAATTTACCATTGAAACCCAACCTGGCACGCAACCTATATCAAAAACTCCTTATCGCATGTCGATGACAGAATTGAAGGAACTGAAAACTCAACTCCAGGAACTCTTGGACAAAGGTTTCATTCGGCCTAGTACCTCACCCTGGGGAGCTCCAGTACTGTTCGTGAAGAAAAAGGATGGCACGATGAGACTATGCATCGATTACCGGGAGCTGAACAAGGTCACCATCAAGAATCGATATCCTCTGCCGCGAATCGATGACTTGTTCAATCAACTTCAAGGTGTATAAGTATTTTCCAAAATTGACTTACGTTCTGGCTATCATCAACTAAAGGTTAAAACAGAAAGCATTGAAAAGACTGCCTTCAGAACCCGTTACGGGCACTACGAATTTCTTGTCATGCCTTTTGGCGTCACAAATGCCCCGGCAGCCTTCATGGACCTCATGAACAGAGTATTCAAACCCTATCTTGATGAGTTCGTCATCGTTTTCATTGACGACATCTTCATATACTCCAAGTCATCAGAAGCTCATGAGCGGCACTTGCGAATGGTTCTGCAAACACTACGTGATCATAAACTCTACGCCAAGTTGAAGAAATGCGAATTCTGGATCACTAGTGTGCACTTTCTCGGTCACGTCATTAACAAAGACGGCATCTCGGTTGATCCCCAAAAGGTTGCAGCAATCGTGGACTGGCCACGACCTACTAATGTGTCGGAAATCCGAAGTTTCTTGGGGCTAGCTGGCTATTATCGACGCTTCGTACAAGATTTCTCAAAGATAGCATCGCCCTTGACCCAGCTAACTCAGAAGAACACACCCTTTGAATGGACTGATAAACAGGAGCGTTGCTTTCAAGAATTAAAAGGTCGATTGGTGTCAGCCCCTATACTAGCACTCCCTACCGGAGCAGATGGATTCGTAATTTATAGCGATGCCTCATACAATGGGTTGGGTTGCGTTCTCATGCAAGACGGAAAGGTCATTGCTTATGCGTCACGACAATTGAAGATTCACGAGAAGAACTACCCAACTCATGATTTGGAATTGGCTGCGGTGATCTTTGCTCTCAAAATCTGGCGTCATTATCTCTATGGTACAACCTGCGAGATTTATACTGACCACAAGAGTTTAAAATATCTATTCACGCAGAAGGAACTGAATATGAGGCAACGGCGGTGGTTGGAATTTATGAAAGACTACGATATAGAAATCCATCACCATCCGGGCAAAGCTAACGTGGTAGCCGACGCACTGAGCCGAAAGTCGACAAGAAGTTTGACATGCACCCTCGTTTCCCGCAAGGTCAATGGGTTACTCGCCAACGTAACCATAGAGCCCACATTGATTGAAGAAATTAAAGCGCGCCAATGGGAAGATAAACTGTTGAAGAAAAAGTACAAGGAACAAGGAAACACACCTGATCCCGATTTCATTATGAACAATGGGATACTGAAATTTCGGAACCGAATTTGCATACCCGACATCCCGAATCTCAAGAAGAAGATACTGGAAGAAGCTCATAAGTCAAGATTTGCAGCCCACCCTGGCAACACAAAGATGTATCGTGATCTGAAGGAACACTACTGGTGGACCGGGATGAAAAGAGATATAGCAAACCATGTTTCTAAATGTCTGCAGTGTCAGCGTGTTAAAGCAGAACATCAGAGACCGGCAGGGCTACTGCAACCACTTCCTATTCCTGAATGGAAATGGGAACACATTACTATGGACTTCGTGGTCGGGCTACCACAGTCTTTTTCAAAGAACGATGCAATATGGGTTATAGTAGACCGATTAACAAAGTCAGCACACTTTCTACCAATCAAAATCATGTATCCTCTGAATAAGTTTGCCACTTTATATATCAAAGAGATTATTCGGTTGCATGGTATCCCAGTATCGATCGTGTCCGACCGAGACCCTCATTTCGTGTCTCACTTCTGGAATAAATTGCAAGAAGCTTTGGGAACTACACTGAAGTTCAGCACGGCCTATCATCCACAAACCGATGGGCAATCCGAAAGAACAATTCAGACGTTGGAAGACATGTTACGTGTGTGCGTGTTGGACCTCAAAGGTAACTGGGATGAGCACCTACCTTTAGTGGAATTTGCCTATAACAACAGCTATCAAGCAAGCATTGGAATGGCACCGTACGAAGCACTGTATGGAAGGAAGTGTCGATCACCCCTGTGTTGGACGGAAGTTGGGGACAAGAAATTGTTAGGCCCCGAAATTGTGCAAGTCACCAGTGAGAAAATCCAACTCATCCAACAGCGGATTCGCACTGCTCAAAGCCGCCAGAAAAGTTACGCGGATACTCGGAGGCGAGACTTGGAATTCCAAGTAGGAGATCATGTGTTTCTCAAAATCTCACCAACAAGAGGAGTGATCCGATTCGGACAGCGCGGAAAGCTAAACCCACGTTACATCGGGCCATTTGAAATACTGGAAAGAATTGGTCCTGTAGCCTATCGTCTTGCACTACCTCCTGAGCTATCTAGAATCCACAACGTGTTTCACATATCGATGCTCCGACGGTATCTCCGAGATCCAGAACATGTCATCGACTATGAGAACTTGGAAGTTCGAGAAAATCTCTCTTATGAAGAACAACCAGTACAGATTCTCGATCGACGTGATCAAATTCTCCGAAACAAGACCATACCATTGGTAAAGGTCTTATGGCGAAATCATCGCATCGAAGAAACTACGTGGGAAACCGAAGAACAAATGCAAACTAAATACCCACACCTTTTCGAAAATTAAGGTACGTCGAGTTTGGGGACAAACTCCTATTTAGGAGGGGAGAAATGTGACACCCTGAATGTTTAATTAAATGCCACATAAATATTTATGGGTGTATGTGATATATATATATATTATTAAATAATTTAATTTAGCACAGGGTTATATGGAATTTTTATTTAGGGCCAGATCAACAGAAATATGAAATTCTAATACTAGTTAGGTCAAATTAAAGTTAAAGATAGTAAAATAAATAAGCTATACATGTTATGTAAAATTTATTAGTCATCGCGGTTATTAAATATGCGACGAGGAAATATCATTAAACGAATTAAATACCACATAAATAGTTATAGTCAAAAATAATTATGGTTGTATGTGATGGCATGGTATTAAATAAATAAACAATAATAAATAAATATATAAATTTAATTTGACATTGAGTTATTAAATATGAGATTAATTAGGGATTATTGTTTGAAACTAAGTTAGCACGAATATAAAAAGTATAATACGAATTGGATAAACTTAGAATAAAAAATATATATATATAATAAATAAATGAATTTAGAAGTAGAGTAGATAATTAGCCTACTGATCAGATAAGGCGCATCAAGTGCTCACCATTAATTCATGAGATTATAATCTTAGATTATGATCTTTGGGGAGAGACGGATGGATGCCACGTGCAACACCTACCTTTAGGGAGAATTAATCACCCTACGAAAGCCTCATAATCTGCATGTATATATAAGAGGTTTGGGGGGGGGAGGGAGGGGAGAGAACTACGCCAGAGGAAAGAACTGAGAGAATTAAAAAGTGAAGAAAGAAAGAAACCGAGAGGGAGAGACTCGTCAGCTGAGGGTAAGGAATCCATAGTGAGGAAGTTCTGATAATAAAGTAAAGCTAAGGGTTATAATCAAGGTGAGATATGTTATACCTTGATTTACCATTATATGTTTTACAAATGTTTTGAGTTACCATAACTTATTTCAAACAAGTTATGTTTATTAAGTTATATAAATAAAAATTATGTTTATAAATATTTTAGTTACGTGGGTTACTTTCTAAACTCTATTTACTTAAAAGGAAGCCAATGGATTTGTTTGTTTAAATGTTAGTATACATTTGACTATAACCTTCTACACAATTATGTTTTGTAAGTACCACCACGGGAGTCCCACGCCTTGGGGGACTTAAATAACCACTGGCCTCTGTTTGACCACTTTGTGGTCCTCTGTTTGTCATGGATCCATTGACCTCTGTTCTGACTGTCACTTCTGTGATCTCTGTTCTGTTCTGTTTGATACCGTGGTTATGATTCTTTATTTACATGATTTATGTATTCTGTCACTTTAAATAAATTGTCATTTTGCAAATGTTTAGCCTAATTAATTATCCATGGTCATTTTGTATTCCCTACACTTGGCATAACATTTCTCACTCTGCTGTGTGCTTATAGCTGTTACCCTTTCAGGTGACGAGATATAAAACCATGGAACCTGCATATGGACTGACGATGAATCACTATTTTACCTTTCTTTTTTTTATATTTTTGCTTCCTTTTGTCTCTGTTCGGGGCTGGTCACTGAATAATAAAATAATGAAAGCCCTAGAAATGTATTTTCTGTTTCTTAAATAATAAAGATGTAATAGAATTTCTGCTTAATTATTTTTGTTTGTGCAGCTTAAATTATTTCGAATGAGAATAAGTTAGTAAGTCACGATTCCAACTCTAAGCCCCTGGGGTTGGGTCATGACATACTCAGAGTATATGCTCGAGTGTGGAGTTCCCCGCTCGGGCGTGGATCCAAAATCTGGAATTTCCAGATTTGTCTCCAAGCACAAAACTCAATGTTTAAAGCTTCAAATTTGATCCTTTTGGGCCAATTTTCTGGAACATACATTAAAACCCATAATATGACATGTTTCAAATATCAATTTACAAACCAAGGCCCAAAGGTAGTTCAAATAAAACACAATTTCAACAATAACTTCAAGGACATGATGAACAAATGACATACATGTTTTCATCTAAATTCAAAGCTTCTAATACAAGATCAAATGAGTCTAAACTTCCAAAAACATGATGAATTCATGAGCTACAACTAGAGTGTAGACATGCATGTAAGAATTTCCATGAAAACAACCTCAAAACTCACCAATGTGTACATGCATGCATGATTCAAGCTTCAATTCAACAATTTAAAACCAATTCTAGACTTAGATCACTAATGGCTCAAAGACCATGCAAGATACAACTAGAATTCAAGTTTAAGAAGATGATTCTCCTACCTTAGGTCTTCACTTCTAGGTATGGAAGCTCAAATATGTAATCTACTCTTCAATTCTTCTAATTCTCAGGTAAATTTTGATGAACTCAAGCTTACTTCCAACTCTCTAGCTCTCTCTCACGTTTTTGGTCTCTAGAGGAAATGAATGGCATATCAAACATGAGGGAAGTAGACAAAGAATGGTCTAGGATTGTCCACTAAGTGGCAATTTGGTAATAAAGCCAAACTAATGTAATTTAACCTTATTTAATCTGATTTAATCGTTCCAAATCAAATTTAAATTAAACCTACCATAAAATCACATAAATTCTAATTAACACAAAATACCAATCAATTTCAAATTCGGCCGCCGATAAGGCCTTCAATTTACAGTTCGAACTTAAAACATGAACAGATCAATCAATTGATAAACAGTTAGAAATGCAATCAAACAACATACTCATGCAATTAGTTTAGGATTTCATCCTATCAGTTACTTATCATGTTCAGTCACAGTTTAGCAGTAATTAGTGGTGAGGGTTGTCACACCTTGCAAAATCTAATGATATCTTCAATTGTCCTTATTTGAAACAAGATTCAAAATTCCGGTCAAATGTGTCACAATTGAAAAGTCGAGTACTAAAGTGACACAAGCCCCAAACTATAGGGACTATTAATGTAATTCACCCTTAAATTTATATATTTTCATAACAAGAAGAGATATGTCATAACTCATTTCATCTATATTAAGCAGGTTTAACTTTTTTTTTTTAATACAAATTATCAAAATTGAACTAAGTAGATATATATATATTAATTGTATTAAATTAATAATTTAAAAAGTTAAAAACATAAAAGTTAACTTATAAATTTCATGTATACCATAAGGCAAAATATTAAATTACTTCAAGATAATTATAATGATTTTTTTTTAATTTATAAAGTCTCGTGCATAGCACGGGTTACCACTAGTCTATACTATATATTAAGCAAAATGGAGTTTTTAACCCCAAGTCTTGTGGGAGCTCCAATCTCTCAATCTAAATTTCCTGATTTTTTGATTTAAAAAAATAATAATCTTAGCATTTATTAACTTTTCTTAACTCCCAAGTTTTACCCTCATAATAACACTTTAATACATTAAGAACAAGCATAAAAAAAATTCTTTGAAATCCAACACATATAAATTCCTTGAAAAGTCCCAACACATATGATTATTATCCCTCATAATAACACTTTAATGCATTAAGAACAAGTATAAAAATTTTTCTTGAAAAGTCCAACACATATGATTATTATCAAAATATTAAACTTTAATATAATATAATAAAAAAAAACATTTAATTCCTTGAAAAGTCCAACACATATGATTATTATCAAAATATTAAATTTTAATATAATATAAAAAGGAAAAAAAAGAAGACATTTAAATAAATTAAAAAAATATTTAAAACTCACAATTCATAGCTCCAATCTCCCAATCTAAATTTCCTGATTTTTTGATTTAAAAAAAAAATCTTAGCATTTATTAACTTCTCCCAACTCCCAAGTCTTACCCTCATAATAACACTTTAATGCATTAAGAACAAGTATAAAAAAATTCTTTGAAAAGTCCCAACACATCTGATTATTATTCCTCATAATAACACTTTAATGTATTAAGAACAAGCATAAAAAAAATTTCTTGAAAAGTCTAACACATATGATTATTTGTCAAAATATTAAACTTTAATATAATATAATAAAAAAAAAGACATTTAATTCCTTAAAAATTCCAACACATATGATTATTATCAAAATATTAAACTTTAATATAATATAAAAAAAGAAAAAAGAAGACATTTTTTAAAAAAAAAATTTAAAAATCACAATTTATATATATAAATAATTGTAAACACAATCCGTGCATAACACGGGTGATCTGCTAGTTTATTATATAAAGAAAAGAATCTTTTTAACCTACAAATCTTGTGGGAGCTCTATTATTCCAATCCTAATTTCTTAATTTTCTAATTTAAAAAAAAAAACTTTTTCGTATCATCCTAAAATTTATCACCCATTACTAGCTACTCACCTAAATCCTACCACATCAGCCGCAACAACCTTCCAACCTAAGGAAAAAATTTGAGCAAGCGATAAAGTTTTTTTTTTTTTTTTTTTTTGTGTGTGTACTCCGGAAAGGAGAGAGAGAGAGAGTTCACATAAAGTTCGAGCCTTCCTATCATAGTGGCAGCAGCAGTTTTGGGACAAAATTTTGGAAGAAAAACAATTTAAAGTCTATGAGTAAATTATTTATTTTTTAATATAGTGATTATATTTTTAAATTGATTAGAATGATTGTATTCATTAGGTTCACATAAAAAATATTAATTATTGATGATGATTGGATTGTATTTTGTAATTGTGATTAAAACTTTGTTTATTTTTCAATATTTTATTTTTAATCTATGTTTTTTGGGGAAAAAAAAATTACATTGTATTCATTAGGTTCATATAAAGTACGCACTATTAATAATAATGATTAGATTATTTTTTGTAATTCGGTTTTTTAACTCACTGTATTTTTCAAAAAAAAAAAAAAATGGTTGTGCTTAATTTGTAATTGGATTTTTAACTCACTATACTTTTTGATATATATAAAAAAAAAAAAATTGTATTTTTTAATTATCAAGTGGCTTCATTATTTTTTTTATAAGGAAAAATGTGATTGTATTTTTTTACACTCCATTTTGATCACACAGTGATTTTATTTGGTTAAATGATTATATTTTTTTACACTCTATTTAATATGTGTGTTTTGAAAGGGAAAAAAAAATAGATCGTATTCATGTTTTTTGAATACAATCACACGGTAATTGTATTTTTGGTCTATGTTTTCTGGGGAAAAAAAAATAGATTGTATTTATTAGATTCACATAAAATAGTCATTGTATTTTTTGTTTTAAAAAAAAGTTTTGCTTTTTAACTATCAATTAACTTAATTTGTATGTTTTTTTTTAAAAATAATTTTATTTTTCAATTGCCAATTGACTTCATTGTTTTTCAATACAGTGATTGTATTTTTACACTCTGTTTGATTGATGATGATTGCATTGTATTTTGTGATTGTGATTGGACTTAATTTATTTTTCAATACAGTGATTGTATTTTTAATCTATGTTTTTTGGAAAAAGAAAAAAAAATTAGATTGTATTCATTATACTCACATAAACTACACACAATTGATGATGATAATTAGATTATATTTTGTAATTAGATTTTTTAACTCACTGTATTTTTTTTAAAAAAATGGTTGTGCGTTTTAGCTATTAATTAGCTTAATTTCTGATTGGGTTTTTAACTCACTATGTTTTTTGAAAAAAAAAAACAATCAGCTTATTTGATTTCGTTTTTCTGAAAACAGTTTTAAGAAAATTTTACTTTCTTGTTTTTTGTATTTTTTTGTTTTTACTGAATTTAAAAAAAAAAATTAAGCAATTTCTTAATTTTTAGACACACTTAACATAAATACACATAAAAAGTATAATTTTTGTGAAAAAATCTTTTAAAAATTCAATAAATACCAAAAATATAAAATAAAAAAAATACAAAAATTTAGTATATTTTTTCATATTTTTATGTATTTGTTAATTTTTTAAAATATTTTTTCACAAATTTTTTTACTTTTTAGATATATCTAAGTAAGGTGCATCTAAAAAAGTTTAAAAAAATACTTAAAATTTTAAAAATATTCACTGAAAACCAAAAAACACGAAAAACAAAAAACTCGGTTTTTAAAAAACTTAATTCAGAAAACTCAAACCAAACACACTGAATTGTATTTTTAATTATCAATTGACGCCGTTGCTTGTTTTTTTTTAATTAGCTTAATTTGTGATTGTGTTTTTTTATACTCCATTTTGATCCCACGGGATTGTGTTTATCTATACTCTATTTAATCTGTGTTTTTTGAGAAGTAAAAAAAAAAAGATTGTATTCATGTTTTTTAAATACAATCACACGGTGATTATATTTTTAATTTATGTTTTTTAAAAAAAAAATCAGATTGTATTTATTAGGTTCACATAAAATACCCACTATTAGTATTAATGAAGATTAGATTGTATTTTGTGATTGTGATTAGATTATATTCATTAGGTTCATATAAAGTACCCACTATTGATAATGATGATTAGTTTGTATTTTGTAATTGAATTTTTTAACTCACTGTATTTTTTGAAGAAAAAAAAAAACTATAGCGATTTCGGTTTTAACCCGACCTTTTTGCATCCTGGACTCGGGTTTCTTGGTTCCATATTGTTGTTTATATCTTACTTCCCTTGTATTTTCTTAAATTTGGCTTTAAGATTGTTGTGGTTGCGTTCGGGACAGGTTGGTTGCTTGGTTTCCAAACTCTTGTTGTCCAGAATTCTGCTCCTCCGCTCGAGTGGGCTTTTTGAACTCTCAATATTTTGCAGGTCTATAAAACTACTGGGAGAGTGTATTTTACGCTTAAGTAGATCTTTCTGCGCTCGAGCGACCTTTCTTGTGCTCAAGCATTGGTCTGTTGTTTGTAAAACTACTGGGAGTGTGCATTCTACGCTCGAGTGTCGTTTCTTGCACTCGAGCGGAACAACTTATTGTCTTTGATGCTCGAGCGTCACTTTTTGCGCTCGAGCGGACTATGCGTATATCAGTCCGAAAAGATCATTTTTTCATAGCTTTCTTTCTCAAAACCCTAGATCTAGAGCTCCTCTCTCTAAAACTCACACTCTCTCTACTTTTCACCTAGATTTAGTGGCTTCTCCACCCTACTCTCTTTGTTAAAAAGGTAAAGCGTCTCAAGAGCTCTATTTTGATCCGAACAAGATGTGGTTTCGGCGTCTTCAAAGTTCCTCCATTGTTACTTTGGTCTTCTAAGCTTTAAGTAGAGACTTTTTACACCATCTTATGGTTTTTAATTTAATTATTTGTTTTTACGTAAATAATGTTGAGATTTAGAGGATTTTAGACAAACTTAGCGTTTTGGTTTAAAATTAAAAGAGGGGTTTTCAAAAGAAAGTATTGAAAATGATTGCAGGTGTAGATATGAGGATGTATTTATGGACTCGCCTTTTTCCGCGTCTTCTTTCGGAAGGTTTGAAAGGAAGGCCTCATAGTTCGGACTCCCGCGGTTCTGAATCTAGTCTCACAAGTGCAATGTGAAACTGATAATCACCAAAGAGTTCAAATCCGACAAACCTTTTTGGAAAATTGATTTTAAATCAAATAATGCCAAAATTGGACTGCTTTGCCAAATACAGAATCACCACCTAAATATTTTATTTTGAGAAAATTTAGGAAACCCTGACTCGTGCCGAAAGCCACGTGTCCGTCATCACCAAAGTTGCCTCAGCTCGAGAACTTGGGTACAAGAGGGGAAGGTCTTGAAATGAGCACCCCCGCTAGCCCAATCAAAGATCGGCCTTTGCTAAATATGATATAATTTTTTATAAATCTTATGTGTTCTTGTTCTGATTATTAAACTAGTTTTACTATGTGACGCACACAAGTAAGTATAGACTAGTTTGCAAGACTTGGAACAATTCAACTCATGTTTGTTTTCGAAAATGGTTTGAATTTGCCACCTCAAGTGGGCTTAAAAGATGCGGATTTGCCACCAAACAATGTGGGCTTAAAACATGATTTGCCACTCAACAAAGTGGGCTTAAAACTTACATTCGTTGAATCGTTCCAATTCAAACAACAAGTCTTCATCCACAGGCATTCATGTAGTTTAGCATTTAAGCACATAGCTTCATGGCAAGCATGTGAAACATGGCATCATGGCAATCACACTCATGCAAGTATACTAAAGCATAAAACTCACCGAATACTCCAAGCTAAAACAGAAACTAGTTAGAAAAATGAATGATCCTAACTATACAAGATATCTAATGTAACACATGCAATGATGCAATGATGCAATTAATAGGCTCGGCTACTAATATAACATGTGAATCGATTTGATAACATGCGATTAAACACGTATTCAACGAAGATATTGAAATTGCAATGCAGTTTAAATGATGCGCCGAGCCTCGGTGCATGCAATACAAATGAATGGATGCAAGCATGCAAGCATAAGGTATGCTAAGTGAAACATGACCCTAATCTAATCATCGAAAGTGATTAAATAAAAGGGAGAAAGACGTGGGGTTAGAAGACATACACATACACACGTACACACGTACACACTTATTACAACATTATACCCTTGTGAAGGAGGGTCCGAATGAATAAGCTAACCAACTAGCTACACTAATTAAGTTAAGCTAATTATTACAACACAATATGAATTAACTAACTATTCTAAATTAATTAAATATTACAAACCAAATTAATTAGCTAAACACTTAATTAATTAATTTCAAAGCGATCAAGCTAATTAATTACAACATAAATTAACTAACTAATCTACTTAAATAATTACAACATTTGCATGAATTAGCTACCACTAACTAACTAAGCAAAGCAACTAAAGGCCTCGGGAAGCGAAGAATGCATGCATGCTTGGTTTCTCCACTTGAAAAGCCACCGCCTTGCCACTGAACGCCTCTGTTTGCACATTTGAACACCAACAGTGCTACTAACTTCCAGAATACCTTAGCTCCACATTACCAACATACTGTGTAAATTTCATTGGTGGCCGACAAGGGGCTTGTCGGCTACCAATGGTGGCCGGTCGGCTGCTAGTGATGGCCGATCGTCCACTGATGACATGAACTCCTTTTTTTGCAGCAACAGAGAGCAGACAGAGCAAAACAGTGTATTCTCACAGGTTTGTGTGTATTGTTTACACTCCTTATCATCAAACAAGCTCAAATGAGTAAAACTCTTGGCTCTCAAACCACCAATCAAGCAATTTCCATGTATGATGGCCAAAGAAGCATGTTTGTACAAGTTTATCATGCATAATCAAAGGTGATGATGACCAAGGAAAGTGGCACGTTTCATCACTTTTGAGTATGAAATGTCCCATTTTCCGTATGTTTGAATTAACGTTCGATTCAAATACATACAATACAACACGAAAGATGCTTATCTTACCTCTTTTACTTGTCCAATTTTATTTACTCATTTTAATTACCAAAACCATTCTTTAATTGATTTGTCCATTGGTGAGTGTCCTCTAATGGAAAGATGGCTCAAACCACAAGTTGCTTTGGGCATGAAAGAGGCATTACACTGTTGGTAATGAACCTCCTAAGTGATTAAACCATTAGGTGCAACACCTCTATTTCACACTTAGGCAAACAAGAGGTTTAAAACCACTTTCAAAGCAAACAAAAGAGTGAAGAATGGAGGGAGATTGTAAAGATTTTAAGTGCTAAAATAAAGTGTAAAACAACACTAAAACATATTATTAACTCAAAACAATTGTAGTAAATGCCTTAAAACACCAAGCTAGTGAAGGAATTAACACTACAACTATGCAAAACAAGCCTCAACTGAAATAACCAACCCAAAATAGAGCCAAAACAGGTCAAAAAAGAGGCAAAAATATACTGGACTTAAGCCACAAAAAGCTAAAATAATAAGCTAACATGTGAGGCTAACTAGGCATGCAAACAAGACACAATGAGGGGAGGCTAACCCCTCCCATTTTGGACTTCAAAACAAAGTTTTTACCACTGAAAAACCTCTGAAATTTAGTGGTTAAAAGGCCCAACAAATTTGATTTGAAAGTGATGAAAAGATGGTACAAAAGCTTAACAAGCAAAGGAGCAAGAAGGGTAGACCACCCCCTAACTCAAAATAGCCTCAAACCACCATTTTTAGGTCATAAAAATAGAGGTTTTTACACTTCAAAACCAGCCTTAAAACAATTTAAAAGGATGGCAAAACAAGTATATAAAGCAAGTAGAAACAAGGCAAGTGCTATACCTTTAAAGCAAAGCACAAAATAGCCAATAATCCAACCTCAAACCACCTTCTAGAGCTCAAAGAAGGTCCCAAGTTATCTCAGCCCAAAGGTGAGAGTATTTGGTTAAGGGTTGGTATGCAAAAGCTAAGAGAAACTAGGCGAAACTAGGCAAATGTGTGCAAAATAACAAGAGAGAGAGAGATATTTTTGTTCTAAAAATGCTAACCCTCCAAAATGGGGAAGGAACCCCCTTATATATAGAAAAACAAGTCTTGAGCTTAGAAACTTCTCATCATACACGTGTATGGAGATGTAGCTCAGTGAGTAACAGCTGGCAACAAATATCTAGAAAAAGAGACTAATGGCCGTCAGCCACCACTGGTAGCCGACAAGCACAAGCCATGGCCGACAGTCTCTGGGGCTGACTGACAGGTCACCCACTCTTCCAGACTAGAGGCAACAAGTTCTTGGTCCAAAAAACATGCACAAAACAGATAAGGTTTAGAGGCTTAAAGACAAGGCATTCCGCCGAGGACTTCGAGCTCTCAAAACGAACACAATCATTGAGTGCACAAACGATGACGTCCAAGCCTTGAGGACGGTCAAAAATGGGGTGTCTACAGTATTGTGTTGAAAATTGTTGATTTGACACATGGATTGAATTTTGAAAGAAAATAGAGTTTGCTCTAAATTGTCTCAAATAATTATTTTGTACAAATAATGGAATTGACATTGGAAATGTAAAATTAGATGAATGTTTAAATAAATGATGGAGTTGGATGTGTATTATTTCTCACCTATGAAAATTTGAATAATTTATCTGTCTTGGAGATTGTATATTTGTTTAGGGCTATCAGTGGTGGATAGCTATAATTGTTATAGAAATTGCATGAGAATTAGGTGAATTGAAACTAATCTCTTAACTGTTGTCATTGAATATGATCGTGTTTTAATACATTGCATATGTATAATATTTGGGAGGAGAAAGGGGATGCACTCTATGTTTGGGAGAAGAAAGGGAATGAATTCCATTGAATTAAGTTGGCTTGTGTGTCCAGGGTAAAAGTCTCGAAAACCGCGTATACATGGGTGCCGATTCCCGTGGACGAAATTTTCGTAAAATAGCAAATTGAAGTGTTTGTGTAATGGTTATATTTATTAGGAAACCACTGAGTTGTAGCCTCAGTTGGGTTGTCTAGATAACAATAAATTTGACTCATGAATTGAGGTGAAATGAATTAAGATAAAACGGATTGAGATGTGACACTTGGCATATTATGATCTTGTAAGAATATGAACGAGTTTACCAAGGGTATTGTATATGCATATCATACTTATATCTTCGTTAAGATTCATATATAGTGTTAGATTGTTTCTACTAGATTTTGGCTTACCCTACTTGGGAAAAACCATTTTCAAGTGCTGGTACATGCCTCCGTCAAGGACTTAGCTTGGAAGGATTGTTGAGCTAAAGGCTCACTTTTGTTTATTTTATATTTACCTTTTGTACAAGCCTAAAGCTTTATTTGTATTGAGTTTATGACTCATTTTGTTATAACTAAGTACGGTCTTGGAAAGATGTAAACCTTTAGGGCATATGAATATTCGTTTAGCTTTCATTCAATCTACTACTTATAACACATGCTGTAGATTCAGGATGAGTTATTTATGAATGTATATCGCATGTGTCACATTTTGTAAGTTAAACTTTGATTAATGAAAGCATGTTGTTTCAAATATACTTTCGCTTATGAGATGAGTCTATCGTATTTATTTTGGGGCGTTACAAAATTTGTTGTGCTTTTTAACTATCAATTAACTTAATTCGAGATTGGGTTTTTAACTTACTATGTTTTTTGAAAAAAAAAATAATTGTATTTTTTAATTACCAATTGACTTTGTTGCTTTGTTTGGATTGTGACACTTTCTATGTTTTTTGATGATTAGATTATATGTTGTCTTGCAAAAAATTGTAATTGGGTCTTTAATTAACTGTGTTTTTTAAACCAAAAAATGATTGTATTTTTTAACTATCAATTGACTTAATTTGTGATTGAGTTTTTGGACACTTTTGTTTCGATCACATGATAAGAAAAAAAATTTTTGTGTGAATTGTGACAATCTCTGCGTTTTTTAAAAACTTATTTAGTCAAGTAATAGATGGGTACCAATACAGATATTTGTGTGTTTTAATTTTTTTGTTTTTATTTCCTACTTTATAATTTATTAAATATTCATTTCAGATTTGTTACAAAAACTTTTTTTTACAGAATGGAACATGATATAATTTTCGCTAAAATCAATCGACTATTTTGAAAAAAAAAAATTACTCATTTCACACAAGACTGATCATGATGATCCCACATTCAAGGATAAATTGAAACAACTTCAAAAAGAAGCATGTCTATATCTTTGTGCGCCGTGCGTAACCTTTGTTTTAAATATAGATTGGTCTAAAAAATATCTATACCTTTAGAAGGTAAAATATATATATATATATATATGTAAGCATAATATTTTATAAATACATAATATATGTGTTGTTTATCAATTATAATAATAACTATCATGTTGACAATGAAGGAATGCTGATGGAAGAATCACAAAAATTTAGATTTTACTTATACTTTGTTTGATTTATTCAGTGAATTCCGAACAAATATAATAAATTCTTATTTTTATTACTTTAATTATGCAATGTCAACATTTTCTTTTAAAAGTACGTATATTTTATGCTAACAATTTAAAAATATGTTTGACATAATCATAAATATCTATATATATTTTTTAATACAATCCCGTGCATAGCATGGGTAATATACTAATATTATATAAGAAAAATTGACTTTTTAGTGAGAAGTCTTCTACGAGTTCCAAATTATCATTCTAATTTTTTTGATTTTCTTAATTTTAAACTATTAAGAAAATCTCTATTGGCTAACTTTTATTTGATCTCACATCGGGAAAATAAGGGAAAAAATGAGTTGTTTTACTCATATAAAGTAAATCTTATACTCTCATCCCATTTAGTGATGAGTCTTGTGAGAGTTTCAATATCGTATATTAATTTTATTGATTTTCTTAATTTTAAAAAATTAAAAAAATCTCCGTTGGCTAGTTTTTATTTGATAATCCCACATCGGGAAAATAAAGAGAAAAAAAAATGAGTTTTTTTACACATATAAAATGAATCTTATATTCCCAGTCCATTTAATATTCTAGTATTGTGCATGTTTCAATTCAATATAGTTTAAATTTTAAAAATTTTAATTAATTAATTATGTCCTAGCCGATTAGGCTAAAGCATTTTTGATTTGATTGATTCGTTGGTTTAACCGCGATTTTGTACTTTTATTTGATAATCCCACATCGGGAAAAAAAGAAAAAAAAATTTTGGTTGTTTCTCATATAAAGTAAATCTTATACTCCCATTCCATTTAGTGAGGAGTTTTGTGAGAGTTTCAATATCTCATATTAATTTTAGAGAAAATTAGTCTAGGGTCCCTCTCCCACTTTTCGTAATAGAAGAGATCCACAAAATTATTTTTTGATGTCTAAGGTCCCTAAACATATATCAGAGAAATTTGACTCTTTGTCTCTCCTCCTTTACTACAGAGCAACACTTCCTCTCTCTCTCTCCGAAACCCTAGAGAGAAGAGATGGACAAAGTCGATCGAATCTGTAGCCGGGCTTTATAGATTGTTGCATTTGCAAACCCCGCTAGCATATATATATAATAACAGATGAGAGAGAGAAGAAACACGAACCTGAAAGAAGGTGTGCCAGAGAAAATCGAGAGAAAGAGCACTGCGAGTGAGGAATAGAAAAGCGACCTTGGGAGAGCCTTGGAAATGATGGTTGAATGTGCGGAAATTGTGAAAGTGATGATGATGGTGGATTCAAAGTGGAGTCTGACAAGTGCCACAAAGCAGAGAATGGCCAACAGCCATATCACTAGCTTCGACCCCACCGAAAACAGACGGCGCCCTGACAAATAAGAACAAGAAAATCGCTTCTTCTTCGTCATGGACGATGATTAGTACGTCTCGCCATGAATTTCAAAAACAAACCAACCTTCTAGACAAAGTGATACACCAATCACCTTACGGTCTCTTACTAACACCATTTTCCTGTTGCACCTCTCGCAAGGAAATAAATGGATCACAAGAAAGAAACTAGAAAGAGAATGGAAACTAAGTGACTTGAGCAAGCTATCAGTTATAGTGAGAGCAAGCAAAAACTTTTATCACTAAAATAGCTAGGCAACTTGAGCCGTTGGACAATGTATTTTGCTAATGGGTATGCTTTGTCCATTTGATTTGGGCTGTCAAAAGTTCCAAAACTATTTTTGCATTGTTGTCTAAAAATTGGGGTTACAGTACTTTAGATTAAATCTAGGTGTAGTTTTCGAGTTGGGTTTTTGTGTTCTTGAAAATGCTCGGTTTCTGTGAATGATCCTTTTAACTGAGGGTTTTGTTGGCTTTGTTTGGCAAATTGCTGTCTTACAAGTTTTATCTATTACTCAAATTTCTGATATGTACTGATTTGTACATATATACTTAGATGTATGTTCTCTTTGTGTGTCTTTTCTGTATTTTTTGGGAATTTCTCTGGGTTGTGGAGTCCAGAGAAATTCTTGGGTTGAGAGAATTTCTGTAGAAAGGTTTGTCTATAAATTTCTTTGGGTTAGAGAATTTCTCTGGTTATCTGTCTATGAGTGTGTTCTGGTTAGCTCCTCAGTTCATCATTCTTGGGATTGGAGATGGGTTTACATTTGTTGGCCTACAAGAGTACTTCTATGATCAAGTTCCAGATTCAATGAATTTGTGTGTGTACGTGTGGTATATATATGGTGTGTGTTTGGACTAGTGAACTGAATTTTTTTTTTCATTTGAACTGAATTTTCTCTGGGTTGGTCCAGAGAAATTCTTTGGTTTCGAGCTGGAACCTAGAATACTTAATTTGTATAAAACCCAATATTTGTGAAATCAAATTTTGAAACCCTCTTGTTGAGAAGAAGAGCAATATTGATGTTGTTCGATTTCATCTCTCATTCTCTCCAGAGAAATTCTCATCTAGAGAAATTTTTCTCTGGAGAGAATTTCTTTGGAAAAGGCCAGAGAAATTTTCATAATTTGCTTGACACCAAGAGTGAAGGCAAGCAAAGCAGCGAATCACAGAGTTATTTGTGAGAAAATTAGAGAAAATTCAACCCTAGAGAAATTTCAAAACATAGAAAATCAAAAAAATTGAACAAACCAGAGAAATTTCAAATTTCTCTGGTTTGAAATTTCTCTGGATGGAAATTTCTCTGAGTTGAAATTTCTCTGGAGCAGAATTTCTCTAAATCAAATTGAGGGACCTTAGACATTGTGAAAATATTAGATGTTCTTTATACTATAAAGTCTTAATACCAGGGACCCTAAAAAAAAAACCCCTTAATTTTATTGATTTTATTAATTTTAAACAATTAATAAAATTTCCATTGGCTAGCTTTTATTTGATAATCACACATCGAGAAAATAAGGGAAAAAAATGAGTTGTTTTACTCATATAAAGTGAATCTTATACTTCCATCCCATTTAATATTATAGCATTATGCATATTTCAATTCAACTTAGTTTAAGTTTTAGAAGTTTTAATTAATTAATTATGAGATAATTATAATTAATTAATTAATAAAAATGATAATTTTAAAATAATTAAGCATTCTAGGAGCTCCAAATCCTCATTCTAATTTTCTTGATTTTAAACAATTAAGAAAACCTTTATTGGCTACTTTTATTTGATAATCTCATATCGGAAAAATAAGAAAAACAGTGAGTTGTTTTACTCATATAAAGTAAATCTATACTCTCATCCCATTTAGTGAGGAGCCTTGTGAGAGTTTCAATATCTCATATTAATTTTCTTGATTTTCTTAATTTTAAATAATTAAGAAAATCTCCATTGATTAGTTGTTATTTGATAATTCCACATCAGGAAAATAAGAAAAAAATTTAGTTATTTTACTCATATAAAGTGAATCTTATATTCCCATCCCATTTAATATTATAGTGTTGTGAATGTTTCAATTCAATATAATTTAAATTTTAAAAATTTTAATTAATTACCTAGTCGATCAGGCTAAATCATTTTTGATTTGATTGATTCGTTGGTTTAACCGCGATTTTAACCATTTTATACTTTTATTTGATAATCTCACATCGGGAAAAGAAGGAAAAAAATTTGGTTGTTTTTCTTATATAAAGTAAATCTTATACTCCCATCCCATTTAGTGAGGAGTCTTGTGAGAGTTTCAATATCTCATATTATTTTTCTTGATTTTCTTAATTTTAAACAATTAAGAAAATCTCTATTGGCTAACTTTTATTTGATAATCGCACATCAGGAAAATAAGGGAAAAAATGAGTCATTTTACATATAGAAAGTGAATCTTATACTTCAATCCCATTTAATATTGTAGTGTTATACATGTTTCAATTCAATATAGTTTAAATTTTCAAAGTTTTTATTAATTAATTATGAGATAATTATAAATAATTAATTAATAAAAATGATAATTTTAAAATAATTAATTACTAAAGTTTTAATTAATTAATTATGAGATAATTATGATAATTGTAGTGTTGTGCATGTTTCAATTTAATATGTTTTAATGTCACTCTTACTGCTCCTTAATACAAAAATTATGAGATAATTATGATAATTTTAAATTTGTATTTAAAACTTATAAATTATGAAATAGATTATTATAATTTTAAATTTATATTGTGTCGATTTTAAATTTAAATTAATAGATTATTTTCCATATTTAGTGACAGTTTAAATTTTAATAAAATAAAATTTAAAAATTTTAATTAATTAATTTTTGTGTAAACTGGTTGGTTTTTTGACCTAACTGATTAAAGCTAAACCGTTTTTTATTTGAATGATTTGCTGATTTAACCGTGATTTTAGTAGTTTTACATGTTACGATGATTCTTTCTTATTCATTAGGTTTTTAAAATTTCTTTAATTATTTCCCTTTCAAAAATCAACATAATATTTTTTTTAAATTCATATATTTTTATTCTAAAATAGTGAAATATTATAATTATGTCATTTTTTTTTTATAACAAGGCATAATTTTAATTATTAATTGTCAATACAACAATTTAATCTTTCTATACTATATATTATAGTAAAGAAACATTTAAAACAAAACTTTTAAATTTTTATATAAAATTTTATTTACAAGAGATAAAATATAAACAAAATTAAATATAATATCGTATTTTAATAAATAATATATTATTTTATTAGTATAAGTGATATGCTGGTAACATATATATATATATAAGAAAGATGGCTGGCTAATGCCTAAGTACTTGAGTAGTTTACCTTTTAGGGTGCGTTTGTTTTGAAGGATGAGGCGGTGGAATTGGACTATTAGTTTCACTGGACTAATAATTTATTATTTGTTTTATTTTTTTTGCTTCGGACTATTAGTCCCACAAATATGGGACTGTCCTATCCCATGAGAGAGGGTGGGATAGAAATCAGGGGATTGGTATCCCATAGGATTATTTTGTGAGATGTCTATTTTACCCTCCATGTTATTACTTAGCAAACAATTAGAAAATGATAAAATAGTCTTTTGAACATTTATGAATTATTTTTTTAGTGTTGTTAATTTAAAATTATATATCAGATAAAAAATTTTAATTATAAATTATAAATTATAAATTATAAATTAAATTTAATTAAAAATAATAAATAATAAATTATGGCCTTATAAATTAAATTTTTTTAGTGTTGTTAAAAAATTAAATTTACATATTAAATTAAATTATTTTTTTAGTGTTGTTAATTTAAAATTATATATTAAATAAAAAATATAAATTATAAATTAAATTTATTTAAAAATAATAAATTATAAATTATGGCCTTATAAATTAAATTTTTTTAGTGTTGAAGAAAATTTAATTTATATATTAAATAAAATTATATTTTATTGTCGTTAATTTAAAATTATATATTAAATAAAAAAATATAAATTATAAATTATAAATTTAATTTAATTGAAAATAATAAATTAAAATAATTAAAATATTGTGCAAAAAATAAAATAAAACAAATTTTTATTTAATCTAGTTAAAAATAATTAAACTATTAAAGCTATGTTTAATATTGCTATTACTTAGTAAATAATTGAAAAGGATAAAATAGTCATTTGAGCATTTATCCTTCTCCATAATATCCCAAACAAACATTGGATAACTAAAAATAGTCCAATTCAGACATCTAATCCCATGACTAAACAAACATAGGATATAAATTTAGTCCAATCAAATAGTCCCGGGACAATGTATCCCAGGATTAATAGTCCGATGGATTACAATCCCCCCTTATCTAGTCCGTCTAAACAAATGCACCCAAGTATATCCGATAATATATATAGTTAAAAAATTAACTTGATCATACCAATAATTCTTTTATCAAAGTATATTTATATTTAGGAATTGTTTGAGATGTATTAAATTAGTATATTTTTTAATTTTTTATAAAAAGATATACATAAAAATAAAGAAGTAATTTGACTCAAAAAAGATAAAAAAAATTAAAAAGTATACTTTTTTAATGCTAACCAAACAACCTCTTAGTTTTATGCACAAAATCACAGTAACAATATATTTTTTAAAATATAAATGTAGTTAGATGAAAGGATTATTAATATTCAATCAATTTGATTTTTATAAATATATTTTATTTAATATATTTTAAAAAATAAATAATTTAAATTATTAAAATAAAATATGAAATGGATCGCATTAAGGCTATCTCTAATGGTTCATCAAACCTTGCATCAGATTTAAAATTTGGTGAAAAAGTCACTTTTTGGAGCTCCAATGGTTTCAGCAAATTGGTATCAAAATGAGAATGGAACAAAAAATTTATCAAAGTGAGAACAGGTTCCAGATTTCACTATTTTACTGTGTTTTACCATTGGGGGAGACCAACCGGTCAATCAGTCGGATGTCCGGCCGATTGACCAACCGGTCGACCGGTTCCTTTCAAATAGGTAGGTTCAAACAGGTCGAAAGGTTCAAACAGATTAAAAAAAAAAAAATTAGTGTTACCAGTCAACCCTTCCCTCAATTCTGCATTTATTTTGTTCGACAGGTTTGAAACTCACCGTTGGAGAAAGCCGTATCAAATTAAGAAAACAATCTATTTTTTACTCAAATTTAATAAAAAAAAAATGAACAATCGGAGATACTCTAACCACCACCAATGCGCCCAACAGTCAATCAAAGTTCATAAAAGAATATCATGTGGACCAGGAGGCCACAAACCAAACTCAGCGTGGAAAACGGGTCATTTTTTAAGGGTTACACCGATCGGTTCGGTCTAATTATATTTTATTTCTTGATGTTTTAGAAATTCTACTTTTATAATTAATAATCTCATTTTATAAATTTCTTACTTATATAAAAGGTAACAATTTCTAATAAAAAAATAGAAAAAATTATATTAAAAAAAAAATAAAGCAAAGCAGAGGAAAAAAAATTAGAGAAAATAAAGAAAAATAAGAAAAGAGAGAGTGTATGAGTTCAGTATTTTCATTCTGTTTAAATAATTACAATAACAATAAATTAGTACAATTTCTCAAACTTCAAAAAATAATACTTCATCCGTCCCAAAATATTAGTCCCTTATTCTATTTTTTATTGTCCCAAAATATTAGTCCCTTTTTAAAAATCAAGCATAAAAATAATATAAATTTCTTATTTTACCCTTATTTTAAATTTATTAACAACATAAAAAGTACAATTATGACATTGATATTTTTTAAAAAATGTATTATCAAAAGGTAATTTTGGAAAATCAATTTTTTTAAAGTACAATATTTATACTACTAAAAAAAATTAGATTCTCCAAAATGGACCATTGTTTTAAAACGGAGGGAGTATATATATATTTCAAATCCAAACTTCAAACATAGAAGGAAGAACTGAGTATCTATACTATTATTAAATTATTAAATTTTTTAAAAAAAAGAGTAATGTTATTCTTTATCAAATATTAGAAATTTTATGTTAGAAATTTTTTTAAAAAAAATTATTAATTTTTTATCAAATATTTTATGTGTGTGTAAAATTTATATGGTGTGAATTTCACATCTATATAAAATACTGAGTAAATTTTTTTTAAAATCTTTTGAAATTTTTAACATTTTTCTTTATGGAATCTCTCTGCTATGCTAATAACAATGTGGCAATCAGGACGGGACGAGAGAGACGGGCTACCGACGACGACCCAACAGGTCACCTGTTAGCAACTTTGGAATACAGTAATTTTAGGATACCAAATAAAATAATTATTGTATAAAATACTTATTTGGAGTTTAACATTTTTATTTGGGATAATACTCTACACTTATTCATTGCGTGATATTTATCTAGTTTTCGCTTAAAATAGATACGAAAGTGATGAGATAAACACTATCAACAAAAATAAATTTGTTGAGACTTTTTTAGTGTATAAATAATACATGAAATATGATCCATCTAAACATATGAATCTCATACTCAAAAGAATAATATTAGGATCATAAAAAAAATATCATGAAAATTTTTCATCCATTGATTAGTGTGTAGTGTTTTCTTATATATGTAATCTAATGGTGGAAATCTTTCATGATTATTTTTATAATATTTTTTTCATAATAGCTAACATTACTCTACTAAAAAATGTAATGATCTCACCCAAAATACACATTTTGATTGGTTGATAAGAGTAAGATCTATCATTAAATAGAATTGTTATTTAGACTAATTAATCATATTTTGTATATTATTCACGCACTAAAAGCGTGAACAAATTCATACTCCCATCCAAAATGATAAACTCAACTATTTTTTTTACCTATCAAAATGTATATCTTACTTTAACCAATTAAAATAAGGTTGGAATACCACATAAAGTTGCCGCAAAACCACCATATTATTTTTCAGGAGCTGCTGACTCGTGTTGGAAAGCAAAAATCGCAGTAACCTTATCCAATATAATAGAAAAATCATTTCTTCATCCAGGGTGCGATCCTACTCTTATCAATGACAAACTACCATATTTCCTTATGTTAATTAATTAATCACTCAGTCTTGTTTGACATAAATTAAAATGAAATTTTTTTTGATTAAAAAAATCACAAAAAAAAAATAAATGATAATTTTATAAGACAAAATATTACATCAAAATTATAATCATTTTATTTTTTCTCTCACAAAAGTAAAAAAACCTAAAAAATCTATTTCAAATAAAATTTTTTAACCTCAGACTAAAATAGTTAAAAAATTAAAAAATCAACTCACATCCCAAACAAACTCTCAATATAAAATCATAAATCTCAACCCCCACCAACATCATCACTTATGTTAATTAATTAAGAAAAATGATTGTGAACTCTAATAACCAACATCATCACTTATGTTAATTAATTAAAAAAAATGATTGTGAACTCTAATAAAGGAGTTCTAATGAGTTTTAATGGGAGTGGATCTCATTGTGATATTTGGACCTTGATTTTATTATCTAATGGGAGTGAATTTCACTATAATGTGATGTTTTGACCTTTATTTTATTTTTTTTATTCTCTACCATATCATTATGGTTCAATTAAAACTTCAAAATTAAAAAAATATATCATTACCCATTAATTAATCACATGTAAAATCGTAAATCTCAACCCCCACCAATCACATCACTTAAGACATCACCAAGACTATAATATCTCAAAACTACCAAATAACTTATTAATATATTATAGGCCTTGTTTGGCTAAAAATTATTTGATCAAAATAATTAATAAAGATGAAATAGATTAAAATAATTAATAAGATAAAATATTATATCTAACTTATAATTATTTTATTTTTCCTCTTACAATTATCAAATCAATTATAATAATAAAAAAAATCAATTTTCAAACATAATTTTTTAATCAGACTAAAATTAAAAAATTAAAAAATCAAATAATCAGTTAAAATAACCTACTTTCAAACTAGCCATAATAACAGTCCTGCTACGTCTGCGGAGACTGGTGTCTCTTTCCCTCCTTCAACCTCCTTACTCTGTTATGCCACGTGTCACTGCCTCGCATAACAATGACTGGACAAAATACATGCTGACGGCGCAGTCTTTTCTGACGTATAACATTTTTAAATTAAAAATTATAAAATTATTTAAAAAATTTAAAAAAATCTATAATTCATACCAAAAAAATTAAAAATTATATTATCTTTTCTATCTACACATCTTATCGTAAAAAATTTAAAAATTATTATAAATATATTAAGTCCTCGTTTGACGACATCATTTTTTAACCTAAAAATTAAAAAATTATTAAAAAAATCAAAAATCCAACAATTTATACTAAAAAATCAAAAAATTTATTTTTTCTCTACTTTTTACATATCTTTTTGTAAAAAAATAAAAAATCATTCCAATCATATTAATTTTTTTACATCATATTTTAACAAAAAAAATCAAAAAATTACTAAAAAAACTTATTATCAAATGAAACCTAATTTTTTACCTCATATTTTAACTAAAAAAATCAAAAAATTACTAAAATAACATATTCTCAAACCAGCCTTATTTTATGGATAAGCTGAAAAAAGAGGATGACTTACGTGTCAGATAACCCCAAGTCCATGGTCAAGAGGATGACTTACGTGTCAGATAACCCCAAGTCCATGGTCAAGAGGATGACTTACGTGTCAGATAACCCCAATTCCATGGTCAAGAGGGGGGTTGCCACTCCAGCTCCGGCCAAAACTTCAATAACGTGCTGCTATGGCATAGCAGCCCTGCTTTAAAATTTTGTAAGTATTTTTTAATTGTATTTTAATAATTTAAATCGCTTATATTATAAAATTTATCAAATATATCATTCTTATAAAAAAAAATCAAATTAATCATACATCTATAATTCCATGATCAAATCTTAATTGTTTTAAAAAAATTATTAAAATCATATTAACCATTTACTTTTTAAAAAACAAATGTACACATAATATAAAACTACAAATATCCAATTTACTTAATTTTTTACATGAATGATCTATTCAACAAACCCTATAATGTGAACGGTTCGAATTATCAAAAAAAAATTCGGAACATGCCCCCAATAGGCCTCACAGCAGCCTACTGCAGAACAGGAACCCAACTCGCATAGGATGTCCCAAGAGCAATGAATAATTTTCCCTGGATAATGCTCCAATTTTAGACAGGCTTATGTCAAGTCCTTGCGTCTCTCCTGGATAAGCTTAATGTCACTTCCATTTAAAAGTAATACAAACAAAATTGCCATGATGGTAACATTCGTGGCTAAATTCATCTCTGAAAAACGAAGATTTCTTCAAGCAATTCAAAAGATTAACAGTGGGTGCTTTGTGGCCACGCATTAGCTCGGACTAGGTGGCTAATGCTGAACCTGAACTTTGGACTTTCCAGACCAGCATTTTTTCATGCACTCAAAACAGTTTGACAACTAACAAACATACAGACTTGTCACCAAAATAATTACTGGAATTGATCTATCGCAACATGGCAGTGCAATGGAAGCATCAAGAGGTGAAGTATAAGATTAAAAGCAAGGAAGCTTCGCTTTGTCCACCTACATCTTATCCGTTCTTTTACACAACCCTTTTTTTTTTCCTACCAAAATCATTGTTCCTTATTGTCAAAACAGAACAAATGGACTCCTAATCACAATGGCTCACCTTTAGCAACCTATTATCCAAAAGCATGACATTTAACCGGACAATTTACCAAGACCACAAATAATTATTTCCCTCTTAATTTTTACAAAGATGTGAGGACATGTTCATATTGATTAAATACAATGTTCAAAGTCCACGTGTCACATGTCCTTTAAAAGTCAATTTGAATAGCCTAAATGGCACACGGGCCACAAACACATCCCAAAACATTGCAAAACTCTCATATAACGATGAGAATCTTTCATATGAATGGGAAAATTATCATACCAGATTTAGTGCAATATGCATTTCCAACCATTAACCCCGTGTCAGCATAGGAGAGAGGCCATAACAGCAAAAAGCGTAAAGGTGTGTCAAGGATACAGTTTGCAAAGGGGAAGTAATGCTCTGCAGTTAAAACAAAAACAGAAGTGAGTGCCTTTAAATGACAAAGAAATGGCAAACACAATGGAGGATTAAGAACTTACACCAATCACATGGTTTGACTTCATCTTTTAGGGAGATGCGGCTTTATTGTTTCTACAACCACCTGTTTTGCAGAGGAAGCAATTTTTAAATAAAATAAAATAAATAAATAAAAAATTAAGCTTGAAATTCTGATCAGTACTGGAAAACCTGAAGACTAGCTCTTTGTAGAAAGTTCTTAATTTTCTTTATGCTTCTTAGTTTTGATTAGGTTGGACAAGGTGGTAGGCCTCCAAGGCATGTTTTGCAGCTTACATTGGTTGACACTGAAATCACCATAATGTTGTTGTCTTAGGTTTTCAATATTGCGTGACAGATGAGGCTTGAGAAAATGCAGCAACATTTGTTTTGGGGTGATTGGGATACAGTGTGCATTAAAGATGGAGGGGGGTTTTGAGTATTAAGAGACTAAATATATTTGCAAGTGCCTTTAGAGCCTCGCTTGCAAAAGGAATAGATATTGAAGAAGGTGGTGACAACCAAATATGATAGCTATTGAGGGAAGTGTATGTCTTATGGGAGAGGGCTTTAGAAAGTGTTTGCCATGCCTGGGATGATTTCTCCAAATTCACAAGTTCAAAGTCAGAAAGGGGAGATAAGAGTAAAATGTTAGACCCAAAAATGTTGTAAAGAGGATGGCTTTGAAGGGATCCTAATATTTTTCTCCTTGCCACAAACAAAGAAGCCTTGGTTGCAAATTACACAAGGGGGTTGGGTAGTAGTGTTTTCCAGTATGTTACAAGGAATGTATATTGGAGAATGGAGCAGTTCACTAACTGTTTGGTGCAGCTTATACAAGCTGCTTATAGCTTTTTCATGAGTCTCTACCAAATGTTTGGTGAAACTTCAGTTTACAGTTTATTAGGTAGAAATAGCTTAAATAAGTTGGAAAAATTGATTATCTAGAAGCTAGGAAAGGGGTGCTTTTGGCTTTTGCATTTTGATCATTGTCTTGCAACTAACAATAAGTTGCACCAAACAGGCCCATATTTGCTCAACTTGTTTTATGGGTGCAGGGGTATAGGATAAGAGCAAAACTACTTGTGTTGGGTAGCTACTTAGAGGTGAAGAAGTCCTTTTATAGGGATTTGTTGTGGAATAGAGGAGTGGTGTTCACTTGGAAAGGAATTTGAGGGTGGAGCTCCATCAAGGTGGCCTTTTTTGTATGAAATGCAACATGTGAGAAGATCCTTACGATTGATAATTTAATTAGGAGGCGGCAGATCCACACTATTGGTGTTGCCATTGGTAGAGTGATCATGAGTCATTCTATCATTTGCTAATACAATTGAAGCTGACAAGGGATGGGGAAAAAGGCGGAAGGCGTGGTTGTTAGTTCCATTGTGTTTGAAGTGGCTTTTATGGAGGGCTTGCAACAAGACATTCCAGGAGCCTTTGCTTAGGATCAGAAGTAGCTTTATTATTATTTTGTTTAGTAGGAGTCCAGAGAAATTTATGTCAAGTCTTGATCACATAGTTGACTGTCAGCCCTAAAATCTTTACACTTCCAAGAATCTCTAGGCCTTGTTATGTTTTGAGTGTATAGGCTTCTTTGTCTTTTGGGTTATCATGAACCTTTTGTGCATGGGTCACCCTTTTGATGCCCTTCTAATACAAATTACCTACTTACCCAAGAAAAAAATTATATTTCCAATTCAACCAGGATTATACCATAGTAAATATTGTACAAAATGCTCAGAATTAGTTAATGCCCCACTGCTAGAAACAAACTGGAAGTTATCAGATTGTGCAGCAAGCATCAAATAATTACCCATTTTATAGTGGCCATCAAGGTTCTGAAAAGCGGTTGCGGTGACGCGGTTGCGGTTACGGGATCTAAAGGCCGTAGTGTAACGGTTGCGGTAACCGGAACCGTGAATTTTTTTATTTTTCGCACAATTTGAAAAAAAACTTACCGATACGCATATTTTTTTTCCATGATCATATTTATTGGGTTAAAAATAAATATTGATCAATTTTTATAAATTTTTAAGTATGATCCAATATATTTCATATTTTTAAATCACTGCAAACTAAGTTTTTTACATTTTATTTTAATAATTAATGATTTTATATTTTACAAAAAATCAATCACTAACTATTATATATAAGATAAATAAAGACAAAAGTAAGAGAACAAATAAGAACCTAAATATATATATATACATATTTTAACCAAACCAAATAGATAATGACCACATTTATTATTATTATTATTTTCAAACAATATATAGATAAACACACACAAACAAGATGGTTTAGTGATAGCAGCTGAATAGAATAGCATAGGTCTTATAGTTTCAACAAATCAATAACATATTCTTCATCTTCCCCCTTCTCTCTCTCTATCTCTTGCTCCTCTATTCTCTCTCTTTATCTTCCCTCTCCTCTCTATCCCTCTTCCCCCATTTTCAGCTTTTTTTTGTGTGTTTTTCGAAAGAAACAGTTTGGAACCGTTACGTAACGGTGCGTAACAGGCCGTTACGGCTGTTACGGCACCGTTATGACCGCTACGGTAGCTGCTACGGCCGACACACCTGTGAATCTCAATCACACTGCAAAAGCGGCCGTAACGGGTGGCGGTAACTGCCAAAACCGTTACATAACGGTTGCGGCCGCTTTTTAAAACCTTGGTGGCAAGGTTCTGAAAAGCGGTTGCGGTCGCCGTAACGGTGGCGGTGACGCGGTTGCGGTTACGGGATCTAAAGGCCGTAGTGTAACGGTTGCGGTAATCGGAACTGTGAATTTTTTTATTTTTCGCACAATTTGAAAAAAAACTTACCGATACGCATATTTTTTTTTCCATGATCATATTTATTGGGTTAAAAATAAATATTGATCAATTTTTATAAATTTTTAAGTATGATCCAATATATTTCATATTTTTAAATCACTGCAAACTGAGTTTTTTACATTTTATTTTAATAATTAATGATTTTATATTTTACAAAAAATCAATCACTAACTATTATATATAAGATAAATAAAGACAAAAGTAAGAGAATAAATAAGAACCTAAATATATATATATATACATATTTTAACCAAACCAAATAGATAATGACCACACTTATTATTATTATTATTTTCAAACAATATATAGATAAACACACACAAACAAGATGGTTTAGTGATAGCAGCTGAATAGAATAGCATAGGTCTTATAGTTTCAACAAATCAATAACATGTTCTTCATCTTCCCCCTTCTCTCTCTCTCTATCTCTTGCTCCTCTATTCTCTCTCTTTATCTTCCCTCTCCTCTCTATCCCTCTTCCCCCATTTTCAGCTTTTTTTTGTGTGTTTTTTGAAAGAAACAGTTTGGAACCGTTACGTAACGGTGCGTAACAGGCCGTTACGGCTGTTACGGCACCGTTATGACCGCTACGGCAGCTGCTACGGCCGACACACCTGTGAATCTCAATCACACTGCAAAAGCGGCCGTAACGGGTGGCGGTAACCGCCAAAACCGTTACGTAACGGCGTTAGGTAACGGTTGCGGCCGCTTTTTAAAACCTTGCTTGGTGGCCATTTATGAGCCTTGAAGCATGGATTTATCAAGAACAAGATTTTGTTTTGTATTTTTTATATAATTCTTAATTTTACTGATTAAAAAAAAAATTAAGAGTGGGAATTTTGGAGACCTCTTTTCTCCCTATCATACAAAAGCAGAGTGTTCTTACCCTACCATCATAAGACAATGATGGGAAAATCCAAGGCTCTCGAGAACTCCAGGCAAGGCCTGCAATTTCAGGTAAAACTAATCAGGCCAAGGTCGGCCGTTAATATTTTTAAAATGAAAAAAAGAATAAAAAAAAAGAAGCAAAGTTGCAGCAATCACCATAAACACAGTCTTCATAGTCACTGTATGAATTGAGCAATGGATCTGCCAGCCTTGTAGGTGACTTCACCAAGCTGCCAGAATTGTAAACATAAATAAGGTCATCTGAAGAAATGAAAAAAATAAGAAATAAGAAAAAGAAAACAAAAGTGATGAAATTTGTAACTTTCAGAATAAGAAAATGACCTTTCATATGTTACATCATCACTGTTTGGAGGAGAAGTTAACCATACATTGACGGT
Source organism: Camellia granthamiana (assembly GCA_036172215.1). Classification (NCBI taxonomy): domain Eukaryota; kingdom Viridiplantae; phylum Streptophyta; class Magnoliopsida; order Ericales; family Theaceae; genus Camellia; species Camellia granthamiana. Next base: position 134,009,060 of record CM069910.1, read on the forward strand.
TGAGTCTGTTCCAGCACTCTGCAAAAGTGTTACTTCTGTCAATGAGACATTATTGGATAGGAAAACAGTTAACCAAAGAAGAAGGCAATCATGAATGAAGAGATACATTTTCAATATAAATAAGTGAGGCCTCAACTTATATTCGTGACATTATATGGGCCAAAGAGAGACCATTCAAACGGTAATTTTAAGTAAATTTAGTTTCTTTCCGGCCTTGTGTTCACGCTTAGCCAAAAGGAATGTCTCTTCTCATGATGGATAAAGAAAAAGGATGAGATTCACACGTGTTTGTGTTTGTGTGGAGAGAGAGGAAGAGAGAGAGAGAGAACCAGAATTAGCCCATCATACTCAGGATTACATCTGACAGCCCATGTCCTACAAGCAATACCAAAAAGGGTCAATCAGACTACTGTCAAGCACATGCATACAATATATATTGTCAAGTGAAAAAGGATAGGTAATCAGGGCTCATAACGCATGAATAGATATAAATGAGAATAGGCCAGTGGTGTAAAATGATACCAGTGTGCATGTCCAGGGAGCTCTAGGATTGGAACCTCTGGCATTCTAAGATCCCATACGTGTATCCCTGATTCATCCTCTGCAGTTACCTTTAGCATTCACAACAGTATTATCATACAGTGCCAATTAAACTGGATAATCAATGAAAAGTAGTCCAACACAAAAACATATGTAGAGATTTTTACTAAACAAATAAAATCTCATTCCTTTGTGACATGGCAGCAATCTCTCTCTCTCTCTCTCTCTCTCTCTCTCTCATTGAAAGCATTTCAATCTGTATTTTATGTACAAGGTCATTGTAACTTCAAAACTGATCTGCAAATCATTATCACCATTTTGTAGATTAGAACTGGTTCAAATTAAATGACCAATTTCTGAGTTTAAACATTGTAGAAAACAATGGAAATATTTCATTTCCATGCATGTCCAAGGTATCGTAATGGCATGGAAGTTATGACAAAAAAGATGTGAAAATTAGAACAATAATAAGCCAAAGATAGGAATATAATCATCCAACATGAGAGAGTTGACTAGTGATTAAAAATCTAACTACAGATAACCATTTGAGCAACAAAAATAAGTCCATTTATATGAAAGATTATATTAGAGGGATGTTTACGTTTGTCTGTGTGTGATTGATAGCTAACCAACAACCAACAAAGGGAATGTCCAGTCATTGTTGTTGGAGTACCATGGAATTCACTTACTTTTGCATTCCGTTGGTTTTAAATAGGTACAATCCAAATGACTCTCAGGCAGGCATCTGAATCAGGTATAGTCTAGAGTATAAGCGATTTATTAATTTTGGATTGGAAAATTACAACAAGAGTCATTTCTGTGAATCAGCCGATGATACAACAAGTTGGGTCTTTAAAAGCCCAACAAAAACGAAATTAAATAGGGAAAATTTCATTTTACCCCCTTATGGTATGGGTCAAGTGGTCATAACCCCGCAACATTAGAAAATAAGCACACAATAAGTGCAACTAACATGCTTTTGTTAAGTGTCATTTTTGGGGACAAAAATATCCTTATGATTCTACAAAACCACAAAAATTACCCTCTTCCTCACTCTACTATTTCTCTCTCCCAAACCACACCCACCTATGCACTTCTCTCACCACCAGCAGTCATCACTGGTTTGTCTCCTCAATGAAACACACACACACACACACGCACGCACAACACCTTCAGCCGCTACTCACCAAGAAGCACAAACACACACCGCAGCTGCATGCATAACACAGCTTCCATTCCTACCACCCAGCCAAGCTGCTACCAGTGCCCACACTGGATCTTGGGTCAATCCGGTTATGTAATTGGAGTGAGAAGGCATGACATAGAAATCTATAGGAACATTCCCATAGACTATATTGTATACCTTCCGTACAAAATAAACACATAACCGGGTTGACCCAATAGCAGAACAAATTTTTTGTTATTCTCACAAAATAAACACGCCAGGTGTTTTGAACAAAAGACCTTTAGAATAAAAATAAGGCAACCAGCCACTAGCCAACGCTAATCCAGTATTTATCAAAGGACATTTATTAGATCAATATAAAAAACACCATGCAGAGAACATAGATTATTGTATTGGGAATCCACACAAAAGTTCTTTTAGCATCTTTACACTTTTTCCGGGAAAATATCATTTATTGATTAAAAAGGTAATAGCAGTGAATACAACTCACAGCCTCAGCGCTGCACTTCTCCCTCTGCTAATGCCAGTAAGTAAGGGAAATCTCCCCACCCATCACTCTTCCAAGGAGACCGATAGGGCATGTTATGCCACTCCATGGACCACCCCATTGCCTCCTAAAGTTTGTTCTGCACAAATTATTATTCTCCATTCCAACATTGCTGCCACACTTAATACTTGCATGTATGAAAAACATATAAATATATATGAATGCACACTCAGCTATACTTAAAAAACATAATCTTAAATGCACTTAATTACAGTCACAAACATGATTATATATTGGACATATGAAAGCACACATGCGCATAAAGCCTTCAATCTTTTAGTTCTTCATAATAATAATACTAATAATATGACATAATGCTGGTTTCCCTCAAATTTTCCACAATTTCAAATAAAACTATTAGTCATGTAATTGATTCAATAATAAAACTAATTGAACCATGACAGAAGTTGCCCACCCCACACCTCACAAATCTAATAACTATGGTCTAAATAAAAATGAGCTCCTTGCTATTGCAAACAATTGCAAATACTTGAACATATAGGCATGTTTAAATGAACTCAACAGTTAGATACTTACAAGTATATACTTCCTTTTGGTGTCATAATCTACATTATGAACATGGGCGTGTTCAATTGAATTTTCTTTCCTGCAAGCACAACATTATCAACTATGATTAGAATTTAATATCCCATGAAGGAAAAGGCAGAAGCAATTTGCAGTTCCAATCAGTTTCAACCAGTAATATGATATTCGGGAGTCACTGCATGGTAAAATGTTAAAAATTCAAACGAGTTGAAACAGAAACCATTAAAAATTACTTGAAACAAACGAGGTGGAAAACACTCCCCTTACAACGACTCCCTATTTGAATGAATACAGTATGAGGGGAAATGGGGAGTTGGTACAAAGAATGAATCGTGAAGAAACAAATCAAAGAGGCTTCATCCACAAGCTTTTTTGCCATTTACTTGAGGAAAATAAAACTCAAGTGTAAGCTTCAACCATGATTGGTCTATGGATGTTTATGCAAGACCCTCAAAAAGCAGGGGAAGCATTTCATGCACACATCCCCACACTGCGAAGAGAGTTCCCTTAAGTTATACTATAGGATGCACAAGGAGGGCACGTAATTGACTGTACAGTTTACTTTCTCAAGCAGAAAGCACTGAGATTGTGAAGCGAAGTCCCACATCGCTTGAGTACTAAAGTAATATTAAGCATATAAGCATGAGGGCACCCTCACCTTAATAGCCAGCTTTTGGGATGAGTTGTACCCAAGACCGTGTAATAGAGATTCCCTTTTTTATAATTTTAAAATAATAATAAAACAGTTGCAATTATTGATGCAGACCAGATTCATCCTCAGACTTCCTAAAGATTTGATAAAAACATTCTTGGTCAGCATCTCCACGATGCAAATATTAAGATATTCCGAATCATCTGATTTGTCAATCATGACTATATATCAGATTCTTCCTCAGTGACTTCCCAAAGATTTGATAAAAACATTCTTGGTTACCATCTCCACAATGTAGATTATTAAGATATTTTGTGTAATCTGATTAGTCAATCATGACCATCCAAACAATTTAGTTTACGTTTGTTAGTTCATAAATCCCCTAAATCTGTATCTCTTGCTACACTGTCATAGAAAAATGTTTGAGACCCCTAAAAAGCTCCCACAATTTGACCCACAATGATGTGGTATGATAGCTGTCCACTTTTGATTTGTAACACACCCATGATATAGGGCCCAACTCTTTTGCCACATCATTGTGGGTGAATTTGTGGATGTAAGATTGTGGATCTCTAACACTTCTCATTGTCATATATGTATGTAAAAGCTAATTCAGCTTGTTGAATAAATCTGAAAGCACAGTTGTAGCCTCTCTTTTTTTTTAGAAGCTCGTCTAAGATGATGCAAACTCACATGATTGAGTCTAAAACGAGAAAAGAGCTTACATCATTGTCCTTAGATCCCAAAATTGGATTGATGATTTAGATATCGATGCAACAGAATTCACATCATGTGGATCCCATGCTCCACCAGATAAGTAATGAAGCATTCCAGCTGACTCCTGCGATTGTACCTACATTTCACCACAAAACCTGAGTAATAATCATCCCACGGATTAAGGCGATGGAATTGGTAGATGTTATGATTAAGAGGAGAGTTAGGCCAAGTTTGGCATCCTATAAATAATTCATCTTTTTATCTTTTTATCTTTTTTCCATCACATCACCTCTCTACTTTTCTGCATATCTTTTCGTAAAAAGACAAAAAGTGCACTTACTTAGATTATCCCAAACAACCCCTTAGAATAGCTTGCGTACAAGAAACTAAGTGGGCGGGTGAGAAAGCTAGGGAAATTAAGGATACCGATTTTAAATTATATTATAGTGGTAAGGATAGACGCAAGAATGGGGTAGGAATCATAATTGCCAAGGGTCTTGTGGAGAATGTAGTAGCGGTAATTAGAAAAGGGGATAGGATTATGTTAGTTAAACTAGTTATTGGAAGGAATATAGTGAACATTATTAGTGCATACACCCCTCAAGTAGGATTAGATAACCAGACTAAGAGGGATTTTTTGGAGCAAATGGACGAGATCTTACAAGAAATACCCGTAGGAGAGAACCTGGTTATAGGTGGAGATTTTAATAGCCATGTAAGCATAGATAAACTAGATTATGAAAGGGTGCATGGTGGATACGATTTTAGTGACAGAAATGAGGCTAGAGAGAGTATCTTAGATTTTGCGTTGGCTTCTGGCCTGGTGGTGGCCAATACTATGTATAAGAAGAGAGAGGAGCATTTGATAACCTTTAAGAGTGGGTCAGTTAAGAGCCAAATAGATTACTTCTTAGTGAGAAAAGTGGACTGCCTAAAATGTAATGATTGTAAGGTGATTCCTGGAGAGAGCCTGACCTCTTAACATAGGATTTTGGTACTAGATTTATGTTTTAGAGGGCAATACCAAGCTAGGAAGGACAGTGGGTGGCGTAGGACGAGATGGTGGGACCTAAAAGGAAATAAACTAGAAATATTTAAGAATAGAATGGATAAGGTACTTGGGACTTGGAAGATAATGCTAACACTATGTGGAACTCGATGGCCAACTGTATGAGGAGAATTTCAAGGGAAGTGCTTGGAGAGCCGAAAGGGACGGGACCCAGCTCTAGGGAAACTTGGTGGTGGAGGGAAGAGGTTCAAGCGGTAGTTAAGGCAAAAAAAAAGTGCTTTAAAAAGTGGCAGAATGATAGAACTGAGGAAAAGCTTAAGAGCTATAGATTTGCTAATAAGGAGGTCAAAAAAGTGGTGAGAGAGGCTAAGTTGAAAGCTTATGATGACTTATACACTAAACTAGATAGTAAGGAGGGACAGAAGAGGATATACAAACTTGCTAAGATAAGGGAGAAGAAAATAAGAGATTTTAATCAAGTTAAGTGCATCAAGAGTGAGAATTCTAAGGTATTGGTGAAGGATGAAGAGATTAAGGAAAGATTGAAAAACTATTTTGAGAAACTATTAAATGAGGAACATGGAGATACAGCAATAGGAGAAGAAATAGCCAGTAATACGATAAACCAAGACTATAGGTTCTATCGCAGGATTAGGAACTTTGAAGTGGAGATTGCACTTAAGAAGATGAAATCAAATAAGGCTTTAGGACCCGATGATATCTCTATTGAAGCTTGAAAGTGTTAGGGTAAAAAAAGATTGCTTGGTTGACTAAGTTATTTAGCAAAATTTTGTTGACTAGGAACATGCCAGATGAGTGGAGGAAGAGTATTTTAGTACCAATCTATAAGAATAAAGGAGATGTCCAAAATTGCAACAACTATAGAGGAATCAAGCTAATGTGTCATATAATGAAAGTGTAGGAGAGGGTGATAGAACACCGATTATGAGATATAACAGAGGTGTCAGAGAATCAATTTGGGTTTATACTTGGCAGGTCAACAATGGAAGTAATTTATCTTTTGATGAGAGTAATAGAAAAGTATAGAGAAAAAAAGAGAGATATTCATATAGTGTTTATTGACCTTGAGAAAGCATATGATAGAGTACCCCGAGATATAATATGGTGGGTGTTAGAGAAGAACGGAGTGACAAAAGGTTACATTGATGTAATTAGGGACATATATGAAGGGGCTGTGACCACTATTAGATCGTCTGCTGGAGAGACAAATGAATTTTCTATCACTGTAGGGTTATACCAAGGATCTACCTTAAGTCCTTATCTTTTTGCTTTAGTTATGGATGAGTTGACGAGAAATATTCAGGATGACGTGCCATGGTGTATGCTTTTTGCAAACGATATTGTGCTAGTAGATGAGACTAGAGAAGGAGTTAACACAAAGTTGGAAATTTGGAAAAAAAACTCTTGAATCTAAAGGATTCCGGATAAGCAGAACTAAGACAGAGTACATGGAGTGTAAATTTAGTAACAGTAATAATGAAAGTAGAGGAGAAGTGAAGATTGAGAACCAAGAATTACCTAAAAGTGAACATTTTCGTTATTTAGGGTCAATTATCACAATAGCGGGGGAGATTGATGCGGATGTAGCCCATAAGATTAAGGCAGGATGGTGTAAATGGAGAAGTACGTCTGGGGTACTGTGCGATAAACGAATACCCACTAGACTAAAAGATAAGTTCTATAGAACGGCTATTAGACCAGCGATGTTGTATGGGATAGTGTGTTGGGCAACCAAGAAACAACATGTAAATAAGATGAGTGTGGCTCAGATGAGGATGCTCAGGTGAATGTGTGGCAAAACTAGACAAGATAGAATTAGGAATGAGTGTATTCAGGAATGGGTAGGAGTAGCACCGATAGAAGATAAGTTGAGAGAAAATCGATTGAGATGGTTTGGTCACTTTCAACGGAGACCAATAGAGGCTGTAGTGAAGAGATGCGATACTATAACGGTAGATGGGAGTGTTAGGGGATGGGCTAGGCCTAGATTAACGTTGGCTAGTGTTGTAAATAGAGATATGGATCTACTTAATTTGACTAACGAAATGACCTTTGATAGGGCCGCGTGGAGAAGAAGGATTCATGTAGCCGACCCCATTTGATGGGACTTAAGGCTTGGCTTGGTTTGGTTTGGTTTTTGTATAGCACCAATTATAAAATATAAAACACAAGGCGCCTAGAACTGAAAAGATAAATTTAAACCAATGAGAAATTAAATTTGAAATTTGAGAAACAAGGAATAACAAAAGCATAATAAAGTGATAAGGAACTAAAATGGATGATACCATAATTTCTTCATTTTAATGAAGTTGAAAAGTAAAGCATCTGTCATTAGGTTAATTGAAATGTTTTAAATGCAATTGCAAGGCATTAGGTCAAGTAAATGTCTTCAAATGTAGTCGTCCCCTCATGCAAACTGATCTGAATTTCTGAAGTGCTAGAAATACTAGGAAACCAGGGCAATAGTGAAAGACATAAGAAGTGAATTTAATCTGGCTATGTTTTTCTAGGAAAGCATTCTTACCATTGATTTCAATATGTACAGAAACAGAAAACAAATCCCGAACACTTGAAAGGAGTAATATGGAAATAAGACAAATCCAGAAGCTTCATTTGATGCAGAAGATGTTTAATGCTAAAATACTTATAAACATGCACTTGGAGAAATACGCAATGCAAACAATCACGCATGTCCATGTGCTTAAGCCCTCTCTGCTTACAGTGCATTATCATCACATCATGACAAAGCAAGCAGCTAGGGAGTGGTAACAGCCTTAAGAGGATGAGTCAAATGAGGCATATTTTTTATCTTAGAACCAAGTAATCATCCTCGTTGAGCTTCACACCAACTTGCCCCTCACCCATCCCCATCTACATGCAATTGTCTAGCACCTACTAATGTAAAGAAGTATTTATGTCTATGCACTATAGGTATTAAGAAGTTGGGGGACAGGTTGTTGCTCATCAACTAAAAATAGCATCAATATAGAATTTACTTAAGTAGGTTTCAATAATACAAGCAATTATTTAAGCATGCAGACAGTGAAGATATATTAAGAGAGTAGTAATTTTATAATTGACAACTAATGCAGTTGATAGCACAGTGGAATAGAGAATGAGTGATGTGATAAAGAAGATGAAAGGAAACTTCACAGCGCAAATGGATAAACACAAGGCTTCAATTCATTTCCCTGTATGATAGTATCTATGTGACAAATGGTAAATCTGAGAATTTTGTCAAGAAACACACTTGTGCAGTCTTTCTGGAAGAATCTAAGCTCCACAAATAGAGATTTTGCTCATCAATACTGATCAACTTGTCATGCCTTCCAGATGGCCACCACAGTGTGCTGCCAAGTACATTTGGGGCATCAAGCAGCTTTAAAAAAGAGAAGGAATGGAATATTAATCATGATACTTTATTTTTTTCATTCAGTTAGTCATAAACATTATTTCTCACAACACTGTAAGTCAATGACATGTTTTCAACTATGTTACATGGACTTCGACATATTGTTGGCTGGGTATCCAACTAAGCATCAGATCTAGCATCCAAGGACACAAAGAGGAGAGAGCCATGTACTCATGTCTTTTAAAATTCTTGAGTAATTTGCTAGGATAAAGTAGTGTTTCTGTCACAAAGTGCATTCAAAATGCAGACTTCAATGCATGTCAAAACCAAACTTATCAGACAGATATCCTTACCTGACACCTGTATCATCCTACATTGACACTTTACATATTAGATAGTCCATGTAACATATGTTCTCTACTGAGGGTTGAATCCAATATTCCAGTGACTCCTAAAAGACCATAATCTAGCAAATTTACAACATTTTGTTGAAACCATATATAGAAATTAAAAAATTAAAAAAAGCGATATGAGATACAAATATGATACGACGGTGTGACAAATCTAAAGTTTTGTAGCATTGTCCTAATTGAGACTACAATTTATTATAATACTCAAGCAACTAGCCCCTAGTGACTAATGGTGATAATCTATTCCAGAAAGTTCCCTAAAAAGCGAACAATCACAATACCTTTGGAATATTAAATTGGTCTCATAGCTTGCCTCTGTCAAGTGACAAGGTTTAGGTAACTACACTGGAAGGTTCAGAAGGGGAAGTTATTCTCAATGCAGCAAGCGACGCAGAATCATAAGAGGTTTTTATTCCTCGATGATACATCTAGTCTAGTAGTTGTTTTTTTTCTATTAGTTGCGATGCGAACAGGCCCTTACTTATGAGATTAGTTGAGTAGGCTTGCGTTAGACTGACTAAAACAAAACAAGCAAAGAAATAGCTCCTTAAATTTTAAATGCACGAGGAATTCAAACTCCAGATGTTGTAATGAATGTGTACTTTAGATCTCCATCAGATGCACACAAGCTAAGTTGCTAACATCCGCATGCATGCAAGTCAAATGTTTCCTTGTACGTAAATTCAGATAGTTGTTTGTTCAAAAGAAGTTTTGTAGCATTGTTAAATATGATAATATGCCTCATAAAAATAGCCAAATAATGTAGAGAACTCAGACCAATGACGGAAAGTTGCAGCTAGTTCACACTGGAAAACACATTTTGCAATTCCATTGGAAACAAGATCAACACAACTCTTAACGTAGAGGACATGGGCTTGTTTGGTTTGTTTTTGGGAAAAATTCTTTACAAACAAATTTTTAAGAGTAATCAAACCAAACAAATTTTTCTAAAAAAATCTCAAAATTTTGTTTGGTTTGCTTCTTTCCAAAATCACTCTCTCTCTCTCTCATACACATCAAATCAATCACTTTTTTTAAAACTCTCTCCCCAAAACAATTTTCCAAAACCATTTCTGAAAAAAGACAAACCAAACAAGTTTTCGTACTTTTCATCTCAAAAACTACTCTACAAACACAAACCAAACAAGCCCATAATGTTTGCGCGCAAATCAAGGAACTTCCAATGATATCACATTATTTTCTATCATAACACAGAACAGAGTTGTTGATCCTGGACAATAAACTCACCATTTGATCTTAGAATTATGGGCATCTAAGGAGCCAATACATTCCAACTGCGGAGAATTTAACTGGCCATATAGCTCAGGGATCTGCCATATTGCTGCTCCATAGGATTCACCTTCAATAACAAGGCAAACTATCAAACCACTTTTTTTGTTTACACCACCAAACTTGTAGATAAGTGAGGAAAAGAAAGTATGCAATCGACAAACCATTCCAAAAATTATTGACATCTTTTCTAATTATTAAACCAATTTGGTACATACAATTGACAGTTGCAGTAGTGGCTTTCCTTAAGTTTCAACTCAACAATAGTTGCAAGGAAGAGCATATATGATTTGATGATCTAATATTTTCTTGTTCCTATTGGCTGTCAAAATGCAGAAACACAGGACAGCAAATTGGCAGTCCATGAACGTCAAACTAATTCTGTTGCTAAACAATCAAAAAGGGAGGAGTTCAAATGCCAATAAATCCACATAAGCTAATACCACAAAATGCCTACAAGTGATTTAGAGCTAGCTATCCAATTCACCAAAAAGTGACCCATTGCATTGCAAGTGAACCATTAGAGCATTATATTATACAAGAGTCCATAGATTAATCATTCAAATTGCAAATTGCAAATCGAAACAATTTTCGTAATTTAAATGACCAATCAATTACCGGAGGAGGAGAAAACAGTGGAGAAAATGCGTCGATCAAAGGGGCAAGAAGAGAGGTCCCAGATCTCGTTCGGATGCGAAAACAAACCCTCGCACACAAGTTCAGTTCCGTCCAATGAAAGCCTAATCAAATGCACCTGAAACACATCTCCATTTCAATTCGAAGCAAGATACTAAAAAAAAAATTAAAAAAAAATTGAGATCAATGAGAAGAAAATCACAAAACCTCGTTTTCTTCTTTGCGGCTGAGAGTGCCAGCGATGAAACTGGTGTGATCTGTATCTGCTTTGACATCTACAATGCATCTAGCCTGTAAAAAAAAAGATTACGAACCAGATTAGGGTTTTGTCAAGTGTAAAAGAGATGATGTTGAATTGAAGGGGGGTTTGATTTGGAGAGTTGTTTGACCTGGTATTTGAGACCATAACCAATGCCAGTTGATCCTCCTTGCATTGTTGCAATGCTTGCTTCATTACCGATTTCTTTCACGGTCAGTGTGATGAGTTCTCGTTTTCTTGCTATATTGCGCACTCATCTTACCATCGATAACTGTGCGAATTTGAAGTCTCCAAGTTTGGTAGTTGGCTTGAAACTGAGTGGGTTTCATATCAGGATGCCCTATTTACACACCCCTTGTTTTTCCTCGAGACAAATCATTAATTAATTTATTTTTTATTATAATTTTAATTTTATGTAAAATGATTGCAAATGACAAACTATAATACATATCATTTGTATAATTATCATAAAGGATAATAATAAATATAATATCTATCAAGAATTTCAAGCGTTACTTACGTATCTTGTTTGTCAATAATTTAAAAATCCTAAAACAAAAATTAAAAACCCTTAAAGGAAACCCAAAAAATATACCTATTATTGAAAATTTTGATTGCATTCAATGATGGATTCATCTGACAATACTGGTTCGGAACAATGGAGTAAGGAAAACGTTATTTTTTTCATTTTTTTCCCATTTTCGTGTACTTGTTGAGTGGTAAACCATTTGTATTGGTTCGGTTACCCATAGTCGAATAATATATCCATGTTCGACTACCTACAACCGAAAAAATTGTATATGTTCGATTTCATAGTGTCGAACAATATCAAGTTATTCGGTTTGTAAGTATCGAACAAAAACCAATTGTTCAGTTATAAAATGCCGAACAATTCCATTTGGTTCGACTCTGTACTGTCGAACACTTATAACATTTTTTTTTTCTTTTTTTTGCTTTTTTCCATAACTGTGTTGAGCACCACCGACGACGTCTTTGATGAGAAAAATAGTGTTTTGAGCAATGGGTGTTGAGAAAATAGTGTTTTGAGCAATGGTGTTCACCAATTTGAACAGAGAATGAAAGGGGAGATAGTATCGTCGGTGGGTGGGGTGTGTGAGTGAGTGAGGGTACAGATGGAAGTTTGTGGGTATATTGTGATGGGTGAGGTGTGTGAGTAAGGGTAAATATGCAAATTTGTGGTGTGTATTAAGCAAAATATTTATTTATCAAATTATTAAAGGTGTACCTTGAGAAGTGATTTGCCTTGAGATAAATTATGGTGTGTAAATAGCGGCACCCTTTCATATCATTTGGATCCAGCTTTTTATTCCTTGTTTACCCCTTTTTTTTGATAAATTACAAATACATCCCTAAAAATTTGCTTAAAATACGAATTGCTCCCCATAGTTTGGAAAATTACAAATATTCCCAGTCATAATTTTTTATTTAACAGAATTAATTTAAAAAGTGAAATTTCTAACTGTTTACTTATACAATAATAAAATTATCTGAATTATTAATTGAAATAAAATTTTAATATTATTAAAAACTGTTAATTAACTTGATGATTTATTAATAAAATAACTTATTTGTTATGAAATTAGAAACCTTAGGGGCATTATATAATTTCTAAAATCACAGGGAGTAATTTATAATTTAAGTAAACCTCGAGGCATATTTGTAATTTATCCCCTTTCTTCCTAACTTTTAGTTTTAACATTTTAGTTAAATTTTTTTCAAATAAAAAAAAAAGTTACAATTTTAAATGCTTATTAAAAAAAAATCATAAAAAACTGTCTTACAAAAACTAGTAAAAAAGCTGCACTCAAATTACAAAAAAAAGAAAAAAAAGAAAAAAAGAAAAAAAGAAGAAGAAGAAGATAATAATAAAAATAAATTGTTGTTATTTTTGGGGTGGTGATTATTTAAATATTTCATTAAACAAGTGTTGTTAATCATCCATTTATCTAATAAGCCTCGCTTACTAATAGGGAAAGTCTAACATATGTTTACAAATCTTGTTCGTTTATCTAAATTTCTAGATATTTTTCTGAGTTTTTTTGTCTTCGTATTTATTGGTATTGTCAAAGTAATAATTTTACTCAAATAATTTAGGAAAAATATAAGAAACAAGAAAAAAATATAAATTCCTAAATAATTCCTAAATCTTCTCCTAAATATATCTTTATATAAATCTTCTCCTAAATATAAGGAAGATAAGCATCAATAATTCCTAAATTTTTTCTAGGTATTTTACACATTTTTTCGTAAAAAATAAAAAATTATATTTATTTAAATAATCCGAAACACCCTCTAATGGGACATCATCCATCACATATGATAGTTGATTTACAATTTTGATTATTTCACCATTCCTTTCTACTTTCCTTTTCTTTTTGGCTAAGCATTAATATTTCATTAAATTTATACAAATAACCTCAGCATTGAATTCTGTACAAATGGCCTTGGATTAAGGAAAAGAAACTATAATTATGTTTCAAAGTCATTGTTACACACGATGATAACTAAGGACCAAACTTCTCTTCTGTCTATCAATTGGACTCGAGTTTAATTAAGAGGTTGTCTTGTGGTATTATGTTTAGATTATGAATTTAAGTAGAGATTTTGAAAAGAAAATAAAATAAAGTAAATGAAATATATGATCCAAATCTCAACCCAAATCTATGATCCGTACACAGCATAGTCTGAACTAGTCTAATCATTGGATTAAAAGGAAGCATCTTCCGCTGGTAAATATGTCAACAATCTAGTCCAAGAACTAAAGGGAAGTCTCTTCTTATGTTAAATATGTTGACATTGACAAGGGGACTGCTTGCACTCAGATTTCTCAATAGTACTCATATTACATAACTGGCCATAACTGTTCACCAGGAGTGGTTTGAGTAATAACTAATAAATAGAAACATTTGAATTCTAATCTCCAAAAGCTCCTGGTGCTAATATTTCTAAGAATATATGTATATATTTACATCAGCCAACAATAAACCCCCCTCAAGAACAAGAAAAAGGAAAATGTTCAACCATAACAACTGATATATCCTTGCTATCTAGATAACCTCTGAAAACAATCTTTAGCTCTGTACCGAAACTACTTGACTCTGTCCTTTCACTCCCATTTTGCCAACTGTTTTTTACTTTCAGTTAGCAATCTCCTCCAACTGAACAACTCTGCAAAAGATTCCGAAGGTTCATAAAATAACAAAAATTGACAGAAACCCCAGAAGCCGCTGATGAACCAAAATGCTCTGTCTGTCTCTGTTGAAATTCAGGAGACAACTCACCATTATAACATCTTAAGCTGACTTGTTGAATATCATGGATCTGTATCATTGTGGCTTTGTTACAAGGAAGATAACTTCACACCACACCCAAAAGATTTAAGAATTTTTCTGAATGGATGGGTTAGGTTAGGTGCAACAAAAAACAGCCCAATAAAAGCAATGTGTATCCTCACTTAATCTGAGAGCAACTCTTCCAACTCAGGCTCCTCATCGTCCACCCCTGTTCTATTAAACCAACCATTACCTAGAGGGGTATTTTGATCCTCTTCATCGTCGGGGTCAGGCCATTCTGGTTCATCATCATTATTCTCATCATCAACTACTTCACCAACATCTTTTCTTGTTGCGCCAATCACTTTACCAAGCTTTCGAGGACCTGATTCCATTTTCTCCTTGGCCTCTGTATTTTCACAGATGCAAGCTGCTGGGTTCTCGTGAAACTCACCCCTGCCTGGCCTCACCTCCTTTGGCTCTCCCATGAATCCTCTCTGGTAATTACGCACACCAGATGCAAATACGTCCCATGTTGTGTTAACTCGGTTTAAGAACAAACGATACAGTTTTTTAGCATTTGGACGAATGGTAGGCTTGTGTCCATAATATCTCCTGCAACCAACAGAGAAAAAGTTTGTCAGCATTTAAGAGTTCTCTTCCCTAGTACCCCCAATGAAACGAAAAGTAAATAAATACGAAAAATGTTGAACTAGGGTAAATTGCACTGACCTCCCATTGAGATTTGGAGACAATATAGCAAATCCTACAATTTTGGTATTAAGTACACTGATGACATCCATTATAGTAAGGCTAAAGGGACTGAAACTAGTCAAAATATAAAGAAGGTAAAAATATACATTTCAATGTAAAAATAATGACATCATTTTTCTATCGATATGAAACGAATTACTGATGAAACGGGGGCAAAGTGTTATATGAATTAAAACCTTAAGGGAGTCCAATGTAATTATGTCAATTTGTGGGGTTTACTGTATTTTCTCCAAACCTCAAGGGAGGTGAATGTAATTTACCCAAAAAACAAAGATGAGAGCAAAAAACAGAAAGCAATCACACCTTCGTCCTGCTAAAATTCTTGCCATATTGCCATTGTTGTTGGTGACAAACACATCACTTTCATCACACACAATAAAATCTAGTGCAGCCATGCGAGAAGAAAATGCTGAAAATGGTTCTAGCTCTTCCTTGGTGGCTATGGTGTCTTTTGAATAAAAATTTGGGAAGAGTGCTTTTAGGGGGGCCAATGTCTCTTCCCCTCTATATACTTCCCCGGATGCCACATAAATATGAACGTCTTTGCCATATCCCAGTGCTCTCAGCATCAGACCTACTTCTTCGGGAGTAAGTGGGCATCTTCCTTGCCTCCTTTCCCTATCTGGGTTGCTTTTCTGGAAATAAATTAAAAAAAATTAAAAACATGTGATACATGTTATATGTACACACTGCAGAGTTGAGACCTTTTAACAAGGTCCAAACCAAATTTGCATCTAGGAATGAAAACGAAACTCAGATTTGATGACAATCTGTACATTAGAATGGTGCTGGCTATGGTAGTTATGTTATGGTAATGTTCTATTTACTATCTAAAACATTTCCAATGTGGCATTATTAACGCTCCCAAAAGGCCTTCAGCATTTGTCTCTCATCTCAAACAATTGAGATAACAAAATTGCCCTTCAATTCAATTTTTCTCATCTCTATTGCAACTATGAACTAATTCTCGTAGTCTAGGCTCTAGACCATATCAGATATGGTGTCAAAAATCCAGACAGGCATGTGTGGAACCAGAACATCATCCTTTCTTGGCTGATACAGATATTGTCGACAAAAAAATTCAGAATTCTTCTGAGGCAACTACAAACATGCTACTATTTATTGAAGTAATACACAGAAATCTCTTCAAAACATAGTCCAATGAGAAGAGATGAGGACTATAAGATCAAGAGCAAAACTTATTTATAGGGGAGTAAAATGCAGGGATTTTTTTGGAGGGAGACTAGGGCTACCATAACTTATTTTCCCAACTAGCCATTAAAAGCTGTCAAAGATTTGGAAAAAAAAATTAGTGTCAATTCATGTATTATTATATTGATATAATTTTTCGTAATAACATGTATTGCAAAACATTGTAGTTTGCAGGATGCACTCAAATAATTTATAAAACATACATAAATATGTATATATATTTTAAAATATTCTGACAAATACAAAAGAAGCAAAAGGCAATTAATGCTCATGTCTATGAAAACTTATGTTTCTCAATCATTGAAGATTCTCGTATAGTTGCACAAATATGACATTTTATTTTGTTGGTGATAAATACACAAATATGACATTTTGAGCCTTACATGTAGGGTTTTCCATCTTTTTCGTATTGCACCCAATTCTTTCCTTTCCTGGTCTCCTCCGCCATAATAACATCCTGAGAATGCAAGCATATCAGGTTCAAACCTGTAAGATGAGACATTTTGTTGGATCAAAATACTTCCCCATCCTTGTAGTTCATATTATAGTTAAAGGAAAACAAATTCATAGCCTTTGAATTAGACAATACAGTACAGTGAACAAAAATTCCTATTTCCACTCCAAGCATAATAACCATAAATAATAGTAACAAGTATGCTACAGAATGGTAGTTATCTGGTAATTAAGTTCTTGTTGACACCTAACAGGTTACTTCATGTGTATCCATCCAGATCACATACGCTTAACAGGTTACTCATTGTTTGTAGAAACATTTCTGCTGGTTGACTATTTAATTTGTCAAATTGGTAACGTATAGGTTTCATCAATGGAGTTCATAGATGCAACATATGCAGTAATAACTAAAATGCCTCTATCAGAGATCCAGGGAACACATTATTACTCTGTATGCATTAAGAATAACAGCAGTATGAGGGCATAAAGAAAAGAAAGCACATTGATGAACCCATATGAGCAATCAGGAACCCATAAGAATCAAAAAGCAACCAGAACATAAACAAGGGGGGAGGGGGGGATAGAGAGATTACCTTAGGTGAAGGGCAATAAAATGCTTGCTTCTCATCCTCATTCGATGGACCAATTGTTCACCCATTTCAATTATAGGATCAGTGAACTTCAAGGCATGATAGTTAACTCTGCATCTAAGCTTTTGTAAATCTGTGTCCAACCTATTTGAAAGTCTGTAATCAAATTTGTTGAGCTGAACAGCCTTCATAAGAATGAAAACCATAAAGTATTAGTTTTACAATATAGTAAATCATTCAAGGCCAAATCTAGAGGATAACTACATAACTGTGCAACTCAACAAAACCTTATCCCAAGATTCCCAACTACCAGGGGTTATTGACATGATATCTGATCTAATGCTTTCATCAGAATTGGACGTAAGTTTCCCCATGGGTCATCAACCTAATACAACACTCCCACTTCACAGGACAGGGACAAAGATGAGGAAAACTCAGCCTTAAATACATCCAGTTCAACTCTTAAAACAAGAATATAGAATTAACTGGAAATATGTAGCCCAGTCCAAATGGTTGAGATAAAGCTTAGTGCAGTTGAGCACACTGCAGTGCTTTTCGCATAAGAAAGTCATACCACAGTTTAAAGCACTAAAGCCCAGACTCCAGCCTTTCTGACATGGCCGGCCCGGTTACCCAATGCAGATCAACTTCATGCTAAAGATTCTTTATTCAGTCAGAAAGAGAAATGCAAAGGAGGGAAAGAAGAAAGATGTGGCACTAGCATCTAGTCAGAGTAGGCTTCATTAACATACTCACGTTCTCCATCTGTCACTGAAAAATCTTCTCAATCAACAACAGCAAACCACTGAGCTAAGGTATTTTGATATGGAGAAGAGTTATTGTTATTTAATTTATCCCAAAAAAAGAAAGAAAGTGTTATTGTTATTTAGCACCACATGTGAGAGATGATTGTACCAGGAATCTTTTTCACAGACCAGTAGCTTTCTCCTTCTTGTAAGGAGATCTTTAAAATTGGAGGGGTGTAGCACAAAATTAATGAAATGCACAACCAAGGAAGGGGGAGAGAAATAAAGAAAAGTAGACTCTCAGGGAAAAGGGATTTGATCTAAATGAAGACCTAAGGACCTTCCATAAGCCAGTTAATGCATGGACAAGGCTGCATCATTCACAGAGCCAACTGAACCGGCATGGCTGCAACTGGTACAAACCAGTGTTACCAAAAAAAATGTTCATATCAAAGCAATTTACATTTTGAAGTGCGCGTTCCGAAAAATAGTTTACTTTTGTTCCAAATCAATGAATATCCAAACAATTTGGAAATTTCTTCCTATTTATTTCCTTAATGTTTCTTAGGAGAAAAAAATATTAAATATGATAAATTAAAATCTAGAGAAAGAGTGTATTTTTAGCAAGACAAAATGGCCCTGAGAATCTACTTATTTCTAAATGGTTGGTAACTTGGTAATTATGCTATTTATGAAGCATAGGTACTCCAAAAAAGGCCACCAACGAGTATCAAATATGGATATGCATCCGATATAGCTGGATAAACATATCGGCTACGACCAAAAAAAAAAAGGTATTCATTTTAAATTTATAAATTTCGGATACGTCTTTGATATGTATGGATTCGAGAAAATACGCTTCAAATACTTCTTCGATTTGGTGGGGCAAAAACATAGTTTAGAAAAAAATTTTATTAGGAGTCAAACTATAAAAATATTAAAGTTATAAAATAATAAGATATCTCCTACTCACCAACATCAAACGAAGTAAGAGAAAACCCTAGCCTCTGTTGAGTTTTTGGCGAAGAAGCTGTTGAAGACTTAAAGTTACCAAAGACTCGATTTCGTTGAAGCAGCTCCATCTCCATCAAACTAAAACTCAATTGGCAGCAGGAGGTCAGTCTTCTCTCTCTTTTTATCTTTTTTCTTTCTCTCTTCAATCTTGATCTTAACCAAGACTCAACTAATTCTCTCTCTGAGACTATTTTTTCCCCTCTATTTTCCTCTCTCGGACTCTCTTTCATCTTCTTTCCCTCTCTATTTTTCTCTCCCTTTAGGCCCACTGCCCAGCAGCATCGCTATTCCCTCGGAAGGTTAAAGTTGCCGGCGGAAACAGTTGTCTTTATCTGACTGTTCAATGGGTAGTTTTCTTTTTGAGATCTTGAATATTTTTATGTTTTAATTCCTAGTTTCCCATTGGCCTGATGCTTGATTCTTCCCTTCATTTTAATTGATGTTTTTTTCGTTTGATGTTAATTGATGTTTTGGAGGTTTTTTCCCCTTTGTTTAATAGGTAACAAACTTGTTTTTGCTGAATTTGTTGTATGCTGAACTAATGCTGAAATTTTCTGAATTTGGTCCTAAATGTTTTATGCATGTACTGTTGCTTTTGGTTTTATTTTATGCATGCTACATTACTAATAATTGCAAAAATATTTCTTGTTACAAACATATCCTGCCCGTATGCTGCCTTTTAGGTTTTGCTATATCACTGTATCCATATTGTGTATTTGTATCTTGTATCCGTGCTTCCTAGCCTTCCATTAGTCTGAGTTGGGGTTTTCCTATGGCGCAAGTGAGTCATTGAACAGATTTGAATTCAATTTGGTTGCTGAAGTGGTTATCACTGTTTCCAAACACTTTCACTTGCCCAAAATGTTGTCAATAGTTCATTAATTATAAATTCCTTAAATTTATGCAGCTCAGCCAAATTATATTTTACATCCTGTTATGCAGAGTGTGAAAACAAGAAGAGTGGCAAATTATAAATTTTCAAGAGCACAATTTGGACCATGTCGGTCAAACTTGGGTCTTTGTTTATGTGTATCACAAGTCACCGATCAAACTCGCATATGCTTTGCCAAGCTCTACGGATGAAGGGCAGTTTGATAATTTCCTTAGGGTAAAATATTTACTTGATATGGGCTATAGTATGGGTCCATCGGTCATGTATGGGATCATGTTGTGTTATTTGATCTATGGTCTTTGTTAAAAGTCTAGAATTTTTTAGATGTCAAATTTTTCTATTTTCCTATTTCAGTAAAAGGATTACCCTAGCAACTATAAATATCTACTTAATATTTCTATTTAATAGAATTGATGGTCACTATTCCCCCAAAAAACAACCAAGATACTCTTCCCGCAGCAGTATTCACAGCCCCTAAATAGACTTCTTCTTCAAACAGTTACAATTCCCCAATAATAAGCAAGATACTACAATGATAGTATTCATAGCCCCTCAATAGACCACATTTCAATGGTCAACCCCAACATGCTAGTCTATCAAGTCTGCATAAATCCAAGCCCCACGTTCAACTTGACGTTTAAAATCTTACTTTTCTGGTTGTCCAATGCTTCTAATGACAGCATTCAGTGCATGTACAAGACCAAAAACTCCACAAAGCCTACAGAATCTGCATCGCCACTACAGGTACGATCTAGTGTTACCTAAAAACTTAATACCTTTGTGATTTACATCTTGGAATGCACGTTCTGAAATATGGTACATTTTTCGTTCCAAATCAGTGAATTAAGTAAACTGAAGAGATCCAAGAAATATCCAATTTATTACCTTAAACATTTTCTTTGGAGAGAAAAAATAAAAAAATAAAATATGATGAATTAAATTCTAGAGTGGCGTCAAATACAAGATTCTAGTGTCGCTAATGCTGAAACTTAATCAAAGTGAATAACAACAAACGAAATATATTTAATTAAATGCTAAAGTATGCAATCTCAATGGATATAATCATATAATTGAACATACCCACATATACATTTACATTTTTATTTCTAACAAAGCAAAATATCTTGGGGAGTTAATAACTTACACGCTTCTTTAGAAGATTGGGTAATACACGAGTTTGATAGCATTTAGCATTACACTTCCTTGGAACACCCATGGTATATGGAGTCCACATCTTTCCAGCCCTTCTTGGGAGCTCTTTTATAATTTTTACATCTTTCAATAGACGTGATATGAACCAGTCAACATCAAAGATCTCTGAAAAGTTACTGCACAAGACAAAGCAACTTGGCTTTTATAAAGCATTGCTATGATAAAATGCACAGAACAGTTGATCTTTCTTTCATATACGACAATGGGACCTAATATCAAAACGGATTTTAAGAAAGTGTTGGAGAAACATATGCAAATTCCATGACTAACCTTGCATCCTTCCAAAAGGACTTCTGATCCAACTTTGGGACAACAAGTGTAGCATTCAAAATGCGGGCGGCAACTACAGCATCTGTAATCTGCCAAAAGATGGGTATAATAACTTATACACAAACAACTAACCGTTACGACATATTGAGAATAATGCTAAATATACCAAAATAATGTACACCCACACCCACACCCACACCCACAGCGAGCAGTCAGCCGTATTCACTGACAGCATATTCTGGCAAATCATACATATAAAGGATAGAATTAAAGTATTATGGTGGTAACTTTTTGCTTTTAGAGGCAAGATGAAAATTTATTTGAAGGGTATTCAAGCATCAAAAGCTTAAGAACCACGACCACCTTGTAATGATGCTTCCTTACATCAGTAAGAACCAACGTTCTGAAAAGCGGTTGCGGTCGCCGTAACGGTAACGGTGGCGGTGGCGCGGTTGCGGTTGCGGTTGCGGTTGCAGGGTGTAAAGGCTGTAGTGTAACGATTACGGTAACCGGAACTGTGAATTTTTTTATTTTTCGCACAATTTGAAAAAAACTTACCGATACGCACATTTTTTTTCCATGATCATATTTATTGGGTTTTAAAATAAATATTGATCAATTTTTGTAAATTTTTAAGTATGATCCAATATATTTCATATTTTTAAATCACTATAAACTGAGTTTTTTACATTTTATTTTAATAATTAATGACTTTATATTATACAAAAAATCAATCACTAACTATTATATATAAGATAAATAATGATAAAAATAAGAGAATAAATAAAAGACTAAATATATATATAAATATATATTTTAATTAAGCCAAATAGATAATGACCATACTTATTATTATTTTCAAACAACATATAGATAGATGCACACAAACAAAATGATTGAGTGATAGTAACTGAATAAAATAGTATAGGTTTTACAGTTTCAACAAAACAATAATATGTTCTTCATCTTCCCTCTTCTCTCTCTCTCTCTTCCCCCATTTTAAACCTTTTTTTTTTTTTTTTTTTTTTTTTGTTTTTTCGAAAGAAGCAGTTTGGAACCGTTACGTAACGGTGCCTAACAGGCCATCACAGTTGTTACAGCACCGTTACAACCACTATAGCAGCCGCTACGACCGACACACCTGTGAATCTCAATCACACTGCAAAAGCAACTGTAACGGGTGGCGGTAACCACCACAACCGTTACATAACGGCATTACGTAACGGTTGCGGCCGCTTTTTAAAACCTTGATAAGAACTCAAACAACAGAAAATGACTATCGCTCAAACAACAGAAAATGACTATCTGACTACTACGATTACCTTACAATAGTTCTTCTAAATTGGAAAGCCTTAGTTTTTTCTCAAGTAAACGAACAGACCAGAGCACCGAGGCCTCTCAAACGAATCTGACAGAAGAAGGTTCCAACAAACATTGCATATTTGATGACAAACAGCAGGGGAAAAAAAAAAGAAGAAGAAGAAGAAGAAGAAACACCTGCAGTCACAGGGAACTGAAATGATAGCATCGAACAGCAATTGCAACGAAAGGAAACATTAGATTGCTTATCATTCCAATAAAAATATTCACGTTTTGTTCCATTGATCCAACCTCCTAGTAACCTATAATCGATAAATAAGTAGATCCCGTTGACTACTAAACTAGTTCTTTAGACCAATATTTAAGACTACAATCAAGTCCAAATTAAGTTCCACACTTGTCATTAAACATAACGTTCTCTTTAGCTTCTCAACACAGATAAACCATTCTCCAAACACTCGAAAAACCAAAAATAGATCTAGATTGCCCTTCGGCAATTCCAAAATAACATTTGATAGATATAATTACCCCAGTTCTTTGTTGGTTCAAACCTCCACTGGTCGCAATTAACAAGTACCGATTGGATTGCGTGATTAATTTAGCATCTGCAATTTGAAGAAGAAAAAAAAAAAGATCCAAATCAACCAGAATACTATAATGGCAACAGAACAAAATCGACAAACAAAAAGCAATATAATAAAAAAATTTTAAAAAAAAAAAATCACCTGCAAATTTTTTGCTTGCATTACTGCATCCGTAGTAGAATTTAGACAGTGTTGAACTCCAAATGTCACGATCCAGTCTTCCTCCACTGATCTACATTCCAATAAGCGATTAATAAATCAAATAAAACAAACTCAGATCCAATCGAGCTTAATCAGTGAATAAGAAAAATAACTAGCAAAAGATAAAAACCCTAACCGGAACACGAAAAACCGAAACTCCATCGTCGTCGACGTCATTTTTTAACTGAACAGAGAATCACAAGTTAATTGAATACAGCAAGAACAATATACGTACATATATATATATATATATGTGCGTGTGTGTGATTGTAGTGTATATGAAGAGAGAGAGAAATGAGGAAAGGAGTACCGAGACAGGGCGGAGAGGGAGGTGGTGGAGGTGTTGATTGTGAGTTGGAGAAGGGGCGAGAAAGGAGAAGAGAAGGAATAGGAGGAGCATAGCGCCAGAAACGGCGGAGATTGCGGGAATAAGGACGCGGAGGCGGCCGTGGTTGTGGTGGCGCCGCCGGTGGAAAGCCGTGACGCCCATGAAGATCGGGGTAGCTATACAGCTGAGAAGAGCGGTGCTCTTTCTCTCTCCTGCCGTTTACTCTATAGCTAGAGCGATGTTTTGGGGAAAGAAAGAGAAAGAGAAAGAGAAAGAGAAATAAACCATACCATAATTCACGCATAAACCACCTCTCAAAAAAAATAAAATAAATTGTGCAGTTGGGATTACCTAATGAGTACGGGCAACTTGGTAAAGGTCTCGGGTTAAGACGTTAGAGCATCTCCAACGCTTACTCAAAATTTTCATCAAATTTGAGTCAAAAAGTATCAGTTTCATCAAATTTGATAACAGATGCTCCAACGATTCACCAAATTCTCAAATTTGTCCCGGGACAACCGGGTGGTCGACCGGCAGGTCGACCGGCCGGTTGACCGGTTTGCCCAATTTTTTTTTTTTTTTTTTTGAATTTTTTGAATTTTTTGAACCTTTTTTTTGAACTTTTTGAACTTTTTCCGGGTCGACCGGTGGGTCAACCGGCCGGTCGACCGGTTAGGCAAAAAATTTTTTTTTTTTTTTTTTTTTTTGAATTTCTGAATTTTTTCCTTGAACTGTCTGAACCTTTTGCCGGTTGACCGGTTGGTCAACCGGGTGGGCAACCGGTTGGTCGACCCGGGTCCCCTCCAACGGTCCGCAACAGTGTCCGCTACAGTGTTTTGATGAATTCATTACTTCCTCCGCGATCTGATGAAATGTTTGATGAAAACTCAATTTGATATCAGATTTGGTACACCGTTGGAGCCATGAACAGTGTCATTTTCATCAAAATTCAAATTTGATATCATATTTGGTATAGCGTTGGAGATGGTCTTAGGTCTTAAGTTTGATATTTTTTGGGTTAATTTTTTGGGCGTAATATAGTTGATTAGGGGTTTAGTTTTAAATTATTTAGGAGGTTAGTCTCAAATTATTATTATCATAACATTTGGTGTTCAAATCTATTATGTGTAGAGTCTACTATTAAACTTGTGGGGTACATTATGAGTTCCTTTTCGATAATTCGAATCATTCAATATGTAGAATTTATCGAGTACTTCATACTTGTATAAAAAATCATATTGATCAAATATCGGTAGCATAGGATCGAAACACATTTTTGTCAATAATTATTATTGTGGTAGGCCCCACAAACCTAATAGTATGCTCTAGTCTACATAGGTGTTGTTTGAGAAGTGGGTTGGTTTTTTTGGCTATTTTAGCCTGGAGCTAAAAAGTTTGATTTGGGAAGGACTTTTTGACTTTTTAACTTTTTGGTGTGGTGTCTTCATGTTAAATGACCAAACTGCCATTGAAGTGATTTTTACATGTCAACTCCTTGCCTTACATCCTCTACGTCAGCGTCATTGTACAGGATTTTGTTTTTTGATTTTTTTTTTTTTGGTGTTAGGATTAGGCATATTTGTATGGTTCTTTTTTTAAATTTTTTTTTATCTTTTTGTCATTTTTTTTTGTATACATTAATTTGTTCATTTTTTTAAAATTACGTTTTCGTCTTTTTTATTTTTATTGGTATACATTAATATGTTTTTATTTTTCAAAAATAGGTTTTCATGTGTTTTATTTTTTTTTAAATTACGTGGCAAATGCTAATTTCTGTTTTTATTTTTCATTTTTTATTTTTTTGGATGAGGCGTATTTTCGTGATTCTTTTTTTTAATTTACGTTTTTGTTATTTTTTTTTATTTGTATACATTAATTTGTTTTTATTTTTCAAAAATGGGTTTTCATGTTTTTTTTTTTTTTGCAAATTTAAGTTTTGTCATTTTTCAATTTTTTCATGTATTTTTTTCATATTTAAATTATAATTATTTTTTTTTTTTTACAAAATTAAAAAAGTCAAATCAAACGAACTTTTAACCTATTTTAAAAACACGATTAAAAGTCAACTTATTAGTTTTTTAACTTTTTAAAATCATATCACTTCATATCTTTGTGCAGTCAAAAAAATTAATTTTTAATCTATTTTTCAAAATAATTTTTTTAATTTTAAATTTAAAAAATCTCAACTCAAAAAAAAAGAAGAAGTAATCAAACGACAGCTATAAAAAAACAAAAGGTAGGCACAGTCACTATGCCCAATTTAAAATCAAATTCAAACATGGTACACCACGTGAATGATAAAAAGTTCTCAAAACGTAGGCACAGTCATAGGAGTGAGTGAGGGTAGTTTGGTAAATGATCAGTGGCATGGGTTGTTGCCAAGCACGTGCTTGGCTTTTGTCTCCATTTGGCTGATTTAGCATTTTTTGTCCGCTAGTGGCTAAAATAGCCCCAATTTGCCTTGCCAAACAGAGGCTATGTGGGCTAAAGAAAAGCCTCTCCCAAAAATAATAGTATGCTCTAGTCTACTCTCCCAAAAATAAAGTGTAGACGCCCCATTTTTGACCGACCTTAAGACTCAGACGTCATCGATTGAGCGCTCGGTGATCGTGCATGTTTGAGCTCGTTTCGAGTTTCTGGAGTTTTTGGCTGAGAGCCTTGCCTCCGGGCCTCTGAACTCTTTGTGCTTTGGCTCGGTTTGTGGATCAAGCCTTGTTTCCCTTCCCTGGAGGGAGGGAGAGGTCTTGTAGACCATCCTTTTGTGGTCGTAGACCACTTTTCCTGCTTGGAGACTTGTTTTCAGTTTTTGGAGTCTTCGGTCGCGCGCCTTGTCTCGGGATCGCTTAACGTTCTCCATTTGGCGTGGTTTTTGAACCACACCTTGTTGCCTCTACCTAGAGGGATACTGTGATCCGGGAGACCACTTTTGTGGTCGTAAACCACTTTTGGTGCCCGCAGACTAGTTTTCGAGGCTCCCGACTGCGCGCCTTGCCTCCCGGACTCTTGTCTTGCATCCTTTTTGGTTTGTTTTTGGTACAAACCTTGTTTTCCTTGTTTGGAATGTGGTACAAGAGTGGAAGACCAGTTCTTTCCCTTGGAGACCACTTTCCTCCCTACCAGCCAGTTTTCTGGCTGGGCAACTGGTTTTCTTGGTCTTTGGGCCACATTTTCTGGTCGGCCACCACACCACCACCTTGCTTTCATGCTGCAGACCATCTCCCCCCATGGCCGACCACTTTCTTCCCTGCCCGACCACTTCCACTGATCGGCCGACCAGTGTAAGTAGCTGGCCGACCACTTCAAGTGGTCAGCAGCTTTCCATCACCTTTTTGGAGATATTTTTAGGCCAGCTGTTACAGCTCGAAGGCACAGAAGCCATCCTCCATACACGTGTATGGAGGGATGGCTTTAAGCCCTTAGCTTCCTCAACAAGCTTCTTGCTTGTTCTTTTATATAAGGGAGGCCCTCCCTCCCTTCTCTAGGTTCAGATTTTGGTGCTTGAGAGTTATACATACATCTTTGTATCTATCTTGCATCTTCTCTTCATTTTTGTGTTCAAAAGTGCCTTTTTATCACACTACTGCACACAAACACACACTCAAACACCATACTCTTGTTGCTGAGGCTCTTTGAGGTTGGTTTTGGAGTCTTTGGACTGGTTTTGATCAAGGAAAGTTGCTGGAGTTGTAGCTTTAAAGGGGTTCTACAAGGGTGAGAAACTAACCTCTTAAACCCTTATTTTTGCTTAAGCTTTTGAACCTATTTGCATGCTGTTTTTGGCTTGACTTTCTACTGAAAAAAGTTCTGATTTTTAAGGTTTAACATGTTTGTTTAAGGTCCCTTTTGTGTTGGGGGTGGTCTACCCCCTCTTGTGCCTTGTGAGGCCTTGTTTTGAACCTTCCTTTTAAGCTACTGGGATCACCTTGTTTTGGCCTTCTCACCCCTGAAACTCAGAGGAATTTCAGTGGTAGAAATGGTGTTTTAAGGTCCCAAATAGGAGAGGGTCATCCCCTCTCCTTGTGTCTTGAATGCTTGCTTCATTTGCCTCATGTTTGAGCATGTTTGTTAAGCTTAGGTTGGCCATATCTTAGCATGTATTTGGGGTTATTTTGACATAGCATACCACTGTTTTGACTTGGTTTTGTCATTCCTTGCATGCTTTATACACTTGTAGTGTAAATGTTGCAAACTAGTCTTGCATGCCTCATGAAGTAGCATGTCTTTCCAGCTTGTTTTGGGGCCATCTTAGCATGTTCTTGGTGTTGTTTTGCCATAATATACCTTTGTTAAGGTTTGGTTTGATAGCCCCATGCACTTGTAGTGCAATCCCACAAACTAGTCTAACATGCATCATGTTTGAGCTCATTATTCTAACATGTTTTGGCTTAACTCTAAGAAGCTTTTGTCCATGTTTTAGCATGATCTAGCTCTGATTTGTGTTGTTTTGGTCATGCGTGCATTGCTTTGTATAGCTATAATACATTCTAGCTTGTTAGCTTTGTGTGTTGAGTCCACTAGCATGCATTACTTGGACTATTTTCATGATTTGGTATCATTTGAAATGTGATTTCAGTACGTGTAATGTGATCATGCACTCACATTTGTCACCCTTTCCATGCTTTGAAGAGTTTGTGTTTTATGCCTTAACATGAGTCATTGCGTATGCCTTCATGCCTAAGCTTGCGAGCTATCATTTCAATGTGTTTTTGGGGTTATTTTGCCATGATATTACTCTGATTTTTGTTGGCGAAGCCATCTCATGCTTGGTCTTGGTAAGTGTAGTGTAGCCCTCTCTTTTGGCCTTGCATATTCCATGCTTCATGCCCTTCATGCTAGCTTGTTTTGGCTTCCTTCCATACATGTTTTAGCATCATTTTGACATGTTCTAGGACTGTTTTGGGTTGCCTTGACCATATGCTTCATGTTTTGCATAGTTGTAGTACGAATGCCTATGCTAGCTTCAAGCTTTGGGTACCATAGCATGCTTCATTTGTATCATGTACATGATTTGGCATCATTTCATATGTTATTTCAGAGCATGTAGCGTCGCCATGTTCCCACTTCATTCACTCTTCAAGTGCCTTTGAGTGTTATGCATTGGTGTCTTGTTTGTGGTCTAGCATGTATGCCATCTTGCCTAGGTCCTTGAGCCCTCATCTCAGCATGTTTTGGTCTTTGTTTAGACCTATTTGAGCTTTGTCCATGATTGGTTCATGCATTTGTGCCATGTATTGCATTTCTCTAGAGTAGTCCTCTTCGGTAGCCTTATGCCTTAAGGACTCTTGCATGCCTTGCTTATGCTGTTTGAATGATTTGGCTTCATTTCTTGCCTAATTTCAGTGCATTTAGTGTTGTTACACTTCCATATTTATCACTCTTTGAGCACTCTTGAGGGTTGTGCTCTTATGCCTAGTTGATGGGCCATTGCATTGAGCATGCTTGTCTTGATCTTCATGCCTAAGTTTCATCATTATGGCCACTGACTTAGGCATGACTGAGGTCTGTCCATTTTGGTTTAAGTCCATCGAGCATGTTATGTGAATGTTGTTACATTGCTTCATGTTGTTACATGCTTATGTTGCCTTGCATTGTATATGCATGCATTAGCCTTGACATCATGCTCATGTTGCATTAGCATTGTTTGCATGTCATTAGCTTTGTGAAGTTGATCATGTCACATTGCATTGTGTATGCCATGTTACATTGCATTGTGTATGCTATGTTGTTGTTTGCATTGTGAATGCCATGTTACATTGCATTGTGTATGCTTGTTGTTGGCATTTTGTTTAGCATGCTAGTTGCCTTGCATTATGTTTGGATAGGGTATTAGTCCAAACACAAGAAACAAGGGATGTTTCATACTTGAAATGATGAAACGTGCCTCAATTCTCGGTCGCCGACCCTCTTGATCATACATGATAGAGGTCAAGGCTTTACGTGTTTATGTGTGCTCATTTCATATTGAATTGTGCAATTTGGCTTCTCGGCCATCATGCATTGAGATGCGTAATTGGTGGCCCGAGGGTCGAGAACCACACTCCCTTGAGCTTATGAAATGATAGGGAGAGTGGTTGCGCACACATATCTTGCAAATACATTGCCATGCCCTTTCTTGCTCTCTGTTGCAGCAAACTGGAGGAGTGCAGCAAAAACTGGTCGGCCAACCAGAAAAACTAGCTGGCCAACCACTTTATTTGGTCTGCAGCAATGGAAAGTGGTCGGCCAGTGGCTGGCTGTCACGCCCCAAACTCGTCCCTAAAAGTTCGAGCATGACCTATGTAGATACGGACACATAACCTGATATACATAATATATGGGGCCTGAACGGAAGTATTTAATATTACAAAGTAACATAGAATAACATCCATTGGGCTAAAACTAACATGCCAGAATCACATACGTGAGAGCTATTTATTTATATGCATACCCATACATATAAAAGAGCGTATATCCGAACATTGGTAAAGAAATGGGGTATATACATACATTTTAACCTTAGGTAAATAATAAAAGTGTAAGCCAAAATCTTAACAAAACTTCACATAAATGCATGGGCTTG
Source organism: Camellia granthamiana (assembly GCA_036172215.1). Classification (NCBI taxonomy): domain Eukaryota; kingdom Viridiplantae; phylum Streptophyta; class Magnoliopsida; order Ericales; family Theaceae; genus Camellia; species Camellia granthamiana. The sequence goes on from CM069910.1 coordinate 134,039,673, forward strand.
GTCTGGGAGTCTAGGCATACTGAGGTTGACAATTGAAGGGTGAGCATCAAGGGTTAAGACGGACTCCCAAAGTGATTACCTACAGAATAGACATAACACAAAGTGAGCGAAGCTCAGTAAATAATAGTACATAAATGATTCCATGCTCAACTGGAAGTATAATACATATCAATGCATACATGAATAAAGAAGGCATAAGGTTAATTGATTCTGTACTAATTTCATAACGGCCTTAGGCCCAGTCTTGAAACATAATGGCTTGTAACATAATATTTTGAAACATAATGGCTTTAAGTTCTTGAATAGAGTGGCATAAAGCCCTTGAATATAGTAGCATTAAACTTTTAAACATGTTGGCATATAGCCCTTGAATTTATGGCATAAAGCCCTTAAACATGTTGGCATATAGCCCTTGTACATATGGCATGAAGCCCTTGAACATATGGCATGAAGCCGGTAAATAAGTTGGCATATAGCCCTTGTACATATTTGTATGAATTCAAGAAGTGTCTCACACGGATTCTAGCGGTGACTCACATCGTAGCACTTAGTTCCGTGTAGCACTTTGTTTCATATCATAACAACTTATACGGAATGGCCATAGGCCTCATAACTTGCACATATGTATGGGCTCAAGAGGTGGCTCGTACGGATTCTAGAGGTGACTCGCATTTCAGTACTTAGTTCCGTACAACACTTTGCTCCATACCGAAAATACAGAATGGCCTCTGGCCTAATAGATCATACAGAATGGCCATAGGCCTAAATTGGCTTTAAGCCTAGTTCATATATGTATGGATTCAAGAGGTGTCTCACATGGACTCTAGAGGTGGCTCACAATGTAGCACTTAGTTCCAAGTAGCATTTTGTTCCATACCAGTAATTAATAGGTCTTACAGACCAAACCATACATATCATGTCATACCATAAACGGAAACAAGTTCACACATATGCATTATACTTGAAGCATAAACAGAAATCAGAATTCATACTTGATTGTACTTGGCACTTCGATAGCGCTAACAAATCAATATAAAGCATCCTTGTTAGTTCCATAAAGGAATCCCCCGATACTGAGAACTTATAACATACGTGGACTTGTAACATACTTAAACTTGTACATACTTGAACTTGTAACATATGTAAACTTGTAACATACTTGAACTTGTAACATACTTAAACTTGTACATAATTGAACTGGTAACATATGTAAACTTGTAACATACTTAAACTGGTAACATATGTAAACTTGTAACATACTTGAACCACGGTATTATTACCCCGGGTAAGGGCTGTGTGCTACGGATGTCATGAATGCTTTACATATATGGACAACTGTTCATTAAGTCAAAACGTAACATATTAGAACAAAGAGCATTTCTTGTTATATCATGTCATTACAGTACACTTAACAAAGACAGAACAGTTTACATCATAATGTGAGTCACATGACAGGTCATTGATATTTAATTTTATCTTCAGATTGAGTCATCCGTAAGTCAACCGTTGTTTATCATATGCTTAGCAGGTATTAACGTATAAAACAATCCGTGGTCTTAACTAATTATTCATTAAGAAATGACATAGTTCACTTGATCTATTCATAGCATATAGAAGCACACACCTTTGTTTGATCGTTCATATATGTTAACATACTTGACTTGTACTTAACAGAGTACTAATGGCAGCCGTTACATCATTCACATGAGTTAACATAGTTAACGTAAGTTTAACAGGACATTCTTGATAATTATTAATGAGAGATAAGCACATTTACAGATTGAATGATTTCAAAGATACGTGAATACCATGGTTCCATAGTGCTTATACGTTCCCTTTGTTCATCATGAATCACTATAGCTATCTTGCAAATAATAGAATGTTAGTCTTCTTTGTCAACAGTAATACCGCTCAATAATGCCTCTAGATTTTCTAATCAACACATTGTTAACTTAATTACTTGCAAGGAACAGCATATTAATGATAAAAATCATTAACGATAATTGAACGTACGACTACCGTACTACTACTCACAGTGATCAGCTCCCGGTAGTAATGGGACGATGTTCTCGTCTCGACCTACAAGTACAGTGCACAACACATAATATGAGATTATACTCGATCCTTTACTTATTCTCTTTGATCGTTTAATCAATTAGCCATGGTGATACCAAGCTCATTATTCCTTAATAAGTTATAATCCATGTCTCAGAAAACAGGAGAAATCGATGGGAAATGGTTTAGGTGAAGAAATGGTACAAAACTGGTTGACAGAAAGTAAACAATCGTCACTAATTTGGGTATAACTATTTCTGTATTTAGAATTTGGGAGTGAGACTACCACCATTGGAAACTAAACTTCCGGGGCTTGGTTTTAGGCTCAAGAATCACTCAAAACGGAGTCTGGATGCAAAAGATATGCTTGTTCAAAGTTGGATGGACAGAGCTGTCTCCGCACTTGCGGGGGAATAGTGCCACACGTGCGGCCCTGGACAGTTTGCAGTCCGAAAATGGCTGAAAATTTGGGACTTCTCATTTTCAAAATCAAACCTTAATTACATGTAAATCAAAGCCCAAAACCCTTTAATACATAACAAATTTCATATTATTAATCTTCATCAAACATCATAACCTCAAACTATCACTCAATTTCCAAGCTCAAGGACACAAGAATATAATATAGCCATAGTTGGGGTTCAAAGCTCACATCTTCTATATCAATCCTTGATTTCATGTATTTGATGCTCTAAACATAAGGATTCAAGATAGGTGATCATACCTTAGTTCAATCTTTGTCTTCCTTTTAATTCTCCTTCATTTCCTCAAGCCTCCATGGTTGTTCTCCCTTCTTTTTCTTCAATTCTCTTCAAACCCCCATGATTGTTAAGCTTTTCTTGGTCTTTCCTCTCTTTTCTCCCCCACGGTTCTCTTCTCTCTCTTTTAGATATTTTGGCTCCCAAAAGATGAGACCAATCACTCACAAACATATCTATATATCTACTTAAACACACACATATGGCTTAACACAATAGGGAGAGCCAAACGTGGCCTTACGAATCGTGCAAAATCAAATTTCAATTAAAGTTTCCAGGTGACTCTAAAAATTGTGCTGATCATAAATATGTCCCCTGTTCTGGTTTCTGAAGTCTCTAAGGTCTTCAATTTGCAGTACAAAGTTAACCACCCAAATATGCATTAACGAATCAGACAAATTAAATTTCCAATTACTTTTCCCAATAGCTTTAAAAATTCCCATTAATATATTCAAGTCCTCAATTGTGATTTCTGAACCCGTAAAGGTCGGTAATTTCAATTTTACAGTCGTGGCTCAACAGATAATTCCTCAATTTGAACACATATCATTAAATTAAAATGCGTTAACCCATAAGGCCGTAAAGGTAATCTCTAATACAGATTTTGGGGTTGTTACACTGGAAATACCCCTAGGTGGTCGGCCATGTTCCTACAGGTCCCCAAGGTGAGTTAGAAGCTTTCTGGAGTTTGGTGCAAGGTTCTGACAACAGTTGCAAACAGAGGCAAATCGGGGCATCGCGATGGATTTCGGAACGAGGCGACCGAGCATGCATGCACTCTTCATCCTGAGGACCTTTTCTTATTGCTTTATTTAGCTGCTTTGCTTAGCTAGCTTATGCTTTCATTTGTGCTTAATCAGTTAATGCGCTTAATTGATTAATTTGTGTTGTAATAACTAGTTAGCTTGTTAGTTAATTAGTTTTGTGATGTAATAATTAGTTTAATTAGCTTAGATTAGCTAGTTAGCTCATTATTCGAACCCTCCGTCGAGAGGGCACAACTGTTATAATAAGCGTGCGTGTGTGTGATGCATGTCTTCCAACCTCCATTTCTTTCTCCCTTTTACTTACTTGCTTTCAGTGGTTAGTTTTAGGGCATGTTTTAATTAGCATACTTATGTTTGCATGCGCGTATTCATTCATCTGTCTTGCATGCATCGGGCTCGGCGCATCATACAAACCGCATTGTATTTTCAATACATTTACTGGAATACGTGTTCAACAGCATGTTATCAAGTTGCATTCCACATGACATCTTAGAATAGCCGAGCCTATCTTAGTTGCATTTTTGCATGTGTTGCATTAGCCATCTTAACATGAACTAGGATCATGCATGATTTCTAACTAGTTCTTTGTTTTGGCTCGGAGTACACTGTGAGTGTTTACGCTTTAGCATACTGCATGTGTGTTAGTGTTGCCATGAAAGCATGCTTGCCATGAGGCTAACTGCTTATTTGATATAGCTGCCTGAATGCCTGTGGGTGAAGATTGGATTACTTGAATTGGAATAATTCATCAAAATGCGAGTTTTTTAGCTTACTTGTGAGTAGCACTTTCAAACCGTTTTCAAACAAACGAGCATGAAATGTTTTGTTCCAACTTAGGCGATTTAGTCTATACTTGTATGCTGTGCGCATCACATAGTAATGATAGATTAATAAACTAGAACAAGAACACATATGTTTTTAAAAACAACATATCATGTTAGTAAATGCCGATCTTTTGATTGGGCGAGCGGGGGTGCTCATTGCGTGACCTTCCCCTCTCGTACCCAAGTTCCCGAACCGAGGCAACTTTGGTGATGACGGACACGTGGCCTTAGGCACGAGTCAGGGTTTCCTAAATTTCCCAAAAATAAAATATTTAGGTAGCGACTCTGTATCTGACAAAACAGTCCATGTTTGGCACTTCTTTATAAAAATCAGTTTTCCAAAACGATTTGCCGGATTTGGACTCTTTGGTGATTCATCGGTCTTACATTGCACTTTGTGAGATTAGATTTAGAACCGTGACACGAGTCCGAACTGTAGTAGCTAAAGAACAAAGCGATTCGCGCCTCGCAGCGCGGAGAGCGGAGTTCTCGGGGCGATCTTCATAAAGCATCAACCTTCTCTCCGGTATGAGATTGGACTGGAGTGTGTTGTTAGGTCTATGGGGTCTATATTACTGCTCTTGTTTTGATGATTAAAAATCGTTAAATATATATAATTCATTGAGTATTTCATACCTGCAAAAAATTATTTTGATTGAATATCGATAGTTACTTGATCCAATCATATTTCTGTCAACAGTAAATATGTTTTTCAAAATAAATTATTGATAAAAATCTGATATGATAAAGTAGTTATGATATCTAATCAAAGTGATTTTTTGCAAGAACTTATTGAGTATTTCATACTTGCAAAAAATCACGTTGATTGAATATCGATAGTTACTTGATCCAATCATATTTCTGTCAATGGTAAATATGATTTTAAAAATAAATTATTGATAAAAATCTGATCTGATCAAGTAGCTATCGATATCTAATCAAAGTAATTTTTTGCAAGAATGAAATACTCGACGAGCTCTACACATTGGTCTCGTTTGGGAAGTTGGCTATTTTAGTAGGCTATTTTAGTTTTTGGTTATTTTAGTAGACTAAAATATTTGTGTTTGAGAAGATAGTTGGATTTTTTTGTAATTGGATGTAATGTTTATGAGAGAAAAAGTGAAATAATTATGGATTTGATGTGACATTTTATCTTACTAACTATTTTAGCCTATTTTGTCATTTTGTGGATTTTAGGCCCCCCCCCCAAAAAAACCTTTGCCTAACAAGGCCATTGAATGGTTCGAATCATCGAAACAAGACCCATTGTGGGTCTCATAGGCCTGAACAACATGGTCCAGTGGATTGGAGAAAATATAAGTCTAAAAATAAATGTTTGTGATTTCTCATATAAGAAAAGAAAAGAAAAAAAAACAAATGATTATGGTTTCTCATCATTAGATTTGGATGAATAACAAAGAATTAATTCACTCAAAAAAAGAAAAGAAAAGAAAAGTGGATATGGATGTGGTTTCTCACCTATCTTATTTGGATAAAATAAATAAGAAAAAATAATGGAAATTGTTGTATTTTATTTTACCAAAATAACCTTCCTTAGACGATCTCCAACCCTGAATCAAACCTTTCACCAAATTTAAAATTTGGTGAAAAAAACACTGTTTCATGCTCCAACCCTTTCACCAAATCGATATCAAATCGAAATTTCATCAAACGTTTCACCAAATTTGATACAGGCTCCGCGTTTCACCAAAACACTGTTGATGACCGTTGGAAAAGATGAACCGGTCGACCGGTTGGTTGACCAACTGGTCGACCAGCTAAAGGTTCAAAAAGTTCAAAAAAAAAAGTTCAAAACGTTGAAAAAAAAAAAAATTTTTTTTTTGGCTAACCGGTCGACCACTAAAAGGTTCAAAAAGTTCAAAAAAAATAAATAAATAAAAAATAAAAAGAATTTTTTTTTTTTTTTGGCTTAACCGGTCGACCACCCGGTTGTCCCGGATGAAAATTTGATGAAAATCAAGGGTTGGAGCACTGAGTATCAGATTTGGCGAAAAGTCATTTTTTCGACTTAGATTTGGTGAAAAAAGAAGTGAAGCGTTGGAGATGCTCTTATTAATAAGTTATGTTTTTTCATAAGACTAATTTTGATATTTTAAAATTTTTTAATTAAACCCAAATTCCTTTATCACCAAATCTCACCACTTTTGTGAGAAACAAAACATAGGTTTGATAAGAATCATTTTCTCATTATTTCTCACAATTTCTCATCTACTTAACTATTCAAACAAGTGAAAAGATTTTCTGCTCTCACAATTTCTTTTATTTTCTCACCAAACCCCTCCATCCAAACGGAATGTTAGTAAATCCTTTCAATACATATATATCTCTCTCAAAAAGTGAAAAAAAAGAAGAAGAGTGTATTATGGTTTTGTTTAGGAAGTTAGTTATTTTAGTTAGTTTTTAATTTTTTGGTTATTTTATGACATGAAAAAAAGTTGTATTTTGAATGATTTGTAGATTTTTTTAATAATTGAATAGATGATTGTAAGAGAGAAAGTGATTAATTGATGTGTATAATGTGACTTTTTATCTTATTAGTTAGTAGTTGTTTGGCATGTGCTATTTTAGCACATTATCTTATTTAGGTCACAATCATCTTATTTAAGTCACATCACTTCTCTACCACATCACTTCAAACCCAACCCATATTTTACGTTTTTTCATAAAAAGTTAAAAAGTCTACTAATCTAGTGCTTCCCAAACAACCCCTTAATTTAATCTTCTTTATCTTTATAGACTATTTTAACCAAAAAAGCTCTTACCAAACACCCCTATATGTATTTTCAACACCGCTACATCCACCAAATTCGAGCTAAACAAATTCATGGACAAATCATTAATCATGCCTTTTATTGCGGGTTTAAATTCTCTTAAGCTAGTCATCTTAATTTGAGAAAGTATGTTTGGATTTGGTGGACTCATTTTGAGGTTGACTTCAGTGATTTGAATCATTCTAGTTTTAAGATTTATTAAGCAGAATATTTATGAAGAAAATGAAGATAATCGGATATCAATAATTATATGTTTAAATCACATTTGTATTATAAAAAAAGAACAGCTATTATTGAAATTATCTTTGTCCTCTATTTTTTCAAACAATGTAATTCAATCAAATAATTACAGATGTTCGATAATCTTGATTTTTTATATTAATGTTCTACTCAATAAGTTTTAAAAAGTGAACGATTTAGATCATTAAGATCAACCCCAAAATAGGCCCATCAAATTCAAACACTCTTTTAAGTTAGATAACCAACTTGAGACAACTTAGACTCTTTTATTAAGGATGAGTTTGAACTTTGATCAATCGGTGACTCACACCACGTGTATTATTTTAATGATTTAAACGTTTATTTTATTATGTCTTTTGTATATATCATTTATTAAAAAAAGTAGATCGATTCAATAATTGAAACATTTTTATTTCATCATATTTATTTCAAAAAATTGAATAGTCTATTTTAAAAAATATACTTATGGTCTATTTTTTCCAGATACAAACACAATAAAATGAAAAAAGTTATAATTATTAGATTGATATAATTTTTTTTATCGATGATATATATTGAAAATCTTACAAAATAAATAGTTGAGATTATTAAAATGAGACTCATAGGAGGCCTCATTAACCCCTCAAGTTCAAATCTAAACTTAGCCCAACCCATTTTATTATTATGCATTTTTATGATTGATGTTACATATTTTTATAGTAAGCCACGTAATTTTTTGATATAATTACAATCATTAGTGATTCAGAAATAAAGTTTATGTGTTTATAATCTACACATTTTTTCGTCAAAATATTTTTAAACCACCAAATGTTAAAAATGACATAATTTATGTAAGGATCATACTAACAAATGTCTCAGGTAGATGACTAAGAATGTTTTGTTTCATTTAGTAAGTCTTGAAATTTGTTAAATTTTTTTAAAAAAAAAAAAAAAGGTTACAAATAAAAAGTTACTAAATATATCTCATTTAATTAATAGGTTAAAAAATATAATATTACTCAATCCAAGACAAATTAATATAATATTAAATACACATTAATAAGTTAAAAATAAAAAGTTACTACAAACCAAATCAAACCAAACCTTAAGTCTCATCAAATGGGGTCGGCTACATGAATTCTCCTTCTCCACGCGGCTCTATCAAAGGCTATTTCATTAGTCAAATTAAGTAGATCCATATATTTATTTACAATGCTAGTCAATGTTAATCTAGGCCTACTCGGTCCCCTAACACTTCTATCTACCGTCACTGCATCGCATCTCTTCCACTACAACAAAAGTAACCTATGGTGACGAAAAGTAGTGAAGAAAATAAATTTTGTCACTAAATAAGAATAATCCGTGACGAATTATAAAATTGTCACGTATAATAAAAAAATAAAAATAATAGGTGACGAAATTTATTTTTGTCAACAAATACTTCTTTTTAGGTGAGGAAAAATTAAGTTTCGTCACCGAAGGTTTTCCCACTAATATTTTTTGAGTGGCGCCAAAATTTTGGACTTTTGGTGAGAAAAAAATTTATCACCAATTATAAAATTATTAGCGAGGAATACATTTTCGTCACCAATAATTTTGTATATATATATATATTTTTTGAGAAAGTTGATTTTAAATGTTTTAAGACCATTTGGTGAGAAATATATTTTTGTCACTAATAATTTTTAATATTTTGAGACATTTTAGTGAGGAAATTATTTTGTTACCAATTTTGGAGGAAAAATTTTAACATATTGGGTGGTAATGGAAAAAATAGACTACTAACTTTTTTCCCCCTTTTATTTTTGTATATCAATTTTTCTCTCCCCCCTCTCTCTCTCTCAAAACAAAAACACAAGTTAATTAACTCTCTAAACCTATGGTGACGAAAAGTAGTGAAAAAAATATTTCGTCACTAAATAAGAATAATCCGTGACGAATCATAAAATTTTGTCACATATAATAAAAATGAAAATAATAGGTAACGAAATTTAATAAATACTTATTTTTAGGTGAAGAAAAATTAAATTTCGTCACCAAAGATTTTCTCTCTAATTTTTTTTGGATGGCGTCAAAATTTTGAGATTTTTAGTAAGAAAAAAAGTTGTCACCAATTATAAAATTATTAGTGAGGAAAATATTTTTGTCATCAATAATTTTAAATATTTAAAAAAAAAATTAATTTTAAATATTTTAAAACTATTTAATAAGAAATATAGTTTTATGGTCAATAATTTTAATATTTTAAAATTTTTAATAACAAAATTATTTTATCACTAACCAATCTTGAAGGGGGGAACTTTGAAATTTGACGGTAATGAAAAAGAGGAACCCTAGGAATGGCAACAAAAACCATACCCAATGGTTACCCAGGGATACCCTACCCGAAATACGTGGGTTTCCCTATTTTTCTATCCATCGGGTCAGTCTGTGATCTAATTTTAATTATCCATCGGGGAATGTGTCGGGAAACGGATACTGCTCATTTCTCCATATGTTTTGACACAGCTTGGGATTTCTCACTCCCACTTCACATACTGCTCATTTGATTTCTCACTCTCTCTCACTCCCAGTCCAGATCAGAGTTCCAGCATGGTGAGTTCTATCGTTCTCCGGCGACCTCGTTGGCGCTTAACACAGTTCTCCAGATTGGTGAGTTCTATCACTCGTTTCTCTCTCTCTCTCTCTCTCTCTCTCTCTCTCTTGTTCTCTGGCTATTCACGACCCCTCTTACAACGACGTGTGCTCGGGGACTACAAACCACTCGGAGGTCGTTAGGGTTCAGTATGATCCCAAGGAGTGTAGCTATGAGACCTTGCTTGATGTGTTCTGGTCCAGGCATGACCCTACCACGCTTAATCGTCAGGTGGCTTTGTTGAATTTTGTGGTTTTGGTTGTTTAATTTTAATGGGTTTTGGTTAATTTTGATGGGTTTTGATTGATTTGCTATCTAATTGAATTGGTATTTAGCTTCTTGTGGCTTGTAAACAAAAGGGCTTTATCAGGTTTTGCTAATTGTTAGAATAGTAATTAGTCATTTAATTTATAGGTAGATGCTTGAATTTTGAGGGCTTTCAATTTTTAATCTTTGGGTTTGATTTTTTGATGGGTTTTTTTTTTTTTTTTTTTTTTTTTTTTTTCCATCTTAAGAGGCCTTTTTTTTCATGGCTTTTACTTTGATTTTCAACTGATGTAGCACAAAAATCTATATGTATATACCTGTATATATATACAGGTTTCCTACCCATTTTCTTTGGAGCTGAATCTGGTTCTGTTTCCAGATTCACTGCCTTTGTAGAGTCCAAATAATCAGAATGGGTATTGCTCCTTGCATCTATACTTTTGCCATCATCTTTTTCATTAATAAAATGGCCATTACTACATGGACAAAGCAATAACAATTACAACTACAAAGTTCTACATGGCTGAGACAGTTCATCCCAATCTTTAATATCAGACAAGTTGTCCTCATCTTTCCAGAAGCATGTCATTTTCATTTTCTTTCATTGTCTTTTGTTCAAAGAGATCCTTTTTTACTGCAGATTTTAGATCATAATGAGAGTTGGGAGGGTATTTTTTTCCCAAGATTGTAGACATGTAATTGATTTAGCCACATTCTCATTCAGTTATTTTTTTATTTTTATTTATTTTTTGTTAAAGCTCTTTTGCTATGTTAGGTTTAAACACTATCAGGAACATAGTTTTCAATTGAGACACTAATATTCAGAATTCCAGTATCTGTATGGCTGATTCGGAGGTACTTGCTTTGGATAACACTGCCTGATGGTTGTATCAACTATTTTTGAGACATTTAGAACTTGTTCCATTAACCCCTTCTCAAAATGTAATAAACAGCAGCTCAGCATTAGTGACGTACTATTACTATTATCATTAGAACAAGGGTTTTTAATTTATTTTGAAGAGTTCATTAGTAAATGACTAACCAATCAAACATGGCCAAAATGTGAGGGAGACATTATATTTATCATCACTTATCTGGTATAGAATGAGAATTACTATTACTATTATCTTTCCTTCATTTGTCTTTGTGAAATGTCTTTGCTTAATTCTAATTTTTCTGGTACACCAAGTCAGATTTGAGTTGGAACATTTAGATGGCATCACTGATTTGATCTAGTTAAGATGAATGATAGAGGATGTGTTTTTTACCTTAACTTAAATGAGGTATATTTTTTGGAATTTTTTTTCTGATGTTTAGAACTTGAATATGAAAATGTCTTTATGTTCCGTTCAGTCATTTTGTTAGTAGGAGAATCTATTATGTACTAGGAGAATCTCTTGCACTGTGAGCATGATTTTATCTATTCTTGGTTTTTATAATTCTGGGTTTTTATATACTATAATTAAAAAATAATCCTAACCGTACATTACCTTACCGTATGAGAGTGTGAGAAGAGAGATAATGAGTTAAATACATAGTGAGACTGGAAGTGGAGAGATAAAAAAGGGAGAGACTTGATGGTTAGTGATATAATTCCATCTATCAATCGAGTTACATATTCATCTTAAGTGGTTTGAAAAGAAAAAAAAGAAATCAGACAATGAATTAATATATATTTTTGGACTTTTTTGGGAAAACAAAATGCGACGGAGCTTCAAAAACATGCTTCACCACCAAGGGGGTAAATGCCACGACTGGGTTTTTAGCCACATTTCATAAAGGATTTCGTTCTTGTAATGTTTGATGAGTAATTTTCATTGCTTGCCTAAATAATATGTTTGTAGTCTGTACTCTGTACTCTGTAACACATAGTAATTTGCTAGTCTTAAATTTGTGAATTTGTTGATATCTTACTATCACAAGGTAAGATTCTAGGAAGTGGGATTCACCCTATATTGGTTTGCCTGAAACTGCTTTTGTGAATTAGTCTGTGTGGACAGGTGATGTGTACAAAATACCGTCAAGAAAGAAAAGAATTGGTCCAAGCATTGCACAAGGATATAAAACTCTCTGATCTTCCCAAGATAACTTAGGTTTTTGTATCTCTTATTTTGTCTGTCACCATATTATTTAGCTCCTGCTTTGTTTCTCAGTTACTAGTTTGATTGGCTCACTAATAGCGTAATTTCTCCATGATGTAGCCCATGTTAATAATCTGGGGAAATCAAGATCAGATATTTCCACTGGAATTGGTGCACAGATTAAAAAGGTCAATACAAAGAATTTTATAATTTTAGTAACATTTTTTAGATGTAAGGTTTTGTATTTTGGCCCTCTCTGGTTTTCAAGAGGTTGGAGGAAAAGAAAATGACAGCTAGTAACCTTTTTTATTTGCAAGATTTCTCGAGTTTTAATATCATTTGTCTTCTTGGCAACCAAGTGGGGCTTTTGTATTTTCTAATGTTTTGAATTGCTTTAAAGCCTGAGGCTTGATTCATTTTCATTGAATCATGTTCTGTTTATTTTTTCAGCCATCTGGGTGAGAACACACACTAGTGATAATAAAGAATGCAGGTCATGCAATCAATGTAGAGAAGTCGCAAGAGATGTTCAAACATTTGAAGTCATTCCTTGTCGATTCTTCCTCCTAAACTCGAAAGCAATGGCAACAACGGCAAGACAGACTAAAGGATTCAGGAAAAAAGGAAATTCGAATCAGGAGCTGTTCTGACCATCCACATGTGGGTTATATAGAATGTTTCTGACAACACAAGTTATTTAGAGGTTTGAAAGTTTTCATTACAGATTTTTAAAAAGATATATATTTTATACAGTAAACAGTGCATATAAAATGAGTCTCACTGGACCTGTGCAAGCATGGTAAATTACTGACTTGAATTTAGGTTTGATGACTGTTGCAGAGGCTCTTTAACTATTAGTTGGATAATGAACTATTCGCCTTAATATCATTGCAGAACTTGGCTCCAGCCATTGCAGGCACCAAAAGAATCTAAAACAGTTGAGAGTTCGGGAAATAAGAGGATTAATGTTAGTGGATCAAGTAGTTCCAGCAGTTCTAGCAGTGACTCTGGTTCTTCTTTAAGTGGTAAATGTTATCTGTTTTAGTTATTATGCAGTATTTGTATATCTATATTCACCGTAATTCGACTGCCCTTTAAGGGTTTCTGTTTGATTGTGAAATACATTTATTAATTGAATCTCATACACTACTTACAGATTCCGATAGTGATAGTTCCGCTGCATATGGATCAGATGCAGGGCGGTTACTTAGGAATTGAGTGGATTCTGAATAGGAGATAGCTGACTGCTATGTTGGGTACAAAAATAAAGAGAGAGAGAGAGAGAGGGAGGGAGAGAGAGTAGGTACATGCACCAAATATCCAATAGATGCTCATATAGAAGAGGGTCAAAGATGTTCTCATTAAGTTTATTTGTGAGAAAACTCTTAAGATGTGCTCTGTATGTAGCTCTATTTCAAGAGGGATGGAGAACAAAATTCATAAACTTGACACCAAAATATTTTCTCACAAGTCTTGTTCAGTGACATCTAATTAATGCCAATGTGTTTTTATCCATTGCAGATGAAAGCTTGGGCAAAAGCACAGGATATTAACAATTCGAACAATGAACTCCTTATCCATAATATTATTGGTTGCATTCCATCTCCAGGTATGATTATTTTATCATGTCTCAGTGGTACTGGACAGTAGTGAAAAGGTCAAAAATTTAAACATCGAAATGCTTAGTATTAGTAGATTATGTACAGGACATCAAGGTCGATCAGTTAACAAGAATGGCTTAAGTTCTTAGATCGAGAGTCATTTATCTATCATAGATAGTGAATGCTGTAGTTTCTGTGAATTTTTTGCTGAGTTCTTGAATAAGTTGTAAATTTTCTCACGCTTCAATGATTTTTTTCCCCCTTCTTTTGCACTTTCCTAAGCAGCTTTCTACTGTGTTCAGATTGATGCTAGTCATAACACTTCAGTTCCTGGCTATTTTGTGAAAAATTGATATACTTTTCCTTTTCTGCCAGCTCTCTTGAAATACAAGAGCAAAAGGAGGAAATTCAGTCACAAAAAGAAGAAATTACAACACAAAAACATGAAATTCAAGCACAAAAAGACGAAGTTAGAGGAGGAGGTATCCCATGAACTCATAGATTGCCTTTTTGGTAAGTCTCGCTTGTTTTATCTTTTTATTTTTCTCATGTTGGTTAGTACATACTAATTAAAGCACAGTAGTTTGACTAATTAATAACTAAGATTGAACAAGTTTCAAGATTTATTTAATGAAAATAGATTCGTTATTAGTTACTTCTTACATAGCATGACCCTAGTGAAAATGCACACTAACCAAAGTAGAGACAAAACTATGTGTTTACTTTTTTGTGTATTTTTTCTAGGCAGTGATGGAGTTACTCTAAGTTAGTGATGTGATTAATAGGACCTTGCCATGTAGAAAGGACCTTCTGGTTGTTAAGCTAGATTGATTGAGTACACAATTTGTATTTACATGGATAGAGCTATTATTTGCTAGCTATTGATGTCTCTGTAACCCAGCTTTTGATGTCTCTCTAATCTAGCTTTTGATGTCTCTGTGGATAATTTTCACTTAAGAACCTTTATAGAGATATGCAAGCCCCTTTGCCATTCCCAATATGATGTCGAACTACTACTTCCAGCTTAGAATTTGAGTCTTGTTCTTATCTGCATGGAATAAAAGAGTGTCGCCACTTAAAGATACAATTGAAAGGTGCAAGGATATCTCAGATTTTGCTTTATATGCTTTTGTCAATTATAATATAGCCACACCCAAAAACAAAAAAAAAAAAAAAAAAAAAAAAAGTTACAAGTTTTGGGTCATAGTAATGTGAAACTCCATCAGGGAGTAGGATTAATCTCATATAGACAAGTTGATGGTAAAAGCAGTATTAGTTGAGAGTTTTTTGGAAACTCTTAAAACATATAAGTATGTTTGCCTAGTTTTTTGGAAAGCATGTTTGCGTGGTTTGTTATGTGATATGATTACATGAATACATCTGTAATTGCAATTTTGAGTGAATTCAGTGATCCTTTAATTTGTGTAGTAATGCAAGTTACACAATTAACTTCAATTACACAAATCTAATAATACATGGGTTCTTCTAAATATATGAAGAAATGTAAAAATGTGTATTGCTTCCATTTTATTGCAAAAATATGAAAGTAAGAAAAAAATTTAAATAATTTAGTATTTTACCTTTAGCCAAAAGCAGCCAAAATTAAAAACCAAAGTAAGAGTCAAAAAAACATGAGCGTGTTTATAAATAAAAAATAAAAAATCACAATGATTCCTTATCAAAGAAGATTTGATTAAGGCTTTTGTTGGGTACAAATTCATAAACAAGGCGGTCTGGACCTTCAATTGTACAACCCAAAAGTCTTACAAGGTTCTTGTGTTGAATTCCACAGATCAAATTTACCTCATTGAAGAAGTCATCGACCCATTGTCATGAATCAAATGTATCTCAATGCTACATTATATTTTCAAGCTATTAAATATATTCTGACATTAGTGATAGTGATATATGGTATTCCTGCAATCTTTTGGCATCTTCTGTTATCCGTGTTGCTTTATCATCAAGGATCACCTCAACTCTTTGAAGTTTTGGATTGTTATATGCATTTCTATTAAATTGATTTATAAAATAAAATTATTTATATATGAGTTTAGATGTAATTCATAATATATTAATGTTTTCCTTGTTTATTTTCTTTGCAGATTGGTTTTTGATGACGTTATTAGAAGCATATATACTTGCAAATCAAGATCAAAGTGTTGAATTTTTTTTCCTGAACTGAAACTTAGTTCTAGTTTTAAACCTAGTTGAGTGTTATTTTTTTTGGTAGACTCCACGTTAGTTCATTTTGGAATTTGTTATGATGGTTTTTTTTATTGTATTTAATGGATTATTATTAAATTTGTTTGATGGATATATTTTCATTTATGATATAAATTGTTTAGTGAATTGTTTTGTGGAGTGGTGTATAATAACTAGTAGATTTCTTAGTACATTTAAAAGATTATTGGGATATGTGTAGGGATATTTGTGAAATAATAATTTAAATTGAAATACAAAATATGGAACAAGTTCAGTGACAAATTTTTTTCGTCATTTGTACTTGTTATTATGACAGTAACTATTCGTCACTAATAAACATTTTTTGTGACAATTTATTGGAATTTATATATGAAACATTTCATTGATTTTGTTGTTTGGTGACTAAAAATTTCGTCACGTATATATATATATATTTGTGCCGAAATATATTTCGTCACCCATGTATGACTTTTGGAGTCGAAAAATTTCGTCACATTTACATCTTACTGTGACGAAATTATTTCCTCATCAATGATCAACATGTGTGACAAATTTATTCGTCAACTAAAGTTATAAATATGGTACTGAATAACTATTTGGTGACGAAAATGAGATTTTTTGGTTACAAAATGTTGTTATATTGGTGACAAAAAATTTCGTCATTGAAGTAAATTCATTGGTGACGAAATTATTTTTCGTCACGATAGTTTTTAGTGACAAACATTCAATGACGAAACAGGTGACGAAAATATTTCCTTACAAATATCTATAGTGACGAAATTAGTTTTTTGGAGACAAAAAAATTTCGTCATTCAAGACTCAACTTGTTTATTGGTCTCCGTTGAATATGACCAAAACCATCTCAATCGATTTTTTCTCAACTTATCTTCTATCGATGCTACTCCTACCCATTTCCGAATACACTCATTCCTAATTCTATCTTGTCTAGTTTTGCCACACATCCACCTTAACATACTCATCTCAACAACACTCATCTTATTGACATGTTGTTTCTTGGTTGCCTAACACTTCTTCCCATACAACATCGCTGGTCTAATAACAGTTCTATAGAACTTACATTTTAGTCTAATGGGTATTTGTTTATCGCACAGTACCCCAGATGCACTTCTCCACTTAAGCCATCCCACCTTAATCCTATAGGCCACATCCACATCAATCTCCTCCGTTGTTGTGATAATCGAACCTAAATAACAAAAATATTCACTCTTAGGTAGTTCTTGGTTTTCAATCTTCACTTCTCATCTTCTTTCATTGTTATTGTTACTAAATTTACACTCCATGTACTCTGTCTTAGTTCTGCTTATCCGGAATCCTTTAGATTCAAGTGCTTTTCTCCAAATCTTCAACTTTGTGTTAACTCCTTCTTTAGTTTCATCCACTAACACGATATCATCTGCAAAAAAGCATACACCATGGTACGTCATCCTAAATATTTCAAAAGTTACTACACTAAAAATAAATTAATACAATATTAACAAAAATGTTTGAAAGCTCTAAACCAAGAGCTCTAAAGGAGCTCTAATGCGTGGGGCTCACCCATTAATGTGATGTTTTGGCCTGGAGAAATGTTTGAGAGCTCTAGCGAGAGAGCTCTAATAGCTCTAATTTGTGTGTAGACCCCATCTGATATGATGTTTTGGCCTTTTTTTTTTTTTTTTTTTTTTTCACATCATTATAGCTTAATTAGAACTCTAATTTTAGGGGGATGAATCACTGCTGCTTGGCCTATTTTTTTTTTTTTTTTTGCCACGTAGGTAGAGTTCAATTTAGAGTTCTACGTTTAGAGCTCTCTATGACCACTACAATATTAAGGGGTTGTTTGCGATATCTTAAATAAGTGCACTTTTTGACTTTTTGGACTAAAAAATTGAGGAAAAAAATATGGTTGTTTGGATTAACTTTTTGACTTTTTATGGAAAAATGTGTATTAAAAAATTATATAAATTAGTGTGCAGGGAAAAATTAGGATTGAGAGTTGTGTAGCCGTAATTTTTGACTTTTGGTGAATAGTGATAACTTTTTAACTTTTTGAGTAACTTTTTGGCTTTTTGGCCACATGCCAAACTTGGCCTAAATACATCTTAACAGTTGTTAGCATTAGCCTTTTATGTAATGGTAGAGTTATAAATTTAAAAATTTCAAAATGATAATGAAAAATTTCATTCTCTTTTTAATTGATTTAAAAAATGAGCAAAACTAGTATAATTTTAATTCAAGTTGTGAAAATGTTTTTGAATGATTTTTATTTAAACTTAAATTAATTTGAGTGAAAAATTGGAGATGACCTTACTATTCATTATATTGTTAAGATCCTCTAGAGTGATTTGCTAGAGTGATCTCCTACAGTGGTGAAAGAATGTACGACACGTGTCCCATTCAGCCTCCAAGGACTGAGATTTAAAATCACCAAAACAATGTCGTTTTGGTGAGTAAATTGAAAAAGAAAAAAAAAATTCCTTGTTCTGGGTTTCTTTTCAAGTTGTTCTTGGGGAGAGTTAGAGAGAGAGAGAGGAGGGTTGAGAGAAGGAGAGAAGAGGAGGATGAGGACATCACTGCCCCGCCTCACCACTTCTCACTCCCGATGCGCTGTTGCCGCCGCTGCCACGCCGCCTCCGAGAGTTTGTGGAAGTAGTGTTAGTAGCACCAGTGCTTCTGGGACAAACACATCACACAAACTCTTAGATAAGATGAAGAAATTGTCTTTATTGGGGTGGTAAGGCGGCGAACTCCTTTATTGGTGGGTTTCTTGCTCAACCCCTCATCTCTCTCATTCTCCTTCTCTTTCTCACTTACAGTTACGTTCAAATCAAAGAAGGCAAAAAAGGTTTAAACTAAAATTAGTTGAAAAGCCAATTCAAAAAGCAGTACAAAATGAAAACCCAAATCTTGATTTTGGTCGAAAAGTAATAAAAAAAGCTAATTGATGTCCCAATCTGGGTTTGATTTCAATTTTTCAAATCTGGAATAAAAAATACAAAAAAATTTCAAATCTGGAATAAAAAAAACAAATTGATGACCCAATCTGGATTTGATTTCAATTTTTCAAATCTGGGTTTGTGTGATTTCAAACAAAAACAGAACATAGGGAAAATTTGAATCTATTGGATCTGTTGAAATTTTTTGAATCTGTTGGATCTGTTGAAGTTTTTTTACTAACAGCTTCTTGGAACTTGTTCTTCACCCCCTCATCTGTCTCTCCTTCTTTCTCTCACTCTCTCTCACCTTCGTTATTGAATGACTGAAACAAAGGGAAATTTGATTTTTTTTTGTTTGTTTGTTAATTTACTTACCAAAACGACATTGTTTTGGTGAGGTTTTAATCTTATCCCTTGGTTCTTCTAGTGAGACAGGTGCCGCGCTCTGCTTAACTCACTTCACCAGATCACTGCAGGGAGACACTTTAGAGGATCTTAACAGTTCATTATATGCCCAGTTTGGCAAAAGGAATTGACACCGGTTATATCTTTACTCCTTTAATTATTAGTGGTAGGCACACATTATGCACACGTTTGACATAATGAGTTGGGGCTAAAATAGTGAAAAATGTTATAGGTCTCAAATTTTCTACTCAATGCATGACCATATATTTTACATGGATGTGAAGCCATGTGAGACATTTGATTATTTATTTGGTAGAAAATTTTGTACTCCTAGCATTACCATAAAATAGTTTTGAAAAGACAAAGTAAACTTTTTAGCCCAATAAGGCAAAATGTCACATCCAAACTATAATCATTTTATTTTTTCTCTCACAAAAGTCAAAAAATTCAAAAAATCCATCACAAACGAGATTTTTTAGCCCTAGGCTAAATAACAAAAAAATTAAAAAAACCAATCCACATTCTAAACGACCCCTATGTGTGTGTAATTTATAACTGAATTTAATAATTATAACAATTATTTAAGGTAGTTTGAGAGAATTGAAACAATTTGCAGTGATTATAAAGTTTCTGGGATATTTTCGAAACAAAATTTTTGTGACATCAACGTTAAAGGCTTTTATAAATATTTTTTATTTTTATAAAAATTTTAAGGCGTGCTTGTTTATTTTTGTTGTGCCATTGAGCATATATAACTTATTTGACTGGAGCTAAGGGAGCGTACCATTTAATGCCAACCCTAATGAGGGCTTTTGCCTGTCTTATCTTACCATAAATTTTGAATTATTTATTATGTGATGAAACAAATTTATCAGTGGATGAAGACAAATGTAATTTTTTGTCTTGTGAAAAATAATACCAAGTCATTGTTGTGTGGCATGTTCTTTCTTTTTGACATAGAATATTTTATTTTTAAATCTTATATCTTCATGTTAATATACTCTTAATTATTAAATTATTATTCAAGTCTCAAAATTCATACGCTTTGAAATTTTCACTTACATCATAAAAAATGCATTAGAATAGAAAAATCAAAATTTGAAACATATAATTTTTGTAGGGGGTTCAAGGTTAGAAAGGTGATTAGAGAGGCAAAACTATGCTAATAGTCCAACAATGGTGGAATGGCTGGAGAATGAGCAGCAACAATTGTTTGGGAAGTTGGAAAGTGAGTAGTTGGGTGAGGATGAAATAGGTAGCTTAAGAAGAAATGTATGGCAGTGCACAAATGGACAACATCTCCCCCAAATCCTCCAAAATTCTTCTTCTTGAACCTTGGGAAATGGGTCCTATTTATAGGCTTTTCCTTGGTACCAAGACGACATCAAGTGGCCAAATAGAGAGAGAACATATGTCCTAGAGGATCACATAGAATACTCTGCCTTGAACTACTAGGCTGAAGGTGCCACGTGTCCCTCTACATGTACTGTGTACTATTTGTTTGCCCCCACAACTATGTTTCTTGAGCCTCAGCAAGTGTAGTTACGACGGGAGTGTTTGGCGCTGTAACTCCCTTTGGAGCCTCAGCAAGTGCAGTTGCAGCGGGAGTGCTTACCGCTGCACTTGCCTTCTCAGCTTGAACCTCAATAAGTGCACTTGTAGCGGTAAACCTTGTTGCTACACTTGCGTTTTCAGTTCTACTTGGCTAGTACATACATTCTCAGGACTCCATTAGTCTACTATTGACTATGTTCGTGCTCACCTCAGCAAAGCCTCCACCTTTAGCCACCTAACCATAAACTCCCCTACTTCCCAGGGCGAAGGTCACAGCCAAGCCTGCTATCAGCCATGTTGTGCCTTAGTACCAAGCCCAAGGGAGCTTTCTTAGTCTTGCCTGTGCGACTAAGGCAGGTTTGTGCCCTGGGTAAATGGAAAGGGAGTCCCTTGCGCTCGGGCTGCTTTGCTACCATCTTTGCGGGGTTGTCGCGGTAAACTAGTATCTCTGGGCCTGCTATTAGTTCCAACTAGTAAGTCTTGTGGCCTGTTATCAGTGCCAAAGTAATAAACTTTGGGGCCTGCTATCAACCCTAGGCTAGTAATGCCTTGGGGCTTGCTATCAGCGCCAAGCATTAGCCTCTACTTGCAGAGGGGAAGCTTTCCCTAAAGGTTGTTATCACTTTGGCGGGTTGTTCCTTCCATAAGTTGGTTACAGTGGCTATAGTTGTTGTGGCAGTCATTTCCCGCGGTAAGTTCAAATGGAAAAACCGACAATATTGGAGATGGCAGCGCTAACAAAGTGCCTCTGCAAATTGGGCACTGCAAGTAATGCCTCTGCAACTTAGTTGCTTTGGTTCTCTCATTCCCTCAGCAACTCCAGGTGGCGGCGGAACTGATAATACTTGGAATGGCGGCGGAATCGATAATACTTGGAATGGCGGCCGATAATACTTGGAATGGCGGCGGCACCGACAATACTTGGAATGGTGACGCTGAGACAAAGTGCCTCCACAACTTGGCCATCGCAAGTGTCGCCTCTACAACTTAGTTGCTTCGGCTTTCTCTTTCCCTCAGCAACTTCAGATGGCGGTTGAACTGACATTATTAGGAATGGCGGAGCTGAAGCAAAGTGCCTCAGCAACTTGACCACCGCAAGTGTTGCCTCTGCAACTTGACTTAGGCATTTTCCTTCGTGGAGTCCTTTTGAACCTTTGACGGGTCGGACCTACTTCAGCCTACTGTTGGCCCGTTTCCCTTGGGCTTTAGCCCATGCTCTTTTTTTATTCCTAGTCATCTCAGAAGGGCGACCTTAGCACTTAGGCCCATACTTAATTTGGGGTTTAATTTCTGACCCTCTACATTTGCCCCCTGCATGCGTGAGGGACACGCTTCTTGTTTCCCGCACATGTACGACGTCAGCAAGTAACCCAGGGGTTACGTCAGTTGGGTTAGAAGTTGTGTCGGTTTTCTGCAGAGTCATAATGGCTCTGGAAAGGTGCCTTTTGACTGACAATCATGATGGGCCTAGGGAGTCATGTTGGCACCTTTTTTTTTCCTACTTTCTCTATAAATAGCGCCTCTTGGGTCCATTGGTCCCGCACTTTCACCACAATACACTTTCTTGTCTCCTTGTCTTCTTCTCTCTCTGGCCCTTACCTTCTAAAGTTTTCTTCTTTTTCTTTAATCTTCTTCATGGCTGCCACCGGGTTTTTACCCAACAGAGCTATCCCATCTAGTACTGAGTGGAGAAGGGCCCTATATTTTGGGGGACTTGCCGACCCATTCTGGAAGGCAGTTGATTCCTTTGTCCTTGATGCCCCTTTTCTGGAAGAGCCTCTGCTCTCTTTCGGTGAGGCCTCTTTGGATGATGCTGACATGGTGAACCCAGCCTCCGTGCTACGATTTCATGTGGAGTGCGGCTATTTTCCTCATTTATACATTTATTACTGCACTCACTTGGGCCCTCTAGCAGACTAGTCCCTATGGGTTGATGACATCATTGCAGATGACGGCTTAGAGCAACGCTTGAGGGATGTTTGTCACTTTAACACCATTTTGATCTCGAGGGAGTTGTCTGTGCATAAGGTATAGACCAATACTGATACAATTGTTTGCCGCTGGAGCCGCGACATTCACATCTTCGTGCTAGCTTGGGGGGAGATAGCCCCAACCCTTGAAGAGGTCGCTGTTCTCCTTCGGTTGAGCACCTATGGGGACTCCCCTTTTGATCCCGCGTCCTTGACTGCTGCGGAATAGACTGCTGTCACTGCTCTTTAAGGTGCCTTTCGAGAGGCACGAAAGCATAGCTCTTGGTACAATTTGAGGACTGGGGAATTATTTCAAGAGAGGCCCAAGAGGGACAAGACCACCTACTTCTCTTGGTTGAAGCATTTTTTTAAGGACATGCAACCGGTTATGGACGACATTACCAAAGACAGTCGCAAGTCCATAGTTGGGCCGGGCCACCGCGGCAACTTGTACCTGGCTGCTTTTGTTAGCTATTTTATCTCCTTTTTTGTCCTTCTCAGCAACCCTGCTAAGAGCATCAATCCTCTGGAGTTCCCCTTTGCCGTCAAACTTTGCAGCAGCAGTTAGATCCCCTTGGCTCCTCTTTTCTTGGGGAATTTATACTTTCATCTGGACCTCATTCATTCGGACATGAAGAGATCCATAGGCCACTATGATGTATGGAGCTTCGTTCATACTCAATTCTTGATCGCTTTTTTCCACGAGCGGTTCCCTACTATGGGCCCTGCCCCCAAAGAGCATGAGCCCTTTTTTACCGACGAAGTCCTTGACGCAGAGAGTTATCCTGTCCTAGATGTAGAGGGACGTTTCATTACAAGACAAGTGCGCCATTCCCTCCCTCGCATCTCCAGGTGGTCTGGTGTTGGCACCAACAGACCCTTTGTGGACTGCATTGACCGCATAGAGGAGTGTGTGTTCCGTCCCCTTTACCCAGCTTCTTCCAGGCATTTCTGTTGTTCCATTTTATTTCTCTAAGGCCCGTCATGTTGATTTCTCTCTTGACAGTGTCCAGGCCAACTCCCTCCTTATTGCTACAATGATACGCCTTGGATTTCTGCCCGTATGGAACGAGGAGGGCATGCCCAGCGTTGTTTATCGACCGGACATGGTTCTTAGGTAGTTTGGCATGGATCAGGTTGTCTCGCATGCTCCTCCGCCTCAGGTAGATTTCCATCAGAGCTTTCAGTGGTTTGCTTGTGATTACACCGCTTTACTTGTGGAGGATTTAGGCCTTATGGAGCTGCCTTTACTCGGAAGAGAAGGCGCCTTCACTCCTAGTAACAGATTATTCTGGCATCGCAACCTCAACTCCTTCTTCAATTTTTGCAACAGTGATCTAGTTGTTCCTGCAATGGAACCCATTGCGCAACTTGATCTATCCCTTTGTCTTCCCTCTGGTTGGGGGAAACAGACTAGTGTATTTTGCTGTTTCAAACTTTTCTTCTTGCCTGCAATAGAGGAGCCTCATCCGTCTGGGACAATGTCCGTCTAGCCTCTGCAAGTTGCTCCTTTGCAAATCGGTACATCAGTGTGCGTGACCCGCTTCCGCTTGAGGGTAATCCAGGAGGCAGCGGCATCAGTCGCTGAGGCCTGTGCCTCACCAAGTAGGAAGAGACTTCGGAAGGTATCCATACTTAGAAAATATTCTGTATTTTTCATACTTCTTTGGGCTTTTTATCTTTACTTTAGTAATCACATGATCTTTTTCTTTTTCAGGGCCTATCGGCCATGCCACCTTCGGGCCTCGGAGGTTCTTCTACTGCCATCGAAATTTTCTCAGATTCAGACGACGACGATGACCTTCCCATTGCCTCAAGGGTCACAAGACTTAGAACTCGTAAGATGGTACTTCCAGATGTTGAAGAAGAACCAAGTGCTGAGGCCGAACCAATTACTGAGGCTGAGCCAGCTGCTGAGTTTGAGCTAGATGCTGAGGTTGCAGACATGAAAGGAGGTCGTGATACCCTCTTGCTGAAAACAAACAAGTCCCCCATGCTGTGGAAGTTGCAGTGGTTGGTGTAGTTGTTGAGGGTACAGAACCTCCAAACCCTAGTGATTCTATTCATTCTGACCGTTCCTCCGTCGGCGGGGATGATTTTGTTCCCGAGACTCCGAGAGAAGAGTGTGGCGTAAGAAAGCCAATGGAAGTTGCACCACCCCCCTTCGGAGCTGTATTTGGGAGTTCTTCTCAGTCCACCGAGTCTCCATTGGTTCAACAGACCCCATTTCCTAATGTTCAGATTACTGAGAGAGGCACAGATGTAGCGGCTATTCCTGCTGTGGGCCTCCCAAACTTGGCTCAACTTGCAGAGATAGCTGTCAACTTGGCCACTCATGGTGCTACTACTGCTACTGATGCTTCTGACCTAGTTGCCTCAGCAACTTCTGAGCAGCTTGCTGATCTGTACTCCACTCACTTCCCTGAGGTGCTAGCTAATTTTGGGGGATCGTGAGACTTTTATGTGGGCATGGACACCACTGTTGTGCCAGATCTGAATGTTGAGGACTACTATATGGACGACCTCTTTTCGGAGCGACATGATGGTGTAGATAGCTTTGGCTTTTCTCGCGAGGTTAGTTCGCCCGATCGTCTTCCAGCATCTACTCATTCCAATGCCGCTGGATAGTCATCTTCAGGGGAGGTGCGTCGTCCTCAGACCTTTGGTCATTCTACCAGTCTCTCCTTAGTAATTGAAGCTGGCGGTGGTGCAAGAGAGTCCCCTCAGTCCTTAGGGAAAGTTTCTTTTCTCAGTTATTGGGTCTCCTCCAAAGTTGCTCCCACTCTTGCCCGCATACAGGCGTTACACCCTGGCACCTTTACCGCTTTTAACGTTCCTGGCTCTATGGTGTAGATAGCGCTGCTGGAGTCACTTGCCAGTTTCATTCGTGACCTCGCTACTAAGAAGATTCTGACAACTCCCAGTAAGTTCGTGGAAAGTGTTGAGGCCAATCTGAGCAGCTTTGAGAGGAATGGTTTGGACCTATTGTGGATGAGGGATAGGCTTCAGGCAGTCGACGGCTTCCTTGAGCATGCAGACAAAGTGGCAATGATTGCATCCTTGGAGGAGACTATCAAAGAGTGTGAGGGTGCCTTGGAGCAGCATCGGCAGAACCTAGCTCGGTTCAAAGAAAAGGACTCTGCGCTGGTTGCTCAGTTGCCTTGTGATGTGACCCTGATGGACTCCCTCATGAAGGGCTTGATTTGATGTATCATGGCTTGTTATGACTCTTTTTTCTTTGCACTTTTGCTATCTTTTTCTTTCTCCTTTACCTTTTGAATCATTGTAATCATGCTATGGAAAACTTTGATGTTTATGAGAAGCAAAGATATTGAGTCTTACTTCATTGCCTTCTTTTCATTGCCTTTACACATCTTCTAAGGCTGAACAAAACTCTTGCTATGAATAAAATGTCGCTATGACTAGGTTTTTACAAGGATAAAAAATTCACTAAGTATGGAAAACTTTCCTCACACTAAGTGCTTACAAGAGTAACAGGTTTACTAAGTGTATGACACTTTCTTTACACTTTGCTTTGGAAGTATTAACAAAGAAACGTACAACTCTTTTTCTGAACGAATGACATTAAGGAAATACTCCTTTACATACTTAGTGTTGATAGGGCTAATTCTGAACCCATCATCTACTTTTGTCAACTTGTAATACCCGCTACTGCTTACCTCAACAACTTTGTAGGGGCCTTACCATCTTGGCGAGAACTTAGGGATTGGTTGCCCCCGCATGATTGTGTCTACTGTTTTCCATACCAAGTCCTCCTCATTGAACTCCATGTGTTGAACAGATTGATTATATGCGTGAGCTATGGATTGATAATACTTTTCCATCGCCCGCGAGGCCCGATCTCTTCTTTCTTCGGCTGCTTCTGTGTCATTCTTCCTGCTGTCTGGGACTAAGTGTGCTGACATAACCATTCTTGTTGAGGGTACTGCCAACTCAACTGGTAACACAGCTTCAGAACCATATACTAGGGAAAATGGGGTTGCCTAAGTTGGCTTCCTCTTTGACGTTCTATATGCCCAGAGTGCTATGGGGAGTTGCTCGGACCATGTGCCCCCTACTTCATCCATCATTTTACTCAGTATTCGGATGAGGGTTTTGTTGGTTGCCTCAGCTTGTCCGTTCCATTGTGGGTAGTACGAGGTAGACTTGTGGTGCTTAATCTGATAAGCATTCAACAATCTTCCCACATGGCGGTTCACAAAGGGGGTCCCATTATCAGACAACATCACCTTGGGTATGCCAAGCCTACAGATTATATTTTCTTTGATGAAATTGGCCACTTCTACCCCATCTGCCTTCCTCATTGGTATAGTTTCTACCCACTTGGTACTAACTTCAGTCGCTGTGAGTATTCATCTGTGGCCTTTAGATTGCTGTGCTATAGGACCTACCAGGTCAAATGCCCAAGTATGAAACAGATAAGGAGTCTTGATGTTGTGTAGTTTGACCGTCGGTGCGTGTATCAAGTTCCCAAACTTTTGGCAGTATTGGTATCTCCTTACAAAGTTTTTAGCGTCTTCTTCCATTGTCGGCCAGTAGTAGCCGAGGTGAATAAGGTGCTCATACAATCGCTGCGCTCCTTGATGTTCTGCCTTGTGGGCTTCCTTCAACACTTCGTTTGCCTCATCCTTTGATAAACACGCCAAAGGTTTCCCTTCAAAGCTTCTGCGGTACAGCTTGCCTTGGTCAAGGAAGAAGCAAAGGCCTGCTTCTTAACTCTAATTGCATCGGCTTTGTTTTCAGGCAGTGTGCCATTTCCAAGATAGTCAATATACAGTTGCCTTCATTCCTCATTGCTTAAGAAATGGGCTTCTTCCTCTTTAGAATGGGATTGACATTTTGCACATTGCCTCTGCAACTCAGTGTTTTGCTTTTTCATCTCTGGCCAACGCTTGCCTCTGTATCCGTCAGTATAGACTGATATCTCCATCTCCACAGGACTTAGCATGAATCTGCTCAAGTCTGTAAGTTGCTTCTTGTCTACCGACGCACCTTGCTAATAGGTTGTTGGGACCATGAAAATACAACTCTCCTTTAAGGAGCAAGAATGATGCAAGTTCTGCTGGTTTGATTGTTCCCTGGCCTGTTTTCAGTTGCTGGATTATATCTGCTTTCCATCCCTCAGCATCTTGCTCTGTATGTTCTTTGGCTAACACTGTTGGTGTTGTTCTTTTTTCGATGACGATGGCTATACTATCATCTGGTATATCCACCTTTGCCCCCAGTGTAGCCAAGGTATCGGGGAAACAGTTGTGTGTTCGAGGGGTATGTTGGATTTGGACATTATCAAACTGAGTGAGCAACCTTTGAACTAGGGTGCAATATGGGGCCAACATAGGCTCTTTCAAGGCAAAATCACCCATTGTTTGCTTGACAACTAGCTTGGAGTTGCCCTAAATTTTCAACTTGCGGAGGCCTTTCTTTTGAGCAGTAATTAGACCCAGTATCAAAGCCTCATATTCGGCCTTGTTGTTTGAACATTCAAAGTCAAGTTTATATGATAGATGAAACTTCTCTCCTTCTTAACTGGTTAGTGTTATGCCAGCTCCACCTTTTCCAACTCTAGAAGCTCCATCAAATTTTAAGTCCCAATAAGTCTCAATTGCAGCTGCTCAGACATGTACCTCACCTGGTAGAGGTACCTCTGCAGGTTTATATTCACTAGATGGGAATTGTGCTAGTAAGTCTGTGAGTGCTTGGCTCTTAATAGCCTTGGGAGTAACATAAGTGATGTCATATTCTGCTAGAGCCAAAAGCCATCTTGCCATTTTTTTCGGTCAGAGTGGGTTTGCTTAGTAAGTAGTGAACTGGATCACTCCTGGTCACAACCTGGATCGGATGTGCCAAAAAATAGTGGCGCAACTTCTGTGCTATGAAGATTAAGGCTAAACAATGCCTCTTAATGGGGGTGTACTATGATTCAGCACCATTGACTTTGCGGCTGATGTAATAGACTGGTTTTTCAACACCATCTATGTCCTGGACAAGTTGAGCTCCAATAGACCGGGGTGTAGAGGTCAGGTACAGTAGCAGAGGCTTTGCAAGTTGTGGGGCAATCATTGTAAGTGGAGAGGTAAGTGCTTTCTTCACCATATCAAATGCCTGTTAGTGTTCTTACAACCATTCAAACTTGTGATTCCCTTTTAGCAGCGTCCCAAAGGAAAAAGGTTATCTCAGCAAGGGCTGGAATGAACCTCCTGAGGTATGACACCTTGCCTAGGAATTTCTTTAAGGCCTTTTAAGAGTGTGGCGGTGGCATCTCCATGATTGACTTGATCTAATCCCCATCTACTTCAATTCCCCGTTGGTGTACCAGAAAGCCAAGGAACTTGCTTGAGGTAACTCCAAAGGCACACTTGAGAGGGTTCATTTTTAAGTAGAATTTTCAACAACGCTGAAAAACTTTTTTCAAGTCGCAGAGGTGCCGATTTGCTTCGGTAGACTTTACCACCAGATCATCTACATACACTTCCACTTCATAATGTAACATGCCATGGAACACTGCAGTCATAGCTCGTTGATAGGTTGCCCCCATGTTTTTCAAACCGAAAGGCATCACTGTATAGAAAAAAAATTTCCCAAGGGCGTTCTAAAAGCTGTATTTTCTGTATCTTCTGGTGTCATTTTGATCTGGTTATAACCACTGAACCCGTCCATGAAGGAGAACATCTAATGGCCTGCGGTAGAATTGACAAGTGTGTCAACATGGGGCAATGAAAACTCATCTTTTGGGCAGGCCTTGTTCAGGTCGCGAAAGTCTACGCAGACCCTAATTTGGCCATTTTTCTTCTTTTTTTTCTTCACAGGCACAATATTTGCTAGCCAAGTTGGGTATTGTATAAGCTCAATGAACTTGGCCCTCTGCAACTTTTCTATCTCTTCTTTAATCTTTGCCTCAAGATCAGGGTGATACTTTCAAGCATGCTACTTTATTGGCTTAGAGTTGGGGAAAGTGTCCAAGTGATAGGTGGCAAGAGATGGGTCAAGACCAGGCATCTCATCGTATGTCCAAGCAAAGACGTCACTGTACCGCTTCAGTAGTGTTATCAATTCTGCCTTAATTGTTGGAGCCATTGTTGTGCTAATAAACACGGGCTTGCTCTACCCTGGTAAGTCGCTGAGGTTGACCTCAGCAAGTACCTTCTACTGCAGTTTAGGTCTATCTTGCATACATTCAGGGACGGGCTCAGGCGTCTCTACCAATCCTTCTTGGGACTCATCACCATCAAGGTATGAAGTCTGGGCCTGAAGACTATCATAGGTAGTAAATTGTCTTGCCGCCTTCGCGCACCTTAACAATTTTGGGCGGAGGACTTGTGGACTTGCCACTCCTCTTCTACCCATTACTTTCTGGAGTAGCTTCTGCATCTCGAATGTCTTCCCACTTCGACAATTTTACCCCTGCAACCTTACAAGTCCTTGGAGTTTTATCTGTTGACAGCTCAGTAAAGAAAACTGCATCAGAATAGTGTGCTTCTTCTACTCCAAATGGCTTTTTAGACGTATTTATGGTCACTGTGTGCTTCCCTAACTTTGCCTTTACGCATTGGTGATAACTCGACGGGATAGCCCCATATCGGTGCATCCAAGCTCTGCCAAGTATCATGTGGTAATTTGTGTCCGCTTCAATCACATGGAACTTAGTGGCGGAGAAGATCTCGCCAACTGCTAAGTCCACTACAACATGGCCCTTAGTAACCTTTTTCTCACCACCAAAACCCGTCACAGTAATGGGTTAGTGGACCATCCTAGACTTTGGGATGCTAGCCTTCACAAAGGTGTCGGTAGTGATGATGTTTATAAATGCTCTGCCATCAAGGAAAGCATGCTTGAACTCCACATCATTGATGTAAGCTGTGACAAAAAGAGGATAGTTATGAGGACATGGGTATGCTTTGTTTATTTCTGAAAAAATAAGGGCCTCATAATTTTCCTGGATGTGTTGAGGCACATACTCCTTAGCCTCAGCAACTTCAGTATGGTGTACTTCAGAGATGTCGATGAGGGCCTTTGTTGTTTCCAACCTGGCAACTTGGCTCAGCCCTAGCTGGTCAAAAAAAGGTACAAAACTTGACAGAATTTTGCAAGGCTTGAGTATGAGTATCCTCTGAGAGTTTTGCCTCCGCAGGTACTGTTTCGGGGAGCTGGCTAGCTGCAATTTCTTCTAACTCATCATAGTAGGATGCCATGTGCACTTGATCGCGCACGAGCCCAAGATAGCCAATCATATGTACATTCTTTCCCTTCTCCTTGTGGTTAGGATAAGGGTCCTTTCTTACATCACGGTTACCGGCATCTTTGAACTTTAGCTCATTCGCGTCAACTTTCTTCTTGAAGATACTTTTCAAAGTCCAATAGTCCCTAATAGGGTGTTTGGTGGCTCTGTGATAGATATAATAATCTGGGCTTTCTTTGTCCTTCTTCGTTGGAGAGACATCAACCGGAGGCAAAGTAAGTTCGCCATCGGCTACCCATTCTTTAACCAAGGCTTTAACATTCTCAAGGCTGCAAGGATATGGATTTCTGTCCTCATAACTCTTCATCTTCCAAGAGGATGATGCCTCCCCATGTGAGCAGCTCCCTCCTGTAGAGGTTGCCGCAGCAACGCTGCTACTGCAGGAGTAGTGGTGATTGTCGCGAGATCTATGCAGAGGGCCAGCGGTATTGAGGTTCCTAGCTGCCTCAACCAAGGCTAAAAAGGTAGGCAAATTATGATTCACCAAGAAAATTTTGTAGTCGCGTATGGCACCCTCCCCATATATGCTGACTAAGTGGGCCTCATCCACTGGTTTATGACAGTCAATAGCTTTATCTTGGAATCGCCTGACATAGTCTAGTATATCCTCACCTTCCATTTGGACATCTCGTCTGAGTGTAAGGGTTGTAACTTTCTCTTGGACTTGGGAAGAACTTCGTATGGAACTTGTTCACCATCTCCTCCCAACTCTTGATCGAGTTGGGGGCCAAGTTCACGTACCAACTATAAGCCCTTTCGGTAAGTGATTTGGAGAACTCCCGAAGGCGTAGAGAGTAGTCAGTGCCATGGCCACCGAGAGTTTCAATGAACCTCACCACATGTTCTCTGGCATTGCCTTGCTTCCCATCAAACTTGATAAACTTAGGTACTGTATACCCAGTTGGGTATGGCATAACTAATATCTCTTGAGAGTATGAGGGCTTCACATCTGGGTCGGGGAGAGATGGTAGTTGCTTCCTGCTGCGCTCTTGCTCGAGCATAGCTTGTACATCGGCTAGAGTAACAAAGTGAGTGGGCTAGAATGGTCCAGTCTGCTCTTGGGTAGCTGAACCAGTAGCCATACCGTTCGCCTAGGGTACCATCGGAGGCACCTAGATTGCAACTTGATTCCCAAGGAACATGTTAGGCACTGGGTTTGAAACTGTTACAGGCAGAGGTGCCTACGCTGGAGCTGGTTTGGACGCCATGGCCATAATGGCCTCAGTGAGAGTTTGCAAAGCTGCTAGGATCTCCCTCTACATATCCTGGAGTGACCGGACCGCCTCAACCACAATGCTGTGGTCATGGTCCTCAGTATGTGCTGCTTTGCCATTGGAAGAGCCTTGCTGCCGTGGGGGTTGCTGAACTTCATCCTCTGCCATCTTTTCCAGTGAAGTGTGTAAGCCACTGCAGATATGAACCATCAACAAAGCAGCCTCACCAGTGAAGTCGCCAGAAATGTAGGGGGGTTCAAGGTTAGGAAGGTGATTAGAGAGGCAAAACTATGCTAATGGTCCAACAATGGTGGAATGGCTGGAGGATAAGCAGTAGCAACTATCTGGGAAGTTGGAGAGTGAGCAGTTGGGTGAGGGTGAAACAGGTAGCTTAAGAAGAAATGTATGGCAGTGCACAAATGGACAGCATCTCCCCCAAATCCTCCAAAATTCCTTTTCTTGAACCTTGGGAAATGGGTCATATTTATAGGCTTTTCCATAGCACCAAGAGGACACCAAGTGGCCAAATAGAGAGAGGACATATGTCCTAGAGGATAACATAGAATATTCTGCCTTAAGCCACCATACTGAAGGTGCCACGTGTCCCTCTACATGTACTGTGTACTATCTGTTTGCCTCCGCAACTACCTTTCTTGAGCCTCAACAAGTGTAGTTACGATGGGAGTGTTTGGCGCTATAACTCTCTTTGGAGCATCAGCAAGTGCAGTTGCAGCGGGAGTGCTTGCCGCTGCACTTGCCTTCTCAGCTCAAACCTCAGCAAGTGCACTTGTAGCGGTAAACCTTGTTGCTACACTTGCCTTCTCAGTTCTACTTGGCTAGTACATGTATTCTCAGGACTCCATTAGTTTACTATCGACTATGTTCGTGCTCACCTCAACGAAGCCTCCACCTTTAGCCACCTAACCACAAACACCCCAGCTTCCTAAGGCGAAGGCCACATCCAACTCTGCTCCCATCTTCGCTGGGTTGTCGCGGCAAACTGGTATCTCTGGGCCTGCCATCAGCTCCAACCAGTAAGTCTTAGGGCCTGCTATCAGCGCCAAGGTAATGAACTTTGGGGCCTGCTATCAGCGCCAAGCATTGGCCTCTACTTGCAGAGGGGAAGCTTTCCCCAAAGGCTGCTATCACCTTGGCGGGTTGTTCCCTCCGCAAGTTGGTTACGGCGGCTGTAGTTGTTGCGGTAGTCATTTCCCACGGTAAGTTTGAAGGGCAAAACCGATAATATTGGAGATGGTGGTGCCGACAAAGTGCCTCTGTAACTTGGGGGTGCAAGTAATGCCTTTGCAACTTAGTTGCTTCGGTTCTCTCCTTCCCTCAGCAACTCCAGGTGGCGGCGGAACCGACAATACTTGGAATGGTGGCGTTGAGACAAAGTGCCTCCGCAACTTGGCCGTTGCAAGTGTCGCCTCTGCAACTTAGTTGCTTCGGCTTTCTCTTTCCCTTAGCAACTTCAGATGGCGGTTGAATCGACATTATTGGGGAATAGCGGTGCTGAGGCAAAGTGTCTTAGCAACTTGACCGCCGCAAGTGTTGCCTCTGCAACTTGACTTAGGCATTTTCCTTCATGGAGTCCTTTTGGACCCTTGGCGGGTCGGACCTACTTCGGCCTACTGTTGGCCCACTTTCCTTAGGCTTTAGCCCATGCTCTTTTTACATTCATAGTCATCTCAGAAGGGCAATCTCAGCACTTAGGCCCATGTTTAATTTGGGGTTTAATTTCCGACCCTCTACAATTTTTAACCTCTCTTTTAAATACTTCTATTGGTTAGTCTTTTAAAGTCATACTATTAAACAAAAAACAAAATAATTCAATAAGGCATTGTTATTATCATTAATTTTTTTTGTTAGTTTGAAGGAGTTTGATAAACATGACTTCTAAATGAAAAAATAAAATAAAATAAAATAAACATAACTTCAATATCCAATGGAAAAAAAGAAAAACTTTAGTACATATATTACGTTTGATCGAGCACAATCCTAGTGGCTTACTCATTACTTCACATAAATACTTGTTGTACCATATATTCAATTATAAATCAAAGTAATATTAGTTATTATGAAATATGTGATATTAGTTATGACATATGATTATAAGATATGTGAGGTTAGTTATGAGATATGTAATGTTGGTTATAACTACGTTACGAGATTGGTAGATCATAATAAAGTTATCGTTAAACAAGTTTCAATTATGAACAAATCTAATGTTAACTCATAATTATAAAAAATAAAATGATGTGGCATAATTGTAACTATCCATTTAATGTATCGTACATGTTTTGTATGGTATGTACCATATGAAAACATTAATAAATTTTAACTCAACGCAATGTTAGATAACCAAAGTAAGATTGTGTTTGAATGAATTCATAAACAAGCAACTATAATAGTAGTATACTTATCTCTATCTTGTGAATTTGTATAGTTATGCTTAAAAGCATCTCTAATGTTGTTTTATGACTTGTCATTATCAAATGGCTTGACATTAAGGGTTTGGATTAGTTTAAGTTGGTCATTTTAATTTGAGAGAGTGTTTTAGTTTGGTAAGCTTTTTTCAAGGTCAATCTCGATGATCTGAGCGGTTCATTTTTTAGTACTTATTAAGTAAAATATTAATGCAAAATATTAAAATGATCGAACATCGATAACTATATGTTTGTATGACATTTGTATTACAAAAAATTGATTGCTACTACTGAAATTATAATCGTCATCTATTCTTTAAAACCAAATGTGATTCAAACATATAGCTATTAATATCCAATCATCTTAATTTTTTCATAAATATTATATTTAACGAATCTTAAAAAAAGAACGGTTCAAATCATTGAGGTCGCCCCCAAACTAAACCACCAAGCCCAAATGGTCTCTCAAGTTGGATAGCCAACCTGAGAGAATCTAATCCCTTATTAAAATGACCATTACAATAAAGTTGACTAAATTTCTCCATATTTATCTTCAAAACCTTGAAGATGGGGGCATGACATACATTGTTGTGTAGTCAAATGGGTCCATTTTGTAATTTGTTTTGATGATCCGAATCGTTCATATTTTAGAGTATATTGAGTAGAACATACCTGTAATAAATTAAGTTGATCGGATATCGTTAACTATTTCATCAAATAACATTTGTATCTACAAAAATAAATGACAATTGTGATTTGAAGTATAAAAATGAATAAAAATTTTAGTAGATGAAAGGGTTAACGATATATGATTAACTAGATTTTTTGTAGGTATGTTCTACTTGATGTATTCTAAAATACGAATAGTTTGGATCATCAAAATAGGCCTCGAAATGAGCTCATTTGTCTGCATAGCAGTGCCTGCATTGCTACAAAAACCCCGGTTCCCAAAAGTCTACAGTGAAATTTGTTACCTTAAAGAAAATATTGGATGTTCATACATTTGCTGACCCATTGCGTACTCTATTTTGTAAAGTCTACAGAGAAAATAATTCATCTAAAAAATTTTAAACTGATTGAATATTGATAAACATATATCAAATCAAATTTAACTTTAAAATTAAATAATTTATTTTCAAAATTACACTTATCATTAATTTTTTCAAAACGGTAATGATTTAATCATATTTAATTTTTTATATAAATAATCTTGTCCAGGCAAGGACCCCTGCTGCATTTATCATTATATTAGTTGGCCTCCCACGCGCTTCGTGCGTAGGGTCGCTGTATAGTTTGAATATAAATATTTTGAAAATTGTTTTTGGTTTATGAAGTGGAGAAGTGATTTGAAAAGGAAAAAAAAAAAAATTTGTAAAATTGTTTTTTGTAATTTTCCTATCGACAAGTGGTTCAACTAAATGATGACACATGGCAATAAAGTCAAAAGTGAAAGTCTTTCATTTGATCAAAGAGACACAAAGCAAGAAAGAATTGTTTAAGTGGATGAATTATTGAAAGTAGTCATGGAGCAGTTATTAAATAATTGTTGGCTTAGTGGACTAATTTGTGTGAAAATTGGTTTATGAAGGAAAGGTTTTCTCTATTGATTTAGTGTACAAAATGATGAGGAGCATGTGGCAGTATGAAGCAGAGTTAGTTCGACAGGAAATATGAAGAATTGTTAAAGTTTGAAGGCTTGGAAGTGATGGAGCAGTTGCAGCAGCAACAGTTGTTGCCAATTTAATTTTTTGTACAACTCTTCAAGAATTGTATACAACTCTTAAAGAGTTGGGGGGGAGGGCATTGTTTGCACCCATTTTCATAAATTTTGTATCGACAGGTGGATCAATTGAATGATGGCACATGGCAATAAAATCAAAAGTAAAAGTCTTTCATTTGATCAAAGAGATACAAGGCAGGAAATAATTGTTTAAGTGCATGAATTGTTAAAAGTAGTCATAGTGTTCAAAATGATAAGGAGCATGGGGCAATATAGAGCAAAGTTAGTTTGACAGGAAATATAAAGAATTGTTAAAGTTTGAAGGCTATTAAGTGATGAAGCAGCGTTTAAAATTATTGCTTAGTTGCTGTCGATCTAAGCCCAGTATAATTTTTACTAACAATTTCGTAATTTTCCTACTGACAGGTGGATCAATTGAATGATGACACATGACAATAAAGTCAAAAGTAAAAGTCTTTCATTTGATTAAAGAGACACAAGGCAGGAAAGAATTGTTTAAGTGCATGAATTGTTAAAAGTAGTCATGGAGCAGTTATTAAATTATTATTGGCTTAGTGGATTGATTTGTGTGACAGCAGAATTCATACATTATAATAGATATGACCAGCGGGGATTTGTTTACTGTAGACATCCCATTTTGAGCCCTAAGACTTGGACGCTTTCTTTTGATTACCCGATGATGACAATCAGAATGTGTTTTTGACAAAATCCTCAGTAAGAGAGGTGGAATTTGAGCTTTAATCCCAACCTTCACACATTTTTGGCCAAATTATTTTTCATCCAAAATTCTCCAATCTCCACTACCAAAGTTCCTACACATCAATCTCCACTCACCATCTACTTTCATAATTATAACTCACCATCTCCACTCACCATCCACTTTCATAATTATAACCCACCATCCCCACTTAGCATCCACTTTCATAATTATAACCCACCATCCTCACTCACCATCTACTTTCATAATCACATCCCGCCATTCCCACTTATCATTTACTTTCATAATTACACCCCACCATCCCTACTCATCATCTACTTTCATAATCACATCCCACCATTCCCACTTACCATTTACTTTCATAATTATACCCCACCATCCCCACTCATCATCTACTTTCATAATCACATCCCACCATCTCCACTCACCATCTACTTTCATAATCACATCCCACCATCTCAACTCATCATCCATTTTTCTAAATCACACACCACCATCACCATTCATCATTTACCTCAATTATACATTGTCCCTCATTAGCTCTATTATCTTCCCTAAATGCCCCACTTTGTCTTCCACTGTTGCCCACTTGCATTGGCTATATAATGAGAGCTCTAGTTTTGAATTTGGGGATGAATTTTAAGAAGATAAGCATAGAGAGAGAATGCTAAAATTGTGTTAGAATTTGAGAGAAAAGAAAGTCTTAAAAACAAGAGAGTTGTCTTTCCAAACTAATGAAGTTACATAGCCTCTTACATCTTATCTTCTCTTGTCAAAACCGCTCAAAGCTTTAATCAAAGAGAGAATATTCTTGCCAAGAAAAAAAAAAATGATCATACACTTGTTCAAAACCGTCATTCTAAGCTCAAATTCCAAACTCTTGAATTGAGGATTAAGATCATAATTCACAACCTTGAGGGTGATTAAGAGGAAGTTTGAAAATCAAGAAGTTCAATCTTTCTTTGAAAGGTGAATTTTTCAATTCTTTCATTTTTCTTGCATGTTCTATCTTATGTTTATTTTCTTGTGTTAGTTTCATATTAGTTTTGTTGTACTCTTGTATGTTCTATCTTATATTTGTTTTCTTGTGTTAGTTTCATATTAGTTTTGTTGTACTCTTGCATGTTTTATCTTATATTAGCTTCATGAAACTAATCAAGGGAGGAGTAGACTCGATTCACAAATCATCAATTGTCACAAAGTTGTTGCATGATGATTTATGAACCGATAGGACAAAAGATCAATAAATGTAAATAAAAGACCAACAAAACCATTCCCCTATCATGGAGTTACCTCAAGGGAAGTGGCAGACATTGCTTCTTGAATCATTAACATCACTAAAGAGTATGTAATGATTCGGGACGCAATAGATTCAATATAATATTCGATTGAACCCAACCCAATTTTATTACTTTTTACCTATTTTGTTCCAATTTTATTAGCCTCTTTTACATTACCTTCCATTCCTTATTCATTTTTGTCCAAAAGTGATCATTACGTCCACTAAGTGCAAAAAGCGATAAAGAGAAGCGTCAAACAAAACGTTGTATTTAACATGAGAGAGATGTAATGCCTTGGTAATGAACCTCTGCAGAGATTACACCATTAAGTATGGAAAGTCTCTTTCTTATGCCTTGAGCAACAAACTAGTGTTTAAGACAACTCTTAATCAAAGAAAACAAAGAGATGAGGGAGGTTGCAGAGATGGTTATCTAAAGGTGATGATGACAAATATGAATATTTACATGGAAATTATGTAAAGAAAGCTATCAACTCAAATAGATTGGTGTCTATGGCCTAAACCACCAAATCGATGAGGACTTATAACAATACAAGCATGGTATTCAAAGAATAACCAAACAAACATACTAAACAGCCCCTAAATAGCACAAAACAGTGATAAGAATCAGTTTGAAAAGCTAGCAAAAGTGAACCCCCTCCCCCTTCAAAAAAAAAGAACAAAACTAGTAAGTAAGCCTAAGGAATGGTGGCTAACCCCTCCACTTTTTGGACCTTTAAATCACATATTTTAGCCTCTAAAAACTTTGAAAATCATTAGCTAAAAGTAAAGAAACAAGTGAAAAAACAAGGATATAAGCTATGGGATAAGGCCCAAGAAATGGTGGTTCACCCCTTTTTCTTTGGTAGCTTTTAATCACAAGTTTCAACACTTGAAAACAGTCCAAAACAATGTATAAAAGAGAAGAAAAGAGTAGTGTAAACAAGAGAAGAGATGGCAAAAGCTATACCTCTAAAAGAGAGGATGTTCTTTGGTTCATAAACCACAAAGTGATCACCCTCAAGAGCTGAAATTTTGACTTAATAATCTCAGCAAGAAGCCTCAAAATTTTGGTTTAGGAAGTGTATGCATAGTGTATGTATATTGCAAGATAGAGAGAGAGAATGTTTGGCAAGTTTTTGTCTCTTGGCAAATTTTTCTAACCTAAAACCATGAGGGATGGTCAAGTATTTATAGAAAAACAGCTTCCCCTGTTGGAAATATCTGTATTGAGCCAGCTAGTGCAAGACATGCACATGGGGGGACAGTTGGCAGCGAAATATCTGCTAGTTGCTGGACATGGCCGGTCGACCATGGAGAGGGATGGCCAGCCAATAAAAATTGGCCTGTCGGCCACTTTTTGGCCAGCAGGCCTCTGAGTGGTCAAGCTAGAAAAAAAAAAGGTTTTGATTCAAAGAGGGTGCAAGGTTTGGGCTTTGAAGTTGGAAAACCGAAGCCTTTTGTTGAAGAAATTGAATGATTGTACAGCATAACAATTCATCATTGAGTGTTCACCATGAGGCGCCCAAGTCTTAAGGGCAGTCAAAAATGGGGTGTCTACGTCTATACTTGTATGTTTCACATAGTAAATTTTAGGATTTATTAAATAATCAGAACATGAACATATAAAGAAAATCAAATTCATATCATGGTTTGGTAGAGGCCAATCTTTTGATCGGGTGAGCAGGGGTGCTCAATAATGATCATCCTCTCTTATATCTAAGGTTCCGAGCCAAGCATTTTTGGTGACAACGAACAGTGGCCTTGGCACGAGTCACGAGTTTTCTAATTTTTCCCAAACATTAGGTGGCGACTCTAAGATCTGGTGATGCAGTCCATTTCTAGCAAAGGTTTTGCAATAAAATGGACTTTCTATAAAGTTGCCAAAATTGGACTCTCATCTATATTTCACATTACACTCGTGAGATTAGATCAAAGAAATCGAGGGTTCGAACTGTTTAACACGCACGGGTAACCCCCGGGCATGTTACATTTACAAAAGGTAAGAAGAAGAAGAAGTACTCTGTGTTAGAGTGATTATGTATAATGTGTATAGATACATCATTGTCTTTCTTGATGTACAATATTTTTAATTTTGCGTGGTAAAGTTTTGTCATCGTATTTGAAGTTTTCATATTTCCTTTGATGTAGTTGCACAATGCGCCTGCTGCAGAGTTGCCTTCTCTACGAATGAATGTGATTTTGTAATCTTCGAAATTTTGTCTTCCTTTTCGGATGTTGCCTATGAGTTTCTATACGGTGCTGCAATAGTCTCTTTGTGTACTGTGAAGAATTGTTTAGATTAAGAATTTTGCATCACCTTCTAATTTAGTTTAACTAATGGGTATACATGCAACAATACATTGTAGATTGTAGAATAAGCATTACTTAGCCACTATTAAGAGCTGCTGGTGTTTACACAATGTACAGAACAATTATCTTCTCCATAAAACTCATGAACGAAAAATCATGATCTTTGGATATTATTTTTGTGGTAAGATTCCACTCATATTCTTAAACAGTTTTCTTATGGTGATCCTTCTTATTTTGCAACATGTATAAGTGAAAGCTTCGCTACTTATTCGGACCACTACATCTAGGTACAATTGGTCCAATAAGAGTTTATCAAATTGTTATGAATGCACTCTAAGTTATGTTTGATTTGATTTTTCATATTTGATCAGCAAAGAAAAAAAGAATATCATTTATAGATTAAATTCAAATAATATCACTAATGTAAGATTTACGTTTTTATTTTCTGTATATTTTGCATGATGATTTGAAATACAGAGCAGTTATTAAATAATTTTTGGCTTAGTGGACCAATTTGTGGGAAAATTGGTTTATGAAGGCAAGGTTTTCTCTGTCGATTTAGTGTTCAAAATGATGAGGAGCATGTGGCAATATAGAGAAGAGTTAGTTCGACAGGTGTAGACACCCCATTTTTGACCGCTCGTAAGACTTGGGTGCTTTATTTCGAGCACTCGATGATGAAGGTTACGTTGTGTAAGTGGTTTGAATTCTCAATAAAGGAATCCGAATTCAAGCTCTAAACAATCATAACCTTCCATACCCAAGATGTTTTTACCTCAGAAACCCATTTTTGAGCACTGTGCCAACCTGTATTGAACCTAGAACAGAGAGGCAGGGGAGCCACATAGGGGCCTAACTGTGCCTCATTTGGGGCTGGCCGTGCCTTTTGGGTGACAAACACTGTTCTGAGCGGGAATCCACCAGCTGTCTATTTTTGAAGATATTTATGACCTATTTGCCTCAAATTCTATAAATACGAGCTCAGACCTTCGTTTTGAGGGTTAGAAAAATTTCAAAGAGTTAAAAAGATATTTAAGAGTTCCTTATTCTCTTGCAAGTCACCTTTGTGCTCTCATATCATCTTTGAACTATACACACACACCATATACACCATTAGAGCTTGGACTTAGAGCTTTGGTACCATAATTCAAGCTTGAGAGTGCTTTGGGATCAAGTTTGGTTTACGACAAGAACATCCTCTCTCTAAGAGGTATATGCTTGCCACTTTCTTCCTTGCTTTTATTTCACTCATTGTCTATATTTTTCTTATGTTTTCATACTGTTTTGGATCAATCCCAAGTGCTGAAACTTGGGGTTAAGGAGCTACCAAAGGTGGAGGGGCTAATCACCCTTTCTTGAACCTTATCCCATAGCTCGTACCCTTTGTTTTCCCACTCTTTTATTTGATTTATACACTGATTTTCAGAGTTTTAAAAGGCTGAAAAATGTGATTTAGAAGTCCCTCCTTTCTTCACTTCTTTTAACTAAGAGTTGTATCCGACACGGGATTATTGTTCAATGTCTAAGAAAGAGACCCCTCATGTGCTAAATGGTTTAATCTCTTCGGAGATTCATTACCAGGGCATTACATCTCTCTTATGTTGAGAACGATCCCTTGTTTTGATATTCCTCTTAATCACCGTTGCATTGTTTATAAGGGACTAATTTTTTAACTTAAACCCTTGGAGATCTCAAAGAAATGTTATATTATAGCTTGTCATCGAGTTTACATTTGAGGTCATTATCGCCCTTCTCGGGTTTGACTCCGAGTCCATGATCGCTTAGGAATAGGTTTGATTCATTCTTTGTGATTTCCCCCCGTAGAAAAGGGCTTGAAAAGTTCATTTCTTGGGTTAAGCTATGCTTGTTCATCTTTGTTGCTTTTGGACTTAATGGACATAAATATCACTTTTGGACAAAATGGAATAAAAGATAAGAAATGGAGAGGTAAGATAAAAAGGCTAATAAAAATTAGCTTAAAATTGGATTAAAACTGATATAAGGGAAACTAATAAAATTGGTAGGATTCGGTCGGACGTTATACCGAATCCATTGCTTTCGTGATGTTTGATGATTCTTAAGGCGTGTCTACCTCCCTTCTTGAATAAACTTCATGATAGGAAGAAGGTGTTGTTTGTCTTTCATTTCATTTATTAAACTTTTGTCCTATTGTGTCAAAAATCATCATACAATCAACTTGCGACCATTGATGGTTTGGGAACCGAACCCGCTCTTCTCTTGAGTATCTCCATGATAGAGAAGGGCAAAAAGGTCAAACATTGCTTAGAAGCATTCTGTCTACACTGTTTTCACCTCAGTGCATAAAACAGTTTTTCTACCAAAAATTAGGGCAAAGCTGGATTTGTTTGGGCCCGGCCGTGCTTCATTTAGGCCCGGCCGGCTTCCAATGTGTGGTACACAAGGCATTTTTAAGAAGTACAGAGTAATGGCTGAAGGTGAGCATAGAGCAGTTTCCCAGCAAGGCAGATAGAGTAATTTCTGAGGAACATTGTCATTGGTGCGTGCGCGATCATTGGTTTATTTTTAAATGGATTGTTGTAATATTATTATTGTAATAGATTCGGTAATTATTCATTCGAATTTGTAATAATTAGAGACATCTGGACATTTGGACATTTATTCGGACCTTCCTGCGCGAGAGCAAATATGTATAATTTGTGTATGTCTTCCAACCCCCATTTCTTTCTCCCTTTTATTTATCCACTTACCGTGGTTGTATAGCATCATAAGTTTATGTATGCTACAAAATCTACAGTGATGAACCATGTTCTGAATTGTTTATTTATTATTATTTAAATATAAAAAAACTACTAGCAGCAATGACATATGAAACTATTCGTGAATTTGAAAGAAAATGTAGAATCTATTTTAAGTTTGTTGTACAAATGGTGTAACTAAATAACACAAATAGATTCATAAGCAATACACAAATAGATTCATGATTAACAATTTTGATTTCAGACTTAATAAATATGATGGATATTGCAAAGATACACAAAAAAAGAACGCAAACTGAAGCATGCACTAAACAGTGTCCTTAAAACAGATTTGTTGCCTCATCGGTTGGGTGCTAGAGGTTCTTCGACGTCTGTCCCCCAGGATACAACGATTAGACTAGCTACAGGCAAGCTCTTACGATGTAGCTTCGGCTAACAAAACTTAGGCAATACTCTCTCATTAG
Organism: Camellia granthamiana; assembly: GCA_036172215.1. NCBI lineage: Eukaryota > Viridiplantae > Streptophyta > Magnoliopsida > Ericales > Theaceae > Camellia > Camellia granthamiana. The sequence goes on from CM069910.1 coordinate 134,083,889, forward strand.
GAATAATAAAAATTGGAGGAAAAATTCTGGAACACAAAGGTAGCAAACTTTCTGGTGTGGAAGAATGAAAGAGAAGGGTCTCCTTTTATACACATCGAGGGAGATAAGAAAAGGCTTCTGCAACAAATGCAGGATTAATTCTACATAATGGTGCAAAACTGATGGCTTAATCCATCATGAATGTAAAGGGGTTACACAAATTATATATACACATGTGTAATGTGTATAATTTTGCAGCTCACACATCTAGCTTGGTCCAAAAAGATTAAGCCTCAAGCCCAAGTCCCAAGATCCACGGACCCGGACCTGGCAGGCGTGTGACGCGTGCGCGCTCGCGTGTGTGGCAATTTTTGCATAATCAACTTGGACCATAGTCTTGGCCCAAGTCTATCCTTGAAGCATCCATAACTCCTTTCCTTCAGAAAATTTGGATGCCCCAAATGGCTCACACCCTTAGGCAAAAAATGAGATTTAAATACCTATCAATACTCTCCTCTATAATCAATGTGGGATAGAAGGTTTTACACCTTTCCCAACATCTCTTTCATGAGGCCAACTTAATGAGTCAATTTCTCATTCAAATCTTAATGGTTTTAATCAATCTTTTTGTGGTGTAAAGATTTCACTGCAAAGAATCTAAACCCACTTTAACCCACCTTAATTGAAGATTGGCACCCACTTCAATATAGCATTAAAGTCACAAAAAAATCATTATTTCCAATATTGTTTAAGTGCATGAGTTGTTAAAAGTAGTCATGGAGCAGTTATTAAATAATTGTTGGCTTAGTGGATTGATTTGTGTGACAGTGGAATTCATACAATATAGTAGATATGTACAACGGGGATTTATTTACAAAATGTAAGAAGAAGAAGAAGTACTTTGTGTTAGAGTGATTATGTACAATGTGAATAGATACATCCTTGTCTTTCTTGATGTACAATATTTTTAATTTTGCATGGCAGAGTTTTTTCATCGTATTTGAAGTTCCCATATTTTCCTTCGATGTGGTTGCATAATGTGTCTGTTGCAGAGTTGCCTTCTCTACAAATGAAGGTGATTTTGCAATCTTCGAAATCTTGTCTTCTTTTTCAGATGTTGTTTATGAGTTTCGATACGGTGCTGCAATAGTCTCTTTGTGTATTGTGAAGAATTGTTTCGATTAAGAATTTTGCATCACCTTCTGCCCCATATCTTTGGCCATTCATTTTCTACTGCAATTTGTAATCCATGACATAAAGCTGATGTTTCAGCATATTTTACAGATTTCATTGGTATTGTGTCTCCAAAAGCGTAAATGCAAATTCCTTTGTGGTTTCGAAATGTTTCTGCACGAATAGCATCTACTTCTTATGGAACTTCTTTGTTCGGGTAGGTTCCACTGTCAAAATTTAATTTGAGCCATCCTTCTTTTGGTGATTGCTAATATACGAGTTGTGGTTTTTCAATGAAGTGGGTAGATGATGCAGTGAATTCTTCGTAGGAAGAGTAAATTTGGGGTAATAGGTGGTCATTAGTATTTTCAAATGTAGGGATAGTGCTGTTGGGCGAAGTGTAGTAGGTTTCAGAATTGTAATAATAGTATGGGTTTGAGTAAGATGTTGTAGGTATGCTTGAGCAATAGTTATAATTGGCTGGAGGTATATAAGTGGTTGGTTGTGTATGTAGGAGACATGTGTTGGAGTAATATGTGTGGTAATTTTCAGTTTGTGAGATGTAGTCATGGTTGTCATATTGTGTATTGTCGTAGTTAGGTAGTGAATTATACATTGTATTCATGTTGAAGGGTGTGTAGTTGGTGTTGTCCATGTTGGGGGTTCTGTGAAAGAATGACAAAATTGTTAGTTAAACTTAAGGGGGGAAAAATATTAAAAAGATAATTTGTTAAAAGATAAGGATGTAACTGACCTGCTTGCGTGTAGACAATGTAGATGGTGTCACAAATTTATTTGGCAATGATTGTGTGACATCTTATTTTCTATTCAAAAGAGAAAAAACCATATAAAATTGGATAATAGAAATAATTTGTATAATAATGTAGTCATTGAATGGTTAGAAGGTAAAATTTATATGCCTTACATCATGTTTGCAATGTGACTAACATTACGAATTGTACTTCAGATTATGACGTGTGTTTGATTAATAACAAAATTTGGGAAAAAGTTGAGTCTTATTTTATTTTATTTGTGAATTGTTAGTAATGCTATCTCATTTGTAATTTTGGCATTAGTCATTTCATTTAGAAAGAAAATGGTCACAGAATAAAAAATGAATTCGAATTTGAGTGATGTGTAAAAGATCTGGTAGTTTAGTAGGGGTCCGTAGCAAAACTTTTTTTTTTGGTGTTCCTTGCAAACATCTGATGGTACACTTTTATTTCTCTAGAGGTTCCAAGCCTTTAGTTGTATGCGTAGTGATCATTATGCTTTTGACTTGATTCGTCTTCTCACTCATTTCAGTTTGAAACATGATGTTTCTTTTTATGAAAATGCTTCCGACCTCTAAAACTTGATCACTAAATCGGCACTAATGACGTGGCTGCCAACGTGGAAAGCTGAGACAAACTCGCCCGTTTCTCCCTCTTTCTTATTCATTTTCACAAAACATTTGAAGACTCTCTTTCTCTCTCTCTATTCTTCCTTCTCTTCTCTTCTCTACTGTGCCTCTTTGTCGACGAGCTCCCGACGAACGTAGCTTCTACAACCCCGACGAGGACAGTTCTCACGAGAACGACGAGCGCAGCTTCTGAAGACGACAGACGACGACCGACAATGACCGAGTCTCTCTCCGTCTTCACAGATCTGTCTGCACAGGTCAGTTCTCTCTCTCTCTCTCTCTATATATATATTTATATATCTATATCTATATGCCCTGATTTGTTGAGATTTTGGACTTTGATTTCATGCCCTGATTTATATCTATGTATATATCTATATCTATATGCCCTGATTTGTGTCTTTCACTTTGATTTCATCTGTTTAGGACGATTTTGATTTTGGATAGATTTTGGACAGAAAAAAAAATAATTTTAACTTAATTGAAAATTTTAATTGTAAAAAATTTCAACTTAAATTTTTTTTTTTTCTGTGCAACTTATTGAGAGAACAGTGACCCTAAGGTTTGTCAAATTCAAAAAAAAATTGTTTGGAGGAAAAAGAACATTTCAACACATTTCAACTTTAATTGAAAAAAAATTCACAACACATTTCAATTGAAGTCAGTTTGTTTAGAGGAAAAAGAACAGTCTAACGTTTGTTTGTAATGGGTTACCTCATTTTTTGGATTGATGGGTTAAAGTCATTATGTGTTGTATTGAAATCTTTGGGCAATTGAGTTTATTGGAGAGACTGTAATCACAAATCACAAATATTGACTAGTCAGTGATCTTGCAAGATATTGACAAACCACATAATTTCTCCACTTTTTTTACTCTTGGTTTGTGTTTTCTTCCACCTATGTTCAGGAGTTCAAATTTCCAACAAAAACCACCCTCCTTAATTTTACTTTTAATTGTCGTCTTTCCTACTAGTTATTTTTAAATTCAGTTTTCTAAACAGTTCTTAGAATGAGCCAAACTCTTGTTTACCAATCTTGAAGTAGTGGGTTAGAATCAAAGGGACTTGGTGCAATAATGTCAAAGCTAGATCCATACCCAATCTATCATTCTATGGTGACTAAACTAAGTGTGCATTTTTCTTGTTAATTAGCAACTCCGAGAAGAAAAAATTGTTTTTAAAAGTCTGCCAAACACCGTCAACTTGGGTATTGTTATTGAAAACTGATTTTTGTTCTAAAAAACAGAGAAAATAAAGAAAGCCCATTTGCCAAACTGTTAAAAAAAATTCCTGAACACATACCTATGTTTAGGTAACCATTTTAATAAGTTTCTAAAGTCTTTGATTCCTTACAAAATGAAGGAATATGATTATGATGAAAATTATAACAAACAAGTCAAATGTCCCAAAGAAAACAAGATTCTATAGAGCATCTATGTCGTTGTAAATTTCTAATCATGCTTAGCCAAACATATGTAATTCAATAAACAATAACTACAAAATTATATTATATTTGTGATTTGTGATTGCTGGAAATGCAAGATCACTAACTAGTCATTATGTGTAGTAGCTGAGGAAGAGTGGAAGTGAAGGAGACAAAGAGGAGAGATTATAGAGAGAACCAAGTTGGCTTGGTTCGATTATTGGTTTTACTATTTTTTACTAGTTAATATTTAGAATGCCATAATTAGAACAGTTACTAAAGCTAGACACAGCTTAGTTGGGCCAATTGTAGAAGACTTGCATAGTGCCTATCCAGGCCTATTCAATTGAGGAATAAAGACTATTTCTCATGAATGATGCAAGGCAACAATGCTGCTATCCTCTTCAAGTCTTTTGTTGGACTTGGTTGGATTCTGTTCCACATATTTTAAAGAAGCTCTTACTTCTGTATAGATTGTACCTTCTTTACTTGAGTAAGATATATGTGTGTGTATATGTATATTCAGTTTGGTTTGGGACCTTGAGTAAACTGACCCTGCAATACATAGCCAAACAGCCTTTTTTTTTTTTTTTTTGAAGTCTAAAACTTTGAACTGGGAGCAAAACAGAAGCACTGATGAACAGAGCCAAAACAAGCCAATCAGGTTTTGGTTCATATTCTAGCTTTCACCAAGAATATGTAGAATGTGGCCCTTGTAGAGGTCAGTACTCTGATTTCTTTGGGTGAACTAACACTTCAACTAATAACTGATATCACATATGACATATCAAGGCCATAGCTTTGAATGCACTTAAGTACTCCATTTTCTGAGTTCCCATTTGGGAACATATCAGCTGCATGCTATTTTTCTTTTCGCATTGGACAGTTGAACCTCACCTAATATAAACATATGAGTCCTTTTACATTAAATTTCTAATTTTGAAGGAGAATTAACAATTTAGTGTAAGTTTTAAAAAAAAATTCAGATCAATGAAACAAGTGAACTGAAAGTACAAACGAGTACTAGTATTATGTACATTAACCAATTATTCACTTTTTAATAGTATAGTTAAGTACACCAGTTATGAAAAAACTGCTAAACTGTTCTAATAAAATTTTAATTATTAAAAAAGTATGAGAACAACAAGAATAGAAGACACTAAACTTAAGAATTTGTAGCATGAACATGATTGTGTTGATTGAATTATTTACATGATTTAAAATTTTCCACAAGTTCTGGAATAAATTCCAACTTACAGCAATAAATTCCATGTCTCTCTGGTTACCTATTTATAGAGTTCTAGTTAACTTTATTGGTAGATGAGGAATAATAATATCTACTAAACCCAACTTCAAGGGAATTTCAGACATATTCCAACAGCTCATCTCACAACCACTACACATAAGACCAATTGCATTGGGTTTATTGTTGTCATTTGAATTTCGGAGACGGAACGAAACAAGAATAAGCTTTTTTATTGTTGTCCTGATTGCAGTGGGTTTATTTGATGGTGCTTGCCTACAAATTCACAACGTAGGTGTAGACACCCCATTTTTTACCGTCCTCAAGACTTGGACGTCACCGTTTGAACACTCGGTGATCATCCATGTTCGCGTTCGTCTCGAGTTCTCGGAGGTTTCGGCCGTGCGCTTTGCCTCAAGACCTCTTGACTTGTTTGTTTTGTGCTTGGTTATGCACCAAACACTTGTGTTTTGCTTCTGAGGGTAGGGAATGGCTTGTTGGCCATCCCCACACCTCATCGGCCATGGCTTGAGGCCACCGGCCCTATTTTTTTCCTATCGGCCAAAGGTTATGGCCGGTCGGCATCTTTTGTGGTCGGTCGGCCACCTTTGTTGATCAATCGGCCATTTCTGCTGGTCGACCCCTTTCCATCTGCTTTTGGCAGATATTTTATGCCAGCTGTAACAGCTGGCATCCACAATACACCCCCTCCATACACGTGTATGGAGGGATTTGCCTCTTGTTTAGCTTCTCTTAGAAGCTTTGCAATTTTGGAATTCTATAAAGAGGGAGCTTCTCCTCCCTCCTCAGGGGTTCCAGAGGTTTAGAGAATTAGGGTTAGAGAGTGAGATACAACTTTGTATCGATATTCCCTTATTTGATCCCATTTTGTGACCTAAAGTGAGTTCTGTCTTGCTTTTGCACTAGAACACCTAACATTACACCATCCTTGGGTTGTTGAAGCCTTAGAAGGTTGTTGTTAGGGTTCTTGGACTGGTTTTGACCAAAGAAAGGTGTTGGAGCTTTGTTTCTAAAGGAGGTCTACAAGGGTGAGCATCCTTACTTTAGTTACCCCCTTCTTGCATAGGCTTTTAGCCATTCTTGCTTATTGTTTTAAGCTTTGACTATAACTGATAAAAGTTATGATTTTGTGTGTTTTAGAACTTTGTTAAGGTTACTTTGAGGTTTGGGGTTGTCTCCCCCCTCCAAGGCCTTGTTAGGCCTTGTTTTAGGCCATACCTTTTGGCCATTGCTCTTAGCTTTGCATGACCTCTCTACCACTGAAATCCAAAGGATTTCCAGTGGTGGAGAGGTGGTTTTGAGGTCCTAAATAGGAGAGGGTCATCCCCTCTCCATGTTGTCTTTAATGTTTGCACAAATGGCTTGTGTTGTGGCTTGTATGCCTAGCTTGTTTTAGCTTCATTTCAGTAGGTATTAGGCCTTGTTTTTCCATGTTATACCTCTATTTCAAGTTGGTTTAGACATGCCTTGCATGCACCATATACTTGCCTTGCATTCCTCTATTTTACCTAGAAATGCATCATGCATTTGGACCACCATGCTTGCATGTTTTGGCTTAGCTTTGTGAAGTTTTGGTCATGTTTTAACATGTTTAAGCTCTGTTGGGTGTCGATTTGGTCATGCTTGCCATGCTTTATATAGCCTCTTCGCATTCTAGCTTGTTAGCTTCAGGTGTGTGAGTCATTAGCATGCTTCCCTTGGTTTATTTCAGTGATTTGGAATCACTTCTCATGCCATTTCAGTCCATATTCCATGGCCACACACTTGCATTTACCATCCATTCCATGCTTGGGGTAGTTTGTGTTTCATACCTTAAGAATAGACCATTGTATACGCCTCCATGATTTGGTCTTTGGAAGACCTTCTCATTAGGTTTTGGGGCTTATTTTGATGTGTTACAACTCTGATTTTATTTGCCTAAAACATGCCATGTTTGGTTGCAAGAGGCGTAGTGCATTTGCCCTTCTAGGCCGTGCATGCATCTTGTTTTGTACTTGCCTTTGTAGCATGTTTTGCCTCCCATCCAATGCATGTTCTAGCCTTGTTTTGGTGTCCTTTGGGACTGTTTCGGTCATTTTGGCTCTTTGGGGCTTCGTTGACATGGCCATGGTGTAAGTCCTTCGGCTAGCTTTGAGCTTTAAGTCCATTAACATGCTATGTTTGTCTTGATTAGTTGATTTGGCATCATCTTTCATGTGATTTCAGGGCTTAGTATGCTTGCCATTTGTCCATAATAGTCTCTTTTAAATGTGTTTAAAAGTTGCTTCTTTTATGCCTTAGATGGTAGGCCTTTGTGCATGCATGTTCGCATATCAATTCCATGCTTTTGTTGCACCATAATGGCCACTGTTTTGGACCTATTAGAGAGTTGTCCATCTTGGTGTAAGCCCATCCTTTGCATGTTGTTGCATGCTTGCCTTGTATGTTGTTGCATACTTGGCCCATTGCATATTGTTGTATGCTTAAGTTGCATTTTGCATGCTTGTTAGCTTGCATTTTGTCATGTGTTTGATATGTTGTCATATGCTTGCATGTTTGCATGCTTGTTCACATGCCCATGTTGCATTGGTTTGCTTGCATGTTTAGGTTGCATAGCATTGTGCATGTTGGCATCCCTTGCCTCTTGATCAATTATGATGGAGGTTAGGATCACTTGTATGTTTGTGTGCATTTCATTTGACATTAAAGTTGCACACTTGGCCTCTTGGGCCATTATGCATTGAAATGCGTGATTGATGGCTTGAGGGTCGGGAGCCACACTCCCTTGAGTTCATAACATGAGAGGGAGGGTGGTCGTGCATACAATGCTTTGAAAATGCATTGCCATGCCTTGTCTGTCCTCTGCTGCAGCAAAACAGGTTTCTGCAGGAATAGATGGTCGGTCGACCATCTTTATTGCCGGTCGACTACAAATGTTTGGCCGAGGGCATCATTTTTGGTCGATGACCAGTTTCCCATGGCCGGTGGTGTTTCCTCTTGGTCGGTGACCTCCCACAGTGTTCAGAGAGCAGTTCAGAAACATCCTGGAGACTTGTGCAGTTTTCAGAAGTGCAAAGCAGTGTAAACAGAGGCAGCATGAGTATGACGATGGATTTCCGAGCGAAACCGAACATGCATGCATTCATCCCTCTTCCCGAGGCCTCTTTACTGCTTTCTTAGCTTAATTAATTCATTTAATTAGTTAAGTGTTGTGTAATAATTAATTAGCTTGTTAGTTAGTTAATTTGTATTATTCTTTCGGTCCCCCCGTGAGAGGGGGAGCTTTGTAATAAGCATGCGTGTGTGTGATGCATGCCTTCCAACCCCCATTTCTTTCTCCCTTTTACTTAACCGCTTACGATGGTTAGTTTTAGGGCATATTTGATTTAGCATACCTTATGCTATGCATGTTTGCATTCATTCATTCATATTGCATGCACCGGGCTCGGCGCATCATACTAATTGCATCGTATTTCGATTCCAAGTTGAATACGTGCATCAAGTTGTCGCATTTCACATGCCATTCTTAGGATTAGCCGAGCCTATTCTAGTTGCATTTTGCTTGCGATGCATTAGCCATTTTAACATGAACTAGGATCATGCATGATTCCTAACTAGTTTCTTGTTTTGGGTCGGATTACTAGGTAAGCTTTTTATGCTTTGGCATCTTGCATGAGTGTGAGTGTTGCCATGATAGCATGCTTGCCATGAGACTATGTGCTTATGTGTTATAACTGCCTGAGTGCCTGTGGGTGAAGGTTGGGTTGTTTGAATTGGAATAATTCATCGAAATCCATGTTTTAGCCTACTTGCGAGTAGCAAAATTCGAAACCATTTCCAAACAAATGGATATGCGATGCTTTGTGCCAAGTTAGGCGATCTAGTCTATACTTGTGTGGTGTGTGCATTACATAGTAATTCTAGGCTAATAACCGGAATAAGAACACATAATGTATTCAAAACTCGATATCATGGTTAGTAGAGGCCGATCTTCGGATTGGGCGAGCGGGGGTGCTCATAGATGACCTTCCCCAATCGTACCCAAGTTCTTGAGCCGAGGCAACTTTGGTGATGACGGACACGTGGCCTTAGGCATGAGTCAGGGTTCTTAAATTCCCCCAAACTAAAATATTTAGGTGGCGACTCTGTATCTGGCAAAGCAGTCCATGTTTGGGACTTCTTTCTAAAAATCTATTTTTCAAAACGATTTGCCGGATTTGGACTCTTTGGTGATTTATCGGTCTCGCATTGCACTTTGCGGGATTAGATTCAGAACCGTGACATTTGAGTCCGAACTGTAGTAAGCCCAATGAACAAAACGGGGGATTTTCCCCCGGGACGTTCGGGGATGTCTACAGTAGGGAGGAAGGGCAAGTGCGAATGGACAATACACCAACTGTCACCGAACAACTTCAAAATATGGGCGAACATCTTCGATTTCAAAGCGAACAACTTCAATTTCAGAACGCGCAGATGCAAAACTTGCAAAGAGACATAAATAGAAATTCGTGTTGTATTAATGGGATCTTCATCTTGCTTGTAATTGGTGTTATATTAATTATGAAGATGTAATAATTTTTATACAAGTTAGAACATGTAATTGGTGTTGTATTAATTATGAAGATGATATGTATGAAGATTTATGATATGTTACAGTTATGGATTGAGAAGTATGCATATGTAATCATGTGGATTGTTTGTTATCTGATTGGAACTTTGAAAGTTATTTGTTTGTCTGTTTGAACACATATTATGAACAGATTTTGGACTGATTTTGGGTTGATTTTGGACAGATTTTGGATTGATTTTGGATAGATTTTGTGTTGATTTTGGACAGATTTTGTGCTGATTTTGGACGGATTTTGGGTTGGTTTTGGACAGATTTTGGACAGATTTTGTGCTGATTTTGAACAGATTTTGGACTGCTTTTGGACAGATTTTGGGCTGATTTTGGACAGATTTTGGACTGATTATTATGAAAAGTTATTTGTTTGTGTGTTTGAACACATATTTTGGACTGATTTTGGACAGATTTTGGACTGTTTGTCTGTTTTTGAACACATATTATGTATGAAGATTTATTTGTCTATTTGAACACAGATGCTTCACAGATTTGAACAGCTTGTTAACACACATTCTTGACAGATTGTGAACACAATTTCTGTACACATTGTTGACAGATTTGGACACCTTTTCAACACAGATTTGAACACTGGTTTTTGACACAGTTTTAAACACATTTTTTCACACAGGTTTTTGAAGACAGATTCAAAGACAGGTTTTTTTCACACATTTTTGAAGACAGATTTTTCCACACAGGTTTTTCAAGATAGCTTTTTTGAACACTGGTTTTTCACACAGTTTTGAAGACATATTTTTTTCACACTGGTTTTTCAAGACAAATTCGAAGACAGGTTTTTTCCACACAGTTTTGAAGATAGATTTTTCCACACAGGTTTTTGAAGACAGATTTGCAGACATAATTTTTGAACAGATTTGTAAAAAAATTTTCACACAGATTTGGAACACATTTTTGACACAGATTTTTTGGAACACATTAAATCTGTAACAGACAGAGCACAAATATAACATCAATTGGGAACATTAACTATAACAACAAAGTATGGAACAACATAAATTTGTTCTTAACCAAAAATACATTAAATAAATTATTCAAAACAAAATAAACTCCAAGTTGAATGACATAAAAGGCATTACAATTACAAGTTTCCAACTAACGAAAACTACCACCATGGTCATTGCGGTCCATTTGTACATTCAAGTCAACAAAGAAAGATGTTACGGCTCCATAAATTTGATGCGTAGCAATCAAGGATTGTTGAGTTGTCATAAATCCCGGTGTGCCTCCAATACAGTTTGACGGGGTCAGAGATGTGCCGACTCCATAAATTTGAGTTGGGGCATTCATGAAACTTTGTCTTCTCATAATGTCCACACTTGCCGGGGTGAGAGATGTGCCTCCAATAGCATTGACCATGTGTCCCTATTCAATTAAAATGAAACGTTAAAACCAGTTTACTAAACATTATTGAAAAATAGTTTGCTCAATGTACATGTACCGGCACACTCATACTATTTTCCATGCCAACCATATAAGGATAAAGCTCTCTACGTGCACTACGTTCAGGTTGAGATTGACATTGACCTTCACCTCCAATCACCTTAGTACCCTATATTGATAAAGGTTAATGAATGGCTCAAATGTATGACATGATTACAATAAAATATGAGTTGAATAGAGAGTAATGTTTTCTTTTGCTTGCCTTCAACCGATTGACTATTTGATCTACTTTGGCGACCTTTCTTTTAGTAACTGGCCGACCTTTTCGGTGAGTAACCAAAGGACTAAGCAACTTGGTATGACTGATTGCCTTTCTATTAATGCTGCCAATCGGGGAAGATGGGACATTACTAGTAATAGGTGGTACATTACTAGTCGAAGGTGCTACATTACTCCCACCACCTTCATCATCTTTCATCACTTTCGCCTTGATTTCATCCAACCCACGGTCAATAAGTTTTATTTTCCCTTCAGAGTTTCTAGCAAATTGTACAATGCCAATCAATTTTCTATTCATCTTATCATACTCCTTTGTATTGAAATCATCCCCAAAGCCAGTGTATGCGGTTTTTATGCATGTGTACCCTCTATCCAAATTTTTTCTCCATCGTGGTATAATGTATTTATTTGGAACCTCATTTATGCATCTTGCAATGAGCACAACGAGTGAGTGAGCACACATGATGCCCCTAAATTCAAACAACCGGCACATAAATTGCACATCAAATTCTGTCGAATTAGAATAGACAACAAATTCCACATGTTTCATCTTCCCAAAAACTACCACGGCTTCCTTCACAAAATATGTACAAATTGAACCCTCTTCTTTGACAAGAAATGGTTGATAATAAACTAGCCTCTTCATCTTTGCTTGAACTTCTTTGAATTTTGCATTGGTGTACGCATCCTGAAATTGTTTCTCAAAACCATACACAGTTAGGCAATCAAAAACTTTGTGCCGAGACTTGAAATCAGCTTTCTTCTCTTTTTTTACCTTACTTCTCAAGGCATTGTCATATTGTTCAACAAATTGTTTTAATGTAGTCTTTGGGTTGACATATCCATCAAAAAAGGCATTCATGCTCTCACTTCGTTGTGTCGTTGACATGCCAGCCCAAAAAATATCTTTGACATAGACAGGAACCCATCGATGTCGCTCATCATATAACACCCCCAACCACTGATTCTCATAAAGATTGAATTTTGCAATCATCTCTTTCCATTTCATCTCAAATTCATCTTTTGTGAAAGTGTCATAGACTGCATTTTGCAAATCCATCTTCATGGATTCATATTGGGAATACCCTTTCAACTTCTCCGAAATCTTCTTCATGATATGCCATAAACACCATCGATGTCGAGTATTGGGGAAGACTATTTCTATAGCCTTTTGCATAGCTTTGCACTGATCAGTTATTATAGCTTTTGGAGGATGATCTGACATGCAATTTAACCATGATTTGAATAGCCAAACAAATGTATCAGTGTCTTCACTAGATAATAGACCACAACCAAGCAAAATCGATTGTCCATGGTGGTTAACTCCTATAAACAGAGCAAATGGCATATCATATTTATTAGTGAGGTAAGTTGTGTCAAATGAAACAACATCTTCAAATTCTTCATAAGCCGCCCGACTCATTGCATCCGCCTAAAACAAGTTTCTTATGCGAAAGTCAGTATCAACATCAATCATATAATAGAAACTCGAATTTTGTGCGTGCATTCTCAAAAAATACTTTTGAAGTGCATCGGAATCTCCTTCTCCAAGCCTCAATTTTCTAGCTCTCTCAATGTAATTCCTTGCATCTCGCTCATCAAATGTTAAAGACTCATAACCCCCAGCTTCAACAATCATTGAGTTATAATTCCTAGACACCCCAATCCCTGCTTGATCATTAATTTCTAATCTTCTCTTCACAGGACTAAGGATTTTCTTATTCATTGCAAAATGGCATGAGTCGGTGGGGATCAAGTCATGATTATGCTCAAGGTTAACTGTGGTTAACATAAATCTCCCATCCTTTTGTAGGCTTGCTCGTACCCTTGCTTTGCAATCAATTTTTGTGGACAGAGATGGCTTTAAAGGGTTTACTTCTGATTTTTTAATTCTTTTCCCCGATCGAGAACATTCAATCCCAAAGTATCTTAATTCCCCATCATCGCCAATAACTTGTGTTTTACAAGCTATAGAAAACCCAACATGTTTAGCATATTTGGCATAAAATGTGTACACTTCTTGCTTTGAGGTAAAACACATACCCCTCTTAGGTTCCTCAACTTCTTCACTCTCATTTAATAAAGGATTCTCAACACTATTTGAATCAATCTCCATTTCTGCTAATTCAAAAATTAAAATGAAATCAAATGATTTAATAACAGATTATTATAATAATAGATTATTCAAGAATTAATAACAGATTATTTTCAAAAATTAATAACAGATTATTGTGTTTTAATAACAGATTAAACTTTCAATAATGGACCTGAAGCATAAACCAAAACTGAAGTATAACAGCTGAATAATGGACCTGAAGTATAAACCAATGTTTGGACCAAAACTAAAGTATAAACCAAAATTAATAACAGTTGAATAATGGACTTGAAGTATAAACCAATGTTTGGACCAAAACTGATTAACAGATTAATGTTTGAACCTGAAGTATAACAGATTAAACCAAAACTGAATTGTTGTGTTGTGTTGTTGTTGTTGTTGTTTTTTTTTTTTCATATCTATCTGACCAAATGGAAATGCCATGGTGGTTCCTTAAAGGCTACGAATTCCATGGTGGTAGTTTCTTTCTACTGATTGGTGGTGGTGTATGTATTCAGTGGTGTGAATGGTAGCTAATAGTTAATCAAGTGGTGGGTCTAATAGTTAATCAAGTAAATCAGTGTCAAACGGAAGCAAACGGGATTGAAATCAGTCCCATGGTTGTCTTCAAGGAACCACCATTGGTTTCATTAACTCAAATGTTTCACAAACTTATAAACATCTATCTTGAACTGTTTTTTGAACTATTATAAACATTTGAGTTTATAAACATCTATAAACATCTGAGTTTATAAACATCAGGTCCATTGAACTGTTATAAACATCTATCTTGAACTATTTTTTAAACATCTATCTTGAACTTATAAACATCTAACTTATAAACAGGGGATTTCTGAACAGATTTATTTATTTATTTTTTTCCATATCTAACTTGCTATGTGACAGAGATAGAAACTGACCAGATGGAAGTTCAAGTCCGACGAAGACGCCGGACGGTGGAGGAGGGAGAAGATGTCCGATGGTGGAGGAGACAAACGGCGGAGGACAGATCTACAAATGCCGAACGAGACAGCAAATGCCAAACGGTGGAGGAGAGGGACGACGGAGGAGAGGGCTGACGCCGGACGGTGGAGGAGAGGGCAAACGCCGGACGGTGGAGGCGACGGAACGGTGGAAGAGAAGCTCAGATCAAATGTGCGGGAATTTTTTTTTTCTTTTATATACATGAGCTCGATGGATCAACATTTGCGCGGGATTGAACTTTCTTTCTTTCTTTCTTTTTATTTATTTATTTATTTATAGTGCTTGAAACACACTCACTCAATATGCAAATGGCCTTCAATTTCACGCCTCACATGCCACCTGTTTAGAGCTCGGTTTAGAGCTCGTCTCCTAGTGGTCTGTAGCGGAACTGTTCTTTTTAATTTTTTATTTTCATGGCGGGTGGTGAGGGCTACTCTGTTTATGGTAGTAGGGTCCTAAAAGTCAAGTGGGTTGAGCACATTTGAAGGATTGTTATTGACGGAACTGCAGATGTAATCAAGGAAACAATCAGGTGTGCTTTCAGCATGTCACATCTTCAGTCTATATTTAGCTAGACAACGAAACAAAGAATGATATTATACACAGCAATCAGTAGCAAATTATACGAAATCAAAAAGAATAGAACATACAAAACTCAACAAAAAAATTCGAAGTAACAGATTAGACAAATAAAAAGAGAAAATTACATACCTTATGGTTAAGGGAACGACTTTGGATACCAACTGATTTTTGCAGGGTTTGTCATTAAGCACTTGAAAGTGAAATTGTGATGAGTTTCTTACTTGAACATATAATCGAACATGTGGTGAGCAAATTTTTTTTTACAAGGAGGAAGAAAAGAAGAACACACACCAGAAAAAGAAGGAAGAAAATATACTTGTTGTTTGAGAATCTAAAATATACAGTATACGTGTTTCTATATCTATACATTGAGATTGCAAGATTATACATGAATCTTCTACAAACATTGCACACTGCCTTTACAGCTTCACCCACCAAATCCTTGGAACTCTCAAGTGTAGCAGTATATTTGAAAAGCTTTTGCTGATGAGTTCGTATGTTGTTGTCTTCTTTGTATAGGATGAAACCAAAGGGGACAAATCAATTTCTGGGTTTTTTTTTTTTTGGTCTTTAGAATATTAATCTGCTAGTATTTTATAATTCAAGTTATTTGATAATATTTGTAATCATGTAAGATATTATTTATAAGATGTATTTTTTTACAAGTTATTGTGTTGGTGAAACTAATTAACTAACTTTAATTAGTTATGTTTTATTGTAATGTTTCATTATATTTGGATATAGGTGAATGCTTTGTGAATTTTTTTGTCATATTTTTGTTAAGTGTTATTATTTTGAGGATTTGATTTTTAAGAATTAAGTCTTTATATTTCAACTATTTTATGGATATTTTTATTTTTACAATTTTTTTTTTTAACTCTTAATGGTCTAAACATTTGTCTTACATAAATTTGATGGTCTGAATGTTGATATCATAGAATATTCACATTGTGGAAGTGAACATTAATGCGTGCTTTATTTTATTATTGTTAGATGTATCTTGGTAACTATATTATCTAAAAGATTTATTGGAATATTAGAAAATAAATTTGACTATGTGGAATATAGGTAAGTAAAGAGAAATTTATAAAAAAAAAAAAATGGTTGTTCAATATATATTATTTTGATTCTTTTATCCAAATTTGATGGAAATATTTCAGATAATTATTTTCTTGTTCTATTTTTTTTTTTTAAAGGAATTTTTGTGTCCAACTCTTTATGTTTTGATAATTTTATGAAATTTAAGTAGCGAAAAAATTGTTTGAAAATCTTATGTCAAATTTGATTTATTCTTCATTTAATGAAAAATTGATTTTTCTTTAAATTGGAATGTGCGATTTAACTTAATGTTTTGCCATTTTTTATATATGCTATCAAAGGTAGAATTTAAAATTTTATTGAATGCAAATCAATTTGAAGCTAGAATGCATTTTATATATAGAGAAATTACTAGGACAAAGTTTATAATTTGTAGTAAATTTGCTATATGTGAATAGGTGTTGTTATATGTGCGAATGTTATTCTGGAGCATATGGTAATGCTTGTGGTCTACCAAATGGTGCAAAGGAGAATTTCAAATTTGCACAATATGGATATATTGGGTGTTTAATGTGTTAGATTCTCCTTAGCATTTTCGTGCTTTTAAAAATATTGAGTTACTTTGCTGAGTTAATTTGAGTACATTAATGATTAGATACAATTTTTTTTATAAACATTGTGAACTAAAATAGTCAACAAAATTGATAATATTGACTAAAATATGAAATAGTTAGAAGAGTGGTGCTACATTTTTCTAATTTTTCTTTTCTAATTCTACTTTCAATTGTTTGGCTCATCCTTATGTGAAGTGATTCTATACTTCTTCTCTTTTTGTCTCTCTCATTTTTAGTATGTCTAATTCCACATCATTGCAAATGAAATTGGAGAAGTAAAATTCGGGGTTATTGTCATCAAAAATCATTTTATAAATGGTGAGAGAAAATTAAAAAACCAAACAGCAGAAAGAAAGAAAAAGAAAAAGTTGCATTCCACTTGACACCTGTAACAACCCTCATTTTGACATTGGACATACTTGCATACATCCACGTTTGATCTTGTTATGTTGAGTTGCATTTGCAAATCTTGTCTTGTTTTGCTTGAGTGTTGCTTGCATGTTTTGTTCGTTGCCCGGTGTGTTGCCGAGGTCATCTTAAGCCTAGTCACCTTTGAGCCCTTTGCACTTAGAACTATCTCGGAACCATTTGGTTGACCTCCAACTTCACCCCGGCATATTAGCCGAGATGTCACTATCTGGGCCGAGGTGTTCAGCACCAAGGCCGAGGAGTGTATCATCTAGGCTGAGATGTTTTGCACCTAGTGATTTTGTTCCTGGGCAGGTATGACCTAGACCGAGGTGTGGCACACCCAGGCCAAGGTGTGGCACAGCTTAGTCAAGTGTCGTCCTTCCAAGCCGATGTCATTGTTCCCTCTACTTGCCGAAGCCTTGCCATAGCCGAGATCATCACTTGCCGGAGTGCCTTGCCATGTAGCTTGTTAGACACACTTTGTCATAGTTTTGTCTTGTCAATCAGTCACCTTTTGAGGTAACCCAATTCGGTAATGCCACGTGTCCGAGCTGAGGGTTAAGTCAGCCGACAGACCTAGAAACATGTCATTTTGTATCAAATCTTGCCTTTTAGAGAGAGAAGCTCTAGAGGGAGAGGAAGAGGAAGAAGAAGTTCTTGAGAGAATAGTAGACTTCCAAGCTTGATCTTTGGTGCTTGAATCGTTAGATTCGTGTCTTGAGGTTAGAATCTTAACCTACTCTTGTTGTTCTTATTGATCATCTAGCTGCATTGCATGATCGAATCTGTCCTGCATGCCATGCATTGATTTAAAGATGGTTTTAGAAAGGGAAAATAGTGTTCATGTACTCTTGATAAAAAGTCTTGTTTTGATCCGAAAGTTTGTGACAAAAGCTATGTTTTGTGTTTGTTTTCACATGATCATCTTGCATGGGTACCCAGGTCCATGTTTTCGAACTCGCGGCATGAAATCTCAGATTTTGTAATGACAAGTCGTGATTTTGGCATGCATGTTCTTCATCTTCTCCATCTTCCAGTTCATCATGTTCTTCAAAAGGAAACCTAGGTTTTCTCATTCTCGCTTTTGAATGTGGCCATCGGGACCACACCTCAGCAAGGAGGTGTGGGACCTCGGTAAAGACCTGGTTGGTACCAAGCGTGTTTTCTTTAGATAAAAAGCAGTGTTTAAACTCCCAGCATGTTTTGCTTTGATATTGACTTAGATTCGATGAGAGTGCCGGATCATTTGCCTACCTATAAAGCTTGTTTTGAGAATGAATTTGCTATGTGATTGTAGTCTTTGATCTTTGCTTTGAGCCTACACCCGAAGAGCCATGTGAGTGGTATTTTTAATAAAGCTATGTTATCATGTTTTGATAAGCTTTGTTTTGCTTTGTTTTGAAAAGTATTTGTTAAGCATGAATGATTACCCCTATTTTGCGTATCAAGTATAAGCTTTGTTTTGGATGACATTCTCGGAAAGTCCCTTGTACTGGAGGACTCTAAACTTTCGCAGTACAAGTCCCTTGTACTGGAGGACTCTAAACTTTCGCAGTACTCTCGTGTTAGAAGGCTACGGGCCTTTGTAACATAGGTCCCTTGTGCTAGAGGACTCTAAACTTTTGTAGCACCCTCATTTGAGATATCTCCCTTGCCACCGACGGCCTTGTGCGGGTGGGTTTGTCTAATCGATTACGGATCGATTTAGACCCTTGTTTTGCCACCGACGGTCTATGAACGGGTGGGTTTGTTTTGTCAAAGAATGTCATCACCCCAAGTATATGTTGATGTTTTAACATCCAAGAATGCTTTGAAAGTTTCGATTGATGAACATGCTTCATGCCATGTTTTGATACAAGTTGTGCCAAGTACATGTTTTGAACAAGCTATGATATACGTTTTGTTTGAAAGGACCTCGGCTAATATTCATGCAAACCTTTATTACTTGTACCATTCACTGAGTATCCAAGCTCACCCTCTCTATATATATGTAGGTGATGAGCGGGACGGCGGCGACGCCTAGATGTGTTTCTTTTGGCAAGCTTGTTTGGATTTTCTTTATGTCGGCTTGACTCGTTTCTTTTATGTCGGCATTTTGTATTTACGTCGGCAACCCTGTATTTACGTCGGCAATCTTGAAGATTATGCTTCTTAGTTGTATTTCATGTATTTGGTGCATGTCGGCTTGAGAAGCCTTTTGATCAAGATGTAATATGTATATCACTTATGTTGTATTCAAGTTGTAAAATTGTGATTAAGAGGTATGTCACTTCATTTGATTTATGCATAGCTCTTATGGACCTCTTGTACTTTAAGTTAGTGCTTCCGCATTTGTAAGCCCCTATGTATACTCTGTTTGTGTGTGGTTCTTGAAAGTTGGCCTTCGGTAATCTCGGATTACTGGCCATCATGGCACCATCCTACTAGGGGCGGGTTGGGGTTGTGACAACACCTTAATGGTTTGTAATAAAACCACCATTACAATGTCACTATAGGTCGAACAAAATCTGGAACAGCCAAATAGCTCCTATTTGTATTAGCACCCCAAAAGCAAATACAAAAACGACAAAGAACAGAGCAATGAGCACATTCTCAACATCAAAAACATTGGTTCAGGAAGAGGTAACGTGGTGTGTTGGATTTTTTTACAGCATATTTATAATTTTATTGATTCCTACTGTTGAATAGACAAAAAAAATCAAACCAAGCTGACTCGTGCATCATTGTAGATCACTAAGCTTCATATTTAATCACAAAAAATATCCGGAGCCAAGGTAGTGCAAATAGGAGAATTTATTGTTTTGTTTGTATATAGGTTAGAAAAAAAAAAAAATATATATATATATTTTGTTCTTGTTTTTACTAATATTTTTATTATCCTGTTTTTTAAAAATGTTGTCAAATTTTGACATCTATAACAACTATGTTCGTAGCATATGTATAATGCATACAACGCACATATTAGTAGTAGAGTGCTAGTATACATATACAAAAATATATCTAGTAATAATATACATATATGTATATATATTATGAGTAGACTATTAGCATATATGTAGATAGATATGTCTGTATCTAACATTCAGTGACATAATTAGATGTCTTCTACTTGTTTGACAGTCCACTTGTTCATCCCAAATAAGCTACTACTTGTGGTTGTTGGAGCAAGCTTGATGTAATATTCTTTTTCTTCGCAGTTGATGTTCATTGCAACTCGTATTTCGATGCAGGCTTGCATGTAAAATGTAATTTTATTGTGTTAATTTACAACATGTCAAGTGTGTAGATAGTGTTTTCATGCTATTCATATTTATAGGCCCTCTCATTTTGATTATAAGGATGGTAGAATACTTGCCTTTGTGCTAAGTTGGCGCAAATTTTCTGTGGAATGATCTATTAATTTTTCTGCATAGGCACCAAATATAGGGACTTGTAGAGTGCCACTGTTATCTGTTATTTATGTTTTTAAGATGCATCTATATGAAATCAAGATATTGGAATCAAATAAGGTGAATAAGTGGAACTCAATTTTTAAGATATTTGAAATCGACAATTGGAATGAAATAAAGTCAATTTGATTTAAATAGAGCGAAAATGGGCTTAGCAAGTTGAAATGTTTGTTCAAAATAAGAATTGAAAAGACATAAGAGCGAATTTTTCATAAATAATGACCAAATCTTGGTGAAAAATTTATTGTATTAGATTTGGCAACGAATGATTTCATTAAAATTGAACCAAAAAATTAATCCATTCAAGATTACTATAGTTCAACTAAATTTCAAGATTCATTGCAATCTTAAAAAAGTGAATGAAAAAAAAATCAAGATTAATCATTCATTGAAAAACCAATGCATTTACAAGGTAAGCATAGTTCAAGTAAATTTCATAATGCAATCTAACTAAGCAAGTGCACCAAGCATAAATAAAAGTTGAACAAACTGATTTATACCTTGGTGTTGCTATGCATGCATCTGCGTTGCATTCTAAGCAGTTGAATGTTGTTCTTATGCTGTTAGTGGTGCTTCGATTGCATTTGTTGCATGCAATATACCAAGGCTGTTGTATTAACGGATCTGCACTGATTTTGTCTTTGATCCAAACATTGCCCTATTTGTCATAAAAATAGTTGTACATTTAATATGTATATGTGTATGTATATGTATATGTATATATATATATATAAAATTTTTGAGGACACAGACTTGTTTTCAATATTGAGTAATGTGAAATGCATTCTGAATATACCTGTTGTGATAGCAAACTAGTGATGTCAACTATTTCAAAATTTTCAGAAGATGGTGTTGTGGAGGAAGGAAGAAGTACTTCTTTGTAGCCACTAATTTCTTCAATCGGCTAGTTTCTTTCCTGCATGTATCAAATGGTGTCAGTATTAGTTTATGTAGTTTGAATTTGGAAACTTAGAAATATTGTTTTGAATATACCAGATTTGTAGAGCATGGAGTTCTAGAATGCTGGTATCGAAAATGAATTTAGTTGTAGGAGTAGTTGACAAAGAGTAGCCTATAAGTAAGACAATTGTATTTGGAAAAGTGAGTTTTGTATAATGTTATGCTATTTAAAAGAACTTTATAACAAATTTATAAGCCAAATTGAAATTATATTCTGAGGATTATGAACAAATGTTACAATGGCATAAAACAGATTATTAAGAGAACATATGGTTGTATTACAGTGTCTTAGTGTGACAATTGGTGAAACATATTATTAATCGCAAACTAAGCAAACAATAATGTACACAAAGTTGTTGAGCAAGGAGGAATTGCTAAGTTACCATTAAATTTTGTTGCTCTTAGATTGGACATGATAACAGTTGGCTACTGTGTAATATTTGATGCAATTTGCTTGCATTCATTGCTAGTCAATTCATCCCATGATGATAGTTTGATAAGCTGCAAGCTGTAAAGAAGAAAAAGAAACAATGTAATACAAAAATGTTATGTAATGCTTTTATTTTTTTGTTTTTTTTTCTTTTTGTAAATTTAGTAGCATAATAGTATTCATTAAGATTTTGTTAAATTCATTTGAATTTGTATTCACTATCTTGTAATAAGCTTACAATTCATCAAGAAGTAGCAAATCTCGAACTTTAGCTGAGGTACCATCCATGCGCTTTGTGATAGTTCGAGTTGGCAGAACATGTATGACAACTGCAGTTATATCTGTCAAAACTGAGTAAGAGGGATTAGTTTGTTTGCTTTTGTGGATATCTAATGAGATGATATCATCTTGCATAAATCATTTATGCGGACATGTTATCTTTTTCCTACTGAAATGTATACGCGTCTCCACAAAATCCTGATGTGCTTGATAGTTTAGTAAAATTGTATGGTTCCTCTGTTGGTGCTTCAACTGGCCCACTGATCTCCTCAATTGATATTCTTCAATTTAACATGATCTAGATGTTGTTATCGACAATTCTATGTCGATTGATATTCTTGAATTTAACATGATTTGGATGTTGTTATCGACAATTCTATATCGATGATCAATACATCTGATTGCGCCATTTGAAAAGTAATATGATTTATGCACATGTAATAGCTCATCAAATGTTGCAATGTCATCTCCAAAACAAGTTGCTTGCATTCTAAAGCCCTGAGATTGAATAATTACATGAATAGTAAGCAAATATTTGTTCTTGAAATTGTATGTTAGGTAATCTAATTTGATTATAGAATAGAAAATGTACCTTAGTATCGGCCAGAATGAGTCATTGAATTGTTGTGCCAGATTTGGGAGTATGTGGTGCTTGCTTTTCTACCACACGAAGTTGAGCTTTCCAAGTTCTTGTATGATCTGTCAACTGGTCTATTGTCATCATGTTGTTTGCCATTGCTGTTGGAGAAAGATAATGAATTGGTAATTTCTTTTGAGCTATATTTGTGTGCAATGTAGTATGTGTACCTATAATGTTTTTTTAAGGAAATCCTTGTACACAACATTTCTTGTCTGGTTATGTGAATGAATTCTTTGGTTAGGAGATTTGATTAGAATAGTTACATTGGTACTATGTTGTGCTTAAGAAAGTACGACATATAATTGGCCATGAGAAAAACAGGTTGAGGAAGATATATGCCTACGTTGCCTAATGTTTGTCTTGGAGATTTGTTAATTGTCATTCCAAAGTAAGATCGCAACTAGAAATTGTTTGCGTTTGAATGGAAAGTTGTCAGTTTTGGCTGGTTGTAGTGGGATTCTAGGAATGAAAACATGGTGGACTTTGTAATGGCATGTTGCAATTTCTGCGTGGATGACATTAGATTTTAGGGCTTTACATATTAGACGGATACCATTGCACATTCCAGCAGATGGATCTATGTTTCGAAGGAGCATGATTAGACAATGTTCTTTTAAATGTAATTCATAACGAGGCATTCCATTTGGGGTTAAGCTATGAAGGAATTCTAGTTGAAAACTGTGGTTGGTTGTCTTGTGTTGGCTTGTCGAAGCTAGTAATGTGTGTAACTTGCTTGGAAATTTATTGATCAAAGTTGAATTGATTTTGTCGACAAATTCATTTTTTGGAGTTAAAATAGTACTTGATGTTAAGTATGTAGAATTGGTAGTATTTTTTTCGAAATTTGGATAAATGGAATCTATTAGATTTTGCATAGGATTAGTTTCATCTTCAATGGTAGCAAGCATATCTTCAGGTATGGTGATAATTTCTTCATCTATATTTGTTTCATTGTCATTGCCCACTTGTACAAGGAATTCGCATAATTGTGGATCATGCAAGGCTCTCATGTTTTCAGTGAGATGAAGAATGTGAAAAATCGGCCACAATATTAATTCCATTAAACTATTATTAATACATTCTTTGCGTGTAACTCGAGGAGTGACTGGTAAGACTTGGCGAAAATCGCCACCAAAAACTATAATTTTGTCACCAAAATGGTTTTCATTGGAGCATATGTCACGAAGTATGCTTTTAAAAGCTTCAATACTTTGTTTTTTAGACATGGATGTTTCATCGCAAATAATCAATTTTGTTTTTCGAATAAGAGTGGCTAACGAGCTTTGTTTGCCAACATTACAACCAGAGTAATTGTCTACATTTAAGGGGATTTTAAAGCGCGAATGGGCAGTATGACCACCTAGCAGATTAGAAGCTGCAATGTCAGTAGTTGCTGTTGCTAGTGCTATTAATCCTTTGGATCGTGATGTAGTTAGTAGCGCTTTATATAAGAAAGTCTTTCTTATGCCACCAGGGCCATCAATAAAGAAACATCCGCCAATTTTTTCGTTGATATGATGCATAATGATATTATATGCTATTCGTTGTTCATTGTTTAATAGATTTTGGGTGGCAAGGTCTTCATCAGATATTGGTATGTTTAGTTTAGTTTCAATATCTTTGCTTTTTTTTTTCTATAGTAATACAAGCTTTGTTATATGCTGGAAGATTATATTCACTAATTTTTTCGCCCATTGATTCAATAAAATTTGCATTGTGGTTAAGAGTGTAGCTTTGTACTTGATCATTTGTTAGATGTGGCATTTGCTTATAATCTTTTGATAAATTGTCATAAAATTTGTCCCATAATGTTCTTGGATTGTTAAGCTCACAGAAGACTAATAATGTGACGAACAAGTGGCGCAAAGCGAATGGCATTTGGACAGTGCTTGCTTCAAATAGGCATTCTTCAATAGCATTATCTTTTTCAAGTAGGCCATATTTTTCAGCGGCTTCTCTAAAGGAATTGTATGTTATTCCATTAATGGTACGCAAGTTTGTGAAACTGGTAGCTCCTTTAATATGTGTTAGAAGTATTCGTAAAAAATAATGTTCTCCTTCTAAAGGGTTAGCTGCTACAATTCGACCAATTGTTGTTGTTTTTTTTTCCTAGGTTTCCAATGTTTGCTTTGATTGTTCCAAACATAATGTTTAGGAAATTCAGAATATAACAATTGTCGAGCATGTGAGCTTGAACTATTTGTTGAGAAATATTCTGTGACCCTTGTTTTTTAGGCATGTTCTGAATTTAAAATATTGTATAGGTTTTCATGTTCTCTGAAATTTATTGATTGCATGTTTGGTAAGTGCAATTGAAGGGCAATAACAGCTAGTGAAATATCATTTAATGGGAATTTGAAAATATGCCATGCAGCTTCTGAGGGAGATATCCAACGACTAGTTTGAAATGTGGTGATTTCATCAACTAAAGTTTTGTTCTCATTTGCAACAAGTTGAAAAGCAACATGATCATGACCTCTGTATATATATATATATATATATATTTGTAAAGATATTTTACTGCTTTTATTGTTGAGCAAATTTCGATGTTAATATGGCAATCGGATTTTGCAAGTAAGTATGGATTATAAGGAACAACTCATCGATTATCTAGAAGAGATCCACGAACATTTACAACTATTCCATAATTTCTTCTACGATAACTTGGATAAGAGTTTTCGCCACTTTTTGTGACTTCTAAAAATTCTTGAGGATATTTATTTTTGTATTCGTTGTTTTTTTTCATACATACATTGTGTGGATTTAGAATTCCAAATGGGCCATGCATCATATGTTTTACGATTGCATTGTGTAAGTGTGGTTTACGCTTTTGTCAGGAATTTCAGTGAAGATGCATTTGTCATATTCATCAGGATTTAATATCTTTGCAAGTCTTTTTAGAATGATTAAAAAGCGGATGTGAGGAGGTCCACACTTTTGATACTCAATGACATGTGTAAGCAATTACAGGTCCGAAAAGTTATTTTTGAATAATTTCAACTTTTAGCTCAACTATTTTAGCATGAAAAATATGACCAATAAGATTTGGTCTATTTTGAGCTTCTTTTACAAGCTTTAATTCAGCTTTGATTTCGAGCCAAGAAAGGTTGCATGTCATTGTCAGGAATATATCAAGCTTTCCATATCGTTGAACTAAAGTCATGGCATCTAAATATCTGCGCTTCATATCTCTTGGGCCACCAATAAATGATGCTGGAAGAACAACTTAGCGACCTACATTTGATGTCTTCGTTTCGCCTAGTGTTATACTATCTGCAATTCCTTGATAAAGGTTAGCTCGAATAGTATCTTGGTTTGTTCGTATGTAATCTAGTCGAGTACTTTTAATCTTAATGTACATGTCAACAATAAATTGTTGCAATAATTAGCCAAAATGTAGTAAGATAGAAGGATTTGTTGATCTAATTTGCAAGAGGTAGCAATAGTATGCGCGACATGAAATTGGTGGTTAAGAAGTCGTTGGTAATTGGGATGCTGCACTCGATAACAAACAAAGAACATAAGTTTGATTAGTTAGTAAATTTTGTAGCAACAGATAATTCAATATTTTGGGAGCATTTCGATTTGAATCATTTTTAATTTACCTTCTTTTTGTATACCCCAAAATTCTGATGAGGTTGTTGGCAAAAACATTGAGTCATAATTGTTTGTAGCAGATTTTTTTTGATTTGCTACTTTTTTTTTTTCCACACCATGATGCCATCTAGTTTCACTGTAAGGAAATAGTAGCGGATATTGGAGAGGATCATAACAACCATAGTAATGCAAAACTCTTTGGCTACCACTTGATTTGCGATGTACAATAATGTCGCGAGTTTTATTACTTGCACTTTCTTTTTCGACCCAAATAGCTGCAACTTGTGAAGTAGTAGGTACGTTGTATGTTCTTTGGTCTAAGTTGGGGTTCGTGCGAATGACAATGCTTTGTTCTTCATCAATGTCAATATCTTTTAAGCTACGTAAAATTGAATGTAAGGATTTTGTGACAATATATTCACAATTTTTTGAATAATAGTTGGGTGTAGTTGAGGGGAAATTTGACAATGATGTTGGAATTCATGATCAGTGTCGAAGAAATAAAGTTGAAGATATTTTGGAGTTGTATTGGGTGATTCCAAGGAATTGATATATTGATATATTTGTTCTTGAGCTTGAAAGGTATATATGCCTTTTTGTTTTCTTGCTACCTTATTATCAAGTTTGACACCCATAGAAGTGAAAGCAAAAAGATTATTGTATGTATGAATATTAGCTCGAGAATGGTGGCCATCATCGTTGGGAGTAGTTAGCAATTGATATAGACCTTCAAGTGGATGATTGGTAGCAATTTGTATAACACCTTTTTCACAACATATTCCTCTAGGTTCATATGCAAAAAGTTTTCTTAACAAAATCGACAAGATGATGTTCTAGGCAGAGAAGAAGCTTTCGATGGCGGAATTGGAAAGCTGTGATAAATTCTACGAGTTGTTCGAGGGCCTTCCATGTGAATGAAAATATTATGTCAATACATTTATTAAAAAATGTTTGTCAATTTGTAACAAAATATTGGATCCTTACGTTTGAGTTTTGATTTTGCTAACATGTTTGCAAGACTAACTGTGAATGGTGTTCCTTGCAATTGGGTTGGAGTGGCTTTTGGCGATGATGAGCTACCTAATCTCATAAAAGGATAATGGAGTTGTTAAACACGTAAGTTGGATACTTAAGATATATATATTTTTTTGGACAATCAAATGAATAAATTTTTTCATGTGATATCTGACATTAGAATTTTTGGTTTTTATTTTGTGGCTATAGATTGAATAGTTTTACCACTGTTTGTTGCCACTCCATATGTTAATAGTAATTTAGCTTTTGCATGATTTTCCCTTTGACATTGTGTCCTTTATTTTTTTTGCTCATCTGTTAATCGTGCATAATATGCACACTAACGTTCTCAGTTCTTTTCGCGTTGACGAGCTAGAAAACTATATTTGGTTATTACCTATGTTGTGACAAGGCTATGAGTATTTTAAGTTTCTGCAATGTACCTGTGTGTTTATCGATATCACCTTTTATTTTGTTTCTTTGAGAATTACTCATGCTTGCATAAATACAAAGAAGACAACAATGTTTTTATTGTATCATATTTTCTAATAATATTGAAAATCAAATGCACAATTTATTCACAAAATATAAAGCACAAACAATAACTTTCTTTATGTAACATATACATACATTCACACAATATTCATTTTTAGTAATTCATGTTGTTCTGATACATAGAAGTTTTACGATCTAATATATATGTATATATATATATATCTGTATGTGTGTGCATATATATATATATATATTTTACAACAAATATACATAACTGATCTTTTAATGAAGAGTCAATGGTGAATGCAAGCAAAGTTTAGTCCAACAAGCCACCTTTGAAATGCAAGATTCCGGTGAGATAATTTGGACAACAGAAAAGTTTTGTTAACTATGTAGGAAACGTATTTTGAAAAACCAGAGAAGCAATCCAAAAGTAGAAGAAAAACAAATTTTTAGTTTTAAAGAGCATTAATGCCTAGGAATGAAACACTATTTTGTATTACCAATAAACAGAAGGATAAATTTTTTGGATAACCATTTTAAGGTTTTATCATGAAGACTGCTCAATAAATGAAATGCCCAAATATTTTCTTTTGAGCTATTTAAGAGTTATTCAACTTGCTTTACAACGGACAAATTGAATCACTTGGCCTCTGTTTGTTTGTTGGCTCAATGGCTTCTTTAGTTTATGTTTTTGTATATGGGGAAGATAGTGTTTTAAATACAACTGAGGTTATTGTTTCATGTGGGAAAAAAGATTCATAACTTTTATTTCATTGGGTTGATTATTCTGTGTTCCATGATTGAGGAAATAGTGAAAGACATATTTTCTAGGCAATTTAAGTGAATACATATATTATGTTTCCACTCAAAATAAACCACCCATTGAATTAGGATTATGAGTACATGCTATGCTTTGTTTGGTTGCTCAGAAAGTAGAAAAAGAGAGAACAAATAGTATTTCAAATCTTATATCTCTTAGCTCTTAGTATACCAATTGAGGAAGAAGAATTTTTTCAATTAGCGGAGTTTTATTCTAGAATTTGGTTAATGGAAATCCTCTTACAACTTGCGTGGAATCCTATTTTTAGTAATAAGATCCTTGTGTTAATAGTTTGCAAAATGTCTGGTTTAGTTAGGAATTGTTCATAATAAATTTTAAATATTACAAGCCCTTACGTTTCCTGGTCTATCGATTTTTTTTTTCCTGCAGGTTTTGTTTTTTTTCAACATCAGGGTGGATTTTAAATGAAGTTTTCAGCCACTTTAGGGTGATAGACATTTTAGATTCTTGGATGGGAAATATGTAAATCCAGAAGTTTTTTTGAAGTTGTTGTTCGCCAAATATGGTTATGAGCTTGGCAGTGAAATTAACAACTTTTATGGCCTTTTTGGATCACTAAGTGTTTTGATAAATTAAGTTTTCTTGTTTTTTTTTTTTCTGGTGTTTTATTGTAATTCAATCTTGTTCTCTTTTGATTTTGCAATTGATTAATTTATACTTAAGTTAAAAAGAAATGTCATGAAGAAACAATATTCTTAACTTGTGATGCATTCTTGAGTTAGTCCTAAGATTTCTTGCCACTGTTATGTTCATATACTTCGAACTATGAGTCCTAATCCCTAAACATTTCAATCACCAATTAATTTATGGGTCACAGAAGAATGTTTGTAATATGCATTTCAAATTCTTAGTTTCCTGGTTTATCCCTAATCCCTAAACTTAGTTTCCTAGTTTATTGAATTTTTTTTCCTGTTGTCTTTTTTTTTTTTTTATCAACATCAGGGTGGATTTTAAATGGAGTTTTCAACCACTTTAGGTTGATCAACATTTTAGTTTCTTGGATGGAGAATATCTAAGTCCACAAGTTTTTTTGAAGTTGTATTTTTGCCAAATATGGTTATGAGCTTGACAGTGAAATTAACAACTTTCATGGCCTTTTTGGATCACTAAGTGTTTTGATAAAATAATTTTTCTTGTTTTTTTTTGGGTATTTTATTGTAATTCAATTTTGTTCTTTTTTGATTTTGCAATTCATTATTCAACACATGGTGAACAATATATGGAAGCCAAAACAACTTTGTGTTTTAAATCAATTTTGTTCTCTTATGATTTTGTAATTTAATTTATGGTTCAGGCATATTATCAAACACATGGTGAACAATGTATGGAAGTCGAAACATCTAAATCTCTTATTCAAATATATTTGCAAACACATGGTGGACAAATCATCTCATAAAAAAACAACACGGCGTCAATAAAATAAGGCCATAAATGTATAATAACATTAAATAGAAGTAGGCATAAGACAGGAAAACAGATAGAGAGAGAGAGAGAGAGAGAGAAAAGATGAGCACACCAGTTATTTGGTTTGCTACAGATGCAGATAATACGAACATCAGCAACAGAAGGTATATATATAATCATATACACTTGGCCATCTGATGCAAACCACATGTAAGACAATCGGTGATTTGCAGATTTGACAATTGGAATTGCACAATTTCTGTATACCAATTTATTACTCAGAATGACTCATCTGCTTGGTTCTACATCTTAGGAAAGCAAGACACAACAAAAACAAACCGACTGAAGTATGAACTGATAAAGAAAAACATCGAGAGCAAAAAACCAGCTAGACAAACAGGGGAGAAAAAAACAAACCAAACTAATTCACAAAAACATCTACAGGGCAAATGAGGGAATTTCATGCACAACCGAGGCAGGGCAAATGAGGGAATTTCATGCGTTAGATTCAAAATGAGCTGCTAGCTTCTATTCTTTAATATATAGGTTATAGATTAGAACATGAAAAAATCATCATTGCAAGCAAGGGCAATGGTGAAATATCATTTATAGAAGTGAGAAACTAATGTATAAGATCATGAAATCATGAAATTGAATAAAAATTTAAAAAATAAAAGGAAAAAGTTGAAGCAAATATGAATGAATTATATGTTGATTTTTTTTTAATTTATATTTAAATTTATAATTTAAAAAAAGAAAAAGAAAAAGAAAATTGCAACATGATTAAGTATCAAATATTTGCTAGACAACTTCGTCCGGAAAGTAGACCATTGTTTAAGTTAATTTGGTGACAACTTATGTCTTACTTATGGATCTCAATCCATCTTTCACAAGCAATGTATATTTACTCATTTAAGATATCGTGATGACTATCTTCTTGGAGTAAAGTATAAAATAAAATAAAATAAAAAAACTATAGACAAATCATTAATTTATTTTTAATGTCATATATTACTTAAATTTCGTATTCACTAAATACAAAATAGTGAATATTTATGTGAAATTTGTAATCCATATTTGATTGTCTAACAATCAATCATCATCCCCAAAGAATTCAAATTTACACAATCACTAGACTAAAAGTTCTGTTATATCATGGGATTAAATGGTATGAATATTGAATAAATGATAGAATTATGAATAGATTATGCGGATAAATTATATCATGAGATAAAAATAAAATATAAGATTGGGTAGATTTTTTTTTTGAACTGAAAAATAATGCCGTTCCATAGGAACATCATAGCATCCATGGATCCTGGGCTCCGGGTAACCTGTTGCTGGCCAAATTTAACCTAATATATAGGAAGGGATCCACTACCATTACACACAAAGATGAATCAAGATTCATACACTGGGGGGGCCTAGCCAAGACTACTCATGCATGTATAGGTCAGGTTAAGTCTTGACCCAAAATGGTTATAAATTGTTAATTTCTTTGTTTAGCAACTCCGTTCACATATGTACATACATTTATTTATATAAATACTTATACAAATAAAAAACATTTCATATAAAATGATATGACTCATAAACGTTTTACTTTAATGTAAAACATTCATGAAGATAACTTTTATCTATAAAAATGACATTGTCATATCATATTTATAGTGTTTTGGATAAATTTTGTTTTAAAATTTTTCTGTGCATACATATGTATATTAAAGTGCTAATTAAAATGATTGACCAAAAAAATTAGACCCATGTACGTTCATTAATCACTCAAAAGCAAAACAAATATAAACAACAAACTTGTACGGTTGGTTGCTAGAGAATGAAGGGGGGCCGCAGTAAAATATTTGCAAGAAGTAGCCTATATAATCCACAATATTCTAAAGTCAAGCTTAAAAGTTGTATAAGGGGGGAGGGGGGACTGCAGCCACCTACGGTGTCAACACAGTTCCGTTTCTGAGGACACACAATGGACCTCATCTACTTGCTATAATAAGAGGCCTGGTGTCGATTGGATTACAATACACAAATCTGAAGATAAATGGCGCCCCTACGAGTCGACCCCTGCACGCCCCTATGGAAAGTACATGTCTAATCCACTAGGCTACCACCCCCGTGGTTAAAGATTGGATACATTGAATGATGAATTATATTTGGTTAAGATAGAATAGCGACTTTACCTACAATCACAATTCATATGGTATTACTTAATCTCTCTTATCATATGAAATTACTTTGGAAAAAATAATCCACAATACATCAAACACAAGATTAAAAAACATGTGAGACCCGACTTTCCCCTCACTTTATCCCTACCTTATTTTTGGGCATCAAACATGGGACTAATTTTCCTATGGGCCCGATTGTCTTCTTCCCCTTATTTCTCATTTTGTGTTGCTATCAACCATTTTTTTTTTTTTGGATTATTAACAATTATTGTAACACCTGAAAATAATTACAATAAACTAACTCCAAACACTAGTACAATGTGATATAAATAAATTAAGATGCTTTCATTAACCAGAGTTAATATACAAAAGGTGACACATGCGATATATATTCATAAATCGTTCATCTTGAATCTACATCATGTGTTACAAAAAGTAATAAGAAGTAAAAGCTAAACAGATATTCATATGCCCTAATGGCTTACATCTTTCAAAGACCATGCTTGGTTACAACAAAAATGAGTTATAAACTCAATACAAATAAATCCCTAGGCTTGTAAAAAGTAAATACAAAATAAACAGGAATTGAGCCTTCAGTTCCACAATCCTCCCAAGCTAAGTCCTTGGCGGAGGCATATTACCAGTACCTGAAAATAGTTTTTCCTAGATAAGGTGAGCCAAAGCCCAGTAGAAACAATCTAGTACAATATATTAACAAAGATATAAGTATGATATGCATATACAACGTTCATGATAAAATCATCCGTATTGTTACAAGATCATAATATGCCAAGTTTCATATCTCGAGCCATTTTATCTTAATTCATTTCAAGTTAATTAATTTCACCTCAACTCATGAGTCGAATCCAATGTTATCCAGACAACCCAACTAAGGCTACAACTCAGTGATTCTCTAATCAATACAACCATTACACAAACACTTCAATTTGCCATTTTACAAAAATTTCGTTCGCGGGAATCGGCACCCATGTATACGCACAGTTTTCGGGACTTTCACCCTAGACACACAAACCAACTTAATTCAATAGAGTCCATCCCTTTTCTCTCCCAAACATGGAGTCCATCCCCTTTCTTCTCCCAAACATGGAGTACATCTCCTTTCTCTTTCCAAATATCATACATATACAATGTATTAAAACACAATCATATTCAATGACAACCGTTAAGAGATTAGTTTCAATTCATTTAATCCTCATGCAATTTCTACAACAATCATAGCTATCATCCACCGATAGCCTAAAACAGAAATTTCTAAACAGATATACAATCTTCAAGATAGATAAATTATCCAAATTTCCAGAGGTGGGAAATAATACACATCCAACTCCACCATTTATATAAACATTCATCTAATTTCATATTCTCAATATCAATTTCATTATTTATACAAAATAATCATTTGAAGCATTTCAGGGTAAAACTCCATTTCCTTCCAAATCCAACCCATGTGTAGACACCCTATTTTTGATCGTCCTCAACACTTGGATGTTCTTGCAGGTACATCCGGTGACAAGTTTGATTGCTCTCCGAGTACTTGAATCTAGCAGCGAAACGTCACAAGTTTGAGCTTTCCAAACCCTGTATTCTTTTTGTCCCATTTTGGACCATGCTTTGGTCCCTCCAGCATGCTTCTCTTGGTGCACTGCCAGCCTTGAAATGGGACTGCCGGCCATGCACTTTGGCCTGCCGGCCATCACTGATGGTCGGCCGGCCACCAGTGCATCAGTAGATATTTTTAGATATTTTGAGCCAATTGGTGAGCACTAGTGCTCCCCTCCATACACGTGTATAGAGGGATGAAGGCAAGCTTTGGCTTGCATTTTCTATAAAAGGGGAGGTCTCTCCTCCATTCATGGGGTTAGAAATTTTTGTGAGCAAAAATTCACTCACTCTCTCTCTCTTTCTCTCTCTCTCTCTCTCTTTATATTGTGCTTGAAAGTGAGTTTTGTCACGCCCTCAAGATAATAACATTAAACCCATCAATTTAGACATGCATTGACATGAGAGACAAACATCATTCTATTCCACAGAGTAATTCTTTACAAGAAGCATTACATATTAACAACAGAAGCAAATGCCTTATGGGCTTACAGTTTTCCAAGCTAACACTTGGTTACAAAGAGGAGAGTACTAACTCAAATACACATTTAAGCCCTTGGCTTGAATTTTACATGTAGTACAACAAAAGGTAACAAAACCACAAACGTCTGCCTGCTTCTAGCCTCCCAGGCGATGTCCTTGGAGGTGGCATGCTACATGTACCTGAAAATGATGTTCCCATATAGGGTGAGCCACAGCCCAGTAGAAATACACTAAACCAACTATGAACAATGACTAAAAGATTAACAACTGATAGATGGTCAACACTGATGCATTCATTTACATCTCACTACAATTTCATGACTATCAAGTCTATGCTACATTTCACTTTTCATTTCTTATTCAACTTTGAGTTTGAAAAGAAGGCTCAGTACTCTGGCCAAAACATTTGATGAGATTTTAGTTCACCACTAGAACACTTTCGAAATTCAAGGTGGATACACATTTTGGTGTTGTATCAATAACACATAAACCACTTCCATACTTTACTTGTGACACACATGTTGGTGCTGTATCAGCTTAACGTAGAAACATTTCTATACTTCGCAGTTGATAACGATATACATTTTAGTGCTATATCAAATCAAACCAAACACTTCCGTACTTCACAAAATGATGATGATATACATGTTAGTGTTATATCAAATCAAACAAACAACACTTCAATTGATAAGCATATGAGCCGTATCAACACTTCAATAGATAAGCATAAGAGCTGTATCATAACTACAATGGGAGAGCATATGAGCTGCATCCCCGGGTCCATCCCCCGTTTTCCCATAACCATTAACCGGTTTAGAGGTACATCCCCCATCTTCCCCTAAACCGTGGAGTACATCCCCCATCTCCTCCTATACACAAGTAATGCATATAAGCACAGAATCATATACGCAATCAATCAATACACAAAGTCAATGTATTCCAACAACCGCCCACACATAATGCATATAAACACATTGGTCGTATGCACAATCAATCAATACATAAAGTTAATGTATTCTACTGACCGTCATACTCTATGACACATCCAATTGATTAGTTTTAGTTTGCCTAATCATCATGCATTGTCTACAACAATCAATACTACCCTCCACTGGTAGTCCAAAGCAATTATCTCTAAACAGGAAATAAATGCACAAATGGATTATATATCAACATTTCAACTAGGTGAATAATGAATGATTCAACTATACCCTTTAGTCCCATACATTCCCAACTTTAACATTCTCAACTCAATTCCTCAATTTCTTTAATTAATTATTTACATTAATTAATTAAACCAATTAGGGCAAATTACCATAATTCACAAAACAACCCTAAGGTTCCATTTCTATCAATGTTCCAACATTAATCTCATTTCTCTATGCCTAACTTGCATATAGGTTTATTATAAATAAAACCCCAACTTTTGTAAAATTACACAAAAGACCCAAACTTTCTCAAAATTACCCAACAACACCCAACATATCAAAATGCTAAAATTTAAAGACAAAATCCATAAGGAGGAGTAGGATATCCCTACCTCAAATTTGGAGCCCAAAGGAAGAAGATGACGAAACCCAACGTGCTCCAAAACGCAAAATATTCGGATCAAAGTAAAGCCCTCGACGATCAACCCAACTTTTGTGAAGACCAAAGGTGAGAAAAACACCCTAGCTAGATCAATACTTAGAGAGAAGTTATGGTTTTAGAGAGAGGAGCTCTCAAATGGCTTTTTGGAAAAGTAAGAGAGAGAAACGGGTGTGAAAAAGTGAGCCAAAAAGCTGAAGCTCGGATTTAAATAACAGACGCCCCGCTCGAGCGACAAAAGCCCCGTTCGAGCGTCACTCACAGATCCCCGCTCGAGCGTCCAATCCCCCGCTCGAGCGGCGAATGCATGCTCCCAGAACTTATGCAGACAGGTCCCCGCTCGAGCATCCAACTCCCCGCTCGAGCGGCACACACAGACTCTCACTCGAGCGGCCAAACCCCCGCTCGAGCGCCCGACACTACTCAGGAAATACTGGATGGGTGTATTCCCCGCTCGAGCGCCCAAACCCCCCGCTCGAGCGGACAAGAAACAAAAGGGTCCCCGCTCGAGCGTAAAAAGTCCCGCTCGAGCGGACAAGCCAAAAAAAACTGGACAACTAGACTTGGTTTCTAAGCTCAACCAACCTGTTCCAAACCTTCCCAACTCAACCCAAGACTCATGTAAAAGAGTAGGGGATGCAAATGACATAAATACAATAACCAGCTCCACGGAACTGAGTCCGGAATACAACTGAACAGAAAAGGGAAAATTGGGATCGCTATAGTACAACAAGGGTTAAAACTCGGGATCGCTATAAGTTTTCTCCACATCTTTGCACTAAGACCCTTGATCAAACTTGCTCATCTTTGTGTTGATTCTTGGAGGCCGTGTTTGGGGTCTTGAGGTTGGTTTTGGCTCAGAATACTTGCTGTTTGCTGTTGGTCTTCAAGGGTAAGACCTTATCCCCTTTTAAGCTTTGTTTTGTTTACTAGTTTGGCCATCTTTGCATGCTTTTTTTTGGCCTAACTTTTAACTACAAAAACCTCTATTTTTAAGGTTTAAAAATAGTGGTTTAAGGTCTTTTTGGAGTTAGGGGTGGTCCACCCTCTTTTGTTGCTTATTTGCTAAGTGTTGTGCCATCTTTTTCAAAGCTTTTAAGTCAACCTTTTTGGCCTTTTAACCACTGAAATCCAGGGGATTTTTAGTGGCAAAAACTTGGTTTTGAGGTCCCAAATAGGAGGGGGTGGCCTCCCCTCCTTGTGTCTGCTTTGCAAGTGTTGATAACCCAACATGTGAGCATGTTTTTCTACTATCTCATGGCTTGATCTCAACATGTTTTTATGAATTTTTTGACTTGTTGTAACTCTGTTTTTAGCTGGTTGGGTCACTTGTTGCTTGCTTCTTACACTTGTGGTGTAATCATGTTTACTAGCTTAATATGCATAAGGATTTAGCCTATTGTTCTAGCATGTGTTAGCTTAACCCCAGAACATTTTTGCTATTGATTTAGCATGCTTTAACTCTATTTTGAGTGGTCTTGGTCCTTTGAGGCTTGCCTTGCATGGCTATAGTGTGATTGGCTTCACTAGCTTTGTGTTTTAAGGTCTCTACCATGCTTTGCTTGAGTGGATTGCATGTTGTAGCATTGTTTTACATGTGATTTCAATGCATATGCTTCTGCCATACTCTTACATGTTTCACTCTTTCATGGTTTTTGAGAGTTGTGCTTTGTGTCTTGTTTGTGAGCCAACAAGTGAGCATGCTTTTCTTGCCATTTAGGTTGCTATCTCAACATGTTTAGACCATTGTTTTGGCATGTTTAAGCTCTATCTAGAGCTGGTTTGGCCATTAGAATTTGATATTGCATGCCTCTAGTGTAGTGTTCTTCACTAGTTTTGATGCTTTTGGCTTTGAACATGTTGTGCATGTGTTGCTTGCATGTTTTAGCATTCTTTTTCATGCCATCTCAGCACTGAAATTCTACAACCTCTCTCTTCTTCACTTTTAATTTTCTTTGAGGGTTGGTTAACCTTATGGTTGTGTTTAAGCTTGAGATGGAGCTTGTGCTCAATGGCTTTAACTCTTTTTTGAGGGTTTCTACTAGCCAAAGGCATGGGCTCTCTCATGTCTTAAACTATCCATTGGTTAACCCCTCTCTCATTAGAGGACAATCACTTGGACTTAACCGGTTAATGAATGGCTTGGTAATGTAAAATGTGTAAACAAGAATTGAGCAAAGTAAAACTTGTGCAAGATAAGCATTTGTGCTGCATTGCATGTGTTTGGATCGGACGTTAATCCAAACACAAGAAATGCGAGACGTTTCATACTCATAGTGATGAAACGTGTCATGTTTCTTGGTCTCCATTACCTTTGATCATCCATGATAAGGTAGTGGACTTGAGTCTTTGTTTTGTGCATTTATTGAATGTGTGCAAGTTGGATCCTTGGCCATCATGCATAAAAAATGCTTGGTTGGTGGCTTTAGATCCAATAGCTCCCCTTCCTTTGATGTTTTGAGATGATAAGGAGAGGGTGCAGTACAAACATGTCCCAGAAAAACCCTCCCTTTTCCTCTGTGTGTGCTCTGTTGCAGTTTGGTGAATCAGCACACCAGTGGCCGGCAGCACTTCATCATTGGCCGGCAGTGCTTCACTGTTGGTCGGCAAAGCTCACCCTTGGCCGGCAGGTGGTCGGCAGCAAGCCCTCATGGCTGGCAGGTCACTGGTGCACTCCCCAGTAGTTATCTGGTAAGGTTCAACAGAAAGTTTTTGGAATAACCCTGCAAACATAGCCTCTCAAGAGCAAGCCGGTGGACTTTTCGGGGCGAAAACTGAATGCATGCATATTCAACTTCTTCAAACAGAGTTGAGGTAGTGTAGTTTAAAGCTTTCCTTGTTAGATAGCATGAATTTGTAATTTAATTAATTAATGTGCTAATTAGTTAAGTGCTGTAATAATTAGTAAGTAGTTTGCTAGTTATTCAATTTGGTTGTGTAATAATTAGTCTAATTAGTTTAATTAGATTAGTTAGTTTAGCTTAGCTTAGCTTAGTGTAGCTTAGCTTATTTATTCAGACCCTCCTTCGCGAGGGCGTAATGTTGTAATAAGTGTGCGTGCGTGTGTTCATGTCTTCCAACCCCACGTCTTTCTCCCTTTTATTTACCCGCTTTCGGTGGTTAGATTAGGGCACATTTTGATTAGCATACCTTATGCTTACATGTTTGCACCATTCATTTGTATTGCATGCACCGGGCTCGGCGCATCATTCAAACTACATTGTATTTCAATACTTCTTTGAATACATGTTATCAAATTGTTGCATTCATATGCCATCTTGGATAGCCGAGCCTATTAATTGCATTATTGCATGTGTTGTGTTAGGCATTTTGTATAGTTAGGATCATCCAGGATTTCTAACTAGCTTTTGTTTTAGCTCGGAGTACACTGTAAGTCTTTACGCTTTAGCATACTTGTATGAGTGTGAGTGATGCCATGTTTCGCATGCTTGCCATGAGGCTATTTGCTTAAGTGATTAACTGCATGAATGCCTATGGATGAAGGCTTGATTGCTTGAATTGGGACAATTCATCAAATGTGAGTTTGGACTCGTCCGATCAAAGGACCAACTGCGTGAATTGTGTTAAAATGACTTGCATTGCACTTTGGAAAATGACTTGCCAGATTGGACTCTTTGGTGTTTATCAGTCTCACATTGCACTTTGTGAAATTAGATTCAGAACCGTGACAGGAGTCCGAACTGTAGGAGACTAATTCGCGCCTTCTTCAAAAGGGGGGCGCGCGAAGAAAGTCGAGTCTACACCATGTATCAAAGTCAACAAATTTAACACAACACATCCTCATATTGATTCCATAACCATTTTCAATACCTTCATTTGAAAACCTCTCTTTTGATTTTAAACCAAAACCCTAGGTTTGTCTAAAATCCTCAAAATCCGAACATTATTTGCACAATCAACAAATAACTAAGTTAAAAACTATAGAAGAGTGTAGAAAGTCTCTATCTCAAAGTTAGAAGTCGAGCAAAGCAAGGAGGAAACTTCAAAGATGCTTAAACACAACTTTATTCGAATAGAAATGTAGCCCTTTAGACGCTCTACCT
The DNA here is from genome assembly GCA_036172215.1 of Camellia granthamiana. NCBI lineage: Eukaryota > Viridiplantae > Streptophyta > Magnoliopsida > Ericales > Theaceae > Camellia > Camellia granthamiana. The sequence goes on from CM069910.1 coordinate 134,124,179, forward strand.
TTTTATCAAAGAGAGTAGGATAGAGAAACTACTAAATCTAGGTAAAAATGTAGAGAGAAGGTAGGTCTTAGAAAGAGAAGGTCCCGATCTAGGGTTTTGAGAGAAAAGATATGAAAAAGTGATGTAAAAAGGTACTGCTACGAACTGATATACGCACAGTCCACTCGAGCGCAAGAAGTGGCGCTCGAGCGTTAGACACAATAAGTTGTTCCACTCGAGCGTAAGAAATGACGCTCGAGCGCAGAATGCACACTTCTAGTAGTTTTGTAGACAACAGACCAACACTTGAGCGCAAAAAGGGCCCTCAAGCGCAGAAAGAACCGCTCGAGCATAGAATATACTCTCCCAGCAGTTTTGTAGACTTGCAAAAGTACTGAGAGTTCACAAAGCCCGCTCGAGTGGCGTCGCTTGAGCACAAGAAGCGCCACTGGAGCAAAGGAGCAAAATTCTAGGCAACAAGAGTTTGGAAACTAAGCAACCAATCTGTCCCAAATACAATCACAACAATCCAATAGTCAAATTTAAGAAGATACATGGGAAGCAAGATGTGAACAACAATATGAAATCATGAAACCTGAGTCCGGGATACAACAAGGGTCGGGTCGAAACTGGAATCACTATAATTATGAACAGTAATGTATTAACTAGTCACTATACTAGGAGAATCTCGTGTTAAGTGGTGAGACCTATTTACAAACTCTTTCTTAATTGATATGATTGTTGGTGTTTTTTAGAATTGTTGGATTATTAATTCCATCTAGATTATCTTTCCTTTTTCACCCTAGTGAAAAATAAATTTCAAAATCTTATTCCATTTTTTTTATCCCAATTTAACCAACAAAGTAACCACCCCCCTCAAAAAAAAAGAAAAAAAAAAAAACACTAATAATTGATTATCCAATTTGATATAACTATCTCAATATTTTGTAAATGTTTACTCTCTTCCATTGATTGCTAAAAAAAAAAAAAAACTACAATAATATCATGGTATGTATAATTTTATCCAAAAATTCCACAACAAGTCTAGAAACACATAAATAAAACATAAAACTTACTTGAATGGACACTATTTTTCATAATTAGGTCTACCAATAATTTTTTTAAAATTTTGTTCATTCATATTACTTATGTGTTACTTTCTTTATTTTATTTATGTGCTTGGTCCTGTAAATCATAACACTTTTAAAAAAAGTGGCTAAGAAGGCCATGGCCCACCAAAGGTCAAGAAACTCCTACTAATATTAGGGGAAATTACCGAACAGATGTTTTACCAAAAAATTATTAAAGATTTATAAAAAAAATTATAACCTTAATCATTAATGTCTATAAAGTTTATCACTTATTTGTAATTTTTTTTATAAAAAAACTACGCTAAGTTGAAATTTCCCCTTAATATTAGAACTAAACGCTATTAGATGTTTCAAGTATAGTGAGTTAGTGTCACGACCCCAACCTGCCCCTAGTAGGATGGTGCCGTGATGGCCAGTAATCCGAGATTACCAAAGGCCAACTTTCAAAATCACACACAATCAGAGTAGAATATATGGGGCTAACAAGAGCGGAAGCAATAACAAAATACAAGTGGTCCATAAGAGCTGTGCATAAGTCAAATGAAATGGCATACATCATTACATAACTTTACAACTTATAAAACATACATTACATCTTAACAAAAGGCTTCTCAAGCCGACATAAACAAAGTACAATATATACAAGTCAAGAAACATGATCCACAGGACTGCCGACATAAACACAAAATGCCGACATACAAACATACAGCCGACATCCTCAATGCCGACCTAACATGCATGCAAAACATCGGGCACAAGCACACATCTCGGCGAGGCCGACTTCCTGCTGAAACCTACATATATATAGAGAGGGTGAGTATTGAAATACTCAGTGTATGGTACAAGAAATAAAGGGTTTACATGAATGATCCCGAGGTCCTGTCAAAGCAATACATATATCACAACTTGTTCGAAACATGTACTTGGCAAAGCTCATACAAAACATATTCTTGGCATAACTTATACAAAACACATACTTGGGGGTCATCACATGCCAAACAAAACATATACTTAAACTTGCTTATGCCATGAGATACTGTCCGCTTTAGGCCGGGTTGTTGGGCTTAATCCCCCTCACCTCGGACTCCTCACGGTTCACTTGTAGGCCGGGTTATTGGGCTTAGGTCCCCATCACCACGGGCTCCAACACAAAACTTATACTTAGCATACAAAACATAACTTGCATCAAAACGTATACTTGGCTTAACTTATAACAAAACATACCCACCCGTTCATAGACCGTCGGTGGCAAAACAAAGGTGCTACTTAGGCTTAAAGTCCCCTAGCACGAAAGGACTCCAAAAGGTTGTGCTACCAATGCTTTAAGTCCCCTAGCACGTACGGACTTGTGCCACTTATGCTTAAAGTCCCCTGGCACGTACGGACTCCAAAAGGTTGTGCTACCAATGCTTTAAGTCCCCTAGCACGTACGGACTTGTGCCACTTATGCTTAAAGTCCCCTGGCACGTACGGACTCCAAAACAAGGCTCATACTTAGCAATCAAAACTTATTCTTAACACATAAAAATACGAGCAATCATTCATGCTTACAAATACTTTTCAAAACAAGGCAAAACAAAGCTTATCAAAACCTTATAACATAACTTTATTAAAAGTACCACTCACATAGTTCTTGGGACGTCGGATTCACAGCAAAGGTCCAAGTCCTACAAACACATAACAAGTCTACTGAACATACCCCTCAGAACAAGTCTCACATACATGCAAATAATCTCGGATAAACATGCTGGGAGTCAAAACACTGTTTTACATGTCAAGGAGACATGCTGGGTACCAACCAGGCCTTTGCCGAGGTCCCACACCTCCTAGCCGAGGTGTGGTTGCCACGGCTTCGGCGTGCAATTGCATGCCGAGGTTCAAACAAGACAAACCAAAGGTGCAAGTGATCATGCAAGGTAGGCCAAGGTGAGAATGATCTCAGTGACTACACTTCGGGAAGTGAAGTCTGGGAATCTGGGTTTCCACCCGTGAAGAATATGAAGAACATGAGTATGAGATGAATGCCAAAATCATAACTTCCTTATTCAAAATCTGGGTTTTCATGCCATGAGTTCGAAAACATGGACCTGGGTACCCATACTTGAAGATCGTACAGAAACAAACATGAAAACATGAATCTTGGCATGAGCTTTCGGATCAAAACATGTCTTTTCTTGAAGAACACATGAATACCATTTTCTCTTTCCAGAACCGAACTTCAAAACGATGCATGGCTTTCAAAACATGTTCAATCATGCAATGTAACAACATAAACATAAGGAACGAGACGAGAGGATCAAGAATCTAACCTTAGAGCACGAATCTAACGGTTGGATCTCTCGGAATCAAGCTTGGAAGATCTACTCTCTCTCAAGAACTCCTCTCCCTCTTCTAGAGCTTCTCTCTCTACTTCCTTAGAACAAAACACAACAAATGAGGGGTTTCTCTCTCTAACGGCTGATTTAACACTCAGCTCGGCCACGTGGCACTACCGGGTTGGTTCTCTTCAAAAAGGCGACAGATTGACAAGACAAGTCCCTGACAAAACGTACTCAGCAAGCTTGGCGGCTAGACACTCCGGCAAGGAATGACATCGGCAAAGGGACAAGACATCGGCAACCAAAGGACAATGACCTCAGCTAAGAACAACACTTCGGCAGTGAGGTAACAATGACATCGGCTTGGAAGGACAGAGCCTCGGCAACTAAGATGACAATGATCCCGGCTAGGAAGGACAACACTTGACTGAACTGTGCCACACCTCGGCCCAGATGTGCCACACCTCGGTCTAGGTCATACCACTTCCAGGACAAGATCACTTGGGTTCAAGATAACATCTCGGCCCAGATAATACACACCTCGGCCTCGGCGATACGCACCTCGGCCCAGATGATAATCATCTCGGCCAGTATGCCAGAACAAAGGTAGAGATCAAACAAAGGGATTCCAAAACAGTTGAAGGCTTAAGGTGACCTCGGCTTGGATCAACCTAGGCTTCACATAACTTAGGCTTGGCATGACTTAGGCTTAACAATACAAGGGAGGTACAAAGCATACATATACACTTAGGCAAATCGAATACATGCAAAACAAGACAAGATTCACACAGGTTAACTTAACAAGGCAAAAGTATATGAATGCACATGAACATGACTAAGCCATAAATGTGGGTCCTTACAGTTAGCCCCTCCTAAACTATGACATGTCCTGATTTTCATAGTTTGAAATGCAAAACAATTTCACATGCTTAAGTTACAAGTGTAACTAGGGAAAAAAAAAAAAAAAAAGAAGAAGAAGAAGTTATGAAGTTGAACTTTGAGACTATCTAGTATGCTAGACGCATATGGATAGGGGAGATCAATCTATAATCATCACTTTCATTTAGGTGTTTGGCATTTAACTAAAAAAGTTATGATATCTTTTAGTTTTTAAATTTGTATTAATATTTTATTAAAATTATGTCAATTTCTTTTACTTTTCAAATTCCTCTAGTATAAATCAATTTAAAAAGTTAAAAATCTATACAAAAAATCACTAAAGACTAAAGGAAAGGTCATAAAATCAACTATTTTTGTTTTTGTTTTTTTCTTCTTTCTGAATTTTTTAAATTTGTCTAATCAAGTAAAACTCTGAAGCATAAAGTTTTTTGAATTTTTTTTACTAAAAATGAAAAAAATACAACAGAAAACCACAAAAAACAACCTCAATTTGATCTTCAGAGTTTTTTTTTTTGGTGAATATTTTAAAAAACTAGTGGATCATGTCAATATGCAATTTTATCATGAAATTGCATTTTGAGGTGAAATCACATTTTAAACTTGCGTTTCAAAAAAAAAAAAAAAAAAATTGGCCAGGTTGCTAAAATAGCTTGAATGGTGAGTTACTTGGATAAGTAATTTAAATTTAGGGTAAATTACACTGACACCCCTGAGGTTTATATTATTACAGTTTCTCTCACTTTTTGGAAATTACATCTCCCTCCTTGAGGTTTAAAGTTTCATTACAGATTCTCCTCCTCAGCAATTTAATTTTTTAAATACCAAATTTGCCCTCACTGGGTAAATTACATTGACACCCCTCACATTTTAGAAATTACAATCCCCTCCCTAAGATTTAAAGTAGCATTACCAATTGCCCCCGCGGTTAGTATTAGTTGGAAAAAAAATTAATTGAAAAAAAGTTTTGTTGGTAAAATTTTTAAATTTCTGTTTAAAAACCAACATAAACTCATTTTTTGAATTTATGTTTTTTCTTCAAATTTACAAACTGAGACAATAATTTATAAACCAAAAAAATTATCAAACAAGTTTTTATGATAGTTTTTAAAATTTTTGTAAATATAAATTGAAAACTGAAAATGAAATAGTTACCAAACAAGCCTCAGATGGTAAAAATGTCGTAAAGTTAACAAATAATTAAATAAGTTACCAACATAAGAAATGACTTATCAAAAGATTCTTAGGCTATGTTTGGTTTGATTTTTAGAATTTTTTTTTAAAAATTAAAAATTAATTTGATTAAGAAATAAAAAATAAAAAATAATTATCATTTAAGGGTAAAAAATAATTATCATTTTAACTTTTAGACAGGTTATATACATATGTATGGCTGTTTCAATTTAATTTGTAAAAAAATATTTCTAGCCACTCGAAAGATAAAAATTATATAAAAATGATAATTATTTTTTATTTTTTATTTCTTAACCAAATTAATTTTTAATTTTTAATTTTTTTTTTCTAAAAATCAAACCATATATAGTCTAAGAATCTTTTGATAAGTCATTTCTTACGTTGGTAACTTATTTAATTATTTGTTAATTTTATGACATTTTTACCATCTAAAGCTTGTTTGGTAACTATTTCGCTTTTAGTTTTCAATTTATATTTACAAAAAGTTTAAAAACTATCATAAAAACTTGTTTGACAATTTTTTTGGTTTATAAATGGTTGTCTCAATTTATAAATTTGAGAAAAAAATGTAAATTCAAAAAATGAGTTTACGTTAGTTTTTAAACATAAATTTAAAAATTTTACTAACAAAATTTTTTTTTAATTAATTTTTTTTTTCAAATAATTTTTTTTCCAATTAATTTTTTTTTTCAATGAATTTTTTTTCCAAGTAATATTAACCAAGGGGGCAATTGGTAATGCTACTTTAAACCATAGGTTGGTAATGCTACTTTAAACCATAGGGAGGGGATTGTAATTTTTAAAATGTGAGTAGTGTCAATGTAATTTACCCAATGAGGGAAAAATTGGTATTTAAAAAAATTAAATTGTTGAGAGGGGAATCTGTAAGAAACTTTAAACCCCAGGGAGGGAGATGTAATTTCCAAAAGGTGAGGAGGGGAACTGTAATAAATATAAACCTCAGGGAGTGTCAGCGTAATTTACCCTTAAATTTATGAGTGGGTGCAACTTGGCCTAGTGGGTGTAACTTGGGGTTTAGGGGTGTGCTCTCTCTAAATCTCAGGTTCAACTCTCATTAGGAACAATTCGCTCATTGGGACTACACCGGCGAGTTCTGTTCGAGATTTACCCGATTTACTTGAAGAAGACACTTTGCATGTGTCCCAAAATTAGTCGAGGTCTCCAAAATTTACACGATCCACGTGGAGAGGGCACTTTGCATGGGTTTCGGAATTAGTTAAAGTGGGTCACTACTAGAAATATGATCTTTTGCATTTATTTTTTTACGACTGATTGTTTGACCGTCGGAAAAAGTACTTTTTATATCCAAATCCCGTTCTAATTAACACCCAGTCGTGTTCTTTAAAAAAAAAAAATATCATCCATATCGGGTATAACTTGCCCTATCCCCAAATCGTGTATGCATCAACTCTTATTTCCCAAATCGGTATGAACTCTCTATCTCTCAAAATCTCACTCTTCACTCTCTCTCGCTCTACTCTCTCTTTCAACTCACCATTCTCAATTTTATTGTTCATTTGAAGATGTCGATCAATTGTTGATGAATATTTGAAGATTTTGATCGATCGTTTATGAAGATTTGAAGATTTCAATCTGCTGTTGATGAAGATTTCGATTGATTCATGATCGGTAAGTCTAATTTTTATGTATGAATCTAACTCTGTCTCTGTAATCCCTATATCTTTTTCTCAGCTCCCAAATTCTCTTCGGCTTTTCGCGAAGATCAACATCAGTTCAAAGGAAGTGGATTTCGAAATCAACATGAATTTTTTCCAATTCAATTTATTTTTATCAATGCGGTGCAAACTCTGATTTGGAAATAGGTTTTTGATTTGAAGATTCATTTTATTGTTTTTAATTATTAAATCTCGATTTGCTTTGGCTTTTAAACTTGATCTGAACATTTCTCTGGATTGTTTGCTAAATTTCGTGTAGTTTTTGAACCTCTTACAATCCACTCATTTGTGGACATCGCTATTCTCGGTCTTTCTTTTCCTAATCTCTGAGTTGTTCCATTTGATTTATTCTTCACTTCTCTTCTGTCTTTGTGTGTTTGATTGCCGAGAATTGATTAAATTAAACCAGATAGTGCTTTTTTGTGTTTTCTATATGTTTTATTGTACTAGTAATGATTTGAATTAGACTTGATTTTGATTCTATTAAGCTCGACCCTCTTGATTTTTGAATTTATTTATTTGCTTCAGATGTCAAGCATTTTTAGGAGGATCCATGGTTTGTTTTGGAAAAATTAGTTTGAGGAATGTGGAAGTGAAATTTACTTGATTAGCAGTTTTTAGTTCATATTCAACCCAAATATGGTTGAGTCTACAAAATCATTAGTAAGCCTCTCAAAATATAATTCTACCCATTGATTTGAGTGTGTTGTTTGTTTGAAGCTTTCAAATCATAATTCTACACCCATTTTTCAAAACTCAATTCAAAACATAATCATTACTTTTCAAAACTCATAACCAAACGCATAATTCAAAATTCTTTTCAAAATCCAATTCAAATCAATATTTTAATTTTGTTAAGATTTTAAATATTTAAATATGTTACGGTTTTTTTAATTTTTTAATTTTTTGAATATTTTTAAATATTTTAATTTCAAAATATTACGATTTTAATTTTTTAAATTTTAAAATATTTTATAAAAATAAATTCAAACTCTATTTTATTAAAATATTTTTAAATATTTTAATTTTTTTGTTATGTATTTAGTTACGATTTGAGTGTAGAGTTGCGAAAGTAGTATATAGTTTCGAGTTATGTATTTGGTTATGAGTTTTAAAAATAATTTCTTAATTGAGTTTTGTTTTATGTGTTTGGTTATGATTTGAGTGTAGACTTGTTTTTAAATTTAAAATATTAACATTTTAAATTATTTAAAATTTTTGAATATTTAAATTATTTAAATTTTTACGATTTAAATTTTTTGAATATTTATTTTAATTTTTTACTTATTAAATTTTTTAGATTATTTAAATATTTATGATTTAAATTTTTTGAATATTTATTTTGAAAAAAAATTATTTCCTTTGTAGTTTTTTCAATTAAAAATTTGATTAATGTTATTTTTTGTTAATAATAATTTTTTTAATTGAATTTTAAAAAGAGTTTGGTTATGAGTGTTGATCAGAATTTTCAATAGTATGAAAGCAGTGTATTTTGTTATGAGTTATAATAATTTGAATTAAGTTTTGAAAACTCTTCCCAAAACTCATAACCAAACAAATTTTCTTACTTCACATGTCAAATCAAACTTTCAAAACTCAATTCAACACTCTATTCAAAAACCATAACCAAACAAATTTTCTACACTCAAATTATAATTCTACAACTCACAAACTCAAAATACAACTCATACTCTCAAATCATATTTACAAAACTCTACCAAACGCAACCATAAGTTCACAAGTAAATATTGTACTTCTTATATACCTTTTTGATGTAGGTATTCTTGGTGAAATATCTTTGACATGTATTTAAGAAGCTAAACACACCTTATTTTTCATATCATGTTGATAATTTTTGTAATAACATCTGTTTCATTCTTTCTCCAGCTGCAAACATCATAATGTTTTAATTCTTTCTTCTTTTTTCTCCTGCTATAATGGACTCATTATGCATTTTGGATGTGTGTATGGACTGTCTAGCAGATACTTCTTAAACCTTTACACTAAAATGTTATTGTATCTTATTGTGTGTTGCTTCTGAATGAATCATGTAAGCTGCTAATATAGAAAATTTTGCAAAGCAGAGACTAATATGGTAAACTTAAAATACAATTTTTACAGAAATTCAACTTTCTTTGGTCTCAAAATTGGACATGGCTTCTGGTACATACCCCCTTTGAGTGTACCATATGCACTTTTTGTTACGACCTTTGTGTGTTTGATTATGAATTACTGTGTTGTTAGTTATGACACATTGTCATGTTAGTTATGGCATTGTTTTGATTATGATCTAAGAGTTGTTTGTTTATATCTCATGTGATATTTGATTATAATTCAAAAAAAATTGTTTTAGTTATGACTTTCATAGTATTGAGTTATGCCATTTGTGATAACCAAACTCACAATTAGCATTACCCATATATGTAAATAATGATAGAACTTTTCATCCATCTCCATCTTACTCTACTGATAGAAGCCACTTAATTATATAGTATACTAGTAGTTGGGTTTGTTTTGGATTCGTCAAAATTGGATAAATTCGGTGCATTCATTTTTAGGATTTGTGTGGATCCTAGAAGAATTTTTTTTAATAGGCAAAAATTAAAAGAAAGAATTTGGGGATTTGGTAGTAGAATTCATCCTATTTTTGTGTCTATAGCTGTTTCTTGTACAATTAGTTAGCTGTTTTCTTAGCAACCAAACAAAGCCCGAATGCCTTTCTTAGGATGTCTTCAACAAAAAAGAAGAAGAAAAAAGAACAACATTGTATATTTTTGGGTTGGCTTCAAACAAAGCTTGAATGCCTTTCTTATGATGTTTTTAACAAAAAATAAAAAATTGCGTATTATTATGACTGTGGGGTCAGCTTCAAAAGTGGATTATCGATTTTTTTAATTATAATTATTTGCCATCCCTAATTTTAGATTTTTGCGTGTTGTTATGTTGTGGATTGGCTTCTAAATATGTTTTTAAGGTGATTCATAATATGTAGGGAAAATATCAGAGTGAAGCTTTTAATTAAGCTGACTCTGAAGATTTTGATTTCAATTTCGTATAATGCATCGCAAAGGTAAAATCGCTACATGGGTTCTATTATGAAGTCATTCTTTGAGAAGCATCTAAATTTTTTCAAGGGTCTATTGATTTTTGTTTTGCTTAGAACGTCTATGGCAATTGGTGATGTTATACTCACTCCTGCTATATCAGGTAACTGATATTGATATTGCAATGCTTTCTTCTTTCTCATTTTAAACCTTGATATCAATAATGGATATAAAATTCTTAATTTAATCATTCAATTCAGTCAATCACCAAAAAGGATAAACAAATAAATAAATCTCTAGCCTAGTGGTTGGCTGGATTTTAACAAAGGATTTCAATTTGAGTTATATAATTATTTATTAACTGACATAAAAATCATATGCATTGTTTAGCAAATGACATGTCCAAACCTGTACTTGGATGAACACTGCTACTTAATAATTTGAGTTATATAATGTAACGCCCTCAAAATAACACATCAAACCCAAAATATTCTTAACATGCATTGATATAAAGAAGTAAACATCTTTCTATTCATCAGAGTAGTTCGTACAAGAGTATTACATGTTGACAACAAAAGTAAATGTCCTATGGGCTTATAACTTTCCAAGCCAACACTTGGTCACAATAAGAGAGTACTAACTCAATTACATATTAAGCTCTTGGCCTGAATTTACATGTAATACATCAAAAGATAACAGAACAACAAAAAGTTTTTCAGCTTCTAACCTCCCAAGCTACGTCCTTGGAGGTGGCATATCACCTGGACCTGAAAATGATGTCCCATATAGGGTGAGCCAAAGCCCAGTAGAGAAATACTAAACCAAATACAAGCAGTGCCTAAAATAATAGCATGTGATAAATGGTCAACACTTATAACAATTTACATCACATTATTGTTCCATGACAATCATGTCCATGTTACATTTCACTTTCCTTTACTTATCAATTCATTTCATAAACGTGGCTCAGAACCTGGCTAGATAACTTAAAAGAGATTACATCTCAAATTAGCAGTATTTCCAATTCAATTGGGATAACAACTCATATTAAACATTTCTTACTTCATAATAGATACACATTTTGGTGCTGTATCAATCTCAGCCAAAATCACTTCCATACTTCACAAATGATACACATTTTAGTGCTGTATCAATATCAAACAAAGTCCGGTTTAGAGGTCCATCCCCTATCTTCCCCTAAACCGTGGAGTACATCCTCTATCTCCTCCCATATAACACAATGCATATAAACATTATCATATACATGTTCAATCAATACACAACTTTGATGTATTATTCCAAACCGTCATATACAATGTGATTAGTTTTAGTTTCCCTAATCAACATGCTGTGTCTACAACAATCAAGACTATCTTCCACCGATAGCCCAAAGCAGTTATTTCTAAATAGAAAATAAATGCATAAACAAGTATAATCTCCACATTTCCATAGGTGAGTGATAAAATTAATCCAACTACACCATTCAATCCCATAATTTCCCAATTTCATGGATTTCACCTCATTTCCATATTTACTCAAATTAATTATACCAATTAATTTATTTCAATAATTAGGGCAATTTTCCAAATTCTCAATGTCAACCCTAAGGTTTGATTTCATCAATAATCCAACACAAATTCCATTTTCTCAATGTTTCTCATACGTATGGGTTTTAATATTGAAAACCCCCTTCCTTTATAAATTACAAAATAACCCCAACTTTTCTCAAAATTACCCAACAACCCCCAACATATCAAAATGCCAAAATTTAAAGACAAAACTCAGAAGATGGAGTAGGGTATCGCTACCTCGAAGTTAGAGCTCAAACGGAGAAGATGGTGAAAACCCAAAGTGCTCGAAACTCACAAATTTTCAGATTAAAACGAAGCCCTCAACACCCTCTATCTTTCTTGCAAAGAGAGTAGGCTAGAAACTCAATGGAAGTAGATCAATCCCTAGAGAAGGTGTTTAGAGAGAGAGGGAGCTCGGATCTAGAGTTTTGAAATAAAAAGAGATGAAAAAGTGAAGTGTTTACCCGCTGCTGCCTGCTGATATATAACAGGCTCGCTCGAGCGAAGGATTGGTCGCTCGAGCGACCAAACACAAAGAACCCTCGCTCGAGCGAAGAAAGTCTCGCTCGAGCCAACATTACGAAGCTTCAGGTCTGCAACCCAGAAGCACACTTGAGCGACAGAATGCTCGCTCGAGCGAAGAAACTCAAAACATACACCTCGCTTGCTCGAGCGAAGAAAAGCTCGCTCGAGCGAAGAAATACAACTCTCAGGTCCAGAACCAGACGCAGACGCACGCTCGAGCGAAGGACTTCTAGCTCGAGTGACCAGATACAAAACTCAACTCTTGCTCGAGCGAACAAACCTTGGCTCGAGCGAAGGATCAAAAACAAAGAGCTCACTCGAGCGACAAAAGTCTCGCTCGAGCGAAGGACCAAAATTCTGGGCAGCAACCATTTGCTCCCAATCACTCCCAACATGTAACAAACCTGCCCAACACATCCTATAACTCAACAATAAGGAATTAAAGGATAACAACAAGATATAACAATAGCCAATACGACGGAACATAAGTCCGGAACACTGTACATAAAGGGGTAAAACCCGGGATCGCTATATACAATTATTTATTTATTTATTTAATTTAAATTTACTCTTTGACATGGACCAACTGAATTTGTGACAAGGGTAAGCATATTCATGACGTAACAAAAATTATGGGGCTAAAGTAAAGAATCTTAACCAAAGATTGTGTTACTAGAATTATTTTTTGGTGTGCAAGAGTGAAAATGACTATTCCATGCCTAAAAGTTGTGTTTTATATCAGTTCTATGATAGATATTTTTCTCGCTTTTCCCCCTGAATTCTAAATGATGAAACAAAACGGATATGTGAAGGCTTTTTCAATTCTATTTACAAGGACTTCTCTATTTGTTCTATTTTTAGAAAAGTTGTATTTTCAGGATTATAGTTCCATTATTTTAAGGGATTTGCATGTTTCTTTTTTTGCAGTTCTTTCAGCAGTTTCACATGTTAAACTTAAATCACAGGATTGTTATCATGCAATGACTTTTGAGTGGGTCTACAAACCCATAACACAACATCAGAATTTTGGAAAGTGCGAAGAGCAATAGTAAAGTAAGTTCCTTTGCTTATAAATAGCTTCTCAAATATGTTGTATTTTGGAATATCACATTCGTGCTTCATACTTTTTTTTTTTTTTTTTTTTTTTTTTTTCAGTAGATACGTTAATTTGATAAAATCTGAAAAAGTAATGTACAATTTTTATCTCGATATTTTCTTCTTCGGTAAGAAATAAGAAAATATTGAAAGAGTATTCTTGCATTTATTTTAGCAATTATACTCTAGTAGTAGACAGGAACTAGATTTTCGAAATACACTGTAGAATTATCTTCTTTTCCATCAAATTAAATAAAATTGTTAGTTTACTAATGTTTCCTTAATTATCTTCTAAACATTAGTGCTTTCACATGATATTCTGCATCTCAATTTATCTCTTGGTTGTTGAGCACTTAGAAAGGATGAACTGCTTTAGGGCTATTTTTGGAAGTCTTGTCCTAGCTGATTCAATATCATTCCCTATAGAATCCTTTTCTAATCCCATCTTTGGGTTAGACCTGCCGAGGTATTGTAAGATGATTGCAAGTGATATTGGGAACATTGGGTAATTTCTGTTCTTATGTTTTAGATAGTATTTTATATTTCTTGGTGAAGATTAGTGATCTTGCATTGGGACATCATGTAGTCATCTAATGTAGAGTATAGAAGTTGCAACTATTTTGTATGTTTCGGATTATTTCTTTTTCGTCTTCTAACAGTTCAAAACTTAATTTGATTGTTGAAGGCAATATCGAGTTTTAATACTTTTGGTTGGGTATATTTTGTCCAATCTGAGCTGAAAATTTGGAAATAAGGTCCTAAGGGAAGAAAGATCTCAGTGCGGAGTCTGGCTGTTCCTTCAAAGTTGACATTTTGGTGTTCAACGGCCCTTGAAGGTTTTTGGTGGTGGAGTATCTTATACCCATTTCAAACTAATGTATATTCTGCAAGGTAAGTTGCTAGATGGTGGGTGATTCTCAATTCATTCTCTATTGTGCTCACCTTTCAGGATATTTTTAGTTTTCATTCGCATATTGATTGGTTTCAACCCTTCATATTTGGGGAAGTTCACTTTTTCTGGCAATTTGTGGCTTTAGAGTAAGAAGAGAAACAAGTTTTTGGTGAATATTTTCAAATTTTTTATGTTGTTCCATGTAAAGTTGTATTGAATATGGACACGATGATATTAACCTTTTGTTTTCTTGAGAATTATTTTAACCATGGCCCCAATTGGTATGATGCACTTTAAGAATAGCTCTGTGACTACCCAAAGGAGATTGGGCTTTTGCTTTAAAGCTTTCGCTACTTAAGCACTTTAAGAATAGCACCGCTGACTTTGAGACTATAGCGACCCCGGTCTTTTCCCATTGGATTATTGTATCTGGACTTATGTTCCGTGGATTCTGTTGTCATATTATTGTTGTTGTCATCCTTTAACGTCATTGTTTGAGTCTTAGGGTGTGTTAGACTTGTTTCGGGTGGGTGGTTTGAGTCTGGGATCAAACCCCAGATTTTTGAAGTTTTTCGGCCTTTCCGCTCGAGCGAACCTACTTGCGCTCGAGCGGATATTGCACACTTCCAGTATTTGTGAACCCTGCAAAACTTCTGCAGGTGTGATATCTACGCTCGAGCTGGATTTCTGAGCTCGAGCGGGTTGAGCTCGAGCGGTATTGTTTACGCTCGAGCGGTTTGTGTGTTCTTCGCGTGGGTTCTGGAATGGGAGAATCTACGCTCGAGCGGTTAGCATTGAGCTCGAGCGGACCTTGTTTTTGTTCTTTACGCTCGAGCGGTGTTTGGTGCGCTCGAGCGGGCCTGTCGAGTTTAAATACGCAGCAGCGTGTTTTAAAACAGTTTTTCGGCCTCTTTCAGTTTATGAAACCCTAGGTTACGAGTTTTCTCTCTCCCAACTCATCTTCTCTCCTAGGTTTCATCTATTTAGAGTGAGTATCTAACCTAATTCCTTCATTAAAAAGGTAGAGTGGGTCGAGGGCTTCCATTTAATCTGAACGGTTATTGATTTGGAGCACTTTGGAGTTTGGGCTATCATCTCCGTCTTCTTCCTTTCGGGTTCTTGCTTCGAGGTAGGGATTTCCTACTCCATTTATACGTTTTAATCCTAAGTGTTGGTATTTTGGTATGTGGGGGTAGTTTGGTAATTTTGGGAGAAACCTTAGGGCTTTGGCTTAGATTAATTTGCATAATTAATTTAAGGGAAAAATGTGGAATTGGGTTTAATTCATGAAGTTGGGAAAATTATGAGATTAATGATATAGTTGGGTAGTTTAAATGCTTACCTATGAGAATGTGAATTTTACATTCATTGTTGTATTTATTTCTTGTTTAGAAATAACTGTTTTGGGCTATCGGTGGAGGATAGTCGTGATTGTTGTAGACTTTGCATGTGGCTTAGGTATAACTGGAATTAAGTCACTTATGTTGACTGTTGAATTAATACAGAACATTACTTGTATTGATTATGTGTTGTATATGGCAATTGTGTGTTTCATTGCATATGCATGTTGTTTGGAGAAGATAGGGGATGAACTCCACGGTTTAGGGGAAGATAGGGGATGTACCTCTAAACCGGATTTGTTGGGAGGAGATAGGGGATGGACTCCAGTAGCATCACTCATATGTGTGCTTAGTGATAATAGCAATATTGCTATTTGTTGTTGATATGATACATCACCACCATGTGTATCAGTTGGGAAGTATGGAAGTGGATTTGATTGAGATTGTCATAACACCAGCATGTGTGTTTATTTGGTTATAAGAAAGGTTTAACCTGATTTGTTATCCTTGTTGAATTGGTTGGCCAGGTTCTGAGCCATGTCTGTATAAATGGAAAGTGTGTTGTGTCATAGACAATGCGTCATAGACAACGTAGACATTAGTGTCATGAAACTGGAAATTGATTATCTTGTGTTAACCACGTATCGAATGCTAATGCTTTAGTTAATTCTTATGCTTGGTTTAGTATTTTTCTACTGGGCTGTGGCTCACCCTATATGGGAACTTCATTTTCAGGTTCAGGCGGTTCACTACCTCCAAGGACTTAGCTTGTGAGGATTTGGACTCGAAGACTTGCTTTATTTTATCTGTGTTATTTGAACAACTTGTAAACTTTCAAGCCTCGGGCTTTATTTGTTTCGAGTTAGAACTCATGAAATTGTGTCCAAGTGTTGGCTTGGCAAGATGTAAGCCCATAGGGCATTTATTATGATGTTTTTATTTTATGATACTCTGATGAATGAAATAAGATGCTTTATTTCCTTATAATTCCGCATGTTAGTATTATGTATTATGGGTTTTTTTTTGAGGGCGTTACAGAGACTGTTAGGGATATCAAAGAGAACCTTTGCTACTTAAGGTGAAGAAATAACATTATAGTTTGGTATGCTTTTTTGGGATTTGTTTCATTACAATTTATTAGATCTGTTTTCCTGCAGTTATGATTACAAAAGGGAATATCAATTAGGACTTGAGACTACCATCCTTGTTAAGAATTATACTGTAAGTTTATTCTCTTATCTATCTGTGTAATTATATAGAATCTTCCAGGAATTGTTCAACATTGTATGCTGTTTTACGAGTTTCATTCATCTCTATTAGCCTATTTTTTATTATAGTACATAGTTGTTCTGAAAATTTCAATTCTTGAAGGTCAGATTTGAATTCTACTAACAGTCTATGTTAATATATAAAGTTTCCATTAGGAAAGACTATCAGATGTTGCCTAATCAGCTTGGTATGCTCTGACAAAAAAATCTTTTTTAATTGATGGTTGATCATCATGATGATAGCTGCTTCTTTTCTTTTCTTTTTTCTTCTTTTTTTGTTGAATTAGAAAGGAAGTTACAATGAAATTAAAAAAAAAAAAAAAAATAGGTTCATACAAGGAACTATTTTACGATAAGAAAGGAACCTAATATGTCAGATAACAAAAGAGGATACAAACTTAACAATAAAATTAGCTTCTCTGTGGACACATATGCCCTGGAAATTACTCGTTACTTGTAGGCACTTGTTTAAACAAAATTTAGTTTGTTTAGTTATTGGCTGTCTGCTTGGAAAGTTGTGTAGTATTTTCCTTGAATTAGAATTCATTAATTAACCATTGGGTGTTAGCTTGAATAGTCCAAATTTCAGCTGTATTGTTACTTGTACCAATGGGACATTCGAAAGCTTATATCCAGTGACAATTTGATTTTTTCTGTGATATTTTTGTGAGATGATTAAATGATTAACTCTTTTCAAACTAGTATTGATTCTAAGAACAATTCTGAACCTCTTTGTACCGCCATTGGAAAAGGTTTTGGCATCCAAGTTACTCAATTAATGTGCTCTTTGTATCCATTTTTGTTTTGGCATCCAAGTTAGTCAACTAATATATTGATGTATATTTTTGCAGGTAGTGTTGAGGGAGTAGTTGATATGATTGAGTGGGTGATATTGAGAGCTAAATTCAGATTTATTTATTTATTTATTTTGAGTACTTGAATCTATTAGTATTTTGTATAAATACTTTTAAGGATAGTTGATGGATATTTGTTTTGCGTGTATAGAAGTTTATATTTTGTATGCATATTTTTTTTTTGAAGAAAGATAATTTTGTTGAGGGAAGTGATGGAAAATAATACATGTGGATTAGAATTTTTGCAAATATCACTTTATATTTATTGTATATAATATTTGAATATATATATATATATAAGAATATAGGTTGCTAAAACATTGTAGGTATTTTATTTATTTCTTTATTTATATATATATTTTTTTGCGACGGTAACAAGATGGTCGCTAATACATTGTAGGTATTTTTTTAATTTTTTTGCGACGACAAAACATTAGTCACCATAAGTAGATTAGGCGGTCGCAAATAGTTTGCGACTGTTATGTTGCGGTCGCAAAAAGTATTTGCCACCCCCACATTCGCGACCCCTATTTGTCGTCGCATGGGCCGTCGCAAGAGGTCTTTTGCGACTGTTTTTTTATTATTTGTGACGGCTTGTAGCGGTTGCAAAAAGTACTTTTTTAGTAGTGGTGTAAACTGACCTGGACATCCGGTCATAATTTTTTTTTTTTTTTTGGAATATGTAGAAGTAAAAAAAAAAACCTCTAGATCTTCATCCACAATTTTGGGGCCTAGGATAAGGTTGCAAGAACCTCTATTTCAGTTAAGTGTAAAAGAGTTTGGTTCAATCAGCGCTGAAGGAACAAATTTAACGCTGAATCAATTTTTTTGGTTTTATTGATTGAGGAAATGAAGTAGACCGTACACTATGGTTTAATTTTCACTAAGGATCCTCTAGAGTGAAACTTTCCTAAAGTTTCCTAGAGTGCTACATTGTGTGGTTGGGATTTACTGGCAAGTCACATCAGTTTAATTTTGTCCATTTAATGTAGAGGAATATTTTAAAGGATTTAATAAAAACCAATAGAATTTTAAATTGGGATTAAATGAACAAAAATAGTAAAAGTTGTTTTTATAAATATCTTATTTCCTAGTTTTTATTACAAAATGCGTATTTTTTATCACATATCTTCTAATACTCAAAAAATTAAAAGAGTTAAGTATTTAAATATAATATTTTGGTCAGTTTGGTTTGTTTAGTATTTTTTATTTTTATTTTTTAAATCAAAACATGCCATATATTATAAAAGACAAACAAAAAATCCAAATTTCAATAGATCTTAAATGATCAGTCCAATTTTATCGATTTTTCCTTCTATCCTAATTTTAATAATTGTGTACTTATTTTCTTCTGAGCAAACCTCCAGTCTAGCCACCTAACAAATCCTTTGATGTTATTACAAAAGAGGATATTTGACACATCCTTTATAGTCTTTGGTTTGATCATGTTAGAAAATTTAAATTAAAATTTACTCCAATGGTTGTGTCTCTTAAGATAGAAGGGTGTGTCCTTTTGAAGGGTTACAACCTTTCTAAAGAGTCATGGAGGAATCTATAAATTCCATTCCCCTCACTGCATTTTAGGATATAGAATTTTATTCTTCACTTTGCATTTATTCTTCATATTTTCTGAGTCTAATTTTCCTATAAAGAGAGTACTTGCATAGCAAAGTTTGCTAGGCTTGCAATAGTAGTGTTGCTATTGCAAGACACTGATCGTTGTATCTTAGGAGATAGACGTCCATTGAATCCTAAACACCGGTGGAAGGACAAATCTATCTTAAGGAAAGAGTATCACACACTCGACTCGATCAGGTTTTATCTATTTATGCACTGTAAGTTTTGTTCTGTTATTTTGTCAATTTATTTCAATTTTGGTTTTGCCCAAAAATCGTTTACATATTTTAAAATTATTTTTTTCAAATAATTTGGTACTATTTTTCCAACAATTTTAAGATAGATTCCTGATCATGTATAAAGGGTTCTAATAACAGGAACACCACATGAACTTCACCTATGTGAACATAAGAAGTGTAGCCATTTCTAGCAAATGTTTACGATTTGTTCTTCTTTTTTTTTTTTTTTTTTTTTCAAATTGTTCATGAAGGCCAGGATTGTACACATGGATGTAAAAGTGCAATTAACTATACTAGTGAACTTTCGCTAAAATTGGATGTTCTCTTGTGTGTGGTTTTTTTGTACCAATAAATATGATTCTTGATTTAATCTTTGGACACCAAAGAATTCATTGGGATTTTGAAATGCTTACACTAATTGAAGGTTTAATTTGAGAGATACCTGTATGCATGAGAATATCAGTATTTATATATGATACACTGGATTATAACTCTTTAAGTGGTTATTACTTATAGTTGCAGGCAGTTACTAACAGAAATTCAAATTATAAACGCACCATTTCAAGTTGAAAGACATGTTTTTAAAATTTTCAAATTCTGAAAAATTCAGACTTAGGGTTGTGTTCTCTGATAAAGGTGCCTTTAGTACTTTTGATTATCTATAAATATATAATTGCAATCCAGGAAAAGAACTCCAGATTTCTCCTTGTTTTCTTTTGTTATTATTTTTGTTAGCAGCAAACTCTTTTGAGTAGAGGCTATAATTGCTAAACTTCCTCCTAGTTGGAATAATTATAGAAAGAAACTTACGCATACAACAAAGGATTTCACTATAAAACAGATTCAAAAACATTTACGATTTGAAGAGGAAACTCGAATTCGTAATAGGAAATTTGTTTCACAATCTAGTTCTAAAGAAAACTTCGTTGATGGCAATGATAAGCTTCAAAAGAATGCTGGAGGTAGCAAGAGGAAGTACAATGAGTATAATTATAAGGGTTTGGTTATGGTGTGCAACTTACACCTTACACCTTATTCTTTACACTTACACCTTATACTTACACCTTTTATACCTTACACCTTACACCTTTTGTGTAAGTGGCACATGGTGTGCAACTTACACCTTACATTTACACCTTACACTTACACCTTACACTTACACTTACACCTTACACTTACACCTTTTGTGTAAGTGGCACATGGTGTGCAACCCACTTACACCTTTTGTGGGTTGCACACCTAAGAAAACTCCTAATTATAATAGCAATCTGATGAAGATGATTGTTGATGAGAAGAAGAAGGGGACGTCGTTGAGGCCGAATTAGGAGATGAATGTGTTTGTGTTTGGTCTGTTCAATGAGAACATGAAGCCAGGGCCGACGTCGGAGAGGAATTTCGGGTTGTTCATGGAGGATGAGATGTCGGCGTATTCACTCAGACTCGACGGAGGTCCAACTACGAGTTTCAGAATGCCGACTCGGAGATTGAGTCCACCGCTTCTTTGTCGCTTTTCAGTACATTTTGCATGCTGTGAATGGTTCAGTTTTTATTTTTGGTAGGTCAATGTACTTAATGAGAGCAATGCACTGTTTGGCCAGTGATGTGTTAAAGCTTTTGAATCCATCGTTGGAAATGGAGATCAACATGCTTCTGTAAATTCCATTCTTGGAGATCCAATCTCAAATAATTTTGGACTAGAGGACTCAAATCTTGATATAACATGCTGTTCCTTTCCAGAATTTAGAGCAGTTGATGAGAATCTTCGCATGGTGCACATTAATATGATTGAACGAATTCCTTGTACTATTGGAGAGAATGGTCCTCTTGCTATGAGTTGTTCTGGTTTTGAGGAATTAGGTCAACCAAAAGTGCCAGTCTCTAATGTGTTTGAAAGCATTGGTAATAGGGAAAATTTGTACTCCGAATTTGGAGGAAGCCAGATATTTAATTCACCAATTTCAAATTGTGGCGCATCATTACACAACTTGGGGTATGCTTTTCCACTAGCCCCAATGCCAATCTGGAGAACATGTGAGGGTGTTTCGGCCCTTACTATTCCTGATGTTCACTTGAGAGTGAATGAACATGACATGGAGGATGCATTTGCCCTTCCGAAAGATGGTAATATGGATAAGGCCAATACTTCAGAATATGATGTTGTCCATGTGGATTGCAAGCAGAAAGATCAAATATTTGCCACGTGACAACTCAAAGAATTCAACTTCTAGCCCAAATGATTATTTGGCAGAGTTGTCCAATACACTAATGAATTTCACTAATGAGGAGGAGCTTCTCTTCATGAATGCCAATGTAAAAGATGGAATTGAAAAGTCTTATATCAATCGCTTCAGCTCTCTTTTGTTGGATTCTTCTAATGGGGACATGTCTAATATTGCTGCAATTGAAGTAGCAGTGGCTCTAGATAATTATCTTGGAAATTTTGGTAGTGGAATTAGATGACATGGGGCAGTCTCATTATGGTGATGGATATGCAGTTTGCAATTCCAGGTCCCAAATGCTGCCATGTGCATCAGTTGTGAATACTGAATTCCTGAAATGCGCAATGGAGTAATTTGCTGCACATTGAACACTGAAGAAACTTAAATTTCGAGCAATGATGACGTTTTTCTACCCAATCAGATGCTGTCTTTCATCTCCAACATAATTGAAATTTCATGAAGCTAATTGAGTTTGGGATCAGACTCAAAAACTAATTTTTTAAATCCTGTTTTGGATTTAAGGAATAGTTATTTTGTGGAAATTTTAAGAATGTATTTTTAAAATCAGATTATGATTTTAATTATAAAAATCAGGTATGATTTTTGGTTTGTGAATTCTTGAAACTTGAGAAAATATAAAGTATATGTTATATATTTGGTAAATTTTTTGAATAAATAAATTAGAATTTCTAATTTATGTAATTTGTTTTTTGCCATGATAGCAATGATGATCTATATGGTGACCGATAACTCCGCAATGAAATATTACATGAGTTAAAATATTTCATGGGTGAAAGACGCTTTGGTAAATGTCGACGTAATCACCAATACTGGATAAGGAAAAAAAAAAAAAAAGATGTAAATGTAATGATACAGTAATATTTATATTCCATGTTGATATTTATTCAAGCAATTTACATCTTGTTCAAGCACGCCAATTAATGTTATATTTTGATTTATCTCAGAATTGTGGGGGTGTATTTATTATACACTAGCAAGAGAAATTAAGTTTCCTTGGAATGCTTAAAATGTGGGGGTGCTTGGAGGTTTTTACCAAAGTAACGGTTTTGATTGTTGGTCCACAAAGAATCTCAATTCTTTTTATAGGACAAAGTTGGAGTAGAAGCAAATATGGTTTCATTAACTCCTAAGGAACACCTCTACGTTTATTATTTAAATTTGAAAATATGAGTGACATAGAATAACGGTAAGTCTCGAAGTAATCAAAGACTTAATACCGTAAGACATTTGCTTTCAGTTGTGCATATTGTCTAAGGATAATATAGTGGATCCACGAACTACTCAATGATATATAACTGAGAAGGTCAAACAGAAAAATAGCGGCCGTTAAACAAAAAGTTTGACCAGACAGCAAATGAGGGAAAGTTCATCGAGGGGAATGTGATTAAAGCCTATCACATCAGAGTCATCATAATGGTAACCCTACTTAGATGACTGGAGATCCCAAGAACTAAGTTCAAAGGGACAACTAAGTTATGTGTGGCTCGCCAAAAATCACTAAAGGAGTCTATCTCCTATCCATTCCTATGATGAGAGTGATGTCTGCAACATGTGTTGTATGTAGGGGACTTAGGGTAAGCTATTCTTTTAATGATCATTTATATCTTGAAAACCCTAGAGGGGTATCTTTCAAGAGGAGTATTTAAGAGACTTGAAATAAGGATCACCTATATGAGTGTGAAGGGGCCGCTTCTATGAGAATTGATCAGGCTAAATTTTCTAAAGCACTCATGAAACACCAAGACTTGCCTAAGGCCAAAACGGGCACAACCGTGAGAACTAAACTGTGTCTGGAGATATTCTGTGTGAATTCTATTGTCTTGGCTTACACAAACGGCTGATCAGTTCAAGGCATCACGTCCACTAATTAGTTAGTAAATCCGATAGGCTTTCACTAGGGAAGGTTCAAAGCCAAAAGCTACCTATCCCGATGTAGGGTATTTCCTTAATGTACTCTCTCTTTATCTGCATGTTGTTGCATGTCCTTTTTGTAAATTTCATTCATGTAGGGGATTGTTGAAAAATTTGAATTAAAATTTACTCCAATGGTTGTGTCTCTTGAGAAGGAAGGGTGTGTCCTTTTGAAAGGTCATAACCTTTCTAAAAAGTCATGGGGGAATCTATAAATTCCATCCCCCTCACTTTATTTTAGGATATAGAATTGCAATTTTCTTCTTCACTTTGCATTTATTCTTCATATTTTCTGAGTCTAATTTTCCTATAAAGAGAGTACTTGCACAGCGAAGTTCGCTAGGCTTGCAATAGTAGTACTGCTAGTGCAAGACATTGATCTTTGTATCCTGGGAGATAGACGTCCATTGAATCCTAAGCACCGGTGGAAGGACGGATTAGTCTTAAGGAAAAAGTGTCACACACTCAACTCGATCAGGTTTTATCTATTTATGTACTGTAAGTTTTGTTCTGTTATTTTGTTAATTTATTTCAATTTTGGTTTTGCCCAAAAATCATTTACATATTTTTAAATTATTTTTTTCAAATAGTTTGGTACTATTTTTCCAACATATCATCCTCTACATTTTGATCATCTCAGATTTTAGGAAAAATGTGCATTCTTCATTTTCATTATCAATCACATGAAAAATTTCTAAATACAATTAGTTGAAATTATGCAAGAAGCAAAAGATTATTAAAAAAAAAGGAAAATTAGTCTGAAGTCCCTATTCCATTTTTAGTAATGGAAGAGATCCACAATATTATTTTGTGATGTCCAAGGTCCCTCAAACCCAACACCTATATATTACAAAGAAACATCAATGCTTCGTTGAATTTTTTTTTTTTTTTTCTTTTGGAGTCAAAGAATGCAATTTTGATTCGTCGAAAATGCTATGATTGATTATCATACGTGTTCGTTGTTATTGTAATGCCCTCAAAATAATACATGATACCCATCGTATAGACATGCAGTGATATAAGAAAATCAACACCTTTCCATTCATCAGAGTAGTTCTTACAACAGTATTACATGTTAACAACAAAAGCAAATACCCTACGGGCTTACAGCTTTCCAAGTCAACACTTGGTTACACAAAAGAAGAGTACTAACTCTATACAAAATAAGCCCTTGGCTTGATATACATGTAATACAAACAAAATAATCAAAAAAAAAAAAAAAAAAGAGTCTTCAACTCCCATAACCATCCAAGCTATGTCCTTGGAGGTGGCATGCTACCTGTACCTGAAAATAATGTCCCATAAAGGGTGAGCCAACATCCAGTAGAAATATGCTAAACACAGTATGAGCATTAACTAAGACATTAGCAATTGATAAATGTTTGACTCTCATAAATCAATTCATAAACCATTTCCATTACATGACTACTATATCCATGTTTCATTTCATTTTCCATTTCTTATCAAATTCACAACTCACGACAACGGCTCAGAACCTGGCCAACAATTTACATAAGACAGTGACTCATATTAAACATTTCTCATTTCACAATAGATAAGCATACTAGCTATATCAACACTTCGATAGATGAGCATATAAGCTATATCAACATCTCAACAGATAAGCATACAAGTTATATCCACACTTCAACAGATAAGCATATGAGCTATATCAACACTTCCAAAGATAAGCATATGAGCTATATCAGCACATTAACTGACAAGCATACGAGCTGTATCAGCGGAGTCCATCCCCTATCTCCTCCCAAACAACATCCGGTTTAGAGGTCCATCCCCTATCTTCCCCTAAACCATGGAGTACATCCCCTATCTTCTCCCACACACACAACGTATATACACATAGGTCATATACACAATCAATCAATACATAACGTTAATGTATTCTATCAACCGTCATACTCTATGACACATCCCATTGATTAGTTTTAGTTTGCGTAATCATCATGCATTGTCTACAACAATCATAGCTACCCTCCACCGGTAGCCCAAAGCAATTATTTCTAAACAGATAATAAAAGCTCCAACAGATAAAATATCAATGTTTTCAAAAGTGAGCGATTAATAAATCCAACTCCACCATTTTACAATATAATGAGCCAATTTCATTATTTCCAACTCAATTCCATATAATCACAATTTTCCCAAATTAATTATACCAATTAATTAATACAACAAATTAGGGTTTTCTACCCCTTTTTCCAATAATAACCCAATGGTCCATATATCAACAACCAACAACAATATCATTATTTTGAAACCCAAAATACACATTTTAGAATCAAAATAACAAACCCCCTTTTTACATTTTGAAACCCTAGATCCCAAAATCAAACCATTTAAACAACAAGCTCAAAATCTAGGTTAAAACCCATAAGAGTGAGTAGGAATCCCTACCTCAAATGATGACACCCAACAAAAAAGATGAAGAAAATGAAAATGCTCCAAATCACAAATTTCTCAGATCCAAAGATAGCCCTCGACGATCAACAACTTTTTTGTAAAGGCCAAAGGTGAGGAAACATCTTCTACTAGATCAATACCTAGAGAGAAGGCAAGGTTTTAGAGAGAGAAGGTCTCAAATGGCGTTTTTGAAAAGTAAGAGAGAGAGTGAGGTTGTAAAAAGTAATTTAAAAATGCCCAACTGCCTTCTGATATACGACAGGTCCGCTCGAGCGGAAAACACAACGCTCGAGCATCATGAACAAAAATCTGGGTCTGCTCGAGCGCAAGAAGGCCCGCTCGAGTGCCAAGACACAAAGACAAAACACACCCGCTCGAGCGTGAAAACTAGTCCGCTCGAGCGTAGATTTTCATCTCCTAGAACTTACACCAAGAATGCACTACCCGCTCGAGTGACAACAAGCCTGCTCGAGCGCGACCCGCTCGAGCGCAGGAAACCCGCTCGAGCGTAGAAATCACACCTGCAGAAGTTTTTGCAGGGCACAAAAATACTGGGAGTGTGCAATCTCCGCTCGAGCGCCCTAAGACCCGCTCGAGCGGAACGACCAAAAACCTGGCAACAAGATTTAAGACCAAGGCTCAACCTACCTGCCCGAAACATGCCCAACACATCCTAAAACTCAAACAAATGGAATTAAAGGATGACAACACGATAGATACAACCACCAACTCCACGGAACCAAGTCCGGAATACAACAAAAACAGAAAGGGAAAACCGGGATCGCTATAGTTATCAGTGAATTAGATTAGATGGATAATACACAAGATTTTTGTTATATCAAGGGAGATGATGAAGATAAAGGAGAAGGAAGAAGATGATTCATGTTGCAAGTCTTCAACATCGTTCTGATTGTTCGGTAGGCAAACGCCAATTCATCAAATGATGGGTGGAGGTAAATGTGAGATTGATTGGTTTTTATGAATAATGAAGATAGAAGCTCCTTGACCTATGCTCAGTTGCAAATAGTTTTCTCGTATTCCAGTCACATTTACACCTAAAGATGGATTTAATGCTTTGCGATTCACCAAATCAAAAACTTGGAACAAGAGAACCAGAAACAATAAAAATATAGTACTTAGAAGTGTGAAGGGCATAGAAAAGCAAGGAACATACCTGCTCATCAAAGATTGCATGATGAAACTAAAGAAATTTGGTGTTAGAGATGTGCAAAATTTTCTCTGTGATGTGTCTAGAGAAATTTGATGTTGGTGATTTGTAAAATTTTCTCTGTGATGTGTCCAGAGAAATTTGGTGTTGGAAATGTGTAAAATTTTTTCTGTGATGTGTTTAGAGAAATTTGGTGTTGGTGATTTGTAAAACTTTCTTTGTGATATGTCCAGAGAAATTTGGTGTTGTAGATGTGTAAAATTTTCTCTGTAATACGTCCAAAAAAATTTGGTGTTGGTGATGTGTAAAATTTTCTCTGTAATGTGTCCAGAGAAATTTAGTGTTGGTGATTTGTAAAATTTTCTCTGTGATGTGTCCAGAGAAATTTGGTGTTGGAAATGTGTAAAATTTTCTCTGTGATGTGTTTAGAGAAATTTGGTGTTGGTGATTTGTAAAACTTTCTCTGTGATATGTCCAGAGAAATTGGTGTTGTAGATGTGTAAAATTTTCTCTGTAATACGTCCAAAAAAATTTGGTGTTGGTGATGTGTAAAATTTTCTTTGTGATGTGTCCAGAGAAATTTGGTGTTGGAGATATGTAAAATTTTTTCTGTGATGTGTCTAGAGAAATTTAGTGTTGGTGATGTGTAAAATTTTCTCTGTGATGTATCCAGAAAAATTTGGTGTTGGTGATGTGTTCAGAGAAATTTGGTATTTGAGATGTGTAAATTTTTCGCTATAATGTATCTAGAGAAATTTTTCCATAATGTGTAAAATTTTCTTTGGATCAAATTTTCTCTAGATCGATATTGAGGGACCTTAGACATTATGAAAATATTTGGTGTCCTTTGTGTTAAAAAATCTTAATACCAGGGACCTTAAAAAAAATCCCCTAAAAAAAATCATCTCTAATACTTTATTTTCTTAAATTTAAAAATTTAAAAAGATAAAACTTCATAAAATTTAAAAAATAAAGCATTGAAGATGAATTTTTGCCCACCAAATTTAATGAAAAGAGAAATTTGGAATGAGCAGATAATTTTTAAAAAGATTTTGATAAAAATTTAATGAAAAGGTTGAAGTGGTTCATATTAAAACAAGTTTTTTTTTTTTAATTTAAATTTGAAATCAAATTAGATGAAAAAAATAATGAAAAGTTAGAGATGCTCTACTACATTCAATTTGAAGCAAAGAATTAAAGAGTAATGATATACTATCACCCCCCCTCCCAAAAAAAAAAAAAGAAGAGTAATTATATACAAACGAAAAAATTCATACATAATGAAATGGCTCAATCGAGACATTTCATTATAAAACAAAACACCTGTGTATATGACTTATATTTATGAAAATGACACTACCACATAATTTTCATGATATTTTTTTGTATGACTTTCACGTATGAGTAGAGTTTTCCAGAATTAAATTACGAGTAATACTAAGTATCTCAAAAAAATTATCAAAAATTATACACAATATTCACATAAAATATTGGATCCACACCATGTGATACCACACACATACAAATATTGTGTCATTATTTTTTTGTGAAGAAATTAGAAAAAAAAGAAAAGAAAAAAAGAGTTATTTGTTGAAAAGTCTAACTTAAGAAGGGCATAAGGCATTAGATCCAGTGGATATTTTTTGTTAGTGAGAAGTCCACCTTTTGTGAAATAATTTGATGAGAAGTCATTTAATTTGTTTCGAAGGACATGTTGTTTCCACTTTTACCTCTTAGTTTATCTGTTGAATTTTTTTTGACTATCTATTCAAAATTATATCTATATGTTCAAATTATTTTCTATCTATTCAATTTTGAACCTATCTGTTTATTTTTTTTCCCTTTATATCGGGTCAATTTTTTTCCCTATCTGTTCAATTTTTATCTATTCAATTTTATCTATACAAAGTTTATCTGTCAATTTTTTTATGTGTACAATTTTTTATCTGTTAAAATTCAATAAACATATTTTTTCTATCTGCTCTATTTTTTCTTTTCCAAACAAAGATCTGGAACCCTAGCTCAAACCCTATCTGTTCTAATGCCTTATTTCAAATTCTGCAAATCATTTCAAACATTAGATGTCCAAAAAATAAAATAAAATAAAGTATGAAAACACTACATTAGCAGTTTCCAACCAACAAAAAAGTAAACCAAATTTAAAAGAATACCAACACAAAACCAAACATCATGCACATCTCAGATAGGAATATATACAGAGATAGAATGCAACTATGTATTCCATAGGTGGGGTTCACAGTCTTACATTGTGGAAATTATTCACAGGCAAATTAGACAACTCCATAAAAAAATAGCCTTTCATAACCATGTAGAGGACATAGATCTAATCCTTTGATTGCTGGGCTAAAAATAAACATAAAATATATATATTGAAACTTTGAATCTCAAATCTTTTATCATTTGTTATGATCATTTTTGTTCAATGTAAGCTGAATCCAGTCAAAACAAAACCAGAAACGATCATAACAAACCCTAACCCTAGAGAGGAAGATGATAAGAGAGAGAGATAAAGAGATAAATTTCTATTCATCAATCACCGAGATAGCCAATCAAGAAGTTGTGACACCATCCTAGACCGCTATCGGTGTAGAAAATCACCTTCATCAAGAGCCTTAGATTGCCGTTGTTGAATGCTGGAGCAGATTCATGAGATGCTGGTCCAGATTTGCGAGAAAATCACCATCGTCGAATGCTGGTCTAGATTTGGTGTTGTAGAAAGAGAAAGAGAAGATGAGTGAGAGACCTCTATTTGGAAAAAGAACAACAGTGTGGTTGAATTTGAGTCCGGATCCTCGGCCGCCATTTCTTGCGGCGCTTTCGTGGTGATCTCCAAAACGACGTCATTTTGGCTAAAAACGGCGTCGTTTTGTGTAGTTGTTTCTTTTTTTTTTCTAATTGTAGACACCCCATTTTGACTAACCCTAAGACTTGGGCGCTTTCTTCTAAACACCCAATGATGAAAATTATAATGTGCTATTTTAGGAATTTCTCAGCAAAAAAATCAAATTTAAGCTTCAATCCCAATTTTACACCCGTTTTGGCCAAATTAGTTGAGACTTATTCAAAAAAAAAAATTATGCATTTTTTTCTCTTGTCCAGAAAATTTAGTAGTTTGAAACAATAGGCGTTTCAAAAAACTAAATAGATTTTGACTATTTACAATTGGCCTTTCAAACAGATAAATGGATTTTGACTATTCACAATTAGTCTTTCAAAATGGGTTTTGACTATTCACAATTGGCCTTTCAAAAAACTAAATGGGTTTTGACTATTCACAATTGGCCTTTCAAAACATAAATAGGTTTTGGCCTTTCAAAATTGGCCCTTCAGAACATGAAAGAGTCTTGGTTTTGGGCCTATATATAGAAGACCATTAGTACTATGAGAGGTGGTGAAAATTTTTTATGAGAGAGAGGTCTAAACTTTGATCAAAGAAAGAGTTTATTTTATTCCAATTGAGTGAAAATATTTTTAAAGAGAGGTCTAAACTTTGATCAAATAAAGAGTTTATTTTGTTACCACCCAAAACTTCACCAAAGCTAAAACTTGAACTTTCTTGCTGAGATTTCAACAACATACTCCACAACTTGAGGGTGATCAATAGAAAGCTTGGAAATCAAGAAGTTCAATCTTTCTTTGGAAGGTTTTGCAATAAGATAGGTCTTGCTAGGCCTAGTAGGCCGGCCGATTAGCTTCTTTTGAACAAGACAGCGTTGTCTTCCGATGTTAACCAACTTCCGGTGGTCTCCAAGGCACATGAAACTTTTTTTTTCTTTCGTTTATTTTATTTTGAGTGTATTGTGAGGTTTTGATTTTGTTGTAATATTCTCCTTCTTGCCTCTAATTTGGTTTGTAATAATTTATTCAAAGTGTTGTAATAATTTCCCGCCCCACTTCTTTTTATCCCGTTCTTTTACTTGCTTTCCTTATTTGTAAATATGCATCATGTTTATTTTATTTTATTTTTGGTCGTTATATCCATGCTTTGCATATATGTTTCATGCATCTTGATTCGGCTAAGTTTGTATTTGTAGATTTAATCAATTCCTATGTGATTATGTGTGCTACCTTATGTTCTTGAGATGATTCACATGTCATATCTTAGAAGCCGAATCTTTAGTTGCATCTCATGAGTGAATTGCATTAGGATTTTGTATATAAGATCATGCATGTTTTACTAACTTTATTTTATAGCTGTTCGAGGGACGTCGGTAAATATGTAAGTTTTTATGCTTTAGCATCCCGTTTGTGTGCGTTTTTCTTATTATGTTTAAGCATCCTACCATGTGGCTACTTGCTTACTTGATATAACTGTATGAATGCCAGTAGATGGAGGTTGTGCCGCTTAATTTGGAATAGTGTTGATTTTCATATTTGTAAACTCAATTTATTTGGGTTGTACATCTCCAAAACTGTTTCAAAATTACATAAAATCAAATTATTCCAAAATAAATGACATAGTCTATACTTGTATGCTTCACATAGTAATTTTTAGGATTTATTAAATAATCGAAATATGAACATATAAAATAAATAAAATTCATATCATGGTTTAGTAAAGGCCGATCTTTTGATCGGATGAGTGGGGGTGCTCAATTAATGACCTTCCTCTCTCATACCTAAGGTTCTGAACTGAGACAACTTTGGTTATGACGAACAGTGGCCTTGGCACGAGTCATGGGTTTCCTAATTTTCCAAAAATATTAGGTGGCGACTCTGAGATCTGATGGCGCAGTCCATTTCTAGCAAAAGGTTTTGCAATAAAATGGATTTTCCAAAAGTTGCCAAATTTAGACTCTCATCTATGTTTCACATTGCACTAGTGAGACTAGATCAAAGAGACCAAGGGTCTGAATTGTTTAACGCACATGGGTCCCTCCTGGGCATGTTATAGTTTCTGGCGACTCTGCTGGGGATTTTATGAAACCTTGACTCGAACTCCATGATATGACTTTTATTTTCAATTATATGTTTATTGCATTGTGTAGACGCACTCCCGGGAACTCTCCCACATCCGCGCTGCGAGGGCGCGAAATCTCGTTTTGTTCTGAGCTACTACAGTTTGGACTCAATGTCACGGTTCTTAATCTGATATTACAAAGTGCAATGTAAGATTGATAAATCCCCAAAGAGTCCAAATCCGACAAATCGTTTTGAAAAGCTAATTTTTTTATAAAGAAGTGCCAAACATGGACTGCTTTGCCAGATACAGAGTCACCACCTAAATATTTTATTTTGGGGGAATTTAGGAAACCCTGACTCATGCCTAAGGCCACGTGTCCGTCATCACCAAAGTTGCCTTGGCTCGAGAACTTGGGTACGAGAGGGGAAGGTCATGTAATGAGCACCCCCGCTCGCCCGATCAAAGATCGGCCTGTACTAAGCATGATATTTCATTTTTGAAAACACATGTGTTCTTATTCCGGTTAATTAGCTAATCTTACTACGTGATGCGCACAGCATACAAGTATAGACTAGATCGCCTAAGTTGGAACAAAACATTGCATATTCGTTTATGAAAATGGTTTGAAGTTTGCTACTCGCAAGTAGGCTAAAACGAGGATTTTGATGAATTGTTCCAATTCAAGCAATCCAACCTTCACCCACAGGCATTCAGGCAGTTAATCACATAAGCAGTTAGCCTCATGGCAAGCATGCTTTCATGGCAATCAATAACACACATGCAGTATGCTAAAGCGTAAACACTCACAGTGTACTCCGAGCCAAAACAAAGAACTAGTTAGAAATCATGTATGATCCTAGTTCATATTAAGATGGCTAATGCAACACATGCAAAAATGCAGCTAAAATAGGCTCGGCTATTCTAGAATGGCATATGAAATGCAACTTGATACATGTATTCAACTTGGAATTGAAATACAATGCAGTTAGTATGATATGCCGAGCCCAGTGCATGCAAAACAGATGAATGGGTGGACGCATACGAGAATAAGGTATGCTAATTTGAAATATGCCCTAAAACAAACCATCGTAAGCGGTTAAGTAAAAGGGAGAAAGAAATGGAGGTTGGAAGACATGCATCACACACAGGCACGCTTATTACAACAATTGGCCCTCTCGAGGGAGAGACCGAACAAGAAGCTAACTAGCTAATCTAAGCTAATTAAACTAATTATTACAACACAAATTAATTAACTAATCCTAGTTAACTAACTATTACAAAACAAATTGAAATAGCTAAACGCATTAACTATTAAAGGTACAAACCAAAGCATAAGCTAGCTATCTAAGCATGGCAGCTAAGGAAAGCAATAAAACAGGAGGTTCTTAGAGGGAGAAGACTGGATGCATGCCCGGTCACCTCGTTCGGAAATCCAATGCGATGCCCTGATTTGCCTCTGTTTTCAATTGTCCTCAGAACCTTGCACCAAGCTCCAGATAGCTTCTAACACATCTTGGGAACCTGTAGGAGGGTGGCCGACTAGTTGTTGGTGTCTGCAGCCATGGCCGACCACCTATCTTTGTTGAAAGCCAGAAAAAAGTGGTCGGCTAGCTAGTTTTTCTGGCTGGCCGACTAGTTGTTGCTGCTGAATTCCAGTTTGCTGCAACAGAGAGCAAGAAAGGGCGTGGCAATGTATTTGCAAGATATGTGTGCACAACCACCCTCCCTATCCGGTCATGAACTCAAGGGAGTGCGGTTCTCGACCCTCGGGCCACCAATTGCGCATTTCAATGCATGATGGCCGAGAGGCGAAGTTGCACAATTCAATATAAAATGAATGCACAAGTAAACACATAAAGCCTAAAAAACTCTATCATGTATGATCAAGAGCGTCGGCAACTGGGAATTGAGGCACGTTTCATTACTTTAAGTATGAAACGTCCCTCTTTTCCCGTGCTCGGATTAACACTTAATCCAAACAACAATGTAAAACAGGGCATACACAATGAGACTCAAGCATGCAAGTGTGCAATGCAACATGAACAACCTAACAAGGCTAATGACATGCACAATGCTAATGCATGTAACAACTAGCATTCACAATGCAAATAGACAACATAGCATACACAATGCGATGTAACCTAAGTATGCAAATAACATGGCATACACAATGCTATGGACTACATGCAAACAATCATGGCATACTCAATGCTATGAACTACATGGCATGCTCAATGTTTAATGTAAGATAGCATTCTCAGTACAAGGTGACATGGCATACACAATGCTAAATGCTAGGACCTAGATGGCATACTCAATGCAAGGCAATCATAAGGTTCTAAACACAATGTAAAGCATGCATGCACGATGCAATGCAACAAGGGTAACCTAGCAATGTTAGGAACATGCATACTCAATGCAAGGAACAACTTGACATGCACAATGCAAAGGACTACATAGCATACACAATGTGAAGTAAGATAAGCATGCAAGCAACATGCAAGTGAACATGCTAAATGGACTTAAACCAAAAGGGGTAGATCTTAGTCATGCCCAAATCAGTGGCCATAATGATGAAACCAAGGCACCGAAGGCATATATAAGCATGCATGCCAATTGGCTCACCAATTAGGCTAAAGAGCACAACTCTCAAGAGTGCTCAAAGAATTACAAAAGTGAAAGTGTAGCAACACTAAATGCACTGAAATTAGGTAAGAAATGATGCCAAATCATTCAAACAAAGCAAGTGAAGCATGCAAGAATCCTAAAACATGAAAGTTAACAAAGAGGATTACTCTAGGGACATGCAATACATGGCACAAATGCATAAACCAACCATGGACAGAGCTGAAATAGGTTAAAACATGGACCAAAACATGCTAAGATGGAGGCTCAAAGACCTAGGCATGCAAGCATACAAGCTAGGCTACAAGTAAGGCAACAATGCACAATACTCAAAGGCATTCAAAGCATGAAAGAAGTGGGAACATGGCAGTCCTAAATGCTCTGAAATGTCATGTTAAGTGATGCCAAATCATGTATACAACACAAATGAAGCATGCTATGATGCTCAAAGCTTGAAGCAAGCAAGAGCACTTGTACTATAGCTATACAAAACACGAAGCATATGGCTAAGGCAACCAAAAACAGTCCTAGAACATGTCAAAATGAGTCTAAAACATGATTGGAAGGAAGCTAAAACATGCTAGCATGAGGGGCATAAGACATGATGCATACAAGGTAAATAAGGTGGATTACACTACACCTATTAAGACCAAGCATGGGATGACTTAACCAGCAAAAATCAGAGTTATATCATGGCATAATAACCCGAAAAACACACTGAAATGATGGCTCGCAAGCTTAGGCATGAAGGCATACACAATGACTCATGTTAAGGCATAAAGGGGCCAACCCTCCAACGCATTGAAAAAGCACAAAAATGCAAGTGCAAGACCATGAAACATGGACTCACATTATAAATGATGCCAAATCATTCAAATAGTCCAAGTAATGCATGCTAGTGGACTTGATGCACAAAGCTAGCAAGCTAGATTGAACCATGGCTATACAAAGCAAGTCATGCATGGCCAAAACAACCAAAATTAGAGCTAAAGCATGTTAAAACATGGACAAAAGCTTCTTGAAGTTAAGCCAAAAGCATGCTAGAATGACATGTCAAAGCATGATGCATGTTAGGCTATTTCATGGAAATGCACTACAAGTGCAAGGAGCATGCAAAGGCTAACCAAACCAAACCCTAACAGAGGTATGACATGGCAAGACATCACCAAAAACATGCTGAAATGGAAAGAAAACAAGCTAGAATGACATGCTACTTCATGAAGCATACAAGACTGGTTTGTGTGATTTACACTACAAGTGTATTAGGCATGCATGGAGTGACAAAACCAAGCAAAAACAGTGGCATGCCACAGCAAAATAACCACAAATACAAGCTAAGATATGGCCAACATAAGCTTAACAAACATGCTCACACATGAGGCATTCAAAATAAGTATTGAAGACACAAGGAGAGGGGATGACCCTCTCCCATTTGGGACCTCAAAACACCATTCCCACCACTGAAATTCCTCTGAGTTTCAGTGGTGAGAAGGCCAAAACAAGGTGGTCCCAAAGGCTCACAAAGAAGGCACAAAAGCAAGGCCAAACAAGGCCTAGGAGGGGGTAAACAACCCCAAACACAAAAGTGACCTTAAACAAAGATCTATAGCACACAAAAATAGAACTTTTTGCAGTAGGAAGTTAAGCTTAAAACAGCATGCAAGAGGGTCCAAAAGCTTAAGCAAGAATGGGGGATTTAAGGGTTAAAGACTCACTCTTGAAGACCTTCTTTACTACTGCAACTCCAGCAACCTCTTTGAGCTCAAACCAGCCCAAGAACACTAAAAACAACATCAAGAAGCCTCAGCAACACAAGCAAGGTGTTTGAGTGTGTGTTTGTGTGTTAAAGTGAGACAAAATGACACTTTTATGCACAAAATAAGATCAAACAAGGAGATATAGATACAAAGCTATATGTATCACTCCCACCTCTAATTTCTGAACCTAGAGGGGGGAGGAGATGGTTCTCTCTTATAGAGAACCAAAAGCAAAGCTTCTTGAGGAAGCTAAGGTTCAAGGCAATCCCTCCATACGTGTATGGAGGATAGCTTCAGTGCCCTCCAGCTGTG
Organism: Camellia granthamiana; assembly: GCA_036172215.1. NCBI lineage: Eukaryota > Viridiplantae > Streptophyta > Magnoliopsida > Ericales > Theaceae > Camellia > Camellia granthamiana. The sequence continues at coordinate 134,161,158 of CM069910.1, forward strand.
CCAATTGGAGGAAAATATCTCCAAAAAGGTGGCAAAAAGCAGCCGACCACTTCAATACTTCAAGTGGTCGACCGACCACTTTAAGTGGTCTCCCAAGAAGACAACTGGTCGGCCATGGTGGGAGATGATCAGCACACTGAAAACAAGCCAGGGGTGGGGTGGCCGACCAGAAAAGGTGGCCCAAAGACCCAGGAGACCAGTTGTCAGATCAGAAAACTAGCTGGCGGGAAGAAAAGTGGTCTCCAAGGAGAAATACTAGTCTCCCACCCTTGTACCACCTTCCAAACAGTAAAAATAAGGTTTGTACCAAAAACAAACCAAAACGGATGCAAAACGAAAGTTTGGGAGGCAAAGCGCGCAGCTGGGAGCCTCGAAAACAAGCTGACAAACACCAAAAGTGGTTTAAGACCACAAACGTGGTCTCCCAAACCACAGTGGCCCTCTAGGCCAAGGAAACAAGGTGTGGTTCAAAAACCACACCAAACGGAGAACGTTAAGTGGTCCCGAGACAAGGCACGCGGGCGAAGGCTCCGAAAACCGGAAACTAGTCTCCAAACGGGAAAGTGGTCTACGACCGCGAAAAGTGGTCTACGACCACAAAGAGATGGTCTACAAAACCTCTCCCTCCCTCAGGCAAGGAAAACAAGGCATGGTCCACAAACCGAGCCAAAGCACAAAGAGTTCTGAGGCCCGGAGGCAAGGCTTTCAGCTAAAACTCCGAAACCTCGAAACGAGCACAACATGCACTATCATCGAGAGCTCAATCGATGACGTCTGAGTCTTAAGGTCAGTCAAAAATGGGGTGTCTACACATTGCATGCATTAGTGCACTTAAAGTTCCTGTGTTGCCTAGATACTGGTGGAAGCACAGGTACACTTTTTGTGACACTACACCTATCTCTACGTTACTTTGGAGGCCTTGTGTTATAATCTTTTGAGATCTGAAGGTTCTCAGACTTTGAAGAGAGGCTATATTGACTCTTCTGATTTCCTAAGATCTTCATTGGTTATGACCCAAAGGACTCTTTGGTAACACTTCAGCCCCTAGAGTAGAGCTAACCTTGTGCATATAATGAGCTATAGTACCTTCCAAAATTAGGACAGGATGCTCTCCCATTTCTAGGATGTATGATGCCGCTTGTTTGAATAGTGAAACCCTAGATCATTTCAAAACTAGGACAGGGTAACCCTAGCCCCCATAGGGCTGTTTGTTCTCTTTCTTGCTATATGTTATGTGTAATGCATGGGGATTCTCAAATTCAGATGAATGGTTCAGTCATTTCAGTTTGTGGGGTTAAGTTCAGTTTTTCAGCATGAGTTAACAGTAATCAGTTGAGCTGGGATGCTAATGAAATTCTGATTGGGGGCCCCGTTTTGTTTTAGCAAGGTAATCGAGCACTATAGCTTCCGAAAGGTCTGATATCGCCCAAGTTCTGTGGACTCGAGTTGGTAGACTTTGCAAAAGTGCAGATTTGGTTCAGGTTCAGCCAGTGTTAGTTTCTTTGCCACCGGTTACACGAAGAAGAGCAACAGCTTCATCAACTGTCCAGAATACCCCTTCTTCACTTGCTAGATCATCACCACTCAACTCACCAGAATCAGTGATGGCTCAGATTCCAGAAAATTTAACAGACATACTATTGGGCCTTCAACGGAGCATGGATACCATTGCCACTATGGTTGTTACCCAAGGCACTACTCTTGCCACTCAAGGCAATACTCTTGCTAAACTGCAATGCCCATCTGGGGAGTTGATTACTCAACCACCTCCGGTGACTCATCCAGTTCCACCACCACCACTACCTCCACCAGCTGACGAGTTTCCTGAACTTAACTCACCAGAAGATCTGAGGGTTCTTGCACAAACTTCAGGAGGATCATTTCCTCTTCCACAACTAGTGGGAGGGCTCCTTCCCCCTGAAGCACTTGAGTCTGACTCAACTATGTTGAAGCTGGCCAAGTTGGAAAAACTTTTCAAAAAGGCACAAGGAGTCAATTCAATCCCAGACATCGAAGACGGGTACACTGAGACAGCTGTGAAGTTGCCAGAATGGTTCAAAATGCCACACATTGATAAGTTTGCTTCGGCGACCCAATGGTGCACATTCGCCTGTTCTCTGATGTCTTAAAGCTTATGGATTTGACTCGTCCACAAAAGCTCTCTTTATTCGGATGAACTTTGTCAGAAGTGGCTGCCATCTGGTATGCCAAGTTAGAGGACTCGGTAAAGCATAGTTGGGAAGAGTTGGTTGGGGCCTTTATCACCCAGTATGCTTATAACACCCAGATTGAAGTGACTACTTGAGAATTAGAGGCCACCCGTCAAGAGCCCAATGAAAGTTTCGTGGCCTTTATCACCAGATGGAGGGCAAAAGTAGCAATGATGACTAATAAACCACTTGAAAAAGACCAAATCCGTATGATAGTCAGAAATCTGTATGGAAAGATGTTACAAAAAATGATAGTCCTCCCGCTCTTCACTTTTAATGACTTAAATGAGATAAGGGTCCAGATAGAGGATGCCATCAAACAGGGAATCATTGTGGAGGATAAGGAACCTGTTCAGAAGCCTTTTGGTCGCAGTTCCAATGCTACCACCAGTCGTAGCACAGCTGTGAAACCCTCTGAAATCAACTTGGTTGCCACCACCACTAAAATAGCCGACCCCTTTGCTCATGCTGGCCCGCAAAACACAACCTGAGCCCCAAGCAGAACATTCACCCCTCTCCATATGTCACTTTCCAACGCAATGAAAATATTGACAAAAAGAGGGTATTTAAAGCCTTTAGACCCTCGACCTCTTCCCTAACGTCTCCCAACCAAACATGACCCCACCAAACACTTTGCTTTCCACCAACCTGGACATGACATAGACCGTTGCTTTCGTCTCCGTCATGAGATCCAAGATCTCATAGACAATAAAGTCATAGCTCCCTCATAACCACCAAAACCCAACGTCACTACCAACCCGTTGCCACCCCATGACAGAGTTCCACCACCTCCTCATCTTAACCTCATCCATACACTTTCATCCACCTTTGACCCCAATATCTATATCACACACACTCATTTACCAAAACCTGAGGTACATATTCCTGAAGGCACCGAGTTGTGTATGATGGATGCACCTCCAACCCGGCCGAAACCCAAAATCCCTATAGTGGTAGCGGACAAACTATCAGAGAAAAAGTATGATCCTAGCTGGTATATTGTTCCCAGTGGTCAACTAAAGCTTGAGGTTTATCCGCTTGACTCATTTTCTATCAATGTTGTCAAAGAGGATGTATTTGAACAGGGGTTGGATGACTTGGCTAACCTAGAGGAGGACTTGGCTAATCTCCATTTCTTTGAAGAATTAGACCTTTGGAATGTACAGATGGGATGGTGGGAACCGAAGAATTACAGTCACGATTGGTCAAGTGGTGACGAAGCTTCTGATGAGGAAACTGAAAGAAAAGGGGATGAATTACGACTTGATTTCGGAAATCCTGTTGAATGTGGTGAAGGAAAGAGTTCTAGAGGAAAAGAAAAAGAACTTGAAAGCCATTCAGAGCATACTGTGGGAATGATTCAAGCAGCACTAGATAATTGCCTTTTGGTCAACGAAGGCGAATGGTAGGATGATAATGACCTACAGCTCGCCCACACTAATGATGAATGGATAAGCAATGTGTCGGATGAGACTTGGTATGCAGATGAAATTGATCATTTGACCAGGAGTGGATGCTACTTCACGTCTCCACATCTAGACCAAGGAAAGCCCTCTAGCAAAGATAAAAAGATAGAGAAAGATAAAGAGGTAGAAGAAGACTTGGTTCTAAAATAACTGAAAAAGATTCAGGCAAACATTTCCATTTGGGGTCTTCTCATGGCTTCCTGAGAACACCGACAAGCAATGGTGTTAGCCTTAAACAAAGCCAAGCTATCCATTGAGACAATGCCGGATCAGTTAGTATCTTTCATCACACTTGGAGACACGACCCCTATGTTATCATTTACAGACAAAGAGTTACCACCTGAGGGGGTTGACCACAACAAGCCTTTGTATGTGGCCTTGGAGTGTAGAAAGAAGTGGATTCCAATAGTTTTTGTTGATATCGGTTCAGGCATTAATGTGTGCCCAGCAAGGACTGCTTATGCGATCGGGTTAAAGCCGGCTGACTTCACGCCAACAAGCCAAGTTATTTAGGTATATGACAACACCAGCATGAATGTTATGGGGACTTTCAAGGTCTAGATATTAGTTGGTCCCTCTGAGCATGAGGCAAAATTCCATATCATGGGTGTCTCGACAACTTTTAACCTATTGTTGGGCAGGCCTTGGTTGCATAAGATAAGAGCAGTGTCTTCAACTGTACACTAGTTGGTGAAGTATCCTCACAATGGAGGGATTGCCACAGTTTTTGGCAATTCTACGAGCCACCCTCCTCCAGAAGTCACAACTCCAGTTCTGGAAGTACAACATAGGAGTGAAGATGTTTTTCTCTCAGGTTTTACCTTGGCAGAAGCATGGCTAGTGTAGACAATCATGGCAAAAGAGGAGGGTACACATTTGAGTGCTCAATCAGTCTATATAATGAACAAGCTAGGATACATCCCAGGATCTGGATTGGGAAGAAGTGGCCGATAAGGCACCACAGAGACAACTAAGGTAATCCACAACCCATATGCATTTGGGTTGGGATATGAACCAATAGTAGAAGACTGGGAGAAGAAAGGGAAGGAAATAAGAGAGAGAATCAATGCAAAGAAGACAGGAAAGACGTATGAGCTGGTTTATAGGCCAATCCATGGGACATTGAACGGATGCTTTGTCCGCCAAGGAGAAGACTTCCCTTTTTGTGGTTTTCCTCAGCCTTGGATTGATCAAGTGAAGAGGAAGAGATACCCTGGGTTTGAGATCTTCTTTGATCATCAGCTCTTCGACAGTGACGAGAAGTGGCTAGATCCTAGTATCAACATCGGACAAGACGGAGAAGTCAGCTCGGAAAGTAGCACAGAGGAAGTCCTGGGTCTAACACTAGCTGATTTACTGGCAGAATCGCATACTAGCGCTGAATCGATAAATTTGGGGGATATAACCATTGCCGTGATCGGGGAAGAGGTACCTGTTAACTGCTCAAGTTTCATCATGGATGTAGTGAATGGCTCACAAATAAATTGGCATTTTGAAAAGAGTTATATTGAGAGTTTTGAATCGGCTGTTGAGTCTGAGTCTGGTGGGCCTATGGGGTTGTAGGCAGATTTAAGTTTGTCTAAAATGTCTGAGTCTTCTTTTGCTTTCTCTTTTGAGTCTGTTGCAACTTGTGAGCTAAGGCTTTGAATGAAGATGTGATTTCTGCTTACTTTTCTATGCCCATAGTTCATAACATTGACCAAAATTTTCAAGATTTTGATAGAAACGAAGAGGAAGAAATTCCTCGAACTTTGAAAAATTTAATCGACTAGGAGGAAGAAAGGCGTGCTAAGCCATTAGTGGATAAAATTGTTTCTGTAAATGTGGGTACTAAAAAAGATCTTTGCTTGATCCAAATTGGTTCCACATTGTCTTTAGAGGAATGTGAACAATTAGTTGCTTTATTAACATAATTTAAAGATGTTTTTGCATGGTCTTACGAAGACATGCTAGGAATTGACCCTGAGATTGTACAGCATAGGATCTCTCTTGACCTTGAGGCCTAACCTATCAAACAGAAGCTTCTCAGAATTCGTCCTGATTGGGCCTTGAAAATTAAAGAAGAGGTTACCAAGCAAATCAATGCTGGGTTTTTGCTCGTATCAGAATATCCTTCTTGGTTAGCCAATATTTTGCCAGTTCCGAAGAAAGATGGCAGAATCCGAGTTTGTGTTGATTTTCGGGATTTGAACAAGGCTAGTCCGAAAGATGATTTCTCATTGCCACATATTGACGAATTGGTAGACTTCACTGCAGGGTATGCCTTACTGTCATTCATGGATGGTTTTTCGGGATATAACCAGATCCTTATGGCTCCAAAGGACAGAGAAAAGACTGCATTTACCACACCATGGGGGACATACTGCTACAGATTTTGTAACAACCCTCATCCTTTTTGCTATACTTGCATACATTCATGTGAGACCTTGTCTTGATATGTTACAATCTTATTAATCTTGTTTCGGCTTGCTTTGTTTCGTGTGCTTGCTTGATCTTGATCCGTGCTTGGTGTGTGGCCGAGGTCAGCTCAGTGTAGTCCACTTCTGACCCTTTGCACTTAGAACTATTCTGGAGCCATCTGTTGACCTCCATCTTCACTCCGGCATGATTGCCGAGATGTTCAGATCCAGGCCGAGAAGTGTACCTTCCAGGCCGAGATGTCTTTGCACTTGGTGTTTTGTTCCAGGGCAGGTGTGGCACGACTTAGTAAAGTGTCGTCCTCCCTAGCCGACGTTCTTGTTGTCTCGTTGCCGAAGTTCGACTTTGGCCGACGTCGTTACTCGCCGATGTGTTTGCTGTCAAGCTTGTTGAGTACGCTTTGTCAGTGACTTGTCTTTTCAATCAGTCACCTTTTGAGCTGCACCAACCCGGTAGTGCCACGTGTCCGAGCTGAAGCTTAAGGCAGCAGACAGCTCTCGAGACAAATCATTTTTGTCTCAAATCTTGGTTTCTAGAGAGAGAAGCTCTCAAAGAGGAGAGAAAGAGTTTTAGAGTGAGAAGTGGTGATCCGAGCTTGATCTTTGGCGATCCAACCGTTGGATCCGAGTTTTGAGGTTAGATTCTTGCTCTACTTTGATTGCTCTTATTGGTTATCAAGCTACATTGCATGATTGTGTTTGTTTTGTATGCCATGCAACGATTTGAAGTCGGTTTTGAAAGAGGAAGTTGATGTTCATGTGTTCTTGAGTAAAGTCTCGTTTTGATCCGAAAGTTTGGAACAAGAACCATGTTTTTGTGTTTGTTCTTGCATGTTTTCCTTGTACGAATACCCAGGTCCATGTTTTGAGCTCTTTGCATGGGATCTCAGATTTTGAATGTACTAGTTATGAACTCCAGCATGCATGTTCTTGATGTTCTTGATTGTTAGGTCCTTTGCATTCTTCAAAGGGAAACCCAGGTTTTTCCCGATTCGTTTTGTGTGTGGCCATCAGGTTCACACCTCGGCGAGGAGGTGTGGGACCTCGGCTAGACCTGGGTAGTGCCCGGTGTGTTTCCAAGAGGTGGAAAACAGCGTTCGACCTTGTCATGCTTTGCTTTGCTTTTGACTTGGATTCGGTGAGAGTGCCGAGATCATTATGCGCATATGAAGCTTGTTTTGAGAATGTGATTTGCCTTGTGATTGCCAGGACTTTGATCTTTGCTTTGAGCCTTCACCCAAGAAGACCGAGGTGAGTGGTGCTTTTAATAAAGCTATGTTATACGGTTTTGATAAACTTTGTTTTACTTCGTCTTGATGAAAGCATTTTGATAAGCATGAATGACTAGCCTATTTTGATGTGAAGAGTATAAGCTTTGTTTGATGATGTTCTTGAAAGTCCCTCGTGCTGGGGGACTCTAAACTTTTGCAGCACTAAGTATAAAAGGTTAAGTATGAGCTTTGTTTTGATGATATCTTTGTAATAACTATGAGCCTTGTTTGATGTCAAGTGTGAAAGTCCCTTGGCTGGAGGACTATAATCTTTCGCAGCACTAAGCATGAAAGTCCCTTGTGCTGGAGGACTCTAAACTTTCGCAGTACCCTTGGGAAAAAGGATACGGTCCTTTCTTGGAGAAGACAATAAGGTGAAAATGGGCTACGGGCCTAAGTCACACAATAAGGTGAAAATGGGCTACGGGCCTGAGTCACACGATAAGGTGAAAATGGGCTACGGGCCTAAGTCACACAACAAGGTGAAAACGGGCTACGGGCCTAAGTCACACAAGTTTGCAAGTTTGGTAAGATTTGTTAGATGAATACGGTTCATCACTTGATTTGACAGCTTCGATTGTGTTATGCCGATGTTGGTAAACATCCCTTGAAATTTGGTAAGATTTGTTAGATGAATACGGTTCATCACTTGATTTGACAGCTTCGATTGTGTTATGCCGATGTTGGTAAACATCCCTTGAAATTTGGTAAGATTTGTTAGATGAATACGGTTCATCACTTGATTTGACAGCTTCGATTGTGTTATGCCGATGTTGGTAAACATCCCTTGAAATTTGGTAAGATTTGTTAGATGAATACGGTTCATCACTTGATTTGACAGCTTTGATTGTGTTACGCCGATGTTGGTAAGCATCCCTTGATATATGGTAAGACTTGATAGATGAACATGGTTCATCCCTTGATTTGGTAAAGTTTGATGAATTCTGCTTCAGAAGGACTTCGGCTAATGTTCGTATGATTTAGAAAGTTTTGTTTTGCTTCGAAGGACCTCGGCTATTCATGCAAAAACCTTTATTATTCGTACCATTCACTGAGTTGTCAAACTCACCCTCTCTATATATATGTAGGTGATGAGCAGGACGGCGGCGACGCCTAGTCTATTTTGCAAAGCTTGTTTTGGACTCTTGACATGTCGGCTGCATTGTTTTACGTCGGCAGTTTTGTGCTTACTTCGGCTGTTTTGCATTTATGTCGGCATTTTTGTACTTACGTCGGCAGCACTTGAAAATCATGCTTCTTCGCTTGTAATTGCTGTATTTTATTCTTGTCGGCTGAGAAGCCTTTTGATCAAGTTGTAAATTGTATTTTGTTAATTTGGACTGGATGTAAACCATATGGTATATGTATGTCATTTGATCTACGCACAAGCTCTTATGGACCATTTGTAATTGATTTATTGCTTCCGCTTTTGTAAGCCCCTTGCATTATACTCTGATTGTCTTTGATCTTAGTAAGTTGGCCTTCGGTAATTACGGATTACTGGCCATCACGGCACCATCCTACTAGGGGCGGGTTGGGGTCGTGACAGAGTTATGCCATTTGGTTTGAAGAATGCTGGGGCCACTTATCAAAGAGCCGCTACCACTCTTTTGCATGATATGATCCACAAGGAAGTTGAGGTGTATGTAGACAACATGATTGTCAAGTCCAAAGATTGAGAAAGCCATTACACTGCATTGAAAAATTCTTTGAGAGAATTAGGGAATACAGGCTAAGGCTAAATTCACAGAAATGCACCTTTGGGGAAACTGCGGGCAAGATGTTGGGATTTCTGATCACACAACGGGGAATCAAAGTTGATCCATCTAAAATTAAGGCCATCTTAGAAATGCCGCCACCAATGACTGAAAAGGAGGTGCGGGGTTTTCTGGAAAAGATGCAATTTATAAAGAGGTTTATTTCAAAGCTAACCTTGACTTATGAACCATTGTTTGGTCTTCTAAAGAAAAGGAAGAAGTTCCAATGGGATAATCGATGTCAGTTTGCGTTTGAGCAAGGCAAGAAGTATTTGCGGAATCCACCTGTGTTATCATCGCCAGAACCAGGGAAACCACTGATCCTGTACTTATCAGTGACCGAATCAACTATGGGATGTATTCTTGCACAAGAGTCGGATGAAAAATTAGAGAAGGCTATCTACTACTTAAGTAAAAAGATGCTTGAATATGAGACCCGCTACACTCCTTTGGAAAAAGCTTGCTTAGCTTTGGTATGGGCCACCAGGAAGTTGAGACACTACCTGTTGCTCACTCGGTAATTCTGGTTTCAAGATTAGACCCAATCAAATATCTCTTTGAGAAACCAGCACTTACCGGTAGGCTAGCTCATTGGTTGCTTTTACTTTTCGAATTTGACCTTAAGTATGTCACTCGCAAATCTGTCAAAGGAAGGGCCGTAGCAGAATTTTTGGCTGATCACCCAATTAAAGGAGAAGAAGATGTGGAGTACTCATTCCCAGATGAAGAGGTCATGTAGATGGAAGAAGACACTTGGAAGTTGTACTTTGATGGAGCGTCCAATCAATTTGGCTATAGGATAGGCGTGTTGCTCATAGTGCCGGATGATTCCCATATTTCCTTAGCTTTCAAACTCCGATTCAGGGTATCCAACAACCAAGCAGAGTATGAGGCGTGCATTGCTGGATTGGAAGCAGCCCTGGAACTAGGGGCAATAGGGTTGGATGTAATTGGGGACTCGAACTTGGTCGTCTCTCAAGCCAACGGAGATTGGAAAGTTAAAGAGGAAAAAATAAAAGTCTACCATCAGACCTTGTACATGTTGATCCCGAGGTTCAAAAAACTGACTTTTACACACCTGGTAAGAGAGAACAACCAATTTGTTGATGCGTTGGCAACCCTGGCATCAATGATAGATATACCGGTCGGGATCAAAATACGCCCGATCCTTATAGAACAAAGGTATGCCCCCGCGTATGAAATGATAGCCGCAATGGAAGAAGTTCAAGATGAAAACCCTTGGTACTTTGATATTTGGAATTTTCTGGAAAATGGTACATACCCACAAGGGGCAAACACTAAAGACAAAAGGGGGATACGACGTCTGGCCACTCAGTTCGTCATTTGTGGAGATAAGCTATACAAGAGAGGGCATTTGGGAATGCACAGTGCGGAGCCCATATGAACGGTATAATGCTAGCCAGAAAAATCCTTAGACAAGGATACTACTGGTTAACCATGGAGAGTGATTGTATCAACTTTGTTAGGCGATGCCACAAATGTCAAATCCATGCCAATCGCATGAACATCCCGCCATCAAAACTCTACAACATGACTTCGCCTTGGCCTTTCTCAGTCTGGGGCAGAGATGTCATCAGGGCAGTCACACCAAAAGGTTCAAATGGGCATCGGTTCATCTTGGTTGCCATTTACTATTTTACCAAGTGGGTTGAAGCACAGTTGTATTTAGTATTGAAAGCATCACACGTGGCCAAATTAATCAGGAATAACATTATCTACAGATACGGGGTACCAAACGAATTAATTTTAGACAATGGCTCACATTTCAAAGGAGAAGTGGCAGTTCTACTTGAGAACTGTAACGTGGCTTTTCACAAGTCATCAACCTACAGGCCACAAACCAATGGAGCCGTTGAAGCTACAAATAAGAACATCAAGAACATCTTGTGTAAGACGGTAGAAACTTATAGAGATTGGCCAGATAAGTTGTCTTTTGCACTTTGGGGATACAAGACATCAATCCGAACGTCTACAAGGGCAACCCCTTACTCTTTGGTATATGGAATGGAGGCTATTTTGCCAATTGAGTTGGAAGTGCCTTCACTGAGGATTATGGCTGAATGTCAGATAACAAAAGCTGATTGGCAACAAAATCGATTTGAGGAACTGATGTTATTTGATGAGCGAAGATTGAAGGCGTTATACCACATTCAGGGGTATCAATGTAGGATTGCCAGAGCATTCAACAAAAAGGCCAGATCTAGGAATTTGAGAGAAGGGGATTTAGTGTTAAAAGACAACCGAGCTCTTATTCACAACTCTACGGGCAAGTTTAGACCCAATTGGATGGGGCCCCGCATCATTAAATCAATCTGGTCAAGAGGAGCAGTCATTCTCATGGATTTGGATGGTTTGGAGTTCTCACAATCAATCAACATGGACAAGCTGAAAAAGTACTACCCTTGAGAGGCTCGCTGGGTCGAAAACCCGAAAGGGCGACCGAGGCAAAGTTAGAGTAGAAAAAATAAATGAAAAATGAAAAAATGAAAAGCTCGTAAGGTTGAAAACCCGAAAGGGCAGCTTTGGCAAAAGTTAGAGCACAAAAGTAGAGTGTCAATACCCGAGTGAACCTTAACCGGAACTACGTATGGCCTGATTCCTATCTTTGAGATACATAGGCAGCTTCATCTTAAAGTTTGGCCATAATTATTTTTCAACTTACTCATCTCGTCCATGTTTGATTGGTATATCTTTATTCAACTCAACTATCCATATTTGATTGACTCGTTCCCATTTGATTCAGTTGTCCTATTTCTTCTTCATGATGGGTTCAGTGGCAAGACGAATTCAGTTGTACATCTCAAGGGTTGATTTCATGTTGATCGAGTTGTGGTCTTTTGTGAAAATAGATTTTGAGGACTTTTAATGAAGTTCACTGATTTTCTCAAAAATTATTTTGTTTTTGCAAAATTCAGACCATTCTTTGGACCAAAAAGAGAAAATTTTCAGTGCTCATAATTTGGCTCATATGATTTCAAGATAAAAAATGGAACAAGTGTGCTAATTTACCTCTCATGTTGATCAAAATCACTTTAGCAGAAAGGAAAAACAAAAAAAGGCAAAGTGATGAACTAGGGGCACAGTTGAGTCAAGTTTTTTGTCCTTTACCTACACTATCGAGTTCTCATCACTTTAATCAAGCAATCGCCGGAAAATGCATAGTAGTTATCGTCGGCAATGCTTTTTCGTCGGGCGGTCGACTGGTGTTACTGTATTTTGCGTTCATTTTACTTCGACAAGCGCAAAGGGGTGTGTTTGGGGATGGTCTTTGCTTCATTTTTATTTCATTGAGTTGTGTTTTGTGTTTTGATCAGTGATAGGCTCAATATTCAGTTCAAAATTCATTAAAATACAGCCATTTTCAAAGTTCAAAATTCAAAACAAAATGATTTTTATGTTCAGTGTTGTGCCATTCATGACATCCAAATTTGCAAAACAAACTCGTTTTATTAAATGCCAAGGATCAACCCCAATCAAAATTGTACAAAAAGGAGTTAAAGCTATAGGTGCCCACTCCAAACAAAAAAAAAAAAACAAACAAACAAACAAACAAAAAAAAAACAAACAAAAAAATAAAAATAAGAGAGAGAGTAGCATTTTCTCAGTTTTTCTGCGACAACTCAGCAGCGAAGATTACAACTAGCTTTATTTGTACACAGCTTCGTTGTCTGACTTTACCTTCAGCTGCCTTGCTTCATCTTTACTCCTTCGAAGCTCTTGAAAACTCTGCCTCGGCCTTGACAGAGCTTCTAAAGGAGATTATTCCTCGCCGGCCATCAAATTGGTTATGCGAAGGAACTTTGAATCGAGCCACGGAGGCAGCCTGTCGTTTCAGTTCTTTGTTTTGCTTTTTTAGTGCACTAATTTCTACTCGAGAGTCCTTGTACAAACGTTGGAGCAGGGAGAGTTGTGCAGTTAACTGATGTACCTCACACGTCCTGTTCTGTAGTCGACGGGACAAGTTAGAGACCGCAGTCACGGTCTCCACACATGACCTCAGTGTGTATCAGTTAGCTTCGATGTCAAATTGTGCCGCCATTATTTGCTCAACTGACATCGCTGGAAAGCTGAAAATAGGGAAAGGAGGAGGAGCACGCGGTTGAGGTTTAGAGGAGTCAGAATCGGTCATCTTTATCGTGGACTCGTTCAGGTTTGGAAAAAGAGTGAGAGAACCGTATGAAGAGGACATGACAGAGGAGAGTAATGCAAAAGAAAGAGGTTATAGAGTGGTGGCAGAGAAAGTTTGCAAGCTTTTGCTCTGCCTCTCTCGTAGGCCTCAACTTAAGAAGAGAGCGAAGAAGAAGAAGAAAAAGACAAAGAGGAGAAACATTGGGATAAGGCGTTGAAGAATCGGGGCAGCCTATCGGTCAGGTGCCGCGATTGTTGAAATCGCACGCTAGACACGACACTCGAAGAAGATGAAGGAAGAGAGAGAGACAAAAACAGGAGAGGAGAGAGATATGTATATATATATGTGTACGTGTATGTGTGTATTATATTATGTACGTATATGTCTGTGTACATGTAACTATGTATATATTTTCTCCGTATATGTATATGTGTGTATCTGTATACGTATATAATTTGTCTATGTGTATATGTATACGTATGTAATACGTATGTTGTATATCATTCGTGTGTATATGTAACCTTCCCCCTTTCTGTATGAGATACGGTTAGGTACGTCTGTTGGTTACACCACCTTTGTTCCTTTCACGTGAAACGTATTAGGATTTGATGTTTACCTAGTTAAAACCTTCCCCCTTTCCGTATGAGATACGGTTAGGTACGTCTATTGGTTACACCACCTTTGTTCTTTTCACGTGAAACGTGTTAGGATTTGATGTTTACTTGGTTAAAACCTTCTCTCTTTCCGTATAAGATACGACTAGGTACGCCTGTTGGTTACACCACCTTTGTTCCTTTCACGTGAAACGTGTTAGGATTTGATGTTTACCTGGCTAAAACCTTCCCTCTTTCCGTATGAGATATGGTTAGGTACGTCTGTTGGTTACACCACCTTTACATCTTTCACGTGAAACGTGTTAGGATTTGATGTTTACCTGGTTAAAACCTTCTCCTTTTTTGTATGAGATACGGTTAGGTACGTTTGTTGGTTACACAACCTTTGCATCTTTCACGTGAAACGTGTTAGGATTTGATGTTTACCTGGTTAAAACCTTCCCCCTTTCCGTATGAGATACGGTTAGGTATGTTTGTTGGTTACACCATCTTTGCACCTTTCACGTAAAATGTGTTAAGATTTGATGTTTACCTGGTTAAAACCTTCCCCCTTTCCGTATGAGATACGGTTAAGTACGCTTGTTGGTTACACCACCTTTGCACCTTTCACGTGAAACGTGTTAGGATTTGATGTTTATCTGGTTAAAATCTTCCCCATTTCCGCATGAGATAAGGTTAGATACGTCTGTTAGTTATACCACCTTTGTTCCTTTCACGCGAAACGTATTAGGATTTGATGTTTACCCGATTAAAACCTTCCCCCTCTCTATATGAGATATAGTTAAGTACGTTGTTGGTTTCACCACCTTTGTTCCTTTCATGTGAAACGTGCTAGGATTTGATGTTTACCTTCCTCCTCTTTGTATGAAATACGGCTAGGAACATCTGTTGGTTACACCACTATACCGTCTTCCGCGTGAAACGTGTTTGGATTTCGAGTTCATTATTTTCTCTTCTCGCGTAAGACACGTTTGGATTTCGAGTTCACCTATCATTTGTGTTGTGGCATATTTGTAAGTGATCTTGTGGCACATTTAATGCGATGCACCCCCTATTATGTTTCATATCATTTGCACGAAGCTTGCCTTTTATGTTGTCATCTTCATATTTTTATCATCACTCCATGACATTGCATTTCATTGCATAATCATGAATTTTCAAACAACTGGCTTGGCGAAGCGTGTAAGTCCAACTTTCAAACTGCATTTTGAGCATGTCATTTTGCATGTTGCCCCTGAACTACGCAGGTTTGATTCCTTGCAAAGGGATACGTAGGCAACCTTCTGGTTCAACCACTTGCATTGCATCTTGTTTGTTTGCCCAAGTCTTATAGCCTTGTCAAAAGGGTCGCCTTCGGGCTTTGACATTCACTCACATCATGAAATGACTTCGAGCTCTCTGTCAAAGAGGGGCAACTGTAGACACCCCATTTTGACCAGCTCTAAGACTTGGGTGTTTTCTTCTAAACACCCAATGATGAAAATTATAATGTGCTATTTTATGAATTTCTCAGCAAAAAATCATATTTAAGCTTCAATCCCAAATTTACACCCATTTTAGCCAAATTAGTTGAGACCTATTCAAAAATCTTTTTTTGCATTTTTTTTCTCTTGTCTAGAAAATTTAGCAGTTTGAAATAATAGGCCTTTTAAAAAACTAAATGGATTTTGACTATTCACAATTAGTCTTTCAAACAAATAAATGGATTTTGACTATTCACAATTGGCCTTTCAAAAAACTAAATGGGTTTTGACTATTCACAATTGGTCTTTCAAACAAATGGATGGGTTTTGACTATTCACAATTGGCCTTTCAAAACATGAATAAAACTGGCCTTTCAAAATTGGCCCTTCAGAACATGAAAGGGTCTTGGTTTTTGGCCTATATATAGAAGACCATTAGAACTACGAGAGGTGGTGAAAATTTTTGATGAGAGAGAGGTCTAAACTTTGATCAAAGAAAGAGTTTATTTTATTCCAATTGAGTGAAAATATTTTTAGAGAGAAGTCTAAACTTTGATCAAATAAAGAGTTTATTTTGTTACCACCCAAAACTTCACCAAAGCTAAAAGTTGAACTTTCTTGCTGAGATTTCAACAACATACTCCACAACTTGAGGGTGATCAAGAGGAAGTTTGGAAATCAAGATGTTCATATTTCTTTGGAAGGTTTCACAATAAAACAGGTCTTGCTAGGCCTAGTAGGCCGGCCGGCCTATTTGGCGGGCCGGTTAGCTTCTTTTGGACAAGACAACGTTGTCTTCCGATGTTAACCAACTTCCGGTGGTTTCCAAGGCACATGAAACTTTTTTTTTTCTTCTTTCGTTTATTTTATTTTGAGTGTATTGTGATGTTTTTATTTTGTTGTAATATTCTCCTCCCTGCTTCTACTTTGGTTTGTAATAATTTATTCAAAGTATTGTAATAATTTCTCATCTCACTTCTTTCTATCCCGTTCTTTTACTTGCTTTCCTTATTTGTAAATATGCATCATGTTTATTTTATTTTATTTTTTGTCGTTATATCCATGCTTTGCATCTATGTTTCATGCATCTTGATTCGGCTAAGTTTGCATTTGTGGATTTAATCAATTTCTATATGATTATGTGTGTTACCTCATGTTCTTGAGATAATTCATATGTCATATCTTAGAAGCTGAATCTTTAGTTGTATTTCATGAATGAATTGCATTAGGATTTTGTATATAAGATCATGCATGTTTTACTAACTTTGTTTTGTAGCTGTTCGAGGGACGTCGGTAAATATGTAAGTTTTTATGCTTTAGCATCCCGTTTGTGTGCATTTTTCTTATTATGTTTAAGCATCCTACCATGTGGCTACTTGCTTACTTGATATAACTGTATGAATGCCAGTGGATGGAGGTTGTGTCGCTTAATTTGAAATAATGATGATTTTCATATTTGTAAACTCAATTTATTTGGGTTATACATCTCCAAAACTCTTTCAAAACTACATGAAATCAAATTATTCCAAAATAAATGACATAGTCTATACTTGTATGCTTCACATAGTAATTTTTAGGATTTATTAAATAATCGAAATATGAACATATAAAATAAATAAAATTCATATCATGGTTTAGTAAAGGCCGATCTTTTGATCGGATGAGTGGGGGTGCTCAATTAATGACCTTCCGTTCTCATACCTAAGGTACCGAATCGAGACAACTTTGGTTATGACGAACAGTGGCCTAGGCACGAGTCATGGGTTTCCTAATTTTCCAAAAATATTAGGTGGCGACTCTGAGATCTGATGATGTAGTCCATTTTTGGCAAAAAGTTTTGCAATAAAATGGATTTTCCAAAAGTTGCCAAATTTGGACTCTCATCTATGTTTCACATTGCACTAGTGAGACTAGATCAAAAAGACCGAGGGTCCGAACTGTTTAACACGCACGGGTATCCTCTGGGCATGTTACACTAATAGGGAGATGAACTGAGAGATGAAGTAGAGGGCGAAGCCACACGACGGCGAAGAAGAAATGCAGAGGATAGCCGGCAACAGTGATTCCAGTGGCAACATGATGGCAGTAAGGCGAGATTGCAGCGACGACAAGGCCCCTTTAAACATCATTCTCATTTGTTCTTGTTATATATATATATATATGTATGATTTCTTGGATTAGATTTGTTGTTAATTTCTTAAATAGGTTTGATAAGTGGTTTGATTTCTCGAGTTTTATTGGTTTGATGATTTAGGGTTTGTTGTGGATTTTTTTTTTCCCCTGATTTTAATCTGAAAATGTAGTAGGAAAAAAAAAACAGGGGGCTTTTTGTTGTGTATTTTTTGGGTTAGATTTGTTGTTGATTTAAGTGATATGAGGTTAGATTTGTTGTTGTTTTGAAGCAAAAATTTGTGATTCTTTGAAGCTAAAATTTGTCTTGAAGCAATTTAGGTGTGGTGGTATGGTTCTGATGATTGTTGTGGACTCACCTTTTTTGCGCCCCCTTTCAGAAGGTTTGAAAAGAAAGGCGTCACAGCCCGCAATTCTAAATCTAATCTCATAAGTGCAATGTGAAATTGATAATCACCAAAGAGTCCAAATCCGGCAAATCATTTTGGAAAATCGATTTTAAATCAAATAATGCCAAAATTGGACGGTTTTGCCAGATATAGAGTCGCCACCTAAATATTTTTTGTTTTGGGGAAATTTAGGAAACCCTGACTCTTGCCGAAGGCCACGTGTCCGTCATCACCAAAGTTACCTCGGCTCGGGAACTTAGGTGCGAGAGGGGAAGGTCATGAATTGAGCACCCCCACTCACCCGATCAAAGATCGGCTTCTACTAATCATGATATGATATTTTATAAACATTATGTACTCTTGTTCTGATTATTAGACTAGTTTTACTATGTGATGCGCACAAGCAAGTATAGACTAGTTTGCTCAATTTGGAACAATTCAACTCAAGTTTGTTTGCGAAAATGGTTTGAATTTGCCAGCTCAAGTGGGCTTAAAGTGTGTGGATTTGCCACCAAACATAGTGGGCTTAAAACATGATTTGCCACTCAACAAAGTGGGCTTAAAACGCACATTCGTTGAATCATTCCAATTCAAACAACAAGTTTTCATCCACAGGCATTCAAGCAGTTTAGCATTTAAGCATACAACCTCATGGCAAGCATGCTAATCATGGCAACATTTACACTTATGCAAGTATGCTAAAGCGTAAAGACTCACCTAGCACTCCAAGCTAGGAAAACATGAGTTAGTGAAATATGCATGATTCCTAACTATGTTAAGTGTCTAATGCAACACATGCAATATGCAATTAATAGGCTCAGCTACTAATATGACATATGCTCGATTTGAATAACATGCGATTGAACAAGTATTCAAATAAGTATTGAAATGACAATGTAGTTTGAATGATGCGCTGAGCCTTGGTGCATGCAATACAAATGAATGGATGCAAGCATAATGTATGCTAATTTGAAATATGTCCCTAATCTAACCATCAAAAGCGATTAAATAAAAGGGAGAAAGACGTGAGGTTGGAAGACATACACACACGCACACACACTTATTACAACATTACGCCCTCGCGAAGGAGGGTCCGAATGAATAAGCTAACTAATTAGCTAAACTAAACTAATTAAGCTAATTATTACAACACTTGAAACTAATTAACTATTCTAGTTAACTAATTATTACAAACCGAAATCGAATAACTAGTTAAACTAACTAATTATTTACAACACTCAATTAGCTACAACTAATTCATTACAACACGTATTTAAGCTATTGCTAATTAAACTAATTAGCTAATCCCCGAAAGCGAGGGATGCATGCATGCTCAATTTCTACCCGAAAAGTCATTGTTTTGCTACTGTAAGCCTCTGTTTGCACATTTGGTCACTGAAAATGCTGCCCACTTTCAGAACATCTCTGCCCCACCCTACCAACACACTGCTCAATTTTCATTGGTAGTCGACAGGGGGCCGGTCGGCCACTGCTTGTTTGAACTTCTTTGCTACAACAGAGAGCAAAACAGTGTATTTCTCAAGGGTTGTTTGCACACCTTACCTCTCATTTTCATCAGGAAATCAAAGGAGGGACAAGCTTTGGTTCACAAACCATCAATCAAGCAATTTCATTGCATGATGGCTTGTGAAACCAATTGTGCAAGTTCAATAAATGCACAACAAGACCAAAATGTCCATCACCCTATCATGCATGATCAAGGGCAATGAAGACCAAGGAAAATGGCAAATTTCATCACTTTTGAGTATGAAATGTCTCATTTTCCTTGTGTTCAAATTAACGTCCGATTTGAACACATGCAATGCAATACAAAGAATACTTATCTTGTCTCTTTTACTTGCCAATTTTGTTTTCTCATTTTAATTACCAAATCATTCCTTAATCCATTAAGTCCATTGGTGAGTGTCCTCTAATGGAAAGAGGGCTCAAACCATAAGTTGCTTTGGGCATGAAAGAGGCATTACACTGTTGGTAATGAACCCCCTAAGGGATTAAACCATTAGGTATATCACCTCTATTTCACACTTAGGCAAACAAGTGGTTTGAAACCACTTTCAAAGCAAAACCAAAAGGTGAAGAAATGAGGGAGATTGCAGAGATTATAAGTGCTGAAATGAAGTAGAAAAAGCACTAATATGCAATCAACCTACACCAATGAGGGTTAAAGCCTTAAAACACTAAGCTAGTAAAGGGATTAATACTACAACCATGCCATACAAGGCTCAAATGAAACAAATAACCAAAAACAAAGGCAAAACAACCTTAAATATGGTCTAAAACATGCTGGACTTAAGTCACGAAAAGCCAAAACATTAAGCTAATACATGGGGTTACACTACAACTATACAAAATAAGACTCAAACAAACTAACCAGCCCAAAATAGGGCTAAAACAGGTTATTTCAGGGGCTAAGACATGATAGACTTGAGCTAAGTTAAGCTAAAAAAGCATGCTAACATGTGAAGCTAACTAGGCATGCAAACAAGAGACAAAGAGGGGAGGCTAACCCCTCCAAATTTGGACTTCAAAATGAATTTTTTGCCACTGAAAAACCTCTGAAATTCAGTGGTTAAAAGGCCTAAAAAAGTTGATCTGAAAGTGATGAATAAAGGCACAAAGGCTTTACAAACTAATAAGCAAGAAGGGTGAACCACTCCCTAACTAAAAAAGAGGCCCAAACCAGCACTTTTAGGCCACCAAAACAGAGCTTTTTTCAGTTCAAAACCAGCCCCAAAATAGTAAGAAAAGATGGTAAAACAAGCTTGCAAAACAAAGTAAACAAGGCAAGTAAACTACCTCTTGAAGCAAAGGGCAATTCTAGGCACAAAATCAAGCTAAAACCACCTTCAAGAGCTCCAAGAAGATCCCAAATAACCTCAGCTCAACGGTAAGAGGATTTGATTTGGGCTGTGTATGCAAAAATGTAGAGAAAACAAGCAATTAGGCACAAAATTGTAAGAGAGAGAGAGAGAGAGAGATTTTTGCTCTAAATTTTCTAACCCTCAAAAATGGAGGAGGAACCCCCCTATATATAGAAAAACATGCCTTGAGCTTAGAAACATCCTACCATACACGTGTAGGGAGATGCAGCTCAGTGTGCTAAAAGCTGGCACAGCTATCAACAAATATCAACAAATATTTGGAAAAAGAGACTGGTGGCCGACCGGCCACACCAATGGCCGACAAGCACAAGCCATGGCCAACAGCCTCTGGTGGTGGTCGACAAGTCACCACAAGGTTCCAGGCACCAAGTTTTGATCCAAAACAAGGCACATAAAGGACAAGGTCTAAAGGCTCAAAGACAAGGCGTTCCGCCGAGGACTTCGGGCTCTCAAAACGAATGCAAACAAACATAATCATCATATGCACAAGTGATGACGTCCCAGTCTTGAGGACGGTCAAAAATGGGATGTCTACAATTGGTCATAAACTTAGGACAACACCCTTGTCTATCAGATAATTTTACCATTTAATTTGAAACTTAAAACAAAAAATAAGCTTTTAATGTTAAAACTTGGTGAGACTTAACTTTATTGAATGCTTATTGAAGGTGAATATCTCATTGTTATGCTGCTACACACACAGGTTTATAATGTAAACCTTGGTGAGACTTGATACTTGTAAGGTTAGAAAAGATCATCAAAACATTGTAGTGGTAGGACCATGGTTATCAGAATCCCGATCCGGATCTTACGATCTTACGATCTTACGATCCATTGGAGTATAATCGATCCAGATTATGTAAATTCCTTATAGGTAGGATCTTTCGATCCTGGTAATAGGATCTTATAGGATTGTGAAATCCAGATCCGAATCCGATCCTATCCGATCCAATTTACAAGCTTTGTTTTGTATTGTATGACATATTTTATTGTAAATTTTATGTTTGTTGTCTAAATACCAATTTATGTGATCAAAATAAGTAATAAAAATTAAGTAGTATTGAATCAAATAGACTAAGAAAAACAAACTAGGAAACAAACATTCAAATATTGCGGTAATTTAAGAAAATTAACTAGTCGGAAAAACAAACTTAGCTTTAGTGAAGTCTAAGGAGGGTAAGATGATTGCAACTTTATCCCAATTTTTGGAAAGATTATTTTTGTGACTCAAATCCGCTCCACCAGGAATGCTAACGACAAACCTTATCATTCGGTTAAGCTGCTCTTTTAAGTTTTTAATTTATTTTCATATCCAACTTTGTTAAATATTTTTTCTTCACTTTTTATGCATTATTGTAGATTGTAAAGTATTTTGTCATAAAATTCTCCTTCTTCACCTTCTTTTTTGATGAAATACAAAACTTTTACCATCGAGTTTTCTATTGTATAATATTATATGTACATTTTACATGGAGTATTATATTTTTCACAATATCTTCACTTCTTTTTAATAGAATATAGGCTCATTTTGTATAATCTTTTTAAGAAATGTTTATTTAAATTAAATTATTATGTAATTTGTCTGTTTCGGTAGGATCTTACGATCCTCGATCCGATTCTACGATTTGATCCTATAAACACCTCCAACAATCCAACGTAGGATCCCGATTTTAACAACCTGGGGTAGGACATGGTGTCTATCTATTAGAAGATTGCATGATATAATATGCATATTAGGTCTGAATCAGTGATGGTAATGGATTAATCAGTGACGGTAATGGATTGTTCTCATCTTTGGTGATACCCTCTCTCTCTCTCTCTCTCTCTCTCTTGCATTTTTGTAGGCTTTACTCTTCATGTGTTCTAGCATTAATTCAAACATCATATATAGATAAGTAATTCGGATGAATGTTGACTTGCAGTGGGAAATTATTGAAAGATGCTCCTTGCATACTATTTATTCTTATGATCTTTTTAAAGTCTCTCTCACCCTTCCTTTAATTGCTTTTGTTTGTGGTAGTATGAAATTGTGTGATCTTATGTAGCTGATATTGCCATTCAAAATGAATGATGTATTAAAATTAAGGGCAAACTTCACTTTACCCCTTGTAGTTTGGGCCATGTGCGGTTTACCCCCCTGACATTCGGATATCACCACTTAACCCTCCTGTGGTCGATGGACTAAAACGCACACTAACTTCAATTAACAGAAGTTGTAAATTGACAATTATACCCTCATATATATATTATTTCAGGGGAAACCAATTCTTTCTCTCTCCATCTTCATCTTCTTCTTCTCTCTCTCCATTTCAAAATTTATATGTACACACACATATACATATATATATACATATGTATGTACATATTTGATCGCACACCATGTGCTCAGATATTCATCAGCTTATATAATTGTTGACCATAATTTTTTCTAACCATTCTAACTCAAAAGAGAAATTAACGGAACCTTGTTCTTGCTCACAAAATAGTAGAAATCAATAATTGATATCATTTCAGTTTCTTATCAAACTCAACATGTCCTCTTTGTAGAGGGACTTTCTTTACTCCTGGACTATCCATCGAAAACCCAATTTTTGGTTTCGATGATTTTAGAGAAGATGATGGGCTTCCTAATAATCGACATAATGGGTTTGTTTCGAATAAGAAGACTATAGAAATTGAGGAAATTGTCAGCGAAAAGGGGGTTTTCCCAGTAAGACTTGGAAAGTTCAGAAAATTAGACGATGCTGCCGGGGAGACAGGTGAAGGGGAGACAAGTAGCAGTAATTTGGACGCGAGAATATGTTACTCAATGGGTTCATATCAGTGTGTAGTTGGTGATACAAACGTCAAAGTGGCATTGAGTCATGATCAAAATGGTGATGATATGAAGATTGTGAACGGAATAGAACAAAATGGCAATGGCAAACCTATAGTTGATGGGGATATGGAAGGGAAGAAAATTAGTATTGGGTCTAAAACTGATAGCTACTCTGTATCCAAGATCTGGTTATGGTCAAAGAAGGGCAAATTTGCAAGTTCTTCAAAAACTCAATGAGTAAATATATGTTCTCTTAATATGGATTTGAAAAGAACAATGGATGGGAAGAACAATGGACACATGAAAAGGTATTTTCTTCAAAGTGAGCCAATGCAATTGGATTTGAAGCTTAAATCTAAGTGAGCATCAACAACATCAACCCTGGGAACATAAAAACAACACACACCCAAAAAAATAAAAAAAAAACTTTAAATAAACATGGAATCCATTGCTACTATATTTTTCCCTTCTTTCTTATGTGGAGATTGGGAGATCTACTGGAGTAAAGTGAGAAGAGAAGATGTGATTTTGGTCTAGCATTCAATTTTGCAGGTATATTCATACATACATACATACATACATACATACATACATACATACATACATATACATGAATTCCTGCAATGTATTTATACACATTACATGAATTGGGTGTGATGGATATGGGTGGTGGTTTGAGGGGAGGAAAGAGAGAGAGAGAGAGAGAGAACAGAGGTGGTGAAGAAAAAGAAGGTTGAAATAGAATGACATCTTTTGTAAATTTGAAGAGATAGAAAGGGTATTTTCGTCATACAAATGGACTCACTCTCTATAGAGGTGCGTGACTTTCACATTCTGTTATCTTAGACAGAAAAGCTAACGGTGCGTTTTAGTCCATCGACCACAGGGAGGTTATGTGGTGATATTCGAATGTTAGGGGGGTAAACCGCACATGGCTCAAACCACAGGGGGGTAAAGTGAAGTTTGCCCTAAAATTAATATGAATGTTATAGTTAGAATGATGCAAATCATTTGTTCATATGTTTTGTGCATATTGTGTATGTATAAAACTGTTGTTCTCTGCTTGGGTTTGCTAATTCCTTTTGTTTTATCTCTACAGAAAGTGAAGAAATTCACTCTTGATGGAACAGAGCCAAAGGAAAGTTGAGTCAATGAGCAAGAAGGATGGTTTATGATGAGAAACTTGGTTCCTTCATTTCTTTTAATTTGGATAGGATGACTTTTCTTGAGATTATACTTTTCAAATTGTTTATGTTGTAACCCAACTTAAAGATCCATAAATAAATTAGAGATTCAGATTTGACAGTGTTCCACTGGTTGGATGTTTCATTTAGTATTGGAATGAACTACTAAAACTAGATTGTGAACTATGGCCTAATTGGGTCCTATGTTGTTGGGAGATCAAAACTTATGCTCTGTTTGAATTTTAAAGGGGAAATTACAAATCAATAGACTGTTTCAATGAAAAAGTTTATGACTTTAATTATTAAAGTTGATAAAGTATTCCATTAATTTGTAATTATTTTGAGAAGATCCCACCGAATTACAATTTTCTCAATTTTAAATTTGTGAAAAAAGAACGAAAAAAGTGAAAAGGATCAAAAAAATTTCTTCTACAAATCAAAGATTAAAAATACAATCTCAATTGGTTCAACATATTGAATTTTTGTTGTTTACCCTTTAATCCATTCCTTAATTGATGTTGTGATTCCATTCACATTACACAAATATTCCCACCATGTGCCAAAGAACGAAGTTGTGATTCCATCCACATTACACAAATATTCACACCATGTGACAAAGAACACAAATACCAACTTGCATATGCACCTCATAGATTAGGTCTGTATAAATGGATAAGCCAATATACTAATAGAATTGTAAGGAAAAAAAGTTGTGATTAAAAGGTGAATCAAAATGACAATCAAATAGAGTATGAAATTAGCAATAGCCACAAAATCAAACAATTTTCAAGTTAGAACACTACACACAAACACTACAAGAAAATACACTTTTGCTGACTAAAAATTTTGGTCGCCAAAAGTTGTGGAATTGGCGACCAAAAATTATGTTAGTCGGCAAAAGTACAATATTTAACTACTAAATTTTTTTAGTCGGGGTATATTGATTATTGGTGACTAAAAAAAAAATTAGTCGCTAAAAATGTCACAATTGGAGACCAAAAAAAATTTAGTCGCTAAATTTGCTACAATTGGCGACTAAAAAAATATTTTAGTCGCTGTATAGTTAGTTTTGGCTACTAAAATTATTTAGTCACCGAATGAAAAACAAAATCTAACTTTTTATTTTTTGCAACCAAAAGTTTGGTCGTAAAATATTTATTTTTAGTGACTAAAATGTATTTTAGTCGCTGTATAAATAGTTTTGGCAACTAAAATTATTTAGTCGCCGAATCAAAAACAAAAATTTACTTTTTATCTTTGGCGACCAAAAGTTTGGTCGGCAAAAATTTAATTTCAACAACTAAAAAATATTTTAGTCGCTGTATAGATAGTTTTGGCAACTAAAATAATTTAGTCGCTGAATGAAAAATAAAAATTTACTTTTTATCTTTGGCGACCAGAAGTTTGGTCGGCAAAAATTTAATTTCAACGACTAAAAAATATTTTAGTCACTGTATAGATAGTTTTGGCAACTAAAATAATTTAGTCGCTGAATGAAAAATAAAAATTTACTTTTTATCTTTGGCGACCAAAAGTTTGGTCGGCAAAAATTTATTTTCAGCGACTAAATAAATATTTTAGTCGCTGTATAGTTACTTTTGGCTACTAAATTTATTTAGTCGCCGAATGGAAAACAAAAATTTACTTTTATTTTTGGTGACTAAAAGTTTGGTCGCCAAAAATTTATTTTCAGTGACTAAATAAATTTTAGTCGTCATATACTAACTTTTGCCGACTAAAAGAAATTTAGTCGCCAAATATCTAGTATAATTTTATTTTTAATCTTTGGTGACTACCTCATTTGGTCGGCAAATCTACATTTTTTGTGACAAAAACACAGTTAATCGGCAATAAAACTCAATTTTTTTGGTGGGAACACATACTGTCCAATTTGAGTTTATGTTTGATTATATTATTATTATTATCATTATTATTTATTATTATCATTTTGGAGGGATTTTTAAATTAATTTGGTGAGGAACTCTGGAGGGATTTCAAACATACTAAAATGAGTTAGGGCTTAAAAACGTTTGTCTCTCTCACTCTGTGACTCTCTCTCTCTCTCTCTCTCTCTCGCATCTGCCCTTCTCTCTCTCTCTCTCTCTCTCTCTCTCTCTCGCCGGTTGCCCTCCTCCTGATATTGAATCTCTGTTGCTTTGTTTCCATCGTCGTCGGGTAAGGAGCATCACCGCCATCGAGCACCACCATCGATCCACTATTGGAGCAGTACCCCAGTATGTCCTCTCTATTTTGCCTTCTCTCCGTCTCTCTCTCTGCCTCTCTTCCCCTAATACCTGTCTTTTTCACTCTATGACTTTCTTTGTCTTTGTGTTCTCTTTGACTAAAGTAATTTTGTTCTACAATGTCTCACCCACCAGGGCCTTTACCATCCCCATTTTCTGGAGCATCGTCAACTCTCCCTAAAAACAATTTGAGGTATAAATCCCTCTCTTTCTATAAAATGATTCAAGGAACATGTAATTTCTTGTTTTTTTTTTTTTTTGGGTTATGAAAGCTTGAAATTCATAACATTTAAATTTCATCTTATAGTTTCATCTTATACTTAATTTATACTGGTAGCGCCTGATAAAGATTCTTGAAGCTGCCTTGTTGAACTTTGCTTCTGTGACCTTCTAATTGATTAACTTTGTTTTGTTTTTGTTTTTGTTTTTGTTTTTGTTTTTGTTTTTGTTTTTGTTTTTTCTTCTAGAATTAAGCTACAGATTTTTGGTTTCCTGCTATTATACTTAGATTTAGTGGATGAGGACCATATCATCTGTCTTAATTGTAAAAATTTCTACATCTAAAACAATTGATTCTTGATTTTCAGGATTGTCTCAAGTATAATTTTCTTGACAAATTGCATTTATTTTGTTTCAGTTTTTTATCATATTAAATGGTGACAGACACCACATAAATGCCACAAGCTGTATGGAAATTTCCCATATTTGCAAAGACTACTTTATGTTGATTTAAATTTTGTTCCTCTTATTTTGTGTGTGCACATCTGGGCATGACCATGTTCTTGTGCATCACTTTTTTTTGTTCATGTACCGATTTTTGTTATTTAGCGCCCAAATATTTCTTATGGTTTCCTCTTATGTTGAATCAAATAAATCATAGCATGACACGAATCATCAGGTAAATGGAATACATCTATTTTAATTGTTTAGTCTTTCCATCATGACATTACAGGAAATTACACTTTTGGCAATCAAATTTGGCGACTAAAAAAAATTTAGTCGCCAAAATTTGTGGAATTGGCGACCAAAAATTATATTAGTTGGGAAAAGTACAAGATTTAGCTACTAATTCTTCTTAGTCGGGGTATATTGATTATTGGCAGCTAAAAATATTGTAGTCGCTAAAAATGGCACAATTGGCGACAAAAAATTTTTTTAGTCGCTATATAGTTAGTTTTGGCTACTAAAATTATTTAGTCATTGAATGAAAAATAAAAAATTACATTTTATCTTTGGTGACCAAACTTTTGGTCGCCAAAAATTTATTTTCAGCTACTAAAATATGTTTTAGTTGCTGTACAGTTATTTTTGGCTACCAAAATTATTTAGTCGCTAAATGAAAAATAAAAAATTACATTTTATCTTTGGCAACCAAAAATTTGGTCGCCAAAAATTTATTTTCAGCAGCTAAAATATGTTTTAGTCGCTGTACATTTAGTTTTGGCTACTAAAATTATTTAGTCGCCGAATGAAAAACAAAAATTTACATTTTATCTGTGGCAACCAAAAGTTTGGTGGCCAAAAAATTATTTTCAACAATTAAAAAATATTTTTGTCGCCAAAAAACTAAAATATTTTGAGGAAGTCATTTCAAGTGATTTATAAAATTAATTGGCGACCAAATTTATTTTTAGTCGCCAAAGGTGTGAAAATTTTAGAGGGAAATAACGCCCACTTGTTCTCTGTTTAAACAAAAACAGATTGTTCACTCTTTCACACAGATTCTCCTTTATAACCAAACCTCATCTCTCTTTAAACCCATTCCTCTCCCTTTTTAAAATACGCAGAATAGAACCACCGCCTCCCCTTCCCTCCGGCAATGCGCCTCCTCCTCACCTACTTTGCCACCAGAACCATCATCTCTCCCTACATTTTCTATTTCATCTCTTTTTCTCTCTCTCTCTCTCTCTCTCTCTCTCACACACACACACACACACACAAACACACAATTCTGATCGTAAGACCCTAGCCGATGCTGCAAGATACGGCAGCATCAGCCATGTTCCGGCGTAGGTCTGACAACCGTAGGCCGAGATCTGAGTCGATCCACACAGATCTGTGAGTGATCCACACAGATTGCAGATCCATACCCCATCTCTACTACAGCTAATTACCCTTTCCATGGAAGTAGTAGAGTCTTCTTCTTCATCTTCCCTCTCTGCATCGGACAGAATTCATCAACTACCTGGTCAACCCCAAGTCAGTTACCAGCAATTTTCTGGATATGTGACCGTTGATGTCAAGAAACTAAAAGCTCTAGTTCTTGAAGCTGAATCAAATCCGGCTTCCAAGCCTCTTGTTATCTTGTTAAATGGAGATACTCCAACTTCTCACTTCCTCATACACACCCACATTGTGGGTATTTAGTTTTAATTTTAATTTTTTAAAATTTTGATTTTTATTTTGGTGGTAGGGCCTGGTTGTTTTTCATTGGGGGTTGGGGCATTCTCTGAAAATGGACTGTTTAGGCCTAGTGGGAAGGCACTGGTCAGGAATGAATATAGCTGGAATAGAGGCACTATACTATACTATACTTTATATATACCTTACAAGTTATATAGATGATTTGGCTTCTAAGAATTGATTTCATTTGATTGTGCGCTTATTGATCCACAAAAACAAATATGTTGTATTTGGAGACACCAGTTGGAGTTGGGTTCTCTTACTCATCTGATTCTTCCTCCTATGCAGCTGTAAATAGATCACAGGCATGTCTCTCCAATTTTACCCACATTTTCCCAACTTTTTTCAATTTTCTTGAAATTGTTTTCTAAAAACATTTATCTTCTTTCTATGCTCAAAATACAGTCAACTTGTTCTTCTTCTTTTACACTTTTCATTGTTTAGTAGTAAGAATCCTATAATGGTTTAGTACTGAATACTATGTAAACTTTTCACTTTTTTGTCATTTTTATGTTTACTGTTTTTGTTTTCTTTTTGGGGGTTGAAAAAAGTCCCACTTTATACACTGCCTTGGAATTTTAGAACTTTAAATCTAATTGTCTGAAATTTTTTGTATTATAACCGGGACAATCTAATTTTCTTGCACAAATGGTTTGTCAAATTCCCACAATATAGAAACACAAGTTTGTTCATTACAGGAGAAAGCTATGCTGGTAATTTCTTTTCACTCAAAACAATTTAGTTTTTCCAACTGGAAAACGATTAAGATTAAGAGTTGAGGACTGATACTTACTTTTTCTTTGCTTCCACACCCCATCTCTGTTCTGATGGTCGTGTTGTTGGTGGTGGCATTGAGTTTGTTAATGGTTGCTAGCCCAATCCAAGTAAGAATTTATCTACATATATACACTTGTGATTCTTACTTTCAATTGCATACTAATTATGATAATTGAGCACTGTTCTGCTAGATGTTAAGTAAGACGGTGAATCATTATGTGGAGTGATTGTAGCATCCTATGAGAAACCAAGGTTCTGCTTGGATTAATGCATTTCAAATGAAGGGATTTCAGATTAAACTTTATAAAAATATGGGAGTGTTGATTATTATATATAGATTGACAAAAGGGGAAGGCGGAGTAGAGTAAGAAAACAAAAATTTAATTGTAAATTACCCAATAAGAAAATAACAGAAAAGAGATAGAGGAGAAAAATAGTCATTTCTGAGTAGAGTAATGAAATTCTCTCTGCTACAGTCCTATGATAAAAATATTTTATGTTTCCCTCCTTCTTGGATAAAAAAGATGTGCTTTGGACCCAGTTTACAATTTTTGTGCACGTCTTTATAATAAGTCGTTAATAGCTTCAAGACGATGCCAACCATTCTCTCATGTACAAACTTCGGTAGGCAATTTATTTGGTTCAGGTATGAAGCTTTTCTTAAGCTTTCAGCATTTTGAATATTATATAAATAACTAAATTAAAAAGTCATCTTGTGGCTTCTCACTCACAGTGCTTGTGTTCACGTTCAACTAGTAGTGTCTTCACATCAAATCACGCAGCTACATGGTGTTTGACATTATGAAAAATTTCTGTAGTGTTGATTGTTTCTTTTTCCATTTTTAATTGTGTGCATTCATATCTGGAAATCATAAGATTTTTTTCTATTAATTTGCCTTGTGATTGCAACATCTGCCTAAAAGTGCCAGGATATTTAACTAGGGACAATTACTTGATAGTTGGGTCAGTGGAAAAAAATTACAAATTAATAAAAAAAGTTTATAATATTGATTATTAATGTGTATAATGTTTTTCACCTTTTGGTAAATAAGTGTAACTGACACAATGTCAGTGTAATTCTCCCATTTAACTAAATTTTAGTTTTTTATAGACACCACAAGAGTTGCAAAATGAGAATGTTCCCCCTCATCTTATCCCTCACAAGGTAATTTTCCTCTCATTACATGTAGTCTCTTACTTTCCGTTGAAAGTTTGTTCCTAATATTTATATTGTCCTTTATAGACCTTCTCTGGCAATCGGCCTTCTTTCAGCCTTTTGCTTCTATCATTAAATGCTTATAATAATGAATAGGTGAGGTCTAGTCTCACCTTTTTGTGCTTTCATGAAATAGTTTGTGCATGTTGTTAATCATCGGAGGTTTTGAGAGTTCAAATTTGTTCAAAACGCCCCTTGTCTTTATAGCCCATTTAGTGGTCTGAAGTTCCTAGATGTCCATTGAGGTTACATGTATAATGTACATAGAATCTCTGTTAAAATTGAAAATATGATCACGCTTGTTTTGATAGTGACCAAATCTAGAAGTTTTGTAGTGAGAATCTTACAACAAATTATAATCTTATAATCTTATAACAAATTATAATCTTGTAGTGAGACTATTATAACAAATCCAGACGTTCCCAGATGTCCACTAGTTTTCAATGAAGGTCCGTGAATATTAGAATCTTATAACAAATTATGCATTTTTTATGGCATTCTATGCAGTGAATTCGGTAATTTACTGATCTGCAATTTATTAGAAGTATTTTCTGGCTGCACTTTATTAAGCTAGTACACAGAGAATTTGGCAAAAAAATACTTCATATTTTCTAGAATTATTTAGGTTGTGTTTGGATTGTGAATTTGGATAGGAATTTGAAAGGGAAAGGAAAAGGTGAGGGAAACAGAGAAAAATGTGGGTGGTTCTTTAGGACTTGAAAATTGTAGAGTTGATGGGACTTTGGTTCTTTAGGACTTGAAAATATAAATTAATATATTTTAGTAGTTGTGTGCACTCAAGTTAATTATTAGCTGTCACTGCATTAATCCGTAATCCTATAAGAATAAGGCATCCTTGACTCTTGAAAACCTGGTAATCATTTTCACATTATGATTTTGTATATAAATGTTTTGTCATTTTTTTTTTTTTTTGAAATTTTTTCTTAACATGGAAATGTTTTTTTTTTTCTTTTAGTTTTGGTGCAGGGAAATTGATTAGATTTATCTCACATTCGTCTTCATTTCATGTTAACATTAGGAATGGTGTGAAAAACAAATGGAATTCTCTCTACTGTTTGGCAAACCGGAAAAGACTAAAGCAATGAAAGCCGGTATTGCTCACCATGCAGTACTTGAGGAAGAGGTATGCTTATGAACTCTAAAGTAGATATCATTTAAATTATTTGATATTCTTAGCTTATCCCGAAAATTATAGAATTCTTTCATGTGAGCATACTCTTTGTTGACTATGACTATCAAAATTCTTATCTATGCTTATAAAACAGTTCTTTCTGAGATCATTCTATCATCTTCTTAACGAATTTATTTTAACTATGACAGTTAGTTTAGTTGTGTTGCTATCATTGAAATCTTGCTAGAAAATTTTCTTGCAACAGAAGTAACTTTTCAAGATGGAAAATACTTTTTACGAACAGAATGGTACCAAGATCTAGAGTCTGTGTGAGGTTACACCTTTTTTTGTTTTTGAAAAGTTCTGATAGAATTTAGCTTTTATATCTTTTGCCTTGCATAATAAATATGGTCATGGAGCTGCTCGAGATTTTCTATAGATGGTATTTGGATTGAGTAGTTTTGATTTGAGCTTGGAAATCAAGTCTAATGTTGGAATTATTGAGGATATGGATCTTGGTGAAACCATTGTTGGATTTTATGACCCAAGTACATGGACTTGAAATAACAGGTGAGTGACCTAGGCCTAGATCATAATGGTCACCTAGGCCTAGATTAAACAAACTTGTGAGAGCAAGCGGCGCATTGATAGGACATACGGTTAGAGATATAGACAAAAAAATGTGAGAGAAAAAGGCAAAAACGAGCCGTATGGGGGAAAAAATTGGAAATAGCACCCAAACAGCCCTAAGATCATCACAGTCACATCGGCCTAGATTAAACACACTTGTGAGAGCAACAAAACATCACCTTTTCCACAATTCCTGAAATAGTAACAAAAACAAACATTTCTGTAAAGAACAATAAAAAAAAGCCTTATTTGAGTAAAGACCACAAATGGAAAAGTCCGGGGATGTGGTTGGTATTAAAACTAGACGACAAACATTGGAAATTATGATATTGATAGAATTGTAGTGTTGATTGGATATATACATATGAATGTTGTTTTATTTATACAATGGTATTGATAGTCATTTAATTTGTTCATATTACCTTTACTTTCTTTTGACATTTTTCATTTTTTGTCCAATTTTATAATCATTTGATGTGCAAATATTTTCATAAAAAAAGTACCTGACAATATTTTTGTTTTTCTTTGGTACAGATGGATGAACTCGTGCATGAAGCTGAATTGTATAGGATTAGTTGGCACTTGTTACATTTTTTCAAGGATTATATATTTTTGGATAGATGTGTATAGAAAATATTTGGATGGACCAGTAGTTATATTTTTAGATAGATGAGCATGGATTAAAATTTAAAATATAATAACAAGTACTTATTATGTTTTAAATTTTTATGCTAGATGGATGTGAATTGGATGATTATATAGATTACATGACTTTTAATTGAACGGTTATGTAGTTTGGAATTACTTGTGGATGGAAACTTATAATAATTGATGACTTTAATTAAACAGATTAAGGATTTGATGATTGTTGGAACAATCTTCTGTGTAAATAAAATAACTTGAAATAAATTCAAACAAAATAAATAAATAACATACCAGATTTATTTATTGAACCGAAATAAAATTAAGACCAAGTCGAGTGTGTGACACTCTGTCCTTAAGATAGATTCGCCCCGCTATGGTACTTACGGTTGAGTGGCGTCTATCTCCCAGGATACAATGATCTTCACAAATTGTAGTAGTACTCCAAACAATTTGTTCGGCGAACCAAACATGTGTTCTAACTCTTTGAATATTTATTCTAAACTAAAATGAAGAATAATGCACTAATAGAAAATTGACAGCAAAAGAACAATACTCAGACTCAATTTTTCCGGAATTTTTTCCCACACTCGGACTGCTGAAAAACAAATAGAATTTATAGGCAAATAATAGGACCCAAATAGGTACAACTCTAAGAATGAACAGTTGCACTAATTCATTCAAATAAAGTTTGACCGTTTGCTAGAAGCTATTTCAAATTTTGAAAAAGGAAACCGTGGTCAAACACAAGTCTTCAAAAACTTTGAAAATCGTTGGTGCAACAGTAGGTCCATTTATTTAAGATATTTCAAATATATATATATATATATTGAAATAGTTAAATAAATAAATAAATAAAGAGGTACAAAATTTAGGAAATTTTTATAGGAACCTAAAATTTGAATTTAGAATTAAATTAAATTCTAAAATTACAAACTTTAAGAAACCACTTAGGAACCCAAAATTTGAATTTAGAATTAAATTAAATTCCCACAATAATTTTTATTGAAAAAATTCAAAAGAATTTTATCTAAAAAATTAATGTTAAACCCGAAAACGACGTCATCTTCCCATTCACTCATAAATGGTTTTGACGTTCCGTCTTCACCACTTCACCTCTTCGGACCCACCCCAAAAGACGTTTGGGGTCCACCCCAAAAGACGTTTGGGGTCCACCCAAATTGGGTTAAAAAATATGCCTATAAAAAACCATTTTTTTCCAACAATCCCCCACATGAATGGAAGTTGACGGAGCGAAAATGCAACAACATGATCTAATCAGAGAGTACAGAAATTGAAAATATTCTGCAAAGGATAGGTAGCTTTTGGCTTTGAACCTTCCCTTGTGAGACACTATCGGATTTACTAGCTAACCAGTGAACATGATGTCTTGAACTGTTCAGCCGTTTGTGTAAACCAAGACAATAGAACTCACACAGTATATTCCCAGACACAGTTTAGTTCTCACTATTGTGTTCATTTTGGCCCTGAACAACCTGGTCTTCATGAGTGCTCTAGAGAATTGTAGCCCTTCACAAATCTCACAGAACCGGCCCAGTTCACACTCACATAGGTAATTCTTATGAAGAGTATCCTGGCATACTCCACTAGGTATACCTAGATATAAGAATCATTAAAAGTATTACTTAACCTAAAAACGCTGCAGACATCACTATTTCATCATAGAAATGGGTAGGAGTTAGACTCCCCAGTGATCCTTCTGAGTCATTCACAACTCGGTTGTCCCTTTGAACCTAGATCTTGGGATCTCCAGTCAACTAGGTTGGGTTGCCGTTGTGGTAACTCTTATTTAATAGGCTTAAGTCCCATTCCCCTCGATGAATTCTCAACTAACTCTCTTGCTAACCCTTTGGTTAGTGGATCCGCTATGTTGTCTTTAGACTTAACATATTCTATGGAAATAATTCCATTAGAGAGTAGTTGTCTTACGGTGTTATGTCGACGACGAATGTGTCGTGACTTACCGTTATACATATGACTCTGTGCTCTACCAATTGCTGATTGACTATCACAATGTATGCATATAGCAGGCACCGGTTTTGGCCAAATTGGA
Source organism: Camellia granthamiana (assembly GCA_036172215.1). Taxonomy (NCBI): domain Eukaryota; kingdom Viridiplantae; phylum Streptophyta; class Magnoliopsida; order Ericales; family Theaceae; genus Camellia; species Camellia granthamiana. The sequence continues at coordinate 134,197,047 of CM069910.1, forward strand.
ATATCTTCAAGGAAGTGGCGAAGCCATTCTGCCTCTTCCCCTGCTTTGTCTAAGGCTATGAATTCAGATTCCATAGTAGACCTAGCAATACAAGTCTGTTTGGAAGATTTCCAAGATACAGCCGCCCCACCAAGAGTAAAGATATACCCACTGGTGGACTTCGAGTCTTTAGTATCCGATATCCAATTTGCATCACAATATCCTTCAAGTACTGCTGGATATCTAGTATAATTCAGCCCAATATTATGAGTGAATCGGAGATATCTTAGAACCATTATAATTGCTTTCCAGTGTTCTACTCCCAGATTACTCGTATATCTACTTAATTTACTTACTGCATAAGCTATATCTGGGCGAGTGCAGTTCATCAAGTACATTAAACTTCCAATAATTTGGGCATACTCTAATTGAGAAATACTTTTCTGTATATTCTTAGAAAGATACAAATTAACATCTACAGGAGTTCTAGCAAGATGATCATCATCTTTGCTGAATTTGTCAAGTATTTTCTCAATGTAATGAGATTGTGACAAAGTATAACCTTCTGATGTTTTAGTAATTTTCATACCAAGAATTACATCAGCAATGCCCATGTCCTTCATGTCAAAATGTTTATTCAACATTTTCTTAGTAGTTTTAATCATATCATTATTACTACCAATGATGAGCATATCATCTACATAAAGACATACAATGACAAAACCTTTGTCTGTGTTTTTAATATAAACACATTTGTCACACTCATTAATTTTAAATCCATTTGACATCATTGCCTTGTCAAATTTCTCATGCCATTGCTTTGGGGCTTGTTTTAAACCATATAATGATTTAACCAATTTACACACTTTCTTTTCTTTCCCTGGAACAGAAAACCCTTCTGGTTGTTCCATGTAAATTTCTTCATTTAACTCACCATTTAAGAAAGCGATTTTAACATCCATTTGATGAATTTCTAAATTGTATAAAGATGCTATGGCAATTAGCATTCTAATGGATGTTATTCTAGTAACCGGTGAGTATGTATCAAAGTAATCAAGACCTTCTTTTTGTCTAAACCCTTTGACCACAAGTCTTGCCTTGTATTTATCAATTGATCCATCCGCTTTCATTTTCCTTTTGAAAATCCACTTGTACCCAAGAGGTTTACAACCTGGTGGCAAATCCACCAATTCCCAAGTGTGATTTTGCAAGATGGATTCAACTTCACTGTTGACAGCTTCTTTCCATAAAGGAGCATCAGGACTAGACATAGCCTCTTTAAAAGTTAAAGGCTTATTTTCTAACAAATATGTTAGAAAATCTGGACCAAAAGATTTTGAGGTTCTAGCACGTTTACTACGCCTAGGTTTTTCTTCCTCATTTTGATTTAACTTTTGTTCTTGATCATGTTCTTGATCCTGACTAGTAATGGCATCATGAGATCTTTTATTGTTACTAGTCTCTTGTCCAGTCTTCTTTGAAAATACATGTTCAAAGAATGATGCATTCCTAGACTCAATAATAGTATTTACATGCATTTCGGTATGTTCTATTTATGAATCAAAAATCGATATGCACTACTATTCTTAGCATAACCAACGAAAATGCAATCAATGGTCTTAGGACCTATCTTAGTCTTTTTAGGACTAGGAATAGCCACTTTAGCCAAACACCCCCACACTTTTAAGTATTTGTAGGATGGTACTCTTCCATGCCACAATTCATAAGGCGTTTGATTTACTTTCTTTCGGGGTATTTTATTTAAAATATAATTAGCAGAAAGTATTGCTTCCCCCCACAAGTTCTTAGGTAATCCAGAACTGATTAACATGGCATTCATCATTTCTTTTAAAGTCCTATTTTTCCTTTCAGCAATTCCATTTTGCTGAGGTGAGTAAGGAGCGGTGGTTTGATGAATTATTCCATGTTCTTTACAAAATTTACCAAAAGGTGATTCATATTCACCACCTCTATCACTTCTAAGTTTCTTGATTTTCTTACCAAGTTGATTTTCAACTTCATTCTTATATTGAATGAAAGTTTCCAAAGTTTCATCCTTGGTTCGAATTAAATAAATATAACTATATCTAGTATAGTCATCTATAAAAGTGATTACATACTTTTTTCCACCTTTGGTTTGAATTGATTTAAAATCACAAATGTCACTATGAATTAATTCAAGTGGTTCCGTACTTCTTTCAATTGAATGAAAAGGAGTTTTAGATAATTTTGCCTCAACACAAATTTCACATTTATGATTTGAATCAATGTCAAATTTAGGTAAACATTCCATATTAATTAATCTACGCAAAGATCCATAATTAACATGTCCTAGTCTACCATGCCATAAATTTGAAGACTCAAGCAAGTAAGAAGAAGATGTAGTATTATTAATAACTGAGGGTACAACGGTCATTACATTTAACTTGAAAAGGCCATCAGACATGTAACCTTTTCCTACATACATTCCATTCTTAGTAAGTACAAATTTATCACTCTCAAATACTAGCCTAAACCCATTCTTACTCAACAAAGATCCGGAAACAAGATTCTTGCGAATGTCCGGTACATGCAGCACATTGTTGAGAGTGAGTTCCTTTCCAGATGTCATCTTGAGTACAATCTTTCCTTGTCCTTCAACTTTGGAAGTTGAGGAGTTGCCCATAAACAGTTGTTCACCATTGTCCACTGTAGAATAAGATGTGAACATCTTTTTGTCGGCACAAATATGACGAGTAGCACCAGTGTCCACCCACCACTCTTTAGGATTTCCGACAAGATTTGCCTCGGAAACAACTGCAGAAAGATTGATGTCATCGACACCATTGGAAATATTGTCCACTTCGATCATATGGGCTTGAGCAGGCTTCTTGCTTGTTCTTTTCTTACCTTTGCCTTTGCTACGGCAATCTTTGGCCCGATGTCCCTCTTTGTCACAGATGTAACATTTGTCATTAAACTTGTACTTTTTATTATCCCCCCCCTTTAGAGCCTTGTGATGAACTTTCTCTAGAAGACTTACGTTTCTTGGTTTTTGAAGCATGTTCCACCACATTTGCCTTAGACTCCATAGGATTCTTACCAGCCCGCTTTTCAGAATTGCGGTTGTCCTCCTCAATCCTTAAACGCACAATTAACTCGTCCATAGAAATTTCTTTGCGCTTGTGTTTAAGGTAGTTCTTGAATTCCTTCCAGCCTTTGGGTAATTTTTCAATTAAGGCTGCAACTTGGAAGGATTCACTGAGAGACATACCTTCTGCGTGAATGTCATGCAGAATGAGTTGGAAATCTTGAGCTTGGCTGATCACAGTTTTTGAATCAACCATTACAAAATCCAGGAATCTGCCAACCACAAATTTCTTTGAGCCGGCATCTTCTGTTTTGTACTTTTTCTCCAACGATTCCCAAAGTTCCTTTGCTGTCTTGATTGGACTGTAGACGTTGTATAATGTGTTGTCAAGTCCGTTCAAGACGTAATTCCAGCAAAGGAAATCGGCATGTTTCCAAGCATCAACCGCAGCAACCACTTGCCGGTCGGTTTCATCCTCTTTCAAGATAGGAGCATCTTCACGGAGGAAACGAGCCAGGTTCAGAGTTGTAAGATAGAACAACATTTTATGTTGCCATCTTTTAAAGTCAGTTCCTGAGAACTTCTCTGGCTTTTCACCGTGATTTACTGGTACTGTCATCACAGGAGAGGGGGTTGGTGCAATCGCAGCCACCACAGTAGTACTTGTTTGGGCATTTGTTTCAGTAGCCATCAATTCTAATTTATAAAACAAAATTATAATTAGAATTTACACTACACAGAAAATTAAACCAAATTCACAGAATTAAATTCTGTAAAAATAAAAGAAACAAGAATGTAACTTTTATTTTCCAATTAATTTGAAAATAAAATAAAATTTTATTTAAACAAATTAATTCCACACAGAAAATAAAAGAAATAAAAGCTATAACTTTTATTTTTCAATTAATTTGGAAATAAAATAAAATTTTATTTAACCAAAATAATTCTACACAGAAAATAAAATTCTGTAAAAATAAAAGAAATAAGAATATAACTTTTATTTTTCAATTAATTTGGAAATAAAATAAAATTTTATTTAACCAAATTAATTCCACACAGAAAATTAAATTCAGTAGCACTTCAAAAATTAAAATACTAAAACAGAATTTTAATTAATGAAAACTCAGAAAATAATTTCTAAAATCCAAAATTAATTTCTGAAAAAATTCCACAAAAATATATTCTGAATTGTTAATGACACCAGTATCGTACTACTAGTTGTTGTCAAAGAAAAGAGACAGTATATTACTACTATCTGTCAAATAGTATATAATCACTATTTGTTTTTCCAACCAGAATATTATTTTGTAAATCCACAGAAAATAATTTTCTTTCGAAATTATTTACGAAGAAAGAAAAAGGGAAACAAACGAAAAATTCTGTAAACAGAATAATTCAATTCTGTCTTAAGATTGTTGGAACAATATTCTATGTAAATAAAATAACTTGAAATAAATTCAAACAAAATAAATAAATAACATACCAGATTTATTTATTGAACCGAAATAAAATTAAGACCAAGTCGAGTGTGTGACACTCTGTCCTTAAGATAGATTCGCCCCGCTATGGTACTTACGGTTGAGTGGCGTCTATCTCCCAGGATACAATGATCTTCACAAATTGTAGTAGTACTCCAAACAATTTGTTCGGCGAACCAAACCTGTGTTCTAACTCTCTGAATATTTATTCTAAACTAAAATGAAGAATAATGCACTAATAGAAAATTGACAGCAAAAGGACAATACTCAGACTCAATTTTTCTGGAATTTTTTCCCACACCCGGACTGCTGAAAAACAAATAGAATTTATAGGCAAATAATAGGACCCGAATAGGTACAACTCTAAGAATGAACAGTTGCACTAATTCATTCAAATAAAGTTTGACCGTTTGCTAGAAGCTATTTCAAATTTTGAAAAAGGAAACCGTGATCAAACACAAGTCTTCAAAAACTTTGAAAATCGTTGGTGCAACAGTAGGTCCATTTATTTAAGATATTTCAAATATATATATATTGAAATAGTTAAATAAATAAATAAATAAAGAGGTACAAACTTTAGGAAATTTTTATAGGAACCTAAAATTTGAATTTAGAATTAAATTAAATTCTAAAATTACAAACTTTAAGAAACCACTTAGGAACCCAAAATTTGAATTTAGAATTAAATTAAATTCCCACAATAATTTTTATTGAAAAAATTCAAAAGAATTTTATCTAAAAAATTAATGTTAAACCTGAAAACGACGTCATCTTCCAATTCACTCATAAATGGTTTTGACGTTCCGTCTTCACCACTTCACCTCTTCGGACCCACCCCAAAAGACGTTTGGGGTTCACCCAAATTGGGTTAAAAAAATATGCCTATAAAAAACCATTTTTTTCCAACAATGATTTATGTATTTTGTTGGATGTTCATGATTTAGTTGATTTTGTTGGTTTGAATGATTCTTGCAAATTACAGGTTATATTGAATGGATTTGATGGATTATTATATTTTGATAAACAAAAAGAATTGAATTTGCGACTAAAAATTGGTTTTGTTTTCCCTCTTTTGGCGACCAAGTGATTAGTCGGGAAAGATGAGTAATATTTTTGTCGACTAAAGTTGTTAGTCGGTGTATGACCACTCACATTTGGCGACCAAAATGTTGGTCGGCAACAGGGTATATTTGGCAATTAAATAATTAGTCAGTAAAATTATTAATTTTAGCAACCAAAGAGTTTGGTCGCGAATAGGTCTATTGTCAACTAAAGTTTTAGTCGCGCAAACATTACTTTTGGCGACTAACCGATTTGGTCGGGAAATGTTACTTTTGGCAACTAACATGTTTAAATGGTATAATTAGCGACTAACATAATTAGTCGGAAAAAATATCACTTTTGGTGACTAAAGTGTTTTAGCTACAAAATGGATTAGTCGCGGTAATTATATATTTAGCGACCAAAAATTTAGTCCGCAAATAGAACTTTTTCCCGACTAAAAAAATTTTTAGTTGCTAATTACTTTTCGCGACCCTCAATTGGCGACCAAAGTGGCGACCAAAAAAATTAGTCGCAGATAACTTTTGCCGACTAAAAATGGACTTTTGCCGACTAAATTTTTAGTTGGCAAAAGTGTGAATTCCTGTAGTGAAAGACTCATTTCATGTCCTAGGCAAACCACCAACTTAAAACCCCTTTCCTAGTGCATACATGGCTCCCACTCCACTAGTCATCAGTTTCTTTAGAAGTTGAAGTGGACATCTGTTAGCACCTTCTACTTGAAGGTTGCAAGCTTGGCATTGGCAACACCTTGCGCCAATGTCCAGCCAAGGCAATGGCATGATGGTGGCACGCCAAAACAGCAAGGTGAAAAGTTGGCTAAGTGCTGAGGTAGCAGCATACAACCCTTGGCCAAAGTATGGGCAGCAGTTGCACAAATGTAAGGCATTAACATGACCCGAATGTGGGCTGCATCATACTTGGGGGTTCAAAGCAATCAATAGGCAAAACTTGGTCTGGGGGCTAAGACAACCAAATTCGTGGCTGACTTGATAAGGCAAACAACACAGTAGTTATTGGCAGTTATGCTTGTTTGCTGGCAGTAGTTACCCATGTTGGGCAGAGACAAGGCAAGGCTTGAAATTAGGAACCAAGGCTGGAAGATAGCAGTAGTTAATAGCAGTTATGTTCCAGAAATGTTCCTAAGTCCCTAGGCAGTTGGGGGTGTCAACTGCCATGCCACTTAGCATGCTTTCCTTGTAATGCTGGTTGTAAGTTTGTAACTGATTGTAAGCCTATATTAGGCATAGCCATGGAACTCGAAAATTAACTAAGTGTTTGTAAGAGTTACCATAGGCCTCCTTTGTATTGTTGGTGCAATTAATAAAGGTTGGGAATTTTCCTGTAATCTCTTGCTGCCTATTCTCTTATTTGTTATAACACTTTGTGTGTGTGTGTGTATTCATAATTGACTGAGACTAAGTGTCCAACTTAGTGCCATTACAGGCTGGGAATTTGAAACAAAAATTGACCCTGTAACAACATCCAAGGTGTGGATGGGGTATGAGAGCACCAATGCCACCAACACCAGTGCATATGTGATCCCTTGGTCAATTTTTGTTCCTGAGAGACCCACAACACCATCAACATTTGTGGCACTCAATCAATACATCAACATTCAAGAATAATCCATAGTCCACAAGTTTGGACCAAGAAGAAAACTAGACACACCAAAAACAAAATTGTCGTTGGAATCGGCATAATAGAGAACTTCAAGCAAACTCAATCACATAATCTTATTCTTTGAAAACAAAGTAAGGCATAATAGAGAACTTCAAGCAAACTCAATCACATATCTTATTCAATATTTTACTTGAATATGTAGAATTACTCTTTATTTTTTTTTTATAAAAAGTAGAATAACTCTTTAATGGTCTATCAAATTTCTCAATATATATATATACAAAAGAAAAATAAGATTATTTATACATAATTTTTTTTAAAGGTACAAAACAATTTAAAAATAGATTTTTTTTTTAATAACTAATATCATTTTATTTTTTCTCTCCACAAATTTAACAAACACCATTACATTTGAGTGTTAATCACATTCTAATCATAGAAAATGTAATATATAGGAGGAGATCTGGGAAAATAAACAAGCACCAATGTTTGATTTTTGTTAATAAAAATAGTTTTTTTTAATAACTAATATCCCTTTCTTTTTTCTCTTCACAAATTTGACAAAAATCCTGAATTAATTTGTAAAGGATCTGTTCAAAGCTTTTCGTGCCCAATGAAGAAGCTTGTTATATCAGTAGAAATCAAATTTGTAGAAATCATATATATATATATATCAGTAACAAAAATGAGAATGAAGACGAAAGGACGAAACGAACCTCGTTGCCATCTCCCCTCGCGCCTCGTCGTCGCCTCTACTCGCCTCGCTGCTATCGCCAGGCTGCAGAAGTTACGTCAGCCATCTGTGTCACCCTCTCTGTTCGTCTCTCTCAAAGAGGAGTTAGGGTTCACAAACAAAAGGCAAACGAAAAAGAGGCTAAAAAACAAAAGAATGAGAAGAAAAAAAAAAAAAGAGATCAAAACGACGTCGTTTTGACCTGCCGCAGGAAGCGCCACAGGAAAGGGTGGCCGAGGATTCAGACTCATCGAGATTTGGCCCTAGACTCGTTTAGATTTGGCCCTCAAATGGAACTTGATAGAGCAAAACTCACATTGGCGACGGTGCGATGTGACTGTTGAAGGTAGATCTCAACATTGGAGACAAGAGAAATAGAGACAAGAGCAGAAGAGAAATGGAGATGCTAATGGTGGATCTTGAAGTAGGTAAGGAGGAGACGATGAATGAAGGAGAGGCATCGTTGACAGTGAACGAAAAAGAGTCTGTGATTCTGGTGCCTTCTGGATATTTGAGAGAGAGAAAGAGAGAGAGAGAGAGAGAGAGAGAGAGAGAGATTAATGGTTTAAAGAGAGAAAGAGGACATGAAGAAAGGCGATGAAGATGCCTCTAGCCCTGGGTAGGTATCTATATACTATGGGTATTTTTGTCATTTTATTTAAGCTTTTTCTTATGGATAAAGTGTTTCAGCGCCTGAACTTTTGGCCAAACAAAATTCAAGTTTGGGTTTATGGACCGAGTACCCAAAAAAAAAAAAAAAAAACTATAGAGTTTGATTCTTATAACAAAATAAATTTCAAGTTTTAAATCTTATCAATATAAACATTAATTTTTTTTTTTATATTTGTTTTCAATCTAAACCATCTACTTATTTTTGTTAAGTAGTAAAATCGACCAAAAAAATACAATTTATTATTAAGCTCAACTTAGATGTACAAAAAAATATCTAAGATATCATTTTTTATTGAGTTTAATAACTAAAATATCAATTTTTTTGTCAATTTTACTTAACGAAAATAAATATATAGTTTAGGTTGAAAATAAAATAAATTTTTTATATTTAAATTAACAAAATTAAAAACTCAATATTTATTTCATTATAAGCATCAAACTTTAAAAATTTTAAAATAATTTTTGTATAATGTTTGTAAGACCTCTAATATTTCTGTTAAATTATTAAGGATAAATTACAAATATACTCCTTAAAATTTGCTTAAAATACAAATTGCCTCTATATTTTTTAAAAATATTTCTGTTAAATTATTAAAGATAAATTACAAATGTACTCCTTAAAGTTTGCTTAAAATACAAATTGCCTCCATATTTTTAAAAAATATTTATGTTAAATTATTAAGGATAAATTACAAATACACTCCTTAAAGTTTGCTTAAAATACAAATTGCCTCCATATTTTTAAAAAATATTTATGTTAAATTATTAAGGATAAATTACAAATACACTCCTTAAAGTTTGCTTAAAATACAAATTGCCTCCATATTTTTAAAAAATATTTATGTTAAATTATTAAGGATAAATTACAAATATACTCCTTAAAGTTTGCTTAAAATATAAATTGTCTCTATATTTTTTAAAATTACAGATACTTCATTTTAATAGATTTTTATTTAATAAAATTAACAAAGACAAAAAATATAACTACTCTCATATATAATACTAAGATTACCTGAATTGTTAATTGAAATATATTTATGATATCATTAAAAATGGTTACTCAACTCGATAATTTATTAATAAAATGAGTCATTTGTTATACGATTATAAATTTGAAATTGCAAGATGTAATTTATACAATTATAGAAAACTACTCGTATTTGAAGTAAACCTCAAGGGGTATTTGTAATTTCCCAATTACCAAAGGGATAAGCTCCATTTTATACATCATCTCTCCATAGCTATCCATACTTCTCTTATGGGTTAATTCGGACCTGCATTGATGATCTGAACTGTTTATCTCGTAATCCTTGCAATGAAGGTCATCTATACAAAAAAAAAAAAAAAATAGTTTCATTGGACAACTATAAATATGGGAACAAATTGCATTTTGTTTTATAAAATCAATAGTTTAAAATTGATTATATTTACCATTCATTTTATAAAATAAAATGCGATTTATTTTTGTATTTATAATTTTATGATAAAGTTGATTTTTTGCTTATAAGACTTTTATTGTGAAACTTACGAGATAGATTGTTTGGATTATCAATGTGAGTTTGAATCAAAACCTATAAAAAAATATATGGAGAGGTTTGGAGAAAGAATGTTAAGAACCCATCTTTACTAACCTCGAATTTACCTCGAATGTGTTTGTATGGTGAAAATTGAATTAATGAAATATGATGTCTACATATGATATGAATCTGAGTCATTGATTTCTTATTATGGATAAATTATGAGTCGATAAGGGTGAATTTGTAATAGAGTAATTATTCAGTAATTTTGAAATATAGACATGTGATACTTCATTGTATTATAATTGATGAAGAATATGAGTAGGTGAGATATTATGTTAAGGTTTGTTTAGTAATCATTCCGTTTTCAGTTTTCAATTTATATTTACAAAAATTTAAAAAACTATCATAAAAACTTATTTGATAATTTTTTTGGTTTATAAATAGTTGTCTCAGTTTATAAATTTGAGGAAAAAACGTAAACTCAAAAAATGAGTTTACGTTTTTAGTTTTCAATTTTTTTTTCAAATAATTTTTTAATTAATTTTTTTTCATTTTTTTTTCAATTATTTTTTTTTCCAATTAACTTTTTTTCAATTATTTTTTTAATTAATTTTTTTTCAATTATAATGTGTGTGATATCATTGTCATAAATAATAAAAATAAATATAAATATTTTAGGTCTGAACAAACATATTTTTTTGTTTATATTTTTAAAATTTTTAAAATATTTTGTTCAAACCAAACGCATTTATAATATATATATTTTTAAAAATAAACAAAAATCAATTTATAAAATTTTTATAAATATAAACTTAAAAACGTAAATGTTACCGAACGCTGCTAAGTAATTGACAGACATAAGAGCATCTCCAACGGTTTAGTATTTTTTTCACCAAATTTGAGTAAAAAATGGCTCATTTTTTCAATCTGATATCAGTTGCTCCAACGGTGCATCAAAAGAAGAATTATCCCGTGGGTCAACCGGTTGGTCGACCGGTTGGTCGATCGGTAAGGCAAAATTTTTTTTTTTGGTTGACCTTTTTGAACTGTTTGAACCCACCAATTTTTGAACCATTTGCTGAAGCTGGTCGACCGGTTGGTCCACCGGGTGGTCGACTACTATGTGTAAAATTTTGACAAATTTCTGCTTTAACGGCTATGCACAGTGCATTGGTGAAAGGAGCAACATATTCTCACTTTAATGAATTATTTGCTGAATTCTCATTTTGATACTTGTTTGCTTAAATTATTAAAGTATCAAAAAGTGACTTTTTTATCAAAATTTAAATCTGATGCCAAGTTTAATGAAGGATTGAAGATAGTCCAAGAAACCTAACGAAGGATGATAATGAATGATGATTAGGTAATAGTACGGACCCGTAATATTTCCATGTGTAGCATTATTGGCAAGGGAGGAGAACAGTGGATCAATCACAGCCGTTTATAATTTGATTTATTCCACCGTGGAAGACCCACCTTTATCCCAAACCCTCATTCCATGGGAACTGCCGAACCCTGTACTTCACACTACTCACTCACTGCAAACAAAGGTTCCTCTTCTCTTTCTCTCAATCTCCTCCCTCAATTGTCAAGAAAGTGTTAATCGTTAATGGTGATGATAGGGTTTTAGGGCTACGAGGAATTTGAAATGTCGTCGTTGACAGTCAAGCCTCCATTCCTTTCACAATCATCATCATCATCATCATCTTCTTCGCCTTCCTTTTCGTTTTTTTCACTATATCGAATTAATCGGTTGTGTTCTCCAATCAGTTTCCCAAAAAAGATAAACAACAGAAGAAGATTCAATTTGAGTGCTCGTTCTTCTGATTCTTCCCAGAACAACGACAATGGCAAGAACGCTTCTAATTCTAGCGATTCCAAACCCCCTAACGGCTCTCTGGTACCCCTCTCTCTGTGAATATGATTTATAGTTAGTTTCGTTGTTATTTTCTCTCTGGTTATTTGCATTGGGTGCACAATTGATAAATGACTGCAAATATTAGTGGCTTCATCAAATTTAAATTTGATGAAAATGAGGTCCAATCCTTTCATCAAACTTGTATCAAATCAAGGGAAAAGCAAATTTTTAATCAAATCAAGGATGAACCAAATCTTTCACCAAATTTCAAACAAGCCTTTTCCACTTAAGTTTGATGAAATTGTTGAAAGATGAAGGATTGGAGCTGGGTTTTTTTTCACCAAATTGATGAAAAGTGGAATTTGGGAGGAGAAAGTAATTTTTTAAAAGATTTTGATGAAAGGATTGGAGTAGCTCATCTTTTTACTCAAATTTGCAATCAAATTAGATGAAAATTTTGGTGAATGATTGGAGATAAAGAGGTTAGAAATGTTGACAAATGAAAGAGAATAGTAACACTCCATTTGGATACTAGGGTGAGAAAAGAAAAGAAAAGATTGTAATCTCTCATCTAAATGATAAAAGAAAAGAAATGGTTGTGTTTTTGATGAGTAAGAAAGCCAAGCATTTGAGAGAGGAATATGAGTGAGATTTTTTTTTTGTAATTTAAGGGGTAATATTGGTATTATAAATATTTTACAACTAATCAATTGGTTTCTCGCCAAATCTCACCACGTTTGGTGAGAAATGAAATAGGCTTGGTAAAAGGGTTCTCTTTCTCACCATTTCTCACTAAACGTATAAATCAAACTAGCGAGTGGCACACGTGATGCGTGTGTAATTCAAAATAAGTAAGAATAAAAGAAAATAATAATGAAATTAATATTATAATGTGTACTTAGCTTAAGTGGTATGAGTCTTCTTACCTCAAACCCATGGCCATGGGTTCAGGGGTTGCCCACCTTTTTGTGTAACTTTTTTTTTTTTTTTTTCAAATACAAAACACTGCCACGTGGCATGAGGAGAGCAAAGCTTTACTACACCAATTGAGGCCTTCACTTAATAATAACATAGAAGATATGAGAAAAGAGTTCTGTTTCTCATCATTTCTCATCAAATCACCCACTCCCTCCAAACAGAGTGTAAGAAAAAGAACTCTCTTGACACTCATGTTTTGTTTCTCACCAAAATTTGTGTGATTTAGTGAAAAGTGAAAATTGCTTTACAAATATCTAAATTGTCTATCTAAATACAAAACATTAAAAATTGAATGAAATGTGTCCTTTTTATTTTTTGTTCATCCAAACAACAGTGAGAAATCACAATTATTTCTTTTCTATGTGAAAAAACATTCTCACCTAGTTTAACAAACAAATAAGTTGCAGGTTTCATCTAGTGAGTTTTCCTTTTATTAAGAATTTGTTTTGCTGAGCTGCTGTGAAAGTGAATCAAAACAGAAACATTCGTGGTAATATCGTACTGCATGTCCAGGGTGCGTAGGAATGTTTAGAAGCCAACATCTAACAACATTGGTTGCACCCCTATTCAATTTGAATACGTAGTTCATTATTGAGAAATTATCGCCACGTTTGGTTGTGTTCTCATTTCCCCAGTAATTTTTTTTACCCATGAAAAAATTTAAATAATGAAAATTTTGAAAACACCATCATTTTCAATATTGAATTTACTTTTGTGCGAAAACATCCTTTTGGTTTTTTTTCTAAAAAGTAGATTATTTTCAAACAAATTCTCCTGAACAGTTTTGATTTCGGAAATAGTTTGACAAACTAGTTTTTAATGTTTTATGTAAATGAAAACAGAAAACAAAAAATGAATACACAACCTATATAATTGGGTCATTATTGTTTAATTTGGTATCTAAATGGGGAGGTAGAAAATATTTCCTCATGCAATTAAATGCTTTCACTAGTTGTAGTTGGTTGGAAGAAGTTCTGATATCCTTTTTGTAAATAAAAAACAGCAGAAGAGCAGGAGAGAAATTCTATTGGAGTATGTAAAAAATGTGCAGCCTGAGTTCATGGAGTTGTTTGTTAAAAGGGCACCTCAGCAGGTTTGATACTCTTCTTCCTTCTTGTTACTGCGTTTTTATCTTTAAAGTGTTGCATTTATAGTAATTTATTAACCTCATGGAAGGGCACACTTGTAACTTTCTTGTCTTTTTGGTTTTCAATGGTGTCTTCTTTAGGTAGTTGAGGCTATGCGCCAAACTGTAACAAATATGATTGGAACACTACCCCCTCAGTTTTTTGCAGTTACAGTAACCACTGTAAGTATATACAATCTTAAGGCTTGCATTCTTTATCTAGTGAATAATAACTGATTTAAGCTCATTGACAAATGTAAGTCTTCAAGTTTGATATAATTTGGATCCTTTGGCATTTGTGCAGGTTGCTGAAAATCTTGCACAGCTCATGTACAGTGTTTTGATGACTGGTTATATGTTTAGGAATGCACAATATCGGTTGGAACTGCAACAAAGTTTGGAACAGGTTGCTCTTCCTGAGGTGCAAGATAAGAAGGTGAGTTCTTTCATTATCCTTTAAACCCCCCCCCCCCCCTTAATTTTTTCTTCAGAATTGGAAGAGTTTGACTGATCGTGGTTTCAAAGTTAACCTGTTAAAGTGCTAACTTCTTTTCCCTTCCCAATCCACCTGCCACAAGGAGAGGAATATATATATAACCAGTTACCACAGACCTATATTTATGGCCCATTTCCCTGACTAGGGCAATTCCACCACTTTATTCTCCAACAAGTGTAGTTTTTTACTTTATTCCGCATATAGGGTAAAGCGTGATTACAAAACAGGTTGTTAAGAAAGGGACTTATGCTGGAAATGTTGCTCAAATGCGGAAATAATAAAATATTCTTAAAAAGCATGTCTTGTAAACATGCTTTTAATTAAGCCTTAATTTAAAAGCGTGTGTTGTAAACATGTTTTTAGTACACCAAAAAAATTTAGTAAAAGCGTTAGAATTTTTAATTTTTAAAGTAAAAGCTTGTTTTGTAAACATGCTTTTAAAAAAATAAAAACAAAAAAAAATTAGTGTTATCGAACGAGGCCAATAATGACAATGTCTAAGGTTGATAATAATGGCCAATGATATTCTTCCTCCGTCTCAAAATATTAGTCCCTTATTCCATTTTTCATTGTCCCAAAATATTAGTCTCTTTTCAAAAATCAAGGAATAAAATAATATGAATTTACTATTTTGCCCTTATTTTAAATTCGTTAATAACACAAAAAGTACAAAATCTCAATATACATGTAAAATATATATATATATATATTTTGATAAGTGCATGTAAAATATATATAAAAATATGTGAAATATATATAGAAAGATGTAAAAAATATAAAAAATGAATTAAAATTTTAATTGCTTAACATTATTCTCACCTTAACAACTATTTGTAGCTTGACTCTATGGGAAATATGACATAAAACAACTCATGTTTATAAAATGAAAATATGCGGCAAGTTGCAACCAAATTTATTAAGAAAATGAGAGTATCTAGGGTGATATATGACATATCATTGTAGCTGCTTTTGGTGCCTTGCTTGCTCAATGGGTGTGAAAAATTAAATTAGGAAACGTTCAAGAAATGCAAAATTCCTTAACATCAAAAATATAAAACACAATTATTTGAGGTGATTCACTTGTATATCAAAAAAATGTGTTTTTCATGTTTTTAAGCGTAGAAAAAAAGGGGTGTAAAAATGTATTTTGTAAACATGTTAACGTGTTTACAAAACGCGTTTTCTAAGCGTAAAATAAAAAAAAAAAAAATTATATTTCAAAAAAGCGTGTTTTGTAAACAGGCTTTTAAATTAAGGATTAATTAAAGCGTGTTTTGTAAACACACTTTCTCCATTATTTATTTATTTATTTTATTCACACCATAGCATCTAAAAAATGTGTTTCATAAAAGCGTGTGCATTCGGAATAAAGTGAAAAAGTACCCTATTCAGGAAATAAAGTTATGGAATTGCTTTAGTCAGGGTAATGAGCCCTATATTTATAAATGAAAAGGTGTTATGTACCTTTTCTTGGTTTCGCAGGCTAATTTCACCACTTGGAGGGACAGTCCAAGGGTTTGGACCTTCCCAGATTTGAACCCACATGGTCCTCCAAGGAGAGTATGTCTTACCACAGTAACAAGATGGAAGACTACGCTATATCTAAGTTTTGCTAATTGTCATACCCTTGGAAGCTTGATGTCAATGGATTCCACAACTTAGCATACGTTTGGTACGCTGGAACGGAATGAGAGAGAACATGGAATGCAAGGCTGAATGGAATGGAATACAATGCCCATTGCCATTCCATTGTTTGGTTGCAAAATATTTTGACGTAGGAATCGAATGACAATTTTAAGCTAATAGAATGGAATGTTTTTTTTTTTTTTTTAATATATTTTTTTAATATTTATGATCAAACTAGTTGTGTTGTTCCAGCGGTTCAAAAATCCGAAAAAACCAAATTACCCGACCAACCCTGTCCAACCTGATGTGTATAAAAACCTCATTATAGCGTATGAGATCTCTAATCTCTTATTTGTGAATGTGGTTCATGTAAGATGTTCTAGAGCCAACACCTATGTTACATAGACTCGGGTATGTGTGTCAGGTGCGGCTATGTATCTAGAGGTCGGACTCATCAAATTATAAATTTAAGGATACATGGACTTGGCACAAAAATAATGTCATATTTTTATATTTTCAATAAAGTATGTGAGATAAAATGGTGTTATATGTAACTCACAAGTTACAATCTATGATGCATGGACACGGCAGATTTCATGCCGTGGCGGTGTCTGACACGGGGACACGCCGGGAACACGTACGGGACACGTCGGGTGGCGTGTCCCTTTAATTTAATTTTTTTTTTTTCCAATGGACACTGCGGAGACCCGGCGGAGACCCGCATGTCCACCAAATCTGGACATAAAGAGCAAAAAAGAAGAGTAAAGGAGAAGAGTGAAGGTCTTGAAACAAACCTGGACTTCAATCCAGTCGACTCGCCATCGACCTCCATGACTTCGACCACCGTAAGCTGTCGACCTCGACCTCCATCCCCTTCGACTTCGACGATCCAGTCGCACTTCGACTTCGACGAGCTCTCTCTCTCTCACCTTCTCTCTCTCTCCCTCGCGATCGCGAGGGAGAGAGAGAAGGTGAGAGAAAGAGAGAGCTCGTCGAAGTCGAAGTGCGAGAAACAATTAGAATTAGAAATTTTGTAATGAGCAAAACAAAAATAAGAAAATATAATGAAAATTACCAAGAAAATAATATTACAATAAAATAAAATAAAACTACTAATATATGCTGATACAATAATGACAAAATTGACGGAATTGGATTCCAAAGTCTACGTTAAGAGTAATTGAAGTTGCAAATCTTTCTAAAAACGACATGTAGAGTTTAGGCTTAAAATGGTTTAGAGTTTAGGCTTCGAAAGAAGTTTGACTCAACTGAGTTCAAAGACTTAGTAGAACTCACTTATAAGGTGTCTAGGTTGATACAACTTGTCAACATTTTTTTTTATAACAATCCAACTCAACATAATTAAAAGATTATAAAATAGTCAAATATTAATGATAAATACATATAAGAAAATCATGTATTATCAAAACTATTTCATTACTTTTTTTTAATTCAAAAACTATTTGATTTTTTTTTTAATGACAAAATTAAACCTTATATTTTTTACACAAAAATACCAAATATCAATCCTCGCGATCGCGAGCGCGATCGATCGCTTCTTCCTCTCTCTCTCTGTCGCGTCTTATCTTCTTTCATCTTCTGGATTCATATATATATAATATATAACTATTATTATATAATAATAATAACTGAAAGTATTATTATTATAATCATATTTGTCAAATCGGGATTCGTATCGTGAATTGAAATGGTCTTGTATCGCGAATCGAATCGAATCGAATCGAATCGTGAATCGTAAAAATGCGGTCACTTTTTCTAAATTACTTAAAAACATATATCTACACATTTAGATGTTAAATATATCTTATGAATATAAAATATTTAGACTTAAATCAATAAAAATGTTATTTTGAATAATAATCACGTAATTTAATAGGTAAGAAGTTAACCAAGGTTCCTATGTAAGATCATCATATTACCTTTTTTTCTTTTTTAGATATTTCTTATCGACCATTCTTAATAAAGATGTAATATTACCATCTTGCCTTTTGTACGGGGGGAAAATATTCTTAACCCTCCGTACGCCTTGAACGTCGAGCTTCCGTCAACGGCGTCGGTCTCTGCAACACAAAAAACGGTGAGCTGCCCGGCGGTAGTGTGCCGGAAAAACCCTCCGACGCTCAAGTCAGTTCACTGAGGAAGAAGAAAATGAAGAGAGAAGGGTTTTTTAGAGTGAATTCGCATACCAGTAACGTTCGCCTTCCCTCTCTATATTTAGGCTGACCACGCAGCTCCGAGATTGTGCGCGCATTGCCTCTGCTGTCCTTCCCTGGACAGGTGGCAGTGCTCGCCTCTCACCACCTTACACGTGTAAAGGTTTTGTCCTCCTTCCAGTACATGCAGAACTGCCCAACGGTATTGAGGCGTTCGTGGAGCAGATGTCCCCTCCTTCACACCATTGGCCCAGGTGGCACCCATAACCGGGGTACCATGACCGGCCTAGCCCTTGGGGGATTTGCCATCATTCAACCGTGCTACGTATTGCCGGCCTGTAACTTGGGACCAGGCGAGAACTTATCCCTAGGCCGAGCTGTCGCTGACCGGTTCTCCACGATCGGCCGATTGCGAGGCATGTCGACCCCCAACCATCTTATCCCCGGTCTCGGCCACACGTAACCGCCTCACCTTGGCTGGACGGCCGGAGGGAAGCCGGACATGTCGCATCCTCCGTGCAACTCGGTCAACCCTTCAGCTCGGTTGCGATTTCCATTGTGAACTTAGCCCCGCGCGAGCGACATCCAGCCCGGCCCCCGAGGGATCACCGGTCGACCTCGCCGCCCGACCAAGTCCGACTCCTCGGCCACTTCAACCGTCCATCCTGCTCGGTGCCATGTAGTCCGTAACGCTGGACGTTATTTCTTGCTCGGCCGTACTGCCTGGTGGAAATCTTCCCTCACAATTGCCCCTTAAACCCATCTGAGCTATCGTGATTGGGTTTACCAACGTGTCCGAGCTGTGATAGAGTCGCACCCCCGCCGGGCCGAGCTCGAACGAGGCTATATCCGCCGCCGAGTCGCGGTTAAGTTGGTTGCACATCTGCGCCGAGCAATCTCAATTAGGGACGCTCCAGTCGCCGAGCCATCTCGATTGGCCGGTCATTAACTCTGCAGTCCCATCAAAGGTCGTACAGCCGTACTGACAGCCACATTTCTCAGAGCCACGTGCCGTCACCTCATTGGGTCGTGCAGACAGCTGTCTGGCACGCGCGGAATTCAAACGGCTGCGCCGTTTGGGGCTTCCCCCTATCAATAAACCCTACTCCAAGGGTTTAGACCCTTCACCTTTCATTCCTCTCTGCAACTCCAAACCCTAGCATCCAAAACTCTTGCCCCCTTTCTGCCATTGCCACTTTCGAGCTCCAATCTTCGCTCCTGTTGCTGCAGTTGAGTTCTTCAAGGCCCACCTTCGTCTCCCGGTAAGCTTCTGCAACTCCTTGCTACGTTTTCAGTTTCCATTCACGAGTTCAACGAGCATTTTCTCGATTTCGTTCATTGTATTCTTTATTTCCACGCCATTGTGCTTTGCGTTAGTGCTTTGGGGTTTGTTTTTCCTTGCTTGAGTCTTTCACACCCTAGGAAAATGGAAATGGAGAGAAGAGGGGGCCCTCGTGCCCCCGTTTTTCCATAGGTAGGATGAATGGGCCAGGAACTTAGGAAGAACACCATGAACACGATGAATACTGGGCCAAACCGAGCAAAACGCTCATTTAGATCCGATGGGAGGGATTAAACCGAGCAAAAAGCTGTTTGTGGCTTTGCACTGAGGCCACAACCGAACTATATACACCTTAGATCGGCAGATAGGTTTAACTGGGCTAAAGACCTGGGATCATAAGCCAATATTGATCTGGGCATGACCGAACAAAAACCTCCATTAGAAGCCAACCGGTTAAGACTCCTAGACCGAGTAGAAACCAGAACCAACAAGGGGAGGGCTAAATCAGCCATCCTGATGGTGGAGGCCGGCCAAACACCTAGAACCTTTCCGAGCTATTTCCATTAAGGGCCGAGCAATATATGTCGTGCTAACCCTTGGAATTATTTTTCAACGTGCAGAACAAATAGGACCCACCGTTCCAGCATCATCATTCGTGGAGCTCAAAGTCCGAGCGACCACTACACAATTTTGACCGAGATACCATAGAGCAAATAAAACCGAGACAGATGGGCAAATACCGCTTTAGGGTTAGCTCGCCCGGGGCAATGGCGGAGTTCCGCGAGGAGTACCATATTCTTGACGACGTCATCTTAGAGCTTGGCAAGAAGGGAGCAACTCCATGGGGCGATCTAGAACGGTGCCCCTTCACCGTGGTATCGATAGTAGAGGGCGGACTTCGCTTCCCGGTCCAGCCCCTGATCTGCGAGTTTTTGAGGCAGACAGGGCTTTGCCCAACCCAGGTTTCAAACAACACATACAAAATAATAAATGGCGTCGCCGAGTTGAACCGAAGGCTCGGTCTCAACCTCGGCCTCGCAGAGATTTTTCACCAATACAGCCTTAGTTCAAATAAGGGTGGGTTTTGCTATTACCTCAAAGTAAAGAAGGGCCGAGCAAAACTCATTGAAGGCAATCCGGACAAAGAGTCCAATGATGACGACTTCCTCTGGGTGTCCGGTCCTTATGAGGACACCGAGGCGCCAATACCGGGCTGGCGAATTAAGAAAAACTTCGGTAGTGCTGGTAAGGAGCCCGGCTGACCGTACTACTATCTTTCTGCTCTTTACTATTATTGGTGGAATCCGGTCTAACACTTGTCTCTTTTTGCAGATAAGAATTTGGCTGCGCGTTACTACCGTGCTAACCAGGAAGCAATCAGAGTCTTGCTGCGCATTCCTGCAACAGAGAGGGAGTCCTCAACCTTGCTCGGTTTTGAGCAAACGTACAACTACCAAGCACCGCGCAAAGGCAGAGTCACCGACTTCCTGCGCGAGCCAACCCCCGAACCAGATCCAACTTTGCCACCGGTCAGACTCGTCCCAACTACCACCGAGCAAGAAATGGCTAAAATCCGCGCCATTAAGTCCATGATCACTGGGGACGAAGGCGACTCCCAACCCCCAGAAGCAACCGGGGGAACATCTTCCACCCCCGCCGGACAAGAAGAAGGGGCGGTGCTTGCCCTGGCCAGCGAACAACCGGCTGGCCGGCCGAAGAAGAAACCAAGGAGGGAGGCGGCCGGGAAAAGCCTTGTGGATGAAGGCTCCACTGAAGTTGCCTCAACCGAGCTCGGCGACCAGACCGAGCAACATCTTGCCCGCAAATCCAAGGGCAAGGCCCCTGCTGCCCCCTCGGTCTGGGCGCCTGAGTTCGTCTACAAGGGCCGAGCAGTCTCCGCCGCAGATTCTGTCTCCGAGGACAAGGATATCTCGCTTGGTTTCAATCTGACCAAGGGATTGATCCTGCCCGGGGACATGCAAAAGCATGACGAGCTACCAGACCTCAAAGTCCTCCGCTCGGCTGCAGAATCCATTGTGCTGGTAAGTTCTACATTTTTTCTTCAACGGTGTGCTCGGTTTTCTGCTCGGCTTCAAGATACTAACAGTCTGTGTTGTTTTTTTTTTTTTTTTTTTTTTTTTTTTTTTTTTTGCAGGCCGCACAAAAGAACTATCTCGCACATGAGCGGATGGTTGCTGTTCGGCAGAGCCTCCGAGACGCCATCACCGAAAACAAAGTGCTCAGGGCCGAGATAGACATGCTCAAGGCCGAGCAGGTGGTCGTCAAAGACGAGCGCGACGAACTGCGCCAGAAGCTCGACCGTGCTGAGGAGGACAAGAAGAAGGCCGAGAAGAAGGCAAAGGCGCGGTACCTGGCCGAGCTCCGCAAATTGCGCGACGCCCACAAGGCCGAGAAGGATAAGGCCGTGGACGATGCAGAAGACCGGGGTTACGCCCAGGGGGAGAAAACGTACGAACGTCAAGTCCAGGCAACCAAGGACATCTTTTTCCAGTGCGGCTGGAAAGCCGCCGTGGAGAAAGTTGGACTTGGCCGCGATTCTGACATGTTCAACGATCTCCCTGCCGCGCACATCCCGAACTACATGCAGGCCTACGCCAACGCCACCCAGAACCGGCTCATTGTGGAGGCAAGGAAGGAGGCTGAGGAAGAAGTTGCCGCCCAGAATCAGACCGAGCAGGTCGAGACACCGACCGAGCAAACTCCATCCGACGCGTCCCCTAACGCCGAGGATGGAACAACTGATCGGGAGGTTGTCGCACTGGACGGGACTGACGCCGAAGCCGAGGAGAACCTGCCCGAGCAAACGCCCTCAAATACCGAGGTGGCCGTTGGGGAAACCGAACAAGGCCTTGATCTCGATTGAAGACCTTTTCAATTTCTTGCTTTGTTTTTGCTTTCGTTCTTTTCTTTCTTTTGCATGTAACCGGGCAAGGCCCCTCCATATGTATTAAACTTTCTCTATCAATGAAACATGAACTTTTTGCTCGTACAGCTGTTGTCTTTGTCCGGCTTCCAAATTTTGTCTCAACTTTTTGGTCGGCTGAACCGCGCAAACAATAGGTTTTCAAGCAACCTTGCAATCCCTTGCATTTCCAAGTAAGATGACATTTTTGTATTTGGGCGAGCAAAATCCGCTCGGCCTTGTTTGGTTGGCAATGATTAGTTGGCCAAGCAAAAACTTGCGCGCCATTTTGAAGTTTGTTCAATTTGCCAGTATTTCCTTTCGGCCGAGCAAACTCAGCTCGGCCTCACAATTGCTGGATAAAACATCAGCATTGCTAATTCCCCCGAGCAAAACCAGCTCGTTTCTCATATTGGGCAACTCACCAATATGCTTGTATGGGCCGAGCAAAATCAGCTCGGCTTCCACATTGGGCAAATCACCAATGTTTCAATCCGGTTGGCCATGCCACCAACATTCCCACTGGGCGAGCAAAACCAGCTCGGCCCTAATGCGCATTGTTTCATACGCAACTGTTTGTGCGGTCCGCTCCCATTCCGGGGAAAACAGTCCGGTTACATGTAATCCGGTCCTTGCCCCTAGCACCCATAATTTCCCCTTGTGCCTTTATATCATTGGACAAATAACATAACAGCAGAACTAATTTTCATTACAAAAACATTGCCATTTCTTACATCAAATGCCAAAGGGCTAGAGGTCTAAAAAAGCTAGGGAACATAGACAAATTACATTTCAAAAGTAAAAAACCTTAAGGTTTGCTGCATTCCATGGTCTGGGGACAGCCTTGCCATCTAAGTCTTCCAGATGGTATGCCCCCTTGCCAGCAAGACCAACCACCTTGTATGGTCCTTCCCAATTTGCGCCGAGCTTGCCTTCGCCAAGGATCACTGTGTTGCCTAGCACCTTCCTGAGCACCCAATCCCCAACCTTGAATAACCTTGGGTGCACTGCCTTGTTGTATTTTTTGGACAGTTCCTGCTGATATGCCGCTAGGTGGATTAATGCGCGCTCTCGTCTTTCTTCAGCAAGGTCCAACTCTAGTGCCACGGTCTCATTGTTCAAGTCTGGTTGGAAACTTTCTGAGCGGATGGTTGGCATGCCAATCTCCAATGGGATGACGGCCTCCATACCATAAGCCAAAGCGAACGGTGTTTCTCCGGTCGACCGTCTTGGCGTAGTGCGGTATGCCCATAACACATTAGGAAGCTCTTCAACCCACTTTCCCTTTGCCTTCTCAAGCCGCTTCTTTAGCCCATCCAGGATGGTCTTGTTTGAGGCCTCTGCTTGACCATTCGACTGAGGATAAGCCGGGGTTGAATTGTAGAACTCAATCTTCAATTCTTCACAAAATCCGCGAAAGAGTTTCCCATCGAACTGAGTGCCATTATCTGATATGAGCGCCCTGGGTATACCGAAGCGAGTGATCACATTTTGCCAAACAAATTTTTTAACGTCCTTCTCCTTAATCGTTGCCAGTGGCTCGGCCTCCACCCACTTGGTGAAATAATCAGTGGCGGCAATGAAAAACTTGCGATTGCCCGGTGCGACTGGGAGTGGTCCAACGATATCCAATCCCCAGAGTGCGAACGGCCAAGGACTTGTGAGTGAGAGCAACTCCCTTGCTGGCTGGTGGATCTGGTGAGCAAATTTCTGACACTTTTCACATCGGCGAACGTATTTCTGCGCGTCCGCCTGCATACATGGCCACCAATAACCCTGTGAGATTGCTCGGTAGGCTAGAGATCTACCCCCAGTATGGCTGCCGCAGATGCCTTCATGGATCTCAAAGAGGAAGGCTTCCACCTTAGAGGGGTGGACACACTTCAAGTACGGCCCTGTGAAAGATTTCTTGTACAAGGCTCCGGAAGGCGAGAGCCAAAACCGCTCTGACTTTGCTCGGATCTTGTGGGCCGCCTTTTTTTCTTCTGGTAGAATTCGATCTTTCAAAAAGGCGATGATGGGGTCCATCCAGGAAGGTCCCAAGTCGGTGCAGGGTACCTCGGTTGCTTCTACTTCCTCAATGCTTGGCCGAGGTAAAAATTCAATCATCAAGGGATTGGGAAAGGTTGTCTGAATGGAAGCAAGGCCGGCCAATTCATCGGCCGTGCTGTTTCCTTCGCGGTTAATCTGTTCAACTCTGATGGCATCGAACTTCTTGACTTCCGCTCGCACTAGCGCCTGATACTTGGCCATTCTTTCATCTTTGGCCTCATACTCCCCTGAGACTTGATTGACCACCAACTTGGAGTCACTGAACACCATAAGGGCTGTCACCTTCATTCTGAGCGCGCTTCTCAAACCAGCCAGGAGGGCTTCATACTCCGCCTCGTTGTTGGATGCTGGGAAGCCGAGCGTAATTGCTTGCTCAATAATTAGCCCATCTGGCGAAGTCAATACAATTCCCAGTCCAGCCCCATGCCTATTGGATGCCCCATCGACGAACAATTTCCATATCTCGCCAAGGAACAGTTTCCAGCAATCAGATGGATTCTGGGAGCTTCTCAATTCCAAGTCTCTGGTAGGCTCAATCTGGTCTCTTTCCAAGTCACTGCTGGGTTCTTCTTTCGATGAGTCGTTGGCCCTTGCTATTTCGGTTAGGCTTTGCTCTTCTTTTGCTCGCGAGCCATCGTATACCTCTGCTGGCAAAACTCTGGGTTGTGCTAAATCCGCATCAACCAGATCGACCGGACAAACAGGATGCGTTCCCGGGGCAAATTCCGCCACGAAATCTGCAAGGGCTTGAGCTTTGATTGCGGTGCGCGGTCGGAACTTAACGTCATATTGGCCTAATTCCACGGCCCATTTCAGAATTCTCCCTGTAAAGTCCGCTTTTTCGAAGAGCACTTTGAGTGGGAACTCGGTTAACACCACTACTGTGTGGGCATGGAAGTAGTGTGCCAATTTTCGAGATGCCATCATGAGAGCCAACGCCAATTTTTCCAAGGGAAGATATCTCGTTTCGGCCGGGAGCAGAGTCTTGCTCACATAAAAAATGGGTAAGTGTTGAATCCCCTCAGTGCGGACTAAGACAGCGCTCACAGCATGTTGCGAGACCGCCAAGTAGAGATATAATTCCTCGCCAGGCTGAGGAGTAACCAAAATAGGTGTTGAAGAGAGATACACTTTCAAGTCCGCCAAAGCACGGTCGCACTCTTCATCCCAAAAGAACTTGGATTTCAAAGTTTTGAAGAAGGGCCTGCAACGATCCGAAGACCGGCTGATAAATCTGTTCAGCGCGGCTGCCATCCCGGCAAGATGTTGCACGTCCTTCGTGGAGTTAGGGCGCTCCAACTCTTGTATTGCCCTGATTTGCGATGGGTCGGCCTCAATTCCCCGGTTTGTGACCAGAAAACCTAGGAATTTCCCGGTGCCAACCCCAAAGGCGCACTTAGAGGCATTCAGGCGGAGCTTGTGGCGTTTGAGTATGGCAAACATTTCTGCTAGGTCGGTGAGGTGCTGAGACTTCTCCTTACTTTTCACCACCATGTCATCGATATAGGCTTCCATAGTTCGGCCCAAGAGAGGAGCGAACATCTTTGTCAGCATTCGCTGAAAGGTTGCCCCGGCGTTCTTCAGTCCGAACGGCATGACCTTGTAGCAGTATAAGCCTCTGGGGGTGGTGAAGGACGTGATCTCTCTGTCCGGTTCGTACATGGCTATTTGGTGATAACCGCGATATGCGTCCAGGAAGCTAAACCTCTGATGGCCAGCGGTCAAGTCCACCAGCTGGTCAATTCGAGGGAGAGGAAAGCTATCCTTTGGGCACGCACGGTTGACAGTCTTGTAATCCACGCAGACTCGCCACTTGCCATTTTTCTTAGGTACCACCACCGTGTTAGATATCCATCGAGGGTACTGCACCTCTTCTATGGCCCCGGCTTCCAACAGGTTCTTCACTTCTTCTGCCACCACTTCAGCATGGTGCAAGGCTGAACGGCGCGTCCTTTGTATGACTGGCCGCGCATTGGGGAAGACATTCAACTGGTGGCAGATAAAACTTGGATCGACACCAGGCATATCGTAAGGCGTCCATGCGAAAGCTTCCAAGTGGTCGACCAAGAAGTTCACATAGTCCGACCGTTCAGCGCTGGACAAAGACGACCCCAGGAGGAAGAACTTAGTTGGATCTGTCTTGTCGATGCAAACTTCCACCAAATCTTCGACTGATTTTTCCTCGGCCTTTCTGCCCACATCTTCAAGGACTTCCTTTCCCTCGGGCCCCTCGATCATCTGAACAAACCCTTTGGCCGCCCGGCTGCCATTTACCGCAACGAAACACTGCTTGGCCATCACCTGGTCTCCCCAGACTTCCTCTATTTGCCCGTTGGCCGCCGGAAAGCGCATGACTTGATGGAAAGTTGAAGCGACTGCCTGCATGGCGTGCAGCCAACCCCTGCCCAGAATCAAATTGTAAGTCGATGGAACTTTGAGCACCCAGAACTCTACTTGCTTCACAACCGACCCCGCCTTGACCGGCAAGATAATCTTTCCAATCGGCCATTCTGGTTGTGAGTTGAAACCGACTAAAGGAGATGTTGCAGGAGCCAAATCCTTGTCCTCCAACTTCATTTGTTTGAACGCGTCATAGTACATTATCTCGACCGAACTCCCCTGGTCGATTAATATTCTCTTGATATCGAAATCCTTGACGCGAAGGGTCACCACCAAAGCGTCATTGTGCGGCATCTGCACCCTTTCCAGGTCCTTGGTAGAGAATGAAAGGACGTCTTTCTCCTCGGTCTTGCCTTTCTTCACCGCGGGCTGGACCGAGAGCACTTCCCTCATGTGCTCGGCCTTCTTTATCATCCCTCTCAGCTCGCAGACCCTTGCCGGTTCAATGATGCCGTGGATGACGTTGATCACACCTTGTGGGGGCGCCTCGAGGGCGGCCATTCCGTTTGGCTCTGTCTGTCCGGTCGGCGCTGCCTTGGCTCCCCCCTCGATATATTGGTCAAGATGCCCTGCTGCTACCAACTCTTCCAAATGCTGTTTGAGCGGCAAGCAATCCTCTGTTCGGTGCCCCCTCTCTTCATGAAAGGTGCAGCGATACTTTGGATTAAAGCCACGCTGCGCGCTCCCCAGCTTGGCCGGCCAACGGACAAAAGGCTCCCCTCTGATCTCGCTCAAAATGCGGTAGATGGGAATTTTGAAGACCGTGGTAATCCCCGTCCGTGCCTTCAATTTTCTCTTGGCATCTTCTGCTGCATCGCGAGGTGCATCAGCCCGGTCATTTCTGCGACCCTTGTTTCGGTCATTTTGGCCGGTTCCTCGACGTTGATCTTTTGGTCGGTCACTGGGGCGGTTTTCCTCCTGCCCGACCGAGTGAACTTTCCCCACTACCCTTCTGTCCACCGCGACCGGATTATCCTTCTCGCTCGCAGAGGCAGCGTCATCTTCCACACGAATGTGTTCGTTGATCCGCTGCATCAAAGATTCCATGGTGGTCGGCTGGTGCATCGTTAGTGAGTCTCGCAGCCTATGTCCGACTGGGAGGCCTCTCTTGTATTGAGTGATCGCCAGATTAGTAGGGCAGTCGAGGATCTCATTGTAAGTTTTCCAGTACTTCGCATTGTATGCCTTCAGCGAACCCCCAGACTCCATCTTGACGCCCAGGAGGTGGTCGACCTCCTTCGGCGTTCGAGTGTTGGTCTTGAATCTGGTGATGAAGGCTTCCGCTAGTTGCTGCCACCCCTCGATACTCCCATCCGGGAGCCTTTCGAACCATTTCAAGCCCAGCTCTCCCAGGCTTGCTGGGAATATGAGGCACATCAAGGCGTCGTTCCGGCGGTGGCCAGCCATTACTTGCCGGTAATGACTCACGTGCATGTACGGATCCGTCTTGCCGTCGTACAAAGTGAATTTTGGCTGGTGGAATCCGGCAGGGAGTGGGGTGCCCTCAATCTCTGGGGACAACGGCGTGGACGTAAGCCTCGCCAATTCTTTGTCCACCAGTGCTGGAGCTATGCTTCTGGGTGCCGGCATCATCACTTCTTCGCTGCAACGAACTGGGGCACTTAGCCTCTGGAGCGCTGGCACCCTCTGAGCCTCCCGACGGTGCGCTCTCTCCTCCAGCACGTCCCTGAGGTCCCTGGAACGGGAGGAGGCAGAGTATCGCGACGTTGACGACGGGCGCGAGGGGCGATAGGTGCTGTCGCGAGTGGTGGATCTGCTCTCTCGTTGGTCAAAGTCTCCAACCCCATAGTTCCTGGTGATGGAGATTGAATGAGTCCTCCTCTGGTGGCGACTGCTAGAATGAGGGGAGGGGGTGCGCTCACTGAGGTTGCCCTCTCCAGCAACACCCTTCCCCTTCACTTGGCGCTTCAGAAGCTCCATCTCCGCCGCCATCTTACGAATGAGGGCCTCCTGATCCTTGAGTTTGTGCTCCAGGCGCTTCTCACGGGACTCCCCCCGGCGCCGGCGGCCCCCAGGACTCTGTGAGCGATCTGAACTCCTCCCACGCTTGTCGCGCGTTCCCCGTGAAGAGGTTCCCAGGCCCGCCATGGTTGGGACATTAGGGGGGCCTTCTCTCCTTCGCACATATTCCGGAGTGACACCATCGACGACGGACAGCGGAACTTCATCGTTGTTGGCCATGGAATTGGTCGAAGAAGCTCGAAGAACAAGAGTATCAAACTTTTCCCACAGACGGCGCCAATTGTACGGGGGGAAAATATTCTTAACCCTCCGTACGCCTTGAACGTCGAGCTTCCGTCAACGGCGTCGGTCTCTGCAACACAAAAAACGGTGAGCTGCCCGGCGGTAGTGTGCCGGAAAAACCCTCCGACGCTCAAGTCAGTTCACTGAGGAAGAAGAAAATGAAGAGAGAAGGGTTTTTTAGAGTGAATTCGCATACCAGTAACGTTCGCCTTCCCTCTCTATATTTAGGCTGACCACGCAGCTCCGAGATTGTGCGCGCATTGCCTCTGCTGTCCTTCCCTGGACAGGTGGCAGTGCTCGCCTCTCACCACCTTACACGTGTAAAGGTTTTGTCCTCCTTCCAGTACATGCAGAACTGCCCAACGGTATTGAGGCGTTCGTGGAGCAGATGTCCCCTCCTTTACACCATTGGCCCAGGTGGCACCCATAACCGGGGTACCATGACCGGCCTAGCCCTTGGGGGATTTGCCATCATTCAACCGTGCTACGTATTGCCGGCCTGTAACTTGGGACCAGGCGAGAACTTATCCCTAGGCCGAGCTGTCGCTGACCGGTTCTCCACGATCGGCCGATTGCGAGGCATGTCGACCCCCAACCATCTTATCCCCGGTCTCGGCCACACGTAACCGCCTCACCTTGGCTGGACGGCCGGAGGGAAGCCGGACATGTCGCATCCTCCGTGCAACTCGGTCAACCCTTCAGCTCGGTTGCGATTTCCATTGTGAACTTAGCCCCGCGCGAGCGACATCCAGCCCGGCCCCCGAGGGATCACCGGTCGACCTTGCCGCCCGACCAATTCCGACTCCTCGGCCACTTCAACCGTCCATCCTGCTCGGTGCCATGTAGTCCGTAACGCTGGACGTTATTTCTTGCTCGGCCGTACTGCCTGGTGGAAATCTTCCCTCACACCTTTTTTCTTTTTTAGATATTTCTTATCAGCCATTCTTAATAAAGATAGTAACCACATAGACAAACTATCAATTTCCAAAGTAACAATAATTAACAACAATGTTGATATTTGGACAATAAGCATATATACTTTTCTAAGTAACAGTGAGCAAATAATAAGAAGGAATTATTTAGAATCTTTTATTTTAAAGCCTAAAACATTTTAAAAAGTATAACTGGTCTCACACATGTAATATTCAATTTAATAAAATAGTAATAGATAATTCATAGTGTAACTTTTATCTTAAATATCTTTAGAAGATATATTATGATTTTTTAAAAGGAAAAAAAATGAGAAGAAAGGTTAAAAATATGTTGGGTCTGATTGAATCTAATTGGATCCTATTAAAAACTCCATGATCACTAAAATAACAATAAATCATGTATATATGTTGGTTATTTTGGTATTAAACGCTATTAAAAGTTGTATTATGTCATTTTCACTAAAAAGATAGAGAAAAAAAGAGTTGAAAAAATGTTGTACACAATAATTTCAAAAATTGCATGAATCGTAAAAAGTGAATCGATTGTGAATCGTGCGATTCACTAGAGATTCACTTCCAAA
Organism: Camellia granthamiana; assembly: GCA_036172215.1. NCBI lineage: Eukaryota > Viridiplantae > Streptophyta > Magnoliopsida > Ericales > Theaceae > Camellia > Camellia granthamiana. The sequence goes on from CM069910.1 coordinate 134,227,877, forward strand.
ATAGATTCATTCATAGATTCATATCGATTTTGCAAAAATTGCGAATCGAATCGTGAATCGAATCACGAATCGTAAGATTCTGATAACAGAGATTATAATAGTTATAAAGATGATATCAACTTAGGCCTTGTTTGGGTAGTGCAAAATAATCCAAAAAGTCAAAAAGTTACTCAAAAAGTTAAAAAGTTAACACTATTCACCAAAAGTCAACAATTACGGCTGCACAACTCCCAATTCAAATTTTCCTCTAAAAACCAATTTTCACAATTTTTTATTACACATTTTTCCATAAAAAGTCAAAAAGTTAACCCAAACATCCATATTTTTAACCTCAATTTTTTAGTCAAAAAAGACAAAAAGTACACTTATTTAGTCTTCCCAAACAAGGCCTTAGTTATTATTATATAATTATTATATTATATAATAGTTATTATATATATAATATATTTATAAGATAATATATAATACATATTATAAGATAATATATACTTATACATATTAATAAAAAAAAATAAAAACATGTATGTAAAATAAAATAAAAAAATTAATTGGAACACATTATTTAAAAAATATAATAAATAAATAAAATAATTAATGTGTATTAAAATAAAAATATTTATAAAAAAATTAAAAAATTTGCCGTGCCCCCTGCCGTGTCCGTGTCCCTATTTTTTTAAAATTGCTGTGTCCCGTGTCCGTGTCCGTGTCCGTATGCGTGTCCATGCTTCATAGGTTACAATGTCAAAAAGACATTTATAGCAATTATATAACAATATATACATATAATAATAGTGTTATAACTTATATACAATTATATAAGAAGTGTCTGTTGAAAAGTAGCTGACACATATCCCATATCTTTGTCCAAGTGTTTGGTATACAACACGGGTATTTCTTTTATTTTGTAGAGTCAACACTAATTTCTTTGATTCAAAATATAACTCTGTTTACAATAACGCTTATGATTATTAATTATGGGGAAAAATAGAGCAAGCGGAGGATATCTCTTTCTCTCTCTCTCTCTCACACTATTCCATAGGGGTAATTTATGTTATCTATTGTCACACATGGGTACTAAATGACTTCTCCTTTTTCAACTCCTATCTGACGAGGGTTTGGAACTTGATCTTGTGGCTGTACAGGATGTGCCAGATTATGCACCGGGTACTCAAAAAAAAGTGTCAGGTGAAGTTATTAGGTGGAATAATGTTTCTGGTCCGGAGAAAATAGATGCCATGAAATATATTGAGTTACTCGAAGCAGAAATTGAGGAACTCAATCAGCAAGTAGGAAGAAAATCTGCAAATGGACAGAATGAATTGTTGGAATATCTCAAGTCTCTTGAGCCCCAAAATCTGAAGGTACAAGAACTGATAACCTTTCTCTGGGAGAGTTTTTCTATTTCCTTCGCCTTTCCCTTTCCTTCTTTAAATTTATGATCCAAACACAGCTTTAGGAGAATAATATTTTAGCTATTTCCCTTGTATATGTATATGCACCAACTTGTCCCCCATAGATGCGAAAGGGGGGTTAGGTTTCATAAATTATTATTGTTTTTCGTTAATTGATCACCAAAATATCTGTGCCAATTCACACACAACATAATCAGGAAATGCTTTGTATATGTGATTTGTGGTCGTCTACATAATGGACCTCTTCCACCATACTTTTCTCTACAGTGGTCTTGCTATGATAATTCAATGGTTCATGTTTAAAGTTGCAGCAAAATGGCTTAGTTTTGTATGTTGTTTAAAGTAAAAGGTATTATTTTAATATTACTTCGTTTTAATTTTAAATTAGAATTGTTAGATTGTGTCTTTTGCTGATGTGTTGTGGTAAAAAGCATAGCAAGATCATTGCAAACAAAAAATGGCTTAGGATCCAAGTCCATATGTAATTTAAATGTGCTATCAATACCTTTCACTCCCCCTAATTATGCCTAGGACAAATTGAATCATTTTGTTGGGCTAGTAGTTCTGTGCACAGCTTTAGTTATTTTGCGAACCAGTTATTATTGCCAATCATGCATTTTAATTTCTTATTTATATGCCCAATATTATGCAGGATTTAACAAGTAGTGCTGGAGAGGATGTTGTGCTGGCAATGAACACATTCATAAAACGCCTCTTGGTTGTGACAGATCCTGGACAAATGAAGGTTTGCAATTATATTATCCTCTTGATTTTCTGTGCCGTTGTATCTGATACATTTTGAATGCCAAGGTTTAACCTTTAGGGTCCGTTTGGATGGATGTGGATTTGAAATGCATGAATTTGACATTAATTATTCAAGAAGAATAACTCAAATGTAGACTTGATAGTTTACCTAATGAATTTCAAGATTGAACTGGATGGCTTTATCATGATAGATTTGAAATAACTATGTAAAAGTAGTTATTTAAAATTATGCTAAAGATTTCCTTCTAGCTACAAGGATCCTACTAAAATACAATTCTTTTATCTCAACTCATCTTCTTCTATAGTTTTTCTCTCCACCTATAATATCTAACTCTCAAATATTTTATTCTCAAATCCTTCGATTTGAAATCCACATCCATCCAAATACCCTTATTTCTGGTACGTGTTTTGTATTTGCCATAAGCAAACAGGTGTGAGATGTGTAATTATTATGGTCTATCGCTCCAACCAACGTCAACTGATTCAGTCACTTGTCATATTACAAATGAAGCTATCATTGTATGTCCATCCTGTTTAAGTTTTTGGTTAGATGATTGTGACAAGCATGGGTACTTCGAAAAACATGTCGTACTCATACTGGGTACTTATCGGCATATGATACTTTGTATGGTACCTCTGCATACGTATCGGGTACACGAAACACGTATCCAAATTTTTTCTTTTTAATTTTTGACGTACCCAGACGTACCTATACCCAAGTCGTACCGAACCTTAGTTGAAACAATATTTTCTTCTATAACAGAGATAAATTTTGTTTTTTACTATATTTCTCTTTTATTTTTAGTTTTATGCTTAGCATGAGTTGAAAATTAAGTTATAGTTTGTAAGTTATTTAATATAATGATATTTAATTTTGATTTATACCTTTACTTTTGGTATTAAATATTAATTGTAGGTTAGATCTTAATAAATTAAACTATTTAATCAATTTTTGCATTACTCCAAATAAAAAACAAATATTTTTTACAAACGTACCAAGCCGCACCCGTATTATATTTTTTTTGGATTTTACCGTATCGGCGTACCCGTATCGTACCAATACCTGTACTCGTATCCGAACCCGTGCTTCATATGTATTTCACTGGGCTTAACTTTTTATTCTGAAAAAGTGAATTTTTCTGTTTGACCAAGTATTAGATTGACTACAATCTCTTTGAATAGCAACTTCTGTTTTTTTTTTTTTAATTTGATGTTATTGGGATTTGTTAATCTGTTGTTTACAGACGAGTGTGACAGAAACAAGTGCCCCTGAACTTGGCAAGCTGCTTTATTGGCTGATGGTAGTTGGTTACAGTATTCGCAACATTGAAGTTCGATTTGATATGGACCGTGTACTTGGCACTCCACCAAAGCTTGTTGAGTTACCTCCAGCCGAGGACATTTAGGCATTCATTAATCTGCTTTGCATGAGTAGCAAAGTGGAGTGCTGATAACCATCACCAGGGATTATTTATTTTTTGATGCTCAGTGTGATTTTTTTTTCATCTGAAGGCATCTAAAAGCTTATCTTGGATGGCCAATTGCTAGAGGATACCTTTTTTTTTTTGGGGTTAATTTTTTTATTTTCTCTTCTAGCCAAGAAGGCCACCACCAATGGATTGGTTGGTTAATTGAGCCTCCAAAATTCAATGAGGTCGTTTATGTTGAAAATCTAAAATCATAAAATACTAGTTTCACGAGTATACATTTCATGTTCGGATATGTTTCCATTTTTTGAGGAATCAACTACTTGGTCAAAATCTAACATGGTATCCTATATGAAAGTTTAGCCTATATGCAATTCTTTCTGTTTGCTTGTCTTATACTTTGGAATGTAATCTTGCAATTCTTTCTAAGTTGCTATGCTTTTGTTTTGAAAGGAGTACAATATTGTGGGATGTGATAATGACCAACGAATTCAGGTGAGATTTTGTGTTTACAGTATCTCTATTATGAAATGCAATTTTATTGTTTATCTGGTATAGGACTCACTTTCAAAAAACCCTAAACTGTGTATAAATAGATGTGTAATTGGGCACCAGTATTCGCATGGTTAATACTCTGCTCCTGTGTAAAGTTCTAGGATGGCTACATGAAAATGAGTCTTGATTTTATAGATCTGACTCTTATCTTTCCAGTTGGTAGGTCTATCAAATTCCATGTCTTGAGTGTTTTTCAATGCCTGCAGTTTGTTAGCCATTACTTGCCACAGTGGAGTTGGCCATTAATCGCAGAGATGAACAGGTAGGTCTCTTACTCGTCTCAAGCAAAGGTAGGATTCTTACTCGAGTAAAACCACAGAGAGGTTAATCGGTGCTATGATTATCAGTATATGAAGATGATGCTAGTGATTCAAGAGATGAGAAGGCTGCCAAATCTACAGTAGGAACCATCAGATGATGCAAATACCTCAAAAGAGAAATGTGTTGTGTGCTAGGAATGTCTATTTCTTTTGTCTGTCGTGTGTCTCTATTACCTACACATTTATCTATCATCTACCATGTGATCAGTTGACATGTGCGGAAAAGTGTTTTGAGATTTGAATACCTAAAAAATTGGGTTGGATGTTCTTAAAATATTTTTACATGATATATTAGAGTCAAGTCTTAGATTGTTGGTTTTGGTGTTGTGAGGGTCCATAGGCTTTGTCCTAAGCTCATCTCATGTTGTCGTTCTGTATTTTATTGTAGGATTTATCGGGTAAATCATTCATTTAAAAAAAAAAAAAACATCAGATTAATTGAATATTTGTAAACTCAAAATAAAATTACATTTGTTTTCAAAAAAATAAATAATTAGAATAATTTTGATAATTTATTTTAATGGTTCAAATTATTAAGGGCAAATTACATATACCTCTCTCGAGGTTTAGTTAAATTACAAATATCCTTGAGGTTTTGAAAATTACAGATACCCTCATGAGATTTATATTTTCATAATAAATTGTCCCATGAGGTTTATATTTTCATTACAATTTGCTCCCTAATTTGTTATGCAAATAGTACCTTCAAAGGGGTATCTGTAATTTTTTAAACTTCAAGGAAGTATCTGTAATTTTATTAAATCTCGAGGAGATATATATAATTTGCCCAATTATTAACGTAGGTACAGGACAAATCCCATTTGCACAACATGCTCCCATCTCTCTCGTAATGCAACAAAATGTATATCTACAAAACGTAGAATTATTATAAGTGCGATGTCATAGATCTGAAAAATATTATTAATTTTTTTTTTTGAATAATATTATATGCATTAATTGATATATTAATTAGTATACTAATAAATGATATGACATAATTTTAGAGGTTTTAAATATTTGTAATTTGTATAATAGAAGGGGTTAGTAATAATGACATAAGGTATGTTGGTATATTAGTTGGCATACTAATTAGTGCATATATAGCGCTATCGAATTTTTTTACATAATACTTCTGTGAGTGTAAGATCTACGCATGAGATTTATATACCTAAGTATTGTGCATGTATTGTTTAGGGAAAATGTTCTTAGGGGTGAGCATGGTCCGGATTGGACCGGATTGGGATAAAATCAAAACCAATCCGTTATCTACGGTTTCTAAAAAATTGGAACCAATCCAATCCGTTTAAATCATGGAATCAATCCGAACCAATCCATTTAAATACGGATTGGATCGGTTTAGGACCACGGATTCACATAATTAAATAACAAAAAAAAAAAAATATATATATAACATTTTAATTTTATAAAAATATAAATATAGCGCTATATTAGTTCCACAATAGCAACATATTTTTCTATAATAGCGACATGCTGTTATAAAATTTAAACAACCATAAAAAAACTAGTTTCATTATAAGTATTTAAACCATTACAAATTAAAACTAAAAACCAACAAACAAAGTAATAAAAGAAGATATTATACGGTTTTAGGTTTGAGTTTAGATTTTATATAGAATTAAGAGAAGATACTATGGGGGAGGATGTATAATAAAAATATAAACTATTTGTATACGGTCCGGATCGGTTCCAATCCGGAACCGTAGGGTTCAATCCAGAACCAATCTGTAAACTACGGATTTTTAATTCTTCAATCCGGAACCGAACCGCCGCTACAACTTCTCTGGTGTACACTTTTTATGGGTGTATATTATATGTAATATATTATAAAAAAATATAATTTTATTATAAAATTTCGTAATATCAATGCATAATATTATTATAAATTAACATAATAAAAATTATCAAAATTAAGGCCTCGTTTGGAAAAAGTTATTTTAATAATTTTTTAATTTTTTACGAAAAGATATATATAAAAAAATTAAAAAATGATGTGATAATTTATATTGACTTTTTGATTAAAAGATAAAATTATCAAATGAGACATAAGAGCATCTCCAACGGTGAACCAAACCTGGCATCAGATTTAAATTTTGGTGAAAAAGTCACTTTTTAGAGCTCCAATGATTTTAGCAAATTGGTATCAAAATGAGAATTCACCAAAAAAATTCATCAAAGTGAGAACAGGATACAGATTACACTACTTTACTGTGCCTGAGCGTTGGAGGAGACCAACTGGTCAACCCGTCAGTTGACCGGCCGGTTGACCAACCGGTCGACCGGTTCCCTTTCAAATAGGTAGGTTTAAACTGGTCAAAAGGTTCAAACAGGTTAAAAAAAAAAAAAATTGTCTTACCAGTCGACCGGCCAGTCGACCATTCCCTTTTGATGCACGGTTGGAAGAAGAAATATCAGATTGAGAAAATTAATTTTTTTTTACTCAAATTTAATTCACCGTTAAAGAGGGTCTAAGTCACAAAACTTTGCATTAATCATAAAATTTTAAATATTTTTATTACATCAATTTGTACGTATTTTATAGTAAAATTATACAATTTTGTGGTAGGTTGCGTATGCTATTGCCCATTTCCCGTTGTTTAGATTTTTTGTGGGTCTCTCCACGGTTTGTGATTCTATGAACCAGAGCAACTTGTGCTTACATGGCTGGTTCTCTCTCTCTCGTAACAACAACAACAACAACAACAACATGAATATGCTTCTTCTCCCTCCACCACTACCCACTCGCCTCCCTTCACTTCACTTCCCTCCTTCAATCTCCCCCCACCACCACCGCCGCCGCCATATCTTTCTCGCCGCCACAACCACCACAACCTCCCTCTACTCCAAACACCTCGACGCCAACGACGACGACCTCGCCTCCTTGCATAACCGCCGCTACAACTTCTCTCCCCTCCTCCACTTCCTCTCCACCACCACCGCCGCCGCCGCCGCCGCCGCCGCCGCCTCATCTCCGCCGACCTCACTCGACCCCACCGAGCTCCGACTCGCCGAGTCCTACCGAGCCGTCCCAGCTCCACTCTGGCACTCCCTCCTCAAATCTCTCTGCTCATCACAATCCTCAATCACAATCGCTTACTCACTCGTCACTTGGCTCCAAAAACACAATCTCTGTTTCTCATACGAATTGCTTTACTCCATTCTCATTCACGCTCTCGGTCGCTCCGAAAAGCTCTACGAAGCCTTCTTGCTTTCGCAGCGACAGACTCTAACGCCCTTGACTTACAATGCTTTGATTGGGGCTTGTGCTCGCAACGACGATCTCGAAAAAGCCCTCAATTTGATGTCTCGGATGCGTCGCGATGGTTATCAATCGGATTTCGTCAATTACAGCTTGGTTATTCAGTCTCTCACTCGTAGTAACAAAATTGATTCGGTGATGTTGCTCAAATTGTATGAAGAAATTGAGGAAGATAAGATTGAGTTGGATGGGCAGTTGTTGAATGATATAATTGTAGGGTTTGCCAAGGCGGGTGATGTCAATCGAGCTATGTTTTTCTTGGCTGTGATTCAGGGGAATGGGTTGAGCCCTAGGACTTCCACGATTGTTACGGTTATATCTGCTTTGGGGAATTGTGGGAGGACTGTGGAGGCAGAGGCCATTTTTGAGGAGTTGAAAGAAGGTGGATTGAAGCCTAGGACTAGAGCTTACAATGCACTTCTTAAAGGGTATGTGAAGACCGGTTCATTGAGAGATGCGGAGTCGATTGTATCGGAGATGGAAAGAAGTGGGGTTACTCCGGACGAGCAAACTTATAGTCTTCTTATCGATGCATATGCGAATGCGGGTCGATGGGAAAGCGCAAGAATCGTGTTGAAGGAAATGGAAGCTAGTAATGTGCAACCCAATTCATATGTTTTTAGTAGGATTTTAGCAAGTTATCGTGATAGAGGTGAGTGGCAAAGATCATTTCAAGTTCTTAAGGAGATGAAGAATAGTGGGGTGCAGCCTGATAGGCATTTTTATAATGTGATGATTGATGCTTTTGGGAAGTATAATTGTCTTGATCATGCAATGACCACATTTGAAAGAATGAGATCAGAGGGGATTGAGCCTGATAATGTTACATGGAATACCCTTATAGATTGTCATAGTAAATTAGGGCACCATAAGAAAGCAGAGGAATTGTTTGAGGAAATGCAGGAAAGTGGATTCACACCTTGCACTACAACATATAATATAATGATCAATTCTTTTGGGGAACAGGAGAGATGGGAGGCGGTGAAGAGCTTGCTGGGGAAAATGCAGAATCAGGGTTTACTGCCCAATGTTGTTACATACACCACACTTGTCAATATTTATGGACAATCGGGGAGATTTAATGAGGCAATCGAATGCTTGGAGAACATGAAATCTGCAGGGTTGAAACCATCGTCAACCATGTATAATGCTTTAATCAATGCTTATGCACAGAGGGTATGTTATTGCTTTAATCAATGCTTATGCTTTTTGTGAATATTTTGATAAATTAGTTGTTGGTGTTACTTTCACGTATGGTATCACTTATTGCAATCTTAGCCTGACAACTTTTTACACTCACAAAGGGGTTACCTTAGAACTATTGTATTTGTATTATTTGGAATCAGTGAAACATTTGGGTAAAGTTCATAATTGAAAATCATCCTTGACACTGCTGATAACAACAACAAAAAAAATGATTCAGGTTGTGACTATTACATTTAAACCCATTAAATCTCCTCTTATCCGGTTCTACACACACTTCTGCATGTGTATTAAAGAACAAAAACATTGTTAAGGTCTATTTTGTCATATCTATATATATTTTCATGGTCAGTTTGCTTGTTTATTTCAATGTTGTAAGGCCTCTGTCTCTGTCAGACATCAGTAGTGTTGTTATTGGGCACATAGGGAAAGGTGTATTTAACAAGTCACTCTCTTTGGCACAGTAACATTAGAAAGTACTATTACCAGAAGGAAAAAAACAAACAAACAAACCTGAGAAGGGTCAAGTAAATGCTCATCAAAAATATTTTAAGCCAAGCTAACTTAGAAAAAGCAAAAAATGAAATGACCAGGCTCAATGTTTTGGTATGAATGTCGATCATCTATGTTTGTATCCACTGACAAGAATGCAAGTTCCTTTGAAAACAATTAGATTGCATACCAAAGGATGGAGCCTGCATGAAAACTATGAGACACTGTAATTCGCATCTAAAATGTGTCAACCAATTGAAATCTGGTTAAAATCTTCCAGTTTTAGTTAGATATCTGTTCTCGTGATTGGAGTTTATTTCTGAGCATGCATCTTCTTCTATTTTTGACAGGGTTTGTCTGAGCAAGCAGTAAATGCATTTAGGATAATGAGAGCTGATGGTCGAAAGCCCAGTTCATTAGCTCTTAATTCATTGATTAATGCATTTGGTGAGGATAGGAGGGATGCAGAAGCCTTTTCTGTATTGCAGTACATGAAAGAAAATGTAAGTTATTGTCTTTGTATTGTTCTAACTATACATTTAAAAAAAAAATAAAAAATAAAAAATTTGTGTGCTGTTGTTCACATTGTTTCTCTTATCTGACTACATGTTCACGTGATCTATAACTGCAGGACTTGAAGGCAGATGTAGTTACCTATACTACACTTATGAAAGCTCTAATTCGTGTGGAAAAGTTTGATCAGGTAAAAAAAACAAAAACAAATTTAGTGTTGTTTTTCTTTGTTACCAAAAGTGATGACCCTTGGCTGCTATTATCCGACATAATTCCACCTGTGTTTATTGTGTGTACTCACCCTTTATTTTTTCTTCTATGCTTTCATTGTCGACTCTATTTGGTTCTTGTGATGTCTGTGTGTATATGTTTTGTTTCTTATTCCTTCAATACCCTTCCAGTTTCTATAGTTCAAGTTGTTCTTGTTAAGCATGTTGCTTGGCAGTTCTTGCATGTTCTTGTTCTGGGCATCTTCTTAGTGTTTGTTCAAATATTTTGCTTGCTAACTAGAGTATGGATCAATGATCAAAAGTTGTAACATTTCAACTTGGAAAGAGAATATAACTGTATGAATTGTCCTTCCATGCAATATGTAGGCAACAATACCATGTTCAAAGAGCTTGTCAACCTACAGGACAAGAAAACATCTTTGCTTTTTGTTGTCATCTTGGAACTTCATAAGCATGCTAGAGACATCAACTTGATTGTGGCTTTGCCACTGAGCTACTCACCTATCATTTTCGATGGTTATCAATTTTATGTTGAAGAAAATTCAAAGCAAAAATGGTTCTTCAAAAAGAAAAAATGCAAACAAAGCACCACAAAAGGGGATGCAACCTTGTACAAACCAAGTATACAGAACACATACAAAAAAAAAAACAAAAAATGTATCCCTACTATGTATGTTCGGGTTCATACAATACAACTCTTCCAAAAAGTCAACAAATCATTTAAAGAAAGAGGGTTGAATACAGTTTTGGTTCCTAAAGTATACGCTTTGTGTCAGTATGATCTCCAACTTTTCAATTGTATCAATTTAGTTGCCAATGTACAAAATGTGCTTTAAATGATCCCCATGTCTGACACTGTCCGTATTCCTTGAAGGATGCAGGGACATTTTGGACGTTTCATCCCCCTTCCCCCTCTATGACAGGCGCTCCATCCCCCGTCACAACCTCTCCCACTCCCACTCCCACTCCCTCACCAGCCAAAACCCTCCCTCCCCACTCCTCACGACAGCCACCACCCCTCATACCAAATAAGTTCTCTATTCCAGTTTTGGTTGCAGACCTTACTGAGCTATCTGTTTGTTGAAGACCTTAAGAAACTAGCAAAAGTGGCCTGGTCTGGGCTTACATTAGTTCTATGTCGTTGAACAGTTCAAGGCCTTCTTCATGGATTCCTTTTTTTGACTTAAGCCTAGATCATGGCTGTCCATGGAACTAAGTTTGTGTAACACTGTATTTGCTTTCTTAAATCTGCCACATTTTCCTTACATGTTGACCAGTGAATTATGATTACCCACCAAAGTTTCTGAAGCAGCTGTCATCACTGTTGCTTTAGAAGAATTTGCTTGCCCATTGCTAAATTTAATGTATTTGGTTCTATGCTCAACATGGTTGCACTGTCTCCTATCAAACCCATTGAGTTGTAATTCATGGAAGGGATGAAATGATTTTTTGTGTTGCCCATACTATTCATATTCCATGACTATCATGTCGTAAGAGACAATATCCAACTCTGGCATCTCATCAAAGAGTTTTCTTGCATCATCTATGCTGTCATTCTTCGAGTAGAAATACAGTAAGGCATTTCCCAAAAACACATTCTAAACAAAAGGCACATAGCACCGTCGCAAAAGTAAAATTGGTTGGCTTCGACCCACATTTTGCATTACTATAAAAGGTCTATGGCTTTATCATTTAGTCCATCTTTAGTGTACCTGGTTATCACGGCATTGAACATCATTGAATCTTTTTTTTTAATTTTTTTGTGGAAGAGCAACAAAACAATTTTATTGAAATAAAAGATGAAAACAAGCAGAGGACTAGAAGTCCTCATACAAAAGCAAGAAAACAAAACTAAGAACCGGAAAATCGCCTACTAAACCATATTACAATCCGACAATAGGTGTGACAAACAGCCATTGAATCTCCTACTGAACGCCATTGAATCTCTGGCGGGCATTTCTATGAAAAGCCCAAAGGCTTGATCATGACAATGGCTTTTGCAATGGGAATCAACCTAGCTTTTGCAGATGATAAGGGTGGAATCATGTCAAAATTTGACAAAATATGGGCTTGAACTACGTTTTTCCATCCCCAAATCATCATATCCTGATAGGAGAGTCGCAAACTATGTGGGTGTTTGGGAAGTTGCTATTTTAGTAGGCTATTTTAGTTTTTGGTTATTTTAGGAGGCTAAAATTTTTGTGTTTTGAAAGATAGTTGGATTTTTTTGTAGTTGGATGTGATGTTTGTGAGAGAAAAAGTGAAATGATTATGGGTTTGATGTGACATTTTGTCTTATTGATTATGTTAGCCTATTTTGTCTTTTAGTGCTATTTTAGCCAAAAAAGCTAAAAAAAGCTCTTCCCAAACACCTCCTATGTTACCGGAAAAAGCTAATGCCTTATTGAATTACATATTTGAACACACATTCCAAAGGTACATTTCCATCCAAAAATGGTAAATTTAGTGATCTGAAGCGATTCCAAAAGTTTTTTCCCAATACATTTCCTTAAATGTTACATTAGAAGGAAAAAAATCAATATAATGAACTAAAATCTAAGACGATTTAAGTTAAAAACATCAAAAATGAAGAGGGAAAAAAAAAAAAAAATATTTTTTATTGGATGCCTAATAAAAGAAAATTACTTGTCCCAATTTCTAAGGGATCCGAATCCATTAAGAAAATAGTATTTTTGAGATAATACATGAATATATAAAGATAATCTTGTGAGATAGGGATATGCACCCGAGACATGAGAAATAAGAGATGAGATTGACAACAGAAACCCTCCGTCAATATATATATATATATATATCCATTCAATACATGACTTATAAGTGTCACATGCATCCTATATTCAAATTCACTATATGACATGAATATTGAGCATGTGAGGCATTACATCCAATTACAATATCTAAGTTCTCAAAAGAGAATGCCCTAAGGGCTTACATATATCAAGGGCCATGCCCTATTACAACAAAAGGGGTTTCAAAAAAATAAAATAAAAAAAGAAAGGCCTAAGGTTTTATAAAATAAGCAAAACAAAATGAGCTTCTTGCTCTCACAATCCTCGGGCTATCTTCTTAGAGGAGGCACACCATCAATACCTGAAAATGATTTTTTACGAAGGGATGAGCACTAGGCCCAGTAAAGATAATCTTAACTAAATAAGTAAGCATCGAGTATGCATATGATTATGGATGCCAATGCACATGCTGTTTCAATGATAGGACCATTTTCGAAAAACATAAGATTTTCCAAATGACTTACCAATTCCACGACTTTCATAAATCAAAAGAGTATTTATCAATTCGAAAACACGATGAATCCTATGTATGTATCTGCCAGTAGTCTATCAAAGAACTACCAACACCACCTCCACTTTACCGGTTGCTAATCGGAAGGAAATTGGTACCTAGTCCGTGCGGATTTCCGGTCTTTCACTGAAAATCTCAAGCCAACTTAATTCAACATTTCAAATCATTTTATACACTATCCGGATTCACCCACAATTATTCAACAAATTCCAATAATCTCCAATCATTTCATAAACAGGACAAAATTATAATTTCTCCAATGCATAATTTAGCAATATATATATACAATGCAAAATGCTCGATGATAAAATGAGACGCTCTCAATGCATGATTTTCTAAATGGTTTCTCCTTCTACAACACCACAATGTAATCCTCCACTGATTGCCAAAAACAATTATCTCTAGTTGTATCTCAATTCAATATAATATCAAGATATTCTCAATTCATCAAATGTACCACTAATTCAACATTTCACAAACTTTCCAAATTCATAGGGTTCGGAAAACATCAAAAATGAAGGGAAAAACAAATTATATTGGAGGCCTAATAGTTAAAAGAAAATTATTCTAGAAGTACCTTAAATTCTGAAGTGTAATATATACAAGTCTATCCCTATCGTACTACATTTTAAACCATATGGCGTACCACGTTTCCGTTCCTGTTCAACGTATTGGAACGATCCACATTCCAGGTAACATAAATGTCACATAATCTGTGTCCATCCCTCATCTGCGCATCTCTGTGTAAAGTCTAAAAACTTGGTGGAAGAAGAAGATGACAATGAAATGTCCAGACTGCCCTTGCTTTCGTCAAGGAGTATGGACATTGTTGGACATGGGGATCCTTTAAACACAAATTTGGTATATTGGGGACTAAATTGACACAACTGAAATATTGGGGACCAAAGTGACACAAAGTGTATACTTTAGGGACCAAAAGTGTTTTTATGGATCACATGTTTATTGCATGCACTCGCCTTTTTTTTTTTTTCCCTATGCTTTCTTTGTGGACTTTATTTAGTTCTCCTAACATCTATTTGTATATGTTTGTTTTCTTATTTTTTAAATATCCTTCCAGTTTCTACTATTCAAGAAGTTGTGAATTATGTTGCTCGATGCTTCTTACATGTCCTTGTTTTGGGGCATTTTCTTAATGTTTGTTTCAAATATTTGACTCACTAACTAGAGTATGGATTAAAGACCAAACAAGAAAATTTTAGGATCAGTGATCAAAAGTTGTTACGTTTCAACTTAGAAAGAAGCAACTGACAGCATACCATTCACCAAGAAGGGGATAAAGAGCTTAGTATAGCATGAAACATTTCTTAATTTTTTTCAGTAATCCTGTGGGTCCCCTTCTGTACACTGCCTGTTTGCTATTGTGAATTTGAATTTAAAACTATTAGCATTCAAAAAGTGATATAATTGATCTTGAATCAGTGGACAGGGTTTTGCCCTTACAACCTCATAAATGTATGGTGCCATTTGAGTGTAGTAAAGTTAAATTCTGTCATTCATTTTCATACATGTTCACTTTAGATGTTCTAGCTATAGTAATTACAAATCGTTTAAAGTCTATGCCAGATATCCTCAAAATTCCAAATGGACATACTTTTAACAGAAAATCAAATGCCAATATATCAACTGTAATTGCTTCAGCCGTATTGAGTTGATCTGTTGAGCATTTGCATAATTTGCTTTTATTAAAGATACTAATTAATTTTTTTAAATATCAGGTTCCAGCTGTTTATGAAGAAATGATTTTATCTGGGTGCACTCCAGACAGGAAAGCTAGAGCAATGTTACGATCTGCTCTGAGATACATGAAGCAGGCACTGAGGTCATAATTGAGAGCACAAGTCATCCAGCTGGTCAAATCAAAACTACACGATTAACTAACCATGCTTGATGTAGTTGATAATCAATCAGAGGTTAGTTACCGAGCAATCCTAAACTATTATAGCTTTATATTCAATTCCAAGTTGGAAGGTATAGCTTTGACGTCAATTAAAACCAGTGTATTGGTTCAGAGTTCTGTTGAGTTCTTAACAATGATTTGCCCAAGTTTTGCAGTTCCCCTGAAATTCTCCGACACCAAGTAGTTCTGTTTCTCTGATTTACATGCTGGGTTGTTTTCTATCAGATGGAACTCCTAGTGTGATGATGTTATACAGACTGAGAATTGAAGACACATACCAGTATTTGAAGAATCAAAAAATGTGGAAGGACTTGAGCAATTCAAAACACCTGTAACACAAATTTTTTTATATTTTTTTTAATTGCACGAGTGCTTTTGCTTGTATAATAGTTGCAAAAATCATAATTTTCATGTAATCATGGAAATAAATGTTGTAGACTCCTGATTTCATTAGTCATTTTGTGTTCATAATATATTCAGTAAAAGGGAGGTTATCAATACATATAGTTACATTTTCTGCTTCATTGATTAGAGGGAACTTACTTTTGTTTGGCTTCTCTCAGGTTCACATCTTAACATGAGAGAACTTGAGAGACTCGTGGAGTCCACCATATGTCCCGTTTCAATGATTCGAGCCGTTACTTTTTACGATTTGTTGAGTAGAATATTTATGTAAAAAATTAAAATGATTGAATATCAGTAGCTATAAGTTTGAATCAATTTTATATTACAAAAAATGAATGGTTATTTTTAAAATTATTTGTCATATATTTTTTAAAACAAATATGATTAAAACATATAGCTATCGATATCCAATCATCCTAATTTTTTACATGAATATTCTACTAAACGAGTCTAAAAAAGCAAATAGTTTGGATTATTAAAATCGATTTTAAAATAGACTTATCAAATCTAAACGTTCTCTCAAATTGAGATGATAACTTGAAAACAGATAAAATTTTGAGAAATTTTCATGCGCTCTGTGCTTCAGCTTCATCATTTCTCAATCTGCTTTTAATTTATTTACAGTAGGTATAACGATATTGATGATGACAGCATCCTCTGAGAGGTCATATGGTTTTAGTCTAATTTTACTGATTGTTAGATGCTATTGTTGGTCAAGGAAATCTTATTAAAAGTGAATTAAGAGGGAAAGAAACACAAAAAAATTTACCATTACTAATCTACGTACAAAAGCAAATTGTACTTTTCATGATGCAAAGTATAAGAAAATATTTGAGTGAAGATGTTTCTTTCAATAAAAACCTTAATTATAGTAGAACTCACGTTTTCCTGCCATAATTGAATTTCTATTTTATGTTCTATCTCATCAATTGAAACAGATCCAACCTTGCAAGAGCCTGAGTCTGAATTTGCTAAAATTCCAGGATGGAGTTGACTCATTATGAGACTAACTTAGACACGCTTCAGTAATCAAAATCAATCGTCTCATACAACTGCTTGGGAAAATTAAGTTGATATAACATCGATTGTCATACAGTTAGATTATTTTTATTTATACAGTTTACAGGTTTTTAAGAATAGAAAGTCAATTTATTATGATATATGTGTGATTTGATCATATGATTATTTATGTTTGATTAATTTAATTTTTTTACATCTATTTTTTTCTCACCTCGTCATATGAAATGAACAATTTAAATCATTGTGATGAATACAAATTAATCTTACAATGCACCATCTTCACTTGTAAATCCAAACTCCCAATATTAGTTTTTCCAAATATCTATTGGGAATGGTACAAGTGGAAATTGCAATAGACCTAGCAAGATCATGATATATAAAAAGGGTCCACCATATCTCCAGTTAGAGGTCAAGACTAGACCCATCTGGTCCACACTGTGGGCTCACTTTTAGGCCCGTTTCGATGATCTGAACCATTCACATTTTAAGATTCGTCGAGTACATAATCCATATAAAAAATCAAATTGATCAAATAACGATAACTATGTGTTTGAATCAATTTCGTATTAAAAAAAAAATGAACAATAAAAAAATAAACGGTTCATATAAAATTGATTCAAACATGTGATTTCTATTATTCAATCAACTTAATTTTTTACATGAATAATGTATTTGACGAATCTTAAAATGTGAACAATTCGAATTATCAAAACGGGACCCAAAAATTAGCCCACTGTGCAGATTGAACGGTCCAGTCTTGATCTCCAAGCTGGACCGATATAAAAACATCACACGCATCAGATGGAAAGAATAAAAATGATGAAAACTAAATAAACAATTGCATTATCGTAAAAAAAAATGAACTATCACAAATCAAAATTATACACCTCTCACTATCACTCTCTCTCTCTTCAAATGATTGTGAGCAAAGGAAATTATCAGAGTGTGATACCAGAAACAAGTGGTCTATTACTCTTTGAGATTCTAGAACAAAACATGAACAGCAACAGCACTGAGGATAACAAGAAGAGCCTGAAATATGTCCTGATCTCCTGCATTCCAAGGTCAAGCACCTCCATCTTCTTCCCATATCTACTACTCCTCTCCATTAGATACCCGTCCAGATAGTCATCTATCGACACCAACTTGTCCTTGTTGGAATTTGAGGCCTTTGAACCGAGTTCATCAAGCTGGTGCGTGCTCATATTGAACATTGCAAAGAATGCAGCCGACCAATCATTGATAACTTTCTGAAAACCAAAAGCAAAAAAAAAAAGAGCAATAATTATAGAATTTGCATAATATACCCTACTAGCAGTGGGTGCAAAGTGATTTTACATTTACATTTTCAAAGGGTTTAATGATTGAGGGGCGTTTTGATAAATGAGAAAGCATTTAGCAGTTATGGACAGTTTGATGAATGAGAAAAATCGTTCAACAGTTATTGGATGCAGCAGTAAGTAGATTTAAAGGGCATTTTTGGAAAAAAAATAAACAACCTTTACGCCAAATGAGGTGTTTGTTTCATATAATAGAATAGATGTTCAAGAGTTTCATATTAATGAACTGTAAACTCCCTCCCAAACAAAGAATCGGTTAACGTTTTAGTCGTGACCTAACTTACATTGAAGGTAGTAAGATCAACGGGATTGAACATTTTAAAGCAGTCCCTTGAGGATGCTGTTCTGTCTCCATAGATCTGCCAATCAGTACACGGAACATAAAGATATTTGTGTGTTAAGAGTTGCTAAGGAATAAATGACAGGAAAAGAGAGTGCATTTTCACAAACCTCGAAGGTGAAAGCCATGGGCACTCTTGCAATGTCATACATGTAATCGGTTGCTGTCCCATGTGCCAAATACCTATTTATGCATGTTTTAAACTTGTGAATAGAACCAAAAAACAATCAACATGCAACAGCAATAATAATAAATTCTTCTCTGTAATACTAAATTAGTAGCTCTGCATCTGCTGATTTCAGATCTCCATAGGCTCCAATGCCATGG